>OU862890.1:32394760-33747312 GCA_917880725.1 Selenia dentaria | reverse complement strand
TTGGAGTAATTATAAAGGAAGGGACTAAATCTCACGACACAGGCCATCCTAGTGTGGAATTCAGTGATCATCACCCAACTTACGAGTACTATATTATAATATATAAGCCAAAAGGTGTAATCTTGTAAGTAATTAGCATAAGTTTTATTACCTAATAAACTCATGTCTGTCTCTATCCAATTAACAGTTAACGTCTTATAAATCGATGAACGTCGGCTGCACCCACGAAAAAGCATGACTCATTGTCACGTTACAGTGTCACGTTACGCCTGAGCCGAACGTGCAAGCGAAAACGTTGGGCAAGCGATACAGAGGCACGATCGGCTTGTCTTATTACGTCATCGCGTAAAATTATCTTCCGTAAGCGGACTTTAAAGACAACCACTTTTTTAAATCTCTTTACAGATTAAATAAGCCATATTTTTGTCCCAATTAAACTGAAATATATGCACGTTATAAAGGTCTGATATAAAGTCACTTAATAAAGTACACTTTTACAAAGAAGAACAAAATTAAAAAGGTCAGTTTGTTATTACAAAGGATTCGGGTACAGTCGTGTTCGAAAAGATCCCAGAGTAATAATCGTAAAACCGGCGCTCAAATCCGCATATTCATATCAAAACATGCTAAATCCTTCTCCCATAAAACCCCATGTTCCATTCAAAGGGCCAGCGTTAACATCCCATCAGTTTTGGATTAAGGCATCAAAATATTTGAACAATTCTGTTACCAAGTCGTATCAACGTTGTTTTCTACCTACTTGATTCAATGCCTTATGGTGGTGACATAATACGGCATTGATCGACTAGTCTAGAATACTAGCAGTGCCTTGCGGCTCCACTCAAGTTTAACATGGTTTTTCTACAACACATTGACAAGATCGTTTTTCGATCGAATACTGATACTAGGCTATTGTTCATTTAGGAATTATATTAATTCCTATCAAATTCGTTGACGCTTTATAACTTGAAGAAGTAACAAATGTACAGAACAGATTAAAAACTATCATAATTAACTAACAAAATACATTTTACTAGCTGCTCTCTGTGGTTTCACCCGCGCGGTGATCGATGATAATGATGATGATGATGAATCTGAATGTAGCTTTCCAATGGTGAAAGAATTTTTGAAATCGGTCCAGTACTTTTTGACCCAATTCGTTACAAACATACATACAAATCTTTTCTCTTTCTAATATTAGTATAGATATATTTGTTCTCTGTTTTAGCTTGATTCAGAAAAAAATAATACCGACTTTCCATTCTATTCAGTTATTGGAGTGTAACTCAAAAAGAACTGGACCGAATTTGATGAAATTTTAATGGGACTACACGGGAAGCACCAGCTTTCAAACAAAAAAGAATTTTGAGAATCGCTTCATCCAATCGAAAGTTATGAGGTAGCAAACCATTTTAAAAAAAACAGTCGAATTGAGTACCTCCTCCATTTTGGAAGTCGGTAGAAAAATTGCTACCAATATCTCTGATTATTTTTATCATACGTTGTACAAATGAACAGTGTACATGATAAACTGTAATGTTGATTGCTTATGATATTGTGAACGCTGTGTGACATGCGATTGTATTGAGTATGACAATTACACAGAAAAAATATCTTTCTGTCACCTGTTTATTTATTTATATTGTTTTATTAATTTATTTATTGCAATCAAGAGTGTCAACGTGTTTTATTTAGAGGCCCGTACGTGCTGTTTTTTTTTCGTATTTTAAAGAACTATAAATTAACTTTTGTTAAATTTAAAAAAACTGACAAAATCAAAACGTATGGGCCTAGTAAACAATGGGTTGATTACATGAAAAAATATCACTGAAATCGGACAATGTTAAGAGGTAGAACAGAGTTATTTCTTTTAGTATGGAAAGTACCTACTAACTATGCAATCCTCTTAAGTGTACGTACTAATTACAATGTTTAAATATATAAATAATCATAAGGCCGAATGTGATTACAAATTTAAAAACATATGTAACTACCTGGTGCCTGTGACTACGTCTGCGCAGGATTAGTATTTCGAGTAGATTATTATTTCTCCGAGGGCATATATATCTTTATACCAAAATGTCAAAAAATAAGTAAATAGTCAAACGCAATTGCTGTAATAGTATCATTTGAGTACATTTAAATACTTGGTATAACAATCAGTAAATAACAATAATATAATAAAATTATTCACCATGGGAAGAAACTATCATTACATTTCACTACCCTTGGCGGTATTTGTGTTACATTTCACTACCCTTGGCGGTATTTGTGTTACATTTCACTACCCTTGGCGGTATTTGTATTACATTTCACTACCCTTGGCGGTATTTGTGTTACATTTCACTACCCTTGGCGGTATTTGTATTACATTTCACTACCCTTGGCGGTATTTGTATTACATTTCACTACCCTTGGCGGTATTTGTGTTACATTTCACTACCCTTGGCGGTATTTGTGTTACATTTCACTACCCTTGGCGGTATTTGTGTTACATTTCACTACCCTTGGCTGTATTTGTATTACATTTCACTACCCTTGGCGGTATTTGTATTACATTTCACTACCCTTGGCGGTATTTGTATTACATTTCACTACCCTTGGCGGTATTTGTATTACATTTCACTACCCTTGGCGGTATTTGTATTACATTTCACTACCCTTGGCGGTATTTGTGTTACATTTCACTACCCTTGGCGGTATTTGTGTTACATTTCACTACCCTTGGCGGTATTTGTGTTACATTTCACTACCCTTGGCGGTATTTGTATTACATTTCACTACCCTTGGCGGTATTTGTGTTACATTTCACTACCCTTGGCGGTATTTGTATTACATTTCACTACCCTTGGCGGTATTTGTATTACATTTCACTACCCTTGGCGGTATTTGTATTACATTTCACTACCCTTGGCGGTATTTGTGTTACATTTCACTACCCTTGGCGGAATTTGTGTTACATTTCACTAGCCTTGGCGGTATTTGTGTTACATTTCACTACCCTTGGCGGTATTTGTATTACATTTCACTACCCTTGGCGGTATTTGTGTTACATTTCACTACCCTTGGCGGTATTTGTGTTACATTTCACTACCCTTGGCGGTATTTGTATTACATTTCACTACCCTTGGCGGTATTTGTGTTACATTTCACTACCCTTGGCGGAATTTGTGTTACATTTCACTACCCTTGGCGGTATTTGTGTTACATTTCACTACCCTTGGCGGTATTTGTATAACATTTCACTACCCTTGGCGGTATTTGTGTTACATTTCACTACCCTTGGCGGTATTTGTATTACATTTCACTACCCTTGGCGGAATTTGTGTTACATTTCACTACCCTTGGCGGTATTTGTGTTACATTTCACTACCCTTGGCGGTATTTGTGTTACATTTCACTACCCTTGGCGGAATTTGTGTTACATTTCACTACCCTTGGCGGTATTTGTGTTACATTTCACTACCCTTGGCGGTATTTGTGTTACATTTCACTACCCTTGGCGGAATTTGTGTTACATTTCACTACCCTTGGCGGTATTTGTGTTACATTTCACTACCCTTGGCGGTATTTGTGTTACATTTCACTACCCTTGGCGGAATTTGTGTTACATTTCACTACCCTTGGCGGTATTTGTGTTACATTTCACTACCCTTGGCGGAATTTGTGTTACATTTCACTACCCTTGGCGGAATTTGTGTTACATTTCACTACCCTTGGCGGTATTTGTGTTACATTTCACTACCCTTGGCGGAATTTGTGTTACATTTCACTACCCTTGGCGGTATTTGTGTTACATTTCACTACCCTTGGCGGTATTTGTGTTACATTTCACTACCCTTGGCGGTATTTGTATTACATTTCACTACCCTTGGCGGTATTTGTGTTACATTTCACTACCCTTGGCGGTATTTGTGTTACATTTCACTACCCTTGGCGGTATTTGTGTTACATTTCACTACCCTTGGCGGTATTTGTGTTACATTTCACTACCCTTGGCGGTATTTGTGTTACATTTCACTACCCTTGGCGGAATTTGTGTTACATTTCACTACCCTTGGCGGTATTTGTGTTACATTTCACTACCCTTGGCGGAATTTGTGTTACATTTCACTACCCTTGGCGGTATTTGTGTTACATTTCACTACCCTTGGCGGTATTTGTGTTACATTTCACTACCCTTGGCGGTATTTGTATTACATTTCACTACCCTTGGCGGTATTTGTGTTACATTTCACTACCCTTGGCGGTATTTGTATTACATTTCACTACCCTTGGCGGTATTGGTGTTACATTTCACTACCCTTGGCGGTATTTGTGTTACATTTCACTACCCTTGGCGGTATTTGTATTACATTTCACTACCCTTGGCGGTATTTGTGTTACATTTCACTACCCTTGGCGGTATTTGTATTACATTTCACTACCCTTGGCGGTATTTGTGTGCCATTTCACTACCCTTGGCGGTATTTGTGTTACATTTCACTACCCTTGGCGGTATTTGTATTACATTTCACTACCCTTGGCGGTATTTGTGTTACATTTCACTACCCTTGGCGGTATTTGTGTTACATTTCACTACCCTTGGCGGTATTTGTGTTACATTTCACTACCCTTGGCGGTATTTGTATTACATTTCACTACCCTTGGCGGTATTTGTGTTACATTTCACTACCCTTGGCGGTATTTGTATTACATTTCACTACCCTTGGCTGTATTTGTGTTACATTTCACTACCCTTGGCGGTATTTGTGTTACATTTCACTACCCTTGGCGGTATTTGTGTTACATTTCACTACCCTTGGCGGTATTTGTATTACATTTCACTACCCTTGGCGGTATTTGTGTTACATTTCACTACCCTTGGCGGTATTTGTGTTACATTTCACTACCCTTGGCGGTATTTGTGTTACATTTCACTACCCTTGGCGGTATTTGTGTTACATTTCACTACCCTTGGCGGTATTTGTGTTACATTTCACTACCCTTGGCGGTATTTGTGTTACATTTCATCACCCTTCGCGGTCGCTGAACACGTCTAGTGTATCGAGCTGTCAAATTGACTTGGCTTTTCACTAAGCTATAAGAAACTGACACAAACTTTGACAGAACTGTCATCATTACGATCTTGACGTAGGCGGAGATCTTATTATTTTGTCTATGCTAGCCCAAGCATATTACAGTTTTTCACCCGCTTGGTGATGGATGATGATGACGATGAAAAGTATCTTACGTGATAAACTAGTGCCTCATCTACCTAAATATAAAATTTTATCAAAATTGCCCCAGCCGTGAATGAGTAACAAAGATCCACACATCCATACATCCATACTCACAAACTTTCGCGTTTGTAATATTAGTAGGATAGGATTATAATTTTACAAATGCAAAAACTATGTTAAAGGCACACGGAAATCAATAATCATACGGATGTGTATCTGTGTGTGATGGTATGTTATGTGAGTGTGTGTTTGTTTGTTTTAAACGTGAGCCTTTTTATCTTAATTTTAGGGCATTTATTGGTAAGTAGATGTCTAGTTTTGAGTAACGCTTATTATACGTTTCAGCGGTGTGACAGAGGACAGAGGACAGAGGATTATTATAATTTGAGTAAGTTACGAGCATAGTTCGTTTCATTTTTTGAGGACTATTTCCTTCTTCCTTTTATTATTATGAAATAGCCCCTTCTCATCACTGATTCTAGATTTTACCGGCAAAAATTTAAAATCCCGTCACTAGCCCTCTTGCCGTTAATATTCATTACCGTAATTACACCCACACCCTCCCCCTTTCATCCTTCTCCATCTTCTTTCACCCCTGTTGATGCTGAAATGCCACCACTATAGCAGCTCAAGTGCTTTATTATTTATGAAGTGTCCAATATGAATTTTTATCAAATAAAATTTTGCAGATTTTCCCTGTAAGCTGTACATTATATCTTCTAAGTTCATGCTTCTAGTGCAATATTTTAACCATGTAATAGAATCGAATGAGTTCATATACAGCAAGTGGTTTTTTCTGCAAATATTACGGCGTTGTAATGTGAACATATCATATACAAGCTGTGTATGTGTAAGCTGTGTATAGTACTCAACAATTATTTAAATCGAACCATCACCCACGTTACTACATATGTACAATATGTAATCGTACGTCGCCTCTGTCCTACAAAAACCCTAATTATAAGTTATTGCTCATGACTTAAGTCCACTAGTGATTTTTTGTACCGCAACCCTTAGAAACTACCTATAATTAATAATTATTTGTCAAGAATCATAAATGCTAATGTTTGTTTGTTAGCTTATTTGTAATTACATCACTATAACGAAACTTAACATAGAAGTAGCCTTATAGTTCAGAAAACATAAACATACGATAGTAAATAAACATCCGTCTTACCATCAAAGTTATTTTTATACGAAACAATGTAGCAACTCCCGCATTGCAGTATAGCCAGTTAAAAATAAATCAATCTATCATGGCAACACACTTCCTACGCGAAGCTTCGTACAAATTAGAAATTGGCCTCTTTCTAACGTCAAGTAAGCTGAGGAATTAGCAAATGCGACGTCATGGAGTATGACAAATGACTGTTGTGCCACAGATACAGTTATAGTTAGTATGACTTTAAGGCAGACGGTTTAGGGGTGTTTTGTCTCTTTTACTCGTGTTTTATGAATGGAGTATGGAATCCTTTACTTGGCATTGTTTGTAGCATTTATTCGTCTCAGTTTAAGCATCCAGTAGCCCTAGTACGAAACCGTTATCGTATCGTTGACATATGCAGTACAAACTATAACTTATCTGTGCCACAGTTGTACTAGATAAATGACAGTTTGTACTGTATTCGTCAACGATACGATTACGTTATACTTATGCTATACCCACAGGATAATCGTAACAGGCTAGTAGGGAATATAAAAGAGGTGAAACGGGCAAGGCACAAGGCAAGTTGTACAGAGGGCACGTTAAGCCGTCGGTCGCGGTTGTTTGTCTTAGGACAACAGTCTTTAGGCTATTTCGAAGGCCTGGGTGGCCTTTGACATGGGTTGGCCACTAGGATATTTACTAAGCCGTACTGGGCCCGCGCGGTGTATTATGGCCATAACTCCTCTCTCTGAGGAAATCTCGAGTCCCAGCAGTGGGAACATAATGGTCTGATTATGTTATGTCTTATGTAAGAAGATATTGTCACGACCAGCTAAGATTTACTAATGTACGAACTTTATCCAACAAAGCCTAGTTAGGTGGAGGTATGCTGAGCAGGTTATTTTCAAAGAGTTAAGATGACGCATCGGGCCGAGAAACACGAAAACGGCGAAAACGAGTCCTTTTTAATGCGCGATGTGAGAGGATGAAAGATATTGATTCAAATTTAAAAAATGTCATAAATAAGAGAAAACTTTGAAAAATTTAATGAACCGGACAAAGTTTTGAAAATTAACCGGGTTTATTAAAAAAAAAAAACAAATTTCTCACCAAAAAAATAAGTTTAATAATTCGAATGCTCAGAATTATCAGCGACAACACCCCATTATTTTTTACGAATAAAATAGCCAGATCACTTTTCTATTTCATAGACCGAGTTTTTTAATTTTTATTGTGTATATTATGAGTAATTAATTAAAAACTCAATCAAATCCATTCGCGCCTACTCTAGTTTAGCTTTCACCCTAACGTGTTTGCTCAGAAAATTTGATCAGGCACTCGCCGCTGCACCGGTGCGACGTTGCGACTCCGACGAGCACACGATTGACTGTTCGCTCAGCGTCGGGCTGGCAACGCCGCAATGTATGGACGGCGCGAGACGCGTGCTGGTTGTTTGTGGTTATTGTCTTGTAGTTGTAGGCAGGTACTCTGTGCGACGACAACCGAGTGATTTACTTCGAAATTATATTCAAAATTATAAGTAAGAGTTTAATGAGTATATTATATTGTAGCTTCAGAACATTAATTGTAGTAGGTAGTAAGTTAGGTAATTAAAATTATTTGAATTTGGTAGTGTGTAAATAATACTATTTACACACTACCAAATTAAAATAATTAGGTAGGTAAACAAGTTTAGTGTTCATAGAAAATGGGGAGGAAAGATAAGCGGAAAGAATTATTTAAAAAAAAAACGAAAAAGAAAACCTAAAAGCAATGACGGAATGTTTGGGTAAGTTGGATTACATATAATATAATAAACTTGCCATAAATAGCTGCACTCTAATGCCCTAAGAATAAAGTCTATATTTGGCAAACACACATTCGTCTACAGATGATGGATTATCACATGCTTCAATTTTTCGGCCAATTTTCTGCATTTACACATATTTTCAAATTTTTTTAGGTCAAAAAAACGGAAACTGCAAAGTTACGATGGTCAACCCACAGCCTCAACAGAGCCAGTAGATAGAGAGTGAGTACTGAGTACCTACCTATCTATCATGTCAGCAATCAATTTAGAGTACCTAATAATAATACTCCGTCTATTTTTTATTTTCAAGAGTGTACTAAGATTTGTCTGTATAAAGACGTAACCATACTGTAGGAAACAAATATCAGAACAAAAAGCTATGGAGTCGTCTCTTGATATTTTAGAAACCTATCTAAAATAATAATATTTATTAGGTGATGTTCTATCACCTAATAAATATCATTCGAATCCGACGGTATTTGTGTTAGCTTTAACTTTTTAATAATTATATAATTACATAATTTTATTTTGTAGCCATCCAGAAATATCACCAACTTACGCAGAGTTACACAATGTGTTGCCGACATCTGAGGATTCAGAGGAAACGGTAAACTTAAATACTTTTTTAAATTATCACGGTTATAGTATTGTCTTTTTACCGACTTCAAAAAAGAGGAAGTTGTCGATTGGGTTATTATTTTTTCCTCTTTTAAATAAACGAAATTAAAATTACTCTCACTGCTTTATCACAAAGATTTTCCAGGTATTTTGTGAGTATTTAGTACCCATCCCTCCGCCACTGTACTCCAGTCATCTATTATATCTAGTTTTCTAATTTACTTAATAGTAATGTAAGTAATTTCGTTTCAGTTAAAGGAACCAAAATCCTGAAAATGAAGAGCTTTTATACATATTCGAAAGTACCCCTGAAACTACAGTAAGCATTTTGTAATAGCTAAGTAATATTTACATAATAAGAAATCAAACTTAATAAATACTAAAATATGTGCTTAAATTTCAGATTCAAACAGAAACACCCGACTTGGGGCATCGAGTAATAGATGTTAATCATTTTACATCAAAACTAATACAGCTCTCTCAACATGAATCTCTGTTTGACTGCGGATTAGCCTCAATGAAATTAGTTTCTGAACATCGAATAGGATTAGAATCGGAATTCACATTTGTCAGCTCTATGTGTAATCATAAAAACAAAATAAAATCATCTTTGGCTGATGTAAACAAAGATGCTGTTGCAGGAATAATGGCAGCAGGTTGTGGTCACGCGCAACTGAAGCAGTTTTCCGCAGCAGTAGGATTACCCATTATGTCAGAACACACTTACAATAAAATGCAGGACGATGTTTGTGACGATTGGGAAGAAACTGCCTGGGAGGAAATGAAAATAGCCGGAGAAAAAGAGAAAGAAGCAGCTATTATTGCAGGCAGAATTACAAAAGATGGCATTCCCATGATTGATGTCATTGTAGATGGGTGTTGGAGCAAGCGTTCATACAGAACCAACTATGCTGCACTATCGGGTGCTGCAGCCATAATTGGCAGACGTTTTGGCCCAGTTTTGTACATGTGTGTCAAAAATAAGTATTGTTGTATTTGTGCCCGAGCTCAAAATAAAAAAGAAAGTCCCAAAGATCATGTCTGTTACAAAAACTTTGATGGGGCTTCTACTGCTATGGAATCACAAATAATAACTGAGGGGTTCAAACGATCCATTGAAATGCACGGTATAATATACGCGCGACTTATTGCTGATGGCGACAGTAGCACCTATGCCAAAATAATAAATGCCCGGCCATACCCAGGATTAACAGTGTCAAAAATTTTCTGTCGGAATCATTTACTGAGAAATTATTGCAATAAGTTACAACAATTTACTTCAGACACACACTTCAACGTAACAGACAGGAAATATTTGACACAAGAGAAAATAATGCGCTCCAGGAAATATATTTGCGACGCTATAAAACTTCACAAGGAGAGCCAAAATACAGCTGGTTTATATAAAGATATAAACGCATCTATTGGCCATGCGTTTAATTCTCATGAAAGTTGTAACGAGTTATTATGCAAAAATCATATGCAAGTAGACGCTCCTAATCCGTATTTTGGGAGTTTGCTTTGGCAAAAAATAAAAACTTATGTCGCACGATTGGCTGAAAAAGCCCATAGTTTGATTGAAGATGTCGACAGTAATGTAGTGGAAAGATTTATTGGAGTCATCGCCAAACTTGTTGGTGGAAAAAGAGTAAATTATTCTCAAAGAAGAGCTTACCAAGCAAGATGCTCCGGTGCAGTAATATCTTTTAACACTGGCAACTTGCTGTCGACTGTCCACCGTAATGTTTATGGAAATAGCCCAAAAAAAAGTATTACAAAATACGAAAGAGCAGTAAATGAAAAAAAGAATAAAACAAAACAAAACTGCAAAAGAAAAAAAAACGTACTTTGGTGCCACGTACATTAAACTTAGATTATGGGGAAATTGTGGATAAGCCAGACTTAGATGACGACACTTTAAAAAAGGCCAAAGACACCATCATCCAGAATTTGATGAAAACCGAAGAACAGCGAAAAGAAGTAGAAAAAAGGACCATACTACAAAGCGAATCTGGAGAATGGTTGGAATTAAGGCGAAGCATGCTAACTGCGTCAAACTTCGGTAAAATTGTAAAAAGAAAAGAGACAAATACATGCCGAAACGTAGTAAAAAAATTACTATACAAGCCTAATATTGACAACGTGTCATCAATAACTCACGGAAAAAAGCACGAAAAAATTGCAATCGAACAATTGTCGGTTATGGAAGACTTAAAAATCGAAAAATGCGGTTTATTTATAAATGAGCAATATCCATTTTTGGGGGCAACGCCTGATGGGATTACCGATGACAACAAAATATTCGAAATAAAATGTCCCATAGCACCATTTAAAATGGGTATAGACGAAGCGATTGAACAGAACAAGATGCATTTTTATAAAAAAAAATAAAGACGGCGAAATAGTAGTCAATAAAAAATCAGACTGGTATTTTCAAGTCCAAGGCCAGCTACATATTTGCAGAAAACAGGAGGCCTTACTTGGTATATGGTATGGAGACAAAAAAATGAAAATAGAAATCATAGAAAGAGACGATAAATTTTGGTCAGATATAATGGAACCAAAACTGCTTAAATTTTACTATGATTGTCTTCTTCCTGAGTTGG
This sequence comes from Selenia dentaria, assembly GCA_917880725.1. Taxonomy (NCBI): domain Eukaryota; kingdom Metazoa; phylum Arthropoda; class Insecta; order Lepidoptera; family Geometridae; genus Selenia; species Selenia dentaria. The sequence continues at coordinate 33,735,909 of OU862890.1, read as the reverse complement.
TTGATCCTAGACACATAAGGAATACGTGACTGCAAAAGGGAAAGAAAATGATACAGCTACCATTTCAATAGAAAAAAATACTTGTGACGTTGACGATTGTTCGGTCGGGGATACCATAGATTATGTGATGCCATTTTCAGAATATTGATATTGAGTATGTTTTTTTCTTCACAAAAAGCATTAGTTTTAACATTAAGATACCAACACTTTCCAACACTGTAGTATTGGGAAAAAATGATAAACACTTCACTAATTTGGCGGCTTCGCAGACAGCGTTCTAGCTTAATTGGACAAAGCATCTGGGCCGGAATCCCAGAGAGATGCTGGTTCAAATCCTGCAAAAGCGTAAATTTTTGAAATGTTTATCACTAAAAGAAAGTTTCTATAAGCCTGTGAAGATAATAATAGAAAGAAATATGTGAAGCACGATAAAAATCAGTTCATTGATTAAGATAAAGATGTAAACAGGGTTATTTGTAATCAATTATACATAAATAGACAGGCCGGTTGGCGCAGTTGGTAGCACCCCTGCCTTTTGAGCCGCTGGTCCCGGGTTCGATTCCCGGACAGATCAAACATTTGTGTGCATGAATATGTCTGTTTGATCTGTGTCTGGGTGTGTATATGTATATCAGTCATCAGGTTACCATAGTACAGGCTCTGTCTAGTTTGGGAACTGAAGACGTTTGTGTGGATGTTGTCCCATATTATTATTATAATTAGCATTTTTAGGGGTTTATTCCGTACATCAAAACCAACAACTTTTGTTCTGCAACTTTTGTCAAAACTAAAAAAAAAAAATCATCACATATCACATCACAGAATAAGCCCCTAAAAGGATGCTAATTGATTAGAAATAACTCTGTATTGTATGAAAAAAAACATTAAATAAATCAAAAGAATTTTTGCCTTTTTTTTTAATGGTTGAATAAGGACAAGGCGACTCCATGATTATCTATGCTCTAGGCAAATAAGCATAGCAGCGCCAGTACGCTAGACCAGCGCTGCCGCCCGCCGCCTCTCGCGTTTTCCTGTCGAGTGCGATCGCGTAAAATTTGTCCGAGTGAAGGGGCGCGGTCTTCGATTTTTGAAACCATAGTTTATCAATGCGTCACCTTAAGTGCCTGCTTGTACCAACATTGTACGTTAGTAGGTACACTCGTATGCAGATTTGCTCAAACATTTGCCATATTTATGTTGGAGAACAAACTACTACAGCGTACGTACTAATATTTACTTTGAAAACAATTCATTTGAACTGACTTGATGAGATTTAGTTTCAAAGCGGCTCTTACTTGCTTAGCTTATATTCGATCAAGTTATAAATCATATATAAATTCGGTTGGATATGTTGCGTTTGGTCTACATTTCCGTATATACGGGCAGATTTTTAAAAATTTATAAATAATTTCTAGAGAGATATGATATGTTGACGTTTTTATCTGACACAACTAATAATACAAAAATAATAATGTTATTTTTTAGAAGAAAAAAACAAAAATCTTCTAGACTATACCTATACGTACAAACATAAATTAATAGGTAAGAGGGAAACCACAAACCAAAGCGTTAACTGTATTTTGTTGACTTCTAAAAGCGCTTCACCAACTCGATTTCTATATCAATTTCATCATCATCATCATCTCAGCCATAGGACGTCCACTGCTGAACATAAGCCTCCACCAGAAATTTCCAAAAGGACCGGTTGGAAGCGGTCTGCAACCAACGTCGTACTGCTACCTTTGTCTGGTCGTCAGTCCACCTTGTCTGTGGACGACCTACGCTGCACTTGCCTGTCCGTGGTCTCCACTCCAGAACCTTTCGGCCCCATCGACCATCTGTTGTGGGTGCTATGTGGCCTGCCCACTGCCACTTTAACTGGCTAATCTTCTGGGCTATGTCGGTGACTTTGGTTCGTCTACGGATCTCCTCATTTCTGATTCGTTCACGTAGAGAAACCTCGAGCATAGCCCTCCCAAAGCTCATTGTGTTATATTATTGCATATAAATTTATATGGGACCATCTCTTAAATATAACCTACCAAAGAAATAAAAGAATCACCAACATTCATTCATAATTAGTAGTGTAATCACAAAACAAACGTACGTATGAATCGAGAACCTTCTCCGTTTATGAAATCAACGTTCAATGTTATTGTTGTTTTTCTTTGTGCTGTGAAAATTTAATATCACAATAATGTTTAAGGAATAAACAATCAAATAACAAATTATATTTTGACAATATTAATTTTCACTTGGTAATCCTTTTCTCAGAAAACGTACGGAACTCTTAGAATGCAATTAAACAGCGTACATAACTTAACATAAGATGTTACAACACACGCAGTTAGATCTTATTTGAATAAAAGTCTTTGTATAAAAATTAAGTAACAATGTAATTTTTGTAAAGGAAATATTGCAAAGGATTTTTAATTTATTCTCTCAAAACGGGAGCAGACATTTAGGAAGACCGAAATAGAAGACAAATTTATTATCAGCCGTCAAAGCCTTTCTTTGCTGCCGTGTAATTCTGTAATGATTCGTCGATGCGTTGGTCGACGAGCTCACCGATGACAAATACTTTATGAGATATCGCCCTTGTACATAAGGTTGTTTTTCCAACGTTTCTTGTCATCTCGTCATTTGTTTCACGGATGTTGTCAAAGATGCAACGATGTTTGCTCTTAGAGAATCGCACGGCTGATTTAGATCTTTTAAGAGCGTTGTATTTGCAAGGTTTTTTAATTGAAAATTCCACAGTATTAATTTAACTTTTAGTAGTACAACATGAAAGGCATATCATTACCGTAGTATGCCTGTAGCTGCCTTCGTTTCCGGAAGTGTGACGTCACCCCCGCCGAACCGGAAATAAGAACGAAGCCTTTGCCCGCCCTCTTATAAAGGAAACTCAGAAGAGCATATAAAGTTGCGGTGGGGCTATGCACTTAGAGAGAGTGCATCAAAGAGAAACAAAAAATGCTTTAGCAGTTTTATAAATTTCATTTTTGTACTAAAATGTTTTGTCTCCAGTTAAAGATGGTTTCAAATCTGACGTTTTTATCAACATTGTTACATCGACGATTACTTTATGATAACAATAGCTTACGCGCGCGCCTATGCCCGCTTAGCATTCGCTCTATTATTTGTACATAAAATAAAAACGTAAGGGATCGCAGTCTGTACATGAAAGATATTATGAGAAAAAATATTATTATAGTGTCTCTGCATGCAAATCTCAGAAACGGCTTATCTAATTTCGATGTTGTTTTCACTAATATATTGTAAGCTTTACTTAATCTGTCCGCATCAGGTTTACGCTATAACAAAAGATTTATGAATGAAGAGGAGGTTTGCTGATTCGGACTGATTAACCCTTTATGCCTGGGTGACACGAGGGCAGTTTTTCAAGCCAGGATAGCAAGCCAGTTTTCTACTAAACTGTTCTGACTTGCTGACCTGGCTTGGAACAAGCAAGTTCCGTTTACATGAGACTTTATTATTTTAAGCCAGTAGGTACTATTGCAGTGCCTGAGGTGGCTACGCGACCAACATGAATTGCATGCGAAACAAACTTGGAAACTGTGCCAATTCGCACTAGACGAAGTAGAAGATGAATTACAAAAACGGTACGGGACGGTACACTTTCTTCAATTCACCACACACTTTTGTACCTGATCACGTTTATAATTGACTTTATAACTTGGAAGGGTGGCGTTCCACAGACATTAATGGTGGTAACGGTTCCTGCATACTAGCCAACTGAAAACTAGCTAGCTTTCAGCTTCGCCGGCCACATGAAGCAAGGACACAAGCCAGGGTAGTAAAATCAGTGGTAGGGGGCGCAACTAGCCTAATAGAACTCCATCCTATTAAAAACTGTCCTGGCTTACTGGATTACTGACACTATCTTGCTATATTGGCTTGACAAACTAGCCTCGTGTAAACCGAGCATTAGGTTTGTTTCATGTCAATCTAATCATAAATAAAAAAGTGAAAAATAAAGGTTAATTTTATTTTCCGCAAGGCCACACGAGCGAAGCCGCGAGCAGTTCAACTAGTCTGTACTATAAATGAGACTCAACTTAATTTCAATTTGATTGCATTCTTCAAACTCGATCGGCAGGGCTATTATGTATCTCAGTTGCTAACAAATTAAATTGAATCGAAAAAAATGCCGGCTCTATCTCACTTTTGTCAATTTCAGTCACCAACTTACTAACATTTTTGCTTACTGGAGTTGCCAAAGCTGACTAAGAGCGGCCATTTTTCAAGATTTCAATCAACATTTTTGTTAGCAAATCGTTTCCTATAAACTTTTCAAAATTCATCTTCATCCGTCAACGGCAGGGCTATTATGTACGAGTATCTCAGTTGCTTACAAAAGTTGATTGAAATCTAAAAAATAACGGTCCTATGTCACTTTTGTCAGCTCCAGTCATAAACTTTCTAATATTTCTGCTTACTGGAGTTGTCAAAACTGACATAGAGCGACCATTTTTTAAGATTTCAATCAACATTTGTTAGCAAATGAGATACATAATAGCCCTACGAATATTATTATAATTATGTGTACTCACTAAAATAAGACGGTGTTTGCTTTACATTATAAGCCAAATTGCGTAAACAAAATTTTTAGACAAAGTATATACTGAATTCTCTTAGGCTTTCGCAATTCGTGTAAAAACATTAAAATAACAAAACTATGGATTAAATGGGGTATAATTTTATGACGTTTCTAGCACTTTTGTGCACATGTTCGGGTACACTAGATGACAGTTATTTAGTTATGGAAATTATTTTGATGTACCGCCAATCATATTGTAATCAAAACGATTTAATAAATTTTATGTTGTTTATCAATGTATAAACACATACTTATACATCAACTATTCTAAAAGTACCACATCAAGAAACCATAGCAAATTAACATGTTATTTTACTAATAATCTGGCAATCGCCAAAAATTACGAGTTACATATTACATCTTAAATCGCTTGTGCAATGGCCCCACGCGATAAGTTCGTGTTGCAGCAAGAAAATGGAAATGACAACGATGAAGTTCTTTTGTGACTCTCTATACACAACACCTGCAAGTGTGTGTGTGTGTATAGAAACATCTTTTGTGTGGTTTAACGTGTCTCAGATGTATTCTTTAGGGTTGTTCTCGCATGTCTTGAAATAAAGACAAGACAAATAAGAATTGTTTGTTTATTTGTACTAGTTCGAACTTAATGTATGAAATGACGTTGTCTTTAAGTCAGCGAGAGCCCTGTTTACTATCTTGCAGCATATCATATTACAAGTAGCTGCTACACAAAAGGTTTTCTGATAAAAGGATAGTTATTATATGATTTATAATTTTATTCATTGTGATGAATTTTAATTAACGATGTAGGTACGATTTGAGTCTTTTTTATTTTTATAGAAATCAAACTAATCCAAGTACCTGTTGACTTACCATGTGGTTACTAATAAATAATTAATTATTATGAATTCACAGGTAACTTAATTACTAAGCAAATATTCCATAGCAGAAGCGAGACATCAGAGCGATCGTGCGAGTGTCTCGGGACACCTCTATGAAACCTTTGAAGGAACTCGGCATTCACACTTTGCCGGCCATTATGATCCTTAATGTGGCCATCTTTGTGAGGACTTATCCCGACACGTTCCTAAAGCACATTAACGTGCACTCCTACAGCACGCGCAACACCCACAAGCTAGCAGCTATACTCCGCACCTTGGCCAAGTCTAGCAAGCTGACCCACGTGATAGTTCCCTCTGTTTACCGTTGACTCCCCCTGACTTTATTGAATGCTGAGCTTTACATCAAAAATTTAAAACGCTGGTTTATCGAGCAAACATTTTATACCTTGTGAAAATCAAATAGATAGGCTTATATATTAATATATAATAGAAAATATATATATAATATATAATAAAAAAGAATAGATTGTATTTCTGATTAATTACCGATTTATATTATTTTCTATTATCTTTGCATGTTTGAAATATTTATTTTAACCGTTATTTGACACTAGCTGACCCGCCAGCGGCTTCACCCGCGTGGCCTCGCGGGATACGGTTAATTAAGGTTTTTTAACTATCCACGGGAACTCTTTATTTTACCGGTATCAAAGTATCCTATATGTTGACCAAGGTTATAAACTACCACCATACAATATTTCATTCAAATCGGTCTAGTCGTTTCGGAGATTAGCCCCTACAAACAGACAGACAAACAGAGGAACAAAAAAAAATTTAGAAAATCTAAATTAGTTCGATTTAACTCCTTACATCCCCCTGACTTAGCTTATAGCATTTTTTTTCATTGTACAGAAATTCGACCTCTACAGTTTTATTATATGAACCCTACGAAGAAATTGGTTTGAGTCATGCTTCCTGACATTATTTCTTCGTATTCTATGTACCTAGTGATTATTTTATTACTTAGTTGATTGTTTTTTTCACAGCTTCTTCTCAGATCTCAGAGACTATTCAAATCCAAATAACGTGCTTATTTTTAATTAACGTATTTTTATCGTCAAATAAATTTCTAACATCAGTTTGTATCGACGTCCGCTACACTCTCAATAAATAATGAAAAGCTTCAACACTGCGTTTTATTAATCGTCCCTGTACATAAATTGGGGTAAAAAATCTCTATTTCAAAGAAAAATGTAGCGTGCCATTAATTTTAACGGGTGCCATTAAACTGTAAGTTCATAGCTTATTTTCAAATTAACAAGTCGTCCCGTCAACCGCGCGCTCGCGTGATGCCGCCATTCATTTTAACTTTTTTATTTACTGCGATTTTGATACCCGATTGTGTTAGGGTTAATAGAACGAGGTTGAAAATATGTAGTCCTTTACACCGAATACATTTGTTAAGCATTATAATCTCACTTTTTAAACTACGCTGAGTTTTGTACCAGTGGTTGTGTCAAAAAAGGTATGGTTGCTCTTATTTCGTGAGTGATTAGCTTATATTACTTAACGCTACGAACGTGTACGAACGCTGGTAATCCAGAAATACTTACACTCAGTAGTAAATTAAGGCTCGAGTATAGATCTGGTTAATTCTTTTATGGGATTGTACAACCGAGCGTCTTTTTGGAATACTGGTAAGCCTTACTACTAACCCTTAACATTCCCACTGCTGAAATTCAGAATTCCATCTTAAAGGGTATAGCTCGTTACCCACCACGCATGTAGTGCGGCTTGGTGGATAGAAGATGACCAGGTCTTGTGCTAAGACAAACATCTTGGCGGTAACGACGGCCTGACCTGATCCTTGAACCATGGAATCACTAGATTGAAACGCAGAAGAGTATATTGTAAACGCCATACAATATTTAACTCCTTATTCATATTATCTATTTTAAAAAACCCTTAAATTACATCTGAAGAACATAACATCAAATTCATCTTATCAAACCAAAATAATAAATTGTTTGATTGTTGAATTGTGTCATACCTACTAAATATGGTGATTTGCAAAAGCACAATATCTAATTGAATCAAATTCACTAATTTTACAAAGATTACACTAAGTTGAAATTACGTAAATCCTTCTAAATTTTAATAAAAAGTCTTAATATCAGTTGTCTTTTCGTACCTGATGTAATGATTAACACTGTGCTTCTTTTGTCCTAGGTCTTGGTACACTGCCAGGCGTGGGCGGGTCCGACGTGACACGACCAGAGCGGCCGTACTTCGACGACGTGTCACTCCGCAACGTGACAACGGTCGTGGGCCAAGCAGCCGTTCTCAGGTGTAGAGCTAAGCACATAGGGAATAGAACTGTAAGTATTCAAGCTAAAATTGGATATAGTATTAAATACTAGCGACTACCCGCGACTTCGATCGCGTAGTAGGCTTGGCTTTCGGCCTCGCCATAACCTCCCATCTTTTTTTAATTGTTTTTAATATAAGAACCTTCTACGAATTATTAAAAACCATTTAAAAAAAAGAATGTAATTGGTAAAGCCGTTCTTAAATTATAGCGTGACCAGGAGAAACTGATATCCACCTAGTTAGCTACCACCCTCAAGACTGAAAATCTATTGCTTAGCACCTAACAGTGTGTTCCGGCTGCTGTCCTTAAGAGCTAGCCGCTATTTTAGGTCTAGTGTAATAGTACATTGATTATTACACTAGACCTAAAATAGTTTAATTATCAGTGACGGTGCAGTCAAAGTTGTGTGATCAAAAATGATGAGGTAAACATTAGCCTATCAAGGGCAAGGGTTAGAAGAGGTATAAACAAATGATATACATAACTAACAGCAGTATCCGAGTTTGCATAGATTGAACACGTTTCTAACAAGTTCGCTACACAACGTGACAAATATCACGAATCAAATGAGGCTTTAAGCTAAGTGCAGAGGAAACACAACTTTAAATTGATTTTATTAGAGTTGAGTTTGCAATAGATTGAGTACGTTTATAATAAGTTCGCTACGCAACGTGACATCGGCTTTTAATCACGCACCTGTACGGAGGCGTAGCACATAGAAAGTAGAACCTTAAGTGCGTTTGATAAAATTGAATTGGAAGTTTGTAACAAGTTTGCTATGCAACGTGACTACGCTGTCAGGTTAAATCATACTGAAATGTAGATCAAGAATGTAACTGCGAATCATATTATGTTCGAAGCAGGTTTGGGCTCTTTGTATCTGCTCAAAATGTACACATATATGTGTAGAGGCGGGTGAAATATCGTACGTAACGTCTACACACTTGATTGGATCAAAGTTTGTATTAGAGCCCTGTTTTGCAATTTAAGAGATAAATAAGAATTAACTTTAGAAACGGGATATTTACCATGTATTGCATGTAATTTGAGCTCTCTTTATTTGGGCACTGTTGCATGCGCCATGTTCACGAGTAAACTGAAGTATTTGCGGGTAGGTGTTGTTATAAGCAGACGAAACGGTCTACCCTCTTCCGCACACGTTTCTTGCGTTCCGTTTTATTACCATAGCCACAAAAGTCACTTGAAATTTGATCTGGATCTCGACACACACAACTCACGGTATCTGGTCGCATGTTTTTTTCGGAAAAAAGCTCGTGAGCAGATACCAACGAAATGATGAAAGGAATGGATGGTGAATAGCCCGTTTCTAAAGTAAATTCTTGCATTAGTGACCATGTCAGTTTAAAAACTTATATATGAGATAAATGCTTTACATCCATAGAAGGTGAAGGAAGAAACCAACATGTCTTCCGTCAGTCCGTGTCTGACGCTAAAACCACTAGGCCACCGGGGCTTAACGTCCGAGCATCGTATTTTAACACAATTACAAACCCGCTTCTCACAAGCCTAACACAAAATATGAAACTGGAAAATCCGCCCCAAATTGATATAATCCCGACAAAGGGAACTATTATTCTGAATGTGGGGTCACAGCTAAGTGCCAGTAATTTATCTCGGTTATTTCGAGGATGGGTCGACGGCTCGGGGCCTTCAATCATCCTGAGCCGCGGTTATGTATTAGACGATATAACCTAGAAGCATATTTTAAGCTCGGATTTACGTACTTTGTTTTGGGAAGATACTTTTTAAGATGAGTTTTGTGACGTGATAACGGCTTATAAATCGATGAACGCCGGACACCCACGAAAAATCGTGACTTGTTGTCACGTTACGCCTGAGCCGAGCGTGCAAGGGAGAGCGCGAAGCAAAAGATAGAGAGGCACTGGTAGTAATTTGCTTGTTCAGAACACTAAACTAGCGAACTGAAATGTATTTTAAGTAAATTATGGCATTTCTTATTCTGTTCATGTTTAAGTCGAAATTCATATAATGCTCGCAAGTGACTTTATTGAGATTCTTAAATTTGCCGTTTCTGTTCAATTATGGGTATGTTAAGTGCAAATTTAATAGTCACATAAATTTGTGCTCTCTAAACTGGTCTAAACTGATGTAAAACTACACACATTTGAATATAACAATCATATGCTTAGAATTATCATTCTATCTGTTACAAGAATGTGGATTTTCGTATTAATATGATAAGAACTGCCATATTTTAGAGAATTTTAGTTTAGTGTACGCACAAGCGAATCATTACTACTATCGCCCTAAGCATTCGGCTTGTCTTGTGATGTTATCACGTTAAATTATCACAAACCGACTTTACAGACAATACTTTTTTATTCAAGTTAGTGATAATACGGGGCAATAAGTACGCGTGATGGCACGACGCTCGCCCAAGTTAGTGATAATACAGGGCAATAAGTACGCGTGATGGCACGACGCTCGCCCAAGTTAGTGATAATACGGGGCAATAAGTACGCGTGATGGCAAGACGCTCGCCCAAGTTAGTGATAATACGGGGCAATAAGTACGCGTGATGGCAAGACGCTCGCCCAAGTTAGTGATAATACAGGGCAATAAGTACGCGTGATGGCACGACGCTCGCCCAAGTTAGTGATAATACGGGGCAATAAGTACGCGTGATGGCAAGACGCTCGCCCAAGTTAGTGATAATACGGGGCAATAAGTACGCGTGATGGCACGACGCTTGCCCAAGTTAGTGATAATACGGGGCAATAAGTACGCGTGATGGCACGACGCTCGCCCAAGTTAGTGATAATACGGGGCAATAAGTACGCATGATGGCACGACGCTCGCCCAAGTTAGTGATAATACGGGGCAATAAGTACGCGTGATGGCACGACGCTCGCCCAAGTTAGTGATAATACGGGGCAATAAGTACGCGTGATGGCACGACGCTCGCCCAAGTTAGTGATAATACGGGGCAATATGTACGCGTGATGGCACGACGCTCGCCCAAGTTAGTGATAATACGGGGCAATAAGTACGCATGATGGCACGACGCTCGCCCAAGTTAGTGATAATACGGGGCAATAAGTACGCGTGATGGCAAGACGCTCGCCCAAGTTAGTGATAATACGGGGCAATAAGTACGCGTGATGGCAAGACGCTCGCCCAAGTTAGTGATAATACAGGGCAATAAGTACGCGTGATGGCACGACGCTCGCCCAAGTTAGTGATAATACGGGGCAATAAGTACGCGTGATGGCACGACGCTCGCCCAAGTTAGTGATAATACGGGGCAATAAGTACGCATGATGGCACGACGCTCGCCCAAGTTAGTGATAATACGGGGCAATAAGTACGCGTGATGGCACGACGCTCGCCCAAGTTAGTGATAATACGGGGCAATAAGTACGCATGATGGCACGACGCTCGCCCAAGTTAGTGATAATACGGGGCAATAAGTACGCGTGATGGCACGACGCTCGCCCAAGACAGTTTAAGTGCCTGTACTGCCGTGCGATTCTGTAATGATTCGTTGATGCGCTCGTCGACAAGCTCACGGATGTCAAATACTATAAGATATCGTCCCTTGTACATAAAGTTAATTTTCCAACATTTCTTGTCATTTCGTCATTTGTTTCACGGATGTTGTCAAAGATGCAACGATGTTTGCTCTTAGAGAATCGCATGGCTGTGCTGCGCCCGTCACCATGAGAGTTTTTTTTTCCACTGCATGATGGTAGTTACTATCTTCAAGTATGAAAGATTGACACACACTTGATGACGTGTTTAGCCAGTTGTCCTTGAGAGCCAGTCGCCATTTTAGATTTATTGTGATACCACCTTCGACCGGATCATCACTGACCATCAAGTGAGATAGTGGTGAAACACCAGCGTCTCAAGTGTAAAAATCTATTACAAGTGAAACAAGTACAGTTTGAACAATTTAATATCGACTTCTATTCTATTTAGTTATTGGAGATCTCAAATACAACTGGACCGAATTTTATGAAATTTAAATGAGATCACACGAAAAGCACCAGAATTCAAACAAAAAAGAAACTCATGACGTAACAAACATAAAAAAATACTCGAATAGAGGTCTTCCTCCTTTTCTAGGAAGTCGGTAGAAAAATAGAGCCTTTTAAACAGTCATGCGCGGACGGGCCGCTTAGCATCAGCAAACGCCTCACCAGTGTCTCATCACAGGTATAAATAACGGGCTAAGTGCGAGTTGGACGCACGCACCGAAAGTTCCGTACACACTTGTGAATAATGCACATAAGTTAAATCGTTTGCCCATCGAAGGCTATTCCGACGAAATTATTATGTTTTCGTAAATTTCAAAATATTGTATATATAGAAATAAATAAAATTGAAGTATCTATTGGTAATATGAAAAATAATAGCGTATTAACCGACCGAAAAAAAGGAGGAGGTACCATGGTAGTTCAAAAGGACCTATATATTATCACAATATTGTGCGCATCGGTTCCGACTGTAACAAGTTATTTGATCCTTTTTAGTGTTGAAGTCTGTCCCATTTTTTGGTATTTCTTTTTAAATAAGCATTTAAAGTATAAATATATACTTACATATAATATGTACTTATAAAAACATTAATAATACCTATTATACTTAGATACTTAGTTACTATAAAAAACCACCATTCTGTCTGTCTGTTACGGCCAACCTTCAAAACTGCTCGACCTTATTTTAACGAAATTTTCACTAGCTTGCATAATTTCTTTTATCATCAGGTTTTTAATCATCACGCGAGTGAATCCGTGGGGCGCAGTTAGTTTACAACATAATAAATACGTGTATATATATATATACGTGTAATTTCACGTATATGCTAACACAACAATAATTTGCCAAAGCCTTTTGTCCTATCTGCTTTATCTATACAATATATACCACAAATATAATCAAACGATATAGGAAGAGAGGCAGCACTCACTTTGACTTGTATGTTTAAGGAATAACGATAATCGGTCTAAAATATTCTGAAGAATAAAAAATATTTCTGGTGATGCTAGGTCGTAGAGAATGACTCTCTAACCTCTGAACACTATCTCGCTTGATATAAGTGATGACGCAATTGATCAATGAAATGACAGCTACAGAAACACAACGTTAAGTTTATAGACGGACATTTTTAGTCTTGATACTACATACTTACCGGTTGAGGGTTAAGGTGAAATGGTAGAGACGTTACACGGATATTGAGGGGGTGAAGCAGACGCAGACCGCCGGGCGGCGCAAGGGGTCTAGCCAGCATAGCCACTCGCGGGCGTATGGTTACTTGATAGTATTCTACTGACTTATGATTTTCAATTCGCCTGCGTTGTTAACTAATTAGGTACGTTATTTTAAGTAGGTAATTATAATGGTGTAAAGATTTATGACAAGATTTACTAATACCATTATCATACTAGGCTATGGGTGTCTTTATTGTATTGTATTGGCACGAGTAAACGATTAAATAGTTTTTGTGATTTTCAATAAATTTTATTTTGATTGCCTATTATATGCCAAAACGAACAAACTATAAGGTACCTAAAAGTAGTTTATAATATTAGTTATGCATTGGTTGGACCAAAATACTTGCTAATACTTGATAATAAATACAGTTTTATTATTAATATTAAACAATAAACAACACATACTAAACAAATATTTTTTGACCATGTTACAAATAAAACTAGGGCTTGAATAAGATAAAACCGGTATTTGATACACAACCAGGTCAAGTCCTATCAAATACCGGTAAAATATAAAAACCGGTATAATTAAATGTTGTTTTACTAAAATCCAAAAATCAACTTCAACTAAGGTATAAATTTCGTATACACATAGGTATTGTAATAACAACTTTTTTATTAATCATGACATTAATACTGAAAGCTTAAATAAATGCAGGTTTTCAAAAGTTTTCTAAGTGCCCTTCAGGCCTTCACAAATGTATTATGTAAGTCTAGTTAAGTAAAAAAAAATATCCTCCTGTATTCCTTTAGTAATTATAAAAAGAAGTTTAAAATATAATATATATATATATATAAACAATGCCACGGACCCTTTGATGTCTGTGAACTAAAACATTATAAATAAAAAAATCTTATTGATAATAAATAATATCTAAAGAAATGGTGAGATTTGTATTTCCAAAGTTATGAGAAGAGATTTACAGTAAGAGGTGAGTCTAAGCTACAAAACAAATAGTTACTTCTCAGAGCCTCTCAACGACATGCCACGGTTTCGTCGTGAATCTACTAACTTCGGAAGCATATTATTATGCGTCTGGTAGAAAGTAACAAGTTCGGCCTCCATTTAAGTAATAGCATAAAGTATTCATCTTTTTTATATGAAAACGTAGGTTTTTTCATTCTCTCCTCCCCAAATACCTAAAACGCTGCTTTGTTTATCAGTAACTCGTAATTGCGTTTAACCTGATCGTACCATTTACTGTTTGTATTTATTTTTGTATGTATTTTATAATATTAAAAAATTGGACTTTGTTATTGGCCATTTTCTTCAGATTTTTATGAATTCTGAAGATGCTTCCTTATTGTCTTCATCAGACATATCAGGTGCTGCCACTTGTTCCCCTGCATTCCCCTTTGATATTCGAAATTTAAAAAAAAACCTTTTCGAATATCAAAGGGGAATGCAGGGGAACAAGTGGCAGCACCTGATATGTCTGATGAAGACAATAAGGAAGCATCTTCAGAATTCATAAAAATCTGAAGAAAATGGCCAATAACAAAGTCCAATTTTTTAATATTATAAAATACATACAAAAATAAATACAAACAGTAAATGGTACGATCAGGTTAAACGCAATTACGAGTTACTGATAAACAAAGCAGCGTTTTAGGTATTTGGGGAGGAGAGAATGAAAAAACCTACGTTTTCATATAAAAAAGATGAATACTTTATGCTATTACTTAAATGGAGGCCGAACTTGTTACTTTCTACCAGACGCATAATAATATGCTTCCGAAGTTAGTAGATTCACGACGAAACCGTGGCATGTCGTTGAGAGGCTCTGAGAAGTAACTATTTGTTTTGTAGCTTAGACTCACCTCTTACTGTAAATCTCTTCTCATAACTTTGGAAATACAGTTGAACATTTTTATCAAAAGGTTAATGACCAGTAACAAGTTAACTTGTTACTTCAGTAACCTTATGATAAAAATAACAAATAGTAACTACTTTACTTCTTACTTTATTAATCTTTGATAAAAATACTGTACTACTAATACTGAAGTAACAAATTAAATACAAAGAGTATCTGAATTATTTGAAAATAAAAAAAATAATTTTAAGTAATTAGTTTGACATATCATAAAATTTTCTTAAATAAAAGTAAATTGTAAGATATTATTATATAACCGACTACAAAGAAATTAACCCTCTGGACTCTAATATATTATGTTGGCGTTGGGTAGTTTAGCCGGAAGATGAAGCTAGGGACGTGTTAGTAATAAAATATAAATAAAGCGGTACGCCTAAATAAAAATATCGGTTTTATTAAAACCGGTATGTCTGCCCTATACAAGTGGCTTATTCTTGAGCACCAAATTAGATGGAAAACGTACACAATATACATGTTTCATTCAAGTGCATATAACAATCTAGTAATACCTACTAGACTTATGAGATGGGAAGTAGAAATCCATACAGACTTTTTAAATTTTTTTACTCGCCTGTTTTTGGCAAGCGACCATGTGGTCGCAGATATAAATTTACTATGTAACTTACTTGAAGAAACCAGGTGTAATAACTGGTCGAAGATTTTCGTATAACGCATCGGAAGATTCCGGTAATTTTTTTGGCAGCAATACTTCGGTATTATCCTCATGGGATTCCTTAGACAATTCTTTGTAGGGCGGAGGGCTGTAAAAATAAAAGTCAAATTTCTACTAATATTCTAAATTAATCCCTGAAAACTCTGACCAGGTAGTCATCAGGTCGGATAAAATATATAAATATGTATACCTATATGTTATTCTATACCCTATAGAATAACATATTGGTATATATATACATATAATAAGCTACCACCATACTAAATATCATACAAATTCAATCGGCCGTCTTACTTACGTCTCAAAACTAACTAACACACTAAGACACTTAGAAATTTTTGTATTTATAACATTAGTTTGATTATGGTCGCCTTATTTTCATCATCATAAAATATTTTATAACACTACGCTAAATCAATATTACAGATAACCTACGCAAAGCCTATGAATGAAAACATTCAGGTAGGTACTTACATATTTGTCTGCAAGTTCGATAATCTGTTTCTATTGTAATTCCGAGCAGTTTTATTTTTCTTCTTATCTTTATTTCCCAAAAGTCGATAATATGGACTAAAATAATGTAGTCGTCCGGGCGCTCTGGAGGGAATAAAGTTGTACACGTCCACTCTCGACAACGCACTCTGGCCGACTAGCGGGGGTCGGGAGCCATGGTAATGGCTGCATACTCAGTGTGCGCGTTTGCAAATGGTTTCAATATTAACTTTACTTTATTTTTTAAAAATAATCTTACATTTTTACAAAAAACTGAGTTCATAGACGGATTTGTGTGTTTGTTAGAATTAAAATGTGTATTTTTGTTTATAAATATCTTTGATAGGAATTAAATGAAGTTGATTCATTCCACCGACGGGAACGGCAAAAAGGGTATTTTTTAGGAAAGTTTACGATTTTTTTCTATCGAGCCAAATTTATTTAATCGTGTTTCGGTGACCATAGCCGAATAAAGAATTTTGTGAACTGTTAATAGACGTAAAAAACAAATGTCAATTAATTGTTTTAAATGGTCTAGTTTTAAATATTCGTAACGACGAATCGTCAAATTTGACGCATATTTCGTCTTAACGCTTAGTGTTGCTATATAGTAATGAATGACGTAATTTCTAGACATAACTATGCATTTGTAATATTTACATAAAAGAATACTGTGCTGGTGTCAATGTCGGCCAGAGTGAAGTTGCAGATATTCACGAGGGCTCTACTACGATGCGAGACTACTCCTTAGATAGGTAGCTCCCCGATGATTTAGAATTATTAGTAGTAATTGTTTGTATGATTATACTAGAACTCCTTCAGGGAATAGATATGCACTAGTATATCATTATGTTGTTCCATTTCCTAACGTGTCACTTTCACTGAAATTTCAATCGAAGGAAGAGTATCTTTGGTGACCGCTTGATCAACGGCTGACTCTTGGAGTTCCTGAATTATTAACCTTCACGTATATCCATGTCGGGTCATGCTTGTAGTAGGGTTCTGTAACTGATAGCTAAGAGTAAACGTAACGCATGTTTTTTTATTGTTTTATCCAATAGAAAGCTGCTCAAAGCCATTATTAGTTAGGCAACTTTAAAGTTGTAGTCTGAAATAACAATTAAATTATGAGAAATCATACAAAACATAGCACTGATGATGTGATATCTCTTTACTTGAAAGCAGGTCAAAAAATATATTTTCCTGTCTATTTGCTGACTTTCTAAGCCATCATATTTTATTTTGGACACAACCCGATGTACATATTCATTGTTTTCATAAAGGAAATTCCTTTAAAGCATGGTTTAAACTATTACCATCTTGAGTTCACGTTTTTCAATAAAATATATAATAGTACTTTACTTTAACAATACCTATAACGTATTATTGTAGGCATATATTACTAAAATATAGTTTATACTTTTAAATAGCTTGTACATTATAAATACATTTATTAGCTTATACTCAATTTAATATTTCTACATTAAAGAACTTGTGCTACTTTTCCGGAATGATTCACTAGACATGAATTGCGTCTACGTTAAAATCAGAAAGGTAGTCAACAATGTGCTTCTAAATTCTGTATATAAGCTGAAACTATTTATGTTTTTTAATTTAATATATTATTATTTCTAACACAGATAGCATTTAAAATGAACATCGACTCCCTCACTATAGTAGCTTATTATACTCAGTTGACATAAATACAATTACGGAAATTGACGTAACAGATTATGTGATAGTAGCCGTGACCACTGGCTCGCCATTGATATTGTACAGCATTAATGCAGTTCATGTTCTTGCTACAACCGGAGCCGTCTGGCATCATGATGACGTCATTAGATGGCTCAGATTGTCCTTATTGGAATGATGTTTTGTGTTTCTGACTTTGATCTCAATTGCTAATTGAAATGATTGTGACAAATGATATATATAATGAGTATATATGATATGAATGAGTAGAAAATAATAAAACTAAGAAAATACTGTAAATAAGTAAGATCTTTCCAACTAGTTTCAACCACATCCGGTGGTCTTTTTCAAGGAGAGTGCAGAACGCGGTTGCGTCTCGCCTCACAACTGACTCACAAAAATGTGCATAAACCACGTTAGTTAGTCATAACAAAAATGTTTTATCATAGTACCAAATAAAATTATATACGGTATTAGGCCAGTTAAGAGCGTACTAATAAGTACAATGCTATCATTCTGTGGATATTCTCACGGTTACTTTGACGAAAAAAAAAGGTGTGCGTCTCCGGACGCCCGACAGAAGTTGGTGCGGCGACACCATACGTCGTAGGATATTAAAGAGGAAAGTTAGGTATTAAAGGATAGGTACTCACAGGATTGCGGGTGATCCGTGGTTCTTCCTCTGGGTCGTGCGTGCTGATGACCGTCGGAAGGATTCTGGAGTAGCTGGAGTGACGCGCATTCGCGAACACGTATATCGACGCCGGCGAAAAAGGGGGCGGTTCCCAGGCGTGTCGTGACGCGGCGGCGCAGAGCTGATAAAGGATGCCGATTGAGCCGTGCGCACGCGACGGCGCAGAAAAAGTGACTGGTCGAGGCGCTTGCCCGACTCGCCTTTTGGCTCGGCGTTTCTCCGCCGCAGGGGGCGGCGAGCGGGGGGACCACATTCATTGTAGTGACGTCGCGGTTCAGGCGCGAACAGAAGTCATAACTTAAACTAATCTAGCGCTGTGGGTTAGAGTGAGAGAGGATGCATGAGAGAAAGGGAAGCCAGACTGGCGCCGTAACGCGTTACGTAACGAATCGGTTCACCCTCCCATAAGAAGTTATCACTTTAACTAGCGCTGTGGGTTAGAGTGAGAGAGGATGCGTGAGAGAAAGGGAAGCCAGACTGGCACCGTAACGCGTTACGTAATGAACCGGTTCACCCTCCCATAAGAAGTTGTCACTTCACAACTCTGGCCCGATATATAGTATTTGAACTACTAGTATGTGACTATCTCATGAGTAGCTCACCTTGACAACCTTTGAACCGTCACTGCATTGCATATAAGTTAACCATAAAACTATCGCACTTTATTATTATTAATGTTATATCCGCATCAAAAACTACACAAATGACAGATTTACATAGTCAAGACAACAAAAACAAACGCACAAAAAATATTAAACCGCACGCCAACACATCTGTTATATTAAAAACAACCGCGCGAATCGTTGAACATTAAATTTACACCCAAAAACATTACAATTCACAACTACATTCCCCATGTTTCAAACATAACTCCAAAACAAAAGCACTCGACCATAAAACCACGGCTATAATCCGTTCGCAAAAAATGACAAGCTTTCGAGGCAGACCATATATTATAAATGCACCGTAGGACATGTCAAATGCCTATTTATTCTCGAGGGCCGGATCTTTGCGCCATTAATATAGCGATCAGTGGAGCGGGGATGAAGGGACACCAAGCTTTAATGTAGACAGTATCATAGCTTACACGATTTTCTTTTAAAAATGGCGATTTCTTTAATGGAAATACAAAAAGTATTCATGTAAAAGATTGGCAGGTTACCAAACATTTCTTTTATTTTCTGACGTGACTTATGACGTCCGGTATTTCAGCATGATGCTTAGTTGTGAATCTTGACTTAGCACAGGCAGTTTGATAGTAAATGTTTACAATTACTCATATCGGTACCTACTCTATCTTGGATTCACAACTTAGAGTGCTTCTGGAATACAGCTTTTATAATATGGGATGGCATCCAAAAGCATGTCGTTCTGTTGCCAGACAGATTTTCCTCAAAACTGGAAGAGTTTGATACCGCTTGAGAGAAAAAGGAGAGAACTTGGTTTTGGGAGATTGAAAAAGCTATTATTTTATTCAACTATTAAGTTCAGTTTGGTCTTATAACAGTCGGTATGCTTCGGTCTTGATATATTATATACAAATTATTTAAAAGAACTGCTTTATTGTGACAAAGGTAACTTTGTTTTGCCATAATGTGCTAATGAATTATCACCTTTATTTTGTGCTTTTTAGAGTTAGAAGTATTAAACTCAAATACTCCTTCGTATTTAATGGAATTTTAAATAACGTTACTAATTTACTTATTCGGAAGACTATGTTTAAAATTCTTCTGTTGGAACCTCCTGACCAACTTTACATATCCATTTTCCTACGGCTTCATTCAAACCTATTTAAAAATATGGTTAATTCGATGCGTACAATTTTTTTAAATATGTGATATCCTTTACTTATTTTCATTTGAAATTCATTGCATTCTTATCATATCTGTTGTAATATACACGGAATTGTATCACCATTTACTCCTGCCAGCTCACCACCCTGCTGTCTCAGCGCCGTGATATAGGTTCGATGGGGATGCCGACAAAGAAAAATGGCCCTCGAGGTGGCCAGGTGGTGGAAGGGTATGTCGATACGTACTTGTTGATAAGTATTCAATTGAGATTGAGATTGATGATCTTGTTTTATATAAATTGTAGACTATATACTATGTTGTTATATTACATAATTCTTCAAAGGTCGAACGACCCAGACACAATAGAAATTTCATTGTTATAATGACATCGACACTTGAGTTTTGTATATTTTCTTATTATTTTTGATGCACTAACGCCTGCTTAGCGAGATCATATTATTCAGAGTAGCCTGTCAATTTTGGAGTGCCCTTATTTGCTATGACCTATATGGTCACGTGGGTGCGTTAATACAGGTTGTTTGGTGCATGGATCGAGAGGATTTTTTAAAGAGTTGTGGGTGTAATGCGCTAGTTTTCCCCGATAGATCATATGTCCTAAGTGTCACGGTAGTTTAGATATGTTATTTTTAGTTTCTTTTTTTAAATCACCCGGAATAGTTTAGAAAAACAAACAAGTTTTTTTTTAAGAACCTGCTATACTGTAGATTGGTAACTCTTAGAGACAATTTATTGTACATTAATAATATCTTAGATTGCCGTCTATATTTTTGAATTTTGGCTTATCTATTATTTGGTAGGACTAGTTTTTATATTTTCACGTAGACACAATTAACAGATATTATTAGATTAGACAGATTAGGATAAGCTAGATAGATAGATAGATTAACTCTTTATTTTAACACCACGATACAAATATATGAAACAAGAATAAATTAATAATACAATCAAAAATATTTCACAATTAAATACTAAAAATTAAAAGTATCATATGGGTAGTCTTATCGCTCAGAGCGATCTCTTCCAGACTACCATGCACGGAAAGAAATAGGCATATACTTATAAAGGCGGTGGTATATAAAACAGGTGTACTAAAATATATATAAAAACATATAGCAAAACTCAAGAATATAGCTAGAAAAAAATACTTATAATATATACAAACTATAAATACACTCGAGAGCAATGAATCCGGGTCACTTAAAGAATCCTAAAAATCTCGGAAACTAAAAATGCTAGGTTAATGCAATAAATTGTATTTAATAGACAATGTAATACTCCTTAAATGAAGGTATTAAAACTTCTTAGTTATTGTAAAGTTATATCATAAAAAAATCAAATTTGAAAAAGGGCCACTTTCGAAGATGGAACTACGAAATTACAGCATTTGGTTTTGTGTTTGTTTGTAATCTGTCATTTATGTAGGTACATAAACCATGTTGATAGTGCTCTATATTCATTATTCGCTTACGCCTGAAGAATGCACCAGAATACTTACAATGCTGGAAACCGGCCGGAGTCAGCGCGATACAGCCAGGACTGTCGGTGTGTCGCTGTCAACAGTACAAAGAGTTCTCCGACGTTACGAAGAAACTGGTTCTAACCTACGCAGACCAGGAACGGGCAGAACCAGGTGTACCACAGCACGAGAAGACCGATACTTGGTGAACACCATGCTTCGAAATCGCTTTCTCACAGGAACTGAACTCACAAATCAGTTTCGACGCCTCGGAGGAAGTAACCCAAGTGCATGGACAGTAAGACGTCGGCTTGCTGAATCTAACTTAAAACCCCTTAGACCTGCAAACGGCCCTAAACTGGAGCGTGGGCATCGTATTTCAAGACTAAGATATGCCCAGAGCCACGTAAATTGGAGTATTGAAGATTGGTCAAAAGTTATGTTCTCCAACGAATCAAAATTTATGCTCTACAAGCACGATGGAAGACACAGAGTGTATCGAAGACCAGGGGAAATATTCAAGCAAGCATGCATCGAAGAAAAAGTAGCCTACGGTGGTGGGTCTGTACTTGTGTGGGCCGGAATTTCTTCTGAAAGTCGCACAGAGCTGGTGATCATAGAAAACGGCTCTTTAACTAGCGAAATATATGTGGAAGAAATCCTCAATGATCACGTTGGTCCATTTATGGTCAATTTAGGTGAGAATGCTATATTTATGCATGACAATGCCCGACCTCATACAGGTAGGATTGTGAATGACTACCTTCAAGAGATGAACATTACTCGTATGGAGTGGCCAGCGCGCAGCCCGGATATCAACCCGATCGAGCATGCTTGGGACGAGCTAGCAGATGCGTAAAACAACGAAACCCTCCCCCAATCACGCTTCGTGAGCTCAAAATTGCTCTCACAGAGGAATGGGAGAATATTCCCCAAAATCGTATAAGGAACTTGGTGTACAGCATGCCAAACCGCGTAAACGCAGTAATGGAAGCACGAGGAGGCAATACGAAGTATTAAAATTCAAGAAAATCGTAATAAAGTTCAAAAATTTCATGTTTCCTATTTTTGTTTTAAGGAGAGATCAGCAGTTTTTTTCTTTATGTAATTTTGTGTTAATAAAATGTATGGTGACTCATATTTTTTTACTTTCATTTAAGGAGTATTACATTGTCTATTAAATACAATTTATTGCATTAACCTATCATTTTTAGTTTCCGAGATTTTTAACATTCTTTAAGTGACCCGGATTCATTGCTCTCGAGTGTATATAATTATACTATACCAATATATATACGACAAAATATATTCATAACTGTATACGAGGGTCAAACTGAAAGTTCTTAGAACTGGCCACTTATAAACAATATAATAAAAAAATAATTCTATAATTTGAAAATAGAACTCTTTGCCAATATTACTGAGTATATACTTCATTCATTTGTCATTTGTTTTACGATTTGGCGGCAAATTGAAAATTGTCTGTGTCACGTCAACATGAATTTAACACGAGAAAATTTTCGTGCAATGATTTTTTATGACTTTCGATGTCATTTAAGTCAACAAGAAAGTTATGATAGACTACGATTGGCCTTTCACGATGAAGCCCCATCTCGTGCGACTGTTTACAACTGGTTTAATGAGTTTAAACGTGGTCGCACTAATCTCACTGATGATTTACGTGAGGGACGGCCTTCTACGGCGACGACTGAAGATAACATCTGTGTTGTGCGGCGTATGATAGAGACTGACAAAAGAGTGACCTATCAGCAGATTCGGACAAGCTTAGGCATCGGTATGAGTCAAGTGCACAAAATCCTACACGAACATTTTTGCAACAGCTTTGCGCCCGGTGGATACCTCATAATTTGACTGAGGCTCAAAAACTCCATCGTGTGGATTGGTGCCGTAAAATGATTGAAAGATTTAACGGAGGTGACTCAAATGCTGTGTTCGACATACTAACAGGTGACGAAAGCTGGATTTACTGTTATGATCCTGAAACCAAAAGACAATCTGCTCAGTGGGTGTTTCCTTTCGAGGAGTTGCCAACTAAAGTGAAGAGAGATCGAAGTGCGGGGAAAAAAATGGTGGCCTCGTTCTTTGGAAGGATAGGTCATTTCGCAATAATTGTGTTAGAGGATCAAAAAACAGTTTCTGCAGAATGGTACACTACCAATTGTTTGCCACTTGTCTTGGAAAAAGTTCGAGAGAAACGACCTCGCAGTAGGATCCTCCTTCACCACGACAACGCCTCATCGCACACCGCCAAGCGAACGATCGACTATTTGGCGACATCAAACGTTGAATTACTGGGTCACCCGCCGTATAGCCCCGACCTCGCGCCTTGTGATTTTTATTTATTTTCAAAAATTAAAGAAAAACTTAAAGGAAAGCGGTTTATGAATGCTGAAGAAGCGGTGGCTGCGTATCGCGATGCCATTGAAGAGACCCCTAAGGACGAGTGGGCAAAGTGCTTTTCCCAGTGGTTCCATCGCATGCAGCGGTGTATTGACGTGAATGGACAATATTTTGAAAAGATATAATAAAACTAATAACAGGCTAATGTAATCAGTTTTTGATTTTCTAAGAACTTTTAGTTTGACCCTCGTATACTATACATATACTATTCAATTATTATAACAAAGATAGTAAGTAGGTTTGCAATTATTTCGCATTTGTTATTTCGCGAAGTAAAATGCTTTAACACGATGTTTGAAGATGTCTAGACAAGGCGCGCATCTAATTTCGTAGGGTAAAGTGTTCCATAGACGAACAGCTTCAGGAACCAAAAAATGGTGCGGTGTATCGGGGTACTTGACATTAAGTTCTCTGATGATATGATGATGGTTCTCACATATACTATAAAGTAGGGACAATATATGAACATTCCGGCGACAACGTATAGGAAGCCACTTGAGTTTAGTGCGGAATTCAGAGACATGGTCATATTTCCGAAGGCCAAATATAAACCATATGCAGATACTTGTAAAACTTGTTAAACTTATTGTATAGTTTGTTGCATATTATTAAGGCTATTTCAATCTTTTCAGATCAAATAGCCTTAAAACACTCAGCCGTGATATATTTTTTTATTTTAAGATTTCGACTCCAAATTGGATTTTATTAGACTTTTGTCTGGGTTACGAGATAATAATGGGATAAAAGTTTGTTTACATGATTGTAAAACCAACTTTTATCCATTCAGTTTATCAATGAGTGGACAAGATCAAGTCAAATATAAAACAGGACTAAGATTAAACCTTGAGGTATTCCGCATGAAATTTGATATGGAGGTAGATGAGGCGCTGGGTATATATACGCACATAGTATACTTTTCATTATCATCATCATCATGCATCACTACGCGGGTGTAACCGCGTGGCGCAGCTAGTACTTAATAAAGTGGTTTTAATAGTATACTATGTACCCCGCGATTGTGTAATGAGTGGTAATTATAACGATGATGAAAACAGGAGCATCTATGGTATCTGTATTCACCACTGCGAACCCCCATATCTTCAAAGTATCGGCAAATATTGTTCAAAATGTGCAAATCCCTCCAGCGTGAAGAAATAACAAACACACAGACATATCAACACACATACAAGATTTCGCATTAAGGTGATGATACAGAAGCTACAGCTATGCAATATTAATGTTTGCTAACGCGACACAACACTCAAATGTATTAACATTAAATTCGATAGTTTTGTTGAGAAAACCACTTTTTATTTTAATTACACCGTTTATATTCTAATTACCCGATGATTTGGGTAAAAGGTTTCCTATGGCAAGATAGAACCATAAGTATTGTTTTGTAATATTGTCAGATCTGGCAGGATGGCCAACCTCAAAAAAATATTTATTGCTTCACTTTTAAATGTCATTTTGTATGAAAACTATCCTTCTGGACCTATGTAAATAGGGAGAATTCTGTGTGTAGAGTATTGAATTGCATTATTTAGTAATGGCTTCAGGTCAAAATCAAAATCAAAACATTTATTCTGTATAGGCCTACGGGGGCACTTGTAAATTGTCATTATTACATTTATTATTTCTTAAATCTACAACCAGATCGGAACGCGATCACGACTGAGAAGATCCGGCAAGAAACTAACTATTCTATCTGTGTCTACATCAGTAAATAGTCTAATTTTTAACAGCACAAGCCGCTGGACTGAGTCTACTAGATTTTTGTTTATGTGAACTATAGACTTATGTGGTCTAAAGTAATTCCTAAAAAGACCGTTGACTCTACAAGGTCCAATCCTGTTCCATTCAATTGTATATTTGCAATTTGTATCACGCATTGTGTCTTTCAAACTAAACAGTATATTACATCATCATTGGTCAAACCATCGCAATATACATTTTGCACAAGTACACAAAATATTAAAAAAAAACGCAAAAAAATTAAAAATTTTTGCAAATCTCATGTATTACTATATAATATTATTATAATGTTTGTTGAAGTTTAAACAAGACTAAATTAATTTCATTTGAAACTTGAATGAATCTGAATTAAATTGAAATCAGTTCAGTCTTCCTCACACCGGTTGGCACCAACAGATTAGAGGAGTACAGAGTAGAGGATTTGCTTCGTTTCTGAATCTCGCATGATGTTCAGATCATCGATATGTTGTGACAGTGCGTACGCTACTCTATACATGGACATTAAACAGTGTTTACAACATGTTTTCATGTGAATGTTTAGGCAGTGCAAACTCACGGTTAAGAATCGAACAATTTACCTACACATAGAAGTCAAATGACAAACAGTTTTGCAACCATCGTATCTTTACCCTAATTATTTTCACAGATAACTTGCCTTTGATTAAAATTACATGAAAAAATGAACGTTTCTTTGAATAAAATAACACCAACAAACGTTTCGAATTATATTTTTAATACGAGTGCCCGGAGACTGAGAAATTAGAAAATAAATTTCACTCGCTTTTTGGACGGTTCTTTGTTTTTATACGTAATTAGAGTAAGCCGGCTTAAGCCTTCGTGTAATTAAGCAAGATGGAACGTCCACAGACTGTTTACAGCTTTTAAATAATAAAATTAAGTAACAGAGAACGGACGAGTGGGTTTTGAAGATCCGTGACTGGAAAGTGATAAAACGTGAGTGTGTTAGTTCTTAATACGAAAGTGACATCCGTCTTCATGAATTTTGTGGATTTTGTTATTAAGACAAGTACAATTTGAAAAATGTAATACCGGTTTCCATTCTATTCAGTTATGGGAGTGTATCTCAAAAAGTACTGGACCGAATTTGATGAAATTTAAATGAGACTACACGGGGAGCATCAGCTTTCAAACAAAAAACATGAGAATCGGTTAACACTGTCGAAAGTTATGAGGTAACAAACAAAAAAAAACAGTCTAATTGAGTACCTATTCCTTTTTTTGGAAGTCAGTAGAAAAGAGTTCAAATAATGCATCAAATTAGTGAGTGTATGAATAAAAATGCAGCGGGTAATGACTGGACAAAACTGTCATGGGAATCTCCTAGCAATAAAAGTTGAGCCTTTAAGATATATATCTACACAACTAGTTACGGCTACAGTAAAAAAAGTCTAAAAGGCTCAACTAGTTAAGCCTCGTGGTTGTGTGTAGGTCCTGAATGAGCCTTCGCGACATTTTTTTCTAATCTACACAACTAGTTGCGACTACAGGAAAAAAGTCCGAACGGCTTATAACTGGTTGAGCTTCGCAGTTGAGCCTAGGGCCCTAAACGATGTACAAATAAGTGAGCGCACGCGTGACAAAGTGTTAGTGCCGCCTGTTAACCGATAGCGTAAAAATCACCATGTATATATTAAATTATAATAACACTGACGCTTAGAACCCTTTCAGTGATGGTGGTCTTACAATGACTAAAAAGTTTGTGTCAATAGCAAAAATAATACTAAAAATCGTCTAAATTAAGACATTTTAATAAATATGTCTCCCCTTGCCAGCAGGCTTAGACAAAAGATGTTTCTGTTATCGTTAACGCTAAACGACAACTTCAAAATGGCGTTGACATTACCGGTGGAAAAGTCACGTGACGTCCCGCTAAGTTCGTAGACACATTTGTGCCTGTAGCGTGTGCGGAAACACACCTGTTTGAATTTTGTCTAGGCCTGCTGGTCCCTCACCGTTGTGACTGCCGTGACATGGCGGATCGTTTCGGCCACCACGCACTCTCATGCGTAAAGAGCGCGGGCGCATACCGCGGCACGCCAGCTTGAATGATGTCATCCTTTGGCCTTTGTCAGTGTTCTGTCAGTTTCATAACCAAGCGTACTGATGCGGGATGCGGGACGACGGCAAGAGACCAGATTGACATTGGATGAATCAGACCAGAAGGGATGCTACATGTGTGGACACCTGGTGCCGTCTTATCTCCCTGGGGCGATTGATCGGGCTGGCGCAGCCGCGACTTGAACGGAAGACTTGAAACGTCATAAATATGTGTATTTAGATAGAATGTATATGTTTATGCCGTTTAGGGTCAAAACTTTAGGCCCTTACAGACCAAGAACTTACAGTTTTAAAACTTGCGAAGACTGTAATGTAATTCGTATATGAGAACTAGCTAAGTCAAACCTTAGGCTTCTATATTAATCTGACTTATAAGAAGAAATTATATTTTAAGTCCTTATAAAATAGTTTGTTGTTATAAATATTTGGCATCCATTTAGATATCACTTCTTTTGATGTTTAATAATTCTTATACCGCGATAATTATTACAAATAAATTATGAATGAAACTGACTTACATTAACGTATCCGGGACGCGAAGGGTTAAGTCAATAACCGAGGCATTTATATCATAATATTGAACTTGACTCTCATTTCACGTTTATGTTTTTGATGGAAAATATTTATACTTATATAAATATTCTGTATATATTTTTATGCTTTATATATACCCAATGCACGTAAAAATAGCTAATTGTTTGTATATTACCCTTGGAATACTATGCAATTTGATCATGAGATGTGATCATTATGATCAAGACCATTTACCTATATACTAGACACTGCTATAGATAATTTGCATATATGTTACATAAACAGTTTATATCGGTGATATGATTTCTAATGAAAATCATTAATTATAATTTAGTACTCACGGGATGTACACCACGCTTTATTCGATTTGAAGTTCCCAATGTTTCATCACAGTTACATGCACCATGTTCACGGGTAGACTGAAGATGCGGGTCGATGTGACATAAGTTCGAAGTTATTTAAGAGCAGTCGAAACGGTCTACCCTCTTTCTCACTCTTTTACTTCGGATGTCATTGGCAATCAAACTCGATTGTAAGTCTCGACAATACACACTAACTGTCTCACTGCGCATGTTGTTTTGATTACATTTTGGTTGATTATTCCTTTTTAGACAGGTACTATTGTATTCCACGAACTGGCAAGTTGAAAACCATCACCACGATTGAGTTTGAGTGTTACTACCTCTACCCTCTTTCTCACTCTTTTACTACAGATTACTATATACTTTTGAGGGTTGATCTTTTAAGCTGCTCTTAAATGACTATTTTTACACATCCACCAGCATCTTTAGTCTACCCGTGAACATGGTGAGTGTAACTGCGCCGGAATTTCGGGAACTCCAAAATCTGTCAATCGTGGTACATCCCGTGAGTACTAATTATAATTCAGTTTATAACCGCGAAAGTCTAAAACAGTGTAAAAATCAACCAAACAGTGTCATTATTTTATTCTTACGGTGATCATACTAACTCGATATTGGCACAGTAACGTCTTCTAACGTAAATCAAAGAAGAAGAAGAAGGATAATATGTAAATATATAGTGTTATTCAACACATTACAGTAGGAAGCAAAACAATTTAAATGGTCGGTTTCTTCTACAAGCGAAAAACTCATTGAATTGGGACACAAGTACAGTAGAATTATACAATAGAATATACAATAGAAATGATATTGTTTGCTAAAACACAGCTTCTATAGAAGAATTATCTTAATTTAAATAAAACATAACATTTCTACTTATATGACATCAAATTCTCATTTTGTTTTAAATTATTAATCCAAAACTAAAAATTAATAATTATTTGCAGCCTGCGCGCAGACTGAATACTTGACAAAATTTCAATATTAAAACCTTTTCTGATGTAATTTATTCTGGCAAATAAAGATCTTATCTTGTCCTATATTTGCACACGCCTGCAATTCTTCACAAAACTAAAGGCCTTGAAAGACAGCCAAGACACTCGCCCTAGGATTTATTTGGACGAAACGTGAGTGAACCAAAATCACTGCCGCAACGTGTTTAGCGTAATAAATAAGGCGAAGGCGGTATAATTACGTGTATTCAAAACACGTAGCGATAAATAATTTACTTTTTATACGATAAATAATTAAATGTTTTAACAAGACGCTTCTACTTAAAAACGCTTAAAAACTCATGGTAGAGCTACAGTAGTATCGGGTTGTGATATAAGCAAAGGCACATAATAAAAACTAGTGCTAAGAATAGAAGATTATTCGGTTACAACACATCTAACTTTCAATTTCAGTTTAAATGATCCATCTATCCTTATTGCCTTTCTACGGATAGAAACTTGACATAGCGTCCATACAAATCGCGTCAAGTATTCTCTCGTAGGGTAAACTGAAAATAGGTAGGTTATTGTTACTGGCCATTAAAACGCTACTATGCAGACAGAGCGAGTAACTAACGAATGTATAATATAGTGTATAAATAAATGCTCAGAACTAAATATTTATAATAAAACGTGTATAGTATGGAACCTTTACCTGAGTAACTTGACCCTACTTTTGGAACTAGAACGCAGGTTGGAATTTGATGAGATGGGATCTGGGTCAGAGATGAATAATGGCTGTTTTTATCTCTTTCTAGAAAGAATTTGTTATTCAGTAGATATCTAAATTTCCAAGTTTGCTCGCCACTTCAAGCGAGCAATTGAATCCCTCGATATTAAAGTTACTTTGACTTATTGAACCAGTGGTAAGTTTGGGATTACCTACCATTTTAGTTTTTGTTATGTTATTTATAGTGACAAATTCAGCAAGTTTAATGTGAGTTACATCCACATATTTACAAATAAACAAAATGACACCTAAAACGTAAATGCGAATGTCTTCTTTCTTGTTTATGTTGCCATGTCTCACCAAAACTTTATTTCTGTATCCCTTATAGTGATTGACCTCCCCACTGACCAGTTTCGATAAACTAGTATACTTAGTTAATGTATACCCTTTATTTGTTTATCACATACGAGTATATGAATGTTTATAAGTAACTAATGACTGCCCGCGACTTCGATCGCGTAGTAGGCTCAACCTTCGGCCTCGCTATAACCTCTTGTCTTTTCTTGCTTTTTCTTTCATACGAACCTTCACCTCACAATTATGAACACAACAAATCATCTCTTCATTTGTTTTACGGATGTTGTCAAAGATGCAACAATGTTTGCTCTTAGAGAATCGCACGGCTGTACACGTTCCAGGATGATTACCATATCATATGCCATCCGTGATCAAAGATAAAAACCAAGCTAGTTTAACAACCATCGATATCCGCTGAAACATAAAGTTGCGTTCCAATACAAGGCAATAATACCTTGTAGTACGCATCCACTAACGAATGATGTTTGGAAGTATCACTCCTAAGCGAGAAAAATGGCTGGCGGGTCAGCTTGTAGTTTTTTAAAAATGGCAACGGTTTCAGCCTATTTATTGAGATATTTATAAAACTTAGATAAAGTTACAAGTGTTAGGTGCTTAAATTAATTGAAATGAAGTAATTTAGAGATGGAAGGTCGTTATGAAGTTGAGGACTTACTCAATTTCATTAGAAATCTTTAATGGATATTTAATAAATAGCTTCAAGTGGAGATTAAAGTTTTGAAGATTTGTATTATTAAAATCTATCTCAATGGTTGTTTTGAGAAAATTGTTGAGGTATAGTTTCTGTAGTAGTCTATAGTGTGTAATTCACAAGTCACAGAAATCGTTTTATACTTCATGATAAATGATAATTTATATATATATATATATATATATATATATATATATATTAAATAAAGATATTTATTTAAACATCATACGTGAATACGCTAATTATACACGTATGTTATGAAATAAAATGATAACATTTTTAGTCAAAACACACACATCACATTACATATTCTAGTCACACTTAAATATAATACATTTGTAGAAGGCAGCGCGGTGTTGTGCACATCATGAACATGGATCCTGACTCAGCATACGACTTAATACAACATATGACTATGTTGCCTATATATACATACTAGCTGCGCCCCGCGGTTTCACCCGCGTGGTGATGGATGATGATGATGATGATGATGAAAAGTATCCTATGTGTTAATCCAGCGCCTCATCTACCCCCATACCAAATTTCATCAACATTAGCCCCCCCGTTTGTGCGTGAAAGAGTAACAAACATCCATACATCCATACATACAAACTTTCACGTTTATAATATTAATAGGATATCCGTAATGGGACAGATTTGAAATACTTACCTCGTTTGTTCATGAACATGTGTGATGCCTTGGTGGCTTATTCAAAACTCAATGATAATTAATTAGAAGAATATATTTCTCTTCTTCTCGCACTCTTTCTTTATTGACACGTATTAATGAAACATAAGAAATACATCTCTATTTTATAGATAAAAAAAATGATGGAATCGATCTATACTAATATTATAAAGAGGAAAGATTTGTATGTTAGTATGTTTGTAACGAATTGGCTCAAAAATTACTGGATGAATTTCAAAAATTCGTTCACCATTGGAAATCTACATCAACCCTCAGTTACATAGGCTGTATAAGATTCATCATCATCCATCACCGCGCGGGTGAAATCGTGGAGATCAGGTAGTAGCTAATAAAATATATCCGTGTATAACAGCGTTGCTGCTTGTCTCACAACCAATTTCATGGGCAATTAATAATTGCCATCTTATAGGTCATAGTTATAAATATAGGTATTATCTATAGATACATAAGCCGCATCCATACATTTCTAAAAATCCTATTATATATTGGTCTTCTGTTTTATAACACCATATAGAGTTTTAAGTTAGTGATCAGTTACGGAACCCTGTAATAAGAATGGCCCGAACAAACAGCAGCTTTTGAACACATCGTAGGGTGTATGTGTACCAGCAACTGTTGCTGTTGTTTTCTGATTAACAATTTTGAGTTATTAAACATATAGCGCTCTGGCATGGGTTTAACGATGTTTTTTACCAAAAGCTCAACACGAAAATAAAATAATAAAGCTTGCCTCCTCCATCAATCATTGAACTAGAACACCGCGAAGTCTCATCATTGCTTATCAAAATCTAATGCTGATTTCCATTCTTTCCCAAGGTATCTTGGATGAGGAAACGTGATCTTCACATCCTGACGTCTCACATCTTCACGTACACTGGAGACGCTCGGTTCAGCGTCCTACACCCAGAGCCGTCGGACGACTGGGACCTCAAGATAGACTACGTGCAGCCGAGAGACGCCGGGGTGTACGAGTGTCAGATCAACACAGAACCAAAGCTAAATATGGCTGTGATTCTGAATGTCGAAGGTGAATTCCTTGGTTAGTTTCCTGTAGTTTGCACAATTATAGTTAAGAACACATAAGCACTCATTAGTAACCTTAAGTAGAGAATCACTGTTCCGCAATGATGTTGAGTAGAACATTAATGAACACTATGACAGTAGAGGATCGATAATTCCTATGACCTCATCTATGCGGCACTTTCACAGTAAGTTTAAAAAGTAAACATTCATGAGAAAGATACAAAAACTGAACCATACTATATTAAAGGCTGCCAAAATAATATCAAATAAAATTATACAAAATTTATTTGAAGAGCTAATCATAACCGCTCATCATCGATGGCCTTAAATTGGAAAGGATTCTTTATAAACGGAGGTAAACGTGGTCTACACAAACATCATTCATTCTAAAATCAATCTTCAAACTAAAACATCACACACAAACGAAAAATGTAATGCAAGCTTTTTTGCAATAGCAATGATACGCCGACAGCAAGAGTTACAAAGATGGCAGATGACATTCAGTTATTAACAGAAAAGAAATTCGGCATCACGGTATCGGATAAATATACTCGTATATAAATTAAAAATATATATTATTTTGGAATTCCTGACAATTTTAAAGAGTATTCATACTTTAAATTTAAGAGGAGCTTAAACCGTAGGCTTTCTGACATTATTCATCTACTTTGACGTTTACTTATAGAATTAATTTTCAATAGAATTTCATAGAATTAATTTGTTTTAAATTACATTTATTTATTACCTATGGCATATACCATCGGACATGCCCGAAACCTAGGTCGATAACGTCGGCTAATTACGTGAGTAAAGTCGGTTTTGATATTTAATAAATATGTGTCAAACTCACGAGAATTGTCAAACAAAAATATATTTATTTAGATTTTTAAATTATTTAACATTTGATATACGAGTATTCTACGTATTATAAAATTTATCGCATATTTCGCTCATTTCTAATTAGTAAGTACCTTAATTACATATTATACTAGCTGACCCGCCAGCGGCTACGCTCGCGTGGCCTCGCGGGATGCGGTAATTACAGATTTTTAATTATCCCACGGGAACTCTTTAATATACCGGGATCAAAAATATCGTATTATGTTGATCAGAGATATAAGCTACCACCATACGAAATTTCATTTAAATCGGTCTAGTCGTTTCGGAGATTAGCCCAATATTATTACTCGTATTAGCCCATTAATAACAAACAATTTGAACTTATTTTTCACTCATAACATCCCCCTGACTCAGTTTTTAGCATACTTTTCACTGTACAGAAATTTGACCTCTACAGTTAATAATTTGTAGTAGTTTTTACATCCCTCGTTTTACCCCCTTAAGTCATCCCTGACAAAAATATTGAAAGCATCACTATTTATTTTGAAATACCTATTCAGTTATCAATTTTCATCACTGTAGCTCCGAAAACAAAGAAGTATTGAAAAAAAATACCCCGTTTCACCCCCGTAAGTCATCCCTGTCAATCAATATTGAAACCATCATTTTAAACTGTCCAAATGCTAATTTTCACCACTGTATTTTCGAAAACACAAAAATGTTCATACAAACTTTCAGCCCTTCATTTCACTCTTTTAAACCACGACTATCAAAAAAAAAATTAGGGCAAAATTTTTTGTTTTGAATGACCTATCCAAATACAAATTTTCACAACTATAAGTTCAAAAACAAAGGAATTTCATACAAACGTTTTCACCCCTTTTGACCCCTTAGGGGTTGAATTTCATAAAATCCCGTCTTAGTGAGCACCTACGTCCTAAAATGAAAGCGCATGCAAAATTTTAAATTCCTTGCACTTGTAGTTTCTGAGATTTCGTGATGAGTGAGTGACCTTTCGCTTTTATATAATATAGATTCATATTGTACTAAATTACAGAAAAATCTTTA
Source organism: Selenia dentaria (assembly GCA_917880725.1). NCBI lineage: Eukaryota > Metazoa > Arthropoda > Insecta > Lepidoptera > Geometridae > Selenia > Selenia dentaria. The sequence continues at coordinate 33,700,636 of OU862890.1, read as the reverse complement.
GGATTGTCATAATATTTAAATTGATTATTAATGTATTAAATTTATATTTTGTATGCCTGCAAAGGCAAGTTTTGGCTGGACATTATGCATATATGAACTTTTCTACCTAACTTATAAAATAAATGATTATGATTATACAGCAGCTCAAAGGCTACAAGGTTATTTACACTCTAAAGTTAGTAGAGAAATTACGACTGGTTATTTGAACTTAAGTGGAGAGTTCACCTTCGTTTACACTATATTACCTTAAATATAAAATTCTCGGTCTGTTACACTATGACATTAAGTAAAGATATAACACTTATTCACACTGTGACCTTGGGTAGGGAATTAAAGATATATTACATCGTGACCTTTACTGGAGAAATAATGCTCGTTTACACTGACTTATACAAGAAAATAATAAAACTTCTTTATCGTACAACAATATGTTGGCTCGATAACACAAGCACTTCAGGCGGAGAATTGATACTCTTTAAGACCTTGAGTATGTTATTAACGATCGACTACATTTTAAAGACAACTAGATAAGATGAACTAATATTTTAAATCGAATGAAACAAAATCAAAGTGAAAATTCCTTAGTGTATACATGAAAACCGATTCTCTGTCTTGTGACGTGAGACTTGTCTATCCTTAAGTTATTTGCATGAGGAGTTACGAGGATTGCATAGTTAGTACTTTCCATACTAAAGAAATGACTCTTTTCTACCTCTTAACATTGTCCGATTTCAGTGATATTTTTTTCGTGTAACCATCACATTGTTTACTAAGCCCATATACGTTTAGTTTTTTTCAGTATTTCAAAGTAATATAATTTTTATTTTTAAGTTATTAAACTGAAAAAAATAAAACGTACGGGCATAGCAAACAATGTGTTGAGATTGCATGAATAAAAATCACTGAAATCAGACAATGTTAACAGGTAGAAAAGAGTTTTTTTCTTTTAGTATAGACAAGTACTCTATGTAATCCCCTTAAGCACAAATCCTAAACTAGAGACAGATTATATATGATCTGTTGAACAGATATAAGCTTGCAGATGGTTTCTAATTGGAGCGATAGGAACCTGGTTAATTCCATTGCTTCGTTTCTGACCCAGACGTGTTCATTTATTGCTAAGTAGTAATCCTTACCACTGACTGACGACTTGGAGCTAGTAGTAGTCGGTTTGACAAAGAACTTTGGTATTTTTTATGTGTAATATGGATTAAGGCTAAATTAATACATAAAGTGGTCAGTCTTGAGAAAGGCGATGTTTTTTCCACGGCAGAATTAATTCAAAACCAAGCACAAGTTCCATCGTGCATTGAATAGTCTATTTAGCCGTAGTTAGCTCAGCCAAGTACCAGCTAGAAGATAAGTAGAGTCAATTGACAGGCAAGATAATCATTGGCAGCGGTTCATCTTACAAAGCTTCAGAGCCTATCGGAGCATTACAAATTTGCGCAGATGCTAGCCTGTCAGTTTTCTATATATCACGTTCCGGCGAGTATACGAGTACAATACCTATGTATAATAATAATTTATTTTTTAACATGTTCCAGGGAATTATACAATTCGTTTTTATTTAATTTCCATTTTTCAATTGAATAGTTAGACTTACTATACGTCATCGTTAAATTGTCAAAATTCTAAATACATTATTATAATATCTGCGCATGATACGTTTTGGTTCTACTTTTATAATGCGTCTCGCCAATAAATGTAATTTCTAGCCTGAGTCTGTGTTTTACGAGATAACTGTGTGTAATCTTATTTGAATACTCCCTGTATTCAAATCAAGATTACACACAATAACACAAAAATATACATACAGGGTGTGGCGTAATGAGTGGATAATAGGGTACCTGCGGGTAGGGGCCATTGTGGCGGTTCAGAAAAATATTTGTTATGCTCAGTAAAAGTGCCTCGGTTTTCGAGATATTCGACATTTTCGAAATTTAAGAAATATTTCACCCTTCGTCACTATTTTTGGCGCCAAGACTGCAAATGAAATTTTTTTTTCTATCTATTTTTTGGATAGTATTCTTGGATAGATGTGCTATCGAATGGAAACTATTATTTTTATAACACAAGCACAGTTATGTTTTTAAAATAAGATTTCACTAAAATTTTACTTGCTTTCGTTTGTTTTCCTGACCTTTACCCTTCTGTGGTGTAAAAAAATGTATGGTCACTTGAATGCCAAATTTTAAAAAAATTTGCCTATTTCATCGAGATTCCGAAATGGTATACTACATGGTATTTCCACAAGTTGATTCAAAAGTAATTCCTATTAAAATGGGTAGAGCTAATTATTATAAAATTACAAATAGTACTAAAATTTACTTCATTACTTAAAATCACCTAAAAACGTTAGTTTAAAATTCGTAATGAAATAAAACGAAACAATATATTTTAAATGCATTTCATTTATTAAATTTACTATTACAAAAGGTGTTCGAAAAGGCCACCACGTGCTCTGATGCATGCTCTGCACCTTTTGATAAAAGATCTTTTAATCCTGTTCGCAATTCTTTGCTCTGTGATTTTCTGAGCAGCTAATCGCACACGCTCCCGTAGCTGGTCCACTGTATTGATTGGGTCTTTATAAACTTTTTCTTTAAGGCATTCCCAGTAAAAAAAGTCCAATGGGTTGAGGTCTGGTGAACGAGGTGGCCACAAAATTGTCCCCAAACGACAGATCCATCGTCGACGATATGTTTCATCGAGGTATTGTCGAACATTTCGGGCGTAATGAGCGGGGCAACCATCGTGCTGCAGCCACATTCTTCTTCTATCTTCTAATGAAACATCTTCTAATAAAAGTGGAAGTTCGTGCCGTAGAATTAGAAAGGATAGAATTTCGAAAAATTCATTCTTAGTACACCTCTACGCATCTAGGCCAATACACCCTCCAAATGTCAAGTCTCTACGATCAGTGGTTTAGGCTGTGCGTCTGTCAGTCAGTCAGTATATCTTCGTTTATATAATATAGATTATTGAAAATGATTATTGATGAAAGAGTGAAATTCATTAGTTATGTCGTTGCTCCATTGGATGCGATCTTGGAGTTGTTCAATTGTTTAGGCTTGCATTATAGAGATTGCCGTATTATCGTTGAAAACCGTTAAACAAAAAGCAGTTAAACGATTGATTGTTCTAGCTGCCCCGCCAACGGGCTCACTAGCTTCACCTAATATTTTTTCATAAATCCTTTTTTAGTGGATGCTCACAACATCAAAAGCCTAAATTCCAAGCTTGTGGCTTAGATTCTGCGTTGATGAATCAGTCATTCAGATAGGATAATACTACTGTAACTGCATTGATTGAATAAAAAGAACCTGGATGACCAAGCATTGCTCATAAGTAAATAATTGATTTTTTGGTCTAACCTCAAACCTAACACCAGAGTCAAAAGTCAAAATCATTTATTCAATTTAGGCATCAAAGACGCACATATGAACGTAAATTTTTCATTATAATGTACTTTAAAGACTCTACCGCCGCGTTCCAAAATATATAGAGCCTACCGAGAAGAAGCGGCAAGAAACTCGGAGCCATTCTTTTTATATAGATGTTTACAATGTTTCTACTTAGGTACTACAAATATTACATTTTATGGGTGACAGCTTGCCAGAAGTGGAGTATTCCAAGCATCTTTATCTTCTATATAATGTCGAACTTTATAGTAAGGTTTTTTTTATTAAAAAGTTTTTTTCAGTCAACTTGAATTTCCTGTCTGTGAGCTCAGTTATGTGTTTTGGGATTTTATGGTATAAAACGCACACAATTTCCTAGGAATGACTTATTAGTCTTCGCAAGTCTAAAACTAGGTACACCTATCCTATTTGTATTTCTAGTAACACACATTGGCTTAGTGTTGCTTAACCGTTGTTAAATACCATCAGTTGTCAATTAGCTTTCGTGCCCGAAGTAGCAGCTTTTCATTGCCTGAAACACGGATAAAAGAACGTTTTCTAAAAAGTAATCCTAGCTAGATCGATTTATCGCCCCCAAAACCCCCTGCATACTAAATTTTATGAAAATAGTTTCCGAAATTCGGATTATATATTATATAATAAATTATACACATGAATTGCTCGTTCATAGCTATTAGGTACATATCGATGCAAGAAAACGTATTTGCTGTAAGTAGCCAAAACCCAACTTTTCACCAGAGCCAAAAAACTTTTAAATAGTTAGAAAAAAATTCATTTCTTTTTAATTATCTTTGACAGAAAGATGCTGATACCTGAAATATTTAATAAATAACGTACTATTAAAATGGTGTAAAGAAAAAAAGATTAACTCATAAAAATATTTATGATACCACTTAATAGGCAAAGAATGCTGTGTGTTATGTCAGGTGTTTAATAATAAACCGCACCTATTGCTGTAAGTCAAATAGTATCAAATCACCGTTTTTATAGTGACTTACAGCAAATTGAATAAGGAAATTATTCAAAATTATACCCTATTTCGAAAACTTTTCTCGTCCTAAGAGACCCAGACCATTCGACGCAGATTCTTTTTCTGAATTTAGCTGTGTGTTCAGTCTACTTACGCCATTCTTGTTATTTACAGCAAATTCGTTTTCTTACGTCGATATGTAGAAAAAATACTCGTTTAAATGTATTCGTTTAAATATGATATAAGTAACTTTTATAATTATGATCGCTGCACAGATGTCGTTGGTACGTCGTACGTTCTTCTGTTCATAGAAATATGTGTTTATTTGGAAAATATTTAATGAACAAACGTAACATGTTTGTCGTGAGCTTTTCAGCTACAAGCAATGTTTAAACAAGAGCTCAAGTCCACAGATATATGTTTTATGAGTACAGTTTTATATCACATGATTTAGGCTTATTTTTAAAGTAAACACTTTTTGAAGTCTTTGCTTAATACTTTGTTTATCTTATATTTCTGTTAGTCAAAATAATGTTTTAATATTTTAGCAAGAAAATATATGCACATTTACTGTTTTTTTCCAATTCTACGTTTAATTTAGAAAAAGCGTCGAGGGATTTTTGAATAAACTGGAAAAACAATAACAAACAACTAAATATATTATTATTAAACATGAACTTAGACACTTTTTAAGGAGGTTTATCTTTGCTCTAAAGTTAGACTACCGTTAGTGTACCATCTTCTAAAATAGTCCACATACTATAATAGTCGCCTTCGCTGCATTAACTATGGTGTCACTCCAGTAGTTTGGAATTGATTTTACTATATATTTGTGGTCAGAAATTAATGCATTTTGGCAAACCAAAACAGATAATACATTACTCAGAGTTATTGATTCTAAGATGTTCATAACAAATAACTATTTCGTAAATATTTGTGGTCACCTCTTATAGACCGACTCGCTACTTATAGTGAGCTCAAGTTTAACTTATAACGGATGTAGAATAAACACAAACAACATGACAAAAAACTAACGTGGTTTTCACTTAGTTTTACTGGGAGATATGGGATTACTCACGTATAGTATTTATTTACTGATATAGAATAAACATAAACAACATGACTAAAACTAACGTGGTTTTCACTTAGTTTTACTGAGAGATACGGGATTACTCACGTAATACTTGCCAGATGGATCCGACTATAGTTTCGACCCCATCTGGTGGTCTTTTTCAAGGAGTGTTTGGAACACCCGCGTCGATGACGTTTCGCTGGGCCCACCGACGAGGCCTCGACGCAGGCGTCCCAAACGCTCCTTGAATAAGTCGAAACTATAGTTGGATCTATCCAACAAGTATTAATGTGCAATCCCGTATTTCTAAGTAAAAAAATGACAAAACTAAAATAAAACCTGATACCAATTACCCGCATCTTAAAGCCATGTATATTCTATGTCCTTGGCCTTATCCCAACGCTACCGGTAGGCGGTGAGTGATCTCCCGCACTTTGTATCGCGGCATTACCCCGCCGCGTGATATGACACGTGATGAATGCGGGATTACTTCGTCACTTTTTACGTGACATCATGCGGACTTAGGATTTTCAAAGTACGTATATTTTATTTTGTTTCATATAACTAGTGTATTGAACTAGCTCACTGAGCTAAACATAAAACTATCATCATCGTCATAATTGACAGGTCGGTTGGTGTAGTTGGTAGACCTGCCACCTTATTGTCTAACTTGAATGAGTATGAAATGTCATTTCATTATCATTCCCATTGATGGTTCCAGCCAATAGCCTTGCAGGGTTTCGCCCAGAATGGGATTCAAATGTCAAAATGAAGCTCATTCCCATTCTCCGTAAAGATAGACAAGAAGGCCGCTGGTCCCGGGATCGGTCAAACATTTATGTGCATTACATGTCTGATCTGTGTCTGGATATGTATATTAATATATGTATGTACAGTACATACAGTCATCAGGTTACCATAGTACAGGCTCTGCCTAGTTTGGGACCTGGAGACCTGGTGTTGATGTTGTTCCATATTATTGGCTATTGACATGAACCTATAAGAAATAAGCGAGGTATAGAGTGTTATGGACGAGACTACAGAACTAGCCAATTATAGTCCCATCTTAAATAGTTAAGCAGGTGGTGACTCGGCGACCATATGGGCCGTCATTATTGTCGATGAAAGGAGAAACGTTAGTGTGGATGAGAAAAGGGTGTTTGTTAGGTTGCCTTTTCTCATCCATAAAGGCCATCATCAATGAAAAGGTTTCACTACAGCGCTACTTCCGGCGTTATGCCTTATAGCACTTAAACTCTTGGAGCTTTTGGTACTTGCTCTTGCGTCTTCACCCCCAGACAGCCAATTAAGGCAATTTTCTGAGCCGTAGGAGGTCCACTGCTAAATACAGGCTTATAATATAAATATTAACATAAAATACGAGTATTAACAGTTTCTGATATTTCAGCACTGGCCAAGCCAGACTGCACCTTCTACGTGAGTCAAATCAGCAAAGTAATATTAAAAACGTGTAATACATACAGACATATCAGTCATATTATAGGAACTTTTTAATAATATGTTGTAAGTAGTGGATAGTAAAGTAACGCTTGCTCCTGGTAAGACTGGTGCAATAAACTTGGAGTCTTATTTATTCTACTACATTGTAATGGTTTTAAAATCTTAACTAGTGTGCCCCGCGGTTCCACCCTCCTGGTATCAAATTAAAATCATTTAATATAGATTGGTTTATAGAATGATGTACAACGCATTGCAAGTGAAAAATTTATGAAAACGTTCATAAATTCTACCATTACAATGATATCCCATGTGTATATTCCAGCGCCTCTTATACCACCATACCAAATTTCATATACACTGGTCCAGCCGTTTGAGCATAATGAACTTACTAACATACAAACGCACTCAATAATTTTTGCCTTTATAATTATTGTGAAGTGTGATGTGATACCAGCGGCGACCGGTGAGCAGTTGATAATATGCCGCACTTTCGATCGCAACATGTGAAGGATGCGAAATTTTATCACTTTTTATTAACCGGCCTCAAAAAAGGAGGAGATGTCTCAATTCGAGCGCATATATATTTATATATACATATATATTTATGTAAGTTCGCGGATAACTTCGATTTTGACGATTCTTAAAAATTCCCTCAAATTCAGTCAAGTAGTTTTTGAGTTACACTCCAAAAACTGAAAAGTGTTAATTTATCTTGATATTGACGGTGTATCCTAGTCACTAAAAAGCATGAAATTTTTTTTTTATCAAAAAATGGAACCGACTTCAACACTAAAAAGTGTGAAATAACTTCGGTCGGAGTCAGTACCGTGCACGCAATATTGTGATAATAGGTACTTTCGAACTGTCATGGTACCAACTTCAACAAGTTATTTCACAGTTTTTTTTTATGTAGAATTTGGTTCTATTTTTTGATAAAAAAATTATGTGACTTTAAGCAGAAATAAATTTCATATGGAGGTACCAACTATAAACTTAAACTAGTAAATGTAAATGTAACTTGCATAATTCACTTCTAAGGTCCTTGTTTTGAAATGTATTTTGTCTTTGGCTCCATCCCAGTGTTGTGAGGCAGGCGGTGAGCAATGTCCCGCACTTTGTATCCGTGTATTAACCCGCAGCGTGATATGATCCGTGACTAATGTGGATTACTTTTTCACTCTTTTTATAACGTATGTAGGAACGAACTCTTGGTAGCAGTGAAAAGGCAAAGGTAAATATGTTGGAAACTTTGACACTCTAAGCAGTAAATGCCACAAACATATATTAAAAGTAACAAACTGCAAAACCTCCATGTTTAGCAAAAGTACGAGTATATTCTGCATGCAGGTCACAATATATGTATAATAAAATACCTACCAATAATACTACAGATATAAAAGATATAAACATTACTCTAATATTAAAAAATAAAGTGAAAGCTTCCCTTATTGACAAGGCATACTATTCAATAATAGTAGTTTATGTAACTATCAATTATAATAGAGGGTATTAAAACTATTTAAAACATAAGTGTAGTTTTTTGAAACGAGCCGCAGGCGAGTTTCAAAATAAGATTACACGAGTGTTTTAATACCTAATTATATGCAGTTGCATACACTACTCTATTTAATCTCATGACATTTTTGCTACTAAAGTTTTATCCAACAAAATATTACTCAAATTCGTATGTACGAAAAAGTGCCAAAATATAAAAAAAAAACTCTTCTTCTTCTTGTTTGTATGGCTTGTGCGGCGTAACCACAATTTTGACAATATCAGTGGAAAAAGTCTGTTATTGGTCTATTGGCTCGGAACCAGCGCTCACCAAAGATAATGTGTACTTAAATTGTAATGAAGCCTCCTTGGTCGGGACACATTGTACTTTAATAATAAAAAAAATGTTTTAAAGCATTGTTTTGTTAAGAAAATAATGCTTTAAATATTTTTTTCAATTTTCTTAAAGAAATATGTAAATAAAATATGCCAATAAAAGTCTGTATTTCATTTCGTAATTAGAATATTACCGAATGAGATTAATATATTTAATTTATTAACGATAATTAATCATTGAAATGTATCCGACCTGATATATTGTTAATATTATTATTAATTTCAGCTGAATTTTATTGTTTAACCACTTTTGACATTAAGTTACTGTATAAAGAAATGACTAATACTTAGTACCTATAGTTTTCCAGTGACCTTATGTATAATATGGAGAACATTACGTTACAATAGGTCGTACATAACGTAATAATAGTACTATTAATACTAATAATAGTACGTAACGTAATAATATTGTAACGCTAGTTTGTTAATTTGTATGCTTAAAATATGAGCAAAACATGTTTACCTTTGCCTCTACTATTAAGAACTTGAATACTTGCTTAGTTTAGTGTGTATACACATGTTTGACAAATAAACGATTTGATTTGATTTGAGGTACCTAGTGTACTTGTTCCGTACTGCGGCTTCGACCGCGCGGGACACTCATGAACCACATGAATAATATAAATAGTCTGTACGTTATTTAGTTTTCCCAAATAGCTTTTGTAATTATGCCGGGGATGAGTAACCATCTTCCATCCATCTGTATATTGTAATCACAATAATAATACCGCAGGGGTGGCGGGGCAGCCGTCAGTGAGTGGTGACACCATGAATCCCGATTCTCCCTGAAGCTGGAGACGCAAGAGAAAGTAACAAAAAGCTCCAAGTGTAGAAGTGTTATAGGGCATAATAACGCCGCTAGTAGCTAGGACACCCTTTAGCCATCCACACCAACGTTGCCCCTTTTGTCACCGTTTAGTGGGTGGCAAGTCACCTCCTGCCTAAATATTTTAAGATGAGACTGAAATTAGCAGGTGCCGTAGTCTCGTCCAAAGCCCACTATCGCCTTTATCATTAATAAGCTCATATTAATACCCTTGCGGTTTTACCCATTTTTGTAATGTAAATATCATGTCACTATTTATCTTAAAAGTTTCTGTTTTGCTTCTATATTTGTCTACATTGTATATTTACATCAAACAGGCTAAGATCTCTCTTATCTAAACAGGCTCTAAGTTGGCTACAACCCACTTATGCCTCTGGAAAGAAAAGGATAAAATCCGTGAAATACATGCAATGAGATAATAATAATATATAATTGACTTTCACTGTTTCTACAAAAGTGGTCAGTTTTATGTGATGTGTGTGAACGTGCTTTGCTAGTACATTTATGTAATTTTTAGAAGTTGTTACACGTTGTGGGATTTAAGGTTACAGAACGATGAGATAATCTTCTTTAATGGTGAGATATACTTCAAAATAAAACGTATACTGTAGAGCATGCAGGTGTATTTTGATGAAGAGTTTTCATTCGTCATCATCATTATCATCTCAGCCGTAGGACGTCCACTGCTGAACATAGGCCTCCCCCATGATTTTCCAAAAGGACCGGTTGGAAGCGGCCTGCATCCAACGTCGTCCTGCGACCTTCCTCAGGTCGTCTGTCCACCGTGTCGGTGGACGACCTACGCTGCGCTTGCCGCTTGCTGGTCCGTGGTTTCCACTCCAGAATTTTTCGGCCCCATCGGCCATCTGTTCTGCGTGCTATGTGCCCTGCCCACTGCCACTTCAACTGGCTAATCTTCTGGGCTATGTCGGTGACTTTCGTTCTTCTACGGATCTCCTCATTTCTGATTCGATCACGTAAAGAAACCCCGAGCATAGCCCTCTCCATAGCTCGTTGTGCGACTTTGAGCTTTTCTATGAGGCCCATAGTAAGAGACCACGTTTCAGTGCCATAAGTCATCACTGGTAACACACATTGGTCGAAGATTCTTGTCTTGAGGCACTGAGAGTTTTCATTATCAACGCCTAAAACTGTCTACTACCCCTGACTAGTTGGTACATTTAAAAACTGCGCCTATGTTATGAAATGTATTACTAAGCGATCCATCACTTAAACAATATTACAAATTGACATTTGACAAACATTTGACTTATAATAAATAAAAAAAACGAAAGACGTAAGAGAATAAACTTGCTTAGTACTTAAATAAAACATTTTGGTCATTCGGCAGAATGCCAAGAGAGATGGCTGCATTTCAGCGTTGAGCTGCTGCTGAGGACAAATTTTTCTCAAGAAACACACCACCCCCTTGTCATGGACGGCGTCGATAAGCCTTAATGAAATTTAATTTACAAAAAAACCTTTACACTTGCTTGCATTATATATGGATACTTTATATAAAAATGATGGGGGGGAACCCCCCCCCATCATTTTTGCTTCGCCACACTCCGCAACGTTCAGGACCTCCCTTGAGCTTCTGGCTCCCGCATTATTTATAAACACTCTAGGGGTAGTAGCCACAAGAATAGGTGGAGTTGGGGTGCTCTGTGTCGGTTTTCTGACTACTTTCAACCTAACCGGTCTGAGTTGGTCTCTGGGTGGGTAAGGGAGGAAAATAATTTTCACAAAACTATGTAGGAGTATTTATATTATTTTGTAAACATAGTTAATTACATTGATCAACTCGACAAAGGGATCTTTTTTCTGCTTGAATAGATCTCGCCTCCACAAATATTCAACTATAGCATCACTAAAATCACACGGATTATTATAATTGTCTTTTTTAAAAAACCTTTTCACTGCTCTCCATCGAGATTCGATTCTCTGGGTATGGACCCCATCTGGGGCCACAAATGGATTATCTGGATCCGAATGGTTGACTTTCTTAGTAGCAGACGTTCAAATTTATGCAATATTTCCTGATATTGCGTTCCGTTTCACGCATCCGCATGTTTTTCGTGTGAAATTACAGAAACTTTAAATATTAATTTAAAATACTTTCGCGTAACTCCGGCAGCCAAAATCGAATTGGGAGGGTCAAGACAAAGCCCCTTGACCATTCCACAGTAGCAGAATCCTCAAATTCAGGCGACTCGATTCAAGACCCGACCCCTGGAACCTTTATATGTATTAAACTTATGTCTATTCCGAATTCCACTCGAACGCATAGAAAACGAAACAAACATAATTTGCTTATGGCCTTACGTATGAAGTTATGAACGCAGTGTAAATAATATAATGTACTGCGCTGATATTTCCTTGTGTGCTAGATGATGTACCTAATAAATTTAAGCAGCGTTTTTATTGAAGGTCGTAAGTCAATAACAAACGTTCACAGTGTGATAATTATAAAAAGATCTATACATTCTTAAATTAATTAACTAATTAAAATTCAGTAATGAGTAAACTCTTTATATAAGAAGTGTAATAATAAAAGAGTTAAATAATAAAATGAAATAATAAAGCAATGGTTAAATACCAGTATTTACTAAATTGCGAATTTTGAGCGCATGGAGCATACTTGAATTTAAATTAAAATTTTAGCCCTTGTAAGCCGATATGGCTTCTCGATATCTAATTATGTTGAAAGACAATTGAGGGCGAACAATAAAATTAAAGTCACGGAACGATGACCATCCTCCAGACATTTTGATACAAAGAATCTAAGGCAGATACTACACAAAGAAACAGGTGGACGTAGAATGGATTCTGTATACAACCACACATGGTTAAACATAAAGTGCGCGTGGTCAGCTATTTATTTATTTATTTGGTTCCCCATGAATAGTTACATTACTTCTTGTGTCTTATACATATGCTTAACTAAGTTGCTTAATGCACTATTTGTTAAAGGGAAACACCACATGCAATATTATAAATTATACAAAATAAAGTATTTTTGTCTACATCTTAGAAATACAAAAATAAAGTTAACAGCTAAACGTGACAGTATTTATTATAAATTTAATTATTCGCATCAATTAATCCTAATCACTTTACCAAGCTTATGCTCGGCATAACACATTTTTAAATGTTGCAAGTGAATCTCCAAATATATCAAACAACTTACTATTTTCATTAACAAGTCTGCTTATTCTAGGTATCGGAGAGTTGGCTCCTAACACTGTTCTACGAAAAGGGAGTTAAAGGCTGTCGTGGACATTTAAAGGGGACTCTAAGTTTAAACTTAGCTAAAAATTCTGAACAATCAATACTGTATTTAATAGTTTGTGCACAAATATGAGGTCTATATTATTTCTTCGAATATATAGAGGTTGTAGTTTAAAGTAGGAGAGACGTTTCTCATATGCTCTAATAAAAAAAATAAAAAAATTTTAACATGTCCTGTACAAAATGCTAATTGCCACATAAATCTCTTCTGTATACGTTCCAAACGTAGAGAGTGTACAGCATAATGAGGTCTCCAAACAGGGGAGCAATATTGCTTACAAGCTAAAATGCTGCGTACAAGACAATTGTACAACATGATTTTAGTTTTGGGCTTGCGAAATTCTTTACTGTTGCGGATAACAAAACCCAGTAGTTTAGAAGAGTTCTTCGTAATATGTTCAAAGTGAGGTATGAAAGTGAGTTTAGGATCAAATGTCACCCCTAGGTCCTTCATCAGAATTACTCTTTGTAAATTAGTATCTTTTAATTTGTAATTATATTCTATACTCGTAAATTTTCGGCTGAATGAATTGCATTTGAGAACATTTGGAAGTATTTAATGTCATCCCATTTAAGTCACACCAGCTTGTTAGCCTATCTAGATCTTTTTGCAACATTTCACCATCTTCAAAACTTTTGATAACTTTCAAAATCTTTAGATCATCAGCAAACAAACATGGCTTAGCCATAACAATCAGGTAGATCATTGATAAATATATTAAACAGGAGAGGACCTAGGTGTGAGCCTTGAGGAACTCCTGCACTTACGTTTGAACGAGTTGTTAAAGTGTAGCCCGCTGCTACTACCAAAAAACCACGATCATTTATATACGAACGCAACCATTCTAGAATTGGTCCAGCAAAACCGTACGTAGCAAGCTTGAGCAGAAGCTTAGAGTGGGAAACCCTGTCAAACGCTTTACCTTAATCTGTATAGACTACATCAATTTGATTGTTTGTATCCATCGCCTCCATGAGGTTTTCTGTAAAGGTCATTAAATTTGTACATGTGGACCTTTGCTTTATAAACCCGTGCTGGTGTTTTGATAGAAACTGTTTAAAATGTCGATAAATATGTGGAAATAACAATGACTCTAATATTTTCGCAAAGGTAGATATTATGGAAATAGGCTGTCCTATTGTTTGTAACGCTATCGTCACCGTTTTTAAATAAAGGTACCACCTTGGTAGTCTTCTAGAGTGTAGGGAATTTTCCTGTAGTTAAAGATTCATTGTAAATTATATACATAAGAAGAGAAAGGCTTGAGGAGCAAAGCTTTATTAGTTTAGGAGGGATTCCATCTGTCCCGGCACCTTTTTCAGTATCAAGATTTTCGAATGGTTTTTGTACTGTCATTTTTGATACATACAAACTAGATAAAGAGTAACTGTTTGTTTTATAATGTTCACGGTACAGTCAATGGAATTCGATTTGTCTGTGCTTACATTATTTGGGTCCTCACTGTTCGCGGACGCAAAGCATTTGGCAAATGCATTACATATATTTGTTCCTCCCGTAACTATTTTCCCTCCATTTGAAACCGAAATTGGAAAAGTAGATGCACCCTTCCTCTTAGCTTTCATAAATGTCCAAAATAGTTTTCGGTGTTTTTTGATTTTATCTTCCATATAGTCATGATACTTATTATAACATTTTGTTGCTAATTTATCACAACGTCTGTTAATTTTTTTTAATTAGGTCGTCCATTGGATTTCTATAAATTTTAAATCTCCTTAGTACATTGTTTTTTTCTTGCAGTGCCCTTTTAAATTTTTTATCAAACCATATTGGATATTTTGCTTGATTCGGCTTACACACCGGTACGTATTTTTCAATAGCAGATCATAAAACACAGTAGAATTTATCCAACTTGTCATTTAAATCAATACAACCTGCAAATAATTCATGCCAATTAATAATACTTAGATGCTCGTTCGTCTTATAATCGCATTTATGAAAGTTGTATCTTTTCTCTAAATTATTTTTCAGTTTATTGTTAATTAAAGTTTTTATTTCGATTTCCAAGGGAGGGTGATAAACATCTAAGTTACTTAATTTAAAGTCAGATTTACAAATTATGCAGTTATTTAAGTCCGTTAAAAAAGATCCAAGACTTTTTTTGAATATTTTGTACTCCATTTAGTTGTTTATAGTTATTAATAATAATAATAATATGGGACAACACTCACACAAAGGTCTTCAGGTCCCAAACTAGGCATAGCCTGTACTATGGTAACCTGATGACTGATATTACATACTTATATATGATATTAAATACTTACATACATATAAACATCCAGAAAATATTAAGGTAAGCGAAGTCAATAAGTGTTTGTGCTAATGGAGTAACCACGTATGCAGTTTGTGAATTCTCAGCCAATGACCAGTCTATTATGCTCAAATTAAAGTCGCCTACAATGCAAAACTTATAACTATGTTCGTTAAAAATACGATTGCCGTTATCAAAAACATTTCAAGAACAGCTTTTTTTACAGGAGAAGGAATATAGACTGCGCAAAAAGCTATCTGTTTATCAGTTTTTGAAATGTTTACATCTAAAACCAGTCATAAGTCTTCACAATCAGATTCCCAACTCTGCATACGTTTATAGCATTATTTATAGCTATTCGCGTGGTGAGAGCAGCTATCATTGAAAGTTGCTATAACTACAGTACATTATAATTAAGAGCTCATAAGATAAACGTGGGTAACAGGAACGCAAACATTTTGTCTCTGTAACTGATAGCACGTTATAAAATACCTTTACAAAACTGAATATTTATAAACTCTATTTTTTTGTTTTACATCCACACAAAGGTCTTCAGGTCCTAAACTAGGCAAAGCCTACGTTTATTTGATAACTGATATACATATTTATATACATATACATAATCAGACGCAGGTCATACAGACATGTTTATGCACACAAATGTTTGACCTGTCCGGGTATTGAACCCGGGACCAGCGGCTCAAAACGCAGGAGTGCTACCAACTGTGCCAATCAGCCGGTCATTAAATACTTAGAATAAATGTTAAATTTATATTAAATACACACATCAACATGGTCTAGGGATATTTCAATTAAACCTAAATAACTAAAATTTTATTAACTTTTTGTTAAGACACCAACACATTAAAATAAACCTTGTTTAATAGCCTAACTGATCTGATAATAAACTTTTAGATAAAGGTAAATTTAAAAAAAAACTTAGAAGAAGAGACAACTCAAAATTTCAATCTTAACTTTATTTTTGAAACATCAAAACCTAAACAAAACAACTACAACTTTTTTTTTTTTAAATTGTTGAAAACTTAAAATTAATAATCCGTGGATCCACCTAAGACTCTCCTGACACATCTTCAGCAGTTCTGCATACTCATAACAAGGGTGTCAATATCCTGTTGTGGAATACTGTCCCAAGTCCTGCTAAGATGCAAGAAAAGCTGGTTTTCACAATATCTTCAGGGAAATTTCTAGGGCTCTTCTCTGAAGCATATCCCAGGCATGCTCAATAGTATTTAAGTCAGGGGATTGTGCAGGCCAGTGTAAAGCTTTGATATCATACTTTTGTAACCAACTTGTAACGATACGCGCCGTAAGTGGACGGGCATTGTCGTGCAATAGCTGGAAATGTTGTCCCATTTGCTGTCTGTGGGGCGAGATTACAGGCTCTAGCACCTCATCTCGGTATTTTAGAGCAATCATATTGCCTTGTATCCAAACGAGGTCCGTTCTACCGCCGAGACGAATTCCTGCCCAAACCATAATCGTGTCACCTTGATATGCATGAACTTGTTGTGGGTACTGCAGTCGATTCCAACGTCCAGGTTCTCTCCAAAAGCGTACTCTTCGCGAATCAGGATGAAATCCAAACCTGGATTCATCAGTGAAAAGCACAAGTGACCATTGAGAATGGTTCCAGTTTTCGTGTGCAATAGCCCATTGTAATCTTCTTCCCCGATTGCCTCTCCTTAGCGCTGGTACCCGAAGTGGGCTACGAGCACGTAAGTTGACTTCATGCAGTCGTTTTCTCAAAGTTTAACCGCTTACCAGCAAACCATACTCTCTGTAGCCTTTGAACCAATTGCATCGCCGTTACATTTGGTTGACTTCGTGCAGCATTTACTATGAATCGGTCCTGTACACGTGTTGTAATGCGTTGAGGTACTTTGTGCCGTTCCACCACTTACCCGTGACACGATAACGTGACCAAAGCCTGGATATAACGCTCTGACTGGTCCTCATGGCTTCAGAAACCGCAATCTGGGTAGAGCCAGCTTGAATCATGCCCACTGCTCTTAACATTTCGTTTCTGGTCAAGTGTCTACGTGGCATGATTAAATGAACACCGTAGATGCGTTTGACAAATATTTATAGAAATTTATGGATTTTTAATTAAGTAAGAAGTTCGTGAAGATTCACTTCTTTGGAAGAAATTCAATGAATGCAAATTTCATCTTAAAACAAAACCAATTTATATACAAATTTGAATTTAAAAAAGGAACTTAATAACGATTTTTATAATCTGTCATTAATAGTTTTTTTTGTAAGGCCAGTACTTTTTAAGTTCTTTAAAAAAGTTTTATATATCCCTAGACCATGTTGATGTGTGTACATACGTTTATTATTCTTAGATTTTATGAAATTTCGTGATTCCAAATTCAACTTGAAACAGAAAGAGATAGTCACACTAATTATACATCAGCAGTTATATCTACCAAATACAATATTTAACATATGAACTCAAAATAATGACGAAATTCAATATATTTTGTTTCACGTAGTAGGAGGTCTGATAGAGGCGTTATTGCCACTTTATTTCATCACCATAAAAACGTTTGTTCTTAGTATGTTATCCATTTAACAAAGGTCACCGGTTATCGTTAAAAAGCGTAGGAAGTATGAAATTCATGCGAAAATAAATCAAACGAGTTGTTCATTGATACTCGTACATGCGTTCACTGGTCAATTATGAGACGGTTGATTTGATATATGTATGTTAGATATGTTTTAAGAGAAGTGTAGCCATTTCTAGGTTGCAATTTGATTAGTATTTTAGAACTAGAATGAGAATTTGTTCATATAAACTTACAAGTAAAAATAAAACGACAAAATAATAAGTATACTACTATATAATTGACCGAGCGAGCGAAGCATCACTGCTTTAACTGGCCAAATTAACTTTCATCTGCCCGAATATTTGTTAGGCTGTATGTTGGTCTTCCTGTACAGGGCGCATTTTTGAAACCAATTGACATAACTTGACGAAACTTGGTATGCATGTTCCCTTCTTCTACTTTTTCTTTAGCCTTTATACGTGCATTTCTGCACATATGCATCTCCTAATTTCTCCCAAGCCACTCAGTCTGCAGCTTTTTTCATCCAGCCATGGCCTGCATGTCCTGGGATATCATCTACCCATCTCTTAGGTGGGCGGCCTCGTGGTCTGGTCTTCATCCACGGCTTCCATTTTAGGATTTTCCGTGCCCACCTGTCCATGTTCATTCGGGGTATGTGACCTGCCCATGTTCACTTCTTCTTCTTCTTCACTTATGTCTAGCAACACGCCCCTCACGCGCGGTTTCTGCCTTATCCAGTCGTCTCTTTTTCGGTCGCGCAACGAGATCCCGAGCATAGCTCTCTCCATCGCCCTTTGCGCAACTCTGAACCTTTCAGTTGATAGCTCTGTAAGAGATACAGTCTTGGTACCATACATGAACACAGGCATAATGCATTGTTCTAACACTTTGGTCTTCATTTTCAGGGATGCATGCTCTACTTTTCAGTAAACATTTTTCGTCGAGCCCCTTACCCCTGCTGAACCTCGAGTAGCCACTACTACCCGGTATCTCCTTTGTCTGCGTAGCGTGTCTATAGTGACAACGCTACGCAGATACTGTATGCACATCAGTGCTGTTGTGTTTTCGCCACATACGACTTGCACTGTATTCTGTAACTTCATTACCTTACAGAGTAATGACGAAAGCTGTTTGATGAATGATGTTTATCTTGTATCATAATGAGCACGCGTTACATTCCTAATGCACGACCATTACGTAGGCGTAGCGAGGTGTTTGCCAGGTGGAATGACTGAGGAACGAGAGGGTGGAGAGACTTATATCCGTTTACACTAACAATTGCCTTGAATATGTTCTACAATATATTGTTTATGCAGGTTGAATAAAGTACGTTTGTTTAAATATTTCATTTCATCTGGTCATAAATGACTATAGGAACAATATTTATTAAAGTTTACTTGATATTTTTAGCTTTTGTTCGGGCCACCGAACATATAATATATTAAGTCAAAGTTAGTTGAAGTTAAGAATAGTTCATATTAAGTCACGGTTTACGTGAAATTGAGTTAGTTATTTTTTTATAAATAGTGTTTCATCAAAGTGACTCCCTCTCACCTGATGGAAAGCGAAGATGGAATCAAGAAGCAATGACCATTAGTGCAGCCGTAAGCTGCACTAATCGGCACCCCTATGATGACCTGACAGATGATTTTTCACGCCCCGCTTGAAAGAGCAGCTGGGCTATTATGTATCTTAGTTGCTAACAAATGTGGATTGAAATCCAAAAAAATGGCCGCTCTATGTCACTTTTGTCAGCTTCAGTGATTAATTTACTAACATTTTTGCTTACTGAAGTTGCCAAAACTGACATAGGGCCGCCATTTTTCAAGATTTCAATCAACATTTGTTAGCAACTGAGATACATAATAACCCTGCCGGGGTCATAGCTGTAAGGAAAAACGTACGCCGGAAATATGTATAATAATAATAAATAAGTAAATAAAATAAAGTAAATGAAATACGCGTGCGGCTCAAAAGCATTTCTTCAGTATTAAACTAAGAGTAAATCTAAAACATCTTTTATTTGTACACCTTGTACAGCTTTCATATGCAGTATATTCCCTGAATAAATCTCGCAAGGCTCCCACTGTAAAACAAATTTTGTGTTGACTGTATAATTTGTATACCACATGCATAAAATAACTGTCGATAACCATAGAAGGCATACTGCGATTAGGATAAGAGATATATTTGTTTATGTGAAAACAAAGGCTTCATGCGATAAAACAACTTCATGGTATCAAAATGTTGGCAATGTGTTATTGATTATCTACTTAAAACTATTAAAAAGTTAACAAAGTTAGGCAGCGTCAATATGATAAACGTTTTTAATATTTTACCACAATACACTGTCTCACTCAGGGGTGATCCTGTATCACCCCTGAGTGCGACAGTGTATTGTAACACACATCACAGTGTATTGATCACATATAAACACCTACAATAAGCAAATGAATTATAATTCTATTCTAAAATAACGAAAGTATTTTAATGAGTGCTTGGACAGCACTTTTAAAGAGTTGCGATATTATAGATTTAAACGGGCACTATAAAGCCTGTACAAGAAACCCAAGCTCTTCTTGCTAAGACTTGAATCTGATAACACGTAATAGACGTCCAGCCCTCACTAACTCTGCGCTGCTATAATTTCGTATTTCAATTACGCCATCATCATTCCTACCTCAATATCTCCCAAACATCATCTATATCTATACTATAATATTATATAGAGAAAAGATTTGTATTTGTTACCGACTTCCGAAAAGGAGGAGGTACTAAATTAACTGTATTTTTTTTATTTATTATGTTTGTTACTATATAACTCTCGGCTCGGTGACCCGATTCTCAAAATTATTGAATTTATGAAAGCTGGTACATTCCGTGTGGTCCCATTAATATTTTATCAAATTCGGTTCAGTAGATTTTGAGTTACACTCCAATAACTGAATAAAATGGAGTCTAACAGTAACAAGTACAATTTAAAAAAATTGATACATTTTTTTAAATTGTACTTGTCTGTAACGATAATAAACATAAAAGCTACTTATACCAATTTCAAAAGCTACATTATCACTGAGTAATATAGGCTATATAATATTTACAAAAAAGTTAGAGATCCGAAAGAAAACTTCGATAATGAGGTCTGAAAAAAATAACAAAAAAATCCTTAAATTGCGTACGCTGCGGAAACTATTGACAATTCTGCAAAGAGATCCACAACGGTTTTTTAAAGGACATCAATATCTACATAATAGTATGCGATATTATATATCTAACTATTACAGTTTTGTCACAACAACTACTTTTCCATGTTCAAATATGCAATATTAACGCCGGTATGAAAGCAAGGAGGCAATTTGATTCATCTTCATAATTCATCGCCACGCGGGTGAAACCGCGGAGTGCAGCTAGTTATTTATATTCCAATTATCATATATAACCTTGTATTTTCGTTCCTCACACAGCCATTTATCAGTACTGGATGTTTGATGGATCACCCGAACTTCTCAAATTCAGCTTCAGCCAATTACAGCGGTTATACCAACGCTTGTTAGAGCTGAAAAATGCGAAGCCATGTTTCATTGTCTAGTGGCTGTGTACCTTTATTTTGTATGCGGCGCTTGTTTCGATATACGCATAGTTTATGATTCCGGTGGAATACCAACTTGATATTATTACAAGGTGATGTTCTATTGTGATTACTGAAGCATTTGCTATATGTTAAACTAGCTAAACCGCCAGTGGCTACGCTTGCGAGAAACTAAAAAAACCTTATTAAAATGATAATATTTAGTGTGTGTTGTACCAGGCCTGCCTCAAAGACCTGCAAACTCTAGCAGTGGAAGCGCTTTGTATTTGGGTTTTTCGGATTATACGAGGTGCTGGTTCAAGATTTTACTAATACAATGTCCTCAGTAAACAAGGAACTTAACCAAACAATATGCCTAACTTAACATACAATAACGACTTACCTACCAACAATTCCAAGGTGCGTCGCACGGAGCAGCATCAGCTCTGTAAGTCTGTTCTGTTAGTTAGAGAGAGAAGGGGCAGGAAGGATACGGGGAAACAAACAGACCAACTCGGCAGTCCCTATATATATCTCTGCTTTCCATTTATCTTTGGGCCAACTATTCCTGAGGTTCAGGTGCTTTCTCAGCGCAGATGCAAACCGGTGTCCAAGTCATTTAACCAATCTAACACGCAATAGTGAACTACAGTGATTACCGATTTAACCCAATTAATATTACATTTTAATTACAATTATACTTTTCCAAAAACTTGCTAGTCATTTTCATGACACAAATCAGAGATCTCTTTGCCTAAATTGGGCTTATATTGACAAGTCAATATAAAATGCAAGGGACGTTATGAGTGGCGCCCTCTAGTGTTAGAGTTCGGGACCAAACATAGTGTATACATGCAACATTTAAAAATAAAGAGCATAAACGTCAAATATTCAAGTTTCAAAACCCAGCCGGCTTTCGTTGTACAGACGAAGAAAAAGTGAAAACTGCGACAGAGCGTCTCGCATGCAGTGGTGGCAGTGACACGGCACTCAGCTCACTGCATCTATCACACAGATGACAGCTCAGATGCAATTGGCCGGTTCGTGGGGCGGGCAACAGGGGCATCCATAAATATCATTACAGACTACAATATAAAAATTACAATGAAGGACAGGAACGAAGAGGTCGTGACGGCTCTCCTGCGATCGGTCTCGATGGCAGGAAGATATAATGTTATTTTTAGGTATAATAATAGCATGTTACTTTGTAAGTTAATGTAATAGGTAACCTAAGAAAAAAAAATCTATATATGACTAGATTAACACTTAGACTACAAGTCTCATTAGATACTTGGGTTTCAGACATTTTAAATAAATTTAAAAAAAAAGTTTTTTTTTATTCTAAGGGTACGGACCTAGTGTCTGTAGTGTATAGGAAAGAGGGAGGAGTTTATAAAAAATCCCAACGGAATAGGGTCTACGTTGTTGCACCAGTCAGTCAGTACTAGTAATTATGTATATTTATTATTTCTGGTAATTCAACAGCGTTTACAATAAACATATACATATACTAAATATAAAAACTTTATGGCCTATGGAAATAAGTAATTATATAAAACTACAAAAATTACATATCATGTCTGCTTCATAATATATAATTGAGACATGAAGATCCTAAAGTCACTTAGCACTGTCCTTTCATCCGCATACAGGCAAAATGCGTCATTTTTCGAGAGTTGAGAACCTTGAAGCAATGATAGACCATTATTATTAAATTATAGGGTAAATACATTTAATTAGGTTTTATATTTAATTATAACTAACCATATCATTTTTGCATAACATCAAGGTGGTTGTGGAGAAATATACTGTATGTCAAAGTCAAAGTCAAAATCATTTATTCAATTTAGGCATCAAAGACGCACTTATGAACGTCAATTTTTCATTTTAATGTACTTTAAAGACTACCGCCACGTTCCAAAATATATAGAGACCTACCGAGAAGAAGCAGCAAAAAACTCGGGGCCATTCTTTTTATATATATGTTTACAATGTTTCTACTATGTTACCAGCTTTATACGATTACATACATTCGTGCAAATTAAGACAGTTGATTTGATTGGTAATCAGTCGGTAATAAGGGTCCACCGCTAATCTGATAGCCACTTGATCGATTCCCACCACAGTCTTGAACAGTTAGCAGAGTGTGTTGGTGAAGACAATGCTGCGACGAAATCTAGAGCACGGTGGTAGAGCACTTTTTTATGCCCACCTGGCTACCACCTTCAAGTTGGAAAACCTAACACGAAATACTTTATTGGTATGATCCCGGAGCTGTCTTTAAGACTGTCATTCCAGATCTAGTGCAATACCAGCTTCGACCGCAATCCGTCCGTCAACTGTAACAGCCGTCTTTCAAACATATAGTCTTGTTTTTTTAGAATACCTATATATATAGAACCTTTATGATAAGATGCTCGTAGTATCGTAGATCTCCGTAGGCAGTGGTAGAATAAAAAACTTATTGTCGCTTTACGCAACGACGTCAACATGTTTCGTATATTATACTTAGGCAGTTTTAAACTGGTTAGTGCATCTTCAATTAATTTTCTATTCGTTCATATAATAATAATAATAATAATTAAAATTAAAAACCGCAGGGGCGGCTTTGTGGCGAGCCGTCGGTGAGTGGCGACACCGCGGACCCTGATTCTCCCTGGGGCTAAATGAGACCCCTGACCCCCGGCTTGCCTTAATTGGCCGTCCGGGGGTGGAGACGCAAGAGCAAGTAACAAAAAGCTCCAAGGGTGGAAGTGTTAAAGGGCATAACGCCGGTAGTAGCGCTCTAGTGAAACCGCAGCACACCTCTCGACACCCTTTAGCCATTCACACCAACGTTGCCCCTTTTGTCACCATTGATGGTGGCTTTTATGGGGGGCCCGTTTAGTGAGTGGCAAGTCACCACCTGCCTAAATATTTTAAGATGAGACTGAAATTGGCAGGTGCCGTAGTCTCGTCCATAGCCCACTATCTCCCGTATCACTAATAAGTACATATCAATAACCATGCCATTTTACCCATTTTTGTAATAGATAACCTGTAACCTTCCATCCAAAATGTTTGTGTTTTTATACTACATTGTATTTTTATACCAAACAGGCCTCTAAGTGTTGGCTACAGCCCCACTTATGCCTTTGTAAAGGACCGGGTGAAACCCGTGAAATTGGTTGAATAAAAATAATAATAATAAAACCGCAGGGGCGGCTTTGTGGCGAGCCGTCGGTGAGTGGCGACACCGTGGACCCTGATTCTCCCTGGGGCTAAATGAGACCCCTGACCCCTGGCTTGCCTTTATTGGCTGTCTGGGGGTGGAGACGCAAGAGCAAGTAACAAAAAGCTCCAAGGGTGGAAGTGTTAAAGGGCATAACGCCGGTAGTAGCGCTCTAGTGAAACCGCAGCACACCTCTCGACACCCTTTAGCCATTCACACCAACGTTGCCCCTTTTGTCACCATTGATGGTGGCTTTTATGGGGGGTCCGTTTAGTGAGTGGCAAGTCACCACCTGCCTAAATATTTTAAGATGAGACTGAAATTGGCAGGTGCCGTAGTCTCGACCATAGCCCACTATCTCCCGTATCACTAATAAGTACATATCAATAACCATGCCATTTTACCCATTTTTGTAATAGATAACCTGTAACCTTCCATCCAAAATGTTTCTGTTTTTATACTACATTGTATTTTTATATCAAACAGGCCTCTAAGTGTTGGCTACAGCCCCACTTATGCCTTTGTGAAGGACCGGTGAAACCCGTGAAATTTGTTGAATAAAAATAATAATAATACGTTTTTTACAATGTTTTTTATTTATTATTTTTTATTGTATATAGAAATATTGTAAAAAATGTAATTTTAAGAAAAGGAAATAAATAATGTGAATAATAATAATATGGGACAACATTCACACAAAGGTCGTCAGGTCCCAAACTAGGCATAGCCTGTACTATGGTAACCTGATGACTGATATTACATACTTATATATGATATTAAATACTTATATACATATAAACACCCAGACACAGATCAAACAGACATGTTCATGCACACAAATGTTTGACCTGTCCGGGGATCGAACTCGGGACCAGCGGCTCAGAAGGTAGGGTGCTACCAACTGCGCCAACCGGCCTGTGTTCTAATCTCATACTTTTTATTATATTGTTTTAAAGCACTAACGCCTACTAAGTGAGACTAAACTTCGCAGTTTAGAGAGAGTAAAATACGATGTGAATTTTTCTCGAACGGGCTTCGAACACGCGTCTTTCGACAATCCGTTCCCATACGATGGTTAAAATTACATATACATAGAGTTGAATTTCGATGCTCGAATTGCGTGGCTCGGTAGCTTAGTGGTCGTGGCAGCTGACACGGATAATTGGAAGATGCGTTTAAAACTTGCATAGTTTAATCTTAATATTGTTACGAGTATGTATCTGATTAGGCATTGTGTACCGTCTGATAGACTTTTGCGCTGTAAATCTCACGAACATTTATCGTAACGTAATCGTATCATTGACGCAAAACAATTGAATTTAACACAAACTAACATTTATCTAGGACATCTGTGGCACAGAGAAGTCACAGTTAGTACAACGAAACGCGGCGCGTATTCAATTATTTACGCTTACAATACGAATACTTTTCCGCCAATTATACTACGGCCTCTAAATACTCGATCGAAACAGTGTAAGCAAAATGTCTGTAAAAAAGTATTTAACACAATTAGGTAAATACTGGCCACAATGTTTGTGGGTACCATTTATCATTGATTAGTTTGTTGGTATAGAATTATAGTCGAGTACCAGATTTAAGAGATTAAGATGCATTTAATCACAAATAACATGCTCTGATGTGCGCATTTAATAAATAGTATACACATTATAATATTATATAGTATTAGGTCGTATAACGTAGATTTATATAGTTATATTGTATGTGTCATTTGTTTATAGCCCTTATGTTGCCAGCCTACTTGTAAAGATCTTAGCGGATACTGCCAAGATAAAATGGGCGCCAGACTTTTACTTGGCGCCTGTAACGAGAATAAAATTGTTATTTAGTTGAATACTATCGTGAATATAATATTATAATATAATGATATCGGCTGCACTCACTTGGTATTATGTCGGTTCAAGCCTGACGACGTTTCGCAGCCGGTAGGTATTACATTGTAGAATGCTATTTGTTTAATTAATTAACATTAGAAAAAATGATTGATGGATTTTCAAGCACTTACGCCTGGTTAGCGAGACAAAACATTGCGGGCCTTACTTTTAAACGTTGCTAAGTTTAAATAACGTTATTTAGTAGTGCGCAAAGGAAAAATGTTCTGCGCCGTACTAAGTGACGTTATTTAAATTTAAGCAACGTTTATAAGTAAGGCCGTGCAGTTGTAAAAAGAAAAATACACATCCTTACAATATGCCAGTTAAAATCAAATAGAGAAATTAAACAACTTGAAACGGATTAAATTGCGTATTATTTTATATTATATTATTTTATATCGACGTTTTAATTAATTTTCAGTGAACAAGGTTTCGGGTCGACTGGACGAAAGTTGTCTGTTGTAAAGTTATGGAAACCACTTATATTTTCCGACGGCAAATATTAAAATCACATGACAACAACCTAATACAAGATAGAGTTATGTCATACATTTACTTTAGTAGGTAACGTTCATTGCTCGACGATAGAATAAGCTTTTATGTTGAATTACTCTATCGTCAAGTGCTTACTTCATTGAGAAGTTACTTAGTTACAAGTAGTCACTTGTTTATAAATGCGAGTGTTAGTCTTTAACTTATGGAAGATACTTACTTATATAGAGAATAGCAGGCAAATTGTAATGAGAGTAAGTCTGCCGACAAATTGCTCTGCAGTTTGGCAGAATTTAGATTAAGAAATATAAATGTATAAAGTGTATAAATGTTCAATAGGCATATTAATATGCCTATACACAACATAAATTAATAAAAAGTAATAATAATAATATGTATTGACTCTCATAATATTAATCAAAACGTTTCCGTTGCACGAAACAGTCACTCACAGTATCCAGGGGTCGGGATAAAATAACATAAAATAAAACTATACGCTGTTGAATCCGTATGCAAATGTTTAATTTCGATGTATATGAGTTTCAAGAGCCTAAGAAATCATAATAAAGGATTGAAAATTGACATGGATTATCGGAAAACGCGGGTTCGAATCTCATCCAAAGATGTGTATTTTTCTATTTAATATAGCAAGGTTGGTAAAAATTTAGTTAAAAATTAGATAAGAAGAAAAATTAGAAGAGAAATTTTAGATAAAATTTGCAACCATAAATTTCCAAGCGAATAATAAAACAATATAGATAATCTTTGCACATCATCACAATTCAAAATACCAGCCATCTACATGAATATTACCCCAAGGTGACACTAGCTACAACTTTGCAAAAGGTCGTCTGCCCAGAAAAAAAGTTTAACTAAAGAGTCTGTAACCGCGCTACCCCCATCCCAGTTTTACCCCAATCTGCGATTTGAATAATAAATAGGGACCTTTCTGTACGACTCCAATTTGGATCACTTTCACTCCGTATTACTAATTCATTCACACATGTTTGATTTATTGGATGCTATGCTTTCGGATTCTGAATAGCGGGAGGTACTTCATTTTGATGTAGGTAAATAAAGACGCAGGTGTTAAGGGTAATACTAAGAGCATTGCTAATTAATTAGTTACCTAGACTATTTCAGTAATTCAATCAAATACTGGTAACACATCTTTTTTGTCCTTTTCAATTACACTGGCTTTCAAAACTTAGTACCACACATTCAAAATTACAATTTCTCCTAAACTATGGAAGTTAGAGTTTGAAATAAAAATATACTACAGGTTAATTTTTTGAACAAAAAAATGATCACTCGTTTAATGACCCTTACTTTTTACGGGATCGATTGTGATTCACCGTCAATTACGATAGCATCAAGATAGGCGAAACACTTTTCAGTTATTGGAATGCAACTCAAATTTGATGAAGTTTAAATGGAACCACCAAGGAAGTATACTTTAACAAAATAAGAAATATCAAAATAGGACTACTCGGTAAAATGATCACACATGAAACAGATATATTACACGTCGCCTTGAGAACCTTTCTCCTCTTTTTTAGAAGTCGGTTAAAAACGATTTTTAGCGAATTATATTATTATTACCCACCATTCTTGCAGTAAAGGGTATACTAATGTCAAGTTCCAGAAAAGCCTTAATTCTTGCAAATAATTCAGGTGAAAGAGGCATGATATATAAAGTTTACGTGCAGTAGACAGGCTTTTGTAATCAGAGCTCGAGGAGGCAATACTAGTTATTAATATGTAAATAAGGCGTGAAACATACTTTTAAATATTGAACGAGTTTTTAACCGACTTCAAAAATGGAGGGAGTAATTGCCAGTAGATAACTAAATAAAAATTGTTGTTTTTTTTTTGTTATTATTCTTATTTAATTTATAAACTTTTCTGAGAAATAATAATGTTTTAGAGGCCAGTTGAGTATTATTATAATCGGATATGTCAATGTTTTGTCCTATCTTATTATTTGATACTCTCATAACTGCTCGTTTAGCCAAACAACAATAGTTTCCGAGCAATGATGGTTAAAATACACAATTCTAAGCTAGAAGATAAGTACATTTTTATTATTAAATAAATTTGAGTGAAACTCATGCGAAGTTACTAAGAAAAATTTCAAAAAACTCTTAATTCAATCTCTTATATTTTATATGATTTCAATCCCGACGGTCTCGAGCAGATTATCATAAATAAACCAAGACTTTAAAATGTGAGAAACTTCGTCAGGATGAAAATATAATAGAATGTTTGCAATTTAATTAGCTTAAAGTCTTTGATTTCTTTGCGAAATCCTAAAATATGAGTAAGTTTATGATTTTATACATATTACAAATTTAATTGATGATTAGGGCATCGCGTCAACGCTATTCTACGCGAACGAAGTCGTGCGCAGTATCTAGTCTTTAAAAATTT
The DNA here is from genome assembly GCA_917880725.1 of Selenia dentaria. Taxonomy (NCBI): domain Eukaryota; kingdom Metazoa; phylum Arthropoda; class Insecta; order Lepidoptera; family Geometridae; genus Selenia; species Selenia dentaria. The sequence continues at coordinate 33,671,247 of OU862890.1, read as the reverse complement.
TGTGAGTGGCAGCTTATTTGTTTATTTACAAACATACATTACATTTTACAATTACATTTGAAAATCTTTAGGTACATAGATCTTAGAGGTCTTTATTGCAACACCACATTATACAACAAATGAAAAACTTAAGAGGATTGCATAGCCAGTACTTTCCATGCTAAAAGAGAAAACTCTTTTCTACCTCTTAACATTGTCCGATTTCAGTGATTATTTTTTCATGGAATCATCACATTGTTTACTATGCCCCTACGTTTCGATTTATTTCAGTTTTTTAAAGTTCTAAAAAAGGAAATTTATAGTAGTTTGCAATGCAAAAAATAATTTACAACAAATAAATAATTAATAAAGTATATCTTTTCACAATAATATCCTGTGGAATAGTCTTATCGGCGCGCGCGGCGTTGGAAGGTGTAAACCCTGCAGCTGCTGTGGCCGTAGCACAAATAACCGTGTAAGTGTAACGTAACGTTCACGTTTGTGCGCCGAAACGTGACGCGTAGACCCTTACGATACGAATACTTTTTCTCAAATTGTTTGTGCTACGTCCTCTGAACAGCTGGAATAGCTATGTTGAGATTATGTAGCTGATAATAATGTGCGTTAATATGATTTCCAAGAATATACTCCTAATACAGACTCATAAAAAACATGTACTCAAACGTAAAGTTCAACTTATCTTCATCATCATCATCATTATCAGCCGGAAGACGTCCATTGCTGAACATATGCCTCCCCCATAGAACGCCACTTGGACCGGCTACTCGCTTCCTGCATCCAACGATTCCCCGCGGTTTTTATGAGGTCGTCAGTCCACCTAGCGGGGGGCCAGCCTACACTACGCCTTCCGGTGCGTGCTCGCTACTCGAGAACCTTTCTTCCCCATCGGTTATCAGTTCTGCGAGCGATGTGGCCTGCCCATTGCCACTTCAACTTGCTAATTTTGAGAGCTATATCGGTGACCTTAGTTCTCCTACAGATCCCCTCATTTCGGATCTTATCACGCAGGAAAACCTGTAACTATACCACCTCTCTCATAAGAACGAACTACTCTCATCATGTTTTGGCCAAATGATCGTCAACCCATACGCTATGTAAATATAAGTAACCTTGGTTCTTTTAGAGTTGTAGAGACTTTCAAGGTAATTAATGTGTGCATATATAAGTAATAAAAATTTTGTTTGTTATATAAGATTGAGGGCCCCATCCATCGCCCACAACTATGAGTGCCATCCAATGTCTGCACCCCCTTGGAGGGGAAAGGATAGATATAGGAATGATTAGCTTAGTGTATAACAATAACCATTCAACTCTGCTTGATGGAACTTCAATTCTGTTGCACTAGCCTTGACTAGTATTGTAGTAAAAGGACTAATTGTCCTAAGTTTGTAAATTGGCACACAACAGTGGCCTAGCAATCAATACGATTATAAATCGGTGTTCTGTTGCACTAGCCTTGACTAGTAATGTAGTAAAAGGACTAGTTGTCCTAGGTTCGTAAATTGGCACACAACAGTGGCCTAGTAATCAATACTCAATACAACTGTAAATCGGTTATAGTTTTATACCTGTATTATAAATACAGTCAGATATATCTCCTTGCCTCACAAGATGAGATAATAGATAATTATTTTGGGGTTCAACCCAATCTGGTTATACCAGTTTTCCATAGTTATTCAATCGATTCAATAATTACACGCATTCATCAAGGAATAAGATCCCAATTGATCCCCGCAACCAAGCAGAGCCAGAATTTACACGAAAGGGTCCCAAGTGTACGCCTACACCGTAGTATCAACAGCGAACACTCGATATTCTATCAGTGCCGGGTACCTGACTACGGAAGACATCAAGATACATACTCAATTGATTCATGATAGTAATCAAGAACCATATCATACTGAGGTTTATTACAACCAAACTGCTTAACAGTTAAAGAAAGTTAATTTCATCTTGAAATAATAATTAGTTCTATATGTTTCATATAAATTATTTTCTCACATAGAACTTAGTATGTGTATAGTTAAGAATAATTAATTCTATACTCATAAGTAACATCATGCTAGGGCTGAATAGTTTTATTCAATTACTTGTAATAATATCAGTTCTCCTTTCTAATATATAGGAACAGAAGGGTAGGAAGTGATTAAATGGATTAGGGTAGGACTTCAACCTCCCGCGATCAATTAATATTAACCCAACCATAATTCGATGATGTCGTGTATAATGTTTGTAAATGGTTCAATAAATAAATAACTCTTTGGCCGTAGAGCATCCTTTATCGAACCTATGTCCAGTGTGGGGAAAATTTCTCACCGACGTGTATAGTACTTATGCTTGCAGTCGAAGCTTTCCAAATTAAGCAATCATGCGAGGGAGTTTATTAATCCCGGGGGTTGTGAGGCCCCAAAATCGCAACTAGCTCAACATTTATTACATAATTATAAAAGCACTCCAGTCTGATGAATTTATCAAACTATTGTCAGGTTAAATATATCACAATTTAAATACTTGAACGAATTAACGAAAGAAGGACTTAGGGATTCATAGTTAAGTTCAATTAACAAGAATCTAATTTAATCAAGTCAAAGGCAACCAGTATTATCACAACCGAATTGATTATGAAATATGATTTCCGAGTCTTGGCACTCAATAAATGGTAATTGAACAGATACGCCTTAACTGCATTAACTTAATTATTCATCTTAAGAGACAGAATGATAACAAAGCTGGGCTGCAATACATTACTTTGAAAGCAGATTACTTCCGGTCCCTGTTCATTTCTAACTCGTAAGTGAATCTATTTACGCTTAATTGCTTATCGATTAAAGATCAATATATTAAGTCAAGGCTATTCCATATATTCCCCATACATTCCTGTAAGAGTAATAAATTCCAAGCCAAGAACACACTGACCCCTAAGAGTCGCCTTATTTGCTGTAACTTTAAAAATATCTTGTGAATATTCTACCACCCGCTATAAAGCTTAGGTAAGGTAGGATAATATTAACTATTCCGTAAAATGATTAAGTCTCCTTCGAAAAATCTATAACAAATGGTGAATACGTCAAACATACTCATATTAATAATATTCCGCTAGATTAGGTAGTTTTAATTAATCGATGTGACAATCTCTGAAAATTGGTTAATTAAAGTTCAATATAATGTTCCATTGACATACCTATAAAAAGTTGTGTAACCATAAAACATAATATAAATTAATACCAATTAAACAATGACCATCTCTGAAAGAATTTGGTTAAACAAAAGCACATAAGTTCCCTTGATATACAGTAGAATTATGATATACCTAGAAGTAGTGATCACGTCAACATATACTTAACTATAATATACAGCAAGATAATATAAAACGTATATGTAAACATCTCTGAAAACAAAATGGATAGACAAATTCATCGTATTTCCTTGTTATACAATAAGTGACTTTGTAATTATTTACTGTTAATAAATCAAATATTGGCAAAGCAATAAGTCACCCATTGTATTAATTAGGATTTCCCATATCGGTTAAACATACACAACGTTTCATCTTGAGAAATGATAGTTATATTAGAAATAATATATTCAAAATATATATTTTTTTTAGTAAGACAATTATTTCAATTAAAATATAATTTTAATTTTATAGTACAACAGTTGGATGTAAACAAAACCAATATGGTGAGTTTATAATAACATGCCACAAACCTCCGAAGACTTCTTTTAGACTGTGAGTCGTCATGTAATTCAACCTGGAAATTTACCTATCAGTACCAATCTATTATTTAATCCTCACTACGCTTGAATTTACGTTGAATATTATTTCGTCGACTTCAGAAGAATGATTTGTATTTTGGAATAAAATAATTCAAGTTAAACATCCAGTAAATAGTTACTTTCTTTAAGATTCAACTACGTCGATACGTCCTAGTAAGTCTCGATTTTGATCAAATGGATAAAATTTACACATCTGTATCTACTCTAGTACACTACTGATTTAATACGTATTTTCAGTATTGACGATATTAAAATAATTCAATTCTTTACGATAAATCTACATGACAACCCACAGTTCAGCAAACAGCCCTCGAACTTCCTGTGTTCTGGAAGAAACAGAATTATCACCCCCCCAAATCGAAAAAATAACGCAATTATTACAACTATATAAATAGGAATTTACCGCGGAGGAGAAAGAAGAAGATCCCGACTGTCCATCACTAATGGTTTCATGTTTCTAACTACACTTAGGTCTAATTAAATCTACACGTGGACGCTGAAAGAAAAAGTTATTAACTTAAATCTACATGAAACCTCCGGCACACGTCATCGGGTATCCACGAGTTTGATTATGTTTTGTCACTTTCTCCTCTTCATTACCTTAAGAGTATCAAATCCAATTTCGGACAATTTTGATATTTCCAAAAGTAATGTTATATTATTTAACTTCGACAGGATTTTATTATTTAATAATTTTAAGATTATACTCGCGTCTGTGTTCATATTTAATTACCAAATGATTAAAGTTATTAAGTGCATTCACACATAAAAAACCTAATTAAAGATTATGGCTTCTTACTTGCAAGGGAAATAACTTCATTCGAAAAGCAGTCGCCCTTGTTAGCACTTTGCTCTAAATAACGAGCACACAAACTACGTTTCTTGTTATGTAACACAGTCCCTATTAAATGCCCTAACTTCCCACTTAAACTAGCTGAAAACTGGTGAACCACTCATATGTATTTATTTAAATACACAGAAGGTGTATTTTACTAATTCATTATTACAGAGATTTAATCTCAAGCCTTGGTTTAAGTACCGCCCTAATTCTTAAAACTAAAATCGAAAGACCTCTACAACAGTCTTGTGCTACCGACTTAAACCAATAGCTTTAAAATTGTTGTTAAGTAGTGTTGTGTACTTGCGTGTTGTTATTTATGAACAAATTTGAATTTTGACACAAGGGATGTCGATAGGATAATCAATAAATTGAAACCCACCGACAATGCAAGATTATTTTGATATCCCCAGATAGTCTCGATTCAATATCGACTGGGTAACACCATCAACCTTAGCCCTTGTGCCACAATACAAATAATTTAATACAGACGAAATTACAGTTATTCAATCATATATGATGTCAAGGCTCCCTTTTATCTTGGTAAATGAATTATGGTGTGTAATTTATGATGTAAAAATGTGAAGGTAACTACTTATTTCTAAATGTTACTTAAAATTAAGCTGTGTTAATTTTATGTTGTCACAATTTCATGATTTATTATATTCTCCTAAGAGTAATAAATCATTACTTTTATTGAGTAAGCATTCCCTAAAATTCATTTAGATCCGTGGATCATATTAATTCACGTCCAATTGAATTTAAATTATATATTATAATGTAATGTGTAATTATATGAGTGATACAACCAAACACAAGAAATAAAATGAACAATACAATAAAAATATGATTATGACAGAAGTAATAAAACACTCATTAAAATATTACTTTATAACAACAATTTTTGATACATTTAATGAACGTTCTACCCTTTCAAATGCATAAAAGATACCATCACTCACAGACAAAGCTCAGAGGGGTTTATAATATTAATAATAGAATAATGAATATGTTCTTCTATGCTAAGTTATACTAGAATTCGATTTAAACTAACTACATATATATTAGAAAACATTTAATTAATTGTGTATTGAATCAATAATATACATATAAATATTATGTGTAAATCATTTTATCATACAATAATTATTTAATTATTTTGGCATGATAGTGAATTATTAGACTATTTTTTTTTCTATGTTTTAAATGACAAAATTTTATAAAAGACCATAAAATTATAGGAATTATCCCGTTAATAATAATCACTAAAAACAGCAAGCTTTGAAATATTAAAATTTAAATAATAAGTCTAGTTTTATAACAAAACCCACGGAGTTTCGCTGAGAGGTTAAAATTAAAGAAACACTTACATAATCAGTACTGGAAGACACATCACTCCACTACACTTTTTAAGAATTAAAACCTTTAAAGACTCTAATTTTAAGAATATTTTCTCTAATTTAAGTATATTTTCTCTCTAAACGCGCGAGCGACCGCTGTTTTTAAAATCTCGGTTCACTACTCTGATTTAAGAATATTTTCTAAACAAAAGCGCGCGCGACCGACGTTCCTAGAAAACGGGTTAACACTCCTGAGCACCGCCGATCTCTGGAGCAAGCGTCCGTTCGCTGGCCTGCCCTGATTGGTCGACTGCACCTGTTTTTGCCGACCTCCCGACCATTTTACTCTATGCTTTGATAAGCAAAAATGTGACCTTATATTCTTAATAATAGAATTTAATTCAGTGTGAACGTTTATTTTTTAACCGCAATTGATTATTTGTAATGCATTCGATCCGTGTTTACCCTATAGCTATCTCCCTTTAACTCTTTTATGTGTTCAAATTGACGATAGGTACAAACCCCAAGCATAGCCCTCTCCATTACAACTTATCTTACCCCAAATTAATTATCACGTTTTGTATGCCTCTTTACTGTTAGTAGCAACATAATATATGTAATGACATTTATGACATCCATGTTGGATGTGTTAGACAACATGCTAGCCAACATGTTAGTGATAGTATATTCGCCACATATACTAGAGATGGGTTGTACTAGGTAAATTCAAGACTAGGTGCACCTGTTCCCAGTCTATAAAAATACGTGATCCAAATACCTGTTCCACATAGTCTTACCTAGTATCGCCTACGATTTGGGTAGCGTAGCGTATACAAAGTCTTCACATAATACTTTAAAGAATGACTCGATACTTCGATTCGATCCATGAGAGAGTTTTGAATTATAAAATAGTAGACTATTATTTGCTGTATGTACAACTGATATCTTCCCTTCATACTTTTACAGGATTAGGACTGTCAACATATTATACTTTCAATTTATTCAAAGCGTAGGCTTTGGAAGATAGCGTATTTATGAGATTTGAATTCACTAAATCTACTTTTATAAAAAGTAATCATATAAATAAAAGAAAAGTTTGTTCTAATACCTACATAGGGAAATATAACAAGCACTGCAAAAACTGCACTTTAAATAAGTATACAATTTCTTTTTACTTTCACAACAATACTAGTCTGATACTCAATTCTACATGTAACAAGAGGATGTATGTATGTATTGCATCGTCTCACTTCAACCGGACTTCATCTTCGGCTTCAGTGTATGATACGCAAGACTAGTTAGACTTAGTATTGCGAAGATTGGAATAGGTGCCACCTAGTCTCGTAAAATACTTGTTCCTTTGATCTGTTCTAGTAAATACGACTCATCTCTAATATATACTAATATAAGCATTAGTTTCTTTATTACTAGTGAGAGACGAGTCGTTCAATTGATGGTAATCATTGAGACTCCCAATGACAATATCGAGTATAGAAAAATGAAGTGCGATCGATAAGATGCAAAGTTCAAAATCGCGCCGCACTGCACTTGAATGTGTGTAAAGAACACGAGTGATTTTCAATGCGGACTAACTCACCTGAAATAATACCATTATAAATTCAATCCCTGCCTAATACCTAATAAGTTATTTTGGACCTGTTATCAATCTTTGCAAATTTAGAGAGAAAAGTTACACATCACATACAAAGCCAAGACAGCTAGGATACCGACGCATCCATTCGAGCATGAATTTAACTTTCTAGTTAATTTTAGCCGTCGTAAGGGGACGGATGTTATTATGCATCACATTCACACAATCATAGCCAAAGAGACTAGAACATTTGTACTTGACTACAACTGCATTCGCACACTAAAACTCACGCATGCACCACATGCTACAAACATATATTTGTTGATTGGTTGACATTTGACCAGTTTCTTAGACTATATTTGAAACTATTCTAACACTCTCAAGTTCAAATTCAACAACCATAGAAAATGTATAAAATGTAATCGGATCGTGTGTCACGAAGGCGCATAAAAAAATTCAAATCACTAAGCGCATGCTCCCACACACTTCAACACATACAGTGTGAAATAACTTGTTAAAATCACACTTTTTATTGTAGAAGTTTATTCCATTTTTACACGTTTTTAGTGACCCTTGCTACTTACGGGATCGATTGTCATTCACCGACAATTACGATATCATCAAGATAGGCGAAACACTTTATGTTATTGGAGTGTAACTCAAAAACCGATTAACCGAATTTGGTGAAATTGATGTGGTGGTGCCATTATATACCCTATCAACAAAAAAAATATAATAATCGGACTACTCTGTAAAAGTTATGCGTGATCAAACATAATAAAAAATATTGGCGTTGATTTGAGAACCTTCTTCTTTTTTGAAGTTAGTGGAAAATCGTCCACTCACTAACACCCTTATATTTTATGTAGCATAAAATAAAAAATAAAATAATTTCTCTTTCTAAAAGCACAACTTTTACAACTTGTCAAATATCTTCCAAACTCATTGCCTCTCGCTCGCACTTACCTTCTGTATAACCCTCACCCTCTCCTAAGCTGTTGTCTTGTGCATTGCAGATGAGTCCCACATTCCTGCCACTTCTGCCGCGCCCCGATCCCCAGGTACCCTCTCTTTTTCACTTAGATAGCTTATTTATTTTTCGATTTGTTCGCCGTTCGTACAAAATGTTGGGATGTTGGCCAAGAGCTCAATACGGCGAACAAATCAAGCATGAATAGCTGGCCTGTTGTTATTTAGTTGCGTGCGATTCCCTAATGATTCGTCGATGTGTTCGTCGACGAGCTCACCGATATCAAATACTGAATGATATATCGCCCTTGTAATAAGGTTGCTTTCCAACGTTTCTTGTCATCTCGTCATTTGTTTCACGGATGTCGACGAATCATTAGATAATCGCACGGCAGTAGCTAGTTAGTAGTTTTGACAGATTCTGACGATTAATTACAGTGGTAAAGACAACAGTTGGTAAAATTATACTTGTATGCGAAATATATATTTTGAGATTTAAATTGGGCTGACTAAAGTTTGACAAACTATACTGTGTGACCTCATCAATTATATATATTATACGTTTAAATTACATTATATTACATAATATGTTGTAATAATAGCTGTAGCCCCCTAAACATTATAAAATTAAAAATAATTAAAAATATCTAATTGAGTAGATTGCCCACAAAGGCGAATGTTGTGAGTGTGTTTGTATGTTCGTTACTTAATTCTTCACGCTTAAACAGCTAGACCAGTTTTGATGAAATTTGGTATGGAGGTCGATGAAGCGTTGGTTTAATACTTTTTATCAGCATTATCATCTATACCCACGTACGTGTAACCATGGGGTTACTCCTTACCTAAACCTTACCTTACTTAAACCATAGTTTAAACTCGGGACTGTATTTAGTCTTCGTTTTATAATAAGATGGCAAATATTTATGATTCACATTCCAAAAGTTTAAGATGTCGGTGTAGTAATATAACTCGCGGCATGTAAGTTGAACTATGCTCAGAACACATTTTCGGGTATTTATCGAAGTGCGGTATGTCTAGACATAGACATATATTTATTGATAGTTTCCATTACAAGTCAAAAAATGAAATATAGGCACTTACATTACAGCTCGTGATTCGTAAAAATGGTAACAAAAAAGGAATATTAATTCCTACAATATCATAATTTATTTTTATTTATTTATTAAGTCCACCTACATTGTGTACGCGAATACATTGTCAACGAATTAAATATTTAAATTAAACCAAATGTCACAATAATTACGTGAAAGCAGCATGCAATAATAAGTAAGAGTTGTAAACATAATACAGTCAATGATCAGAGTCTTTAAAAGTCAATCAAAAAAAAAATGTTGTTTTCATAAAGAAAAAAAAATTAATTAACTTACTATATTTATATTCATATAAGACTATTAGTATTTTTTATTCTAAAGTCATCAATACAACACTTTGAATTAAATAAACAAATGATATATAATAATAATATTAAAGTTACTGACATAAATGATTGATAATTACTATTATTAATTAATAAAAATAAATGATTGTTAAAAAACAATATTATTAAATTAACAATTTATTTATCTGAGGTTAACCACATTGTCACATATCTATAAATTCTTTATAGGAGTAAAATTATTGTTTTGTGAGTCAGGTTTTTAATTTAGCTCAATAAGGGGTTATGCTAGGTGTTCTGGTAACTTATTATATACTTCTGGTTCTATTACAAGTATGTTCTTCCCAGATTTGGTTAATGTGCGCGTCACGCCAGCAAGTTTGTTCCCGCTGCGTGTGCTATATGAATGATTATTTTTTTTTTTTTTTTTTTTTTTTTTTTTAACTTCTTTTTCAATACATATGGGTATATGTATATTATTATGTTTATTTATAAAATCTAATCATTTGTTCTTTTTTCAGCATCATTTACAAAAGTTAGAATACGTTAAATAATTAAAACAACGAATAATCAACAAATAGGTAAATACATAAAAAACAAATTATTTCTTCATTGGTTTCATTTTTGGGGCTTTTATAATAGACCCAATACTTTTTCTTTTCATAATGATCTTTTGCTTTTTCCCAGGAGTCTGGCTTGACACTGCATCTTTATCTTTCGTTTTCTTTTTTTTATCCTCTTTTCTTTCAGTTATCTTCTTTTTTGTAACTTTAACCTCTTCTTTTTTTGCCGGTTTACTTTCTTCCGCTTTCGCGATCGGTTTACTCTTCTTCTTTTTCTTCATAGCAGGTTTGTTCTCCGTGACTTTTTCTATGCTTTGCTCTGACTTTTCAACTTTCTTCAACTTCTTGACTTTAACTTTTTCTCCGTCTTTTTCTGGTTCTTTGTCCTTCTTAGGTTTTTTCTCTTTTTTATTTACAGTGGACAGTTTGAAAGATCCCGAAGCTCCAATTCCCTTCAGTTGCACGAAGGTTCCATCTTCAACGCCGGCCTTTATGCTTTTCTTGATTATGTAATTGAGTCTTTCAGTGTCAACCTGAAACTTTTCGTGTAGGTGCTTCTTAATGGCGTGGGCTGAGGTTCCTTTTCGGCTTTTAAGTTCTTTTAATGCGTCTATTATCATCAGTTTTGTGGTTGTTTTCTTGGCGTTGTGTTTGACGAGGTCAGTCGGACTGCTTGGCATTTTGACCCTTTTCTTCAACAGCGCAGTTTTGATTTCGACGTCTGATTCGGAGTCCGTCATTTTCAAGGTTGTTTTTTATACAGATCATGACGTATTCGTATACGTATTATGCCCCCGTCTTGTGTAGGAGTTCAAGTACGCGGGCAGCGAGGGGCGGAGTGTGTTTGTCGCCACGTTTCTATGGTTACACACGGCCTCTCGCCCCGCACCGCATACCGTACTTCGATGGAGATCCAAAAATGTGTTCTGCGCATAGTTCAACTTACGTGCCGCGTTCTATACCTGACTGAAAAGAGTCAGTGCGCACGCCTGTCCTGTCCAGTTGCCACTTCTAAAGTGTGTAGCGGCAGTACCACGATATTTATATTGCAGTAGACTGATGTTCTCATCAGAACGTTACGTTATTCTTCATTTGATAAGCTTCCTGAACAGCCCCCAATATTCACTAACTCAGTTTCCGATCAACAGACAACCCGACTCCCGAAAACTTCAAAAACAGTTCAGTTCTAGCTTATAGTTTCTGATCATCAAAATTAATTGAGCCGTAGAGTAGTTACGAGTGGATATAGGAGCGGGCATACATACATACATACTACATACAGATCAAACACATAATGCTCCTTTTGGGCTTCGGTGCGGTCGGTTTAGAATTGCAAAAAATGTATACGTGTAATGTTTTGTGATATTGTCTATTTTTGTTTTTATTATAGTTATTACCTACTAAAGGGTGCTTTTTTAGAGGTATATACCTAAGCAACATTAAGAGCTATTTAGACTTCTAAATGATCTATCATTCGATCAAAATGAAATAAAACAAATTTAAATAATGATAAAATGTATTATATTAGATTTATTTAACTGATAATTTTATGCCATTATTTTTTAACTATTATTGCGGTCATATAAGCGCCACGGCTAGGTCAAATGAAGCGCAATAGTGAAGTCTAGTTTTCGACAACTTTATCGAACATCTGGGGTCGTGTATCAGCACTAACTTTTGACTAGCAAGATTCTAAAATTAAAACTATACTTCTGTAAATCTATTTCTTTGTTATGTACTGTTTGTTAAATGACGGGCAAATTATGACCGGTACAATGTTTCCACCTACTTATTCTTCTTCTTCTGTTGCTTTTTAACGTTGGAAGACGTTACTCTGCCAGTGTCAGGTTCTTGTACTTAAAGGTTTTTGGTGGTCATTTTGCCCTTGTACTCCCCCAACCCTGAAGGAGTGATTATTGTACGGTACGGAACCAAATGAAAGTAATATGAATATCAAAAGTATTAAAAACTGATTTCGCTTTTACAAATGTATAGCTTTAATTAAATTACATAACAAATAAATAAAAGGTGTGAAAAAAAGCGATAAAAGAGAGTTAATATCAGTAGGTCTAGGGATATCAGAATTTAGCTTATCGTACAAAGAACAACTTAGCTTAGGACATGAAAAGTAAATGTGATTTAAAGTACACCTACTCATTAAGCATTATGAAATGGCAAAACGTACTAACTACAAATCAAATGTCATCTGTCAAATTGACAGTCTGTAGAAAAAAATATTACCGGTTTTAAACCAAACCTCTAAAAAACACAATTAAATTGTTTTACGCGTGGTGGGCGTTAGAAATACACTACATACCGACGACTAAATATGTTAAACAAATCAAAACTACAAACACAAACTATTTATAAAGTATAATACGTATACTTTAAGAAACAATAAGCTAAGTGCCTGTGTGTTTATTTTAGCGAAAACTTGGCAGACTCTTTCACATTATCGCTGAAAATTGCTACACTTGAAAAAATTAGCGACCTGCCTTATCTACTGCGATAAAAATAAACGCTAACGTCGTTACTGCGAATAGTTTTTGGAATTGAGCAAGTTTTATAACGCAATGCGAATACTATTAAAGTCGAATTACGAATCGCTACATTTGATCCAGATCGTATATTGTAAATCGGGTTAAGTTTATATACAGCAACATTAAACTTAGATTTGTTCAGGTTGCTATGAAAATATTATAATTTATAATATCTAATGTTCCGTCTTAAAATACATTAGTTCGATAGCTTAGTTCTTCTTTTCAAAATTTAAATTTTAAGTTCTACTTGTCTAGACTTAACACTAAGTACATACTGTCTACTTCGATGGGCAAAGTAATTTAAGAATATTAGAATAGCGATGTCAAACTTACATAGTACTACTAGCTTTTGCCCACGACTTCGTCTACTAAGGGTATATCTAAATACCTATTATACGCCAATAAGTTAAAAAAAAACAAATTCCATATAAAGTTTCATCCTCAATTTCACCCCGTCAAATTTTTAAAATAATTTCAATATTTTATTTTATTTTATATGTACAACATTTATACAATGTTTACATCTATAAGTTCAAAAACAAAGGACTTTCCTACAAATGTTTTCTTCCATTTTTACGCCCTTAGCGGTTGAATTTCGTAAAACCCTTTCTTAGTACACACTCGTCTCAAGTCTCAACAACGGTTAAGGCTGTGCGTTGTCTGTCAGTCAGTCAATCAGGACTTAGATCCCTTATTATATATATATATAATAAGGGAAGGGGAAGACCTAGGCGAACGTTCCGAAATCAGATTGAAGACGTTCTGAAAAAAGGCCAGGTCAAAAGTACCCTAAACCGACGCTTATGTATGAAAGGATTGATGAGTATAGATGAAGCGAAAGTGGAAATCCGTTGTCTCTGCCTACCCCTACGGGAAAGAGGCGTGATTTTATGTATGTATGTATGTATATATATAATTGATGTGTTTAATTTGAAATTTGTCCACGAAGCCCTTATATATTATATTATATTATAATCTATACTGTATAGTAAAGAGGAAAGATTTGTATGTATGTTTGTAACGAATTGGCTCAAAAAGTACTGGACCGATTTCAAAAATTCTTTCACCATTGGAAAGCTACATTCACCCTGAGTAACTAGGCTATCTAAGATTATCATCATCATCATCCATCACTGCGCGGGTGAAACCGCGGAGAGCATCTAGTTAATAATAAGTTAATTTTTATAAATGTATATATACATAAAGTAACCCTTATTTCTTCTTGTCATGAATCTTGAGAACGGATAGAACAATTTCGCTTATTCTTTTTTGTGGTTTTAATTATTGTCAGGAGATGGTTCTAATGAAAGAAAAACTTTGAAATGGTGAAAGGTTATATTACTACGCGAACGAAGTCGCGGGCAGTCGCTAGTATAAGAATATTTTTTACAAACATTCACCAAACCTATCGAACTATCCTATATAAAGCCCATTAAAACATTTTCTACTGATGTACAATAATATATTTAGAGGTTACTTAGAACTTGAACGATTAATTTAAAGTTTATGATGAAGCTGACGGCAATATCGATAGAATATACTTAACAAAATGTTATTTGTTAACATCATAAAAGTCGAGCTATTGAAAATATTCTTAATACTTTATCCACTGCTACAAAGTACTTAACATATTTTAATGATAATATTATAATTGTTTTTTATATTACAAAGAAAACATTGATTACATAAAATGTAAGTAAAACTAAATACTAACCCAATCCAGTAGGTTTGGTATTATAAGCTACATGTACATACATAAACATCTGTATATGTAAAGTTATCACACAACGCACAGCTCTTTATAAAGGAGCTTATAACATGAAATCAAATTTATTATTCCCTCGATCGCTTTCATAAACAACCTTTACAACATCATCCACGCTTCTTGTACCCAAAGGTACACTAATTCGATCGAAATACCTATTTGCATTCGTCTTGCAACAATCCCCAGTGCCTACCATGTGAAAATGTACCTTGTAGCGTTGGAATTTAGTTTAGTTTTGTTGGAAACTTGAAAGATTTGTCTTAGACAATGTTGGTAAGTGTGTGTCTTTTGCAGTGGCGTCAAGGTGTGTTTTTGCTTGTTGCAGCTGCGGCCGCGACCATCTGGGGCTCTCAAGATGTGTACGTGAAGAAAGGAAGTACAATATCCCTGACGTGTTCTGTGAACGTGCACTCTTCGCCGCCTTCCAGCGCGTCGGTCTTATGGTAATGCCTGTTCCTGTACTTCACCTAGCTAATATTGGCTTTGTATACGTTCCGTTGTTGCTAGATAACAGAAAACGCTTCGTTATTCTTAGAAAATGGTGAAGTTAACTGCATTTTATCGTGTGTTCTGGAATGTAAGTGCTGAAACTTAAAACAACAGCACTATTACAATACATTCTGATTTGTTTAATCCCCACGTGGTAATAAGAATGTTAAAAATGTGATGGTAGGTTTTTGTTTTGTTTTTTTTAACAATTACACAAGGTCAATAGATCCCAAACTAGGCAGAGCCTGTACGGTGGTAACCTGATGACTGATGTACATACTTATATACATAGTACACATCCAGACACAGGTCAAACAGACAATGTTTGACAATGTTTGACCTGTCTGGGGATGGAACCCGGGACCAGCGGCTCAGAAGGCAAGGCTGCTACCAACTGCGCCAACCGGCCTGTGTTTGTTTAGGTTTGACTTTAACAATTGGTTTAACAATTTGTCAGTTTGGGGCCCGAAGCAAATACTACTTGTGTTATATCGTATTACGTTATTTTAATAGAACTGTGTCTGTGAATTATTATTATTATTATTATTATAAAACAACAGCACTAAGTATTTTAATTTGTTTAAATCCCACATGGTAATCGAAATGGTAAAAATGTGATGGTAGGTTTGTCAGTTTGTTGGTTTGTATATCTTCAAATAATATTTGAACGAGCGTTGTATTGGCAGATAGGCATACACCGCGTGTGCGGAGCCAAGGGACAAAGCTAGCTATATTAAAAGTGAATAATATTATCTAAGTAGTCTTAAAAAGCCAAAAAAATAAATAAAATAGTAAATGTAAAAATATTAATCAAATGCTACATTTAGGATTTGATTACTCATGAGCCATGGCTTTCCTAGAATATAGGTAACATCTCTTATGATAAACTCAACATTAAAATACTAAATAACTTAACCAGTGTAATAATGTAATGTAAATTTATGAACTAAATTTGATATTTTGAAGAAAAATTAATTCAATGGCAACCGTTTCTAGGGCGTTTGTAACGCATTAAAAGGAATTTCAAATTTAATGAAAAAAAGAATTTTAATTTCAAGGTTGCCGTGTTAGAATCAGCCATTAATCACATTATCAACGTTTTACGTTAATTACGTTCCACTACTGGAACTCGAGCCTTCCTCTCAGAGAGAGGAGTTAGACTATAATCCACCACGTGGGCCCAATGCGGCTATATGGATAAGTGCCAACCCATGTCGAAGTTTTCAGGTCGCCCGAAGGCCGTTCACATAGCTTAACGACTGTTGCTCTAAGACAATTATCTGAGACCGACGGCTTAATATGCTTTGCGAAGCACGGAAGCGCTCAGTTGAACAATGCCACTAGCAGTCACCCATCCAACTCCTGACCGCAGCAAGCGTTGCTTAACTTGTTAATCGGTTAAGATCGCTAAGTTAAGTTCCGCTACGATCGTATCAAGAAGCCTGAGCAGCCAATTATTACGCTTATATAAAATTTCAGTTTATTATAGAATTATCTTTAATCAAATCCTCACAGTAAATCCACTCGAATATATTTAATACCGAGCTTGATCTTCAATAATAATGATTATAGCGTTCGAATCCAATTCTCGCAGAACTCAATTGCATTCTCAGACGTATTTTTAGTCTTGATATTCGAGAACCAACCGAGAATTCTCAGCTTGAGACTAATGAAGTCGGGTTCAAAATAGATCACTTCAAGAGAAACACCCTTTATACGACCTTAGAGCAATGTTTGGTCGAATGTTCGATTGTTTTATAAACAGTATGGACATCTTCTTAAATATCGGCAGCTTCGTTGAAACAACTATTTATTATATTATTACATCACCGTAACAACTGTAGTTTTTTTTTCGAAAAATGTATGTTAAGTAGTTCTTATAGTTAAAATAGAAAGGATCCATTACATTCTGCCTCATCAAGGCGTGCAAAAATAGTTTTAAATACAATTATAAAATAAAGTATTTAAATGTATGAACCTACCAAAATTATTAATAACAATGTCAAACCTTAAATGTCATCATGCAAACAAATTTAAAACTGATTTAGATTATAAAGAAATTATATTAGTCACATAGAAGTCTGCTTAAATTTTAATGTCAATATCAAAATTATTTAAAGATTATATTAAATGCCAGCAAAGTTAATTTTTTCAAATAATAATAAAAATAAAATATTCCTTAATATCATAAAAACATTTGTCTAATAACCATATTTTTAATTTCAATTTAAATATGTTGAAAGGTAGATCTTTGAAGTCATTTGGCAGTTTATTAAAAATCGTAATGCCATGATAATAAACATTGCGTTTGACAAGGTCCAGATGACATGGGGGTACATACAGTCTGTGTAATGTTTTTTGAGATAATGAGGATATTGTTTCATAAATACACAAATGTCCCTTATGTACATCTGCTGTATCGTTTATATCGGTGTATAAACGATACAGCACCGATACACTTAACACTTATTATACATCTTCATGCTCCTCGATCGAATCCAATTAAAACGCATCAATAAAACATGTTAAAGACTAGCTGCAACTAGCTGTGATGAATGATGTTGCTGATGTTTTTTATACCACTACTACACAGAACGAAGAAAACAAGAATTATTGAAATAACTCAAGCCGTTTTCGAGTTTTAGAAAGACAAGAAAAACATATCTTGTGACATTAAAAATCCGTTGAAGAAAGAAGAAAAAAAATATAAGCCAAGGGATAACCCTTAAAAATACCCCTAACCTTAGATTATATATAATCTAAGCCCCAAACATTATTATCAAATACACGGTCGTAGATAGTAAATGCTCTGCGTTCATCATATTTTTTCAATAGCTTATTCCTACCTCCAGCTAACGACTATTTTCAGACAGGATATCCCTCCAGCACAACGTGCAAAAACAACATTCTATTTTTACCATTTAATTTTTAACAAGAATATAAAAGCCATTAAACAATCGAAAACAAATAAAGAGTCTGAAATTGTATATTATCTTCTGTGAGCAGAGAAGGTAAACGATACCTTTTTTATTTGCATTACGTTAGGCTTCTGTCTTAATTAATTCAATCATTATCATCACCATCATCATGTAAGCCATAGGACGTCAACAGCTGAACATAATTTTCCTCATAGATTTAGGCACAACAAGGAACTTATTAATGCCTTACATTTAATTTTTTAAAAGGTATTTACGTGGAGTGATGTTTTAAGAAACTTGGAAAAGAGCGCACGTCGTGTCAATTCATAAAAAATGTTCTATAAAGTCAATTAATTCACGCCAGTATACCTGACCTTTCACGACCTTTCGGTGAACGCCACAATGTGAATAATATCTACAGCATTATTAAGGTGATTTCGAGTCAATTAACATCTTAATGTTTCTAAACATTAAGTATTGGTCGCTAAGCACCCAACTGTATCTATCAACAGCTAGCTACCTTTGAGATTATAATCTCTTTACTGACCACCAAGTAAGGAAGAGGGAAAGAATAACTCTTGAGTTTACTATCGGTGATCCCTACTTAGTTGAAAAAGCGAACGGTAAAGTATTATAGTACGAGTACATTAATAAATCATTTACTAATAAGAATTAAAGGTCTAATGCTTAGCTTTCAAATATTGGAAGAAAATGATGTGAAATGTTATTTAAACACTATAATTTTCTAACGTAATAAGCCTAGCGATATCTTTAATCCACCACATTACTTAAAAAGTTACAGTAGAGTATTTTGTACTACATTAATACATATTTAAATTATAAGAATGTAGAGTCTAATGCTAACCTTAAAATGTTTATACAGGGTTATTGGTACGTCGACCTATTCCCATTAAGGGCGTGTATTATACATCGTTTCTTACTGATTTGACTATGAAACACCCTATCCTAAATCTAACTGTTTTAGAAATAATTCGATTTAATTGAATTGTGTTATTCTTCTTACTGCTATTGTTTAATTTTACATGTAAAATATGACGCTTTATGACCTCAATAACCAATATTGTACGTACAATTAATATAATTAATAAGAAACGATGTAAACTACACGCCCTTAACGGGAATAGGTCGGCTTACCAATAACCCAGTACATTAAAAAGTAGATGGAAAGTGTTGATACTTGATCTTCTTATGAAGGAAATATACCATGATACCTATAATTATATCACTGCATCATGTTAATATATTTTTCTCACATGTTTGGTTAATTTTCTCATTACAAGACATATAATAAATTCGTCATGTCCCATACTGCCAATACTGTGGAGTCTATATTTGAGAAGTTTCAAAGTCGACGCGTGAAAGTCAAGTCTCGAAAAGAAAACTAATTAGCGGAACATCATTAGCACCATGTTAGGTATTAAGTAAGACCTAATGATACTCGATAGAGAGATTAATGAGTCACTGATAGCTGGCTAATAAGATCGTATCAATGAGTAGATGATTGCTTTTGCGATGGGTGGTTCAGATCTAGGAAGCTGAAGGGTTTGTATATAGGGTGGTGTTAGTCCAACCACTGCAGATAAACATTGCTTTCTTAAAAGCTACTACACGTATGAGCTTTGTCTTTTATTCTTGAAACTGGTAATAATTTCTAGTGTTGGAGTTTTGATTTTTCTTCTTGAAGGCTCTAATATCATAGATAATTATTTACCTTAACCACTTGCATGAGATTTTATGTTTAATTATAACTAGCTGACCCGCCAGAGGCTCCGCTCGTTTGGTCTTAGTGTAGTGATGGAAGCGCCGTTTTGGAATCTTAGGGTCCTGGTCACGATCCCTGTGTTGGACAAATATTGGGATTTTCTGACATATACATTTTCAATAACAGTGCCCTGTAGAGGGCAATAGGCTCGTCCTCTAATACATGGGAACAATAAACATATTCGGCGAAACGCAGGTGTTTAAAACACCGCTGCTCACCTATTCAAAGATATATAAGGTGATTTGTTATGTCGTGTTTAAAATAACATGTATTGCATTATTTACGTTAAAGTTTATGTTTGCGAAGTTTTAGTGAATTGCACCAGAAATATTTGTTCATTATAGTTATTTCTGTAGTTTACTGCACACCTTATACCTATTTGCAAAATTAAAAAAGATGTGTTACATATTTTACGTACGTCGTTTTTATCCGTACCATAGGTCATGCCGACCAGTCAATCAAAATCCCAGTTTTATATGAAACCGTGTAGCATAGAGAGATCAAGCTGCCATCTTGGATTTATGTGACGTATCATGATAAATACTTTATAGTTAAAATCTCCGGGATCCATATTATCCATATACTAAATTTCATTGGAATCTGTGCGGTAGTTGCTTTAGTAATGCGTGAGCACACAGACAGACATACTCTTATTAGTAGGTAATTTTGCGTCTTACGACATTTGTGGATGCATCACTGACATTTTGTAGGATGAATTACGAGGATCATATAGCCGTATGACGTCCACTGCTGAACCTTCTCGAGATATTTCCAAAAGGACCGGTTGGAAGCGGCCTGCATCCAACGTCGACCTGCTACCTTTAACAGGTCGTCAGTCCACCTTGTCGGTGGACGTCCTACGCTGCGCTTGCCATTCCGTAGTCTCCACTCTAGAACCTTTCGGCCCCATCAGCCGTCTGTTCTGCGTGCTATGTGCCCACTACCACTTTAACTGGCTAATCTTCTGGGCTATGTCGGTGACTAGTTGGATACGGATCTCCTCATTTCTAATTCGATCACGTAGAGAAACCCCGAGCATAGCCCTCTCCATAGCTCGTTGTGCAAGTTTGAGCTTTACGAGGATAACACATAACAATAATACATATAACAAATAACACATCATTTTATAATTTTGTACAGTTTGCGCATACTTGTGGTGTACAAGTCATCATAAAATATTAAAAGTTATATTCTACCATTATTATACATGCCAAAACTCGATGAACCTCTAGGAACGTTAAACACAATTACTAACAGGCTTTGTGAAATTTTCTGGCTTAAATGAAAACTACCTGTTTTCATACTGTGATTATACCATTGAAATTTATAGAGAGAAAAATTCCATCCTCGGACGGGATTCGAACCCGCGTCTTCTGACTCTCCGTGTCAGACGCCATTGACCAACTAGGCCACCGAGGTTCTGGTCCGAGCATCGAATTTTAACTCTCTATTTGACTAACCATCTTGCGAAAATTTAAAAACAAGGCGTTAGTGCTTTAAAAAAAGTAATACTATAAAAATTACAAGGGCTGCGATGTCAATACGAAAGTTTCAAGTATTTCTAAATAATGATTCTTTCGGTTGGATGGTACTGTTAAACTGTCCAATAGATGTCGCTCCGTCCCCGCAAGACGGTTAGTCAAATAGAGAGTTAAAATTCGATGCTTGGACCAGATTCTCGGTGGCCTAGTTGGTCAATAGCGTCTGACACGGAGAGTCACAAGACGCGATTCGAATCCCGTCCGAGGATGGAATTTTTCTCTCTATAAATTTCAATGTTTGAGATCGCTTAAGCAGGCGTTAGTGCTTTAAAAAAAGTAATACTATAAAAAAAATTACAAGGGCCGCGATGTCAATACGAAAGTTTCAAGTATTTCTAAATAATGCTTCTTTCGGTTGGATGGTACTGTTAACTGTCCAATAGATGTCGCTCCGTCCCCGCAAGACGGTTAGTCAAATAGAGAGTTAAAATTCGATGCTTGGACCAGATTCTCGGTGGCCTAGTTGGTCAATGGCGTCTGACACGGAGAGTCAGAAGACGCGGGTTCGAATCCCGTCCGAGGATGGAATTTATCTCTCTATAAATTTCAATGTTTGAGATCGCTTAAGCAGGCGTTAGTGCTTTAAAAAAATTTGATTATACCACTAAAACTGCTTCTGACTATATCGTATTCAGTTCATTCACGTAAAACAGATTTACGATTTACGAAAAACACATCGTAATAACTACGTAACCTCAAACCTATTTGAACGTAAAACATAAAAACGTACAGCTTACGCGCGTGAATACCGTGATACTGCAAAACGCGGTGATATTGGTAGGCTGCAACGAATACTATGGTATTGAATAATGTATTCCAGATAGATGACGTACTTGCTGTCTGGGATAATTAACTTGTAGTACCAAGGTCTATACGTACAAAGAAACACAGTAGTATGTGAGAAATTCCATGTCACTATTTGTATGTAACTACCCTCTAACTTAAGTTATAAAAATTAAACATTTTACTTTAAGTAAGTTAAGTTTTAAATAGGCGATCCTTGCCTGTAAAACAAACAAACCTATGGATAGTTGTAGCTTAGTTTCTAGCACTAAGTTGTACAAAATATGTATTTATGATAATAAAGAACCTTAAAAATCAAATTACTCTTAGTACAACACAATATTATGTAGCACTGCACTGCGTTTAGATTAAATATTTGTTCTAAATTTTACTCCAACAACTTGACCCAGATTTTTGTTGTTTATTCGCTCTCAGTTTAACATAATATAAGGTATTACGAATGTGATTTCAGTAGCCGTTCCCTTGTTATATGACTTGGTTACGAGACGAGTAAATCGTTCGCCTGATGTTAAATGTCACGCTTTCCCATACCAGTTCCATGCTCTTCACAATTTTATACTGGAAGAATTCAAAACCATGCTTGGTAATGCACTGCGCAAGAGCGCAAGAGATTTGACATTTTATATCTCAGTGTGAAGACACACTGAGGTATAAAATGTCAAATCTCTTGTCCTGTAATTGCGCTGAAAACATTTTCCTTCAACGAAACACAGTAATATTTGCACACTACTGCTTCACGGTTGAATGACTGGCAAGATGTGGTACTGCCACAGATGGACTATGCAATTTTTCTACCACTACAAACCGTATTGTATGTCTGTTATGTTGTAAACTATCCTTTCAGTATTAGTCACGTAATAAATGACCAATCGTCTTTGATCTTGACCTACGTAGTGTGCGACCACCCACACAGACCCCCCGAGAGTTTCTCCTTCATAAACTTTGAGGTTTCATATTGACATTGCAATGTGACGCCAATTAATTCGACTGTAGAATTAATTGACGTCTACAACGGAGTCTGTTATAGTTTAGGGTCCATCACTGTTGCTTGTTCAAATCAGTAATGATAACGAGTAAAAAAGTTTAACTTGTTATAATTTGTAGCCTCTTCAAAGTTGAAAGCGAGACGCTGGCAAAGATTTAATTAGGACACTACTTTAAAGTAATAAAAAGTAAAACAATAAAAAAGTCACTTCGAGATGCGAGAAGTAAAGGAATGGAGAAATATAATATTTCCTCTCGCTGTTGAGTCAAGAATCGTAAAATACAATGTTGGTTAATATGTATTTGTAGTAATGCTAGTGTATGATTTTGTACGATTCAGTTCAGTCATCTTCACAGATGAGGTGGCAGGATAAAGATTGTATTCAAGTAGTATGTTCTTTTATATACACACACAACATATGTGCATACGCAAGATCACCGCTACATAAGTTGATACACGAATGTATACAAAAGAAAAGACTGGCAATGCCATATAATCTTTTAGGAAGTAATGCAAGGAATCTTTTCACTGACCAAACCTTGAAATATCTAGCGCAGTGTAGATCAGCAGCCAAACCAAGTAATAACTGTTTTAAATCGATATTTATCAGCGTGACAGTAAGGCACATTTTAGCCAGCACCTGAAGGTGCATTTAAAATTGATAAACCGTTGCCAAGAACAGTGTTTTTTGAGATTAGTCATCATTTAGATCTCCGCTAGATTAAAATTAGTGACGAGGTTTTAAAGAGATACAAGATATGACAATAGTAGGTTTCGCGACGATGCATAAAAACACTGTTCTGAGTTTAATTATAAGGACACGACAGTGTCATCTCTTACATGCTTACTTGTTTTAGACGTCCACATTAATACTTCAAACGTTTGCAGGTACCACGGCAATGCAGTGGTGGACTTTGACTCTCCCCGTGGGGGTATAAGCCTCGAGACGGAGAAGACGGAAGGGGGCACCACTAGTAAGCTACTGGTGACTAAGGCTGCCCTCAGTGACTCTGGGAATTATACTTGCGTTCCAAATAACGCACATCCTGCTTCTGTGTCTGTCCATGTACTTAATGGTAAGGATCTCTAATTAGTGAACTTCCTCCTATACTCCTTCAGCCTTCCTAAGTGTTTAAGCTGTATATGAACAGATACGATACATTTTCATTAGTTGAACTGGATAAAACCAAGTCTGCATTATGATTTGATTCGATCAAAATACGATCTATAATATGATAACCTACATTTTAGGTATGTATAATGGGGCCAGTAGCTAGGTTTCATTCACTTTAAGGATTCTGTACCCAATGGTTAAAACGGGACCCTATTACTAAGAATGCATTCCATCCGTCTGTATGTCTGTATGTCTGTTCGTCTGTTCGTCTGTTACCAGGTTGTATCTCATGAACTATGATACTAAGACGATTGAAATTTTCACAGATGATGTATTTCTATTGTTATCTATACAAACGGCGTTTATAGATAATGGTACGGAAATCATCGTGCGCGAGTCCGACTAGCACTTGGCCAGGCTTTTAAATATATTTTATCTTTGTTTTTCTTGTTGGTTGACCCTAAAATTTGCTAAGTATATTGTTATCGTATATATCGTGACGTATACAGTATAAAACATCATTTATCTTTTATAATTGTGGCACAAATAATTCACAGTTTGTACTGCCGTGCGATTATCTAAAAGCTAACATCGTTGCATCTTTGACTACATCCGTGAAACAAATGACAAGATGACAAGAAACGTTGGAAAAACAAACTTCTGTACAAGGGCGATATCTCATACAACGTATTTGACATCACGAATGTTATCAAAGATGCAACGATGTTTGATTTTAGAGAATGGCACGGCTGGTCTCATTTCACCGTCAACTGAGTTCAATAACCGACGACTGTCTGATTAGCGCAGTTAGTAGCAACCTTGCCTTCTGAGCCGCTGTTCCCGGGTTCCATCCCCGGACAGGTCAAACATCTGTATCCATGAACATTTCTGTTCGACCTGTGTCTGAGTGTGTATACATATATATATATATCAGGCTCCACGTTACCACAGTACAAGTTCTGTCTAGTTTGGGACATGAAGTCCGTAAGTTATAAAAAAGCCATCTTTGTGGTGGGGTAGGTCCAACATGGGCATTAGACATAATTTTCATCTTGTCCATGTCTTAAGGCCATCTTAAGGCCTACCCGTTGGGAAACTCGATGAAGGCCTTCGAGCATTGTACTGAGGTCTTCCATGGATTCTGCCATGAGTACAATATCGTCGTCAAATCGAAGGTGAGTGATGTACTCGCCGTTGATATTGATGCCAAGTCCTTGCCATTCCAAGAGCTTGAAGGCATCTTCCAATGCAGCGGTGAACAGTTTCGGAGATATAACGTCTTCCTGTCTCACGCCTCTTTGCAATAGAATTGCCTTCGAACTCTGCTCCTGTACTCGGACTGACATGTTGGCGTTTTTGTACAGACACTTCAGCACTTCAATATACCGATAGTCAATACGGCACCCCTGGAGAGACTCAAGCACTGCCCACGTCTCGATCGAATCAAAGGCCTTCTCATAGTCCACAAACGCTAAACAAAGAGGCAATTTATACTCTTTGGTCTTCTGTATAACTTGCCGTAGCGTGTGGATGTGGTATATGGTACTATAGCCTTTTCGGAAACCGGCTTGTTCCGGAGGCTGGAAATTATCAAACCTGTGACTAAGACCTTCGAAAACAGCTTATAAACATGGCTCAAAAGCGAGATGGATCTGTAATTTTTAAGTAAAGTGTTGTCATCTTTCTTAAAGAACAGCACCACCACGCTTTTGTTCCATGCTTCTGGCGTTGAATCTTCGAGTAAGACGGTATAATTAAAGAGCTTCTGAAGGACTTTAAGTACCGGTGTTCCAAACGCTTTCAGATGCTCCGATGTGATACCGTCGTCGGCTTGTTGTTCTTAAGCTGTTTCAAGGCCATTCTAATCTCGTACAGGCTGATGTCCGGGATATCTTCGGTATAATGTCGGGTCAGCTTGGCTCTTGGGTCTTTGACCGAGCTGCTAACAGATATAGCGATAATAGTTTCGGTTTAAGTTTTGTATGCCACTGCAACTTCATGAGCAGGTACGGCATCACAAACGTACAGCAAATGGTACGTAATGATACAAGTAGTTTATTTGTTCTAGTATAAATGTATAGTTAGTATTGTAACAAACCACAATGATGTAATAATAATAATAATAACTATTTAACAATGTGGTTCAAATTTCGTCTACAGTACACAGTACTGACCATCGAGTGAAATAGAGGTCACAAACTAGCTTACCAATCATGGACATATAATCGAAAAACAAATGTAAGACATT
Source organism: Selenia dentaria (assembly GCA_917880725.1). NCBI lineage: Eukaryota > Metazoa > Arthropoda > Insecta > Lepidoptera > Geometridae > Selenia > Selenia dentaria. Next base: position 33,644,586 of record OU862890.1, on the reverse strand, counting down.
GTAATTCAAATTCTAAATGTCCCTAACCATTGTTGAATTGCTTTACACGCGTAATTTCACACCCAAATAAATTAGAACAGTTGCTAAATTTGTCCTGCACATAGCAGACTAACGGAGTGCAAACAGTGCGTTGTCAAGTTTAATTGGTGAATATGAATGGTTAAATGTTTGGTGAATTAGAGTTGATCAATTGATTCGAATATTTAAATAGTCCAGTTATCAAACACAACCGAAAGTAGTAATATTACCAACCATTAGGCTATCTCAAGGTAAAGGTACTTACTAATCAAACCCCACGCATTACACAAACTTAGATGTGCTGTATTCATCTCAAACAGAAGATTACTTCTTGAAAAGTGTTATCACGTTAAATAAATGTGTAATTTTGGGTGTATGAACGGTTTGTTACTTGATCACTTAAAAACTGGCTGGACGGATTGGGATGAAATTTAGAGTATATATGTGCTACAAACAAATCGAAAAATGCAAATAAAAAAACTGGTCTAGCCGTTCTGGAGTTGGAAGTGGAGTAACTAACACGACTTTGTTTTATTATAGATGATGCTTGAATTGAAACTTTCTTACAAAGTTACCCATAATATATTAGAATTTTGTAATGTGATTTACTGATAAAGGATATGTTTGTTACCAGGTGAGCACCCAGCAGCGATGCAAACGAGTAACCGAGCGTCGTCATACTTGACGTCACAGCTGAGTTGCGCGATTGTTACCTATCTGCTGTCGTCGATGGCCTGCAGATGATCGGCCTGAGTGCGTCCCTGGTCTGTGGGGGGAGCTTTTGTAGTTGTGTTGATCTGTTATTGTAATTGTGCGAAGGGTCTGAATGTTTGATACGGTCATATAGAATAGATCTTTTTATTTTAGCTATTTTAGAATATTCAAATTCTACTTCTAATTTTATTAAGTTTCAAGTGGCTTACTGGACATATTTGACATTAATTTTACATGGCAGTTTTGTCATAGTAAAAAAAATGTCTTTCTAATAAATTATATATGTTTAATGAAGTATAAATTGCGAACTATCATTTTTGCTCAAAAAGGAATCAACTTTTAATATATCTTTTTATGCCTTAAGAGTTATTAGATCAACAGGAAACTATCTTTTAACAGTTTTTTATTGTTGATCATGTAGTAAAAATCTCTAACAGTGCTTAAATAAAATAACTATGTTTAAATATTTTCAAGGGAAGAAGATTTGATAGTAAGTTAAAAGTTAGGTTGTGATGACGAGATAAATCGTGCTTAGATTATGTACTGTTATTATTGTTTTATGTATAATGTAGGCACACGTGAACAAAATTAATCACAGTTTATTTTAAACTATTTAAAAATCCGCTGGTATTAACTAAAGTAAAATATATTATATACAAACACGGTAAGACAAATTTGAATTGTGTTGTTTTCAGCTTTTACGTTTCTGACAACCCGTGTCGATGCGTCGCCATCACTGTAATTTGACGTGTAAACGTTTATGCATGTGTGTCAGGTAAAGATCACCACTACATATAGAAATGTTATGCTGCTTTTGTTTATAACGCGATGTGCCTACATTTACTTGGAATTGATCAAAAGCTCCACCCACCAATATAGAATAAACTATAAATAATTTGTCGATATACATAGTATTATTATGATTATAGACGGCATTAGAAAATTGTTATAAAATAATATTAATATTTATTAATAATAATGTTTTCGAAAACGAAAGTATCCGTGATTTTAATCACTGTTTTTTAAGCAAATGCTTAAGCAGTAAGTTGCATTAATTTTACTGGCATAATTATGGGCTCGGACGAATTTCACATACATAATAATTTTCAACATTAAACGAAATTTAAACATCGTTTTTCTTATGTTTTGTGTTTGGAAACTAATATAGACAAAACACGCGGTATTAATACTCTTTTCACAGGTTCTATGTCATGCAAGGCGGTCTAGATCATATAAAATTAACGTTTACAGGCTCATATGCCGCGTTTGAGCTACTTGAAAACCAATACAACTACGTATACATATTTGTATCTATTTGTGTTGGACTCATGCACAGTATTGAAAATATCCCTATAAAATATTACTACTTTAGTTACAACAGTAATAAGTTATATTTCGATAGGCAGAAGAAAACCCAACAATGGCACTAGCTTTACCTTATTTTTTCTTGTCTTGTTTCCTCGAGTTGTGAATTGTATTAATTATAAATTATAAATTATTAGCCTTTAAGTATTTGTGACATTACACTTGTGTATTCAAAGTGTACAAAGTTAATTACGTTGATTCAAAAACCAATAAACCCCGCACCTATTAATCATTGCACGATATTCGATTGACGCAACCAGAAATAGACAATGTTTCTGTTTAGTCTCTGTCGGTTTCCAAACAAAAGAAAGAAAGAAAATGCTTTAATTTGGTTCAGCGTTAAATATGTTTAGTAAATTGTCGCATAAGTTCCTTTATGACATTATATCACATAATCAGTCAAATGAAAATTCACCTTCAAATGTATCTAAATATCACCAGCAATTCAAGCAAAGACATATTTAATGTCAGTTTTGATTTAAGACGCAATCAAGAATGCACTTTTAAAACGTTTAATGTCTGTTTTTTATATGTATATTGTTACTTTGTGATAGTATTTTTTTATTTGAGATTTATGTGAATATGTTTAATAATTTAATATAAATAGTTAGATAAAGAGCTGTGATTGTTTTCCTCTTTGATCTCATATAAATTAAATGTACATGAAACGTTTTTGTAAATAACTGAACTATACGTAATATAGGTTGATAAGTTTATATCAAGAATTGTAAATATTTCGTATTATTGTAAATATTACATTAAATTTATGGCTAATAAGTTAAACAAAGTAGTCATTCCACCATTCGAGTGGTGAAAAACTATAATTTTGTTCATAGAACATCTTTGTCATGAAAACTATGTATTTGTTAGGAAGTACTTTTAGGTTTTTGAACCCGCAACCATTACTTATCAAAATCATGTTTTATTTCTGTTGAAACAAGCTGACACAAAGTTTTTTTAACATTTTTCATTCATGGCAAATCTTCCTGGACTTCAAAGTCTTCATAAAACAATAATTTTATTTATTCGATACACAATATTTTTTCTTCTAAAGCAGCAAACCGGAAAATATAAGAAGAAATTAAGAAATTGTTTTGAGAGATTAATTTTTACGTAAACGCATTAATATAAAATAATTTAAATAACTTTGCTGTGTACGGTTTACGTTAAAGCGTTCATAAAAAAACTGCTTTATTTTTTAAATGATATTTTTATTCTCAATAAAAACTTTCTTAGTTACTGAGAGGGCGCAGTGACCCCAAAGTGGGCCTTGGCCTCCGACAGCTCAAGACGCCATTGCTCCCTGCATTGTCCAATAAAAAAAGATTTTAATAATTATTATTTTATGATTACAATTAAGAAAAATATATGGAGAAATCTTTATCAATGTTTTTCGTTAATATTTAATCGTTACCATAAAGTGTTAATTAATTTTCGTCTCAAGTTGAGACAAACGTAAGAAAATCAATCTTTTGAAATATAATCTATAAATGCCGTTTGTTGGTAAGCGCATAACTGGAAAGCAGCTGGACTGATCTGGATAGTTATTTTTCTAATATGTGTGTAACAGTTATATACTCGTATTTACAAAATAACAGAAAAATTCAATAACTGTTTTTGTCGTATTTTTAGGTACGATACCGAAACAAAGACACTCTAGTCAGTTAGTTAATACAATAAAAAGGTCAACTGTAAACCTACCTAGGATCGGACATGCCCAAAACTAGGTCGATAATATCAGTTGGTTACATGAGTTAAGTCAGTTTTGATTGTAAATAAACATAGTGTCAAACTCACGCAAATTCTCAAACATATACAATTTATTGATACATATACAACTATACCTGGTTCCCAAAGAGTTATGCAGAAATAACAGCGTTCCTTTTGCAACGATCCTGAAACACATTTTTCCTGTTATTCACGTTACATTCATCAATTCATTCTTTCATTTCATTTCATGACCGTCAGTTTAGGTCGTTCTTCATAAAATTATATAATTTAAAACACGCATCAGATAGTCGAATAAATTTATATTCATTTAATAATTATAAGTCCATATCTACAATATAAACTTATAATTACCTATTGATATCATTAATTTAAACTATATGACGCCCGAATTTAACATTGATGATGAAGGGTCAGGTCAAGAGTAACCTAAACCGACGCTCACGTATGAAAGAATTGATGAATATCGATGAAACAGAAGAGGTGTGTCAGGGTCGTAGCAAGTGAAATGCTGTAGTCTCTGCCTACTCCTATGGGAACCCGGTGTCAGTCAATAAATTGTCTAGGTTTGAGGATTGTCGTGAGTTTGACTTGACACACGTTTATATATGATCAAAACTGACTTAACTCACGTAATTAACCGACGTTATCGACCTAGGTTTTGGGCATGTCCGATCTTCGGTAAGTTGCTAACTTCTGATTATTACGTGAAATAATTCAGTTATGATATTAAATAAATTATTTCTTGTATATTGTCTTCGTATGTCATGCTCCGCAGACATACGGAGATCATGACATACGGAGCCGAAACGTGGACACTGACGGCTCGAATGGTCCACAAGCTCAAGGTCGCTCAGCGGGCTATGGAAAGGGCTATGCTCGGTGTTTCTCTGAGGTATCGCATCAGAAATGAAGTGATCCGTCAGAGAACCAAGGTCATCGACATAGCTCACCGGATCAGCAAGCTGAAGTGGCAGTGGGCTGGCCATATTAGCCGTAGAACCGATAACCGTTGGGGTAAACGAGTTCTACAGTGGAGACCGCGTCTCGGCAAACGTAGTGTAGGACGTCCTGAGGCACGGTGGAGTGACGATCTGCGCAAGACGGCTGGCAAAAACTGGATGCGAGAAGCCCAAGATAGACCTAAGTGGCGTGCAATTGGAGAGGCCTATGTCCAGCAGTGGACTGCTACAGGCTGATGATCATGATAATATTGTTTTCTAATGGCCACGGAGTATTTTTAACGTGAATGTTTAGGTAGGATTGATTTTCATACGTTCAGAAAAGTGTTAGTTATCGCTTCCGACTGTTGACTTCTCCATCTTCTTACGTGTGAAGTAGTCACGAAGTATTGATAGATACGTAGTTATATAATATACATAGATATGTTCCTTAAATTTAATGTAGGACGATATAACGTAAAACTAAATTATTTGTACTTTGGAAGAGTCTTCATTACAAGAATTACGTGGTAAATGAATACGTATGATTGGGGCTACGTATGTAACGAATTCGTTATTAACGATGATTGTCTTTTCGTTATTGTATCGTTTTGTATATACATTGTAACAAGAGAGAAGGAAGTTATAATAAATATTATAAAAAAATATATGGGTTTTTTATTCGACAATTCGTAGCTCTACAATCCACTGATTGTAAGCGAATAAAGATTTTAAATATTATGTTTTGATCTTCCAAAACAAAGACTGAAAGAGAACATAATTAATAATTTTGTTAGCGTTAAATGTGTATAATAAATAAAACTTGCAAGTGGCGCTGATAAATAAAGTCCTGATTTATATAAAAATTAAAAATGCAAAATAAGGACATATTTTTTAGTAGAGTCTGAATTCAACAACCTGTTCCTGAGGATCGCGATAGTCACGTGCATGCTTCTCGTGCAAGAACTCGTGAGCTAACATGTAATTATTTCAATATAACATGAATTGTACAGTTTTGTTATTATTCACCATACTGTACTAAGTACACGAACAGGTTTCGTATTCAATGTGACATTTTGAACAACTACAATTAGAAAAATTTAATACCGACTTCCATTATATTCAGTTATTGGAGTGGAACTCAAAAACTACTAAATCGAATTTGATGATGTTTAAAGAACTTCGAGAATCGGTTCACCCAGACGAAAATTATGAGGTAACAAACATAAAAAAACATACTGTCGATTGAGTACCTCCTCCTTTTTTTGGTGGTCGGTAGATTAAAACAAAATTTTTATTATGTTTTGGAAGATAAACACAACGTCGCAGTAACATCTTCCTGGTGAAGACTTTAGTGTTTTAAAACTCCCGTATACTTGATAGATAGAGTGCACAGATACTAGCAATCTGGAGGACGACCTGTACATAGGTAATGACGGCGAATATCAGGTAGTATTTTAAATTGCATTAAATGCATATCTTCGTAACAGCACTGTGTTTATTATAGACACAATTTGCTTGCCCTGTCTTTCTGAACTGATGCTGAGCTGCACACTAGCCTATCTGCCAACCTGCACTGTGCCCATATGGTGAATTAGGGCCCATTCTTCTCTTTGCGCGGAAGGCCATCTAAGAGAATATATATAGCGAGAAGATGCAAGAGAAAATTCAACTGTGAGAACGTAGGTAAATAATAATATATTATAAAAAAATGTTTGTACGTTTGTAACTTCTTCCCGCTCTAACGGCTGGAACATTTTTTATGAAATTTGATATGGAGGTAGATAAGGCACTGGATAAACACATAGGATACTTTTCATCATCATATTGCATCACCGCGCGGGCTTAACCGCGGGTGCGCATCTAGTATATTTTAACTATCCTAACTAATATTATAAATGCAAAAGTTAGTTCGTTTATTTGTAACGTTTTCATGCCTAAACGGCGAACAGATCGTTATGAATTTTGGCAAGGAGACTATATGTCGGAGAATAATAACTTAGGTACACGAAGAACAGTTTTCATCATCATCATCCATCACTACGTGGGTGAAACCGCGGGGCGCATCTAATAACATCATAAATGCGAATGTATGGATGGTATTCCGTTCACCCGTCACCTGAACCAAACGATTGGTCAGATCCTTACAAGAAGCTGTGACGTCGTAACGGGCGTAACGTCTCAATACAATTTAAAATTGATATCTAACGCGCTGTGCCCACCCAAACAACGTGACACGTGTGACACTTGCCAGCCGTGTGATTCTCTAAGAGCAAACATCGTTGCATCTTTGACAACATCCGTGAAACAAATGACGACATGACAAGAAACGTTGGAATAACAACCTTATGTACAAGGGCGATATCTCATAAAGTATTTGACATCGTTGAGCTCGTCGACGAGCGCATCGAAGAATCATTAGAGAATCGCACGGCAAATTTAACCACATAAGGCAGTGGAAAGATTGCGACGGCGCGGCCGGGCTACAGTCGTAACTCTTCCCAGGGCCAAACAGATAATTTGAAACAAATGTTTTATTAGCACTTCTATATGCTTCACAAATTTTTTTATATTCTTATCAAAAGATTTCGTTATTCATTATAAAGGTATCTAAACGTTGACCTATTCAAACCTGGGCGTTATTCGCTACCGCGAGCGATAGAGAAATCCGAAAGGGTATGCGTTAATTTCCCTGTTAACACCAAAGCGGATATTTCTTGATATTCGTTGGCAACGGTTAGCGGGGCGGCGGAACTAATTTCGCCAAACAAGAGAAAATACCGCCTCACTAGGCGGTACAATTTTCGCTGCAGTTATGGAACTTCATACTAACCCATCGAGTTCCGCGTGGTATTTTTCGCTACCCACAGCGGTAGCGAATAACGCTCAGGTCAGAATAGGCCTTCAACGCGTTCCCCAATATAAATAGATAAGTCTTCAAAATATCCCAAAAAGTCATGTTTCATATCGAGAGAGAGAAACTTACCAAGTACCTTAAATCTTTGTCCAATAACTCTTCCTTTAATTTGCCTAACAACAACGCTATTTACGTACGAAGAATGGAACGAAGCCAAAAGCATATTTTACTTTCCATATTAGCAAATCCTAATGAAAACCAGAAAAAATACGATAAACGAAATGTCACCGCCAAATAAAATACGCACGCACATCTCATTTGCTTCCTTTAATAACTGAACGTACGTTGGAAACGATTTGGAGCCTGGAATAAGCAAAAGAACTCTTTTGAAGTCGCACCGATCTCGGAAATTATATTTTTCTTTATAATTCGAATACAAATTCTCAAGAAATATAATGTTCGAGTATCAAACGAGTGTTATACTTGCTGAGTACCGCTTTACTCGAGTTTTGTGAGCGTATTATGCAATGAATAGATAATTCATAGCGGAATTAGTACTTATGAGTCCGACTTGCTTTCTCGTTGCTTCGTTTCTTGTTATTACCAAAAAAGTTTGCGATATGCTTATTATTAGAAAAAAGTATTGTTAGAAATCAGAAGTCAGAAAAATAATGGTAACTCATTTTTAATTAGAAATACGAGATAACTCACGTAATAATTATCGGATATAAAATAACGGTTACTTATTTTTAATTTATTTATTTATTAATTTATTGATACACCAACAAAGCAACCACTAAGACTAATAACTAACAAAAATAATTTTAAAAGTTCACACATGAAAAGTGGCACTTCAATTATAGGTATAAACAACGAGCCAGATATACACTTAGACAACAGTTTAGAGATTTTAATACAATCATGAAAATGTGTTTTGAAATTTAAATTATTTAATATTTGTAATTGAACCTTATAATAATTTAACTGTAGAGATAAATAATTAATAATGATATTTTGAAGAGATTTCAGACCTATTGAATAATTTGTCGAAGACTTGATTTGAAATCAAATAAGCGGCCTGAAAAAACATCTATATTAATTTGTTTTTTCAAACCACGTTTAACAGGAGAGTCTATTTTAACATTATGAAATTTATTGTAATTGCTTACAATCCTGTTCATTGGAGAATATTGCCCAAGGTTGGTACGTGCAATACTATTAACAAAAGGTTTACATTTATTAAATTGTCTTTGTTGCCTCCTAGGAATATTGAAACTTAATTTAGATAGAAGGTAAGGAGCGTCCGTTAGATTGTTAACTAATTTAAAGAGAAACATGCTGTCCAACAGTGTCCTACGAGAATGAAGCGATTTCATACCGAAATGTTTAAGACGTGCCTCATATGATGGTAGTTTTTTGGCCAAGTTACAGCTGAAAGACAAGTGCCAAAGGAAACGTTTTTGAACGCTCTCCAACCGTTTGTAATAGACATCGTAGTGCGGATTCCACACCACACTACAGTATTCTAAGGTGCTACGGACGAGGGCATTGTAAATTGCGATTTTAGTGTCGGGTTTTTTGAAGGCCTTGCAATTGCGCAAAACAAATCCCAAAGTTCTGAAGCTTTTCTGCGACACGGTATCGATGTGTAAATTGAACCTTAATTTTTTGTCGATGATGACTCCAAGATCTCGAATGTACTCCACTTCAGCCAAAGGTATAGAATTAATGTGATATGTTCTTGACAACTTAGTGTTCTTTCTAGTAAAGCGTATGACGTGACATTTATCGATGTTTAGACTCATTCCATTTACTTGGCACCACATTACTAACCTGTCTAGGTCAGATTGAAGCAATTGAGCTTCACCGATTGAATTAACCTGTCTAAAAAATTTAAGGTCGTCAGCAAACATGCATGACCTAGAGTGCTCAAAACTTCTATAAATGTCATTAATAAATAAGTTAAAAAACAAAGGCCCAAGATGGGAACCTTGAGGAACCCCTGACAACGTTGCATACGATTTCGACGAGTAACCACCCACAACAACCCTTGATTTCCTGTTTGAAAGGTAAGACATGCACCAATTCAAGAAAGCGCCATCAATCCCAGACAAATAAAGTTTACGAATAAGAAGATTGTGATTGACTTTGTCAAAGGCCTTGCTAAAGTCAGTGTAAATAGCGTCTATTGAATGGCCACGATCAACTCCTTCAGCAAGGTCCTCGACAAAGGATGTCAAGTTGGTAGCCGTAGATCGCGCCTTGATAAATCCATGCTGATCTGATGTTATAATATGTCTCAAGTGCCATGCCAGAATTGGACATACCAACAATTCAAAAACTTTGGCAAAGACAGGAATCAAGGATATTGGCCTGTAGTTCGTCACGTCCCTGAGATCACCACTCTTAAACAGTGGCAAGACAAGAGAGTCCTTCCAAACTTCAGGGAATACACCAGTATCGAGAGATTTATTTATTATAATTGATAGAGGCAATGCTAAAGCGCTGGCACATTTGACGGCAAATATTGAAGGTATCCCATCAGAGCCCGCTCCCTTAAAAGCATCAAGTCTTTTTAACACCCGGTAAATTTGAGTAGTTGTAACTGAAAAGCCTGTTTAAGTGGTTGTGGCAGAAGGTACTTGGGAAGCTTTGGGGACAGAGATATTGTCTGTATTGTAGACTGAAGAGAATTGTTCAGCAAACATATCACAAATATCCGGTCCATTGTCTACAACCTTATCAGCTGAACACATCTGTGCCGGGTAGTCAGAACTAATCCCTCTTTTATGTTTAACGTAGCTCCAAATTAATTTAGGGTTTGATTTTAACGAGGATTCTAAATTTTCTAAATATTTATTATAATTTGCATTATGCAGAGAATTGCAACGATCTCTTAACATTTCGAAAGTGAGACAATCGCGAGGGTTTCCATATTTACGATACTTACTTCTATATTTATATTTTTCTTTCAGACTCCTAATCAATGCAGCCGAAAACCAAACGGGGTACTTATTTTTATTATGAGGCTTAAATTTAGGAACATGTTTAGTTATTAATGATCTGAGTGTGACATAAAAAACCTTAACTATGTCGTCAACAGTCGCACATCTTTCAAAGTCATCTGCCCAATTAACACTATCTAGATCACTAACAATTTTTTCATAGTCTGCTCTATGGAAATGGAATCTGCCATCGCATTTAGGTGGTAGTTGTACAGAGTATTCGATCGCTACATTAAACATTAAAAGGGGGGTGCGATATATCCATTTTGGTGAGTGGATATGAACAGACTGTGACTTGCGGGATCGTAACGGAGCTGAGTACAAGATCTAGTATATTTCGTTTTACGTTTTTATGAGAGTTATATTGAGCTAAGTTATTAAGTGCCATGAAGTCTACTAACAATTTATGAAGTAAGCTGTTAGACACAACTGGCGCCAGTTCTTGTGTATTACTAGTATAAAGCCACTGTAAGGTACTTAAATTAAAAATCGCCGAGAAGGATGGTCTTCCCATCATGTTTGGGTAATAAATTGTTTGCATGGCTTGTGAAATGCTCAAGGATATGTAGTTGAGTGGGAGGGGGTAAATAAACAGTGCAGATCAATAAGTACTCCAATTTGTTATTTGTTCCACGCAATTCCAATTTAACCCATAGATCCTCACAGTCCGAATCATTTTCACATAAGCGATATGATTTCAAATGCTTTGCGACTGCAATTAAAACCTTCTTTTTTAGCGTGGAAACCACTATTTTCGCGATCGCGCCTGTAAAGTACGTAACGATCATCAATCAATTCATTGTCCGAGACACTGCCGTTCAGCCATGTTTCTACTAACACTATTACATCATAGTTCGAACAAACAGTATTTTTAAATAATTCGGTAGTTTTGGTTCTTAGACCCCTTACATTCTGAAAATAAAAACTTAAATTCTTTAACATGCCCTTATGTAACATTAGTCAAATATAGCGTTATTATGACAACCGATTCAATAAATCTAAATTTTTCACATAAACATAGTTGGATTCCTGAGTTTTTCTCATGAAAATGCGACCATCACGCACCCACACATATTTGTACTGTAGTTCCTTCGCTTTACTACGTGCAGCAGCGTGGAGTTTTTTATTCTCGAGCGTGAGGTGTTCGGCGACATATATGGCAGATTTTTTATTACCGCCGATCCCCAAATGGCTGGCGTTTAATTTGTCATCCTTGTTGAGCTTATTAAACTTGGCGGTAGCAGCGAGAAACTCGTCCCGTAGACGTGGGCTACTGAACTTGACTAATATGGAGCGTGGACGCGGACTCTTGGTGTCTAATTTAGCCAATCTGGAGCAATAGTGTATGTTGCTTTCACTGACTGGACATTTTATAGTTTTAGCAAGTTGATGAATTGTACTTAAAAGGTTTTCATCCTTATGCTCAGGAACACACTGAATTTCTATATTTGACGAGCGGGAAGTTTGGTCCAACTGGGCCAACCGCGACGAGAGTACCTGATTATCGGCACGCAATGCTTCCCACTCTGTTTTCATAGTACGCAATGTATCCGACTGTACCGTGTGTTCAGACTTCAGTTTTTCCAGTTCAGTGTTGAAGTAAGACATCGAGGTTTCGAGAGATAACATAGCGTTCCGAACGTCTTGTAACTGAGGGCTAAAATTTTTCATAAAAGTATTCTGAAGCTCTTCACGAATAATATCACGAATGTTGGTAGATAGATAGATAGATAGATAACACTTTATTGAGACACCACATTTATGACACCACATTTATGACTTAATATTAGACAATAAAAAAAAAAAAAAAAAAAAAACAATGCCTAAAAACTAGGTGCAACAATGGGCGGTCTTATCGCTCAGAGCGATCTCTTCCAGACAACCCACTCGCAGAGGAATAGGTATACAATAAAAGATGGACGGTAACAATACAAAAAAAACAATAAACACACTATAAATACATAAATGCTATATTAAATATACTAATAAAAATTATATATATATGTAAACACTAAAGCATCTTGACAGTATTTTAATAGTCTAGGAAGTGTTTATTACATGTAAACACAAATAAAAATTTAAAAGAAATATAAAAAATAACAAATAAATAAACGATTAGAAATACAAAATCATGAAAGTTAGATAACAATTAGTGAGTAAGAGTTAGAGTGAAAGATATAATTTTTTAACCTGATCTTTGAAAGTTTGAAGTGACGTAGCACGCTGTATTTCCAGTGGAAGAGAATTCCACAAACGGACGGCTTTAACAGCAAATGAGGAGTTATAAAAACTGGTTCTGTGTTCAGGCGTTTTTAGCTGAAGATACTCTGATGACCGTAATGATAACATATGAGAAGTGTGCAAGAATTCGAAACGTTGGTAGCTGAGAGGCAAGAGCAGATGGGGACCGCCGCCGCCGCCGCCGTCACCCGTGAATGGGGCTTAGTACGTACTGTGACAAACTCACGTTGTGGAGAGAGGACAGCACGAACCGGGGTGTTAGAGTTGTCACCACCTCTGCGATCTTTGCTGTGACACACTACGTATATCCAGTTTGCCTTCGATTCACTCGACATTAAATCGAAATCATTACGTGTAAGGTTCAAGCAATCTATGTGGTAATTGGCCTCACAGCGAGTGCAGATCAAAAAAGTACCATTATTGAGTTCTTGTAGGCAGCCAGCGCATATTACGTTCACCTTATCAGTCATATCGACGTAAACAATGCACAGAGAAAACAACGAAACGTCTAACCGACACCCACAGCGAAGCGTAGCAAGTCTTCGCCAAGAAGGGCTTAAGCGCCGTGCAGATCGCGGCACTTACGCGTTTAGATCGGCTCCTCCAGTGGAACAAGATGAAGAAGCATTAATTTTGCTTTGTGATTATTAAATTCTTGATTTACGATGATTCCAATTAATTAAGCACTATAACTTGTAATTGTATATGGTTATGTGACATGTATTTACTACTAAACACTGTATTTTAAGATTAACACTGACTATAAATAGTTACTGAATTTTAAGAATAAAATTGGACGAACAAAACGTTATCACTGTTGCCACTTAGTGCGTTCCAGATAATTGGAATTACGAATTATATCCGATTATTATTACTCACGTAATAATAATTATTATTACTACTCACGTAATAATAATCGGATATAAAATAACGTTAACTCATTTTTAATTAGAGATACGGGATTACTCACGTAATAATAATCGGATATAAAATAACGTTAACTCATTTTTAATTATAGATACGGGATTACTCACGTAATAATTATCGGAAATAAAATAACGGTAACTCATTTTTAATTAGAAATACGGGATTACTCACGTAATAATTATCGGAAATAAAATAACGGTAACTCATTTTTAATTAGAAATACGGGATTACTCACGTAATAATTATCGGATATAAAATAACGGTAACTCATTTTTAATTAGAAATACGGGATTACTCACGTAATAATTATCGGAAATAAAATAACGGTAACTCATTTTTAATTAGAAATACGGGATTACTCACGTAATAATTATCGGAAATAAAATAACGGTAACTCATTTTTAATTAGAAATACGGGATTACTCACGTAATAATTATCGGAAATAAAATAACGGTAACTCATTTTTAATTAGAAATACGGGATTACTCACGTAATAATTATCGGAAATAAAATAACGGTAACTCATTTTTAATTAGAAATACGGGATTACTCACGTAATAATTATCGGAAATAAAATAACGGTAACTCATTTTTAATTAGAAATACGGGATTACTCACGTAATAATTATCGGAAATAAATTAACGGTAACTCATTTTTAATTAGAAATACGGGATTACTCACGTAATAATTATCGGATATAAAATAACGGTAACTCATTTTTAATTAGAAATACGGGATTACTCACGTAATAATTATCGGAAATAAAATAACGGTAACTCATTTTTAATTAGAAATACGGGATTACTCACGTAATAATTATCGGATATAAAATAACGGTAACATTCACCGAATACTTATTTATGTTCACTAGTACCAGAACATTAATTAAATAACACACAGGACGTAATATAACGTCCCCCAATGTACACAATTACGGCCAGCACTGGTCACCACTATTACCACAACCTAAAACCGGAGATGTTCACTCGTCGACGGGTGAAGGCAAAGTAAGCCACGACCATTTTTTTTCGAACTATGGTCGATACTCGATCTCGCAAACCTAATAAGCTTGTGATTGGCGTACTCGTTCTCAATTTTAGTTTTACAAGCGACCGCAAGGCAGCACTATTCATTTTTCCATACATTTTTAGCGGCAGTCGATATCGAGCTTCGATTGATGTCAATGTTGGAAACTTATGCCAGACCTACTGTTTGCCTCTACCGGCATTTACAGAGTCACCGGACGGGTGGCGAGCGCAGATGGCACTCAGCCAGATGCGGGCACAGTGCCAGTGGGCCGAGCACGAAAATCTGTTTAAGTGCAACGTTATCGCATCGTTAACGTGTTTAGTACAAACTGTCATTTATCTAGTACAATAGTGGCAAAGATAACTCATTGTTTGTACTGAATACGTCAACGACACGATAACGTAACACTTAAGCAAATTTTCGTGCTCGGTCCACAGAAAGCGCACCGCCTAAGACGAGCGTTGAAGACGCTTCGCTGTAATGAGAGGAGTAGGCGACTTGCTCAAGGTAAGGTACCACACCACATCACTAAGATAAACCACGACCACTGTGCGCACCGCCTTTTATATTCTCGTCTCCAACACTATTATAATTATTACGATATTCTTTAACTTCATCCAGCTTTAGATCATGTAGTAGATTTGATTGAGGTGTTCATAACTTTCTTAGTTGGAATAGGTTTAGTTACTCAAGATAACCTTAATACGTTAAGTTATTATTATTAATAATGGGTTACGAAAAATGTTCATAGGCATAAAATAGACAGATAGAATAACTCTTAATTGAAACACCACATTACAAATACATTACTAATAAAGAATTAGGAAACAATTGATACAAAAATATTTTACTACACTTAAAAGCTTAAAATATTAATTTTAAGCTTTTAAGTGTAGTAACTCTATTAAGCGTCACAATGGGCAGTTTTATCGCTCAGAGCGATCTCTTCCAGACAATCATGGTGGAATAATCGTCTGAGTTTCAGCTGAAGCCGGGACATGAAAATAAAGTATAATAACAGCATTCAAAACACGTGGAACACGACAGCTATATAGTTATAATGATATTAAGCAATAAATTAAGTTAGGTCCTGGAGTGAAGACCATGGCCCAAGTGTAGCGTAGGTCGTCCGCGGGAAAGGCGGACAGACAACCTGGTAAGGACGACGCTGCATGATGGGTGCTTCCAATTCTTTTTGGAAATCTATGGAGAGGATGCTCATCTGTGGACGTCTTACGGCTGAGACGACGATGACGACCTTATGTTTAGAAAAGAGAAAGAAAATATATTTATTCATGACATACTCGCAATATAACATTCCAATATAATATACCTACACATATAATTAACATACGATATGAAATGTTGCGTAATATCATTAGACCTTAGCAAATGATTTTCAGTCGGAGCCCTTTACATGACATCACGAACATCAGAACACAATTACAACATGATAAGATTATAGAAATAGTACATACACTATATACATTACAACTCACAATAAACAAAAATGACCTGTCCTTGATCAGTAGTCAGGTACAATAGCTACAAACGGTAAATTAATATGACCGTTATGTAATTTAAAATAAATATGGAAATTAATGTACTAGGTAATCACTTAAACAATAAATACAGTGCAAAGTAATAAAGTACTACGTACGTTATACTTAAATAAACAAACGCCTAATCGACAGTGATGTATGCCATACCCAACGTATACAATTTTCAGAAATAAAAAGAAACACAACATAAAACAACAATAAAAATACCAATAATATCTACCAAAGTCAAAGAAAACTCAACTGGTATAGGCACTTACATAATTTACGTCACGGCCGCCATCATCATAACTAGTCAATAATTCAATGTGGGTAAGTAAGTCTAATTCAATATAATAATTTGTATGTTTAATTAAATGATAGAAATAAGTATAATCATACAGACAGTGATCATGAGCAATTTATAAAAAACCATTCTAGCCTAGTAGAGCGCCTGTCGGTCGTTGATCGGTGCTCGTTAATTATCTTTTTGACCATTCATGTGGTGCATCTTTAGATGTCTGCTAAACGTGTGTTTATTAACCAACTGAGACATTGAATGCTCACTTCATACAGATTCTATTTAAGTACCAATAATCTTTATTATTGGTACTTAAATAGAATCTGCAACTTAAATATTTGCAGATTGTAGACTTCCAATTGTTGAAATTTCAACAATTGGAAGACTACAATCGGCAAATATATTGCAGTTATGCTTACAACATCAAAAAGACAAGAAACTAAGTTATTTTTGTATCGCAGTAGCTGTAGTATACAGTTAATGTTACGCCATGACATACACATTGGGGCGGGTATACAATTGTAGCAAAGAATGCCGAAATAAACCAGTAACAGTTGCGATTTTAGATTGTTGGAATTCACCTTCACCGCTGGCAGAAAAGTAATCGCAAGCTCATCCACATCTAAGATAGTATAATATATATAAGGTCATTGTTAACTAGTGCACAATATTGAATGGGGTGGTTTGGAATCGATAACTGTTCATTATAGTGAAGGAAAAAATCATGTTTTTATATTATTATGAACCCATATTCATTGATCAGCAGCTAATAACTATTGCGCGACTAAACGCACGCCGCTAGATCATAGACTACAGTCCCTACGCGAGACATACCTACCCACTTATAATAGGTATAACGACGTATAAACCTACCTATACGCGAATGTTTACGCAGCTGATGTCTATGCCGTAACGACGGCTGGCCCGGGCGGGTCATCGTCCGCACGTTGTACCTATTCTATGCGGGTAGGTATGTCTCGCGTATTTACTGCTATCTATTCTGCGATGTAGTGGTGCGTTGGGTCTTAGCAGGCTCTTAGACGTGTAGCGGCGAATATGGGTTCATAAAATAGTCAGTACATATAATACAACTGTAGAGCTAGAATTTCTGTACAATGAAATAAAATGCTAAAAACCTAGTCAGGGAGATGTAAGGAGTAAAATCGAAGTAATTTAGATTTTCTTCAATTTTTTTGTTTCTCTGTTTGTCTGTTCGTCTGTCTGGTTATATGGGCTAATATCGTAAAAAACTTAACCGATTTGAATAAAATTTTGTATGGTGGTAGCTTATATTCCTGTTCAACATATAGGATACTTTTGATCCTGATAAAATAAAAAGATACCGTGGGATAGTTAAAACACTTTAATTAACCGTATCCCGCAAGGCCACGCGGGCGATACCGCTGGCGACTCAGCTAGTAAAAGATATATGTAATTTTTTTATTTTAATTTCAAGACCTGTTATCGATTCCAAACTATCCCGTTCAGTATTGTGCACTAGTTAACAAATACTTATATAGTTACGTCCACGTGCTTAGTGAGGAGGATTTGCTCTAGGCAGGTGAACGGAGAGAAAATTCAAGCTAACTGTAAAAATGGTTTATTTAACCACAGAACAAATTACAGTATGAAATAAGACATTATTTAGAGGCTGTCGATCCTTGGAGTGCACTGCCTTTTCCAAGTTAACATCTACCACTTAGGTAACTATTTCAGATTATAACGAAAATAATACATGCGTTAATATAGGTAGTTTATGATACATAGATCTTAAGATTGCTTTACATTATATTCACTATATTCCATTTTATCTTGGAAGGATGGGTTATGAGCATCGTGAATCAAAATATATAGCCTATGTTACCAAAGGATAATGTAGCATTCTAATGGTGAAAGAATTTGTCAACGCAATCCAGTAGTTTTTAAGTCTATTCGTTACCAACATACAAAATTTAAATCTTTCCTCTTTATAATATTAGTATAGATGCATTAACAATTGCAATTTGAAAAATTTAATACTGACTTCCATTCTATTACTTACTTTGGTAAAAATCAGTTATTGGAGTGTATGTCGAAAACTACTTGATCAAATTTAATGGGACCACACGGGAAGTACCAGCTTTCAAACGAAGAAATAATTTTGAGAATCGGTTCACCCAGTCGAAAGTTATGAGGTAACAAACATATAAAATAATATATATATATACAGTCGAATTGAGTACCTCCTCCTTTTTTTGGAAAGTCGGTAGAAAACAATAATTGAAAATAATGGTCCCGAAATAACCCTATTTATTTTAGAACGTGGCAGTAGAGTCTTTATAAGTTCATCTAATAACAATAGACGTTCATAAAGTCTTTGACGCTTTAATTTAAAAAAAAAAAAATTGGATTTGATTTGACACATATTGGTAATGTGAAAAGTATAATAAGACTTCTGCTATATTATTCTTATACATGATTATAATCGTACTTATAAAATTATTCGTATAGTCACAGCCTTACGCGGAGTTTCGATGACACATGCGACTACAGCTGTATAAGTCAAGGGATTACGTTAAAAATATGTTTACAGCGCTTTATTTTATATTTTTGCTTTTTGCAGGAACGTTCGTAATCTCAGCAATGGTTTATTGGAGTTTGTGCGAGACGGTGGAATTGTATTTTATTTTATTTTGCATCACATTCTTGTATAGTTAATCCGTGGTGTTTTCATGGCAAAAATGTAATACTTTAATGTATTAGAATGAAATCGTGTAAAAGCATAATTAAAAGAAGATAATTGTTTGTCTACTAGTATAGATAAGACAATTAGAATACTTTATGTGTTCAGACAAGCAATAACTATAATTTGGTGTAATTTGTCTTAATTATTTGCATAATAAGTATTATATATATTTATACATGCAACCTTAAGGCTATCACTATTTAGATTGAGTTGTTCGTTAGCAAGCGCTTTACTTCCGTAGAAGTAACTTCACATGCTGCAGTGCCCTTCACACTCTAAAACAGTAATGCTTACTCACTATAGTTTCATGCCTCGTCATGGATATCGAAAAAAAGATAACGATTCCGTTAGTTTCCATATTTGAATACAATTGCCCAAATAACATTAGATACAACTACAATTGACCGGAATCTGCATCGATCAACATCCAAGCTTATCTTAAATATTCGACTCAACAAACATTGGTTCGGAACAATCCGATACAGGACGCTTCAAAGTGCACAAAGACGTTCCGAAATGTAAACAAAGTGAGCCAGGGATCTGAATTGTGAACAAAGTGGCCAGGGATGTGAACAAAGCAAGCCAGGGATGGAGCAGATAGAGCCAGGTCCGCGCGTTGGTTCGGATTCGATGGAGCGAGTGCGATCGCCGATGGAAGGATTATCTGCGGATTGAGAGGAATGCTGTATACCGAAAGTAACTGGTTAAAACTGGCTTAGTTGTAACTGGCTATAAAGTTTAAATGACATGAAACACAGTGGATAACCTTGAAGTTTGTTCTGGATGAATAAAAGATTATAAAATATTTCACTGCTTATCTATATCAATACTTATATATTAAAAAGGAAAGATTTCTTTAGTCGATTGAATTGAATAGGCTCCGAAAATACGGGACAGATTTGTAAAATTCTTGCTATATTAGAATCCTACATTATCTCCGATGAACATAATCTGTATATTATGATTCATCATCACCATCACTCATCACCACGCGGGTAAAACCGTAGAGTGCAACTAGTTATATATTAAATATGTTTACCTCCTATGTAAACCTTGACAGTTTGTATAGAAGACAATCGTTAGCAGCCGTGCGATTCTGTAATCATTCGTCGATGCGCTCGTCGACGAGCTCACCGATGTCAAATACTACTTTATGAGATATCGCCCTTGTACATAAGGTTGCTTTTCCAACGTTTCTTGTCATCTCTTCATTTGTTTCAAGGATGTTGTCAAATATGCAACGATGTTTGCTCTTAGAGAATCGCACTATAGCAACAGTTTCCATTTTCAAGCGACTTCCAAACAAAAGGAGGAGGTTCTCAAATCAACGTGTATTTTTTTATGCATGATCTCGCATAATATTTTAAAGAGTAGTCCAATTTTGATAATTATTTATTTGTTTGCTAGCATAAGTATATCTCTGGCGTGGTCCCATTTAAATTTCATCAAGTTGAGTCAAGCTGTTTTTGAGTTACAATCCAAAAACTGAAAAGTGTTTCGTTTATCTTGATGATATCGTAATTGCCGGTAAATGACAATCAGCCCGTAAGTAGCAAAGTCACTAAAAATGGTGAAAAAATAAACCGACTTCAACACTAAAAAGTGTGAAATAACTTGTTGAAGGTGGAACCATGCGCACAATATTGTGATAATAGGTACTTTCGAACTATGATGGTACCGACTTCAACAAGTTATGTCACAATTTTTAGTTTTGAAGACGGTTCTATTATTAGGTAAAAATAATCTTATAGCGATAATTACTTTTTCAACACACTTGCTCATAAAGTGGCTCTAATTTCACCGCAATTAGGCACATAATGACACCTGTAATCAAACTGTGACTTTTTCATTGCTATTATTCACAAGTGAGTTCTAGAGTTTTTATTTATTTACTGGTCAAGTTGCTTTGTTCTTAAAAAAGTTTCGATACAAAAAAGTTCGTGTTCAACAGTACATATAAACTAATAAAGGTACCTATTGATTACTCGTTTCATGCAACTTCGTATTTAAATTAGATAATTTCAACTCTCAATATAACTTTTGTTTTCTTTGTAATAAAGAAAACTTGAAATTCCCCATTTTGTACGTGGTTAAAACGCTATCTGCAAAAAGCCAAAAAAAAATAAAGAAACCTCATTCTTTTAGTCTATGGCCGCTCGCCATTGTTAGATGCGCGCGCATAGGAAAACTGATATTTTTTTCCTGCTACTAATTAAAATGATTTTTTAGTATTATTTTCTTCTCAAATGTGTTGAAAAACGTCGTATGATACACGTGTGTATTGATTATTACCGTCCTCGGCTCTCTTAAGACACTCGAATGGCTCGGGTCTCAATGGCGCCTCGGCGGTAATCACCAACATTACACACTTGTACCATAATGTACTATTAATACACTTACTTTGTAAACTTCTGTCTCACGTGAAACAACACAATTTTTTTTAAGTAGAATTGGATTGCTACACATTTTTACTATTTCACTTCGACTTCATAAAGTCTATGCGTATTTTTATAGATAACGGTCTATATAATAATTATGTTTTAATTAGATAACTTATTTGTTGCGCTACAAACCTTTTTAAATATTACATGCCAGACATTTCATTATTACGAGTATAATGAAGAAGGCGATCGTGCAAATATTGGATCGAACTTGTAGCTCACTCATAAAAAAAGCGCGATAAATAAATAATTTCTTATAACTATAACTTTAATATTATAAATTCGAAACTAAATCTTTCGCTGACGATGTTATCCTATCCTAAAAATTTGAACTGTAAGAACTAACTTAAAAATATTTTTAAATATAAAACGAACATTTATAAACTTAAATTATATTTGAATAATAAACGAGCATTTATTAATTACGACTTCTTCTTACGATCTTATTACAAACAAATATTCATTTCACAACTCATATGAAATTCAAACTAAACTTAGTTTTAGTTGTGTTCCAACGAAGATGCTCAGACTGCTGTTCTTAGGGCAAGCGAGCACATGCCATCAAAGTTATAAATATTTTAATGATAAGAACATTGTAAGAACACTTTATGGTGTATCTTGGCGGGTTTAGGTAAATGTATTTTCAAATTATGTAATATATCATCATTATCATCATCATCTCAGCCGTAAGACGTCCACTGCTGAACATATATTATGCCTCCCCTACAAATTTACAGAAGGAGAAGCAGCCTGCATCCAACGTCGTCTGCTACCTTTTGCAGGTCGTCAGTTCACATTGTCGGTGGACGACCTACGCTGAACCGACAACCGTTGGGGTAAACGAGTTCTAGAGTGGAGACCGCGTCTCGGCAAACGTAGTGTAGGACGTCCTGAGGCACGGTGGAGTGACGATCTGCGCAAGACGGCTGGCAAAAACTGGATGCGAGAAGCCCAAGATAGACCTAAGTGGCGTGCAATTGGAGAGGCCTATGTTCAGCAGTGGACTGCTACAGGCTGATGATGGATGATGATGACCTACGCTGCGCTTGCCGGTCCGTGGTATCCACTCTAGAACCTTTCGGCTCCATGGCCCATCTGTTCTGCGTGAATATCGTATCGTGAATATCATACCGAAGATATCCCGGACATCAGCCTGTACTAGATTGAGAAATGAGGAGATGCGTAGACGAACTAAAGTCACCGACATAGCCCAGAAGTTAAGCCCGTTGAAGTGGCAGTGGGCAGGCCACATAGCACGCAAAACAGATGGCCGATGGGGCCGAAAGGTTCTAGAGTGGAGACCACGGATTTTACGAATTATTTGTGCCTCAGGGTGCTTATGGCCTCAGTTGTGATACGAACCCGCGTCTCCTGGCAATCCGTGTTAGACGACACGGCGGCTATTAAATATTATACATATTAATGTAAATATTTTTTCTACAATGAGATGAATATATTATACGTTATCATTTTTCCCTTGATTATTAACTATCTAAGTGTTTCGGTTAGTTTAAAAAAGTACACACAATAGCTTCTAGCGAGAGGCGTCATTTACACAGAACCAGCAGATGACGGCTCAAAACAAGCGCAAAGAATCGCAGTATCGCAAAACCGTCGGAAGTCAGACCCTTACAAGATAAAGAAAGGATCATCATGACTCAGCGTATCGAAGGCGAGAATTGTTTTGTTATGCCAAAAGGTAATCGTTTATAGAGGGAAAACATACTCATTCAATTCAGAGTACACATCAGTGTTACTTAACTGATAGTTTTTTTTTTTATATATGGCTTAAATTGTCTTGCGAATGTGATTTATTTGTTTCTAGAATTAGTTAGATTTAATGATCATATAATTACTAATGTTAATTATAGTGTAATTTTAACAAATATGTTTATGTTCTCTGTAACTTATCAATTTTTAAGGAGACTGTGAAATAAACTGTTGTCAGATCACGTCGGTTTGGCTTACATGCTATAAGAGAGAGAGAAATAGAGAGAAGATAATTTCAGTTTTAAATTTCAATATAAATAAATACACTTAAATTACTAAGTACATTGTTAATATGTATGTTAGTGAATGTCAAAGGACGATGATTATAGGCTCAATGACATTTTGTATGGATGGTAATAGGCATGCTCACTTTTGTTCAACACTGTTAATTTACACAATACATTATAGTATTCTGGGAATCAAGGCTAAACGACGTTAACGAAGGGAATAAAAAAATACAGCTGATTACCTGAAGAATCATGTATTTTCAACACGTTTACGTTATACACAAAACTGAAAATATCCTGAAAATCCGAAAATGAAACGACTATTTGCTGTTAGTTATGTAATGTTGCAACTTGCGGGGATTGAACCTGCAAGGATTGGGAAGGACCTGCATTATATGTGCTCGGCTAGGTATGGCCGGATGTTTTCTAGCGTGGGAGGTAAAATAAAATGCGAATCATGTTCCACATGCCGTGTATTTTATTTAGCAAAAGTTATCTAGATACAAGATTTTACATAAGATGGGTAGTTTTATTCCAGGTTACGGAGGTTACCATAGATACGCGGGGAGGGCTCCCTTCGACGGGGCCTCGGTACTCTAGTCTATTGATCGGTTATAATATTTATCTGGCGAGAGGTCGTGCTGCTCGGTAATCCCCAAGCTGCGCCAAACGTTCTCGTCGATGCGTTATATTCAGAGCTCCACAGTGCTATCTGGTAACCCCCAAGCCGCAGCAGTGGTTACCTACAGAACCGTGGAACCCTGAGTGCTACTCGGTAACCCCCGAACCGCAGCTGTAAAGCTCCACGAGAGCGACTTGGTGTGAATGATGCTACCTAAAATGATACTTATCTCTAACTCAAGAGTGAACTTGTATCTACTTCACAAGTGTGCTACAGTGATCATTTTGTCGCCGTGAGGTAATTGTGAACAGGTTTTATAATGGCCAAACGCAAGTCTTGATATCAAGTTAGAAATAAGCAGCGTTGCACTAGCCAATCAAATAAACTTGTGTTTCAAACTAACTGCGCTGACGTGGAAATTGTCAATAAATATGAAAAGGACACACATACAACACAAATACGAATATCTTTCCGGGTTACGAATAATATATTTAATGTCACCCTAATCTACCTATCTATTTCCGAAAATAACATTCATATGTTGCTCCATGATAGAAAGATAAACCTATAACACAAACTTTCGCATTATTTCACCTCTACTGCGTTGTTTATCTCAGTAATACTGAAGGGCGAAAATTGTTTCGTTAAGATGACTTTCGGCCCTTTCCCTCAACTAAAGCTTATTGTCAGTCATTACGACGATTTCGAAGATTGGGAGGATTTGATTTAACTCGTTATGGAAATACTTATGGCTGTTTTATGTTTATGGTAAAGCGAATAACTGGAATTCTCGGCTTTAACTAAGTGGTTGCTAGCATTGACAGTGGTTTAAGTGATCAAAGGTGCACAAGGTACGTTCACGGCGGGAAAGAAGTGGATATTATGGCCATAGTCCTACATGCAAAAATAAATCTGATCTACAGTTATTACTTTTATTGTAAGCCATATAGATTAAAAAATAAGCTAAACTCTTTTAAGTTTTATTGTTAACCAGTAAACAGTCACGTGAGGGATCGAATACGCAACCCGGATTTCAAACATGTCAGATGCTCGTCTTCAGGACGAGTACGCAGCGGCATCTGCGAGCTCCCGACGGGCACTTGACAAAACGAATTTTACATTGTGTAGCGTCCGCACCAAGCCGAAATAGTTGGTGGCTTAACTACTACACTGGGACAATTGCAATAAATATCGTAATTAGACTTTTCGTAGGGGCTGCGAGATGTCAGAGACAATAAACAAATAGTGCGTACCTGGGTATGCCTCGCATCTCACGCAGCTTCCATCTAATCCACCTTCGATTAGTTCACGAGTCGTCAGCCTTGCGAATCTTCAAGACAATTGATTGAATCACGCACGTATGATATCCAGACTCCGGAGGGTGTGCGGGTGTCCAGCCGATTGTTGGTGTTAAGGGCGATGAGAAAACTGCACTTTTACACAGATAGGAGACTCCACACTATTCAGCGGTCGGAGCGCCACTGGCTTGCTTATGACTTTTCTCGCCTACCCTCAACATCAATTTATTGTATGTAATTATTTTAGATTACCTTCTATTGTAAGGTACGTACGGTGCGTTGAGATATATATTTATGATAACAGAACACATTGATATGTGCATAAATACGTGTTTTTTTTCTGTTAATGTCTTTGAAATGAACCAGTTACATATGACTAAAAATGTTTTTCTTTAGAGCATGTATTTTACAATGTAATAACACAAAGTCAAAGTCAAATCTTTTATTCAATTTAGGCATCAAAGACGCACTTATGAACGTCAATTTTTCATTATAATGTACTTTAAAGACTACCGCCGCGTTCCAAAATATATAGAGCGTACAGAGAAGAAGCGGCAAGAAACTCGGGTTCATTCTTTTTATATACATGTTTTTACAATGTTTTTACTTAGTTACTACAAATATTAGATCCAGTGTGTTGCCTTACAAAGAGAACATAATAATTTTATCAGTAGGGCAAGACACGCTACACGTTGACATCTTAGTACACGAGTAGATAGATCGTTTTTTTTTTGTCCCGAGGTAATCCTTTATGGATACCACCTACCACGGGGAGGTAGGTGGTTATGTGGGAGTCCGTATACCCACCAAAACCCCGGGCTGTTCCGTCACTGCCGCTTTTGGCGGGAACGCGGGACAGATTTTGCACACGACCGCGAACCCGCCACGGCAGCCCGTTGCCGGACCCTTCTCTTCGCGGCACGCCAGAACACATGGCGCGCCGCAACTGCCTCAGAGACCAAACCCGCCAACAATGGGCGCCAGACTTCCCCGTGTCTGGACGCCCGTGGTCTCCCTGCGGTGGGTCGGATACGTTGCCCCACCGCCTGCTACGTCAGCCACGGGGATAACCCCCCCGCGACCCCACCTCCTCGAGTCTCCGCCCAGCGCCCGGACCCCACCTCCTCGAGCCTGCACCAAAGTGCCCGGGCCCCCCTCTTCGAGCCTGCGCCAAAGCGCCCGGGCCCCACCTCATCGAATCTGCGCCAAAGCGCCCGGACCCCGCCACTCCTATGTGGACTTGGCGGCCAAAGCCCATAGGAGCGGCCCTGCCTGAGCCGGCCAGCGCACTCCAACGCCGGCGCGGCCCCTGGGTTCCTCTTGGCTTCACCGTGGTGATCCAAGCCACGGCTGCTGAGCCCCCCCGCCACGTCAATGCGGGAACCCTTCGGGGGGGACGAGTAGATAGATCCTGGAGTGATCAGTCCCAAGCTGTTTTATCCTCCAAGTAATCCGAAATTTTGTAAACCTTTTTGACAGAGTTTAGTTTTAATAGTAATTTTAAACTTATTAATAGGCAAATCTCGGATAACATTGGGAAATTTATTATAGAATCGTATACATTGTCCGATAAAAGAATTATTTATTCTGTGGAGACGCGTTACTTGTACGGATAGCTTGTGCTTATTTCGCGTGTTGATGGAATGAGCATTACTCCTTTTATCAAAACTGCTAATGTTTTTCTTTACATACATTAGATTTTCATAGATAAACTAAGAGATAACAGTTAGAATGTTTATGTCTTTAAATTTCTGTCTAAGGGAAACTCTGGGAACTAAACTGTAGATCGCTCGTATAGCCGTTTTTTGCAGTATAAAAATAGAATTAATATCTGCAGAACATCTCCAGAGCAGTATGCCATAAGTCATAACGCTATGGAAAGAACTAAAATAAACTATTCTAGCTGTGTCTACATCAGTTAATAGTCTAATTTTTTTAACAGGATAGCCGCTGAACTGAGCTTACTAGACATTTTTTTAATGTGAGGACCCCATTGCAATTTAGCGTCTATAGTAATTCCTAAAAAGACCGTTGACTCCACAAGATCCAACCCTGTTCCATTCAATTGTATATTGGATTCTACTTGTCTCACGTTTGGTGTCGAGAACTTTATACGATTAGTTTTCTTCTCATTGAGGAGAAGATTATTTGTATAGAACCAATCCACAACTTTAGCTAATGCATTGTTAACATCGACATAGTTTAATAACTGCCTTTTAATTTTAAATAACAGTGAAGTGTTATCTGCAAACAACACAATCTCGTGATTCTTCTCTACATAATAGGGTAAGTCATTAATATAGATTAAAAACAAGAACGTTTTTAATCTATGTTAATGACTTACCCTATTATATTATATATATTATTATACTTACCTAACCTTGTGGAACGCCCATTGAGATAATAGAGCCGGGCGATTTTTTACCATTTATGTCAACCCTTTGAATTCTATCGTTTAAATATGAAGTCAAAAGGTTGAGAGCCATGTTCCTAATACCGTAGTGTTGTAATTTCCTGACAAGTGTATCATGTCGGACGCAGTCAAATGCCTTAGATAAGTCACAAAAAACACCTAAGGCATCCTGAGAGTTCTCCCAGGCATCAATCACATCTTTTATAAGTTCTATACCTACGTCTATAGTAGAGCGAATAGTGTCTGTACACCTTTCCAGCCCTCAAATAGATTCTAAGTATTTGTATCAGTTTGGTCATTAAATAGCTTTTCGTGGTCGTATTTTTACTTATAAAATACTCAAAACGAATACGAGTGCTTTCCATATTTTTAGTATGTATGTATGTATGTAAGACGTGGAGTATTTTAAATATTTATATTGATTAATAATTGACGGGTATTTGATGGTTATACTTACTTACCTACTTACTGCAGTGGCGTTACGACCCGAAGTCGATCTTAGCCTCCGACACTAGAGACCGCCAGGTTTATTTGTTCATTGCCGTTTCAGCCCAGTTGACGGCCTGAAGCTCGCGGAGATATTTTTAAACTTCGTCGTTCCAGCGGTACCTCGGGCACATACGCTCATAGCCCCAGAGAGAATCGGGGTCCACGGTGTCGCCCGCAGATCACATGAACAGGGGGCGGGGTCAGTGTCGCAGCAATATGCCCAAAGATAGAACTCATTGCTCGTGGCGGTTTGCTACTTTTGTATTATGTGACTGAACGCCGGTCGCGATATTGCATATAAACATTTTACAATGCTTGCTTGTACCTACGAATATTCAAACGTTAAGTTTGAATACCGCAGTGGATAATAAACTTATTAAAGTAACAGAATACGTTGACTCGTGGAATACAGCCGCTGCTTACGACACATTTTGTACTCGGCGTACGTATCAGCCGATCTCTATGGTGGTGTCGCAACTCACCGACGGCTCGCACAAGGCCGCCCCTGTGGTGTTATTATTATTTAAATGTTTTCACAGATTTATTATCCAATAGTCCAAAGGCATAAGTGGAGCTATAGACAATACTTAGATGCCTGTTTGGTATAAAATATATAATAAATGATCTTATATTTTAATCATTGTATATAATAGAGTATAAAAAGTGTCACTATTTAGCACTAGATCCCCCATCGCCTTTATACATCAAGTTACTTCTCCATTAATATCTGTCTTCGTTACAAAATCACAATCTTTTCTATTATTTTCTGCTATCAGAGATCGAGAGTAATAGTAGCTTGTTAAAAATCATTGCAGAAGATAATTTATAACTCAAGTAGTGGGGTATTTGGCATTAAATCTGTTGAGGGATGACTTCGGCGAGCTGACAAACAGGTGGGATATTATTCATGTTACATTTGTTATATTATTTTACATCTAGTCTTTTTATTCACAAAGGATACTTACTTGTTTTTAATTTTTCTGTAAAGGCCCTAAGTGCGATGAAATAACATACTCATAACTGTACCCCTTACTTCGTTACTTTAAGGTAACCTCTTCAGTTATAAAAACAACGTTTTACTATGGAGGATAATTTATATTGTTTTACTTAAAAGTCTATATCTTTATTTTTGTGTTTGTTCATAATTATATACACTATAGGACACAATGTTTATACTTGTACGTGTATATGATTATATGTATAGTGTATATATAAACATATAAGTACAATTTAAAAAAAATTAATAAGTACTTCTATTCTAGTCAGATATTGGAGTGTAACTTAAAAACTACTGGACTGAATTTAATGAATTAATAATTAAATGGGACCACACGGGAAGCACCAGCTTTAAAAAAATAATTGAGAATCGGTTCACCCAATCGAAAGTTATGAGGTAACCAACACAAAATATCAAAAAATAAAAACTGTCGAATTGAGTACCTCCTCCTTTTTGGAAGTTGGTAGAAAATTGAACAGAATTTAAACGTTGTTTTTCGTAATATAATGCTCGGTTCCCTGATGTCACGTTGGAATGAAATGAAATGGCGATGTAAAAAAAGAAAACATTAATACTCATCATGCACTTGTAAAATTTGTCAAGATAGAGAGCGTTGACCACTAACATGACACACATAACAACAGTAACAAGCAGATGTGCCATATTTTATCCTATAAAAGACATCAATGACTATAATATGAATTATACTACGTCTAGTTACGTACTAAGGAATTAAGGATACACAGAAGTAACATTAATAGCATTATAATAGAACCATATATTTTACCCAAGAAACACAGTGTTCATTTTAATATTATTATATAACACGATACAGATGTCCTAGTACTAGGAAAGTGTATTTTATATGCACACTTTTTTAGGAAACAAAGCAAACATAGACACATTTAATAGACACCATACATAGGCACAATACATAGACAGGCAGCAGTATTTACAACAAGAAATATAACACGCAAGCGGGAGGTCTTGATGCAACAGTCACTTGTGAAGAATAGAAGACTCGGTATTTTTTTTTTCGAACGGACTAATGAAGTTTGCATCTACCGGCATTTACAGTGTCAGCGGACGGGTGGCGAGCGCCGATGGCACTCAGCCAGTTTTTTCGACCGGACTAAAGGCTCGGCAATATATTTTTTTCGAACAGACTAATGCTGTTTGCCTCTACCGGCATTTACACTGTCACCGATTGGGGGCGAGACTGTACCACAACTATGACAACTCTCACAAGCCTAACAACCAATCAAGAACCATTTAGTTCTCGCCACAACCAAACAGCCTATCAGAAATTTAACAGGACCCTACGTCACTGGTTACAAATGAAACAAGATAGTATTTCAGTGTGGCGGTTGCTAAAAATTACTTAACACTTTACGTGTTTTAAAACATAACCATATATATAATTCTAAATCACTCACATCCACATTCACTAACCCACTCAACAACTCTCATATATTTAATATTAGTGTGATAAGATCTACCGAGTATAAGGGTTATACTTAGTGCATACATATATATATGAAAATTATTTAAATACGTCTAAAGTTTCTAAATTTATAAAAGCTCATAGTCTAATATTAAAAATCTTCATCAAACGATTGAAACTATTTCATATTCTCACACTTTTAATACTCTTTATAAAGGCATCACAAAAGATTATTGCGATAAGCAAAACAAGTTTTTAAAAATAAATTGAGTAATGAAATTTCTTAAACGCAATCGCTCGCAATACTTTAGAATAAAGTATTTTTTAATAAAGTTCGTAGGTGCAATTAAGTTTTTGTTTCAGATGCTTTTTTTTGAGAGATTAGTGTTTGAACAAAATCTCATTGATATACAAAAATAAGATTAGGTTATTCACCCTAATGCTTATAGACTTTTGGTGCTCATAAAATACAATATTTATACTGCTAAAGCGTTATATTTAAGGCAAGCACAAAACAGGTCCCGGGAAAATACTGGTAAATGTCGAAATTAAAATACTCGTAATTATATTTTCAGCCATACGGTACCAGTTTCTTATTTGACATCTCCCTATCATCCTGCGGACGCCTTATCATATTCACACAAGAACAATTTTAAAAATTGGATACCGACTTCCATTCTATTCAGTTAAGGAGTGAAGTTCGAAAACTACTAGACCTTTTTTGATGACATTTAAATAGGACCACACGGGAAGTACCAACTGGTAATTTTTGTTGGGTATCGGTTCACCCACTCGAAAGTTATGAGACAACAAACATAAAAATAAATATACAGTAGAATTAGAATAGAAAAAAGACCAGTGATAAAGTCAAGGGGTAGCAAAGTCAAAGTGAAAGTCAAAATAATTTATTCAATTTAGGCATGAAAGACGCACTTATGAACGTCAATTTTTCATTATAATGTACTTTAAAGACTCTACCGCCGTGTTCCAAAATATATAGAGCCTACCGAGAAGAAGCGGTAAGAAACTCGGGGCCATTCTTTTCTATAGATATTTAAAATGTTTCTACTTAGGTACTACAAATATTAAATTTTATGGGTGGCAGAGTGACAGCTTGCCAGAAGTGGAGTATTCCAAGCATCTTTGTCTTCTATATAATGTCAGACTGTATCGCCAATTTCTTAAATGATATAATAAATGTTCGCTTATTTTTAGCTCCAGTGTGTTGCCTTACAAAAGAGAACATAATAATGGTAGTAGTAGGGCAAAGCACTCCCTATCAGTCACAGGGCCTTTCAAGAACAACCGATACCTGTACTGTAACCTCGTGCGTGCGTCCACCATCACCTAGAGACTGATAAACTTGCTCTCCTGGTATTTCTCCTGCTATATGCAGGTACAGGGTATCCAACTAATATAGTGTTATTAATAGCGAAAACTATCGCTGCAAACCAGCCACTAACTAAACTTATTAATTACATATTATTTTGTTTATTAATCACTTCCTACACATCACAGTTACATAACGGTGCGGTATACAATATTACACAGTTATATGACCCTTACGTTGCTAATGCACTAATAAATGTAACTCTGTGCATCATTATAAGAACACTCCTATAAATGCTATAATCAACCCACGAAACTCGTAGTTGTTTGAGGTTCTAAACTCCTTCGTACATTTGTACGATAATAAGGCTTGTGACGGCCCGATAGTAATAATTAGGCAGCTACACGACAAGATGGAAGAAT
Source organism: Selenia dentaria (assembly GCA_917880725.1). NCBI lineage: Eukaryota > Metazoa > Arthropoda > Insecta > Lepidoptera > Geometridae > Selenia > Selenia dentaria. Next base: position 33,611,742 of record OU862890.1, on the reverse strand, counting down.
CGCGTGACTGCGAATGCTTTCACACTGACGCTACAAAGTTGACTACAGTTGCGCATTAGTGGCGTGTAACTTAAAAAGTTTCGTAAATTGTTAAGCTGTATTATTATACAGCTTTTAATGAAGTCAACTAAATGTTTAATAGCGACAAAAACAGTTGTATCGACGGTATGGTACTTCTTTTTTATGCCTGAAGCGCATGTAAACTAATTTAAACGTCACAATTTTTATTTTTGTCTCAAAATAATCTACTCAGGCTCGCGATTATTTAAAAGTTTATCGTTCGCGATCTTCGCAGCCTAAAACAATTCTTAATTAATTAAAAATATAAATAGCCATGAAATAACTATTGGACGGAACAAAAAGATACAAGCAATACGAATATTTATTTTGAAATGACATACAAATCTACGCAATGTAAACTCTGAAGCAGCGACGTCGGTCTACTATTATGTTGTTTATATGAAATAAGAACAAATAGTAACATAATGCCACTGTTATACAAGCCTTAGCTATTAATATGACATCCATAAAACACGGCAGGCCACTACAAGTGGCGGCTTGAAGTAGTTTTCATAAATTATTGCCCTCATAATCTAGGTTAAACAAAAAAGAATCACAATCCGCACGTGACTTTAGAGCATCTACCAGCCGTGCGATTCTATAATTAGCCGTCGATGCGCTCGTCGACGAGCTCACCGATGTCAAATAATTTATGAGATATTGCCCTTGTACACAAGGTTGCTTTTCCAACGTTTCTTTTCATCTCGTCATTTGTTTCACGGATGTTGTCAAAGACGCAACGATGTTTGCTCTTAGAGAATCGCACGGCTGGACGCTCCCGTATTATTTTTCTCATAAACTCTATAGGTTTTAATAAGTAGAAACATATTTTTGCTAAAAATACTTTCGTTATTCTTATAACAGTAAAATAAGCAAGTTATGAAAAGAAATGTATTTTTTAATTAATCAATAATAAATTATATATCAATTATTAATGATTAATTACGTACATAAATGTTTGATACGTTATTACGAATTCGTTTTGATATGACAGTACTGGTTACACAATACAATACAATACAATACAATACAATACAATACAATACAATACAATACAATACAATACAATACAATACAATACAATACAATACAATACAATACAATACAATACAATACAATACAATACAATACAATACAATACAATACAATACAATACAATACAATACAATACAATACAATACAATACAATACAATACAATACAATAACACTTTATTGACTCCAAAATAAACTAAAAAAACAGATTAGAAATATACTTAAAGCTAGGTACAATGGGCGGTCTTATCGATAAAAGCGACAACCTCATAAACCTCACCTTACACGTAAAGTGTCAAGTCATACAACTCGTGAACTCGTAATGATTTCGTTATTTTTAAATAAATCGAGTATCATCAGCGTTATATATGACTAATATACGACAACTTTTTAATTAGACGTTCGTAAAAAGTAACTTTTTCTTTACGGTTTCTTTGTGATCTTTGTCGATAGTATATTTGTCCTTAAAAGTATTTGATGTTTAATATTATCAGAACAGTTTTCCTTCAATAGTTATTCTATAACAATAATAATAATAATAATAATAAACCCGCAGGGGCGGCCTTGTGGCGAGCCGTCGGTGAGTGGCGACACCGTGGACCCTGATTCTCCCTGGGGCTAAATGAGACCCCTGACCCCCGGCTTGCCTTAATTGGCCGTCCGGGGGTGGAGACGCAAGAGCAAGTAACAAAAAGCTCCAAGGGTGGAAGTGTTAAAGGGCATAACGCCGGTAGTAGCGCTCTAGTGAAACCGCAGCACACCTCTCGACACCCTTTAGCCATCCACACCAACGTTGCCCCTTTTGTTACCACTCGTGGTGGCCTTTATGGGGGGCCCGTTTAGTGGATGGCAAGTCACCACCTGCCTAAATATTTTAACATGAGACTAAAATTGGCAGGTGCCGTAGTCTCTTCCATAGCCCACTATCTTCCTTATCACTAATAAGTTCATCTCAATAGCCTGGCCATTTTACCCATTTTTGTAATAGTTATAAGTACCATGTTACCCTTCATCCAACATTCTTTCTGTTTTTGATACTCTGCATTTTTATACCAAACAGGCCTCTAAGTGTTGGCTACATCCCCACTTATGCCTTTGTAAAGGACCGGATGAAATCCGTGAAACTTTTTGAACAAATAATAATAATAATAATAATACCGCAGGGGCGGCTTTGTGGCGAGCCGTCGGTGAGTGGCGACACCGCGGACCCTGATTCTCCCTGGGGCTAAATGAGACCCCTGACCCCCGGCTTGCCTTAATTGGCCGTCCGGGGGTGGAGACGCAAGAGCAAGTAACAAAAAGCTCCAAGGGTGGAAGTGTTAAAGGGCATAACGCCGGTAGTAGCGCTCTAGTGAAACCGCAGCACACCTCTCGACACTCTTTGGCCATCCACACCAACGTTGCCCCTTTTGTCACCACTCATGGTGGCCTTTATGGGGGGCCCGTTTAGTGGATGGCAAGTCACCACCTGCCTAAATATTTTAACATGAGACTAAATTGGCAGGTGCCGTAGTCTCTTCCATAGCCCACTATCACTAATATATTCCTTATCACTAATAAGTTAATATCAATAGCCTGGCCATTTTACCCATATTTGTAATAGATATAAGTACCATGTTACCCTTCATCCAACATTTTTTCTGTTTTTTATACTCCTTTGTATTTTTATACCAAACAGGCCTCTAAGTGTTGGCTACAGCCCCACTTATGCCTTTGAAAAGGACCGGATGAAATCCGTGATTTATTTTGAATAAAAGGAATAATAATAAGCTGACAACATAGACGTCTTGTGATTTTCTATATTTTATAAATACAGTTTTTTTCTCAATTTTACTATTTTGTACAGTTTTATCTCTGGATTTTACAAAAAGACCGCCTCCGTTACAATAAGCATAAAAAATTCATCAGATATAGACAAAAATCCATGAACAACAAATTTTTTCCAACCAAATGACAATGTCAAAATTAGCTCAAGATCACATTCAATATTTACAACAATTTACAATAACTAATGATCACAAGAAGTAAAGCGGGAACGAATTGCGCACGACCACCATCACCGCCTGCCCCGTCAACATCGTGCTCGTCGTCAGATGAGGAGTATCGAACCCCCCGTGACACGAGTGCATCGAGCGACGAGAGCGGGCCTCAGTCACCATCGCCGCCACCACCAACTGCGCGACGAGGGCGACCACCGCTGCCGGCATGCTTGGGGCCTGCGGGACAACCTGTTCTGCGCCCGGCCCCCGCTACCGGTGGTGTAGTGCGCCGCATGCGATGGACTCCGTCAATAAATGAGAACTGCATGCGCGCCTACTATGGGGCTACAAATGGAGGAAGCAACCTGACTGCGTATCGTGATCGTATGTTGTCTCTGTTTCAGACCCTTGAACCGACTTTGGCTGTATCTGCACAACGACTATCGGATCAGGTACGGGCTATTCATCGATGTAAAATGTTGGACCAGCCTGTACTTGATCGGCTGCGCCTGGAGACACTACCTATTCATGCAAGCTCGTCCTCGACACGGGACCCGTCTGTCATAGGGTCGATATCGGTTCTGGTATCGACGACTATACGACCGGATACTGTAGTCGACGAGGAAGATTGCCTGAATATGACCGTAAGTACCCAGGCGAATGAGCAACTGAGGAGGGCTTTGGATGACGCGATTTTTACATATAGATTCACACTTAGCTCTAGGCCGCGCTTACCTCGTCTACCCACGAATAGACGTAACCTAGCGTTAATGGGAGCCTTAAATGCTTTGCTAGCGCCGTATTTACGCGATAGCAAAGATTTAACTGATACTCACTCGATCCTGTATTGTGGGGCAATTGCAGCATGTCGCGTTGCTCGTGTCAAATTTCCGGACACTGACCGAACACCGCGAACTGCTTCAAGTGTTCCTGCGTGGCAAATACGGATCGAGAGACGTATCACTACATTTAGGACTCTCATTGCAAAGCTAATCTGCTTCAGCAGGGGCAACAATCGCCCTCGAATCATGCGCTTTGTGAACCAAGCTTTTGCTGGGACTAGCATTAGACCCCAGGAATATATGTCTTGTGTCACGGAGCGCATAGATTTTTTGAAACAGAAAATCTATGCGTGGGCAAACCGCATTCGCCGCTACAGAGAACGTGTGGATAGATACCTACAAAATCGCCTTTTCCAAAGCGACCAAAGAAAGGTATACAGAAAATGGGAAGGAAAAGACCAATGTGTGAGTGATGGGCGGCTGCCGGATGCTGACACCATGACAAGCTTCTGGCGTGGCATCTGGTCACTACCCATTGAACACACGGAGGACAATTGGATGACGGTTGTCGAACGCTCATGTGAATCCATCGAACCCATGGAGGCTGTGAACATCAGCCCCATAGACGTAAGTTGTGCTATTCGTAAGGCCCCGAACTGGAAAAGCCCTGGACCAGACGGATTGCACAACTTTTGGATAAAATGGATTCGATGCTCACATGAGTGCTTGGCAATACAGTACCAAGAAGCCCTTCAACATGGTTCCCTCCCCAGTTTCTTGACAACTGGTGTCACCTTTTTGCTCTATAAGTCCGGTAGTACCGCGGAAGCGAAGAACTACAGACCCATCACGTGCTTGCCAACGCTATACAAGCTCCTTACATCTATTCTGCGAACAAAAATTAATTCGCACATTGTTGCGAACAACATTTTGGCTCCTGCTCAGAATGGATGTCGGGTTGGGTCCCGTGGTACTAAAGAGCTCCTCCTCACAGACATGACCATATGTCAACAAGTCCGGCGAAAAAGGGGGGTTCTATCGACTGCCTGGATTGACTATAAGAAGGCCTATGATTCAGTGCCTCATTCATGGCTAGAGAGGGTATTAGAGTTGTATAAAATCAATGCAACTCTGAGATCATTCTTAAGCACATGCATGAGACATTGGACCACAGTCCTTTGTCAACCGGTAGGTCGAGGGAGCGTCCCTAGTTCACAGGACTACATAAGGATTGAACGAGGCATATTCCAGGGCGACAGTCTCAGTCCTTTGTGGTTTTGCCTAGCGTTGAATCCTCTCAGCACTTTGTTGGTGGATTCAAGACTGGGCTACCGACTTCGTAAAGATGGTGAGATAATTTCTCATCTGCTGTATATGGATGATCTCAAGCTGTTTGCACCGAAGCACCAAGACCTGATGAACCTTCTGAAAATTACTGAAACTTTCAGTAGTGCCATCAGGATGGAGTTCGGAGTAGATAAGTGTGCGGTCATGCATGTGCAACGGGGGAAGGTTGTAAATTCTTCAAATTTACAACTTTCTGAGACAATTACTCTCAGATGTCTATCTGAAGTTGAAACCTATAAGTATCTTGGTATGTCACAGTCATTGGGTATCATGGATAGAGACATTAAGCAGACAGTGAAGGAGCGTTTCTTCTACCGCTTAACAAAAGTTCTTAATAGTCTTTTGTCGGGCGGAAACAAGACGCGCGCCTTCAATGGTTGGGTGATGCCCCTACTCATATACTCCTTTGGCATACTAAGATGGACTCAGACCGAACTTGACGCCCTGGATAGGAGGGTCCGTCAAATGCTTACAAAACATCGCATGCTACATCCACGCTCGTCTGTTATGAGGCTGTACATCCCACGGAAAGGGGGAGGTCGTGGCTTCCTCAATGCCAAGAACCTCCATAACTGTGAGGTGTCCAGTCTCAGAGAGTATTTCCGTAACACCGAGTGTGGGATACATCGCGATGTCATAGCAGTTGATAGGAGCCTCACGCCTCTCTCCTTGGCAAACGAGAACTGGCGTAAACCAGTTGTGCTAAGCATCGAAGACCGAAGAGACGTATGGAAGGGCAAAGAGCTGCACGGACGATTCTACAAGGCCCTAACAGGACCTGATGTAGACCAGCTCGCGTCAGTGAACTGGCTACGTTTCGGTGATCTGTTTGGTGAAACCGAGGGTTTTGTCTGTGCAATTGCTGACGAAGTTATCAAGACGAATAACTACCGGAAATATATTCTGAAAGACGGTACGGTCGACATTTGTCGGGCATGCCGCCGTCCTGGAGAGTCACTCAGACATATTATTTCCGGTTGTTCACATCTTGCTAATAGAGAGTACTTGCACAGACATAACCAAGTAGCCAGGATTATTCACCAGCAACTTGCACTTCAATACGGCCTTATTGAGTCTGAGGTGCCGTACTATAAGTACGCACCTACGCCTGTTCTTGAAAACGGTCGTGCTACGCTCTATTGGGATCGATCTATAATCACGGACAGGACTGTTGTTGCTAATAAGCCTGACATCGTGGTGATCGATCGATCTCAGCGCCGGGTAATGCTTGTTGACGTCACCATTCCTCATGATGAGAATCTCGTGAAGGCCGAGAAGGACAAGCTCAGGAAGTACCTTGACTTAGCTCACGAGGTGACCGCCATGTGGGATGTTGACGAGACGATCATTGTTCCGATAGTGGTTTCAGCAAACGGCCTTATAGCAAAAAGCCTCGACCAACATCTTAAGAGGCTCTCGCTAGACGGTTGGATCAAGAGCCAGATACAGAAGGCAGTACTCCTTGACACGGCACGTATTGTCAGGAGGTTCCTCAGTCTGCAGCCCTAACCACCGGTAGTTTGGGTCATGCTCCACTGCCGATGGCAATCTAGGATTAGGTTTTTTATAATGTTTTTATTTTATATAGAAATATTGTAAAAAATTTAATTTTAAGAAAAAGAAATAAATAATGTGAATAATAATAATAAAAAAATTGTTAATGTTGCATATTTAAGACAACTTTCATTTATATACAAAAATATAATTTTCAATTTTTAAACCACGCGTTGCAAGACAAAGTCTCTCGCCCGATATTAAGCATCACGCTTGCCAATAATAGTCCTGTGCCATTATTAATTTTGGCAACGCACTGCGCTCGTCACGAGATAAAAGATGGTAAATCTCTTGTCTTGTAATTTCGCTGGAAAACTTGCCCTTCAAACATATATACAGTAATGCTTGCACGCTACTGTTTCACTGGCATAGGTTGCATAACTGGCATAGGTGTCGTACTTACCCAGGCAGACTCTGCAAAAGTCCAAAAACTAGAAAACATTTTGAGGAAACACCCACATTAACCAAGTACTTCGTCAACAGGGGATCACCCCCTCAACGGAGACACACAAGAACAAATCGCCTATAACAATATACCCTAAAATACCGATAAAACTCATCCACTCAGGAAGTCAATAATCACAACCAAGCTGTAAAACCAATAATATACCTTATATCGTAAATCATAAAGACCCAGATCGAATCCCTTAATGCAATCATTATACCTCTATCACCGGTTCTGAATATAAAGCAATCGTATTAAATATTTATTTAGCGTTCGCAGTTAGAGTTCGTAATAAAGGATTCTAGGGTCCCTTGGCGATGAGTTAAAATCCATTATATTATTACCCATGGTTAAGAAACCTAATTGACATTAACTATTTTATTATAATATCCATCCAACCCTTTTTATGTATTAATTATAAATAAATACGTTAAATTGGTCGTTGTGGTTGTTGCAAAATCAAATAAAGCACCACGTTTCAGAGTCTGCACAAACATTTTGTCTGCGTGATTGAATAGGGTTACCACGAAAACCACTTACTGAACTACATTGTCAATATTATTTTAATTATGTGATAAATGCCTTCTCAGCTTGCTAGAGTTATTTATGCAATATTCAGTAACGTTATGTGTACATCACGTATTAAAATTAAAAGCAATTTTAGTTTCCAATTGAAGCTTTTCATCCTGACCATGAGCATTACCTGGAAATAATTGTGAAAGTAAGGCAAACTTTATAAAGGAAAGTAAATTAAAAATAATGTTATAACATTCAAGGAGAGAAGGCTGACTTGAAAACACTCTGATCTAATTGAAAACGTTCCTAGAAGCAGCAACTCAAGAGAAGGTACGTTAAACAGACGTTTTTGAAGAATATAACAAAAAACTACGAGTAAGATATTTCTTCATAAAAATATGTCTCTTTTACTTCTTTAGTTAAAAACGTCATTTTACAGCAAGTTATTATCACGATTACCAAAACTTTAGTCCAAACAACACTGATATTATTAAAAAACTGTTTTGATCCGTGACGGTACCATATAATTTCTCCTCCCGATGTACATTGTATTTAACTATGTAACGTCACTAACTAGATGGCCTCTTGTACGCAAAAGATTATTTATTTACCTATTATCTCGGTTAGTGTGATCACAATACATACACACTAATGGTATGAAAGCGTGATATAGGTATATAAGTGTAAGACGGGCGCGCGGCAGCAAGCGAAATAAATGGGCAAAACTAGATTGAAAAACCAATGTCTCTGGGCGAGAAGTCTATGGCATACATACGATCTACAGTTTAGCTCCCAGAGTTTACGTTTCCGTTTCCGAGAAAATTAAAGACATAAACATTCTAACTGTTGTCTCACAGTTTATCTATGAAAATCTAATGTATGTAAAAAAAAACATTAGCAGTTTTGATAAAAGGAGTGATGCTCATTCCATCAACACGCGAAATAAACAAGCTATCCGTACATGTAACGCGTCTCCACAGAATAAGTCATTGTTTTATGGGACAATGTATACGATTCTATAATAAAGTTACTACGAATAATAATAAGTAAATTTACCAATGTTGTCTGAGATTTGCCTATTAATAAGTTTAAAACTACTATTAAAACTAAACTCTGTCAAAAAGGTTATTACAAAATTTCAGATTACTTGGAGGATTATACAGCTTGGGACTGATCACTCCAGGATCTATCTACGCGTGTACTAAGATGTCAAAGTGTAGCGTGTCTTGCCCTACTAATACCATTATTATGTTCTCTTTTGTAAGGCAACACACTGAAGCTAATATTTATAGTACCTAAGTAGAAACATTGTAAAAACATCTATATAAAAAGAAAGGCCCCGAGTTTCTTGCCGCTTCTACTCGGTAGGCTCTATATATTTTGGAACGCAGCGGTAGTCTTTAAAGTACATTATAATGAAAAATAGACGTTCATAAGTGCGTCTTAGATGCTTAAATGAATAAATGATTTTGACTTTGACTTTGACATAACTATTTACAATTCTTAGCTATACTACTGACTTGCCTGTATCGACATTTTATGGTATAGCACGACTACCATTCACCACATAATCAGCCCATTTAAGTTTCCACTGCTGAGACTCAAGCCTTCCCCTTAGAGAGAGGAGTTCGGTAGGAGTTGGGCTATAATCTTCCACGCGGGCCCAGTACGGCTTGGTGGATATGCTAGTGGTCAACCCGTGTCGAAGTTAAGACTAGACTAAGACAAACAACCAGGACCGACGGCTAAACGTGCCCTCCGAAGCTCGAAAGCGCTCAGTTAAATAATGTCACTAGCGGTTACCCATCCAAGTATTGACCGCAGCAAGCGTTTAACTTGTTGATCGGTTAAGATCGCCAAGTCAAGCTCCGATGCCAACGCTTCTGAATTCGCGAATGACTTTTAGTGTTACAGAAAGTTATAAAATATATAGTAAATCGTGAAGGTTTGCGATAACTGCTTTGATATAAAGTAATAGTTACATGCGGAACCCTGGTCATATTCAAGCAAATAAACTTAGCCTTTTTATCCAGGCATGTGCAATTGAAAATAAGCTATTTTTATAATGTACGGATTTATTCAGATTGTAAGTAGAACTAAACAAAATTTTACTTAAGCAGTAATAAAAGAAATAAACTTTTCTTTCGATCTTTTTTAGTTAATAAAGTTATCTGATTTATCGTTGTTTCGAGATAGAACAGTTTATAGTTTTATTTGATCTTTAACTACTTGAAGAAACAACTCGATAAGCGTTAAACCGGAGCGAAGTACTGTTGATATTATTAAATTTAAAGTCAAAGTCAAAATCATTTATTCAATTTAGGCATCAAAAACGCACTTATGATCGTCATTTTTTCATTAGAATGTACTTTAAAGACTCTACCGCCGCGTTCCAAAATATATAGAGCCTACAGAGAAGAAGCGGCAAGAAACTCGGGGCCATTCTTTTCATATACATTTTAACAATGTTACTTAGGTATTTTATTGCCCGAAGTGGAGTATTCCAAGCATTTTGGTCTCCTCTATAATGTCGGACTATATAATATGTTTCTTTTAATAAAACATTTTTACAGTCAACTGGAATTTTCCCTCTGTGAGCTCAGCTACGTGTGTCCGTGTACCGTCGGTACAGCAGTATACGACTATAAACCATAATTATTAAATACCGCTACATAGTTCTTGGTACTTTTAAATATGTTTAATTCTTGTGTACTATTAAATCAGTGTTTGGAACCCATTTTTACCAATCAATAACCCAAGTCATATGGGATACCCATTTCACCAGAGGCTATAATGTTTGCATGACCAGGCATGTAAACACAACACACATAGCGAACTTGTAGCGTGCGTTTCGAGTTGTTGTTGTCGTTGTTAGTAAACCACACGTCACAACCACAACCAAAGGATTAGAATTATTGATTACAAGGAGACAGAAACACTTTTGCAACAACTTACATAAATAACACAAATAATATACTCTATTCTATGAACTAAATAGTAACTTAAAACAAACATACATACGCGTACACAAACACACACACGCACACACATGTATACACACACACACACACACACATGTATACTTATACACACAAATCACACACTCAACATTAATCTATTATCGATAAAAAGGTTTGTGAAGCATTTATGTTTACACACAATGTTACTAGTATGTACTGGATACGGAAGAGCGGAGGCTCCTACTACAGGCATTTTATGCTTAAAAGGAGACTCCTGACACTTGCTTTATGTTACATTAATCTTTGAAATGAAATAAATAATTTTTGTATTGTATTTTTTTGTATATAAAAAACTATCTTCATACGTTATTCTAGCTTGTGCGTGTAATTTAAATCAGCCGTGTGATTCTGTAAGAGCAAACATCGTTACATCTTTGACAACATCCGTGAAACAAATGACGAGATGACAAGAAACGTTGGAAAAACAACCTCATGTACAAGGGCGATATCTCTTAAAGTATTTGACATCGGTGAACGCGTCGACGAATCATTAGAGAATCGCACGGCAGTAACCAGCCGTGTGATTCTGTAAGAGCAAACATCGTTACATCTTTGACAACATCCGTGAAACAAATGACGAGATGACAAGAAACGTTGGAAAAACAACCTCATGTACAAGGGCGATATCTCTTAAAGTATTTGACATCGGTAAACTCGTCGACGAATCATTAGAGAATCGCACGGCAGTAACCAGCCGTGTGATTCTGTAAGAGCAAACATTGTCGCATCTTTGACAACATCCGTGAAACAAATGACGGGATGAAAAGAAGCGTCGGAAAAGCAACCTTATGCACAAGGGCGATATCTCATAAAGTATTTGACATCGATGAGCTCGTCGACGAGCGCACCGACGAATCATTAGAGTAGATAATCGCACAGCTGCATGCAAAGTAGTAGACACTTTACTGTCAATTTACTTCGACTTTCTAAATCGAAACATAATAAATTATTTAAAAATGCAATTATTTGGTTTTAGTTTGTCGAAAATTGTGCGCTCCTATTTAAAATATTTCAGCTAACGACACTAATGAAGCATGATTTGATCCTCAATAAATAAAGTTCCAATCAAATAACACAGCGATACGTGAGTCATCTCGACTTCTGTGTCCGTAACACTTCGACATCCATTTCGGAAGAATAAAGTTTTTATTGACACGTCCAGTTTATGCCGCTTGACTTACGAGCCGGCCGTCTCTACATACATTATTGTTATGTTGGTAGACATAAACTATATGATTAGAATGGTTCATTAGGTACATAAAACATGTAAGTGGGTAGTTGCGTCAGTCGAGTCCTGGGATAGAATTTCTTCGCTAGTGAATTTGTACCAATAAAATATTACTTTTATATACTATCAAGTCATGAGACACTGAAACATGATCTCTTACTATGGGCCTCATAAATAAGCTCAAAGTCGCACAAAAAAGCTATGGAGAGGGCTATACTCGGGGTTTCTCTACGTGATCGATTCAGAAATGAGGAGATCCGTAGAAGAACGAAAGTCACCGACATAGCCCAGAACATAGGCCTGTTAAAGTGGTAGTGGGCAGGGCACATAGCACGCAGAACAGATGGCCGATGGGGCCGGAAAGTTATGGAATGGAGATAACGGACCGGCCAAGCGCAGCGTAGGTTGTTCACCTATACGGTGGACAGACGACCTGATAAAGGTCGCAGGACGACGTTGGATGCAGGCCGGTTCCAACCGGTCCATTTGGAAAATTAAGGGGGAGGCATATGTTCAGCAGTGGACGTCCTACGGCTGAGATGACGATGATGATGATGATGATGATGATGAAGTCATGAAACAGGCAAGTCACAGGTACGAACGCGAAATCGGTCAAACAAAACTTCGTAGTTATGTTTTGGGAGTAGGCCTCCACTCACTTCCTTGAAGAAGTATGTGCTCTCACACAATTACAAGCAGTTGTTCTTTTCATCTCTTGTAAAGTATTAATAATGTTCTTGATAAACGATCTATTGTCATTAATAGTAATTTAAAATCTTAACTTGAATGTATAAACTGATAATTATTTATTATTCTTTATTACGAGATTTGACCTCTAATGCTCATCAAAGAAATTATATATTTTTATTTGCCTACTATATACAGTACATCGATGCTTGTTTTAACAAAAGGTAGATTAAGCTGATACACTTCTATCTCCCTATCAAAGACAAACCGTCGATGAACCAATTATCCATTTTCCAACACGATCCACACACAAATGAAGTTATCCCAACTGCAGGACCAAGCCGAAGTTGAGCGGCATCCCGGTAGTGGTGTCTGCAACAAGCAGCTGATGTCTGTCGGCTGTCACCTGGATTTGAAAACGTAGTTAGTTTGCTTAGACGGGTTTTGCCTCGACTCGAGTGGTGATAACTAAATTTCAATCGGATTTCCTATCTAAATAGATCAGTTTTTTCGTATACAGATAATTTAGCATAATTTGAGACGTTTTGTGTAATTGAGATATATACTTTTGTAAAGTTTCATACCTCAACAGGAGATCAAAAGTTATATTAGGATTTTTTGTCCGTGTATCGACTTTTTCTCAGGAACCTCCACAAGTTGAAATTAATATAAAAATACTAAATACTGTAGTACTGTAGATCCACTGCCCTTTGAAGGTGTAAAAACAAGCTTCAAAGTCAACACAATAAAAAAGGATAGTTATGCATCTTTGACTCTCGCCAATAAACAAATACGTACTTTCCATTGAAATAGAAACATTAATATCGAAATAAGCAAGATTTCACAAAACATATGACGAAAAATATAATCACAATATCACAGGTGAAAGTTTGTCAGTGTGTTTGTATATTTGTAACTTCTTCATGTTCAACCGGCTGCACCAATTTTGATTAAATTTTGTATGAATGTAAATCAGGCGCTGAAATAACACATAGAATACTTTTCATCGTCATCATCATCATCTATTAACGCAGCTGTAACCGCGGGGCGTCCAAAGGGCAGTGGATCTATCTTTGACTCTCGCCAATAAACAAAAACGTACTTTCCATTGAAATAGAAACATTAATATCGAAATAAGCAAGATTTCACAAAACATATGAAGAAAAATATAATCACAATATCACAGGTGAAAGTTTGTCAGTGTTTGTATATTTGTAACTTCTTCATGTTCAACCGGCTGCACCAATTTTGATTAAATTTTGTATGAATGTAAATCAGGCGCTGAAATAACACATAGAATACTTTTCATCGTCATCATCATCATCTAAGCAGCTGTAACCGCGGGGCGTCAAAAGTATTTTTAATAAATGTGAGAATTTACTGTGATAATAAGGACAATGTTTAGGTGAACATTTGTTTTATATAAAAAGATAAGTTTGTCTTTCAATTCAAATTGTCTTTTCGTTTGTACAAAACCCTCGTCACGCACAAGTGAGACTCACACTTGGCCACTTTTATTAAGGTAACCTACCTACGTACTTACCTTTATATGTACCTATTATGTTTCAATTGAAACGTATGCTTACCATAAATTCTAGAAAACACTCACTTTGTTAGTACCAATTATCTTGTGTAGGTACATCACGACGCGCATAAATGAAGTTATCTCGACTCCAACTGCACAAAAAATTAGCGTTATTCGAGCTGGCAATCCTTTGCATGCAACTTAAATTTTTAACTTTAACTTTTTTTTTTTTAACATTTGCTTAAACTAGTTTTTACTATTGTACTAGTGGCAAAACCTAGATTGAAGTTGAATTGATAGCGACCGAGTAAGGTGATTCTCAATTATAATTTTCTTTCAAAATAAAACCTTTGCTAAATCTTACTATTAAATAGTGTGACTCTATGCACGCAACACTGAAGTTATCTCAACTGCAACAACGGAACCAAAGTTTAGCGGCATTCGAACTGTCATCTGTGTCAGTGCCAAGCGGCCAATACCTGTCAGATATCACCATGTTTTGATCGCGTGCTCTGTTTGCTTGGACGAGCTTTTGATTCAAACTGGTTGATTCTGAACACTAGATTGTAGTTCAAAGAATAAAGACATGTTAAGGAAGAACTTATATGAAAGTCTAGCATCCGCTCGCGGCTTTATTTGGGTGGAATAAGGTTACCGCAATTCCTCAGTTACTACTCCGTTAGATATCGCAATAACCTTATAAAAATAGCCTGAGTTTTAAACCCGGATGCAAACCACGCTGTAACCGTATGGGTTACAGCCAAATGGGCCGGCACGACCGGGGAAGTACCAAACTCTCACACAACACCGATGTGAATTTATACAGCTTGCTATTGCGTTGTGTCAAGCGATCTGAGGGAGAGTCCGGAGGGAGACTCTATCCTCCTTTAACCTTCCCTTCTATTCCTTCCTCAAAGGTCGACAACGCATCCGCGAGACCTCTGGTATTGCGGATGTCTGTGGGCGACGGTATCACGTACTTTCAGGAGAGCCGCCTGCTCGTTTGCTAACCTATACCATAAAAAAACCATATCAGTTAATAATACACCACTATTACACGTCCAAAAAAATAAAAATAAACAAAAATAACGAAAGCAATTGTAGGGTTTTTCGCGCCATCTAAGTTTTTCCTTGTATGTGAGCACATAGCCTGACAAGCCCTAAACAAAAGTAAAAAAAAAAACAGAAACACGATGAAACATTTCTTGTCTTGAACTTGCCATTGACGCAACCCGTAAAATAGCAGATTTAAAGCAAGCTCAGGCACAAGAGGTAATATTTACCTCAAGAGCCTGAAAAAAAAAGAAAAAAACAATATGCTGGTGTAATAAGCCGATGTATTATGTAAATATAAACAGCGGCGTGACGCCGGTGACGGGGGTACGGAATGTTTTGATTAAAACTTATGAAAAAACTCTTTTGGAGAGGTACAGCGAGAGGCCGAAGAGAAAGCGGATAGCGGATTTTCGTACACCTACTATTATTGTGATCACACCTAAACATGCTTTGTGTAGGAGTGCTATATTAAATAAATAAGAATCAAAAAACTTTTTCAAAATAAGAAACGGAAATCTTTTTTTTTATAAATAAATAGGTTTGCGTTTGACTACCATCACGCCTGATGTTAAGCGATGATGCGGTCTACGTTGGAGCACGCTTGCCTAGAAGGAACCGATTCACTCGTGATTTGAAGATACCCAGATTGTAACCTTCGGGGAACACCCATTCCGGCAGCGAATTCCACAGACTAGCAGTTAATCACTCACGTATTTAAGTCAGATTATTCCAACTATTGTTTCATGCACATCCGTTATTTTTCAAGGAGAGAGCAGCCGTGCGATTCTCTAAGAGCAAATATCGTTGCATCTTTGACAATATCCGTGAAAAAAATGACGAGATGACAAGAAACGTTGGAAAGAGAACCTTGTGTACAAAGGCGATATCTCATTAAGCATTTGACATTGGTGAGCTCGTCGACGAGCACATCGACGAATCATTAGAGCATCGCACGGCAGAACGCTTGCGGTTGCGTCTGTCCTCGCTTTGTACGTGAGTAGTTCCCGTTTCTCATATCAAAAATGTGTATGAACCACGTTAGTTTCTACAACAAAATATAAACTATACTTTCAACTCGTGCCTGGTCGGTTTAGTCGGATCTCTCGGCTCGTATTGGGCTATATGATAACTATCGTAATGCCGGGAAGTCGGAACATGTATTACAAAATACTGTTTTCGTGTATGTAAACAGTTCATATCGTATTGCCCAGCGTTAGCCTGAAGAATTGGAAACCACTTGATGGACTAAAACTAGGTAGAAAATGGATATCACGTTTAGGCAAACGGAGTAAAGGACGCATTTAGGTGGAGATATGACCTGTGTATGACCGCTGGCAATAATTGATTTATTCTTTTGATGACCTTTATCTTAAGCATTGGACGAATGCTTCTTTATAATGACGTAAATTATGACAAGGATCATGATATGAGTACGTATTTTTTATCTATACTTCGGTTTTTAATCACCTATATGAAAAGCTATATCCTTGGCCAAAGACCAAACAGCCGAAACTTGTTAAAAATGTATCAATTTAACTTTGCGGCAACATCTCGCGAGACGAGGGCGCGCCCTTTGATATACCTTCGCTACAATTTATATTGAAAAGTTAAATGATTCATGTTTTCTTTGTAACACAACGCAATGTCCAGAACTTTGTCAATACAATTAGTTTCATTGTTTAATATACTAAAGTTTACTTTAATAGTAAACTTCATTATTATTTATATGTATATTGTCTTACATAAACTACTTATTTGAAGAATATTGGTTCCAGAATAGTATCCGTCATTTCACAATTGTGTATAAAACGTTTGCAGGCAGCATGGATTTCGAGGCTTCGGTTCTCGCTTAGCGCCGTTGATAGTCCAGTCAAATTACGATAAAGTATGAAAACAATTCTGACAGTAGTAAATTCTTCTGAAATCGTTAGGAAACACAGCTAGGAGTATCTCCCCAGTTTGCACCGATTCTAGCACCTACTGAACCATGTTAAATATTAGGTATAAACTTTAAATGTCGTTAATTAGAAGAATTCAAAGAAGTTGGAATAATTTATTGTATTTATGAATATAGACTTTATTTATAGATAGTGACTTCGAGTGCAAAAAGTCGTGCAACTCTGTATGTTTGTATACTTGTCATTGGTTTTTGGTTTTGGTTGGCAAACTTAAAATTAGGTATTTATAAGCATCATAAACGTTCAGATAAATTTGCACCAATGTGCAAGTAACGGATCTTATCTTTTCAACCAACTTGCAAAAACAGGAGTGTTTTATTAAGTCGAGGAGAATATTTTATATATATAATCACGTATAACATTTTACAGTGTAGTCCGATTTCAATAACTCTTTTTTTGTTTGGTAGAGTATACCATAGTGGTATAGGTACGTCCAAAGTAGTCCAATAACTGAAAAGTGTTTCACCGGCCTCAATGATATCGTAATTGAGATCATCGATATAGGCGAATCAATTTTCAGTTATTAGATTGTAACTCAAAAATCGATGGATTGAATTTGATAAAATGTATATGGCTACCTAAGACGTATACTCTTCAAAACAAAAGTAAATTAATTATTAAGGTGCGGTCGTATCCTGATAATAGTAAAAAGCAGAATCTTTAAACATCTTTTTTTTTTTTTTTTTTTTTGAGGGGGGAAATGCTGTGCACTTCCCTTCCGCCACGGGGGTGACGGAAGGGGGCGTGTGGGGCTCAGACCCACTAAAACCCCCCCGTGAGCAGTCCTCCGCCAAGGTGGGGCGAGACAGGGTCGCGCTGGCAGTCACCATCTCGCCCCAGCGGTAGGCCCGGATTGATCTTAACCGGGCCTCAGCGCCTGTGAAGAGATGACCTTGCTCACCAAGGTCACCCCCTAGACGTGTAGGGCCGTGCAAACCGGCGAAGAGTCCCCCGACTATTCGCCAGTAACCCCACTACGGAGGAGGGAGGAGACGTGCAAACCGTCTTCTCCGTTCCCCCGGTCGTCTGCGCCGGAGCGGGTCAGCTTGGACATCGTTCTCCCTGATCCGCTCCGCGGCCTCCTTCTGCGTCATCACCGTTTCGCAGAAGGTGGCCACCGCCTGCCACGATCTCTCGCTGCTGAGCATGGAGAACACCACGCTCGGCAGGGAGAGATCTCCCCCTATTTCCGCTGAAAGCGTGTGCCGCTGCGGGCCCCATGCAGCACACACTTCCAGTGTGTGGTGCGCCGTATCCTCCGGCGCACCGCACGCGTGGCAGGCTGGAGTCGCCTCCCGTCTTGCGATTTGGTGCACGTACTTTCCGAAGCATCCATGTCCGGAGAGCACCTGCACCAATCGGAAGGTCAGCGACCCGAAACGTCGTTTCACCCACCTCTGAAGGACCGGACGGATGGCCTCCACCGTCCACTGCCCAGGAACCGGCGGAGCCAGGTCCTCCTCCCACCGCCGCAATAGAGTGGCTCGCGCCTGCCGTCGCATGCGTGTGACCTCCTCCCAGTTTGGGGCTGCTCCTTGGAATCTCCTCGCCGCCACGAAGTGGTAGACTTCGGCAAGGATTTCCGCCTGCAGCTCCCAGGGGGGATCACTGGCCAGCACGCATGCCGCCGTCCATGACACCGTCCGGTATCCGCGAATCGCCCTAGTCGCAATGACTCGCTGCGGACGTCGCAGCAAGCTCCGATTATTGCGACCGAGGGTGTCTACCCAGACTGGTGCCCCGTAAAGGGCCATACTCCGGATCACTCCGGAGTACAGTCGGCGGCAGTTGGCATTCGGACCACCCACGTTGGGCAGCAGCCTTCCCAGCGCGGCTGCAGCTCTCACGACTCTTGGGGCCAGTTGGGCAAAATGGCTCCCAAAAGCCCACCTCCCATCCAGGCTGAGGCCCAGATATTTCATCTGGGCCCCAACCGACACGAGGACCCCGTCCAGGATAATTCGCGTTCCTGGAGGGGCCCCACCCCGAGGCCCGTGGAATAGTAGGGCCTCGGTTTTGGAGACAGCAACCTCCAGTCCTAGGACACGAATGCGGTCGATCACGAGGGTTGTGCCCACCTCGGCCAACCGCACTACTTCCCGAAGGTTCCTCCCTCTGGCTACGACTAGCGTGTCATCCGCATAGCACGCGACCCGCATGCTTGCGGGTAGCGTGCCACGAAGCACCCAGTCGTAGCCTACATTCCACAGGAGTGGTCCCAGCACTGACCCCTGTGGAACACCGCAGCAGATGCGACGGCGCTTCAGACCTTCGCGGCCTTCCACCAGGATCTCGCGGTCCTGGAGGTAGTCAGCCAACAGCCTCCGCAGATACAAGGGCACTCCATGATAGCGGAGCGCCTCTTGTATTGCTCCATGCGGGAGGCTGTTGAAGGCGTTGGCTATATCTAGCGAGACTGCCAACGCCTTTTCTCCCTTGCTGACCGCATCTTGCGTCCACCGCTTGAGCCAGAGCAGAGCATCTATTGTAGATCGCCCCGCTCTGAACCCGAACTGGGCCTCCGACAGGCCAGGCCCAGTACCCTCCAGGTACCGGATGACACGTGAGGCTACCACCCTTTCTAACAGCTTGCCCATGTCATCCAGCAGTATGATTGGTCTGTACCCGGAGGGCGAGTCAGGGGCTCGGCCTTCCTTCCGTAAGAGGCACAGTCGGCCGTCCTTCCACAGCTTCGGGAACTGCCCTGACGTGAGGCACGCGTCGAACAAATCCCGAAGCTGGTCACCCATTTTCCTCAAGGCGATCGTGAGGACCCGCCCCGGGATCCCATCTGGACCCGGTGCGGTTTTTTTGCCTTGCAAGCGGCCGACTGCTACCCCAATTTCCACCTCCGACACAGGTGGGATCGAGGCCACGTCCAACACGTCGTGGGAGGGTGGCGCCATCGTCAGAATGATGTGGTTACTCATGGCGGGGAAAAGCCCATCTAATACTCTATCAAGAAGCTCTGGCTCTAGGGCCCTCGCTACAGGGGAAGTTTGGCCACGGAATTTATTCCGGGTGGCCTTATACGGACGTCCCCAGGGGTCTCTGTCGAGACCCACCAGCACCTCACCCCAAGCCCGAGACTTGGCCTGCCTGATGGCCACCTGCAGCTCCTGTTTTGCGTGGCGGTACACGCCGTACAGCACGGCCTCAGCCGCCAGTTCCTCAGCTGACAGCTGGGCGTCAGTGCGGCCATTGCGCCGTCTCCTGCAGCGGGTGTAGGGCCGCCGCGCCTTAGAGCAGGCAGTTCGGAGATCCGCTATCTCCGTGCACCACCAGTAAACCTCTCGGCGGTCAGGACGACCCCGGGATCTCGGCATGGCCGCATCACACACGGCCGTCACTGCCTCGCGGAAGTGACCTGCCGCGGCATCCACTTCATAGGGTGTGGGGGCAGCCAGCCACGACTGGACGATTGCCGCTTCTTCCGCCAGTTTGACATCGAGTCGACTAATTGTCCAGCGTGGGAAGTCCGCTCGCATGACGCGCTGCGATCCTGCTTGGTTGTGGGAGGTGGAGATCTCGAACCTTATGTATTTGTGGTCCGAGAGAGTCTCCACCTCCGACAAGACCCTCCAGTCACGGACACGTGCTGCGACACTTGGGGTGGCAAAAGAAACGTCTACCACGGACCCCCCATTGTGCCGCACGCACGTGTGGACTGACCCTGTGTTCAGCAGGGTCAGTCCCGTGGCAACTGCCCACTCGCTGACAGTCTCACCGCGAGAATCAGTGGACGGGTTGCCCCATTCTCGGGACTTGGCATTCAGGTCTCCCAGTATGAAAACCTGACGAGGTGCCTGTCTCCTTGCCGCTGCAGCCAAGAGGTCCACAAAGACCTCTAGCTCTGCAACGGGTCTATTGGGGGAAAAGTAGGCGCCGACGACAGAATACTCTCCCCATTTAGCCACCACATATCCCGAGCCCCTCTCTTCCACTAAGAGGGGAGGGCTACTACCCGTCCGTCCCACAATGGCCACGGAGTCATCCAAGTCTCCCGCCCAGTAGGGATGTGGGGGAACATAGTACGGCTCCGCAGCAACCGCCACATCTATTTGCCACTGCGCTAAGCTCTGCATAAACAAGTCTTGAGCCCCGGCGCAGTGGTTCAGATTCGTCTGAAGGAAGTTGTGATGACGGACTTGATCCATTAGTCAGACATCACAACCTCCTCGCACGCCGGATGGGGCATGGCGTCATGTGTGGCCTTGTTCAAGGCTAGAGGGGTGGCTTGGGTCCTGTTGGCTGCCCCTTTCGTCTTCGGAGGGGCACAGTTGCGTCCCCCCATTATGTGGCCAGAAGGCCTACCTGATTCCGCACATATTGCACAACGAGGGTCAGTCCTCTTGCAGCTAGCTGCCCAATGGCCCGCGTCTCCGCATCGGAAACACAGATTCCCCCGGTCGGTTGATGCGGGGCACTGTGGGCGCGTGTGCCCCAGCCCCATACACCTAAAGCAGCGCATAGGGCGCACTCCCAATGCCACCACTCGTACCGAGCTCCACCCTATCAAAAGCCTTCCCTGCTCCAACAGCGCTTTAGCAGCTGGGATTGGGCAGGAGACAAGTATGGACCCGGCACTGCCAAAGCCTGGGCGTATCTCCCCTGCCTTTATCAGCCGCACGTCACACCGACCCGCCTTGGCGACTGCCAGTGCCACCTTTTCTTTCGTAGCCGCATCATCTAGACCCGTAATTTTTAAGTCGGTGGATTTTACGGGCCTTGTGACGCTGGCTACTTCAGACAGAACGCCGCGCAGCTTCTCTGCGAGTCTATCTGCCTTCTCGCCATTTTGTGAGCCAGGGATCTCTAACATCCTGGCTCCCGTGGCCGTCTGGCGAAAGCGGAGCTGGTTTATTCCCAGCTCCTGGAGATCCACCTTCTCCTGCGCCATATTTAGGACGGCGCTATAAGTTACCCCCTTCTCCACGGCTTCAGGCTGTAGCGAAAGCACCACAGCTGCGGACTTTGGGGATTTCAACGCCGTCCCAGTCTTGCGGGTAGCGGCTGCCTTCTGCCTTCTTTGTTTAGCTTTCGTGGCCGAAGCACGATTTGCAGGGGCAGTTGTGGGTATGGCGGATGGGGGAAAAGACTTCCCCTTACCCTTGCCTTTACCTTTGCCCTTGCCCTTCCCCCCAACCGTGACCCAACCTTCTGCCTGCTTTGCGGCGTGGGAAGTGGTAGCTCCAGCAGAGGTAGAGGTAGAATGCCCTACGGCCAGCGCCTCCGTGGGGGTCGAAGTAGCCTTCAGGGCCTGTCCTACTCGCTTGCCCGTGTTACTGGCAGATTTGCGAGCGGGCTCGGGCAGCGGTTTGGGTGGCACGACCTTTACCGCCGTCTTCTTAGCGTCCGCCTTGAGGGGCGGGCGGATCGTTGGGGTGGGCGGAAGTCGCTCTTCGACCACTGCGATTCGGGCATTGAGCATTTCCCCGAACGTTATGGTCAGTGAGCGCTTCAGCTCCTCCATCAATAATTCAGCCCCCACCAGAGTGGTAGGAGGTGCATGCATCCCAGTGGTAGCAGCAGCAGCGGCGGCAGTGGTAGCGGCAGCGGCTTCAGACTTGGCTTCGCTAAAGCCGCGACGCAGTGCCTTCACTTCCGCCTTGGAAGACTCAACCTCTAGTCGCAGGCGGCTGTTTTCGGCCCTAAGCCGACGCGTCTCCTCCGCTTCACTCCTGCTGGCTAGGGCATCGACCACCTCCCTCAGGATCGACGCGGATCTCTTCAGCCGCCCGACGAATTCCCCCTTGAGGTTGCCCGACTTCTTGGCAACCTCTAGAATACAGGCCAACTTTTCGCCTGCCTGTGCCCTCAGTTCTTGGGCGTTCAACCCGCTGAGGTCACCTATCAGCACAGCGTCGGACTCACTACCAGTCTCTGTCGCAAAGTTCGCGGCTACTGCAGCGACTGACCCCTTCTTGAAGCGTCTGCTCCGCAAAATGTCCCCAAGCTCTCCATCCGAAGCCACCGGCGATGGCACCGGTGAAGGCTTGAGGAATTCCTCTCTTGAAGGACCCCCTTTAGCAGTCCTTCCCCTCCCTCTTCTAGATGTTGCCACCTTAGCGGACGCCGTCCCCTCGGTCTCCGTGTCCGAGTCTAAATGCTCGGGCACGAGGAGCGAAGAGGCCGGGCGCTTTCGACGGCTTAACTCTCCATCCACAGTCTGCGCTCCACTCCCATAGATGGAGTCTGCATCCGACACTTCTCCAATATCTGTGGGAACCTCAGAGAGGTCCACAGATGGGTCCGTAGGGGGGCCCTGAAAAGGGCCTTTTATTTCCCCTGACGGTTCAATTACTTTTTTCGGCATACCGACTTGGTCGCAGCGACGGCGCGTAAACAGCGACGGCAGAAGATTAGCCTGTTGGACACCTGCGTTACCGGGTCCAAACAGTTACCAGGGTGCACCACGTGGAGGTTCTCTGCATACCACCCCAATCTTTAAACATCTAGTGTAACGAAACAGATCGATAATAATCAATGAAAAAAATACTTAGGTTAGAAAAGGAACAGGCAAAGAGTAATAACCGAACAGAATTCATAAATATTATTCGAATGGTTGCAGAAAAAAAAAATCCTAAATAGGTCCGTAAAAATAAACTTTCACGTCCAAACTCTCAGAATTTTCAGCGATAACACTATATTATTATTTTTTTTAGGTAATACATAGCCAACAAGTTTTTTCAATTATATTCGTATATATCGAAAAATAGAAAGAAAACGTACAAAATTAATGCATTTTCGCATTACGTCGTCGAATCTAACAAGCGATTTCAACCTTACGTAAAGCATCGTAAATTATTTTAAAATTGGGATTGGACCGCGTCTTAAGAGCGATATAATAAAGAATATTATTAAAATCGGCCTACTCTGCAAAAAGATTTCGTGATTGTACATAAAAAATGTACACCACGACTTGACCTGTGACTTGACACTTCTGTTTTAGGAAGTTGGTTGAAAAATACTTAGTAACAATGTTAATTATAATACTTTAAGTGTACTATAAAAATATAGCGATCGCCACTCATTCCTGAATGAAGTTATGCAATTTCAAAGTTTTTACTCGATTAAGTTAGGCATAAAGAAATAAAAAAAAACCCACTGTCGCGAATTATTTCCGCTCCAAGCGAAATAGCTCTCTAAATTAAGAGAAGAAGAAAACTCCCATAATTGTACTGACTACCACTTTATATTAACACTGAAACTGCTAAAGCCTTCATTGTCTAAGATTGCTATCGAAGAGGTTCTGACAATGTGAATCAACACCCCATAACAGTTATAATTAGTAATCACGGGATGTACACCACGGTTAGGCAGGATTTGGAGTTTTTCCACATCCACCCGCATATTAAGTCTACCCGTGAGGATGGTGCATGTAACTGCACCGAAATATCGGAAATTCCAAAACCTGCCTAATCGTGGTGTACATCCCGTGAGTACTAACTATAATGTAGTTAACAACCGCGAAAGCCTAAAACAGTGGTCACCTATAACAGTGTTTACGAGTAATTCCACCATCAACTTCCATAACGCATTGTATTCTACTGTATAATGTATTTCCCATAAATCAACAGAATGAGGTAAGTACAGGCGATAAAAAAGTCACAACACCAATAAACACAAGTGTTCGAGTCTGGAGCACAATCAAACCAAATTGTGCCGAACACATAAATACTTTACGAGGCATGTTATACTGATGTTACGCGTATGAAATACTGCAAAATGGGCGTCCATTAAGACAAATCTGTAAAGTATGGCAGCAAAAAATAATTATGTAAATAGATAAGTCACTAGTAGTTCTACGAGCAGTAGACCTCGCGAGCACATAGGTTTTTAGCGGCCATTTTTCGCAGTACTTTACAACCTATTATCTCTGCAACCACTTGACCATTTATGCTGTTATTCTAATTTACTCTTAAGAGTAATTTTAATTGGCAAATTTTAATTAAAACTTTAAATTTAAAGTAGGTACTTAATGTCGTTACAAATTTTATCAAAATCGGTTGAAAAATAGCGCCGTAGCAAACTTCCCCCCTCTTTAGAAAAAGTACCCGCACTCTAAATCACCGACGACAAAATAATAATATTAAATAGTAGAACATGCATACCAAGTTTCTTCAAGATTTGTTGAAAAATGCGACCTGTACATGAAAACAAACGAACAACCTAACAAACATACGGACAGATGAAAATCAATTTGGCCAGATAAAGCAGTAGCGCTTCACTCGCTTTGCTTGCTCGGTCATAGCTTTACCCGTAATAGTACGTTGAAACTTACTTAATATTAAATTTACGTAGTAAAATAGAAAATTCGTCAATCAATTTGTTCACGAGTGTCCATCTGCCTGCGTGCTCGAGCGCCGTTGGCTGGTTAGTTTGAATAGGCTAATTAATTTATAAATAGGATTACATAATCAATATACCCGTTAATTGGTGCTGAGTTATGAATAAGGGCAGGCAGACCCAGTGGAAACTTACAGCACATAAGAAATATATAGTTACGTTTCAAGTTCAGTTACGCTTCTTAACTATAACTAATAAGGCCGTAGCGGCCTTATTAATAAAGCAAGAGTAACTATACTCCAAGTATTTAGACTGGAGTAAACAATTTCATTATTATTAAACACAGAGTAGGTAATGAGTAATCTACTCCGACTCTACTCTCGGAGTAAAAAATATACCTAGGGGCTACCTAGTGTACCGAGAGAGTAATAGTGTCTATGAGGTAATAATAATTGCATATCTTTGATTTGTTGACCTCGACGCGTCTGTTTTGTTGTGTTTTCTGCTAAATCTACACTAATATTATAATGAGGAAAGTTTTGTATTTTTGTATACAACGCACAAACCTAAAAACTATTGGACCGATTTGATTTTTGCCGTTACAAAGCTACATTATAACTGAGTAACATAAGCTATATAATATTTTCAAAAAAGATAGTGTAAACCAAGGTGTGAAAAAATACTAAAACAACATTCTTATATCGCGTACGGTGCGGAAACTATTGACAATAGAGCAAAGAGATGTATCGCAGTTTTATACAAGAAGTAAATGTCTACAAAACTGTATGCAATGCCATATGACTAACTGTTACATTTATGTCCGTTTAAAATATATAATAAAAAATCCGTGTTAAAATAATGCAATATTAACGCCGGTACTACGTCAGTTGGGATTGGTGTGTGGCAGAAAACAAATTCTTTTGTTTATTTGTTGTTAATGTATGTATCTTTTTATGTTTTTTTGCTACATATACAATTTTGTCTAACTAGGCCACATTTTTCGTTCTTTGGTGTAAATCTTTGTCTACTCTAATAATAAAGAGGAAATATTTGATAGTTTGTTTGTAACGGATAAACGCGAAAACGACATAACCAGTTCAAAAAAATGGTTCTCCAGTAAGTAAGCTACCTTATGCCTGAGTAACATGCGCTATATTTAATTCAGACCACAACACAATACAATTCACCGTGAATGACATCTCAAACCAACTGTTCAGGCTCAAAAAGCTTCAAAACTGTCTTCATAATGATGATGTCGCTGTCAAAAGACGTTGGGTTTGCTCTTTATTCATTCGTTTTGTTTTTTAATGCAAGTGTCACCATAGCATAATCGCTACTCCCGGCGTAAGGAACGCTTTGGTACTCTGAGTTGACTCCGTGTTTATTAATAACGTAGTAAGTCCGAAGCTACTCTTTGGCTAATCTGGTATTAACTACTCCAAGTGCAAGTGTGGACTAAGATGGATGTAGGCCATTTTTATGAATAAGGCCGCTAGTGCTTAAATTTCTTATACTTGATGTTTATAAATTAGTATCTCACTCGATAATCAGTGATAATGCGGTCGACGTTATTATTAAACCTACCATCTGTTCGTTTATGTGTCTAATCCGTCTGTCCAACCATCTTCTTAAACATGTGAAAAAAATATACACATTATCAAGTGTGCCTTTTGGAAATATGAGTCTATAAACGACTTTTACATTCTAATGAAAGTAATTATTATATCCTCGGGCAGGATTCGAACCCGTATCTTCCATTTAATGAGTCAGACGCCATTTCGAAAAAAAATAATGATAATGATTATATTTTATTACACCGTAAAACTTGTTGACTCACCAAAGAGTGTCAGTGACTTCCATGTTTTTGCTTATTTTGTATCCATCCTGCATTATGGGATGGATGATTGTGCACACTGCATCTATGACCTAAGCATTATTCTGGCGGAAGTGACACTTATGTGTTTTTCACACAGTTCTGACAGCGATTTGTCGTAACAGCCTCGTCCCAGCGCAAGGTGATATAAACGTTATTTTAATATATATTTCATTCTATTTTTGTAGTAACTCGAATTATCTATCTAATACCTTTTAAACGAGCCATACTTGTATATATATATAATCTGAATCTCGGAAACGGCTCCAACAACTTTCTGGAAATTTAGTATGCAGGCGGTTTCGAGGGTGATACATATATATATATATATATATATATATATATATATATGTATCACCCTCGAAATTTAATTATATAGGTTAAATATATATATATATATTCAAATTCAAATTCAAAAATTATTTATTCAGTTTAGGCATCATAGACACTCTTATGAACGTCAAAATTTTTATATAATATGATTCTACCGCTGTCTTCGGAAAAGAACCACCGCCGAGAAGAAGCAGCAAGAAACTCGTGGGCCATTATTTTTTCAAGTCTTTGTACATTGAGGTTACATATGAGTAGTATTAAAATAACGAATTTATTCAATAGTTGGCTACTAGGCAGAAGTGGAAAGCTTCCAGGCATCTTTGTCTTCTAAGTAGTGACTCAATTTATAATAGGCTTTTTTCATTAGTATATTTTTGACACGTAACTTGAATTTCCCTTCAGTGAGCTCAGTAATGTCTTTCGGGATTTTATTATAGAAACGTACACAATTGCCTAAGAAGGACTTATTTTTAGTTTTCGTGAGTCTAAATTTAGATACAGCTATCCTATCCTTATTTCTAGTATTAATATTATGCATATCACTATTTATTCTAAACTTCTTTATATTTTTACGAACGTACATTATATTTTCTAGGATATACAAAGATGGAAGAGTTAATATATTAATTTCTTTGAACATTTGTCTTAAGGATTCGCGGGGACACATTTCGTAGATGGCTCGAACTGCCCGCTTTTGCAATATAAAAACTGTCTCTATGTCCGCCGCTGACCCCCACAGCAGGATACCATATGACATTATGCTGTGGAAGTAAGCAAAGTAGACCAGTCGAGCAGTAGCTATATCTGTCAATTGCCTAATTTTATGAACCGCATATGCAGCTGAGCTCAGTCTTCCAGATAGTGCATCAATATGAGGACCCCATTGTAATTTAGAGTCTATGCTAATACCTAGAAAGACTATTGCCTTGTCAATTTTCAATTTATTTCCGTCGAGTAATACGTTTGGCTCTATATGTCTTACATTAGGCATGGAAAATTTTAAACATTTCGTTTTCTTTGCGTTGAGAAGCAGGTTGTTTGCGGCGAACCAATTTGAAACAATAGTTAACGCGTTGTTGACTTGAACTAGTTCTCTATCTTTCCTATCTACTTTAAAAATCAGAGAAGTATCATCCGCAAAAAGAACTATGTCAGCAAGGCCCTCAACCATATGTGGTAAGTCATTGATATATGCTAAGAATAAGAACGGACCCAAGATCGTCCCCATCGGAACCCCCATTCTGACCAAAGATCCAGAAGATGTCACGCCATTAATGCCAACTTTTTGCTGCCTATCAGATAAGTATGATTCTACAAGATTCAGAGCAGCTCCACGAATTCCATAGTGGTGTAGCTTATAAATTAGAGTGCGGTGCTCTACACAGTCGAAAGCTTTGGAGAGATCACAAAATACGCCAATGGCATCCTGTGAGCTCTCCCAAGCCTCCAGCACATGCTTGACTAACTGGACTCCTGCATCTGTTGTTGATCTGCTTTTCGTGAAACCGAACTGATTTTCGTGTAAAATCCTATGTTCATTAAAATGAGACAAGAGTTGTTGAAGCATTATCTTTTCGAATATTTTGCTCGAAGCCGGAAGCACAGAGACCGGTCTATAATTTGAGGGGTCGGCCTTACTACCTGATTTAAAAATAGGGGTGATTTTACTCATTTTCATTAGATCAGGAAATGTACCTCTATCAATACATAAATTAAATATGATCATCAAATGTGGCGCAATAACTTCTATTATTGACTCTAGCATTTTTACGGATAATCCCCATAAATCCTCTGTTGCTTTAACGTTTAAACATTTAAATGTTTTTATTATTTCAAAAGTAGATATATGTCGGAACCTAAACTCAGGAATTTGGAGCGGGAAGTTGTCTTTCAGAAAGCCCACTGCAACACAAGTGCAAGAATCAAGAGATTTGGTGACTTCTAGTGGTATGTTAGAAAAGAAATTTTCAAATGAATTCGCAACATGACTTGGGTCTGAAACTTTTTGGTTATCTATTTCTAGCACATATTCTGAATTAAAAGATTTACTTTTGCCGGTCTCTGTATTAATAGTTTTCCAAACTGTTTTAATTTTGTCATTAGATTTTCGAATTTTATCCCTTATAAACAAAGCTTTTGCGCGTTTGCATACTGACTTAAAAACTTTTGAGTAATTTCTTACATAATCATGAAAATCTTTACTAGAAGTTAAAGATTTTTTGTGATATAACTCAAACATTATGTCTCTACTTTTTCGAATACCTCTAGTTGACCAGTCACCAAATTGTAACCTACCGTTGAGCTGCAGTTTTTTCTTCGGACAGATTTCATTAAATTCTGTACTTACTAATGAAAATAATGTACTATAAATGTCATGTGGATCTTCAGAAGTGAATTCCACCAGACTAAGTTTCAACTCTATATTTTGTTTAAGCTTTTCTAGTTTACCTTTTGTTAGCGGCCTATGTTCGATAATGGTATTTTTCTTAGTTCTCCCGATTTCGAATTTGATAGCGAGGCCATTGTGGTCTGATCTAACTCCCACCATTACTGATTTTTCTGTAGTCTTACAGTTTGAAAAAATATTATCAATGCAGGTGGATGAAGAGTCGGTTACTCTAGTTGGCTCACTGAACAAAAAATTCAAATTAAAAGATTTAAACAAAGAGATAAGATTAGTTTTATCAGTTGAATCTACCAAAATATCAATATTGAAGTCACCGCATACAATGATTGATTTATTGCTTTTAGTTAATCTCTTGAGTACACATTCCATTATGGACATAAAATTACAGAAATTAGATGCTGGTGGCCGATATACACACAATAATATATGACTTTCCAGTTCTGCACAAGCAATTTCGCAGACACGTTCAACAGAAAAACCTACTATGTCAGACCGTTCCTTAAATTTTATGTTTCTTTTACAAAGAATAATACACCCTCCCCCTTCAGCAGATATTCTGTTGAACGCACTGGCTACCTCAAAATGTGTAACATTAAAAAACATTTTATCTGGTTTTAGCCACGTTTCTGTAAAGCCTAATACATCAAATCTATGTTTATCTAATAAAAGTTCAATGTCTAATATTTTGCCAGAGAAGCGGTTAATATTTTGATAAAATAGCGATAAGATGTCAGCACACTTCTCTGTTGTCTTGTTTAAAAGTTTAAACAATTAATAGCTACATTATTAGTATTATTAGTACATGTACTAAAAACTACAACATTGACTAAAAACTACAACATATATATATATATATATATATATATATATATATATACAGGGTTATTGGTAATTAGACCGGATCCTTTTAAGGGGTGGTAGGGAATGCCATTTGCAACAATATGACTGTACATTGTGATATCCGGAAATGAATCATTTCTGTGATATTCTTTTTTTTTATTTTTTTTTTGGAAAATCCAGTTTTACTACTTTAAAATTCAATTAAAAAAAAGTAATCAACCGATTTCAATTCTGTTCGCAGTTTTAGAGAAACCTTGTTACAGCTCTTAATAATAAACAATAATATCGTACTAATGTAGATCCATCCAAAAACTAGAGGCTTTTTCATAATTTTTATTTGATAATTTTTGTAAGATGCTTTACAAAAACCTTTATTTTCTCTACAAAAACGATAGTAAATTAAGTCTGCATTTTATTTAAAAAACATCTACAAGTCTTTAGCTATCCAACGAGGTAAAAAAATTAGCACTTTATTACACAGTTGCAGAAATAATGCGATTACAAAAGGCCGAGAAAGGAATGAGAATAGTCCATGAGAAGTAGCTATGGAAGAAATACTTTCTTAAGGTAACTTAATTTCTTTTAAAGAAATAAAAGAGTAGATGTAATTAGTCTGTATTTATTATTTTTACAGTTCGTTCTCAAAATGTGAGCCAGAATTTTGAATGCAGAGACGCATACGTCTGCGTAAATTGCTTTTAACAACACTTGTATTTAAATTAATTTTCATTTTTTCTGCTGCATTTATTATGCGCTGTTTCAGTTCTTCGATGGTTGCCACAGGTCCAAGAGTATCGTCGTACACCAAGCTTTTCATGTGACCCCATACGTAATAGTCGACGGGAGTCAAGTCGGGACTTCTGGCCGGCCACGGAATGGGTCCTCCTCTGCCAATCCACTTATTGGGATACTGACGATTGAGCCACTCACGGACGCTCAAACTAAAATGTGCGGGGCAACCATCATGTTGGTAAATCATGTTTCTGCGGGTTTCAAGGGGTACTTCACTGAGTAGCTCATAAAGTTCGTTTCTCAAAAAAAATTCATACGCTTCACCATTGAGGTTGTTGGGCAGAAAGAAAGGGCCGATCAATTCATTCTTAATATTGCCCATCCACACATTAACGGAAAACCTTCTTTGTGATCCTTGTAATCTTTTCTTGTTTGGGTTACCGTCATCTTTCGGGGCCCAATAATGAATATTATGATAATTTGATATTCCATCCTGATCAAATTTGGATTCGTTGGTCCATAAGATTTTTAATAAAAAATTGGCATCTTCCATATCGGTGTTCAACATGAATCTGCAAAATTCGACTCTACGTGCAGGATCTCCGTCTTGGATAACTTGTACCGGAGTCAAATGATACGGGTAGAGTCTTGAGCGGTGCACTGTGTTCCATACTTTCCATTGCGACATGCCAAGACGTCGTGCAATGATGTTTGTTGAAGTCGTAGGATCTTGCTCAAACATGCGAATTATCTGTTCCTCTTCATCCGAATGATAAATACGAGATCGTCCAGCATCACTTTGTCGTCTTTGAAATTGACCAGTTTCTCGTAGTCGCCGGTACACTCCGTCAAATACACTCACATGGGGTAAACGGCGCTGTGGAAATCGAGACTGATACTCCGTTCGAGCATGTGTAGCGACGCCGTTGGCAAAACCATAGCAAAACAGTATGTCCGCATACTCTTCGTTTGTGAACTCTCGAAGCCGAGGTAGATGGTCGTGGGATTCCGCAGTCATGATCAGATCCTTTAGTACAAGCCAAGTCGTCGGGTAAGCAATCAATCAAAAAGTCCAGTTCACTAGCCGAATCACAGAAAAAGAAGTTACACAAGTCCAATAACGTTATCAAGGTCGAAATTTAATCGTAATAAAGGGTTGCCAAAGAGCGTCTGAACAGTACGATGCGCTTGAGCAAACTGGGTTCTCATTGCTCGTTCAACAAACATAAGCGAGAGGGAGACGGCGCATTCAACATGGATACCGTTGTCTAAAACCCTTTCTCGGAATGTCTCTACCTGAGTCTTTGTTATCGCATTATTTCTGCAATTGTGCAATAAAGTGCTAATTTTTTTACCTAGTTGGATAGCTAAAGACTTGTAGATGTTTTTTAAATAAAATGCAGACTTAATTTACTATCGTTTTTGTAGAGAAAATAAAGGTTTTTGTAAAGCATCTTACAAAAATTATCAAATAAAAATTATGAAAAAGCCTCTAGTTTTTGGATGGATCTACATTAGTACGATATTATTGTTTATTATTAAGAGCTGTAACAAGGTTTCTCTAAAACTGCGAACAGAATTGAAATCGGTTGATTACTTTTTTTTTTATTGAATTTTAAAGTAGTAAAACTGGATTTTCCAAAAAAAAATAAAAAAAAAGAATATCACAGAAATGATTCATTTCCGGATATCACAATGTACAGTCATATTGTTGCAAATGGCATTCCCTACCACCCCTTAAAAGGATCCGGTCTAATTACCAATAACCCTGTATATATATATATATATATATATATATACATATGGATCTAGCTAGGTTTCAAATTTATAAAAGTCGTTTTATCCGTGTTTCCAGGCAATCAAAAACTGCTACAATACTGTTTTACCGACACACTAAAGCTACTTGACAATAGATGGCGTTGTTAAGCAACACTAAGCCGATGAGTGTTTGGTTTGAGGTTAGAACAAGAAAACCAAATTGTTTGCTTACGAGTAAAGCTCGGTCATCCAAGTACTGTTTATTTATTTATTTTATTTTATTTTTATTTTATTTTATTCGGAAAACTAACAGCTATCTATCTATTAATAAAGTAAAATATAAAAAGAAGGCTAATTAAAAGTGTATTTAATAATTAAGTTAATTTATCTAAGTCATATTTCCCTTTAGAGTAAAAATTATACAAGTGCAACTGTATGTACGCTAAACGCTGCTGTATCACATTCCTATTATTGATAAAGTGTGTAAACAGGCGGCGAAGGGAAACCTACCGTTAGTATTGGCCCATTAATATATATGAACATGTGTATACCAACTCGGTGATTACGTTTGATCGCTGTAATGCTCATTGACATGCGATATCATTGATTAATGTGGCTGGAATTGGATTACTTGGGAAGGATAGTCTCTTGTGTAGGCTTAGCGAAAATTTGCGTAAGCGTAAGGTAAACGGATCGTTGACGTTCATAGTACTAACTATGATTATCTAGCACAACTGTGGCACATTTATCTCAAATAGTGCGGATTGCCTCAATGGCCTAGTGGTCATGGTGTCACAGACAATTCGGTATGTAAAGTTTTTTTTTTGGTATTTTTTTTATATTTTTATTTCGTAGATTAGGTCATTATAAGAAACTAATTTCAATATTTTTGTTTTATATTCAGTAGTTATTTTATAATATTTTTTTGAAAATTTGAATCCTATGACGTCACTTTTTTGCACAAATATGTAGTTGCGTTGAGGAGCCAAGAAAAGCACGCGAGTAAAAAAAAAGAAACTAGAACACTTGACAGTGACACCTACTAATTCGTAAGTCTCTATTCAATCAAAACAAAAGTGCAAAAAAGTGACGTCATTTAGAGGTCAATGAAAGTCGAATTATTTCATCGTTTTTTGTTAATTTTTTTTAGCATACCGAATTCGGTATGCTAAAAAAAATTAACCTATGCCAATTCCGAAACCATTTCGAGATTTTATGTTACAAACCCTTATTTTTCTACTCTGACCTTTTAAAACGATAAGATGCCATTTATTTTAACAAAAAACGATGAAATAATTCGACTTTCATTGACCTCTAAATGACGTCACTTTTTTGCATTTTATTATCTGTGTGACTATTGAAGTAAAACTTTATCTAACAACACGAGCGGACTTTTGTTTTGATTGAATAGAGACTTACGAATTAGTAGGTGTCACTGTCAAGTGTCAAAGTAAATTCTAGTTTCTTTTTTTTTACTCGCGTGCTTTTCTTGGCTCCTCAACGCAACTACATATTTGTGCAAAAAAGTGACGTCATAGGATTCAAATTTTCAAAAAAATATTATAAAATAACTACTGAATATAAAACAAAAATATTGAAAATAGTTTCTTATAATGACCTAATCTACGAAATAAAAATATAAAAAAAATACCAAAAAAAAACTTTACATACCGAATTGTCGAAAGACACGGGTTGGAATGGAATCCTTTCCAAAGATGGATTTCTACCGACTTCCAAAAAAAGGAGGAGGTACTCAATTCGACTGTATGCTTTTTTTAAATATTTGTTACCTCATAACTTTCGACTGGATGAACCGATTCTCAAATTTTTTGTTTGAAAGCTGGTGCTTTTCGTGTAGTCCCATTTAAATTTCATCAAATTGTACTAAACTTGTTCTCTCTAAAATTTTAAAGTATAAATTATTTAGTATTTGTATCATGTAGTCATGTACAATAATAGTTATATATAATAGCGGTCTTACTATTTTTTTTTATTTATTCATTTGTTAGTTTGCTTGTGTAGTTGATTTATTTAATTCTATTAGTGCTTCGCAATACAACATTGTTCTGGCCCGTGCTAAATGACGTTATTTAAATGTATACAGAGTTTGTAAGTAAGGTGATGATGTGTAAAACTGCAAAAACTATACACTAAGGAAATGCCTATATTACTTCATCAGTCGAACGATCCAGACACAATAGAAATTTCATTGTTATATTAACAATCGACTGGTGAGGGGTAATTTGTGAAAAATAACTATAGAAAATTCATATAAAAGATATACTCACTAAAAGTATGACCCTCCGTCTCTTGTTGCACTGTCAGTGTCTAGTTTTTGCAGTTTTTAACTGAATACTTCGTCATCGTTAACGTCACACCCGACCATTCCCGCACGCGGTCTCCGAGCCGATTAAGTGATAAGCCACCACCATACAAAATCCATTTGAATCGGTCCAGTCGTCTCGGAGATTAGTCCGTACAAACAGACAGACGAACAGAAAAACAGATAACAAAATTAAATGATAAAAATCTAAATTAATCAATTTCTCTCCTGACACGGTTTGAAGCATTTTTGCCATGTAGCGAGTAAAGATAGAGATTGTTGATGGAACCTCGTTATTTTTTGAAACAGGTTATACATTATTACAAAAAAGGAGAATGTATAAACTTGATACATTTACTTAACAAGTTTAAATTAAATGCTTGTACGGAGCCGTCGGTTCGTAAAGTCCACTGCACTTGTATACCTTCGTTTCTAGGAATTTATCTGTAAAGTGGCCAGCGTGGGCTAATAAACAAGGTTATTCTGGGACCTGTAAACTAACAGGTTAATACTTGTTATAATTTAGTATTAATTTATTAAAAATAATATTTAAACCTTTGGAATGTCTCAATTTTAGTTCCCGTGTACATTATATCGCATTAAGATACCTTAACACCGTTTGTATATCCCCTGAGTCTATCGTTACCTCGACGTGCTGTACTAAAATTTTATAACAAGGCCGTATTGGCATCGAAGGTGTATCTTAATAGACCATTATGAGTTTAAATACATGAAGCTTCGCGCTGGGAATTTATATAGAGACAAGGTTTTTGAGAAAGAGTGGAATATTTTAAATCTGGTAACTGTTAGCATTATTTTCAGTTCTTTTCTACCGACTTCCAAAAAAAGGAGGTACTTAATTCGACTGTAACAATTTTTGACTCAAAATTCTTTTATTGTTTGAAAGCTGGTGCGTCCCGCGTGGTCCCATTTAAATTTCATCAAATTCGGTTCAGTAGTTTTTGAGTCAAACTACAATAACTGAATAGAATGGAAGTCGGTTTGAAATTGTTCAAATTGTATTTGTTTGTATGTGATACGTCAGAATGTGAAGCCCCTCGATCTAGAATATCCACTGGTTTTGAGGGAAAGCTGCCAGAACACATGAACAGGTGCTTCGTGACAGGGGTTAAATCTTTACTTGGATTCTGAATTTGTAGTTGGATTTGGCCAAATTCAAGCAACGTCCATATTGTATATTCTTATGACATCAAGTGTCCATTGAAATTATGTAACTTTAAACATAGTTAATTCTTATAATTAATTAATAAATAAATCTCTTCTTATAATTAATAAATCTCGTATAATTTTTATTATTTTAATCCTGATAGTTTGAACTTATTGAGTGATCATGGTCTCGGATAGACTAGATCGGTTCGCCATATTTCACCAATTTTTATATAGGACAACATAGACACAAGGTCTTCAGGTCCCAAACTAGTCAGAGCCTGTACTTTGGTAACCTGATGACTGATATACATACTTATATACATAGTACACGCACAGACACAGCTCAAACAGACATGTTCATGCACACAAATGTTTGACCTGTCCGGGGATCAAACCCGGTACCAGCGGCTTGGAAGGCAGGAGTGCTACAACTGCGCCAACCGGCCAGTCATTGTTGATGAGAAATGTCATAGTAGAGGTTTAAAACAAATAGTCTAAATACCTATGATATCTTATCAAAATTTTCCTGATACACGCAGTAGCTACTCACGGTGTCCCATTATACGTATATAATGTACTATGAAATCTGTGCGGTGTTCAGAGGTCTACTGGTATTTGCGCTTTGGATTTTATTAGCTTACCTACAGTTCTATACTATGAAGTATTAGCGTGCATCGGGAATGGGTTGAGTAAAAGTCTTTCAATCGTCGGAATTCAAATAATATAAAATATACGTAATTTAATCATGCGAAAGTTGTTTCATTTCAAAGTTGAATAAAGCCTAAGAAAATCTTCTGCATTTTGATTAGGTCACCAGCGGCATGAGCTGGTTGCAGTACCTTTTAGAATTTGAAAATACCCCGTGATACTGCAATATCTTTATAAGGGGAGCTTTTCCACCAGAGACGCGCTATGCTGCTTTGCAATGGATGGCTTTGATATCCACCAATCATATTGATTGTTCTCTATATCATAGCACGAGTGGAAACGGATTCAACTTAGATATGTTTTTCTACCGACTTCCAAAAAAGAGGAGTTACTCAATTCGACTGTTTTTTTTTCTTTTTTTATGTTAGTTACTTTATAACTTTCAATAGGGTAAACCGATTCTCAAATTTGTTTTTATTGTTTTAAAACAGGTGCTTTCCGTGTGGTCCAATGTGGTCCTGTGTGGTCGAATTCGGTCCAGTAGTTTTTGAGATACACTCCAATAACTGAATAGAATGGAAGTCGGTATTAAATTTTTCAAATTGTACTGGTTTATGTGGAAGGATGTGTGCTGTGGATGCATGATATGGATACGTGTGATGGATGCGTGCTATGAAAGGTCGCGAGTTGTGTAGCTATGTCAAGAGCAGAGTTCCCTGTAGAAGGCCCGCGTATCTTCCTCTCGTAGCTAATTTGCGGCAGGGCATCTCCATAGCACATCTTACTCGCTACGCTACATAGCTTAGCATCATTGAAAACGTTCAGATAGTTTCGTAGCTTAGCTTTCACATCCTCGCAGCAAAGCTGCATAGCACATCACTGCTGGTAAAGCACTCTTAGGCCCATCAGCTCAGTAATGACAGAGCATCATTGCGCACTATTTGTTGGTAACAACATAATTATAAAGTCTACTGTGGCACGAGCACGAATAGCTGCGTAAGTGTAACGTCGTTCACGTGAAACAGTACAAACTGCCATGTATCTAGCTATCGGCAGCTGTGGCACAGATAACTCATAGTTTGTATGCCGAAGCGTGACGTATTGACGCTTACGATAAGAATACTTTTTCGCAAATTGTTTGTGCTACGGCCTTAGACCACCTCATCGCTAACATCCGTGTAGGTATATAAACAAGTTTTGTGACATTTGCTTTACAAAACAGTTACAGTTACTGTTTAGCAAATAAATACAGTTCCCAGTGCGCAACTTGTTTGTTACTTGTACGTCCCGAAAAATAAAGTTGTAAATCACTGAATAGTAAAAATGAAGACGAGTCCATTGCTCTGCGCCGTCCAACCATTAGTGCTGGCTCTTGTTGAAGCGGTGATGTATGGCGAGCTTGATTTATGGGTTTAATGTTCTTAAATGTTAGTGTTAAGGGGCTGATAGTTGTTGGTAACTAGTGCCCAAATAACATAACATAAGCCCGGGGATAAACCAACACTACAAGCTTTCTTTGATTTGTTTGTTCTTCCTAGATTTGTGAACTTCCTCTAATGTATAGTAGTGGGATAATAGCTGATAATTGTTTGTGATAATGCATGAATGTAGGCACACAGTTTATAAAATGGAACTATGTTTTTATGTTTACCTCGTCCATTGCCTGAAAGGTTTAATAATGCCTTGTTTCACTAAAACGTTATAAGCTAACATATAAATATATTCATTTGACTGTGGCTTGCTTCTGACTACTTGAGTAAATTAACTTCTCACTTGAAGCAACTATATTTATTTGGCCTTACTTATAAAGGCTGCTTGTTATTTTGCTTGTTAAATAACGTCATTTAGTCCTTCCTATACCGTGATAATTAAAATAAAAGATTTATGAATGAAATTGACGTATATTTACGTCACTGGGACGCAAAGGTTTAGTACGGCGCAGATTGATTTTCCTATGAGCACTACTAAACAACGACATTTAGTACAGTCACATTTGTTTTCCTGTGCAGTGCGCACAGGAAAACTAAATAACGCCATTAGTACGGCGCAGATTGCTTTTCCTGTGCGCACTACTAAATAACGTCTTTTAGTACAGTCACATTGGTTTTCCTGTGCGCACTACTAAATTACGTCTTTTAGTGCGGCGCAGATTGGTTTTCCTGTGCGCACTACTAAATAACATCATTTAATACAGTCACATTGGTTTTCCTGTGCGCACTACTAAATTACGTCATTTAGTACGGCGCAGATTGGTTTTCCTGTGCGCACTACTAAATAACGTCTTTTAGTACGGCGCAGATTGGTTTTCCTGTGCGCACTACTAAATAACGTCTTTTAGTACAGTCACATTGGTTTTCCTGTGCGCACTACTAAATTACGTCTTTTAGTACGGCGCAGATTGGTTTTCCTGTGCGCACTACTAAATAACATTATTTAATACAGTCACATTGGTTTTCCTGTGCGCACTACTAAATTACGCCATTTAGTACGGCGCAGATTGGTTTTCCTGTGCGTACTACTAAACAACTTCATTTAAAGTTAAGCAGCGTTTATATGTAAGGCCTATTAACATAATTCACAAGGAATGGCAACGTACATGTTATATATGTGTACATGTACGATGCCTTGATAGAGGAAAATAACATTTAACTATAACATGATCAGCTCATAATGGCCTCGTATTTGGTATCATTATATGTTTTTACACCTTTTCTTAATGCGATGTGTGTAATAAATATTTACAAAAACCCACCGTGGCCGGGACTCGTGATAATGTATTATTGAATTAACCACTAATTTACTTAGAGATATAAAAATGAAATCTTACCTGGTATTTAATTCAATACTTTATTATCTTTCCCCTTAGGTACTGGTTAAGGCGCGGTCCAACCCCAGTTTTGAAATAATATACGATGCTTAACATAAGATTGAAAATTGCTTATCAGATTTCTACTCCGGCTTTTCTAGATCAGATACCTACTAACAAATTAAAATAACATGTTGGTCACAAACGTTAGAAGTATTCAAATTATCAACGGGATAATTACCATGTATATTTTCTGTGAGTTTCCGATATTTTGGTAGTTTTGATGTGTGTCGAGATAAATCAAAAACTAACAGTGAGAACAATAGTAGTGGTGCCTCGCATAACAAACGAGTACGGAAGAGGGTAGACCGTTTCGTCTGCTCGTAAACATTTACCCACCCACAATTCCTCAGTTCATCCGTGATCATGGCGCTTGCGACAAGCAAGAAATATCCGAAACTCACAGAAAATATATTATACAAAGTATAATTATCCCGTTGATAATTTGAATACTTCTGAAATAACTGGAACTGAACAAATGGACGATACATGAAAACAACCAAGCCATGACTGGATATCGAAATATCCACTGTTAATTAAAACGTTGGAAAAGGCATATCTGTCTAGAAGTAGACCAGAACAGTCGACAGCAGAGGATATTAGTACTTTAAAAGCATTACATTATTTGTCTTCGATTTCATAAAGTTTTTCGTAAAGTTAAATTTTCCATCAGTCAAATAACTATCTTGTGCTTGACAGAATACAAGAAGCTTTCACGTTCATTTTTCCCAATCCCACTTTCAGCTGTGACAGTTCTACACATGATTGTGTTGTTTAGGCACAAGCAATAGGAACGACATTTGCTTGAATGCGTTTTGAATAACCTGAATTTGTAGCAAGAAGATGTATTTTTTATTGTTTAAGAAATAGGGTTGACTTTAGATTATTTTGGAGGTTAGTTTGGATTATGTTGTACTCGTTTGATTGTGTTGTTTATGCATGTAGAATAGAGACCATATTCGCGTGATTGAGTTTTGAATATTCTAATCTTTTGCAATGGAATTTTGATTCTGTTTTTAGAATGGTAAGGTTAAGTTTTGTTTGGGTTGGGATGTTGAGGAATATCTCATAGGAGCGATTTGAAACATGTTCAGAGATGGTGGCGGTGAAAGCTTTCATCCCGTTCGTGTTTTATTTTTAAATTGCGATTTACGTTCGCGAAGATGTGAAGGCGTTCGCCAGAATCTTGGATTTCCTCATTTGCGATATTAAAGTTTATTAGAAACTTGGCAATATACGTGAAAGAGAGCTTATGGATTAAATGTTGCTTATGTGCTGAGATTGTCGAACCTGAGATACCTGTTTTTAGATGGTTGGTTCATTTCCTTATAAACTTTGCGACCCTTTTGCCAAACATACAACGTCCATCTGTCTATTTGTCTGTCCTGTATTTAATGCGATATATATATAACACAGATAATTGTAGATCGATGTGGATTGACGACCATTAATTAATTATATGTGCCTTATTCTTATTTCTTTTTCTAAATGTAAAACACAAATCTTAAAAATGCCGTCGGTAGGTACTGGGAAAAAAATTGCAGAAATAAATAAGACCAACAAATATTGTGAGAGCAAATTCCAAGAGAGGGAGTCACTTTGATGAACCATTATAAATAAAACATAACGAACATGCGACAATGGACATTTCTGCGAATCACACATAAGCTGACCAGAGATCGAATCAGGAACCGGTTACTTTGAAGGCATCTACTAATGATCAAGTCTAACACCTACAAGGATCCTAGGGTGACAGGGGGGGGGGGGGGGGGGGGGGGGGCTGTCAGACATTGATCAAACAATGTACCTATTTCACTGTTCCACAGTAACCCGTATCTCTTTCAGGCTGTAAAAAGCTTTACGACCTCACTCAACGATACTTACATGTTATTTGGAGATATTTGTCCAATGTAAGGGTGGTATTGGACCAATATTTTTGAGTAAGAATCAAATTACATCAAATCGTACTATTTATTTATTATTATCGTACTTGGAAGTAATATTTGAGGTGAAGAAGTACGATATTGAGTTATTTTATTTAGTGTAGATAGTGGAAGGTTATATATAAAAGTAAAAAATAGGGTGTGGCTGTGTCACGGACACGGCCGTGTGTTGTACGTGAATACGTGTCTCCGAGTCAAAAGTTATACTAATTGCAAATCTCGATACGAAGCAAAATAACCACAAAATGGCGGCGCTTCCCCCTCCACCCCGCGAGATGCGTCACTGTTTTCGCTTATCGTAATGAATTCTTTGATCCTTTAGCTATCCAGTGGTATAATTTAATTTTGGATCTATAGGATAGATTAGTAACTACAACGCCAAGCTTTATCCCCCAATTTTGTTATCATTAGGTGTTTTGGATTGCCCCCGTGTGGTGGCAAATTTAAAGACGTTCACGTATTCACGTATTTATAAAATATTATATTTGATGAAAGTGTGGAAAGATAATTGACGACCTGCAGGCCTAGACAAAATTCAAACAGGCGTGTTTCCGCACACGCTACAGACACAAATGTGCCTACGAACTTAGCGTGACGTCACGTGACTTTTCCACAGGTAATGTCAACGTCATACATTTTGGAGTTGTCGTTTGGCACTAACGATTACAGATACATCTTTTGTCTGGGCCTGCTGTCTGGTTCGTGTTACCCGAGCTACATTCAAATGTTTGGTTTTGTCACTCTCGGTAGGTACAGCAATAGTCATATTTTACTTTTGATAAGTAGAGCTATACACATGTTTCTCTCTCGGTAGGTAGAACAATACACATGTTTAACTCTCGGTAGGTACAGCAATACACAGTTTTCACTCTCAGTAGGTAGAGCAATAGTCATATTTCACTTTTGATAAGTAGAGCTATACACATGTTTCTCTCTCGGTAGGTAGACCTAT
Organism: Selenia dentaria; assembly: GCA_917880725.1. Classification (NCBI taxonomy): domain Eukaryota; kingdom Metazoa; phylum Arthropoda; class Insecta; order Lepidoptera; family Geometridae; genus Selenia; species Selenia dentaria. Next base: position 33,568,418 of record OU862890.1, on the reverse strand, counting down.
ACACATGTTTCTCTCTCGGTACGTAGAGCAATACACATGTTTAACTCTCGGTAGGTACAGCAATACACAGTTTTCACTCTCAGTAGGTAGAGCAATAGTCATATTTCACTTTTGATAAGTAGAGCTATACACATGTTTCTCTCTCGGTAGGCACATCAATACACATGTTTAACTCTCGGTAGGTACAGCAATACACAGTTTTCACTCTCAGTAGGTAGAGCAATAGTCATATTTCACTTTTGATAAGTAGAGCTATACACATGTTTCTCTCTCGGTAGGTACAGCAAAACACAGTTTTCACTCTCAGTAGGTAGAGCAATAGTCATATTTCACTTTTGATAAGTAGAGCTATACACATGTTTCTCTCTCGGTAGGTAGAACAATACACATGTTTAACTCTCGGTAGGTACAGCAATACACAGTTTTCACTCTCAGTAGGTAGAGCAATAGTCATATTTCACTTTTGATAAGTAGAGCTATACACATGTTTCTCTCTCGGTAGGTACAGCAAAACACAGTTTTCACTCTCAGTAGGTAGAGCAATAGTCATATTTCACTTTTGATAAGTAGAGCTATACACATGTTTCTCTCTCGGTAGGTAGAGCTATACACATGTTTCTCTCTCGGTACGTAGAGCAATACACATGTTTAACTCTCGGTAGGTAGAGCAATACACAGTTTTCACTCTCAGTAGGTAGAGCAATAGTCATATTTCACTTTTGATAAGTAGAGCTATACACATGTTTCTCTCTCGGTAGGTAGAACAATACACATGTTTAACTCTCGGTAGGTACAGCAATACACAGTTTTCACTCTCAGTAGGTAGAGCAATAGTCATATTTCACTTTTGATAAGTAGAGCTATACACATGTTTCTCTCTCGGTAGGTACAGCAAAACACAGTTTTCACTCTCAGTAGGTAGAGCAATAGTCATATTTCACTTTTGATAAGTAGAGCTATACACATGTTTCTCTCTCGGTAGGTAGAGCTATACACATGTTTCTCTCTCGGTACGTAGAGCAATACACATGTTTAACTCTCGGTAGGTACAGCAATACACAGTTTTCACTCTCAGTAGGTAGAGCAATAGTCATATTTCACTTTTGATAAGTAGAGCTATACACATGTTTCTCTCTCGGTAGGTACAGCAAAACACAGTTTTCACTCTCAGTAGGTAGAGCAATAGTCATATTTCACTTTTGATAAGTAGAGCTATACACATGTTTCTCTCTCGGTAGGTAGAACAATACACATGTTTAACTCTCGGTAGGTACAGCAATACACAGTTTTCACTCTCAGTAGGTAGAGCAATAGTCATATTTCACTTTTGATAAGTAGAGCTATACACATGTTTCTCTCTCGGTAGGTACAGCAAAACACAGTTTTCACTCTCAGTAGGTAGAGCAATAGTCATATTTCACTTTTGATAAGTAGAGCTATACACATGTTTCTCTCTCGGTAGGTAGAGCTATACACATGTTTCTCTCTCGGTACGTAGAGCAATACACATGTTTAACTCTCGGTAGGTAGAGCAATACACAGTTTTCACTCTCAGTAGGTAGAGCAATAGTCATATTTCACTTTTGATAAGTAGAGCTATACACATGTTTCTCTCTCGGTAGGTAGAGCTATACACATGTTTCTCTCTCGGTACGTAGAGCAATACAAAGTTTTCACTCTCAGTAGGTAGAGCAATAGTCATATTTCACTTTTGATAAGTAGAGCTATACACATGTTTCTCTCTCGGTAGGTAGAGCAATACACATGTTTAACTCTCGGTAGGTACAGCAATACACAGTTTTCACTCTCAGTAGGTAGAGCAATAGTCATGTTTCACTTTTGATAAGTAGGACATTAAACATGTTTAATATATGATCAAACGAACTTACAAAGTGATGTTCGATCATTATTTTACGAGTCTCTTCATTTGAAGATATAGTATTATTGTTATTTTTAACTGGTAGTACCTTTAACCTACAGGCAACATCGCACGTTTTTAGAGTAAAGTAATCGATTATTAGGATATCAATCGATTCTTGTCATTCGAGTTTTACCTCACCCCTAGGTCGGCCATCTTACTTTCCTCATTCCTTTTTCGTGCCAGGCGACGAGCGCACGTCTACTCAAAATGCCGAAACGGAGTGCCGAAGAAAAGTGCATCACAACAAAAAGAAATTACAAGATGAAGTAAAGAAAACACGTAACCGTATTATAAAACGGACCTTGGACTCATCGAATGTTGAAAATATAAAAGGTATGTTACCTACCCACATTTGACTTTATAAAATGTTAAAGAATAAAATAAACTGCGATTGAATGCGAGTCAATTGCGATAACCTGGGTAACTGCGAGTTACCTACGTAGTTACTTATTTTGGGTACCAGCGATCGTGCATTTAGTACTTTTAATTTATTAAAAATACCAAACTATCTCCAAAATCGGGATTGGCTGTGAGCCTATCACGAAATGAGAGTAACTGCGAGCTATTCACGATATATTTAAAATACACGCTATTCCTAGAGGAGTATGCGTTTTAATCATAACTTCTATCTAACAAAACTAAATTAGTAACTGCTTCGTTCACGAATGCGTGAAAAATAAAAATGTAAAATCTAACTGAATTTGAGAAACTGCTATAACACAGCCTTTAACAATTCCAGTAACGAATCACGGCGACTCGTATGTCGATGTGGTGATAGAAGATCAATCCGAGCAAACGATAAATTCTGTCGGCATCACCAACCCCACTCCCACCACGGCTGCCTTTGCACTGGAAGCGTGTACGTCAGACACTACTGACTTTGGAGAAAATATACACAATAGCTTAGCTAACCTGTGGCTCCCTTTATTACTTAAGTTGTCTAAGGAGGTTAAAAATAACCTTATTAAGCAATATTTAATACCGGCAAATTGCAAGCAGTTACAAGCCTCAAAACTCAAGGCAGATATTTCAGCGGCAGCCTCTGACGTCGTAAGAGAATGCGATATAAAACTAACATGTTTTCAGCAAGAACTTCGTGCCGACATAGCGGCCATAAATCGGGGAATAGACATGATGTTAAAACATGACAATAAGGCTCTAGCGCTGAATAACCTAAGCGATGGTTGCCGTCTATTGTCGAACTCGCACTATTGTTTTGGTAGACTAGTGGTATACTGACTATACCGTGCTTGGAGAAAGGTTTTTCACACTTCATACAAGATACCGAACGTGATTACACATTATTAAGTAACAAGTTGGCCGAAAAAAATAAGGCCTGTAAGGCGATTGAAAGGCCAGGCCATCACATTCTAAATAAAACTAAACACCGAAGTGCTATTCACCAAACATCGGCCAGTCGCCCCGCGCAACCGGGAAACTGGTTGGAACCTTCTCGTTGGCCGTCATTCAGGGGGGGCGGGGAGGTCGAGGAAGAACAGCGTTGACAGCACCTCGTTGACCATACCCTACGACGACTCAAACAACAACAAAGAGTTCCAACTCCAACCAACCCAAGATCCATGCCAACCCGCAGCATTAGTACAGGTACATGCAGCTCGACTTATATATTTATATAATTGTTGGTTGAATATAACTTACAATCAGGTAGTTTTGGCATGGATCGGACAAGGATATTCAATTGCTGTTAAATGTATGGTTAATTAATCGGTAGTTTATCGGGCTAAGTTTAACCACGATGTCCGTCGAGAAATGTTCAGCGCTCAATAAACTAATATAATTAGGAGCGCTATCTAGTTTTACCACTGGAAGTGACCAGTTTGTATCAAACATATTTTAAGCCCCAAAACCCAACGATTCACCCTCAATTTAAAACCATTAAATAAATATATTTCAAATTCGCATTTCCAAATAGACGATTATAGGACAGTGTCGAAACTTATATCAGAGAATCGATTGTTAGCCACCATTGTTTTAAAGCAAACTTAACTTTTAGTTCCAATAGTTTTAACTGACCGGAAATTCCTTAGATTCGAATTTCAACCTACCTTGCAATACCTTAGGGATTGTCTGTAGCTCCAAGAGTATTTATTAAAATAATAAAGGAGGTTATTACTTGTCTAAGAAGTCAAGGACACAAATTGGTTATATTTATTTAGATTGTGTAGATACAATGTCCAGTGTACTTTAAAATTACTATATTGTTAGGGTTTCGTAGTGGCCCACAAATAACAAAAAGAAAGGGTTCGTTGTACCCTGAACAAACTAAAAGATTTTTAGACTTTGTGTACATTTCTAAAGAGTTTAACATGTCTTTGCCCTAGAAAAACGCAACCATATTGTTCAATTCGTTGATAAATAAATACACTTACAAAAATGTACCATGTGCCGCGAGTTTGCCAAATTAATTGGGTTCCTTATTGCTGCTTGTCCCGCTACAACGTATGGATACTTGTACACGAAAAATTGAGAACAGCAATTTCTCACTTTACATGAACGTAATGACAATTATAATAATATAAAAATTATTAAGCTAAAATTAAAACTCCAAATGTAGTTTTGGAAGAATTAAATTGGTGGAAAGAAAATAATTTGAAGCCTAAAACAGAAAAGGTAGATACACATATGAAATACCTATTTACCGACGCTTCCCTGACAGGGCCGTGACCTGTTTGCGGGAATAAATGAGTTAACGGGAGATGGAAAGCAGTAGGGAAAGAATATCATATTAACTATTTAGAATTGTTAGCCATCTTCCTTGGTCTAAAAAGTTTAGTAATTTAACGAATCTGATTATGCAATATTATTGCGAGTCGATAATACCACCGCGATAAGCTTTGTTAACAGAATGGGTAACATCCAATTTCCCTATTTAAGTAGCCTTGCCAGAAACATTTGGAATTAGTGAGAGAGTCGCAATATTTAGTTATTCGCCTTCTATGTCAACACCCAATATAATCGCGCCGACGCAGATTTTAGAAAAATCAACAACATACAAAATGGGAGTTATCCGATAACGATCATAATTTTCAGAAAATAATAATATGTTTTGGATGCCCTGAAGTCTATTTATTCGCTTCTCACAACAATGCCAAATGTAGCACATTTATATACTGGAAGCAGCATCCAGATGCAATCGCTGTTGATGCCTTTACCGTAAATTGGAAGCATACATATTTTTATGCTTTTCCCCCATTTTCCTTGATTTAAAAATGTTTACAAAAAGTCATCGACGACGAAGCCACTGGCATACTAGTTTTCCCATTCTGTCCATCACCGCCATGGTTCCCGCTTTTACAAAATGTGTTAGTGACCAGATCATATTCTCAACCCCCGTAAGTTTCTACTGCGATCTTATTTCGGGATCATCACCCCTGTACGACAACCTTACCCTGGGTGCCGCGAAGCTCTGCGGACAGCGTTCACACAACGCGGCGTCCCTTCTGCCGCGCTCAAACTAATGATGGCGTCACTGTCCAACAACACACTTAAGCAGTACAACGTATCATTCAATATTTGGTAGCAATTTTGTGAGAACAATTATACTAATTATGTTCATTATTTCCATAATATTAGTATTGTCTTTTTTTTAATTAAGCACTTTAGTGACGGCTGTTCATACGGGTCCCTCAATGGGTACAGTACTATCATTATTATTTGGGAATTCAATTGGATCTGGTGATCATATTAGGCTTCTCCTTAAAGGAGTATACAAAATTAAGCCTAATTATCCAAATTACAGCTCGACGTGGGAACCACAAGCGGTTCTTGATTATATTTCATATTGGTATCCCAATGTAGACATATTAACTTTAATATCAAAAACCTTACAAGGAAACTCGTGATACTCTGTGAAGAGCGCACAGGGTTCAAACCCTGTCACTCATAAAACTGGAAAATCATAGAGACCGGTATTAAGATAGTTACACCAGATCGAATTAAGACCTCAGCACCCGGTCACTATCAAACGGTGTTATTTATGCCTTATTTTACGGTAAATCTAAAGATTTGCTCTGCTTCAGTCCTCAAGGATTATATGTTTGTAAGAAACAGTTTGAAGACCGAGAATGTAGGAAAATTGTTACTGACAATAAAACGGCTACATAAAGTCCATAAGTCGTCGAATTAAAGCAGTGATGACACTTTAATCCATACCGCACATAATACGCGATATGCTTCCACAAGCTCCTCGGGACTTAGCGTAGATGTTATAAGAAAAACAGCAGGCTGGATCCCCACCTCCAGCACTTTTGCTCGCTATTATAGTAGATCTATCGTAGGTAAAAATTAATGTGACTTTGCTAGATCTGTTGTTTTCCATCAGAACAAATATAATAAGTATATCTTTGTGTAATTAAGTCTAATTGTGTCAATTAATTATAAGGATAATGTTATACAAACCCATAAGAGGTTGTGCGATTAATAATAATTACAATAAGAATTAAAAAAAAAAAGTTTGGATCCTAAAAACTTTTAACTCTCGTAGTTTGACATACAAAGGCACTTCAAGATCAGTAAAAGAAAACTTCATTCTCTAAATATCTACCAGTTAAAAATAACAATAATACTATATCTGAAAAATTAAGTGACGTAATATAATATATGATCAAACGAACTTACAAAGTGAAGTTCGATCATTATTATATGAGTCACTTCATTTGAAGATATAGTTAGTTACCCAATCCCACCCGATAAACACGGCTATCACCTATCCTGAACCCTAACTACGAAGCTTTGTTTTGGGAAAATCTCTAAAAAGAATGGGGAAAGTAAGATGGCCGACCTAGGGGTGAGGTAAAACTCGAATGACAAGAATCGATTGATATCCTAATAATCGATTACTTTACTCTAAAAAACGTTCGATGTTGCCTGTAGGTAAAAGGTACTAGGAGCACATTTATAAATTCACATATTTATAAATAGCTAAATGAAAGTTAAACCCGTTTTAACTATTTAGTCAGAAAAGTAGTTTAGAGCACTGTGTGTGTAATTGTAAGCAGACGTGGTGCATGCCCATGCCAGTCGCAGTGTCAGATACAGCTGAAGTTCTCAAGAGCACTGCACTGCTATTCACCCCGACTGTTATTCCTATATACTATATTATTCCCATTGCAGTGCCCTTCAAAGACACTTGCTCATGTTTCGTAGCAAAAAATATCTATAATTGTTACTGATATTAGTAACAAAACAACAAACAAGATGTTGTAATATCCCGCATAGAAGGTCTCCACCAAATAACTCGTGTTTTCTAACCTCTTTTAAATTCTCATCCTAGTAGCGCAAGAAAAGTCTTTAACCAAGTCCACCCGCGGTGTAATTAATAGATATATACCTAACTCAGCGTTCCGGAAACTTCGCGAAATCTTCTCGTCTTAAATACCTCAGTGCCTCAAGACAAGAGTATTCGACCAATGTGTGTTACCAGTGATGACTTATGGCACTGAAACGTGGTCTCTTACTATGGGCCTCATAGATAAGCTCAAAGTCGCACAACGAGCTATGGAGAGGGCTATGCTCGGGGTTTCTCTACGTGATCGAATCAGAAATGAGGAGATCCTTGGACGAACAAAAGTCACCAACATAGCCCAGAAGATTAGCCACTTTCACTACCTGATCAAGGTCGCAGGACGACGTTGGATGCAGGCTGGTGTCAACCAGTCCTTTTGAAAAACTATGGGGGAGGCCTATGTTCCTACGGCTAAGATGATGATGATACCTAAATCTGTAGATTAAAGATATCCATCATTGTGAAAAAAATATGTGACTTTTGACACTTTTTACTTAACCTATACGCATCAGTCGACGTTAGTTTGAATCATAGATATTTAGTTCTATGCGTTAACAGAATGCCGAACCATTAATAATAAAGAATAATAATACTATTACAAACACTCCATTTAAAATAGTTATTAAAAATGTTTGCTAAATTTAATTCGCACGGAACCCTAAATTCTCCTGTGGGAGCAATCTCAGGATCGAGCACTGAATATCAATCATGACTGATTCTAATGGCACACACGCAATATTAATGAAAATATTGATTTTATTACATGTATTGAATTTAGGACAATATCTCAGACCTCTAGTTCATTGATCCACATTGCCAGGAAAATCTGTATACACTTAATAATATAACCACATACGGAACCCTAAATTCTCCTGTGGGAGCAATCACAGTATCGAGCACTGAATATCAATCATGACTGATTCTAATGGCACACACGAAATATTCATGAAAATATTGATTTTATTACATGTATTGAATTTAGGACAGTATCTCAGACCTCAGGTTCGTTGATCCACATTGCCAGGAAAATCTGTATACACTAATAATATAACCACAGTCTTATAAAATAATACTGTGATAGAACAAGTAGTTCTGCGAACAGTAGACCACGCGAGCTCGGTAATTTTTGCAGTCCGAGCTGCAGACGGTATCAATGTTTCCTGATGAATATTATCAAAATGGACCAGTTTTTAAATTTCACAACCTTGTATCTCGGCTAACCACTTGACTATTTATGCTTACCCATATTTAAAAATCATCTTAAAAGTCAGGTACAAGTGTATTTTACATAAATAAAAACATCACCATTTCCACTTCACTAGTCCACTGGTCCAGGAGACAGCAGTGAGCTTCACACCGCTTAAGGCGCGCTTGTATCCTGATAATAGTAAAGAGCAGAACTTTTAAACACCTAGTGTAACGAAACAAATCGATAATATATTATGAAAAAAATACAAAGGTTAGTAAAGGAATAGGAAAAGAGTAATAACCGAATAGAATTCATAAATATAACTCTCTTTCAGCAGAAAAAAATCCTGAATAAGTCCACAAAAATAAACTTTCACGTCTAAACTCTCAGAATTTTCAGCGATAACACTATATATTTTTTTAGGTAATACTTAGCCAACGTATAGTACTAAAGTAATAATCAGCAGTTTTTTCAATAGTGTTAGAATATATCGAAAAACATAAAGAACACGTACAAAATTAACGTATTTTCGCATTACATCGTCCAATCTAACAAGCGATTTTCAAACTTAGCATCGTAAATTATTTTAAAATCGGGGTTGGACCACGTCTTAATATTGAAATCCAAATTTAATTTAAATCAAATTAACAACACGTAAGATAACGTCTAAAGTATACAATAAGTTTTAATAAAAAAGTTATCATGATCTCAGTATCCCATACTAGGTTGGTCTGTAGAAGCTTACATCCAAATGCAGACTTCTTTAACCGATTCTTTTAGACAAACTGTAAAACGACGTAGGCGCTCTTCTGCGATTCTTATAAGGTTATATGTCCATCTTGGTGGTGATTTCATATACCCTGCGTTTAATGGTCATCAGCCATCAATTGTTCCATACCTACTACAACATTAGGTGGCATTATAATTTGAGTGCCAACAACACTTTTAATCGCGTGACTCTTCCGATTAAAAGTTTTAGGAGTTATATTATTTTTAGCTCAAGGAACGAAGGTTTTATCTACATGCAAATTTTAATTCTTAAGACACGTAGACAAGCCATCAACTTCTAGTTCATTTTAACCGTCGTATGGTGACCGTCTTAATAGAAAGTTGAATTCGATGCTCGGAAGAATTGACGCCGTGGCCTCGCGGTCATAACGTCTGACATGGATTGTCGGAAGAAGTAAGTTCGAATCCCGTCCGAGGATGTGTATTTTTCTCTCATAAATAACAAAGTTTGTAATTTAGCTAAATCTTGAATCAGAACGCATATAATACGGTGCAGTAAACATTCCACGTTCCTTAAATTTCAAGCAACTTAATTCCCCACATCCAGAGAGATAAGTTCGCAAACACATAAAGTAAGGGCCGCGACGGACCGGGGACGGGACGTGATGCAACTTGCATGCCACGTCTCGTGTTCGCGTCTGGAGATGAGCCAGACGTGGCTTATAGACTGGGAACTGTGGAAGGAAAGAGTTACAGTAACCTATGCCCCCATTAAGGGAATAAAACTTGCAGCAACTTATGTTTCCACTACAAGATATTGGGATCCGTTTAGGCAAGCTATTAACTCCATTTACCCCTCCCCCTTTCTTTCTTCTAGGTGAAGAACATTCATAGAACAGTTTTAAGATCCAACTCTCCAATACCTAGAATGCGCATTTTATACAGACTTGTTCATAAAAATTGTAATTTGTTAGATATATTTGGAGGTTCTATTGCTAAATTAAAAAGGTTCTGGTAAAAATGATGCCTGAGTTTATGCTTAAAATTATTGAGATATTTTGATACAATGAGTTAAGATTAAGATAATACTGTCACATCTAGCTGTTAGCTTTATGTTTGTCGACACCAATGCAAATCATTAATTCAATTCCCAAAGATCCTCCTCATCCTCGGATGTATAATGTTTTTATTATATATAAATGACCTTCCTAAAATAATAAATGACTTCTGCATTTTTTGTCGATGTTATTTCAATTTTTACATCATGTAATAATCATATCAATTTGAATAAATATCTAACTGACATTTTTAATATAATAATTAATTGGATGACTTACCATAATCTCGACCTAAATATGACTAAAACAAAAATATTGCAATTTAGACCCAACCAAAAACCCCCACTTGACATTAATTGTATTACAATAATACCAAAATATTAGAATGTGTTGACACGGCCACACTTTTAGGGTTAGAACTTGACTCCTTTATAAACTGGAAAGCTCACATAAAAAAATAAATGCTAAACTATATCTAGTTTCTCTTATGCAATGAGGGTACTAAGACGTGCTACCGACATAAACACAGCAATTACCGCCTATCACGCTTACGCCTCGTCGTGGCTCAGATACGGTATTATTATCTGGGGGAACAGTGTTAATATAGTAGACCACTTCATCACCCAGATAAAATGCATCCGTATCTTAGGCAATATAAAGTTCCATAAGCCATTTTTTATTAAATTTAAAATCCTGTCAGTAGTGTCTCTCATACACACTCGAAAAATGTAAATTTGTAAAAAATATCCTGACTTGTTTAAAAAAAAGCCGATAAATATAATAAAATACGATCTTAATATAGAGATAAATTAATAGAACCGCAATCAGACCTCGTGATGCATAGCACTAGCCCTTACTCAATGTCTGTTTAAAGATGTAGAAAATGACGTTACCTTTGTTGCAAATCTAAATAGCATGCTCGAGAAAAAATGCTACTATTCATTAGATTAATTTTTCAACGACAATTTTGTTGATATGAAATAACTCCTTTCGCACAAACAAACTATTGCCATACCCTTACAGGGTCATATAGTGTCATTCTGTAACATGTAAACAAGACCTGCATTCAAACATATATAATATGTTGCAATAAAGTATTGAGTATTGTATTCAACAACATTAATGAAAGGATTTAGTTAGATGTATACCAAAACTGGGAGATGGGAGGGAGGTCACCATAAATCAGCTATAAACGGTCCTCTACACGAGTGCACGAGGAAGGCTGCAGCCAGGGAGGAATAGCGACGCATTGTAAGGCGCGTTACACAACCGAAGTGACGACCACAACCGCTCTGTCAAGAGCGTAGCGATGAAGAAAAAGGTACCAAAACTATTTAATTATTTTGTAAAATTTAATAATATTGTATGTGATGTTTCCCGTTTAACAAAATAGTGCAAGCAACTTAAACAAACAAAATTATTTATACGACACGAGATGTAATTTAACTTTACATTGGTAAACAAATAAGTACAATTAAATAAAGCCCTCTTTCCTAGAGTTCATATGCCATAATTCATTTCGCTGGTTTGCATAATATTGAGAAAAAAGAGTCTGAAGACTTCGTTTTTAGTTTAACTATTAGGAGTCCGTATCTTTAGAGGCAAAAGGAACACTTTATTGTCCATCTGTCTGTCAAGACGCATAATCTCGGGAACGCGGTTATGGGTCTATCTGGAGCATCTGGATCTGGTGGTGGAACTACCGAGTTGATAGTAATATCTCGAGATGGTTAGGCGGTAAAGAACTTTCAAACTTGGTTCGTTTTTTGTGTGTATTTTGAAGGAAAGAAAGAAACATTTTTATATGTCACGTAGTGCATAGGTTAAAATATAAACGTAACCAAAACATTTTGTGAAAAGATCCAAATCAATAGTTTATTAAGAAACTTACATGATTTATTTGATACAGGTCAACCCCTAGAATCGCCACTTGCCACATTTTAATACAATAGATTTCGCAGAAATCAACCTTTTTTCTAAGAACTCCAACGTGTGTGGTTAAAAGATGTATAATTAACAAAAGACCGTAGTAACAGCAATAAGCCATAAGTCCACACTTATATTTTATCACATGTCCGCGACCCGTGACATCTCACGATGATTTGCAGGCACATGCCTTGCAGTGATGCTGCGAATTCAGCGGAATCATAGACAATTTTGTTAAGAAGAAGAAACCTAATAATTTTATTCATGTCATTAGCATACGAAACAAGCACGAGATCCACCTCATTTTAAGCGGTATCCTTTATCTATAACAGATATTACGTCGTCACAAGTGACGATTTGCACTGCGCTCATCGCCTTGAGATATTACCATCAAAGTGGAACACAGCAATGCGAAATTACAGCGTCATGGTAGAGGCATGGTACACTTTTACAATCATTGAATCAAAATTTTCAAATTAGGAATATTAACGCAAAAGCTCACATTAATGTTCTAACGTACGAGTACGGTAGCTCCCGAACTATTTTCTTAGTTGGCGGACAACATCGTTCCGACACAGCCGCGTCGCCAATTTAATAACATTTCCGCGACCGCCTCTTTATTAGTCGCTGTTAAACCGGCGAGCAAACTCACTTTGCTACGTTCTTATTTTGAATGCAGGATACTTCTTTATCGGCAGGTTTATAGAGTTGTATAACGAATTGTTTTTCATCGCTTGAGGTACTGAAGTTACTGATTAAAGTTCAGTATAACCTTTTTTTTTCTATTTTTTATGGGATAGGTTGGTAAACGAGCAAGCGGCTCACCTGATGGTAACTGATAACGTCGCCCACGAACATCCGGCGCAATACCAGAGGTCTCGAGGATGCGTTGCCGACCTTTGAGGAAGGATGATAGGAAAGAAGAGATAGAAGGGGGAGGGGGAAGGAGAGGGAGAGTGGGGAAGAGGGAATCGGGCCGCTGGAACCTCCCACAAACCAACGAAACGCAATAGCAAGCTATGTTACTTCACGTCAGTTTTATGGGGGAGTGTGGTACTTCTCCAGTCATGCCGGCCCATTCGGCTGTGGGGTTACAGCGTGGCACTACCACCGAAAAAAAAACATCGCAAAAGTCTTTTGACATTTGTTTGATAAGTGAAGTATTTATATTCATATTTTTTCAAAGGTGTCCCCCTCATTATACCTACCTGCATAACATTTTTGTGTATTTAATTTTATTATCGTATTTAGGTTTTTTACGTTTTAAAGACCGCTTGACCCTCTAATGATAGTGCATTTTTACTACCTAGGTTTTTATTTGAATTATTAGTTTTGGTCGTATAGCAGTGTAAGAAATATTTGCATGATAAATAAATAACTCTATCCTTAAAGTTCCTGTAAAGTTACATTTAAAGCTAAACAAAAAAAAATCAGACAATTGTATATTTCACTAAAGTTATGACTAAAAATTAGAAGTAGTTTTGTTTACAGTCAAAAATGGCAAACTCTGATAGTATAATTGAGTAAGGTCTTGAATCGAGTCGCCTGAATTTAGGGGGGGAGGGGGAGGGGGTGGGGGGAGGGAGGGGAACGCCTCCCACAATTTTCCCCTGCCGGAATCGCGTAGTTTTTTTAAAATTTAATATCAAAGATCAATTTTTCTACTCTATTTAAACACTTTTACACTTAACTTTGGGGGAGGGGGAGTGGGTAGGAGGGGGGGTTGGTGGCAGGGAACCCCCCCTACCATTTCCCCCTGCCGGAACCGCGTAGTTTTTTTTAAATTTAATATCAAAGATAATTTTGTCTACGCTACTAACACTTTTACACCTAAATTTAGGGGGGGGGGGGGAGAGAGGGGGGGGTCAGAGTTGGATTTGTCACTAATTTCGACCTAACCGGTCTGACTTGGACTCCAGGTGGGCTCCCGCCAGAAGCTCTAGCGGTCGCCCCTGAACGTTGCTTCGCCACTCGACTTCATGCGTCGCTCAACTCGACTTCATGCGGCGAAGCAACGTTCAGGGCTTTAAATATTAATTTAAAATACTTTCGCGTAACTCCGGCAGCCAAAATCGAATTGGGAGGGTCAAGACAAAGCCCCTTGACCATTCCACAGTAGCAGAATCCTCAAATTCAGGCGACTCGATTCAAGACCCGACCCCGTGTTGTGACGTCAGCAAATAGATATTTTACAAACACATAAGCGCGAGGTTAATGACAGCAGTTTCAACTTTATTATAGTCAAGTTTATAACTATATTTTGTAGCACAAACCAGCACAGAGTGCTGCACCGCTTTCTCTTTCCAATTCCAGCGATCATTTAAAATGCAGTTAACCGGGTTGGTTTGACGCGTCGATATTTTAAACCGAATTATCACATTGAAAAAACAACCGATTCTAAACCGTTCCGTGAAAAATACCGTCCGTTTCCATCCGGCCGGCCGAGGCGACCGCGCTTCCGCACGGTTTCTGTACAGAACTTTGTTTGGACTGCGCGAAATTCGTTTGGTGAACAAATATTCATTTTTTGTGCGTACTTTGGTGCTTTGCATTGTTTTGGGAGCGGATGTCCTGTTTACTTTGTTCGGGCGCGGTTTCACGTCCGTTCATTAGGTGCGCTTGTATGACCGGCCTGTGTGGCGGGTGGCGGGCTCGGTGCTCGCCGGCATTCGTGTTTAGGTTTTAGATTTATTATTGTTTTATTTGTGTGCAATCGCCCGTGGCTTTGCATGGGTGTTAACTGTTAGGGAATTTTATTGTCAGCAAACAATATCGTGTTAGCTACAACAATTTGATTATTTCACCATATTAGATTCAAAAAACCTCATTCTGACCGGCAACAGGCGGACCGCAGGCCATATCAGGACTGGTTGGATTATGGACCGCCAAATATATATAATATTATATATATTGTTATACATATATATGTCACGTAGAAACTTGATTAGTTAGTTTAGTACTAGTGGGTGGACGCCTGTTAGTATAAGTATTCGAGTAGCTAAAGATACATGCATAACTGTGACTAAGCTGCACACAGCAGTGTGGCGCAAGAGAGTGTTGGATTGCTGGGGTAGTATTGATACTAAATACTAGTAAATACATATAAAAGGCTTTTTTCTGAACCTCGATAAAAAATTTCAATACTGTCCGGGACCCCATTCTAAAATACTTACCGACCCCCTGATCTAGACCGTTTTAAATTGTATCCACCTTTTTTTCTGCATCTACTTGTTTACGTCATAACTGCGTATATTGGCAGAATTGTTGTCTGTTATGAATTGATATTAAATAGTTGACCTGTTAGAAGAGATTTTGACACTCTTACCTAGATAAGGCTGCCACTGTTACTCACATCACAACTTGAGGGTAATAGTTAATACGCTGGTCTTTATTATGGAATCACTACTACGTACAACATTAGTCATTATTTGCTACAATTGTTTCTTCAAAATTCGATTCTATGCCATTCAGGTAATGGTTATTCTGTAATAATTCCACCGTTCCAACGAACCAAGAACAAACCGGCATTTAAACACCTATAATTTGCACAACATAACTAACAGATGTCACTGTTGTCAGCTGTGTATCAGTATTTTAATAGTCAGATTATTATATAAGATGGTATAGAGTTAAATTAACACAACATAATGCACCACCGTCTACTGTTTCTTATGAAACTGCATCCAAAGGTTATCTGGAAGAAATCGCTACACGCGATTAGACCATTGTGATACTCTGTCTTTTCAACACACTTGCTCATAAAGTGGTTCTAATTTCACCGCAACTAGGCACGTAATGACACCTGTAACCAAACTGTGACTTTTTCATTGCTATTATTCACAAGGGAGTTATAGAGTTTTTTTTTGTTTATTGGTTGATTTGCTTTATCCTTAAAAAAGTTTTTATATTAAAATATAGTGTTCAATAGAACAAACAAATGAATGTACCTATTGCTTGCTCATTTCATGCAACTTCGTATTTAAATAGATAGTCAACTTGTACGTGTTTAATAAATTAAACTTTCACTCAAATATAATCTTTATTCTCTCTGTAATAAAGAAAACTTGAAATTTCCCATTTTGTACGTGGCTAAAATACTATCGGCTAAAAGCCAAAAAAGAAGACACCTCAGTATTTTAGTCTGTGGCCGATTGTTAGATGCACGCGCATAAAAAAACTGATTAATTTTTCCCGCCATGCCATTACGAATTTTTGTTTTTAAATGAAAGTTTGTATTATTTTCTTCACAAGTGTGTTGAAAAACGTCGTATGATACGTGTGTGTTGATGATTACTGTCCTCGGCTAACAAACATTACACACTTGTACCATAATTCACTATTGTGTGTGTTTGGTTAGGTGCAATAAAGAATTATTCTATTGTATTGGTGTCAGTTAACATCAAGAACTTGGTTTAGTTGGTCTATCTATTCTATAATCTAATAAGATGTTGTGTAAGTTAGAAGTTTTATAAAAGTTGGACAGCTCTGATATTAAAACTTTGCTAGTATCATATTAAGTTTAGTGAAACATTTTCTGTATTGTGTAAATAAATAAATTAAGCATTCAATTTAAGTATTTTCTCCATTTAATCAAGACGTGCGGTAAAGTTTCATTAATCATAAGACTACTTACTTCTAAGTGACAACTTCAAAGTACATGAAACGTGCGGCCCCGAGTTTTACTTACTTTGGTAGAGGAAAATGTATTAAAATACACAGTGCGAATGTTATTAACAAATTAAAACCACGTGCGTCTCCTAAAAAAGTCATGTATTCTTTGAACTCTAAAGCCATATTATTAAAACCCTCCATAGTTCTGTTACAGCTACTTTTGAAAGTATTTTATGTTATTCAAATTGTCTAAAACCCACACACGTCCCGACATTGACCTTAATCAAACCTTCAGACAACTATTTGAGTTACGGACCACTTGAGTGTTTTAAATCATTCAAAGATGTTCTGGTCCGTTGAGACGTTTTCTGTTTTTATAAGGAGCTTTACCTATTAATCTTTTAGGAGCAATATTTTCACTCTACTTTAACATTTACGATCTGCTGAGTTAAAATAAAGCCGCACTCAATCTGAGAGCAATGCGAAGGGACCGAGTTACTTTCCCATATTCAATTTATTTTCTAACTACCACTCCCACGGTGTGTGTACATACCTTTATACCACACGACATAGCTTACACAACCCTTCTCTATAAAAGATAAGACGTAAGATAGAAAGGAAATTGTTAGATAGGAGTTGTGTTAGTCTATGTATCTAGGGATATATTGCATTACAAGTGTGCGCGGGAATCCTCAGAGGACGTCAGTTGATTGAAAAAGAAAACAGCTTCTCCGCTGTCCGATTGACTCTTTGCACCCTCGTACTGTATATCTTGGCAGAGATAGCTTAAGAGATAGATACAAAAACTCTCTATAACTATTGTCAATGGAATAAAGACTTATTGTACTCCTACGGTCAATAAACGT
This sequence comes from Selenia dentaria, assembly GCA_917880725.1. Lineage (NCBI taxonomy): Eukaryota > Metazoa > Arthropoda > Insecta > Lepidoptera > Geometridae > Selenia > Selenia dentaria. The sequence goes on along the minus strand of OU862890.1, from coordinate 33,550,813 downwards.
CATCATATATATCTTGGAAGTGATAGTAGTTTAAGAGATAGCTATATTAATTGTTATGTAAATATAGATAACTCTTTGCAAGGAAATAATGGTTTTATAATCAATTGGACCGTGTTATGTCAAAACGTTGCAGCCCTCACACAAGTCAAATAAGATAGTAAGTTATGAAGTGGTAGACGTGATTGCTTCATTATTCTACGTCTATTGAAGATCATATATTAACTTGTTGTATAATTTTGAAGATTGTCGGATTGGGTTGTGAGTATGTTTCTTTTAAACAATTTGTAACTTATCTCATAGATATAGGCAATATAGTCTGGATTATTATGCTTTCAGTCTTGCTTGTGTTCGTAGTTTTTCTTACATGATACTGAATTTAAAGTGATAAAACAGCTTCATTACTTTACGAAGTCTATCTACGTGAAGTTTCATCCGAATCAGGCAACCTGTGACAGCTTAACTAAGCCATAAAAATAAACATCTATACCTACCTACTTATAGATGAAGCTACGTGAAGATGAAGATTATAATAACCATTTCATTATAAAATTTATTCCTTGAGTGCAAAAATGCTAAGATATAACTTAAATACCTCAATAATCTTCATCTAAATGGTTTACATCCACACCATATCATCACTGGACATATGCTAGCAAGTTGTGATCAAACGCTGGCTTATTTACAGCATAATATTTTATTTCCAAAGACATCAGAAATAGTTATTTTTCTGTACCGTGTCATTGAATTAATTAAACAACAATGTGCACTAAGCGTTAGACGCATATAATAAATGTTAAAATAATTATTACAATCTAAGATTACACACACACAAACAACAACAACTCTGAGCCTTATTTTATTTACATATCTTTTTGAGTCTGGAAATGCTGAAAGGCACTTACCTTCCTCTACTGGGGTGACGGAAGGGAGTGTGTGGAGCTCAAACCCACTAATACCCTCCCGAGAGCAGCGCTCCGCCAAGGTAGGACCAGATATGGTCGCGCTAGCATTCACCATCTCCGGAACAGTGGTAGCGGTATTCCAGATTGAACGATGCCCCGGCATCGTTCACCCAGTCCTGCCGCACCCCTAAGGGACGTCACAAACTTGATCACCAAGGTTACCCATCACCTATTCACAGAAGGTGGCCACTGCATGCTACGTAAGACCTCTCGCTGCCGGGCATGTTGTTTACCATGCTTAATTTATGTTATCATTAAAAATAGACGCGACTAAATCCGTTTAAAAACGTTAATTTCAAACTTCAACTATGATTTACTTTAATTTTGATGAATTATGAAAATTCTACAATGTTTGTCAGTTTACCTTCTCTAGAAGTAACCACAGCTCTATTACTAACAACCCCACGCAACTCCAACAGTGTCCGTTCCGGTATAGTTGTTACGGCTTCATTCCGCGATGTGTGCTCGCCTTTATACAGAGCTGTATGCAAATATGTACTGCTCAGTGACTCCTGGCATTAGATTTGTATATGTGAAGAGTTTTAGATTTTCAATGGTAGTTTTACAGTTATATAAGCAGTAATATCTTTTGGGGAGAGCATGATAAGGCAAATGACAGGGTCCAAAACTTATGAAGTAGAGCTATAAAAATATTACATTATATACCTACCTACGTTTATTTCAGTTCGATATTTATTCCAACCATTATGTCTCGTGTAATATTTACTCGTTATCACGTAGTTTTGAAATGTTTGACCAGATCAATGCGATTACTAATTGAATATTGCCAAAGTAACATTTCGCTATCAAGTTTTCACGGGCAGTTCTTACTTTATAATATACTTTTTTTATTAATTATTATATATTATTATACTTTTTCAACTCCTTTATTATATATACTTGATTTTTTATTAATTAAGCAACTGCACAGTGGAGGGTGGGCTTTTACACTCCATAGAATTTTCCTTTTTGTTCCTGTTTAATTTTAGAATCAACATTAAATTTGCATATAATACAAGCTCAGCCCACGTGGAAAATGGTGAACCAAAAATTTATATTCCAAACGAGTAGCTTCGTATTACTCAAGGGCATCATTTACCTATACCATAGCTATTAATTTGTACCTAAAAATACAATAAACATTAATGCATTTACATTGACATACATTTGAACAATTAAATGTCGTTATTTCTCTAAAAGATCTCAAAAAATTATCTATGTATGATTAATTATAATATAAAAAGAACGAAAATACCAAGGTTTGGAGCTTTTGAAGAAAGACAATTCATTTTATGACTATAAATAAAAAGCTGTAATGCTGACAGTTTATTCCAGCCTCACCGCAGCGCACTGCATTTGTTCAATATCTACAATCAAAAAGTAAAATAAAATCGTCTCTCAAATGAAATCTAATTGAATAGCCCGCAGCCAGTATCGCTTTCAAAGAATCTGGAATATCTCGGAACGTGACTGTTACGTTACTGAATTATTTAATCCGAACCTTCCGTGATCATTGGCTTTCATCTGGCCAGTCACGTGACGAGTTTAAAGTAGAATAATCATGAAACAATGAAGTACATTTATATGACGATTTTTATTAACGTCATAAGTCAAGCCGAATGCTATCGTGCCTCTCTATCACTTGTTTAGCGCTCTCACTTGCAAGCTTGATTCGGGCGGAACGTGACAACGGAACGTGACAATGAGTCATACTTTATCTTGTTTGCAGACGGCGTTTATCGATTTATAAGACGTCATCACGTCAAAAATTGCTCGTTAATTTATGGCCAACCACTTGCTTGATGTCCTTATTTGCAATGAGTTATCGTCGGTGGTAAAGATAAGATGGTATGTACCACTTTGCGCGACCAAAGGTTAGCAGCTTCCCACTGTTACGTCACACTAACATACTGCTATTCATTTTTAGCGTGTTTATCTCATAATCTCATTTTAAGATGAATAGGTGAAGATACGGTCTTCTTGGCTCTCCTAACACTTCATTCCGTACAATAAACTATCCTAGGCTTCCCAGAAACAACTGTTCATAGCAAAAATATCCACAGTTGCTTCCATTGAGTGCTGTCTCGGTTTTACTGCTCATATTTCTGTAAGAGAATGCGTAATTCAGTGTTTGAAGCTTTGAGATATGTACAAGATAGTCACCTACATCGACAAGCAAGGGTCCTGTCCCCAAAGAATGCTTTCCCAAAAACAGTGCTCGCTCCGTCCGAATCGGATTGAGTAGCATTTATTTTATTTATCACCGCGGCAGTCGCCCTCCCCTTTTTACGGCCCGCCCCGCAAGCAAAGTGAATTTTGATGCGTCCCCTTTTATGTGTCCCAATGAAACGTTTACAGTTCCCGTTTTTTCTAGCTTCCCCTGCCAGCGGAGACGAAGGCAGTACACCATTTGCCGTGATGCACGACGATGTTGACGTAGTTAAAGAATCAGGTATGTCAGGAAGAATTTGGAGCAAGACAACAAACAATTACATATGAGGATGAAAAGGACTAAGCAGTGAATGGATTTAGTTGATAATGAAACAAAATATGCAAAAAAAATTTGTGTATTTTTGTGGAATAATAAACACTAAACAGTTTAAATTATATTTAAACAAAATGTAACCAAATACATAGCAGTGTATGTAGTCTAACTGGTCGTGCCTTACATGTTCAGCGAATGTGACGTGATAGTGTACCAAATTAAAACCCAGAACCTCAAGTTCAATATCAAAATAATTTTGTTATAATAATAATTGTTTCGATCTAGCGCTCGATGAGTCAATATCTCCTGAGGATGCCTCGTGTGGAGGCGAAACACGTGTCAAATCGTTTTTGGTTTATTTGGGTTTTCTTGTGTATTTTATTTTGTATTCTTCCTATTAGCAGTTTGTGCGGGAGGGAGGGTGGTGCACACCCCCAAATAAGCCCAAATCATTGTTTTTTTCAGCGGAAGTATACTACTATTTTTTACTAAATACTTTTATACTATCGTTTTTTTTTTAAAATAATTTATTCAATTTAGACGTCAAGATAAAGGGCTTATCTTGACGTCTAAATTTCCTAAATAAATGGAGTGACAATACGTTTAATATTTTTTTGATGAACGTTAATATGAAACGAAACTTTTTTTATTTCAACGAAGTGTTCATAGCTTCATTTTTATTTATATATTTATTATATATTACATCGTAAAATATGTATGGATAACTACAATGTATTAATAATACTTAGGAAAATGTTTATTTAAGACGGAATGTTGATTACGACCAAATTTCATGATTCTACTTCGCGATAACTTAGTTTTTCGACGCTTAAACTTAATAGCCAAAAATCGAAAAAAAAAATGTAGTGTAAATTGAATATACGTTCTTATGAAGTATGGGAGCCAATACAAGGTCGAGCAAACTTGGCTATAGAAAATAATGGGCAACATCCCTAAATTTTGCAATTTTTTTTACGTGCCTCGTGGGATAAAGCATTTTTATTCAATTATGGACATATATATGAATGTATCATATCCGAATTCCCAATTAAATTTACTAGTGAACTATGGACTCCTTTATCATTAGAATTTAATCATTTGATTGTACGAAATAAATATAAAAGTATTAGCACATATTCAATTGAATCTTCGCATTACATCGTCCAATCTGGTAAGCAATTCTCAACCTTATGTAAAGCATCGTAAATTGTTTTAAAATCAGGTTGGGACCGCGCCTTAAGTGTTATTTCATGAATAAATTATTTATTTTGATTTCATTGTTTTGTGACATTGGATTTTTTGCCGGACCATTATACCTTAGAAGTCATGAGTGTCATGACAAGTCTTAGATCCCTTCATCTAAAACAATGTGGGCCCAGTTGACCATTATCAAAATTTTATAAGGTGCTTTTACTGGTTCTTCGGATCCTGACAGTCCTGTACTTGGACAAGCTGACCCCTTCCCCTTTGCACGACCTGCCCCATAACTCGAAATTTCAAAACACCAATTTGGCGAAATAATCCATCATCAACTATAAACCTTGTAAACGCATATTAATCGAATTAAAATGTGTACATTCTACTGTCTCAAGCTTGTGTGCCAACTTCCCATTCTGCAGTTCCACTGTGTCCTCCTTATTGAGCCCTTGATCGCTGTTTGTATTGCTTTGTTTTGCGCGGGATTTTGACGTCGTTACGTATTTCGTCCCGCGCTCGGCTTCGGCTTATTGGAGTTTGGGGGTACTTCATTGTTTTGACAATTGGCGTGTGTTAATGCATTGACATTTGAGCTTTCGGATCAATGAACTACTTCTTAAAGTAGTGTGTCTTATTGAAAAAAAAAGGAGAAATCCACATCATCTTTAACGCCAGTGGAGAATAGATGACAATAATAACCTCTCACAAAATTCTGATCTCCTAGTACATATCCACTCTCATTTTACTCTTGTAACTCGAGAACCTTTTAAACAAACTACCTTTTGCAATTCCTGCTTCCCTAGTAGTTTCACATCTTTCTTCCCTCATATCTGTAGAAGTCCTGGTCTGATTTCGATGCAGTTTAAACAAACATACTTACGAGTCTGCCAGTAGATCTGATGCTGGAGCGGAGCTGGCTGCCAGCTGCTGTTCCTTCTATGCCATCCAGTCCAGGGCTTTATCAAATGTAGGTACGGTTAGAATGAATGACATAACAAGAATTTACGAGCGCACAATTTTATTATGCTGAAGCTTACGTGCCCGTGGTGACATTTCTTTACGTTAACAAATTTTTATTTTCTACATTATCAAAGAAGTTCTCTACTTCTGAATACGTTTTATATTTTAACTGCATTTGATTGACATTGACGATCCTTCTAAACTAAATTAACCAAATATTACTCTAAACTATTTACTTAACATTTGTACAATCGGACTGTACATAAACTGAACTACTACGAAAATAGAATCAATTTTAGTATATCAACGGCGCATTATTGACCGCGCTAATGCGACACAAAAATCGTAACCTATTAGTACATTCGACCGTACAAGCTACCTAACTACTAGGAATATTTACTGGAATTATTACGTAAGTTTTTTTGGTCATTCTATTCAGTGACGAAACGAGGACCTGACTCGCCTGAGTACAGTACAGTGTCATTTAGAACTTTAAAACCAAAAGGATTAAAACTCTATAGTGCAGTGCAATGCACTGCACTGAATTACAGGACAGATGTATAATCTTGCACTGTAATTTCACTGCAAAACACAAAAACACTACTGCTTCACGCTTGTATAACAGGCAAAGCTATGGCACTTCCCCAGGCAGACACAGCAAAAGTCCTACCACTATCAAACCTTAAACCGAATACATTATATTATGTGTTCTAATTTGACAAAGCCATGATATACCCTTATTAATTTTAGTTATAACACGTATACAGGGTTATTTAATAAGTCGACCTACTCCCGTTAAAGGCGTGTAGTTTATAAAAAATAATAAATAATTAAACAATTAAATTCAGATATCTCGAAAACGGTTAGACTTAGGATATACATAGTCAAATCAGTCAGGAACGATGTAAACTACACGCCCTTAGCAGGAATAGGTCGACTTAACCAATAACCTATACATTAAACTACGTAACTAATATAATATTCTTCTATCGTAAATTAATAAATTCGTTAAGTAAATCTTTAAATGAAAATAACCCTAGTAAACAATTCTGGCACCGGCATCACCTGTTGGCCGGTTTGATGGTCATCCACTCGTTAAGGCGGGATACCTAATACCAGAGTAGTAATATTAAAGAAAATAATTCTTTAGATACACACATACTTAAATATGATTAGTGTATGCGATGTGTGATTGTTTGTAAAATGAGTGTTCACAGCCTGGTAATCGAAAAACGGTTCAAAATTAATGAGATGAGAGAAATTCACTTGACGACTTCAAACAGGTTAGTGTCAGATTTTACCGCGAGCTCGTGGTGGCGCTAGCTAGATCTGGGTCTCGACATAGTAGAATTTAAAATGTGTGTCGACTACCTAGTCTAGTTTGTAGTTACCATACCTTAGAAGCGAGCCAGGTTCGATCCTAGCTGTGGCAAATATTTGTGTAATGTGCACAAATGTTTTTTCGCAGGTCTTGGTTATATGTCAATGTGTGCGTGAATGTCTCCTGCAACGCAGGGAATACTATTGCGGAGTTATGAATATAAGCTGGGTAAATTAAAAATTAAATGATCCTCGAATCAAGTACCTATAATTAATAGCGTTCTCAGTGGAGTTTGACTTGGCGATCTTAACCGATCAACACGTTAAGTAACGCTGCGGTCTGGAGATGGCTAGTGGTATTGTTCAACTTTCCGTGCTTCGCAGGGCACGTTCGTTTGTCTTAGGACAACAGTCGTTAGGCTATGTCGAAGGCCTTCATGCGGCCTGAAAACCCTGACTTGGGTTCGCCACTAGCCTATCCACCAAGCTGCACTGGGCCCGGATTATGGCCAAACTCCATTCTCTAAGAGGAGAGCTCGTGTCCCAGCACTGGGAACATAATGCGCTGATTATGATGATGATAATTAAAAGCCAAATAAAATATTTATAAGCAGGATTGTATATAATTTGAAAATATATTTACGATCTACTTTAGATAAGATCTAAACAGAATATAGGTCAGGAGCTAGCACGTTTGTTGTGTCCTTGGACGCGTTTTCGCAAGGACGCTATTCATCTTCATTGTATGAACCTTCAAGTACTCGTATATTGGCAACTTGAACCTTGGTTAAGACGTATTTCCCTCAAGTCAAGTGCTTATGCCTTCTCTTAGTGTTTAATTAGGATTTTTGCTGTGTGTTTTATGTTTTCGGAGATGGTACAAGCTGGCCCACCTGGTATTAAATCTAGAACAGATGCATTTGGTCATAGTGACGAACTGCATTGCATCCGTAACCTTGAGACATCGTCGTCCCGTCGCGTGTCGCGCGTACACCTAATGTATACACATTTTATACATCTGCTTTGTACTCGTAACTAATTTTACCAGGTCTAATGCACTCTTCTGGTATAAACTTGCTTTAAGTTGGTCAAACTAATCAAGTGTAGTATTTTTATGTAAAATTTTATACTTAGTTCGAAATTACACCGAAAGAAGTAGACACTGGACGGGTTAAGTTGTTAAGTCTCATGAGACAGTAATTTCGCTGGCCGCTATAATATCGCTCAAACAAGAACACAGTATTGTGAACATTACTGCTTCACGGTAGAAATAGGTAGGTATAGTGACAGTACTTCCCGGACGAACTCGTTTACAAAGAGTTCTACTGCATGTAAACTGTTACTGCATTTATGGACTGGTAAGTTTGTAAATTTGCCATGTTAGTGTAGTTGCATCAAGTAAGATTTTTATTCAAGCATTCAGAGTCAGATCATATGTATAGGTTTATCATTAAATTACTGCCCTGTTTAAACTTTAAAGTCAAGTTCTAGTAAGTTAGTTGGTGCCTGACGAAAACTTTCTAATGCGATTGATGAGAAAAATACAGAAAACACCATTTCATACTTTTTTATACCTTGCTTACTCTCGTGAACTGTAACGAACACTAAACGGCCAATAATCCACAATTATTATATGTCATAACTCAAAGCAACACAAATCTAGGAAAATTTAACTTAACACACGATAACTAGTAGATTTTCTCGCCATCTTATTTCCCTGTGTTTTTTTTTAATTTAAGCTAATAAAAACTTGACAAGTGCGAGTTTGACTCGTGCACTGGGGGTTCCGTATAAAGAACTGAAAGATATATTATGCTAGAATTTTTTTCTTTCATACATTCAAAATGAGTGGCTGTCAATTCTCCAACAGAAAATGTATGTTTGTATTCGGTAAGAGATATTTTTCTTGTTGTAACAATGAGTTAACGAATTACATTGCTGTGAAAATCGCTTCCTTCTTGCCAAATTTCATGATACTAGGTAAACCAGAAGTACCAAAGCTTTGATTTATTTAAGAGTATTGGAATATTCGATATACCTAGCTTAAATTTTAAGCTAAAGGACCTGAGATCTAAGTATTTGATAATAGCTGCTCTCCGCGGTTTCACCCGTGCGGTGATGGATGATGATGATGATGATGATGATGATGAGAATCTTTTATAGTCTATGTTACTCAGGGTGAATGTAGCTTTTAAATGGTGAAAGAATTTTTGAAATCGGTTCAGTACTTTTGAGCCAATTAGTTACAAACATACATACAAATCTTTCCTCTTTATATCCATTTCAGAAAAGTAAGAAAAGTATCGTAAAAGTAAGACGGACAACGAAGTGACTTTAGAGGGCCTTCCTTCATCTTGAGGGACGGAAGCCTAAGAACTACTTAAAACGTATAAAAAAGTAAAACTTGTAACATTATAATAACGTCTATAAAAACTTACACTATCTTTGAAATTTTATTGAAAAAAATACACATTCTCGGAAAGGATCCGAACCCGCGTCCTCCGACAGTGTCAGCTCCGACAACCGCTCCGATCTATCTCCTTGCCAAATTTAATCTCTGCCTCTGAAATGTAACAGGCGAGGAACCTGACTCACCAGATTGTAGAATTCTACTAAATGTCCTTCCAGATATTCTACCGTGGTGCAATAGTGCGCAAGCATAGTGCGAGATCTTTACACAATTTGAGCGACTTATACACTAAGTGGACTGTATAAATGATTACTGTATTTAGTTGAGGAGCTGATCTTCGAGCCCTGCAAGCCGCAAAGTGTAATATGGAGACTCCACCAACCTTTAATCCACGCCTGCCGAGGGCAGCAGCACGGACCAGGACAGCAAGCCACCGTAGTCTGTATCACGGTGATCCAATATTGTCTTCTTAGTTTACAGCACTTCCAAAGCAATTCCTAACTTCACTACGTAGATAAGTAGAGTTCCGAAGGACACATTCCAGTGGTAATGTGCCCAGGCAGCTTAGAGAGCAACTTGATGGAGTTTATTTCTAACTAAACTTCAAAGTCAAAGTTAAAATCATTTACTCAATTACATCAAAGACGTACTTATGAACGTCTATTGTTCATTATAATATGCGTTCCAAAATATATAGAGCCTACCGAGAAAAAGCGCCGGAAACTTGAGGCCATTCTTTTCACACAAATTTTTTCAATGTTTAGCTTGTACAAAGATCAAACAGTGTTGTGTTGTGAAAGGTGACAGAGTGACTAGTGCAGTGCAGTGTCATGCTAATTATTAGGTCTGGATAGCACTGCAACTGTGTCATGGGCATACGTAGTCATCAAGATTGCGACTTAACCGTCTGACCACTTTATAGTATAACCTAGACAAATAAAAAAACAACATTGACTTTGGCTTTTAAGTAAGATTTTTTTAACTACCTTTATCATGTAGTTAAATTGAAGTTAATGCGCTTATACAAAATTTGGAATTTTTTAACCGCATCGAGAAGAAAAGTCAAAATAATAGACATAAGAAAAATTTTACATAAAGGTTAACAAACGGGTAACGTTTCATAATTTAAAACAAAACATATTAATAGCATTCAAAGATTTTTGAAAACTGGTTTGCCACACTCAGGAAGCAAACATAACATTATATATTTTTGCATGATCAAGAATAGAGAAGAAGAACAGATAAGGTTCAACCATTACCAAGGATAAAATCTCTATGACAAATAAGATAAATTAAATGATAGGTAACCATGAAATCTTAACAATAACAAATGGTACAATATTACCAAAGCGTAAAATTTGCTATCGCCTGTATTCTGAATAATTTACTTCCAGGAATTCCACCCTTTGTATACTTAATTTATGCTCAACTGCTAACCGTTACAAAACGTAACTGAAATTAGGTAATTTATTAGATCTTCTTCTTTTTTTGGGTGCCTCTTCACTACTGGAAGTTGGCCATCCTTTTTCTAAACTCTTCTTTGTTCAGTGCAAGCCTGAACAGATCTTCTTATCCTTCTTATCTCGGTCCATTGTCGGATGTTGCGGAGCCAGGACAATTTTCACATTCCGTTTGCTTTATTAAATTGCAACATTTATTCGATATGTAACCGTTATAATCGCGAAAATCACTCCTAAATATCACGGCCTGTCTAAAATCGTATGCAATGTACTCGTAAATTGACAATGAAATACGCATACGGTTTTTATTAGTACTGTTTTTATGCGACTCTCTTTTACGCTTATTTTGTCGGAATAACGCTATCTCTGCAATTTGAATAAATCCGGCGTAAATCCGGGACGCGATAGTTCCGCTTTATTACGTTATACTGTTATTATATTTAGGTATCAAACAAATAGTTATAGCAAACAAATAGTATTAAAGACTGCCTGGAACTCACCACGAGTACTCGGAACAACTACCCTGAACACACTTTTAATAATATCCATCCCCATACGAATACGACGGTTAAAGTCAACAAAAGAGGTTATTTTGATGTTTGGATGGGTCGCCTCGGTGGCCTTGTGGTTGGCGTCTGACACGGATTTTAAAATAACGCGGGTTGAATCACCTACGAAAATGTATTGTTTCCTCAGTAAATATTAAAACGAGTGTAATTTTAATTAGTTCACTCTTCTAGTTACATATGCCATTTTGTATATGGATGCGGTTAACAAGAAGTCGTTACTAAATTAAAGTTTACAATACGTTATGAGAGATTCTTTTGTTTTTTAATTCGAGACGAGCAATTCGTTCGCCTGATGTTTAGCGTCGCCTATAACAGTCCAGTGCTGTTCAGAATTTTAAACCACAACAGCTCAAACCCCTGCATGACAGTGCACTGCGCTCATCATCCTGATATATGAGATGTTAAATATCTTGCCCTGTAATGTCACTAAAAATATTGCCCTTTAATGAAACACAGTATTTTTTGAACACTACTCCTTCATGGTTTACTAACAAGCATTTTTTTAATGTGAAAAACGGGAATCACGTAAATAAGTCAGATTTTTCCGACTATAGTTTCAACCACATCCGGTCGTCTTTCGCAAGGAGAGTGCAGAACGCTCGCGGTTGCGTCTCGCCTCGCACTATAGTTCGCGCTATGGTTGGAAAAATCTGACTTATTTACGTGAGTGATTCCTGTTTTTTTATATTAAAATGTGTACAAACTTGTTAGTTTTCATACTAAAAAAAGCTAAATTGTAATACTTACCCAGACCGAAGTTCTGGAGAATCCTAACCCCTTCAAACAATTTCTTCGCATACATACATCATGGACTACCTCGATGATGTTACGTCTTTTAAAAGTAACCATGGAGCCGATTTTACTTCATCAGGATTCTTATTCTCCGATATCAGAAAAAAGGATTGAAACATCGTTCAAACCACCTCCTCATACATTCTTAGTAATGGAGCTAGGTTTCCTTACTCCAAGTAGTACCTTAACCCTTTGCGTCCCATATACGTAAATACACGTCAGTTACATTCATAAATCTTTTGTTTTCATTATCACGGTATAGGAAGGATTAAAACCAGTATTGTGTTTTGAGTAAATAATAATTTTATTTACCAATCTCATAACATCGATGGGGAATAATACAAATAAAATTCTCAAAATAGATACTCATAACTTTAACTGAGGGCCTCAAACTAGGCTAAGCATATATCTAAGGACCCGATGTAAAAAAAGTAGCCAGCAAACTCATGCAAGAAAGTAGATCAAGGATGAGATATTGAAAGAACGTTAAACATATAATAAATATCTACATAAATGTAGGGCATGTTAGTTGCATATAGGTACTTCAGTACATGATAAACATAAACATACTAAATCAATGAGAATCAAGAACAATGAAGATATTGATAAAACAAATTAAAAATAAGACTATAATAAACTAACTATAATAAGACTGTAATAAAAAATATACTTCATTTTTCAACTTAGTTTCTCAAGTTCAAAATACAAATCGTTCCTCTCTATAATATAAGTATAGATAACTTAACTTCCAAACGCATTGCCATGTATAAGGGTAATTGACAAACAGGGTATTCTTCAAAACCCTTGACAGTGTGGACTCAGTAGATTCATGAAAGTCTATCTATCCGTAAGCAAACTGTTCAGGTTAGTGGCATTGACGATCAAGTGGATAAGACTAAATTATGCTGAATATTGTACTCGTACCATAGAATGATGTTCAATAGGCATGCTATTAATGCTTCCTAAATATGGTTAAAAGTTTCAATTTTTGATGATTTGTAAATCACAATCGAGCTATCTGTGTCTGTGATTGGAATGATTTTGGTGATTTGAAATTTATATTTCTGTTGGTTCATATTTTGATGCCCATGCATTTCGCTTTACGGTTTAACAGGAGTTTTCTAGTGTCGAGCTTTCGAAATATAACTCAAGCCCGCATACTTGAAACTATCGATATTAACTTTTACACAATTATAATGTTAGTGGTGTATAAAATCCCCGGACACGTGCAAGTCCGACCAGCTCATCAAAGATCCAATACGAAAATAGAAACGATAAGATTAAAAGTAAATGACAATCATATTTTTGTAAAATATCTCTCATACAGCGATATACTGTGCGCCCCATTCTCCAACTGCAAATGTAAGTTTGTAGTCATATTTTTAACGTGATACACATATAAATGTTTTCGTAAATTGTTCTTTAGTTGTGTTCACTCTACTTGTGACCTTCAAATAACCGTCATTGTACTTGTCAAATTTCATGATTCTGAACATTTATACGGTTTAATTTATCGGAGTGTATCAAAATGTGTGGCATACGCAGTCGTATTTTGAAAGCATTGTCTTAGAATTATGATATGTAGCGACCTCTGCCGCATCCTACTCACAGCTCGTTTCTACATACGTAACCAAGCGCAGAAGCATTAGCAGCAGCAAAACACTGATAACAATCATCGTCCGTACTACAACAGGAAGCTAACAGATGGTGCTTATATCAATCACGCAACACATATTTAGAACGCAAAAAGTGACAATTTCCTGAATCGCGATGACGAAATTTACACGGCACATCAACCTTTATACAACTTCCAAATATGAACTGTCGGACAGCTGTCCCTGAGCCTACCACACCTGGTTGGAACTGGCAAGTACTATCCTATTGGTTGGAGGTGCTTCTACGTGGATACCTACACCTATTTCTACCTACGTCCCTATGTACCTATCCACCCAACACCGACCTCTACAGATATTTTGAAACCCCATGGTAAACAAAAAAACATAAAAAAAATTACTCTTGAAATAAATTTCCTCTGCAAAAAAGACTGCACACTAAAGTAATCTATGAAGCGTTTCTTTATTTGTATGTGTATTATATGTGTATTTTTTATCCTACGGTAAGGATCCCTAAAAATAATTGGTCGACTAAAATCCTCATCAAGTGGTATAACACAAAGATCAAATAACACAATATAGAGAAGACGCCATGAACTGTTTAAGTTCATGGTAGAATGGCTAATTTAATTTCATTCACAGTTATATATTTTCCAATTGAAGCACCCACAAAGGGCGGAGATGTAATTCCGCAATAACCACATAACGCTGCCAAATCTTTCTGAAAGCAATAATGGAAAATTCTGTAAATAATTACATTAAAATGTGAACTTTATTTTCAGAGAAAAGAAAAACAATGTTAAAAGTTTAGATTGAATTCTTTGGCAAATGAAGCCGTGGCGATGTTTCAAGTGGGAACATAATAAAATCAATTTTTATTAGTCGAGAACAAAGTTGTTTAGAGCTAGGATTACATTTTTAATTTGCTAGACATGAGTTCAATGCTTAGAAGAATTCAATGGTTTATTTTACATTAGAAGGTTAAACAAATTCTAATAAGGTGCAGCTTCTAATCCAACTATAAGGCTGAGCCCACATTGGAGTCGCAACAGTTCTAAGACAGACTTTCCTCACATAGACAAGTCTGTCTTAAAACTAAAACCAAATTGTTTTGCCTATGACACTTCGCACATCTAAAACGAAAGTGTTTTGACTACTACGACGACGCGCACCGTCTGCGTCAATTCTAATATCGATACTGTTTTTTTACAATTACGAGTACGTATACTTACATGATTTGTCTTTTCTTCAGCCGACATTTCTCCCCACCTCAAATAACGACTAGTTGCATTGTAACCCTATCCCATTTTTTTTTAATTTCCATCAGAATATTCCTTCTATTTAAAATTCATTTTATTAAAAAGTACAGGCCTCTTTTCAACCTCTTCAATATTTTTTTCTACGAGTTCTTCTTCTGTATGCATGATGCGATGTGTTTACTCTTTGAACGCGAAAAGAGAGGGGGATACGTCACTAGACTGGTTTATCTCTGATGTTTGCGCCCGCGTACATACAAAAGGGAAGCCGACGATCGTTAGTCAGACTTGTCGCCGTGCAGTTCTTGTAGGTATTAGACAATTTTGTCTATGAGACGTTTTGTTTGAAGTGTGCGCGTCTTCATAATTTTTGTAAAGCAATAGTCTGTCTTAAAACTATCGTGACTCAAGCCTGCGCTCAGCCTAAGTGGCAGCATAGACTGTTGTCTCTTGTCATAGTATAAAATAAAATTGAATATCATATTTGTTATAGAAACTAACGCGGTTTTCACTCATTGTCATTCTCTCATTAATTGACTCACGAATGGGTCGAAACTATAGTCCGACTATAGTTTAGACCCGACAAATATTACGTGAGTAATCCCGTATTTCTAAGAACAAATAGAATTTCATTACAGTGGCTTGTTGACTCGACATTTCAACCATATCGGAGATAAATAGATAGATAACTATTTATTACAATATCACATTACATAAAATATCGCAAGCAATGTAAGATAATTTTGTCCTCAAAAATAATATGTGATAGTGAAAAACTTAAAATAAAGAAGTATGTCATGAATATAGTTTACTACGTACAGTTATTAACATATTCATTACATTGGAATTAAATAATTTTAAATATACTAAAAACCGGTGTTTACCATCGGTCATCAGCCGTGTGATTCTTTAATTATTCGTCGATGCGCTCGTCATCGAGCTCACCGATGTCAAATACTTTATGAGATATCGCCCTTGTGCATAAGGTTGCTTTTCGTAACGTTTCTTTTCATCTCGTCATTTGTTTCACGGATGTTGTCAAAGATGCAACGATGTTTGCTTAGAGAATCGCACGGCAGATCTGCGTGCTATGTATCTCTACTGCCTCTTCAACTGGCTTATCATCTGGTCTATGTCAGTCATTATATCTTACAATAAAAATAATTTATAAATTTGTAACAAAAAATAGAACCGACTTCAACACCAAAAAGTGGGAAATAACTTGTCGAAGTCGGTACCATGATAGATCAAAAGTAGGTATCTATTATTACAATATTGTGCGCATGGTACCATGGACTTCGATAAGTTATTTCCCACTTTTTGGTGTTGAAGTCGGTTCTATTCTTTGGTAAAAAAAATATTTCAATTTTTGGAGTGCAACTCAAAAACTGCTTAATTATATTTTTATGCTTAATTATAATTTAAATGGGACCTCGGAAGTATACTCTACCAAACATAAAAATAATTTTGAGAGTCGGTTCACTGATGGGGAAGAAATCGGGTAACATACACATAAAAAACATATAACCACACACAAACAAGAACATATAAACCTCCTCCTTTTTTGAAGTCGTTTAAAAAAAGACAAACTACATTTTACGATGGGGTTGAAGTTCTCGTCTTCTGACTATCTAAATTTGGTTTTGCTAAGGCAGTGCATCAAAAATCACACAATAAAAATTCAAGAATTTATCTAAGCGTCCAAAAAATATATCTAACACTATATACATTTTATACTTTCTATACAAGTCGTTGATGTCTGCTCAATAATCAAAATTGGTTCTTTGTCTTGAAATGATTTCATTGAAGTACATAATTGAATCTATCGAGTATATAGTCATGAGGACTTTGCTCTTCAAACTTTGTGTATAGCATAACTTTAAATATATAACTGTGGCAAAGTAAGTAAATATCTTTAAGTAGAACGTCTTCCCTACTAGCGTTGATTCGCCCTGGTTTGGCGCGAGACGCGTGTAGGGATGTCAACATCGCCACATTTTATCGCCTCTTTATCGCGATGACATTCTACCTACTCGGGGCCGCGCGGTCTAAGTACTTTGACTGTGGTAACACGCGCCACAATAAAAGATTACCCCAGTTTCGCAAAACCAAGACACCCCCATAAAATCCTATTACACAGTCACCATAAACTGTAAAATAAAATAAGTTTTTATTGGCGAAATTTCAATCGCGGCTGCAAGATATGGCACGTCAAATTTGGACAAACACCAATTCCTTTCATGAATAAAACATTGGCTAAGTCCGCGATCCTTTCAGCATCGATGTACTATTTCCCCAACATTGATACGTCGTCCATACATACTCTATTTCCAACACCACACGTCTCATATTACCTTGCGGTAACTGCAATGGTATTCTTGTCAGCATCGGTTTCAAGGTTGCCAGTAGTGTTCGGGTTATGATAATTTTTAGACCCTCATTCGGTTATTATAGGGAGCTATTAAATTTCCTTCTCGATTTAGATGTTTGTTTATATCTTTACGCTATTGCCTTCGTAGGGTGAAGGGCTATTTGGTTAGTAAAAATGTAGTTGCAAAATTAAATGGGTGACCCTAATGTACAGCGGCGGTTTAGCGTGTGGGATACAAAATAGCATAACCTAAAAATAAATTCGTAATCGCAGTTTCATTTTTACGTATTTTGGTAACTTTGCAACTGCCACAGGATAAGATGCTGATAAGGATAATGATGCATTATTTATAATACGAATAAGTACGTAAATTGTTACTGTTCAGTTAGTCATCGAACACTGATATATCATAATGTATGGTTGGTTAATTATGACAGTTTGGAATGCGGGGACTGCTCGCGAATTCTTTGAGAATAGCTGTCTATGACTGGGCTTTCATAATGGCGGCGATTAGAACCTGCGAGGCCTTTTCGGGCGTCATATATTCTATTAGCAGATGGTTTATAAGTCTGGAATATTGTTGCAAGCCGTTCTCAATTAATAAAAAAGTAAATAGGTACTCGTATGTGCAGACATACGAGTACCTATCTATAAAGAGGATAGATGCAGATCTTTCTTCTATTTCTCTTATCTATATCTCTCTTTAGTTTGAGAGCGGCTTTACCTATTTAATTCATCTGTTTTCTTAGGGGTATTTTCAAAACTCCGTAGAAGGTTCGTACATCAAAAAAATTAAGCAATTAAATTATATATATAAATGAAATCCTATTTCTCCCGGTTATCGCATCACGCGTCAACGACTATACCGATTACGATGAAATTTGGCAAGAAGATATATACCGGAGAAGGACATAAGATACTTTTCATCATCATCATCATTATCCATCACCATCTGAGTAAAACCGCAGGGTGCAACTAGTATTTATATAAAATGTTTCTATATATATATGAGTTTGTCTGGGATAAATCATTGCATTGTCACAGTGGACTCGTGATTATGGCGTACGCCATTGCAGAAGGCATGAAATCTGGAGTAGTAGATTAGAGTCTGTGCAAAAAGAGAAGCGTCTTAGGAAATGAAGTCACGTGCATGCTAATTTACTGATTAAATGCTACTAAATAAAAAACGGATAAAATTGCCGGAAATTTACTGTTTAAGAGTGGTGCCCCACTGGTGAGTTGCGTCACGTTGCGTCGCGTCGTCGCAACGGTTCAACGCATTAATTGCCACATCTGCGTCGCGGATATCGGAAATATGCGAAATATCGGATCGTTCCAACTACAGTTTAGCCAACCAAATTAGGTACCCTCGCGGTTGCTTCACTCCTTATAATGATGACTCGCTCTCAACGACTTATTTGATTTTGAAGCAAGTATAATCCAGGGAAAACAAGAATGAGTCGTCGACTAGACGGCCACGGGATCGATCCCAACCGCGGGCTTGAGCTTTTAGTAAAAGTGGAGTCGTGATGAAATCCACAACATGTTGGTAGGCTCTAAGAAAAGGGTTATGCTTTTTTTAGGAGAAGATTCTTAGGATCACGTTATATCCTAAACGACTTGACAGATTTCAATTAACTAGAACATTAAGCTAGAAGTCAGCGACGCGGGCTTCCCGAACATTCCTTGAAAAGGACCACCGAATGTGACCTATCCGACAAATATTACGTGCGTAATCCCATGTTTCTTAGTAAAAATGAGTGAAAACCACGTTAGATTTTATAAAAAAATAAAACATTAAATTTAAAATTATTTAAGTTTAAATAATAATGTATTTTAGCAACAGTAATGCTTAAAGTATTACTTTTTAAAGCACTAACGCCTGCTTTAGCGATCTCAAATTACCAATGACCAACTAGGCCTCCGAGGTTCGGGTCCGAGCATCGAATTTTAACTCTCTATCAGATTAACCGTCTTACGGGGACGGAGCGACATTTATTGAACAGCTTTGACAGTACTGTCCAACCGAAAGATTAATTATTTAGAAATACTTATTTTGAAATATTAATTTTAACTTTCGTATTGACACCGCAACCCTTGTAATTTTTTATAGCATGTGATTTTCTCTCTTTATAAATTTCAAAGTAATGCTTATAGTTTAAAGTGTGTTTTTATAAATTACTAGTATATTGCAATAAAGTTACAGTATTTACTTAAAATGTATAATCTTATTATGTACAATAAATCAATACGTTGCAAAGTTATATGCGAGTTATACAATATACAATTATATAATATATATGCGAGCAAAGTTATACAATTCTTTTGTATAACTAAAGATCACAAACAAAATTGTTTTGTTGCGTAAGAATCTGAATATCAATGAACTGCTTATTTGCCTCGAAAGGACTTTTCCACGTGTAGGTCTAACCGGGCGACACATTCCTCAAATAGGGGCGCTGACGCACCACATGTATATGTGTATTCACAATTGCTTATTCCTCAATAGCTCATTGCTTCAACATTAGGGTTAAGAATTAGAACGGCTCTTAGAACCCAGCCTCACCATTTCCCTGTTTAGACACGGACTCCCCAATCAACCCTCCGCAATCACTAAATCAAATAGTTACAAATTCTCTACTTATAGAAACCATTTTTTTTATTTCTCAGTAAATTATTTATACGAAATTTTGCAAGTGACTCTTGTTCACTTTGAAACAGCTAAACATACCAAGATGAATTTTGAAATTGAGAAAGCTTATACTCGGGAAAGACGCAAATGATTTTTGCCTAGATTCATCGGATAATTCCCATGTGATTGATCCCTGTTCACGCGGACCAAATCACAAACAGAGGCCGTAGCACAAACAATTCACGAAAAAGTATTCGAACCGCAAACATCAACGCGTTACACAGTTACGTCACACAGTCTGCACAGTTGTTCTAGGTAATTGACAGTTTGTAGTGTTTCTCTTGAACGACACGTTACGTTACACTTACACAGTTATTCGTGCTAGGCTTACAGTTCACAGTAGCTAAGCAGTTATAGTATTACAGTCAGATGCTTGTTTGACGTCAGAGAACCTCAAAACTAACGCAACAATCTAGTGTCTACTCAGTTAATTCCAGTAGGCCAGCTGGTAGCAATCCACATCGCACTATTTACCAAACGGCATCACCAACGCCTAAAGCCTACGTATCTTGTAGTTGGGATTTTCCACGCGGCTTTATATGTGTCAATGCATTTAGAGATAGCGGTAACTCCCAGAGTTTCCCTTAGACAGAAATTTAAAGACATAAACATTTTAACTGTTGCCTCTCAGTTTATCTATGAAAATCTAATGTATGTAAAGAAAAACAGGAACAGTTTGGTAAAAGCAGTGATGCTCGTTCCATGAACACGCGAAATAAGCACAAGCTATCCGTACATGTAACGCGTCTCCACAGAATAAGTCATTCTTTTATGGGACAATGTATACGATTCTATAATAAAGTTCCCAATGTTATCCGAGATTTGCCTATTAATAAGTTTAAAATTACTATTAAAACTAAACTCTGTCAAAAAGGTTATTACAAAATTTCATATATATGATAAAACAGCTTGGGACTGATCACTCCAGGATCTATCTACTCGTGTACTAAGATGTCAAAGTGTAGCGTGTCTTGCCCTACTGATACCATTATTATGTTCTCTTTTGTAAGACAACACACTGGAGCTAATATTTGTAGTACCTAAGTAAAAACATTGTAAAAACATCTATATAAAAAGAATGGCCCCGAGTTTCTTGCCGCTTCTTCTCGGTAGGCTCTATATATTTTGGAACGCGGCGGTAGTCTTTAAAGTACATTATAATGAAAAATTGATGTTCATAAGTGCGTCTATGATGCCTAAAGTAAATAAATGATTTTGATTTTGACTTTTACTTTGGTATAGTCGGCATTCCAATTAAAACTTGTGGTCCAACCATTACGCTCGATCCAACCATTACTATTGACGTAAACAGTAATTATCTGATTTTTTTACGATAATAAAAGGATCTTAGGCAATTATGTGTGAAACAAAACATTAGCCAAATGCTCGCCTCGGCTTCGGTGTCATAACTCTATCTATTCGATCAGGGTTACCAGCTGAAAAAATCTAAAGTCTGGCGATAAGGCCTGATTTCCATTGTTAAATCCTAAGATTTTATTGCAGTTTGAGGATTGTCTGTCAAATTTCATCTTACTATAAAAGGTATCATACACTACCTATGATAAAATTATTTAATACTTTACTGCTTGGATAAATAAGTGTTCATTTCCATCGTGAAATTATTACCAAAGTTGATTACCAAATACTTAATCTATTAGTAAGGAAGATTATTTTAGTTACTTTAACTTTGTATTAAGGAGATCTTTTAAATGTAGGTACTGTATTTTATTGAAGATTCAAAAAGTCTGCGATGTATAGTATTAATTTACGAACATTAGTATCGTATAGTAGGTATTAATAATAACATAGTACTTACTACTTATTAGTGTCTTGAAATATGTGTCCGAAGCTTAAAATTGATTGATTGATTTTGAGTGTAACTCAAAAACTACCTGACCGAATTTGATGAAATTAAAATGGGCTTTTGAAAGCACACAACACAAAAAAAATACAGTCAAATTGAGTACTTCCTCCTTTTTGAAAGTCGATAGAAAATAGAAAAGGTTTTAATTAGTTTTTATTTTGTTTACGCAAATTTATGACGAGATGGGCAAGCCGTGTGCCTGATGGTAGACGTTATGCTTGCTCATGACAGGCACAGCCAGAGCTTTTGACTGTAATTTTCCTAGTACTGCGCTCAACACCTCAAGCCACTGGATGAAAGAAAAAACAAGTAATGTATTAGAAAATATCATATTTTCATAATTAAATTTACTCGACAGGGCCATGTAAAAATAAATGCGAATAAAATTAAATACTTCCTTACAAAGAAAATCCAACTGTATGCGATGCAGCCTATTGATATAAAACGAAGGGATACGAAGCGGCATCGATATACTAGCGACCCGCATTCCAGATCACGCTAATCACTTCGCATTTGTAGCTCGGGCTCCTGCATGCGGATGTATGTAAATGAATTTTCTCAAAAATGGTATGTAATGTTGCCATAACATCTCTAAAAAGTATCCAAAAAGTGAACTCTACCGGAGACTTATTCACAACTGTGTCCAGTAAGAAGCGAGATTTTAAATTTGGAATCTCCTACTGTCCAGTAAATATGTATGCAATTTACTAAATGTACAGTAGGTCATCCTCTTTAGATCTGCTCAGAAAAAATACATAGTACCAGACACAGATTGGAATTTAGCCATTATAACATAGTTAATAGGAAGGAGGCGCCAAATATATATCTATCTCCCTTTTTTTGGTATGTCATTTTATGAGATAGATATATTTTTGAAGCCTTAAACAGCCATTTTATAGTCAGTGACACTTAACGCGACCAAGAAAAAGTATGCACGATAAGTTTTTTACTTAGTATTGTTAAGATAGTCAAGATGTACAACAAACAAATATATAGCCTACGGCAAATCGATCACAATATCTATCAGCAATTGCCCTAATATGACTTTAACCTCCAATTTTAATTAAACCAATTTGTTGTTAAACTTTCTTTAATTTTTGAGAAAAGCATTATACAAGACTCAACCAGTAAGAAAGTCATCCTGGCCTCGTATATAACCAGTTAATTCATACATGGCCACGAAGGCTAACTTACTGGATTCTGCAGTAAGGTACTCTTCTTCTTCTTCTTCTTCTTCTTCTTCTTCTTATGTGGTGGCTGTGGGAAGACGTTACTCTGCCAGTGTCATGTTCTTGCACTCCAAAGGTTTTTGGCGGATATTTTGCCCTTGTACTCCCCCAACCCTGAAGGAGTGAACTTTGTACGGTGCGGAATCAAATGAAAGTAATATGAATATCAAAGTAAGGTACTATTACGGTTGTTTTCAATAATCAAATTATCCACAGATACATTTACTACGGATAGAAATGTGACATAACGTCCATAAGTGTCCATAAAGTGTCAAGTATCTATCTCTCGTAGGGTAAACCGACGATAGATAGGTTATTGAAAACGGCTGTTAGAGGTTACGGTGCATTCGATATTCTGGTATTATCACATTAGTGGATGCGAGTAATTGAAATAATTGGGTTTCAAATGCGGCAAGCAGATTAGGCCCTTTGTTCTGCTAAATCATTGTCGGGATTCTCTGTTACAAATTCTGCGCAATCAACTAAGCAATATAAAATGTACGTAAATAATATGCTATAATAAAATTATTTGAATTAATTATATGTCATTTGGAAACTTAATAACATTAGAAAATAATCAGCCAAGTGCGAGTTGGACACTGCATTGAGAGGTCCGTATCACCTTGTAGGTATAATATAGGTACTAAAAAACTATGTAGATATCTCCCATTCTCTGAGATACCAGTAGGTCTTGTATTTCAATTTCTAACAAATTTTGATTGAAATTAAAGAAAATGGCGGCTCTATATTCTTTTGTCAGCTCCAGTCGTCAGCTTACTAACATTTTACAGCAACACAGAGCACTTTCCTATATCTAGCACTAAAGTAACTAACAAAAGACGCAAAGACATTGTTTGTACTAACACCGCAAGTAATAATCATACTTTCGCAACTAGGTTTTTTATGTTCTTAGGGCCAAATCTATACAATAAACTTAATCGCAGTTTATATATATATGAAATGAATCTCATAAATTGTTAGAAAACAATCTTGAGTGCCCTATCCAAGCGATCCAAGGAAACCGAGGAGTTATTAATGGTACCTATGTATAAGCTGTGTGTTTAGTGGCCAAGATAAATGATATGTACTAGATATATAAATAGACTCTTGTAGATATGTTTAAAAGTAGGCATAATTCATTTTAAAATAGTATTACATTTGTTTATATAATAAGTTGTAATTTGTTAACTTCTGGTTTATTTGTATATTAATGTGTTAATTTGTTTATTAGTTCAATACATGTGTAAGCATTCTTCGCCTAAGACACAGGTTCACCTAGTTCAGGCATAGTGTAATTTATCATTAGTTGGATTAGAATTAGGTCCATGATGGTCATCTTAGCTCTAAGGTAAAGAATAAATATTTAATATTATTATTTTTGCTTACTAGAGTTGACAAAACTGACATAGAGCGGCCATTTTTCAAGATTTCAATCAACATTTGTTAGCAACTGAGATACATAATAGCCCTGGTGTTATTCACATCTCTTGGCGATACGGCCAAACGGCCTGGTAGGTCAGAAACGCCTGTGTATTATATTGTAAAGAAAATATATTTAGTACTTAACTAATATATACCAGAAGCTCTTTCATCAGATTGTTTTTCCATATACCTACGTGCAATGTCAAAGTCAAAATCATTTATTCAATTTAGGCATCAAAAACGCACTTATGAACGTCAACTTTTCAATATAATGTATTTTAAAGACTCTACCACCGCGTTTTAAAATATATAGAGCCTTTCGAGAAGAAGCGACAAGAAACTCGGGGCCATTCTTTTTATATAGATGTTTACAATGTTTCTACGTAGGTACTACAAATATTACATTTTATGGTGACAGAGTGACAGCTTGCCAGAAGTGGAGTATTCTAAGCATGTTTGTCTTCTATATAATGTCGAACTTTATAATTAACTTTTTTTATTCAAATGTTTTTTACAGTCAACTTGAATTTGCCCTCTGTGAGCTCAGTCATGTGTTTTGGGATTTTATTGTAAAAAGGCACACAATTTCCTAGAAACGACTTATTAGTCTTCGCAAGTCTAAAACTAGGTACAGCTATCCTATTTGTATTCCAAGTATTAAAATGGTGGTGATCACTATTTAAATTGCTGCTTTTTATGAGCTTTTTTTTAGAAGGTACTTGTTTTATGTGTTTATATAAGTGATAGAACAGTACTTGGCTACTTTTAGTTATTTGTTTTTATACTTTGTATATATAGTAATTTTATCAAACTGTGTTCTACAATCAGTTTTAACGCGATCTTATATCAAATTCCCCAAAAAACATGCGTGTACATATAGGAGCCTGTGAGACTCCACGTCCACAGTTGTGTCAAAAAAAAATGATGTCCACACTTAAAGGTTAAGATAACTGGCTATCGTTTTACCCAACATTCCAATTTCTTTAATACCAACTCTTTGTTGGGTGCATTTCCCAGAAATGTAATTCAAAAAAAGGAAGGATTGCTACATGAATTTGGTCGCAGTTCTATGTATTGTTTACATAATTGGTAATATTTGCCCGTTATGGTAAAATATCGGTCTATTTTGTTTTTTGTGTTCCAAATTTTAACTAAAATTGATGATTCGAAAACTTCGACGTCATTGAATTTAATGTTTTATAATTCCTGTCTTCGGCAGGCACCCATTATTCTAAATATTAGTGCAATCTGTAACAATATTATAAGTACTTAAGTAATATGAAGACAGTAAATATCTATGTATAAAGCCATTACTTATTGAGATGGCGTTTAGTAACTAATATATTATATTTAACTTTTATTTATCTATCTAATAAATAAATACTTCTTAACTTCGTTGAAAGATGTAATTTATCGTGGGCTTCATTTAAAAATTTTCTTTAAGTGTTCAGCTGAAAATGTCTTGGCTTTCTTCCCTTTATATCCTTGTGATTTACGAATCAGAAATGATACAAGTTTTGAATATTTGGTAATATCAATTTCGTTGTAAATTGTCCCCGTAATAGTTAAGCAAACAATTTATAGTTTAAGAGTTATAAAGATTATTTAAAGTAGTTATGAGTGTGTTTCATGTAAAAGTTTAGGTATACCTAACTTAAAATTGACACATTGTTGTATTATTTATGGTGAAATTCACAAATATGATTAATTATACACCTAATTTAAAATACAACTTTTACAAACAGCCAACCAAAAACCATAATACAGAAAAATGTGTTTTGAACTAAGATTTTAGTCAATAGGTATGAGTATAAATTGCATACCTTTGTGAATCGCAGCGGACATAGGTACACTAAATTATTATGAATTAAGCGGGAATGCACTTCTAATTTACGAATATTATTATTTGAATACATAATCACTGTCATTCAATTTATGGTTTGTTACACATTGTCTTGCTTTGTAATAAACACCACTATTAACTGACATCATAACTATAC
This sequence comes from Selenia dentaria, assembly GCA_917880725.1. Lineage (NCBI taxonomy): Eukaryota > Metazoa > Arthropoda > Insecta > Lepidoptera > Geometridae > Selenia > Selenia dentaria. The sequence goes on along the minus strand of OU862890.1, from coordinate 33,524,211 downwards.
GTGAACGTCAAATGAACGTGATGAACAATTACAGTATTAGAGACAATTTACAACTACCCTCCGTGCTAGTTAAACTGTATTACGGCAGAGTAGTGCATCTCGCTCTTTCCTGTTATAGTTGCATTATACTTACCTAAAGTGTGTATGTACGTTATCTTTCCTCTTTTTCGTATCTATATTTTTCGTATTATGAACAACCCCACAATTGTATGCCTGACCAGTTCATAAAGGTTTTGCTTTGCACATGTGCATTGCAAGCAAACTCCGCCTTTTCTTTTTGTATTGACCAATGACATGCATAAAAACCATTGTAACAATCTTTTGTTCCTAGATCTATTAGAAATTTTATGTTTTTGTCACGAATATGTATTTTATTACAATAAAAATTGTAGTTCTTTTAAACGCGTTAGTACTAAGATTTTTTCTTGTATACCTTATTGGTTTACCTCCTTAGTTTTATATTAGAATCTGAAATTAGTTTATTGTATTTGATTAAACTATCCTATATATTATATACTATCATTAAACCTGCTTTTTGTATTTTTATGTACTAAAGTAAAAAGTAGTAAGTACCTAGTCCTTTTAAGTATGTTGGTTACTTCTGTTCGAAGGATTGCCACGTTAAAACTATTTAAAAATAACTCGTGCTTACAATAAGCTTTCATTACACACCAATAAGAAGAGAATAGGCAGAGGTAGCGAATGGTCATTTCACGCAAAATTCACCCTTAATATGGTCAGGCATAAACTTGACTGATGGTACTATGTGTAATACAAAAATGATTTATAGAGTTTTGTATTCTGCATATATCTTCTTCTTCTAGAATTAATTCCTGATGGTGTCACATGTACATATATTACGAACGAGATTATTATTTTTATGTTCTTAGAAAAAGGTACAAGTACGAGACCTACCTTGTAACCCTGAGACATTCAGTTGTTAAGTCGTATGTGCCTGTAATTCCGCCAGCAAACATACCATTAAACCAAAACACAGTATTGTGCACATTACTGCTTCACGGTAGAAAAAAGTATGGTGGCAGTACTACCACGGACGAACTCATTCACAAAGAGTTCTACTGTTCTTAAATTATATTTTGTATTATATTATGTAGAATAACTAAGGTCTAATAGGTCTAGGGTCTAGAATCTAGGTAATAAATAAATTATTCACTACTAAAAATGTCTTGTTTTAACAGAAACTGCGCTAACAGTTGTATAACCATGAGATTTCTAAAACGTAAGAACCGCACAATCAAAGAAATTGAACATTCCTAACTTGGCAGTTACAAAAGTTAGCGTGTTGCGAGCGCAACGTTCTGGAGATAGCGATCTCGGCACGCTATTTAGTACACGCTCAACCTATCTCTAGTTCTCAGGAAACTTACATTTTATAACCATAAACGAAACACATCACAAAAGCTCTCAGAATTTGTTTAAAATTGGCAAAACCGTTGGTACTAAATTATGGGATTTGGAACCAATCTAAGCGTTGTTTCTGGTTTCCCCTTTATTCATTTTAAATTAGACTTTCATGAATCTACTCTCTCTAATGCTCTTTATCTTAGAGAGAAGGCTACAGGCCATAATTGAGCACAAAGTCCCAGTGCGGGTAGGCTAGTGCTTAATCTTAGTATCGGATTTCAGATCAACCAGGGGCTAATTCTACTATTTGACAACGTTCAACAATCTATCCCGCTGCAACTGCAGTTCCACTCCAGTAGCCTATACACAAATTGGAACGTAACGCTATCTTAAACACTACAACCATATTAAACACATGAATATGATTTAGCGTCGCGTCATGATATACAGAGATAACAGAATATAAGGTTTTTTCGATCGCGACGTCAACAGAAACGTAACTGCAGCTGGACTGTTTTCAACAGCAGAATAAGAAAACGTATTAAAAGTTACAGTTCATCTACGGTTAGATTGCAATGTAGTTAGTGGAATCACCCCCCTGGTTGCTGCAACATGTATTCACATTTGTTATACTAAAACCATCTGGATCAATAGATGTACGTGTTCTGAGAAATACAGACACGATGTGTTGAAAAAGTCAATAGTGATCACGCATCTTATTACTGGCCACAGTAAAGTTTGCGTCCCCACGGATAATAACAAGAACTTCAGACTCAATAAGAGCGCTTCATGAAACACGAAGTAGAAATAAGACTTAGCTAAGGGAAGGTGTGAAAAATCATATACGGTTGTCACTGGTTTGAGAGAGGGCAATGACTAACAAATTCATTTATCGGTGACTAGCTATTTGGACAAAAAAAATCACTAAATGCAACTATATACAATAAACATAAATAAGTTAAGGAATGGCAACTGTCCAACCGTACGAGTCTAACAACAAACGAAAAAAACTTAGCTAAAAATTTACATGTCGTTAAAGGTTATTTACATTATCTTCATTGTACTCATCTGCAATTAATATTTATGATGTTTTTAATAAAGAATAACATGTTAGTACATCTGATGAATCTGTATCGTAAAAAAGTTTATAAAACTTAGGTATTATCCTTTCGCAGGATTAAATTTGGTTGAAAAAGAAGTAGCAAGGGTTCTGTTACTAAGGCCCACTTGCACGTTCCAGAGTTAGCTTTAATAACTCAGAGTCAACTGCTGAAACGGGGTTTTATAATTTACTTATCTTGCACCATTAATAGTTAGGAGTAAATCTAAGGGTATTTATTGAAATATTTAACCCAGCAATGTGGGAGGGTTAAGTCTTTAACTTGGGTTAGTGAAGCTTTGTGTCAAAAGAAATTGAGGTTACATTCTGCTGTATTTTTTACCAACTAATCCTCAGTTTTATATACTATTGTTTACGAACTATTTATATATAATTATTTATAATGTAAATACCTAAAAGTGGAAATTTGTAACTGGCTATATGTACATATCAAAATATTATGTTTATACCTAGCTGTAAGTTTCCCTAAAAATAATAAAATAAAATAAAATAAAAATAAATAAAATAATGTACTCTTTGGACGAAATGACACGAGACAATACGTATAGAATAAAAAGTCGTCAAATTTTATACAACAAAGGATAAAGAAGAAAGTCTATATACATTGTACTGTAGTGCCAAAGAGAAAGATATAAGTTTCACTTTTTTTTCGATTCATTCATTATTGGTCAGGTTACAATATAAGCGCATAGACAATTCAATGTTCCCATCTAAAGATTAGATATGTCAGTTTAGCAAAACCGGTGATCTTTTTTAGTCGTGCAAGGCACAATGAGAGTTAAAAATTGATATGACTCACGCAAGTTTACAAACTCGTAGACTTATTTATTCAACCCGAGCAAACGTGCAAGTGGGCCTTAATGTTTAATTGTGGCTGTTTATTGATCATATCCTTCGATAGCATATTAATGTTTATAACGTGTTGTTCATGTTGATTTTTCAAGTTAGCTTTAAAGTTTTAAGCATGCCGGATAAAGTATCTAAGTGTATCTTTTATGATAAGTTTGAGAAGTTTCACACGGTAACGTGTTTTATGTACCTAGTATATTCAGGAGCTTGTAAGTGATTACATTAACTATGGTTAAAATAATTTCATATATGAAACTATCCTACTTTTTTTTGAGGACGAGAAATGCTGTCCACATCCCTTCCGCCGCGAGGGTGACGGAAGGGGGTATGTGAGGCTCAGACCCCCTAAAACTCCGCTGTGAGCAGTCCTCCGCAAAGGTGGGGCGAGATGGGGTCGCGCTGGCATTCACAATCTCGCCCCAGATACGAAACTACCCTAAGCCAAGGTATAACCTCGAAAACTATTTTTAGTCCACTTTTTATTAATGCGGGATGTGTTTGAATCTATAATTGATTAAACGTTCTCACATGCACCATGATACTGGGTATCATAGTGTGTGTCGTCACTTGTGGAATAAACACACACATTAATTCATCCCGAACAACCAAGATCCGAGAAGACCCTCGGATATGTAGGTATCAAACCTACGCCCCCATGTTTCAAATGCAGGGTTCCTACTAACTTATTGGATACATCCGAACATATCCGATCATTCATAATGATATGCCAAAGCTACGTTAATTTTCAAAGACTGTAATTATTAAATCTGTATAATAAGTTCAGTTCATATTTTATTACAAAAACTAACGTGGTTAATACACATCTTTTAATATGAGATACGGGAATCACTCGCGTTAATGAGTCAGATATTTCCAACTATAGTTACAACCACATCCGTGAATACGTTAGTGCGGGGCGAGACGCAACCGCGAGAGTTCAGCCGTGCAATTCTCTAAGGCCGTTTGTCCACCGCCACCGTCTCCGGGACGTCAACGACAACGAGATGACGGCGCCGATTTAGCGATACGTACATTTACTATGGCCGTGTGTCCACCGCACGCCCGTCACCCGAGCGCCGTCATCTCGTCCGCCGAAATATCGCTAGCTCGGCGCTACCGCTAGAACTCAGCCCGGGATTGTGACGGGCCGAAGTGGCGGCGATACAAAACACGTTTAAACGTGAGATCGTCCCGGTGGCGGTGGACAAACGAGTGCTGTCACGTCAACGTGATCTCGGCCAGAAATAATCTCGTTCTCGGTGACGGTTGCGGTGGACAAACGGCCTTAAGATTCTTCGTTGCGCTCGTCGACGAGCTCGCCGATATCAAATACGTTATGAGATATCGCCCTTCTACATAAGGTTGTTTTTCCAACGTTTCTTGTCATCTCGTCATTTGTTTCACGGATGTTGTCAAAGATATGTGGTTAAAACTAAAGTAGGGGAAATCTATCTAATTCATAGTCCATTTATTCGTAACAATGCTACATGTCAATTTTAAATAATATATATGTGTCACAAAAACAACAGATGTAATAAATACAAACCGTTACAAAGGCTTCAATGTCACATATAAATATTTGTGTCCGTTGTTCTTCAAACGAATGGAAAGCTTGCTCGATGAGCCACCCTTTTAATGTATTTTAAACAACTTATTTGAACGTGGCTCCCGTATCCTAGCCAGGATACAGTTGTGGACTGTTGGAGCCATAACATGCATCAGATTCGCAGTGTTGGTCAGTCACCGCGGCACAGCTCTCAACCCTCATCGCCCAACCTCGAGTAATCTGTCAGGTTTTTCCTGACATACAACGCTGCTTGCAATTACAACATAATATATATGTTATTTATATTCTTAGTTCATATTCTTCATACTATAATAATTTCCTATTTTCAGTGAATGAGCTTTGTTCATGAGTTTAATGTAATAACGTGTATAAACATATAAAATACCCAGTAGGGCCAGGGGATTTCCTCTCAAGTAGAGGAGACTGGGCAATACGATCATAGTCCACCACGGGTCTCTAGCGGTCACCCATTCAATTAGATGTGATCCAACTAGTGACAGCAATGAAATTTGCTTAACCTGTAGTTGAACAGTTAAAGCTTCGGCTGTAAGCGCTTTAGAGCGCTGCAGTACGCTTTAGCTTAAAGCAGAACATTTTCTTAAAGTATGTTCTTTTATATTATCAGATTCACCAAACAAGAACACCTCTACAAAACTAAATTTCCTGTCTCTATAAAATATTGAACTTTGGAAAAAAATGATACAGGAACATCTGAATGGGATCTTGAAGAGCCAATAGCAGCAAGCCGATACAGACAAGTTGGCCTCGAGGCTTTACCAAAGTACGAGTATCAATGCGAATGGAATACTCGGTACGATAGAGATGAACTCTGTCTATCGTGACTTTACATTGAATTTAAATAAAGATTTTAGGAAAACATATTTGTCTTGCGACCTCTTTAAAAAACTACTAAGCATTCAGTATAATTTACAAAAAAAAACGGTCAATGTTCGTTTATTATTGTCAATGGCTTTGAGACGTGTTCAGAATACTGAAATGATCTTACCAGTACCATATTTTATCTGGAAACATAATAATCTGATAGGTATTAGCAACAAAGTAATATTATGAAACAATAGTCGCATAAACAAAAAAAATTAACAAAATTGCATATTGTCAGTTTATATACGATTACGAGTAGGTACGAGATATACGACAAGTACGCTTACTCACTAAACAATTTGGTACGTCAAGGGACTGTGTATTTTATTTATTTTAAAATTTTAAATCTTTTCTCATATCTCTTTGCTTTTTGATTTGTGCATTATGCATCCATAATTAAATTACTCCTGTTATTTTGTAGCTGTCATTTCAGCGCACTCGGGGTCAAAGACGACATTCAAAGAGGCAGTATGTCGTGATGCAGCTTGCCTGGAGGGTTGTCTTTCCATGTCCCACCAGTTTGTCCGCATTTTGCATGTTACCTTTTCCTACCGTAGAAACAACACAGATATAAAACAGATACGTCAGACAACATAAACACTGTGACTTTATTATCTAAAAACACTAACGGTTAACACAGAACAACTCATCATTACAATTCGAAACGTACATGATATTCACGTTTGCATTTTCACTTGCAGTATCAAAGTGTCCTTATATGTATTTGAAAATATAATGTACTTGTATGTTCGTAAAAATTTACATAAATATAAGTTAAATAGTGATCACCACACTTTTAATACCAGAAATACAAATAGGATAGCTGTACCTAGTTTTAGACTTGCGAAGACTAATAACTCATTCCTAGGAAATTGTGTGCGTTTTTACAATAAAATCCCAAAACACATAACTGAGCTCCCAGAGGGCAAATTCAAGTTGACTGTAAAAAAAGCTTACTATAAAGTTAAACATTATATAGAAGATAAAGATGCTTGGAATACTCCACTTCTGGTAAGCTGTCACTCTGCCACCCATAAAATGTAATATTTGTAGTACCTAAGTAGAAACATTGTTAACATCTATATAAAAAGAATGGCCCCGAGTTTCTTGCCGCTTCTTCTTGGTGGGCTATATATTTTGGAACGCGGCGGTAGAGTCTTTAAAGTACATTATAATGAAAAGTTGACGTTCATAAGTGCGTCTTTGATACCTAAATTGAATAAATGATTTTTGATTTTGACTTTGACTTGACACTTTGTTAGAAGAAAAAAAATTAAAATGTTACGATTTATTATCTTAATTGTATTTTAATAATTCGGTTTGGACGCATTTATACTTTCAGTGAATTTCTGTGTCGAGGTTCGTGTATCTTTCACACATTAAGGTCCTTAGTTACCGTTGCTTGAGCATTAGCCTAAAATTTAAGGGAATCAAGTAGTACAAGACAAATTGAAAGTGAAGTGATGAAAGATGAGACAAAAATACTCTAGATTCTTTATTGCAGCCTAGTTGCTGGTAGTTTTAAATATTGGTTGTGGTTGTGGTCGAGTTGAAAACAGTAATTCTGAAAACTGTATGTGCCATTATTGACATCTTTTTAATTTCTTTACCATCAAACAAATAGCATGCTCATTTTGACATATAGTAGCTGTTAATTTATAGAATCATCAGATGTCCACTGCTGAATATAGGTCTCCCCTGCAATTTAGTCCACCGTGTCGGTGGACAACCTACGCTGCGCTTGCCGGTCCGTGGTCTCCATCTCAGAACCTTCCGGCTCCATCGGCCATCTGTTCTGCGTGCTATGTGCCCTGCCCACTGCCACTTTAACTGGCTAATCTTCTGATCTATGTCGGGGAATTTCGTTCTTCTACGGATCTCCTTATTTCTAATTCGATCACGTAGAGAAACCCCGAGCATAGCCCTCTCCATAGCTCGCTGTGCGACTTTGAGCTTATATATGAGGCCCATAGTAAGAAACCAAGTTTCAGTGCCATAAGTCATCACTGGTAACACACATTGGTCGAAGACTCTTGTCTTGAGGCACTGAGGTATTTTAGATGAGAACACTTCGCGAAATTTCCGGAAAGCTGCCCATGTATTGAATAAATAATGTAAGTTAAAATAAATTAATAATAAATTGTATGTTAAGTGTGGTTCCGTCCTTAGACGTTCCAACCAAAAGATCAAACAATTTCCGACTTTTGTCTATGAACGTGAAACTGTTGAGTTATTCCGGTACCTACTGAGAGATTCTTCAGCTATTTACTAAAATATAAAATATTCGCTTCTCGAGATCGTCTGAAAGTCGATGCGAAGAAGCCTTTGAAAGTAAAATTGAGAGCTTTTACTGCCTGCTCCGTGAACTGATCTAAAATAATTCTTTGCGGACTTCGCTATAAGCCTCGTGTAGTACAGTTTGACTAATCACACTAATATTATAAAGGCGGAAGTTTGTGATTGTGAGTGTGTTTGTACAATTGTTACCTACTTCTTCAAGCTCAAACAACTCGACTAATGTTTATGAAATTCGGTGTTAAGGTAGATAACGCGCTAGATTATCTCAAATGATAATTTTCATCATCATCATCACCCATTACCAAGTTTGTGTACAACTAGTCATTCATGATTCAGTCAAGTGACACATTATAGTGGTAGTTCTTCCTAGAAAATACTTCTCAAGGAGTCCATCTTGGTGAGTCGTAACTCGATGCCTAGCATTTTGCCGCACTGTATTATTATCAAGGCGAGTCGTCTACTTTTGTCTTAAGTGAGGAGCAGGTTACACGTAAAATTAAAATCGCGGGTAGTTACCACTGTCGCGGAAAGGCGCGACACTTACCATCCGATGTGCAATCTATACATCCCTAAAGGAGTGGGTAAATGTATATAAATACCCATATTTCACCGGTCCTCTACTTGGTCAAATCATACAAGAAGCAATTTAGTCAACATAGATGAACATTGACGGTAGATTTATATGAAAGGTATTAGTTTTTGAGGTAGAAGTTTAAAATTTAAATAGAAACGCTCGCAGCGAAGCTCCTGCTTTATCGTTTTTAACAGGTCTGCAAGTTTAAGTCACTCTTGCTGCTGTCACGACTTGGATGTGTGACCGCCAGTGGAATTTTCAGTTAAACGCTTCCGTGCTTCGGAGTGTGCCTTAAGTCTTTCGTCCCAGTTGTTTTTGTCCAGATACCTTTTAATCCGTTGACTCGCGATTTGCCACATTTGGTCAATAATACAACAAAATTCGCAGAAATCAACCTACTTTTCCAGGAACTGCAACGTGTATAGTTAAAGGCGTCTGACACGGATTATCGGAAGCTGCGGGTTAGAACCCATCCCAGAATTTGTAATTTGTCGCTCTTAAATTGCATAGGTTCACTAAGCAGACGTTATTGTGCTTTAAAAATCATATAATTAAAATTACATACATAATAGATAAAGTAATGTTTTGAAATCGAGATGGTGACTAACGCCTGAATTAACATTAGAACTGGGATGTTTAATCATAATATTACATTGCATTTGTTAAAGGTATGAATTTTATGTTTACTCGTGAGCATGGCGAGCATGCAGCTATGCCAAATATCGGGAACTTGATATAAATACAATACATGGTTAATATCCCTTTTCTAAACTTAATTAATACTTAAAGTGAAGTTACGTATAATAACAACAAAGAGTCTATCAATTCGCCTAAAAAATCGAGTCGACTCTTAGTATAAACAGTGTACGAAAAAGTGAACACAAAGTAATTTTCTAAATCAAAATATGACCTGCATAGATAACACACAGAGACAAAACCGCTAGCAACGGCAGCACGCCAACAAAAACCACTAAACATGGCATTATTTGTGGGAAATGGCAGCAGAACTAGGCGGGGGCGTTATTCCGTCGTTATGCGGGATTGCGGCCGCGGCTTCCGGATAAACAAACCTAAGACGAAGCCTCGCCGTTAAATATTAACCAAACGCTGCATCGGGCTTTGTGGTGGGAACGTTGTTGAGTTAACTGCTGGCTTTTCAAATGAGGAATATTTATTCTATTTGTAGAGTAGAACACGATAGAAAACCCTTGCCATCCAACTTTACATTTATTGTGATAGTAAGATGCATTATCAGTGGTTATCGCTACATACAATCCCACTAATATTATAAATGTGAAAGTTTGGATGGATGGATGTTTGTTACTCAAAAACGGCAGAACGTCTGAACAGATCTGGATGAAATTTAGCACAGAGATTATGTCTAGAATAGCTCATAGGCTACGTTTTATCATCATCATCATCCATAGCCACGTGGGTGAAAAAGCGTAATATTCTTGGGCACAACTAAGACAATATAACAAGATCTCCGCCTACGTCAAGATCGTAATGATGACAGTTATGTCAAAGCTTGTGTCAGTTTCTGATAGCTTAGTCAAAAGCCAAGTCAATTTGACAGCTCGATACACTAGACGTGCTAAGCGACCGTCAAGGGTGATGAAATGTAATGACAGTTTTCTATAGTGATTAATTTTATATTTGTATTTACGTAAGTCCTGTATTTTATTATTAATGTTTACTGATTGATAAACTAAGTATTTAAATTTACCTCTATTATACTAATTATAGTAATTGCGTTGATGTACATATTTAATGATATTTTGTTATAAAGATAGATATGCGCTTGAAGAAGATATTAAGCTACTCGAAGTACTAAGCCTGCGCAGACGTAGTCACGAGCACCAGCTAGTAAATCAATATAATAATAAATGACAGTAACTTCAGAAATACATTAATGTTTATTTGTGGCAAAATACAGGTGTACAAAATAAGAAATTCAATACAGTAGGTACTTAAATCTAACGGCAACAACACACCCATAAATTTATCTTCTTCCAAAAATAGGAGGAGGTACTCAATTCGACTGTATGTTTTTTTATGTTTATTACCTCATAACTTTTGATAAGGTGAACCTATTCTCAAAATTCTTCATATTTTTTGTTTGAAAGCTGGTGCTTCCCGTGTGGTCCCATTTAAATTTTATCAAATTCGGTCCAGTAGTTTTTGAGTTACACTCCAATAACTAAATAGAATGGAAGTTGGTATTACATTTTTCAAATTGTACTTGTTATAAAGTCGATCTCAACATAATGCTGGTATTCTGTTCGGACCGGCAGTTTAATTAAGGCACATACTTTCGTTAATAAAAGTATTATGATTGTCTTCAAGTTTTACAGATAAACATGCCACTCGTATGCCTGTAAAAGCAAGTTTAGGCTGGGAATTGTACACATTTGAACTTTTATAAATACATAAAACATGTGAAACAAATGATCATGGTTATAAATAAAGTAAGCTTGTACTAACTAGCATGCTTGTACCACGATATAAAGCAGCACCTAATTTCGAATTCGCCAACATATTCGTAATTTGGTATGTATGACGTTTCCGCAATTTGCAAAGCATTACGAACACGCGATATTTCAGGATCTGAGCGCGGGGAATTTCAGCACTCGTTGGAAAGTTGTACAGAACTTTCAGTAGAGCTGTATTAAATGCAGATGCGAGTAGTTTCGCTGCCCAATTTTTGATTTAAATTTAAGTTCCTCGCTTGTCATTTCACTACCATTTCAGTCATTTACGAGAGTGCTGCGACTCTCTTGTTCTTAACGATTTCTTAGACTTTCGCAATTTTTAAACATTGACCAATTAATTAAACAGGTAGTTTACCCGTGACCATGTTTATAGCAAGGTATTCGAAAATTCGGGTTAAAATAATAAGAAATATATGTGATTTAATTTGTTTAAAGTGACAGATTGACAGCCAGTTGCAGAAAGCTCTTCATTAGTTAATCCAGCTTTAGTTTTAATGAAACCATTATTATAATGGAGTTGCACAAAATACAAAATAAACATCACAATGATCCTTTAGTCTCGATGTTTCTTAATCTCTTGACGTTCCTTCAGACAAATTTAAATTTTAATATTTGACAGAATTTTTGTTTTTGTTTGATTGTTTCAATGTCGGAATAAGATTTAATGACGTCTTTAAAAGTTAAAGATTGTTTCTGCAACTGGCTGGGGTAAGTCCTGCACTGACGTCCCGCTTGGAGAATATTGTGTATTACTCCCAACTTTACTCAATCCATCCCCTACTCTTTTGTAACGAAGTTTTAAACACAATATTTACAGTGCCACCCAGCACTGTAAATATTACGGACAAACCAATAATTTTGTGCAACAATCGAAATCGACGTCGTATATTACTGCTACGGTAACCCTTTAAAGCATGGAAGCTTTCAGTTTGACACTCTAGCAGCGATAACCCTTCCAAACAGCGACTGTAGTAAGCTTCTCAGTAAGTGTATTATGTTATTTATAAATCATATTATATCTTCAACTACCTCTAACACGGGGCTCTCATTAAAATAAACCGCACGCGCCCTTCATGTAAAAACAAAATTAAAAGCATCCCGGCGAACGTTATACATTCAGCACGCGTTCAATTCGGGCCTTTTGATAGTAACCGTATTTCCAGATTCGTATGAACCTCGTATTTCTCTACCATGTTTGATTTTTTAATGTAATTAGCAGCAAATAATCATTCAAGCTGCTTGAAGGTAAGCGGCCGTCACCTATCACCGTCATCATTATCATCAATATCAGCTAGAAGACGTCCACTGCTGAACATAGGCTCCCCCATGGAACTCCACTTTGAACGCCTACTTGCTTTCTGCATCCAGAGATTCGACACGGTTTTAACGAGGTCGTCGGACCACATAGTGGTGGCCGGCCTACACTAAGACTTTCGGTGCGTGGTCACCACTCGATAACCTTTATTTCCCATCGGTTATCAGTTCTGTGAGTGATGTGGCCTGCCCATTGCCATTTTAACTTACTAGTTCAGATAGCTATGTCGGTGACCTTAGTTCACCTATGGATCTCCTCATTTCGGATCTTATCACGCAGGTGAATCCCAAGCCATTGCTTGTTGAGCGACTTTCAGCTTGTCAGTAAAGGACTACGTCTTAGTGCCATAAGTCATCACTGCAAATCACACTGGTTGAAAACCTTGGTTTTCAAGCTCTGAGGCATTGTGGACTGAAAAGATATATCGAATCTTGCTGAACGTTCGGGCGTTCGGGAAGCTTCTATCTATTTCCGAGCACGATTCTTCGTGCGACCTCTTTGTTGAAGTTGGACTTACCTAATTGGACAGCCTGTCCCAGATAGACGAATACATCTACCTGAGACACTGAAAAGATAGTATCCCGTCCCATCACGTATGAACATTTTCAATACTATAGATACTGCCGATGTGTTGGCGGCCCTTTATGAATACCCTTTAAAAGGACCCCCTGTATCTTCTCAGCTTTGATCTTTAAAGGCAAAATAAAGGAAGACGGTCGTTTTGTATTTTACTTTTTTATGCGACATTAGTCATTAGGAAAAATACCCAAAAGAAAAGTATAATCATTGTTGAGATAGTGATTGTGTAAAAAAACTCTACAGAGCGTTTTGACCGTCTGCCATAGACGAACTGTTTTTCTCTGTCATGGTAGATGTTGATAATAAATAAAAAATACAGATCTCACAAGAAATAATAGTGTATTTCAAGCTATCCGGCTCTACTTACGGCTTATTATGGACACGCTGCATCAATAATAGGATATGGGGTAATGTTATGGGGCAACTCTACTGACCGTGAAAAGTCATTTAAAGCACAAAAGCGATGCATTCGATCGATCTGCGGATTAAAAAAGAAAGATTCATGCAAAACTCATTTCATTCAGCTAAAGGTATTGACCCTCCCTTGCATTTACATTAGTGACATTGCTTTGTTTGTCAAATCAAATCCTGATCTTTTTGTAATGTGGCCCGTAGGTAGCAGACTAGAAGGTAAATTACGCAGTCTACCATCAACGAGTGCATTCTTAAGTAAAAGTGTGTTCTGTATGGCTCCAAGAGTATATAATAAAATATCAAAGGACATAAGGTGTAAATAAAATATAAATATTTTTAAAAATATGCTCAATAACTTGTTAATTAAGAAAGCATATTATAATGTGAACATGTATTTAGATGATAATAATTTATGACATTAATCAGTTGAAATTGAAATTTGTATAATTTTATTTTATTTGTATTGAAATAGTCTAACATTAAGTTTTATATTGACGATAAAATTATGTAATATTTAAAGCATTGTTAGTGATAAGTCGTTCTAACTGAAAATGTTAAGTCTATAAACCTTATAAGGTAAATCTGGAGCACTAAAAAAATTGTCACCTATTATGTACACCTAGATTCCATAGACAAATAAAGTAATTGTATCATTGTATATTTTAAACAGATTTTAGCGATTCTTAACAATCATGACATAAAATGCCTGCAACATTTACTTTTATAACCGTAGAAAAAGATGCAGCAGGCATAAACAAATAAGAAGGTACTGATAATATTGCCTTTAGCAAAACATCTGAGTTGGCTGACGTAAAAACGAATTTAGGAATAGGATCTTACACATCACTTTGGTTTTTATTTCAAAGTATTTTTTTATGTACTATAATGTTTTTGATTTCAGGTTTTTATTGCAAACCATTAGTTTTTTTAATGTATGTATTTTAATGAATGTAAAGTATAATAGCCCAGCTGACTCGTGTGTATTCTTTCCACGTATTTCACTCAATCATGTTTTAGGTACTATACTGAACTCGCACTGAAATAAAACCTTGTGGCTTCCTAAGGTAAAAAAATTTAAAAGCCCGGTGTACGTATTCATTCCGCTCGCGTTTGAGTTGGGCCTTTTGAATGTAGACGTATCGACAGACTCGCGTGAAGCTCGCATCTGTACGTTGGGTTTGAATATGGGTTTGTAAAGTGATAGGGAGCTGGTTGTATTTTTGTATGTTACTAGCCACTACCTGTCACTTCGTGGGCTTCGCCTTCGGCCTTGCCATAACCTCCCATGTTTTCTTGATCGTTCGTCAATCGTCGTTCGTCTGCACAACAAAAAAGAATTAGTGAAATTGTTTCATTCGTTTTTGTGTGATTTCATGACCAAGGGTGATAGAGATTATTTTATATATAGATGTAGATATGAGAGCAAACGAGTAGGGAGCTCAACTGACCCGTTATTCTAATTCACACGTAAACGATTCGGAGACTAAAACGGCATATCCGTCTCTGTCATCCTAAATGTAGATGACAGAGACGGATATGCCGTTTCTGTCTCCGAATCGTTTCCGTGTGAATTTGAATAACCCAGCTGGTGTTTTAAGTAATCACTTTTAATGCCCGTAGTGGCAAAAAGCTCTATGTCCTTCCTAAAAAAACATTTAAAAAAAAAAGAGTTTTATTCGGCTTCGGATCACAGAACAGCAGTAATTTTAATAACTGACCGTACTTTGAGTGACGGGGTAATTTCAGTAACCAAACTGACACTCAAGTACGGCCTAAGAATAGATCACTAAAACCTTTTGTAGGTTAATTGTCCTTCTTAAAAAATAGGTCCTTCCCAGGCCGCTCTACTGGATCACTGGCATGGTAGAAAAGCTAGCTGCTCCCTCTGTGCGCCTTGCTGGAAAAAGTAACAGTGCGATAAAAAGTGTGACTCCACGAGAGCTCTCAGTTCGCATTCTGATAATTCCATTAAAACTACAGTGAACGAAAGTGAGTGGAAATGCATATAGCTTCTTATAGGAATGTACTGGAACGTTTTATTTTAATATATACATTTACCTTTTAAAGCTGTACGAGTTTGTGAGAAAAAAGTTTTTAATTCACAAAGAATCTCTATTGAAAGAACAAGCGGTCGTACCATAAAAAATTGCATAACTGTTTAATTACTTTAAATTTAACTGTTGCGTAATAGTATCGTTGACGTATTCACAAATTTTCGTGCTGGGCCGCAGGTCACTAGTCAAACTTTAAAGTACTAGTAGATGATAACACTCATAGCAACTTGACGCCTATAAATGGAAATCAATCAGCTCAATCTAATAAATAATGTCTTCATTTTCTAATCTTTTATTCATCATTATATCTAACACTAGTATTTCATCTTCTACATTATAAATACTTACTTTTTTTATAAAGTATTTCATACGTTTAATCTAGTCTAAGGTCAATTATATGAATACAGCTATTTTATTACCTATTCCTACTTGCAATCATATTTACACAATAAACACCAAAAATTTAATAAAAATAATAATAATAATAACTATTATATCACTGAACTTCATATTTAATATTATTTCTCTTTGTTCAACAATGTTAAACCATAAGTATAAATACAATTTATTCAATTTCATAACATAGTCAATTACAATTACACATTAAAAATATAAAATAAATTACAAAGGTTAGATTAACCTTCTAGTCAAAATTAAATAACCCGCCCCTGTCCGCTCCCGGTGGAAAGGTGCCCATTACACTAGCTGCGTTCCCGCGCTGAATAGCTATGGCCAGCCTTTGCACCAGGAACGAACCAGAGCGGGAGTCACCGGTGATGTCACAGAGTCTTCGACCTAACTCTCCCACAAAGCTCTTAGCATCAGCCTCCCAACTGCCCATGGTCTCCACAGCCACGGGCACAAAATGGTAAAGCAGCTCCAAGGCAGCGTACTTAAGCCTCTTCTTAATGCTGGCGTCTTCCGCTGCTGCTGACGGGGAGTTGACGGTGCGAGTCAGGTGGCTGGAGGCAACAGTGCTGACGCAATAGCGTCCCAAATCAGGCACTTGCCGTTCTTCCACGGCACCAAGGTCAGCCCGTCAGGCCGCTTACCGTCAGATCTGCTCAGACCTGGAGGCTCAAGCACGCAAGGGACGTTTGCTGATACATAATAATAACTATCTAATCTATAAGCCCCATGGTGGGGGGAAAAGTGGCCAAAACGCTGGCGGCATTACTTATATATATAAGCTCATATGCTTAGTGGGTAGGTTGTAACGTACTCCTCTCGGGAGATAGTGTACGTTACACGTTTAAAACTTTATGAAGAGAATGTTAATAAACTGTGTTTGACATAAAACTGAGAAGTGCCGGCGAGACTGTCCCAAGACGATAAAATTGTATTAATAATACTCGCCCGGACAACGACCCGGCTCTCACTGGCTTCTTTAATATTAATGGATAGTACATTAGACTGTTTCTTTTGAAGTGCTTTGTTATTGGGACAAAACTATCGTCAACACAAACTCTTCGAGATCGTTTAGTAGCGATAATATCATTATTATACCCAATCATATCGAACGGATACTTTGAAGCTATATCGCATAACCGTTATACGAGTAATAAAATAGGTTCCATATTATGGGTATTTTAGTTTTTACCAATCATAAAGTCAAATTCAATGGTAGATTAGTAGCCAAGGGTAATTGATGCTTACACCCGAGCTAACTACTCTGCTTTACTTCTCGATTGTGAGGTAAGTAGAAAAAAACCAGCATAACAAAAATAAAATTGATGACTATTATACTCATACGAAGACAAAGCTGAATAGCGAAGCGACTTCTTTTGTCATTGGGCTGAATGAATGATGTCTATTGCCATTATGATGGTACGCGAACTTTTTGAAAGAGTAAAGTGTTTTTTTTTTAATTACTTACCGCCACAGGGCTTTTCTAGCTATATTATTACCCTAGAGCGCTAAATGGTCACCTACAAGCCCCATTTGGGTGTAATAAGGACCTACTTACCGAATATGAGAGAATTAAACCGCCCTAGGGCTTTTCTAACTACATTATTACCCTAGAGCGCTAATTAGTCACCTACAAGCCCCATTTGGGGGTAATAAGGACCTATACTTACCGAATATGAGAGAATTAAACCACCCTAGGGTTTTTCTAGCTACATTAGGACCCTAGAGCGCTAATTGGTCACCTACAAGCCCCATTTGGGGGTTATAAGGACCTACTTACCGAATATGAGAGAATTAAACCGCCCTAGGGCTTTTCTAGCTACATTAGGACCCTAGAGCGCTAATTGGGCACCTACAAGCCCCATTTGGGGGTTATAAGGACCTACTTACCGAATATGAGAGAATTAAACCGCCCTAGGGCTTTTCTAGCTACATTAGGACCCTAGAGCGCTAATTGGGCACCTACAAGCCCCATTTGGGGGTTATAAGGACCTACTTACCGAATATGAGAGAATTAAACCGCCCTAGGGCTTTTCTAGCTACATTAGGACCCTAGAGCGCTAATTGGGCACCTACAAGCCCCATTTGGGGGTTATAAGGACCTACTTACCGAATATGAGAGAATTAAACCGCCCTAGGGCTTTTCTAGCTACATTAGGACCCTAGAGCGCTAATTGGGCACCTACAAGCCCCATTTGGGGGTAATAAGGACCTACTTACCGAATATGAGAGATGTAAAGTATATTTATTGCAGAATTACATTTAAATGTGTAAAAAGATGTTATAGTTATATTATAGATGCAACCTACCTTTTATGAGCGTGTAATATTTATCTAAACAAATCATAAAATGAGATAATTACACAATAAAATATAATCAAAATGTCAAATTAAAGATAAAATTTGAATTAAAATTAAATTACGTACTACATATAAAATAGGTCATTATGAATATATTAAATTAAACATAGAAATTGCAAGTTTGAAGAGAAAGTAAAATTACCTTTAATGTTTCGAGGAAAATTCTATTATTTCCAAAGGAATATTACTTACAACAGATTTATCATTCATAAAATCATTAATTTTATACTTAATAACTTTTTTTTGACAAAATAGTTTTCAGCTTTCTCTAAAAGAGCGAGGTTGGCAATTCTTTTAATGAAATAGGTATTTTATTATATAATATATACTTCGACTGATTACACTGATTTTATTGGTTAGACAACTGGTAGCTTAAAGCCTTAGCACGCCGCCTCTGCATTCTTGGAGAGACGGAGAAAGAAGAACTAATAACAATGGTTTTATACCTGCTCGTCGTACTTGGTCCCTTACTTTACGTAGACGACACATTTTTTTATATCTAGAGTTGTTACTTAGAATCTTATTTTAACTCCTTAAGCTGGTAAGTATTATACCAATTTAGTATGTCATTGTAATAAGTGATAAATAGAGAAGTTTTTAAACGCATATTATCCCCAGAATTACTAGTGTTTTTTTTCTTCAGATCATTGTGAAAATTGAACTATGAGGTAAAATTTATTTCATTTTTTCACTCTATGAGCTCTAAATCAGTTAGTTAGCTCTGTTTTGTATCCAATTTTGCTTTGCGTGGACTGAAGGTGTATTAGAGACCAAATTCAAGTTAAAACATCCGGTCTAAAACAGATTTTACAAATGTTATGGTGGTAAATAGGTACAATTTCGGTGAAAACGTAAAAATTCACAAAAAAAAACTTTAAAAAAATTGGGGGATCAGGGTTTTTTTGGCCAACTTGTATTCTCCAAATGGGCCACCGAACACGCTCATTTGATTTGTCGAACCCTCTACCAAACACCCTGTATATAAATAGAGCCATACTGAAGATACTTTTGCGCATCAATGCTGTCTTGGAGTTACTAACGCAAACCTTATGTTGATCTCGCCTATTAACTAGATAAGTACGAGTATCATCCAGTCTGCCTGGGACCATGTTTACTGAAAAGTGTTCGAAGCCTTAAGCATTCAAGTAATTTGTAGTTTACCTACGCAATTTATTCCAGTTGAAGTTGAGATTTATCTTCATATATTGATTATCAAACAACTATGAACTCTAAAGAATGCATATTTCTAGATAGACGTCTTTCTTTTTCATCCTACTTCCTAAAGGAGTTTCTCAAGTCGAACCGTATGTAATCCTACTATCCTACTTCCTACTAATATTTTAAATGTGAATGTATGGATGTTTAATGCTCTTTCACGCTCAAACGACTAGGCCAATTTTGGTGAAAGTAAATATGGAGGTAGATGAGGCTTTGGATTGACACATAGGATAATTTTCATCATCATCCAAAATCACGCGAGCGAAAACACGGGTTGCAGCTAGTTTTGTAATATGTAAGACACATTTTTACAGAGTAGTCCGATTTTGATAAAAAAATTTTGTTTGATAAGAGTTCTTGTTTTTGTGTTACCCTCCAATAACTGAAATGTGTTTCGCCTATCTTCATGATATCCTTATTGACAGTGAATAACAATCGATCCCGTAAGTAGTAAAGGTCTCTAAATGGGGTGAAAAAAAGGTTACCAAAAAATTTTACCGACTTTATCATTAAAAAGTGTGAAATAACTTCTCGAAGTCGGTACAATGCACACAATATTGTGTTAATAGGATCTTATGAATTGTCATTGTACCGACTCTAACAAGTTGTTTCACACTTTATAGTATTGAAGTCGGTCCCATTCTTTGGCATTTTTTTAAATATTGAAGCATCTTTTTTTTTATTTTGTTAGGAAAACAAACAGCTTCTTAAGAAAAAATATAACTTAACGAATCTAAATACGAGTACATTTAAGCCTAACAGTTTTCACCAATGGAACAATAAACCAGGTTGGTTTCCGTTTAACGTACAGCTATAACCATAGATGACAAATAAATACTTACAATAACAAATAAAATCGTACTATCGAAATTACCACATTGTGTTGTAATTATACTAACATTCACTTAAATATAGTGGGTACAGTATTATAAGCCATATAACATCAAAAAGTATAAAAAATAACAAAAAAATAAAGATTACTTAAAAAAGTATTCGTTAGCTAAATGCTTAAATGAATTTCGCTTCATTGAGCAGAAGTCAACATATTTAGAATATTTCGTGTTGAAATGGTCGATAGCTCGCGACAAGAAAGAATTACGTCGATAGTTTGAATAGTGAGGTGTATAATTGTATATATATGTAAATAATTTCTATGACTTACCTATCTAAATGGTGCTAATAATTTAATTTCTGATAATAGTGTAGGAGAATCTAATACATTAAAAAATATACTGTGCAGAAAGGTAAGATCCTCTGCTTATCTTCTTTCAGAAAGAGGTAAGATGTTTTGGCGACGACAGCTGTCAATATAATCAAAAGTTTGAATTTTGAACTTATAATAATAATAATAAGAATTGTTTTTATGGCTTTCGTTATATTTACATATTTAAAAAATGTAACTTCGAAAGCGTATGCAGACAACCATTAAACTTATATAAGTAAAGAATGAAACCTTTGACTAAGTTATCAAATACGAACACCAGTGGAAAAGCAGTAATCAGCCTGGAAAATATCAAAGTATACAACTAATGGTGGTTTTATAATATTTCGAATTCGGCACTGAACGTTTAAATTACGTTTATCTGCGATATGCACTTCGTTATAAATAAATCCTAAAACCTTACTTGTACAGCCACTTCGCATACAATTTTATGAACCCTAGTACAAAGAGAGCGTAATCAAATAGGATTGTGGTGTACCATTTAGCAAGAAACCCCCAAAACAAGGATAAAATAATAAATTTTCATAACCCCGTCCTCACTTCCGGTTCACGCGTCGACGCGACCCGTTTTGTTCGGAATGTTAAAAATTCTATTAAAAACCTCATTTGTGTTTTTCATCAAGTTAAAACTCTAGTCGCGGCAGTTGGGGTTGAAATATTCGTATAACAGTACAAGGCATAAGCGGGTAGCGGCTTTGTTTAAAAAATATACTAAACGATTATTATTTGTATATGTTATGTAAGGTAATGTTTTAAAACCAAATAAAACAAAACCTATTTCGAATTAAAACAAAAACGTTATACAAAACGCATTAAGATTCTTCATTTAGAAATATGAAATGCAATTTCACGTGTCAGGTATTCACCAGATATATACCTAATCTAAAGTTGAACGCGTTTAATATACATGCATTAATAGACACACACTTACGTATATATACGTCCATACTTATTACCCTTCCATAAGTAAAACACACTTAAATATATAGATCATAATGTCGGTAAATCCAATTGAGGAAATCTGCGTGATATTGAAACTTCCGATGGCTGTTTTGTATCGGTACAATATATATAATATACAGTATTATAAGCCTGGATAACACTTGTAGAAGCACTACGGCCCCCGATAATTTTCTTTCGGCACCAATTTATGTTCGTGAAGAACATAAAAACAATTGATTTTTGTTGTTGTAATAAATGTATTGCACGCACACGCAGAACAAATACGGCAAGAGAGAGTTTAGATATATTTCTAGTCCTAGTATATATTTTGGTCTATGGATATTGGTTAAGCAATCTGCCACCATACGCTCGTGAGCCTTAAGATGTGTTAGGCGAGAAAAGTTAAGAAAGGATATGTAGGGAAAGAATGGTATGTACTTACAGGATAGTCGGGGCTCTGGGTCGTGCGGTCTGGTGACCTAGAGAGTCCTCTGTATATAGCGTCCGGGTCGGACTGCTTGCTGAAGGATTGTTGTGTTTGTGTCACTCTGTAGGTATAATGTTTGTGCACTAAGTTTATCGCGCACTCGCGTACACTGGGGTGACGAGTAAACGCGGGGCTGATTTAAGCTGATGATGTGTGGCCGTGCCGACACACCCAAGGTCACTTTAGGCTGACGCGTAAACGCGGGGCTGATAAGCGGTCGCTCGCGGCGACGTTAAATTGGTGACTGTTGGCGCTGGCCCGTTTAGCCGCTTGCTCGGAGTTTAACAGCTGCCGGACAGCGGCGGCGGGGCGCGCGGGGGAAATTCCTTGAAGTGACGTCGCGTTGGCGCGAACAGATATAGTCTGATTAATTTATGGTGAGAGTTGTAAAGAGAGCGAACAGCATAGATAACAACGAATTGTAGATAAATAACACAGCAGTTATGGACACAGATGATAGATATTGTTTATGTATTTAATTAAACACGCAGATCAATTGAGTAGTTCGTTACAACAAATATGCAATTGTATGATTCTAACCTCTTCGCACTTCTCCTTTTCTCTCATTACTTGTACCAACACAAAGGACAGCGCAACTCTACTCTTTGACTTTGGAAACAAATAGTTAATTACCCAGAGAGCAGCTCGTTAGGCGCGGATTGTACCGAACTTGGCTTGCTTACGGTTTTTTCGACCCTAGAAGCCCCAACTTGAGATTTTAAGCTGTAGAAGAACTTGCTACTTCGTTAGCTTTTATACGAAGAGACGCGACGTTCCTAACTACTACTAGGAAGTTTATTTTTAACTCGCAACCCGCCTCAGCTTCGAATGGGCAGCATTAAGTATTGTAATCGATTTGTCTGGCGATTTGTCTGGTTATACATACACCAGCTACGAAAAACATTAACTTTTATTTAAAATTATTTTATGAAACATTTACTTTTACGAAGATGTTTTAAACGTGTTTAGGTGACGGTGACTATCCATCAGGTGGGCCACATCCCTGTCTACCTACCCTGGACAAATAAAATATAAAATTAAAATGTAACACTTATATTATAATGTATAACTACTTATAATCCCGCACTACTAGCCTGTGTCGGGGGAAACATGGACACACACATTGATACGTCACAAACATCCAAGACCCATGAACCAACATATCTACATACCATACAAATATTATGTTCCATGTTATAAAAATTAGGGTTTTCGAGCAATTTATCTCTGCAGCTATTAACATAAAATAACAAAAAATAATATGAAATTTCTAAGTCTTTTAAGTACATTACATACACATTGACGGACTTAAAATCATATTTTACCATACTAGAGTACATTAAAAAAAACTCAAACATATTATTCATTAATTTCAACTGTAAAACAGTTTTGTTCTTAATTCACAATAGTATATTTGTCACGATACACATAATTTATAAAATAGCAATTTTGAATACACATACAGTGTCGGATACTTTTTTTTATTGAATTGTGAACATTATTTTTTATGATTTTTTGTACGTTTTTACGAGATGCGCTTGCTTGATATCGAGTGAAAGAAATTGAAAGAGTTCAATCTCTGATCTGACAGCGCCTTAACTAACGTTATTTAATACTGCGCCCTACAGAACTGTTCTGCGCCATACTATATATACGTTATATGATTGCAGCTTTTATAAGTAAGGCCATTAATGTCAATTCTCAGTCACACTTACACCAGTACAACCTGCAAACTGGCGTGCCTTTAAAAGTATATCTATCTTATATATTTTTTTATGGTATAGGTGGCCACGGACATCCGCAATACCAGAGGTATTCGGTATCGAGGATGCGTTGCCGACCTTTGAGGAAGGATGATAGGAAGGAAGAGATAGAATGGGTAAAGGTTGGAGGGGGAGGGGCTAGGAGAGGGAGAAATAGGAATAGGGAAGGGGGGGGTCGGGCCTCCGGAACCTCCCACAAACCATTGAAACGCAGTAGCAAGCAATTTTACTTCACGTTGTTTTTATGTGGCATTCGGCTGTGGGGTTGCAGCGTGGCACTACCACCGAAAAATAAAAAAAACGAAATTAAAAATAAGTATCATTAAAAGTGGTATTTGAATGTATTGTAATCACATTAACGTAAGAAATCAAATAAAGTAGCTTACAATGTTGAGTCTATTGTATTGTAATGTAACAAGTTAAGTGTATATTCATTTACATAAACATTTAAGCCTTCATCTTTTCAATGTTGCCCTTAAACATTACCTGTCAAGGGTTTTGATATCTTCAGGTAATTTATTATTTAAGGTATACATGTATTGAAAATGTTTCTTATTATTATTATGACAAGGTGGTTGATAGACAGGTTTATACATTGTGTACGTTTCTGTCGTACAAACAGCGTGACAGTTTTTTTGTAAGAACTGTGTGTGGTTAAAATCCTTATGCGATGTGTTTGAAAATAATTTCACAATATACAAAAATCACATCGCTGTGTGTAAAATCCCTTCCATTTTTCCCCTTGCGGTCGAAATGAATAGAAATGGAAATTAAAAAGGTAACTACGGTTATTATCATTATGGCATTGTTGCAGAGTGAAACTTCGCTAGCGTAGTTTATGGTTTATAAATTAAAGGAGATAAAACGATCAAACAACAGTGATGTACGTTTAATGCCCTCGAGAGGTCAAATTATGTCACTTTCAATCTTTAGGATATAAAATAATATATCATCATCATCTCAGCCGTAGGACGTCCACTGCTGAACATATGCCTCCCACACAAATTTCCAAAAGGACCGGTTGGAAGGGGCCTGCATCCAACGTCGTCCTGCTACCTTTATCAGGTCGTCAGTCTGCCTTGTCAGTGGACGACTTGCACTGCGCTTGCCGGTCCGTGGTCTCCACTCTAGAACCTTTCGGCCCCATCGTCCATCTGTTCTGCGTGCTATGTGGCCTGCCCATTGCCACTTCAACTGGCTTATCTTGTGGGCTATGTCGGTGACTAGTTTGTCTACGGATGTCCTCATTTCTGATTCGATCACGTAGAGAAACCCCGAGCATAGCCCTCTCCATAGCTCGTTGTGCGACTTTGAGCTTATCTATGAGGCCCATAGAAATAATGTATCATTTGTGAGTTTTTAATATGTGCTGCCACTTAGCGCTGGAATCGCTGAACCGATTGGAATGAAGTTTATGTCGATGAAAATAAGTGTTCAGGGTTAGCGACTTGACTTAGTTATTATACTTCCCACCAATATTATAAATGTGAAAGTTTAGATGGATGGATGAATGGATGTTTGTTGCTCTTTCACGCTCAAACGGCTAGCTCAATTTCGATGAAAGTTGGTATGGAGGTAGATGAGGCTTTGGATTGACACATAGGATACTTTTTATCATCATCATCATTATCATCCAACACCACGCGGGTGAAACCGTGAATTGCAGTTAGCATAGGTATGTTTCGTACTGTAGCTGCGCTCCGTGGTTACTTTACGCCTACGTGGTGATGGATGATGATGACGACGAGTATCCGATGGTGTTCCCCGGGGTATAATCTATTATAATTTCATTACAAGCCGGTGCGCCTTGCTTACCTTATTAATGATTATTAGTGTTTATAAATAATTGTCCTCGTTTTTTTTTCTGTAAAAATGGACATCATAGACAAATTATAAGAATAAAAAAATTGCAATATTTATAAGAATAAACTTAAAAGCCTTTACTTAAAAATAAAGGCTCAAATGTTTAGCAGCAGTTTTACAAAGAAATTAGAATGGCAGTACTATTTTCATTGCGACAGTCATTTACCGTTGCATTAAATCGATTTTATAACTGATGTTTCTCGTAATTTCATACAAGCGAGATTCGTTTTACAACAAATTAAGATAAAAAAATATTTTTTTATATTTTTTATTAAACTGAAATCCTAAAACTAAAATGTCGACATAGTCTCACTTCCTTGTTATAAAGCAAAATTGGTGAAAGTACTTTGTACTTTGCGCTGCTTACTATTTTTCCATCGAGACAGTAGGCTTGAACAATATATAAAGTCGATAAGAACTTGCGATGCGACGCCATCTATCGTGGATACTTTAAACGAAGACGTAAAAATTACATGCGCCAAATAATAAGAGTGGAGTCGTTTTGTGGAATTTCTTTTTCTCATATTTGACACCTTATTAAATTAAATAAAAATAATGCACTGTAACAGATAAATATTATATTTAGCATGCCTCAGACTCAGACAGACAGACTTTTGAAGCTACCTTCACGTAACAGCTGCTTCGCGACTCTTTAAATGAGAAACTGCTTGTAATAGTTGTTCTACAGACCAACGGTAGCGCAGTTCAGTTACATCCCACGTGTACTTTTCAACTGTCCATTGTTTAATGACACGGCATGAATTTCTTTTGTTTTCGCAATAAGAGTAGTAATGTAATGTTTATTAGTACTAGGTCAGCACTACATATTAAGACAGGCAGTACCTGATAATATTGATAATAGGTATTGGATATACGAGTAATATATTGATAACGGCATTGAGCTCAAAAATAGTAGTGTCATATAGAAAGTCGAATAACGGCACATAATCAAATTCCTTCTAGCGTTTGCGCCGTCAGAATGAAACAAATGACCTTATTAAAAATAAATAAACGTATAGAAACACAAATATAAACTCATTGTATTGAGAATCCTGTGCATTAAATCGCATTAGAAACAAAGAGAGTTCACATGCCCTAGCTGTTATATTACAGGAGTGAATATGTTTCATTTCACTATAGAATCGTTGTACAGTACCTCATTTTCTTTGTTAGGCAAATGTTATTGCTGGTTTATATTGAACAGGTTATGTGTGATCTTTACACAACTTGGGAGAGGTATATGTCACAATGGACTGTAGAGGTGAGTACTGTGTTTAGGTGAGGAACTGATCTTCGATCCCTGCAAGCTTCAGACTGCAATATGGAGACTTCATCCAACCTTTTATTCACGCCCGCCGAGGGCAGCAGCATCCGTCGCAGACCAGGCACAGCATGCCTGCGCAGTCGGTATCACGGTGATCCACTATTGTCTCCTTTGTTTACAGCACTTCTTACACCATTCCTTACTTCACTAGGTAGATAAGAAGGGTCCCAAATGACACAGCACAAAGAGATTAAACCCGGTAGGTTAGAGCAACGTGCACTCGGCGCGGGTCGCAATGACAGAGTGACAACCACCGTTCGACGGTAGTAGATTATAAAGAATTGATGGAGTTTATTTCCAACAACCCTCTTTCTTTTACAAAGGTCGAACATGTTATGTATTAATCCTAGAATTATTGTTTGCGCCAACGTGACGTCACTTCAAGGAATACCCCCCGCGCGCCCCGCCGGCCGCTGTCGCTGTTTATCTCCTCACTCCACTCCACAGACATTATACCCTACGAGTGATACAGGATACAACAACCCTTCAGCACGGTCATCAGCCCGCACGACCAGAGAATGAACCAAGGACTACCCGCATTCCTGTAAGTACCTTTCCTTAACTATTCTCTCTTAACACCTTTGACCACGAGCGTATGGTGGCAGATTGCCTCACCAATTATACTTTTTCGTTTAAATTTTATCCAATGCCGTTAAACCGTTTTATCGCTGAATGGTAACAAACATACATACGTTATACATACAAACGTACATAGGTACTCTTACTTTTATAATATGAGTAGGCTTGGAAAAATATGATAGGATTCAGTGAACGATTTTATGAAAAAAAAACCAATCAAATGTATTCAAATTGTATACATTGGATATATTTTAAAGTACTTAAAGAGTTGTAATATGTTTAGCAACCGCCACACTGAAATACTATGTAGGTTAATCTGTAGCCAGTGACGTATCATCTTCTTTTTTTCTGATAGGCTGTTTTATTGTAGCGGGGCCTTTCTTGTTTCTGATTGGCTGTGAGGCCTGGTGGAAGGTGACATAGTTGTGGCACAGTCTCTTGGCGGCACATATTGCTATTGCTAATATCTGATATTGCCAAACCTTCTTTTCGTCTCAAGTGACAGTTGCATCGAGACCTTCAACTTGCCGAACGTTAAAGTGTTGTATTTATATTCAAATTCATATTATATTCATTTATTCACCTTATAACATTTCGTTACACTGGGTACGTCATAATTTTTACATGTTATATTCAATTTATCTTATATGAACTTAGAATAAGTATTGGTATGGCCTTATTAATGCAAAAAATTAAAATTAAAATACACAATTATTTTTACAATGTCATTATGCTACTTCACAAATAAATGAGGATGCTGAAAGAGGAAATCTCATAAATTCGTTTGGGGAGTAAATTGGATGTTCAATGAAGAAAGATTTGATATGTCTATTAAAACATAGAACGACAAATTAATTAAATTCTGTGGCAATACATATTTTGTTATAAATCCCTTGCTTTTATCAAAGTCAAAGTCAAAATCATTTATTCAATTTAGGCATCAAAGACGCACTTATGAACGTCAATTTTTCATTATAATGTACTTTAAAGTCTACCGCCGCGTTCCAAAATACATAGAGCCAACCGAGAAGAAGCGGCAAGAAACTCGGGGCCATTCTTTTTATATAGATGTTTTTACAATGTTTTTACTTAGGTACTACAAATATTAGCTCCAGTGTGTTGCCTTACAAAAGAGAACATAATAATGGTATCAGTAGGGCAAGACACGCTACACTTTGACATCTTAGTACACGAGTAGATAGATCCTGGAGTGATCAGTCCCAAGCTGTTTTATCCTCCAAGTAATCCGAAATTTTGTAATAACCTTTTTGACAGAGTTTAGTTTTAATAGTAATTTTAAACTTATTAATAGGCAAATCTCGGTTAACATTGGGAACTTTATTATAAAATCGTATACATTGTCCCATAAAAGAATGACTTATTCTGTGGAGACGCGTTACATGTACGGATAGCTTGTGCTTATTTCGCGTGTTGATGGAATGAGCATCACTCCTTTTATCAAAACTGCTAATGTTTTTCTTTACATACATTAGATTTTCATAGATAAACTGAGAGACAACAGTTAGAATGTTTATGTCTTTAAATTTCTGTCTAAGGGAAACTCTGGGAGCCAAACTGTAGATTGCTC
The DNA here is from genome assembly GCA_917880725.1 of Selenia dentaria. Lineage (NCBI taxonomy): Eukaryota > Metazoa > Arthropoda > Insecta > Lepidoptera > Geometridae > Selenia > Selenia dentaria. The sequence continues at coordinate 33,494,948 of OU862890.1, read as the reverse complement.
GTATAGCCCTTTTTTGCAGTATAAAAATAGAATTAATATCTGCAGAACATCCCCAGAGCAGTATGCCATAAGTCATAACGCTATGGAAATAATTAAAATAAACTTTTCTAGCTGTGTCTACATCAGTTAATAGTCTAATTTTTTTAACAGCATAAGCTGCTGAACTGAGCCTACTAGACAATTTTTTTATTGTGGGGACCCCATTGCAATTTAGCGCCTATAGTAATTCCTAAATAGACTGTTGACTCCACAAGGTCCAACCCTGTTCCATTCAATTGTATATTGGATTCTACTTGTCTCACATTTGGTGTCGAGAACTTTATACAATTAGTTTTCTTCTCATTGAGGAGAAGATTATTTGTATTGAACCAATTCACAACTTTAGCTAATGTATTGTTAACATCGTCATAGTTTAATAACTGCCTTTTAATTTTAAATAACAGTGAAGTGTCATCTGCAAACAATACAATCTCTTGATTCTTCTCTACATAATAAGGTAAGTCATTAATATAGATTAAAAACAAGAACGGCCCTAGTATTGAACCCTGTGGAACGCCCATTGAGATTATAGAGCCGGGCGATTTTTTACCATTTATGTCAACCCTTTGAATTCTACCATTTAAATATGAAGTCAAAAGGTTGAGAGCCATGTTCCTAATACCGTAGTGTTGTAATTTCCTGACAAGTATATCATGTCGGACGCAGTCAAATGCCTTAGATAAGTCACAAAAAACACCTAAGGCATCTTGAGAGTTCTCCCAGGCATCAAACACATCTTTTATTAGTTCTATACCTGCGTCTATAGTAGAGCGATTCCTTGTAAACCCAAATTGATTTTTATGGAAAATTTTGTTTGCACTAAAATGAGTTTCTAATTGATGTAATATGATTTTTTCAAAAATCTTACTTAGCGTAGGTAGTATAGAAATAGGCCGAAAATTTGTTGGATCAGTAGTACTACCAGATTTGAATAAAGGAACCACTTTACTGTGCTTCATTAGGTCAGGAAATACACCACTTGCAACACAACTATTAAATACAGCTGCTAGATTGGGTGCAATGACATCTATAATTGAAGAAACGGTCTTCACAGAAAGACCCCATAGGTCTGCCGTTTTTTTTGCATCTAGACTTTTGAAACTGCTTACAATATCTTTGCAATTAACTACTGAAAATTTAAAAGTTGTGTCACATTCAGTTACACTTTGTTTAAGTAAGATCTCAGCAGAAATGGAGGAAGATTTTAGAGTTTTGGTTGTTAAAGAAGGAATATTAGTGAAAAATTTCTCAAACTCGGCCGCTACCTCCAAATCTGCTCTTACATCTTTATTATTAATTTTTAAATTAAAGTCTCGATTACGCACTGTATTTCTACCAGTTTCACTGTTTATAATGTTCCACGTCATTTTTATTTTATTAACAGAATTTTTGATCTTATTTCTTAAATAAATAGATTTTGCTGAGGAACAGGCTCGTTTAAATAACTTAGAATAACGTTTGACATATTCCAAAAATACAGGATTATGATTATGCGATTTTTCATGGTACAATTCATATAACTTTTGCCTACTTTTATAAATTCCTGGAGTTGCCCATTCACTAAACTTAGCACGATTACCAACAGATATTGTTTTTGGTACAAACACTTTGCCAAATTCATCACTGATAAGATGGAACAGTGAGTTATATAATATATTTGGGTCATTGTGACTGGTCAACTCTGGCACTTTCTGGGATATATTACTTCCTAACAATTCTAGGCGGCTAGCATTTATTGGAACAAAGCTAACATATTTGCTTTGGGGTTTGTTTGTTTTTCTTGGAAACACTGCTAGTTGACCACAGTGGTCTGATTCTAGATTATTTATAATGAAATTTTTAATAGGTTTTAGATTAGTAAATATATTGTCTATGCAGGTAGAACTTGTGGCTGTTATCCTAGTTGGTTCCAAGAAAATATTGTACATATTATAAGATTTAAACAGTAACAAAAATTCATCCACTATCTGATTATTTTCTAGCAAATTAATATTAAAGTCTCCACAGATAATCATTGATTTATTTGTATTTGAAAGCTTAATTAATGTTTCCTCCATGCACTTTTCAAAATCATCATATGGTGAACATGGAGGTCTGTATACACATAGAACAAGGAACTGCTCAAACTCAATACAGGACATTTCTATTACTCGTTCAACAGATAGGCTCACAATGTCTTTTCGTTCTTTGAGTTTTATATTTTTATTTGTAATAATTAAAGAGCCACCACGTATAGATTTTTCTCTGTTGAAGGAGCTAGCAACTAGATGATTATTAAAATTAAATAAGAGTTGGTTCTTTTTAAGCCAGTGTTCAGTAATACAAAGAATATCTATTTTGCTATCATCTATAAACAATTCCAGTTCCAACTCTTTGCCCATCATACCTTGAATGTTCTGATGAACAATATTGATTGATTTAATGCAAGAGGTTGTCTCTATTGTCTTAGGCACTAATTTAAATTATGTACAATGTCATTAGTAGCCAAGCAATTGGCTGAATTAAAAATGTCAAATTGCTCAATAGAAGCATTGTCAATACAATTGGATTGCTCAATAGAAGCAACCTTGTTAGCCAAATTTTTGGCTGTAATATCAAATAAATATGATAGCGACACAGCTATCTGTCTTTTATAATAATTAGAAAGATAGTAATTATCTTTTGTCAAGAAGATTTTTTTTATATAATTATTAATGTCAATTAAATTAAATTTATCTCCATTAAAATTATTATTACATATAGTGTATAATGTCAAATTAAGCTTATATCTAATATCATTTTCCACCTGTGGCAAACTATTACTATAGGGAAATGTAAACATTATGACATTATCTACTGTAAGATTAGATAGACGGTTGTTGAAATCAATTATTTGTTTTTTGTTTACATTCCCCCTATTTTACCTTTTTTATACCTTCACTAATCTGTGTAGAGGTTTTCTTAATGTGTCTTGTTTACTGATTTAATATTTGTATTGTTGGTTATGTATTCTACTGCCGGTCTATGTATTGTATCTGAAATATATCATGTCAATGAAATGTGTCTATAGCTGCTTTCTTTCTTAAAAATATTCTTATAAGTCCTATAAAATACTTTCCCTGTTGTAGGATATCTGATAACAATAATATTAAAATGGACACTTTGTTTCTTGGATAAAATATGCGCTTCTATTAAAATGTTCCTAATAATGTTACTTCTGTGTTTCTTTCATATATTCCTTAGTAGAAAATGTAGCTAGACAGGTAGTTAAATTCAAATTATATTCATTGATCTCTTTTACCATAGGCTATAATATGGCATCTCTTCTTGTTGCCATATTCTATGTTGCAAAACCTTTTAATGTAGTTGTGGTCTGTATTGATCAATCTCACTAGTGCGTGTTTTACAGGCCTCAGTTTTAAAGCTCATGTACTGTTTCACAATGTAATATCGCAGTATTTATCTTTTCGCTTCACTTACACGGTTATTCCGACGAGTAACGTCGACATAATGCCCCATGGGTGTAATGTGTATGAGTTGTTTTTCATGAATATCTCCTTTCGTATGTACTTACTGCGAATTTTCATTTTGAATAAAGAATATTAACATTTGTTTGTCTTAGTTAATGCTTATTTCGATTTCAAAATTATTTTTGTTCGAATTATGTTACTATGAAATCCCTTTTGGTTTAGAGACGCAAAGCTCGTGGACCGCGACGCTTACCAATCGCGCTGGTGAAAGCGTCACTGCAAAACCACGCTCACGTTTTTAGCTGTACTATACAAGTGCATGCGCGCCGACCAATCAATCGAGATCTCAGTATTATATGAGACCGTGTAGCATAGAGAGATCAAGCTGCCATCTTGGATCTACATCACAGATCAAGATAAAAAGTTGATAGTTAGGAGCTCCGAGCTCTAGTCTATTCATGTAGCAAATTTCGTCTAATTCTGAGCGGGGTTTTTTAAGTTATGCGTGAGGATACAGATAGACATAAATGTTAAAAAACGTCTTAAACTTGTTTAGTAGGTGTTTTGACCCACATTTTTTTTATTTTTCTTTTAAGCACAGACTTTTTGGCTTCTACTCCTTTATTATACAAAAATAAAGTCTCTAATTTTTTTTTTTATATATTTATTATATAAAGTATATACCCTTTTTATATAATGATAAGTGTCAAATTGGTCATATATATTTTTGTTACATTACCTTAGGGAGAAATAAGTGTGGATTACGACCAAATTTCATGATTCGACTTTGCGAAAACTTAGTTTTTCGACGCTTAAACCTAATAACCGAAGTTCGAAAAAAAACGTAGTGTAAATTGAATATACTTTATTATGAAGTATGGGAGCCAAAACACGATTGAGTAAATTTTGCTCGATGAAAAAAATCGGCAACATTCCCTTAATTTTGCAATTTTTCTTACGTGCTTCGTGGGAAAAAGATTTTTTATTCAAGTATGGGCAAATATTTTTAAATGAATGTATCATATTTGAATTTCCAATGAAAGTTAAAATTTAATCATTTGATTATACGAATATAGAATTACCACGTTTTAAATTGCATCTTCGTATTACATCGTCCAATCTGATAAGAAGTTCTCAAACTTACGTAAAGCAACTAAGTTAGCAGTAAATTGTTTCAAAATAAGGATTGGACCGCACCTTAAGTTCTATAGTTTTGGCAGCTGTCTAAGTGACAGTTGGCGTCATATTTTTCATATTAGTCTGGTATGTTTATGTGACAGCCTGGCATCTGCTGATATAATTGTTTTAACAGATAAGATGCCAATAAAATAAATACGATAAAGAAACAAGTCTTTTTAACTTTAATAATTCTAAAGGAAGTCATTCCTAAAGAATTATTCAAATAAACTTTCTTCAAGCTAAATTACATTTCCAGTTCTCATGATAATAAATATAAATACAAAACTTCTCAAACTGTACTCAGACTTCGCACAACACTCAAATGGTTAAGCTCTAAAAATCACATTTAAAAATATACATAAAGGAGTAGAAAACTCCTATAAACGGTCTATAAAGGAAATCTGGGAGAAAGTACGTGAATAAACACATTTTGGGAAGGCAATAAAGGCAAATCGCAGTGGCATGCTGGAGGGAGACGTGCGTTTTTTGCCATGAATAATATAGTTGCCCCGTATGAACTCCGTTCGCAGTTATTTTAGCTCCAGGTCGCACGATTTTAATTTAACTTCAACATGCCTACTTACTTTGATGCAGAGAAATTCTTTAGTAATTTATTTTGGCTGATGGGAATTGTTCATTGCTAAATTGATCTGTGGGAAGACTTCCATGCGTTGAATGACGGTTAAAAATAAGTTGTCTATATATAGGATTTTGTTTTGTAACTCGGTGCAAGACGAGCGTGTCGCTTGTCTGATGTTAAGCGTTACGCTTGTATAGGTATAACATTTCAATGGTGTCGGTTCTGTAAACATTCTCTAAACTAAAAAAACTTTATATATTATGGCAGTTCTTATTCTGTTCAGGCTAAAATCCAAATTGGTATAACACTTCCGAATGACAGCGCTAAAATTAGATATTCCTCTTCAATCGTGTGTATATTTTAAATAGATTAGTCGTCACGTAACTTGGTGCTCGCTAATACGTAAAAAGATTCAAAATTGAAAAGAATAATAAATGTCATTATAAGTGTTACATGAATTTGGATCTTAGTGCTAACGAAATATCGACTACCATAATTAAATTTTAAATTAATAATTCAGTTTTGTATTTTGAATAAGTGAATCGCTACAACTTCAGCAGTCATCCAGAATTCTACTACAACAGTTCAAAACCCTGCATGTCAATCAATTGCACTCGTCACTCTTGAGATATAAGATTTCATATCTCTCGCCCTGCAGTTTCGCTGCGAAACATTGCCCTTCAAAACAAAACACAAGCACCACGGGTTATAGTTGAATAACTGGCAAAGGTGTAGTACATCCCCAGGCGGACACAGTCTACCAGTGCAGTTTGTTGCTTTGACACTGCAGTGGACGACGTTAGTACGGTGGATTAAGGTGCTGTTAGCTCAGCGCTTGTCTACGTTCAATTTCCTTTACTTGAAATCAAGCAAGCGCATCTCGTAAAAACGAACAAAATTCTTAAATAAATAATGTGCACTCTTAAATAAAAACATAATCCGTCAATGTATGTGTATTAAAAATTGCTATTTTATGATATGTGTTGCATAACACACACAATAGTGAATAAAGAGAAAAACTGTTTTAAAGGTGAAATTAAGTGGATTTTAATTAAACTGTTGCTTATTAGATAAACTGCTTTAAAACCCCTAATTTTTAACGACATCATTAATTGACTATATAATTGATATACTACATTATTATTAATTACATACCATGCCCAGCGGTTTCACCTGCGTGGTGATGGCTGATGTCAAAGACGATATTTTAGTTTTGAAACATGGCTGCATCAAAGCGATCAAAATAAAGAGTTGTTCAAATCGGTAATGTCGTCCGGAAATAATGCACGTACATATACATTTTGACGATTCAATTGTTTATTCTTTATTGCTTACAAATAATAGAAACACTTGTTATTACATACATGACAAATTGTTATAATATAAAATTTATCTTAAATACAGTTGCATGTTTAAGCAATGGGTTCCAAACTAGGCGCGACCTGTATCTTGGATACCCGGGAATTTAAGGTTAAAATTATAATTTCTCATTCTAAATTATTGGACTTAACAGAATAAGTGCTTTACTTTACATATATATTATTATTATCTATTTCCTCTAAAGAGAAAGTGTGTGAGTATGGAGTGAGTGTGTGTATGAGTTGTGGTTGTGTGAATGTTATATATGTAATGTATGGTATGCGAACAGAAGTAATCTTATAATACTGAAGTTAATAAACTCTCAGTCTCTTCATATGAGAGTGAGTGTAGCCAAGTGCGAAGTTTTATCTTAGCTTCACTTAGTGAGCAATTTTATTTATATAGAAGAAGAATACTAATTTAATAAACCCGTACACTCGCCAGTCGCCATATTTGGCCAACAATTTTAATTGTTTTCTCAGAAATCACATTACTTTTCCAAAAAATGCGACATGTGTGGTTAAGTTCCTACTTGAGGCAGAATACTAAGTGTTCTGACTAGATTGAAAGATTGCAGCATTCTCATATTTATGTCTATCTATACCTTACAATATATCTACATCAATAATAGAAAAGAAAAGTGTTATGTCACATAGGCAGTATTCTTTGAGTCCAGCCATGCGATTCTTAAGAGCAAACATCGTTGCATCTTTAACAACATCCGTGAAACAAATGACGATATGACAAGAAACGTTGGAAAAAACAACCTTGTGTACAAGGGCGATATCTCCTAAAGTATTTGACATCGGTGAGCTCGTCGACGAGCGCATCAACGAATGATTAGAGAATCGCATGGCAGGTTACAACCATAGACTTCGTGTTGTCGACGTAGTCCTAGGGTAAAAATGGGTCAACCAATAAGAGCAGCTACATGGTCATGCTATGGGAGGAAATATTATAAGGAACCATAGCATAATTGTTAAACCTTGCATAAGATGAGTGACCAATAGTGATAATTTTATCTAACATATAGTTAATTATTTCAACAGGCTTCTTGTGGGCTATGTCGGTGACTTTAGTTCGTCTACGAATCTCCTCATTTCTGATTCGATCACGTAGAGAAACCCCTAGCATAGCCCTCTCCATAGCTCATTGTGCGACTTTGAGCTTGCTTATGAGGCACATAGTAAAAGACCACGCTTCAGTGCCATATGTCATCACTGGTAACACACATTGGTCAAAGACTCTTGTCTTGAGGCACTGAGGTATTTTTGACGAGAAGACTTCGCGAAGTTTCCGGAATGCATTACAACTTATTGAAGCTAACAATAGTTAGCTTCAACAAGTTCATTTTTAGCTTCAATAAGTTCATTATCCACTGCGGTATTAAAACCTAAGGTTTGAATATTCCTAGGTACAAGCAAGCATTGTAAACTGTTTATATGCAATATCGCGACCGGCGTTCAGTCACAAAAGTTGCGAACCGCCGCGAGCAATGTGTTCTGTTTATCTGTGCCTTTAACGAAAGGTCAAGCCCGAGCATTGATTCCGCGGCCGTGTATTCACGAGCTACCTTTGCTACATGGCTCATCATTGCTTTAAAAATAATTTACAAATACTTACTTTAAAAAGACCAGGCTCGTCAGAACATTAGTCTTCCCTATTTTTCTGTACGATGGGGAAACATGGACAATGCGAGAAATTAAAAACAATAAGATAGACGTTTTTGAATTGTGGTGCTGGAGGAAAATGCTTGGTGTATCATGCACTGAGTTTCGCAGAAACGTGTCAATACTCCAAGAACTCGGTATTAAGCAACGTCTATCGGCCACTGTCCAATCCCGTATGTTATCTTTTTGTTGGACATGTTTCCAGGCGAGACAACGACTCCATAGAGTGCCCAGTCATCCAAGGCAGAGTGGAAGGCACCAGACAGCGTGGTAGGTCGCCGATGCGATGCATCGACCAAATTCAAGTGTGCGGTCGGTGGTTCGTTCCATGACTGCACCAGGATGACCGGTAACAGGCAAAAATGGCGTGACATCGTGAGGCGTATAACTTCTGGCTCCACCAACACTATACTACAAGACGATCACGGCCACTCCGACAAGAGCGCAACGAAGAAGAAACTATAAAATCTTTAGCTGCTAAATTCATGAACCCAACCTCAACCGTTATCAAAAACTATACCTCATTGATGATAATCGAACGAACCAATTAATTAATTTATAAATAAATCTAAGTTTGAAACACGAGTTCAAATATGTTTTCAATGTGCACGAAATACATAATTTGTCCAAACCAATTTGGTCGGGAACATCAATCAATTCGACTTGTGCGGTACGCTGAACAAAATTTACTGAACATTTTGTAAATTTTCAATTAAGGCCGTTCAAATAATTCCGGCCTAATTAAATAAGCTCTGCTATATATACAGTATGTAGGTATTTAACATGTATACTCGTGTTTGCAATAATTCCAGCCTTGAAGATCTGTTCACAACGTGGTAGGACGGAATTATATAAACTTACATCGTCAGGCTGCAAATCGTCAGAAAATAAAAAACCCGAGCTACTAATTAAAGCACATACTTGTAACGCAACTAGATTTGAAACTAATTGGTGAGGAACTGATCTCTACGACACAGGGAATCCTAGTGTGGAGACCAGGGTTTATGAAAAAACATACTAATAACTGAAACTGTTACATATTATGTAAATTTACTAGTTTTAAGAATGTTATCATTATTGCTGGTTGAAATAAATAATTCTTCTTCTTCTTCTACATTGCCTGAAAACACGGATTAAACGACGTTTTCGAGATTATATATAAGTATACAATAATAGTTTCTTTAAAGGTATTAGATAATAAAAATGTACTTAGCGGTTGTATAAAAGTTTAAACATATAGATAATAAAGCCTGCGTCACTTAGTAATATAGGTATTCTTGCACAGGATGGAGTAGCAATGCTTAGTACCATGACAATATTAGGTAGTATACCGCGAAGCAATAATGCGGATGCAATACTGTAAAAGCTTGTGAAGGCACTGTAGCAAGTGAAAATAATGCCTTGACTAATGAAACACAAACTCTGCTTGCCGATTGAAGTCAACATGGATTTTAGCGATAGGAACACTTTATATATTATATATATTTCGTGCTTTTGACAAGTGAGATCTGTTGGCCATTCGGAATGGGCTGAAATCACGCTCACGTTGCTCACAGTATGACTCGTTATGCGCTTCTTACCAGAATGTTTTAAGGAGTCTGTATGAAAGCAATGTAATAAAGAAAAAAACGTTTAGAACAGGTCATACAACTTTTTATTTTTCCGAAAAAGACACACGTTGATGTGTGCAAACCACTTGACTTGAGCTAACATTGTTTCAATCACACCATTCTTATCAGTCACTTGACAGAACATTATCTCGGCACTGCATTAAGTATAGCAATTTATTTATATAAACAGCGCGGTCGAGGTTTCCAAAATGCTAATGTGCGTATTCATAATAGCCGTAAACCAACCATCAATTAACTGTTGATCCAGATCGTTATCTACTTAATGCTATTTAACTATATCGGATCAGCAGCTTTGGCGATACAAAATTATTACATTTTCACATTTGACTTGGCGGTCAGTAATGATGAGTTGAACTTAGTATGGTATGAAGGCTTATAAGCATAAGGAGACGTTATTGTCTTTTAAAACCAGCCGTGATCACATGAGGTCCTCAGTGACTTGTTTTCAATGTTGAGGATGGTAGCTAGCCAGGTGGACACCAGAAGTGCCGTAATACCATACTGTTGGTTTCACCTTGATGAAATCCACAGCATGATTTTCTTCACTAAAATCTTAAACCTAAAGCAAATATCGATCCTGCGTGGGCATCGGATTGGCGGCCAACCGTCACGACCTTGGCTATCATAACCTACATTCCTATATTTATGTATATACCTAGCTGCGTCCCACGGTTTCACCCGCGTGGTAATAGATGATGGCGATGAAAAGTACCCTATGTCCTTCCTCGAGATATGACAAATCGAAAAACACAAAAATCATAAACGTAGGTCCAGTCGTTCTTGAGTTATAAATGGGGTAACTAACACGACTATCTTTAAATATGTAGGTAAGTACATAAATATTGACTTGCGTTATATTTTGATATCGTAAAATGTATGTATGTAGAATATGATTGTAGATACCTTTAGCCAAAACTACTTACTCATAAATACATTTACTATTAAACTTAAAAGCCCAAAAAATATATGAACAGATTTTCTCATATGATGAGAACAGAGCCTAATTTTGCTGGCAAGATTGGCCTTATTTTGATAGCTCAGAGGTAAGGCCTTATTTTTTTGGCAAAAACACCAAAAAAGCTCGGATTTTAATGCCGGGATGAGCAGAAATAAATTCACCAAGATTTTTCAGCGCACGCCGGGTGACTACGTAATTTGTTTGCGTACTTCGTTTTGGGGTTCAGCCGGGCGGGTGCGGAACTATTTTGGAATGTGCCCGGACTGATACATATATGGTGTGAACTGTGGGATAATTTTATGGTTTTATTTGCGAAGTTTTGGTGATAATTTATTGCTTTTGAAATTTTATACAAGTAGAATCTGATTTGTCTAGCAAAACTTGATTTTACGGATTAATATTATTTTCTTATTGTTTGTTTTTATAGTAAGAAGTATGTGGTGAAATTTTCTACATTGTTTCATCAAAAATTTTGTAAATTTCAAAGGACATGTAAGAATTAGATATTTAACATGACGTGAAACGTAACGCAATTGTGTGCGAAAGAGAAACAATGATTGAGTTGTAGTAATGTTAGAAAGAGTGCAAGGAAAATAGCAAGTATGGACCATGAGGAAGTGTGAAAGGGATAGCTATATAAGACCGCTTAGGAGAGAAAGAGAAAAAAAAAGACAGAATTAAAATAAACGTTGTTGTTTTATTTACTCTCACTACCTACTATCTAACAGACGGTTGAGTCGTGACTATTAGACAAGCATTTTTTGTAAGAATAAAAAATAGTACAATATATTAATACGAATAATTTAAATTTAATTTAGATATAGTATCTACTAATCTATATATCAAAATAAACAAAAAGTGTTTAGCCAATTCAGTGCAGAGTGAATATACACTAGCATTTTCGACCTTATTAACAAATAAATAGCTACACCCTGCAACTCTACCTTTGTGCGTAATGAATGGATATTCATTAAAAGAAACATAAATCCAGGATAAAAATATCCGAACACTTTTCTTAGGTAGAAGCAATATCTGAAAAAAATATCAAATTCAAATGAATTATTGACTTTAGTTAAAAGCCAATGACCAAATTTGGCGCAATTTTTTTTACCGCGGCCGTCAACCAAACCTAGGTTATTTAGTGTAAAATAATGTAATGAGCAAAAGTCATTATATGATTGTATTACCTAACATCAGTCTGAACTGAGTTATACAGGTTTGAAAAAAAAACCCTATTTATTAACATGTAACTAGCATTTATAACTAAATTTTTAGTATTATTATAATGTCTATCCCTGTCGCATCGCCGCCGTGGCTTAGAATCCGATACAGAAGGATAAACCTTCTCAGCGAGTCCGGCCAATCACAGGCCTGGGATTGTTTACAACAGCACCTGAGAAGATTACGAGGCCCTTTTTTATTATTATAATTATTATATGGTATATATATATATATGTATATAAATACAAACCCGACTGCGCAAAATTTATAGTGTTACTTTTCTAAGCACTAACGCCTGCATTAGCGATCTCAAACATTGAAATTTATAGAGAGAACAATTCACATCCTCGGACGGGATTCGAACCCGCGTCTTCTGACTCTCCGTGTCAGACGCCATTGACCAACAGGGCCACCGAGGTTCGGGTCCGAGCATCGAATTTTAACTCTCCATCTGATTTAACCGTCTTACGGGGACGGAGCGACATCTATTGAACAGTTTCGACAGTACTATCCAACCGAAAGAAGCAAATCATACTGTCAATAGACATCATGCATTCAGCCCAATGACAAAAGAGGTCGCTTCGCTATTTAGCCTTGTCTTCGTATGAGTATAATAGTCATCAATTTTATTTTTGTAATGCCGGTTTTTTTCTACTTACCTCACAATCGAGATGTAAAGCAGAGTAGTTAGCTCGGGTGTAAGCATCAATTGCACCCTCGAACTATAAATATATAAAAATAATAAATATTTTGAGCTGCAATTGATGCCTTACAGCCCTTGGCTACTAATCTAGGTACTATTAAAACTCAGGAAAATGTTCAAAATAAAATACAAAGACAAAATATAGTAAAATACTTGTTCACAATCTGTTTGTTTTCATATACTCTTATTTTTCTACTAGACAATATTTATGTTCTGACAATCAATACCTATCGTAAAAAGTTAACATATCCTACGGAACCATGCGATGTAATTGATGGGCAGCCCTATACTGCGTAAACTATTACCGATTTATCATCTGCGGGCAGCCCTGTCACATTCTGCTCCAAATATAACCGAGGGTTATTTTTCACTGTACGATGGTACCTATCATAACTAGCTCATTTTATTTATTTATGCTCAAGTATATGTTAGTACGAATGATTTATTTATATTTTTTATCTTTATCTATGGCTAGCCGGAGGGTTAGTACTTGGAGTAGCTTAGTTAGTTACTTAGCTAGTTATTATCTTCTCCAAGGCCATATCTATCTTTATAACAAAATGTCATAAAACATTTACATGGTTACAAGCGCAATTGCTATAATAGTATTATATGAGTAAATTTAAATACTTAGTATATCAATTAGTAAACCCTAATAATGAAATACAGTACTTACGTACACACAAATATAAAACCAATTCCCATGGAAAAAACTGTCATTACATTTCATCACTCTTGACGGTATTTTTGTTACATTTCATCACCCTTGACGGTCGCCGAGCACATCTTGTGTATCGAGCTGTCAAATTGACTTATCTTTGACTAAGCTATCAGAAATTGACACAAATTTATAAATATGAAAGTTTAGATGGATGGATGGATATCTTTATATTTGTAACTCAATCACGGCAGAACGGCTGAACGGATCTGCTTGAAATTTGGCACAGTGATAGATTATACTCTGGAATAGCACAAAGGCTACTTTTCATCATCATTATCATCTATCACCACGACTATCGATATTGAGAAACTCAGTTTTGTAACTAAACCATGTATTACAAAATCATGAATTATTTATATATGGTTAAAAGTTAAAACTGCATTTGATCTGTGGCATAATTTAGACATTTTAAGCTGACTGTTTGAAATGTAACTGTATTTGTGATACAAAGTGACAGATTTTCAATCTTTTGGGTGCTACCTAGCTGGCCAAGCAAGCACGTTATAATAAATGTTTATTAAAACTAAACATTTTTAAGTTCATTTTAATTTATTGTAATAATTTAAACTGGCTTAAAGGAAACTTGCGCTTTGTAGATTGTGATATCGACCTGATACTAAACGCAATTTTTAATATCATTTTAATATGGCCTAAACATCAGTGTTTACAAGTTATTGCTCAGGGCCCTATCACACAGGAAGCAGTTTCGCGTTTAAGTTCTGCGTTCGTTGTATTTTATTGCGTTACATAGCATACTCAGACAGCAGGCAGGCTGAATATTTATGCACACTAAAACGCATAACGCGAACGCGGAACGCTATGAACGCATTACTGCCATCCATACATCCATACATCCTGTCTTACAGGACCTGTCTGACAAGACGTGTCGGAGGCATTCGATCAGTCTGAAAACTTCGTCACTAGGTCGGTTGCATATTATATGCACTGTCACTTAGATGCATCCATTTATCATTGAGAAGAAAGTTCCTATCTCTCTTATCAGGTCACATGAAATGTGCACAACATACAATGACTTACCTTCGGCTCTTAATGAAAGCATAATTCTATAGCTATGGAATAAACAAGCGGTGACGGCGCGATTCACTTAAACCGCCGGTTAAAAGCTCACCTACACACTTAGCTCCTACACAATAAAAGTTAAATAAAGAACCCCGTCCACTTCCCGGCGGCGTCCACCGGAAATCCATTCTGGAGGCTTCCACGCTCTAATTTCCGGTTAGAGCACTGGCTGAATAGGAAGTACCGTTCTTTGCCTGAATTTTTGTACGTAAGTTTTTCTTGTTCCTTGATATAATATGCCTGTGGACCGGTCTTAATAGTGGTGTTTGAGTTAAAGGCAGGCCAAAGTGATTACAGCCATAAAGTCAAAGTTAAAATAATTTATTCAATTTAGGCATCAAAGATTCACTTGAGAACGTCAATTATTCATTATATTCTACTTTAAGACTCTACCGATCCAAAATATATCGAGTCTGCCGAGAAGAAGTGGCAAGAAACTCGGGGACATAGTTTTAATATAACTAGATTTTTACGTTTCTACTTAGGTAATAAATATTACATTTTATAGGTGGCAGATGACACCTTGCCAAGAGTAGAGTATACCAAGCAGCTTTGTCTTGTAAAAAACGTTTTTTCAGTTAACTTGAATTTTCCCTCTGTGAGCTCAGTTATGTGTTTTGGGATTTTATTGTAAAAACGGACACAGTTTCCTAGAGACGACTTATTAGTCTTCGCATGTCTAAAACTAGATACAGCTATCCTATTTTGTATTCCTAGTATTAACAGGATGGTGATCACTATTTAACTTATATTTATGTATTTTTTTACGAACATACATTACATTTGCAAATACATATAAATGAACCAAAGTTAATATTCAAATTAAAATTCATTTATTAGCTTAAACTTAGGTACAATAAGAGTTAGAACAAAATGTTAGTCCTCTATGTTTTGCCTTTTCAGGCTAAAAAAGTAACAAAATAATACTAGTATACTTAACTAAAAATAATAATATATTGACTTCATTAAATAAATCTCTCAAAGATTCGCGGGGCCCATTTCGTATATAGCTCGAATAGCACGTTTTTGTAGGATAAATATGGTCTCTATAGCAGCCGCTGAACCCCATAGCAATATCCCGTATGACATTACGCTGTGGAAATATTCAAAATATACTAACCGCGCCGTAGAAACGTCTGTAAGTTCTCTTAAAATTCGCGATGCCAAGTTTTGCTTTAATATTTTGCTGAAGCTTTCTGACCCTACTAGTGGTTAAAATTAGTAATAAAATTATTACAACCAAACATAAAAAAATATACTTTGACGACATGTCTAAAATACATTAATGTATTTAATGAATGCATATGCTCATTCTGGCTATTTGTTAGCACATTCGACTATGGAAAAGATAATAACATAATTTAAAAAGCATTAAGTTTGAGAAGAGAGGTAATTCTAGTAATTATATGTCTTCTGTCAATACCTAAACTTTGCCCTAGATAGACAACCACTATTGTGGTATTATCTATTTCAGAAGCCATGATATTCTTTTCAATCTCAACATATGAGGCTCCAGGAATGCAGTGATTTATTACTGAACAGTGCTGCAAGTTACTTAATAGTGATCCAAAACTTCTGCAATTGCATCTGAGAACACCAGAACTCTCTTAATATGATTTAGACATATGACATTCTCAACCTCCCCCTGGTCCGTTGATAAGATGATATTATCATTTGAATCTTCTGTTGAATCAGACCCAGCTCTAGACAGTGACTGACTGTGAGAGTTTGGGCTATTCCTCTCAATATCTCTCACACTTTCCACATTACTAGTAACCAGGTCCATCAGCCCAATTGCTTGTTTATACTGTTCACTCAGATGCTTTTGAGCTAATATGCAGCCAGAGAAAATATCTTGCAAGATTTTTTCTTTCCCAAGCAGGTCAGAGCGAAGCTTCAGAATGTCATCATCGTACAAACTAAGCTCATTTCCAATTAATCAGTGCAGGTTTTCTTCTAAGAGTAAGTTTCCTTTGATTATGTTTAATTTTTTTACAAAATAATTGCGTTTTTTAACGGTTTTCTAGCATTTGTGTATATTTTTTAAACTTTAAAATGTTTCTTAATGTATTTATGACTAATAAAATTCGAACTATTAAGGCCACTATTAAATTTAGATGGAATTAAAGTATTTTCCCGCCACCGTCATGCAAGCAAACCCAACTTATTAGATTAGGTTTCTTGTGATAGTACTGGATATAACCAATATCTTGAGATGAAGACCGCGGGGGGCTGCCACAAAAAACAATATTTCTGGCTCTGGGTGACACTGTTACTGTGATTGGCATGCGAAGTAGCTACCAGCAGATGCACGAGTTGTCTATAAAAGTGTGTACCTCTTTTATAACTTAGAAAGAAACCGCGTTTACTCAAGACACACACAACATCACATAACATACATACGAAATAATAAATATAAAAAATAGAACACCTACACATACATTTTATACAACAAAACACATAACTATGGGACTTACTCAGTACATCTTGGTCTCGATATTCAGTTTTGTCCTGCCGAGATGTGTCCAAACGCTATTTGAAAGATAATAAAATGTAAGAACCAAAAACACTTGAACATAGTAGTCCCCATTTCTAAGAAGCTTAAAGGTAATTTCTCTCCAGTTAATACCATAGAAGGAGCCTCGTGGAAAATTGTTCATTGTTCCCTTATTAACTGTTCAACCCCGACATTGTTTGAGTAATGTTCTACTAGTTAACTATTTAACTTCAGTTTAATTATCGACAACGATAGTGGAGTAAGTACTTGAAATGTCGTTACAATTTGTAGCTAAATTAAATTATTTCATTCATTGTTCACGGATGCATTGAGATAGAAAGGTGATTTCATTATGGAAACCAACTGGATTTGTATTCTACTTTGTACCTTTTTAACCGACTTCAAAAACGGAGGAGAATATATGTAATATATGTATTTTTTGTGTTTGTTCACCGATTTCTCCGCATTTAACCGATTCTCTAACTCATTTTTTTTGTTTGGTAGAGTACTTTCGAGGTAGTCCCATTTAAAATTCATCAAATTCAAAACCCTTCTCTTTTTTTTGGTCGGTTATAAGGTATATTATATTATTGAAATTCACGTTATAATTTTTTTATATTAAAATGGGATTAGAGTTAGACTTACGCGTTGTGGATATGATCGGCAATTGTTTCGGCTTCGTCCGGAAGTCTAGAGCCGGACCGCACTCAAGATCCTAAACTATATTATTTTAGTGTACTGTTTTAAGAGACAATTCCTTATTTTTTATCTTATTTATATATATTATACGAGTATATACAGGGTTATTGGTGAAGTCGACCCCCGTCAAGAGCGTGTAGTTTACAACGTTTCTGACTGATTTGACTATGAAACACCGCATCAAAAATTTAACCATTTTCGAGATATTTGAATTCAATTGTTTTATTATTTATTAGTTTTATACGTTTTATTCATCTACAATGACTTATTTAATGTTTTTACTTACAATGTTGGTTATTGAAGTCATAAGTTATCTTATTTTACATGTAAAAATCCAATAATAGTAATAATAAAACTTACACATTTCAACTAAATTTAAATATCTCGAAAACGGTTAGATTTAGGAGAGGGTGTTTCATTTCATCAAATCAGTCAGAAACTATGTAAAATACACGCCCTTGATGGTAATAGATCGACTTGACCAATAACCCTGTACTATATATACTTATAAATCTATTCAATAATTACTGCAATAATAAAACTATTTACTTATTTATTAACTTCAGAATTCAGATATTCCCTAAAGGGACTAAATCCAAACTTTAAACCTCTTCAAGTGCCTTCGGGTTTGTCCCCGCTTGACCCGATTAGCTGAAGTGATGTAGGAAATTGTACTCAAAGGGCCTGCTGGACCCTAATTGTAAGCCTCCGTAGGCGAAGGGTTCTTATCTTACGTTCTATAGTTTTATTTCTCTACATACGAATATTATTAATAATTGACGCAAATGCTGTTATTAATATATTTTATAGTTATATAAAAAGTGACCTCTAGGGCTTATATATATTATTCTCTCTCTCTCTCTCTATATATATATACAGGCTGACTGGTTGAACACTTTACATATTGATATATAGTGCTCAGTACTCGATTCTCGTTCTAATTAAGAAAAAAAAATAGGTGCCTAATATTTACCTAATTTAACTTTAATTGTCCACTCAAAACAATAAACATGGTCACTCGCGGCGCGCGTGTAGTAGTAAAATTTGCCTTAGCGCGGCAAGGTAAGTACTTGTTTGTTTACACCGGCGCGGCGCGGCCGGGCGGGCGGCCGACGATCGCGGCATCCTTTGATTCCTGTGAACGCGGCGCGGGCGGCGCGGCCCTTTGGGTCATTAACCCCGTTCGGACGCAGCTTGATTCCTTTGAACGCGGCGCGGCGCTTTGGGTCATTAACCCCGTTCGGACGGTGTCCATAATTTTCGAGTTATAGCACATTCATAGAATGAAGGTCTGTAGTTTAACGGTATTTTTTTAATTTTATTTTTTTAAACGTTTCATGTGACCATGAATTATCATGTCCTTGTTTATGTAAAGTGTTCAACCAGTCAGTCTGTATATATATATTATATTTGATAAAAGACCTGATAAAGGTCGTCAGTGCACGTTATCGGTGAACGACCTACGCATCGCTTGCCAATCGTACTTTAAAACCTTCCGGCCTCATCGGCCAGCTTTTTTGCGTGATATGTGACTTACCCACTTCTACTTTAACTGGCTCATCTTCTGGGCTATATCGGTGACTTTCGTTCTTCTACGGACCTCCTCATTTCTTATTCGTTCACGTAGAGAAACCGCGAGTATAGCCCTCTCCATAGCTCGTTGTGCGACTTTGATCTTACTTATGAGGCCAATAGTAAGAGAAAACGTTTCAGTGCCATAAGTCATCACGGTAACACACATACATAGGCGCAAAAAAAAATGTACTGGTCAAAGACTTTAGTCTTAAGGCATTGAGGTAACTTGGACGAGAACGCTTCGCGAGGTTTTCGGAACGCTGCCCAGCCGAGTTGGATTTGACGATTGACCTCTTTCTTGAAGTTAAATCTACCTAGTTAGACTGTTTGTCCTGGGAAGGTGTATATCGTTGACAACTTCGAGAATGATTTATTTTTCTACGTTCAGACTATCTATTATTTAATATACATTAAAGGTCTGATAGTAAGCACTTCGCTTGGCTTGGGAGCTGCAGTGCCACAGAGCTAAAACTGAAGTTTTGAGTGGTACTGCACTGTACTCATCATATAGTCTAATTCGGGTTGGAAGGAGTAAGTTACGGCATTTTCTATCGACTTCCAAAATAAGGAGGAGGTACTCAATTCGAATGTATTTCTTTTTTTTTAACATTTGTTACCTCATAACCTTCGACTGGGTGAACAGATTCGCAAAGTTTTGTTTGAAAGCTGGTGCTTCCCGCGTGGTCCTATTTAAATTTCATCAAATTTGGTTTAGTAGTTTTTGAGATACACTCCAATAACTGAATAGAATGGAAGTCGGTATTAAATTATTCAAACTGTACTTGTTATTTTAGAAGCGCTGGAACCTGTGAGGGCACACGAGCAAAGCCACGGACGGGCCAGCTAGTTAATAATAAAAATATCAAGTATTGCGTCAAACGACGTCATAAATAATAATTCTACAGTTCATATAATTTTCTAGGAAAGCGTAAAAATAAACTTTGGAAACCCCGAGCGGGACGAATCTTGGCGATATTATTTCAACCTTAATTAAAATTCTAGTGTAATTAGTTAATTTTCTTAAGCACAGTGCTGTTAGCGTTTGGTGGCAGTTATTTTAACCGCATACTTAAATAAATAACATTCTCAATACTTTAGTTTTTATATATCAAGTAACGAGACGTACAAGTCGTGCGTCTGATTAATATATCTACACCATAATATAATATTATAATAATAATAATTCTATTATTTCTTTATTCAAAAACATAGTCCATTCTAATTATAATAATAATAATAATAATAATAGCTTTATTTCCTTATAACTTAAGAAACATACAATACTTTGTTAGTAATTTTTCTGTAATGTTAGTAGCTGTAAGGACCGCCTATTGCGGTGAAAGCCTCCTCCAATTGTTTCCACTTTGATCTGTCTCTAGCTGTTCTAGACCATGTTTTCCCTTCTGTGCTCACGATGTCGTCGTTCCATTTTTTAAATGGTCGACCCCTTTTTCTTTTTTGGTGTAGTATAAACCAGTTGGTGATTGTACTTGACCACCTCTCATCCCTTAGTCTCTGGGTGTGACCTGCCCATCTCCATTTTAAAGTAAGTGCATGTTTTACCATATCTTTTGCTTTTGTTTTGTTTCTTATGGTTGTGTTCCGTACCCTATCTCTGATTTTTAGATTTAAGAAACTCCTTTCAATTGCTCTTTGACATACTTTTAATTTATTAATGATTTTTGAGTCATCGGCCAGGTTTGGCAAGCGTAGGTGAGACATGGCATGAGACATATATTCATTGCCTTAGTTTTTAATTTGGTTGGTAAGGGTCCTTTAAATATTTCTTTCATTGCCCAATATTTATTCCATGTCTGCCTTATTCTTCTGTCTACTTCCTTTTCAGTGCTTGCTCGGAAAGAAATGAGATGTCCTAGATATATATAGTTTTCTACATACTCTAAGGGTGTGCCATTAATATAGATAGGTAGTTTCTCTCCATTTGTCATTAATTTTGTTTTCTCTCTATTAATGTCTAGACCTACCAATTTACTCTCTTCACTTAAGGACTCTATCATGTATTCAAGTTGTTTCTTATCTTCAGAGACAATAGCTATGTCATCCGCAAATCTTAAATGTGATAAGTATTTGCCATTTATGTTTATACCCATGTCTTGCCAATTCAACTTTCTAAAAACACTTTCTAGTACAGAAATAAACAATTTAGGTGATAGTGGGTCTCCCTGCTTTACCCCTTTGTTAATATGGAAAGTCGGGCCGGGTGACTCAAGTTTTACCCTTGCTGTGCTATTTCTGTATATTGCTTGGATGAGCTCTATGTACTCAGAGTTGATTCCTTGTTCATTTAACGATTGCCATATTGCCTCATGAGTTATAGTATCGAATGCTTTGCAGTAGTCGATAAAACACACATTTTTTTGTACTTGACTTTTTTGTATTCGACATACTTCTCTATGATTGCTTTCAGTGTGTGGATATGGTCCACTGTAGAGTAATGACTTCTAAAACCGGCTTGTTCTATGGGTTGGTTTTCATCGATTGTTTTAGTTATACGCCTTAGTAGTGTTGTTGCAAATACTTTGTAGATACATGATATGAGGTTTATTGGTCTGTAATTGGTTATTAACTTTGCATCACCCTTTTTGTAGAGAAGTATTATTTCTGAGGAAGTCTACTGAGCTGGAAATTCTTTTTGCTTTAATATATTGTTAAACAACTTTGTAAGTGGTTTTACGATTAGTTCAGAACCCGCTTTGATCATGTCGTTGGTTATTCCGTCAGGGCCAGGGCTTTTATCATATTTTAAGTTTTTAATAGACGATTCTACTTCTTCTTCCATAAACTTTGGGACCAAGTCCGTGTTGGTCCAGGTGAGCTTTAAGTCAGATTTATGGCAGTTTTGATTGTGCGGGCTGTACAGGTTTTTGTAGAACTCTGTAGCTATTTTAGTTAAGTCTTTTCTATTTGTTACAGTGAGTCCATAGTTGTTTTCTAAATGTATCAAAATTTCTTTGGTTCTATCCAAATTTCTGTATGCTCTTTTGACTCCACCTGTTTTCGTTGAATGTAATTCAAAGGTTTTGTTTCTATATTTTTGTAGGTTTCTTTCTATCTTTCGTTTAATTTCTCTGTATAATTTACTAAGTTTTATTTTTTCTTCTTTTGTTTTGTTTTGCTTGTTTTTTAATGTGTACTGCTGGTTCTTAAGCTCTTCAATGTATTTATCAATAACTATTTTACTTTTGTTTTCTTTACTAGTTAGTTTACTTGTAGAGCTTTTAAAGAATGTATTTTCTAGGATGTCGTAGTAAGTTTGAACTTTTTCTTCATTGCATTGGAGCATATTGTAGAGACCTCTTTGTACGGCCACACTATTTAGGTCACAGCTGAGAGTTTTGTTTTTGTAGTGAATTCTAGATGTTTTTTTAGTCTCTATATTGAGAGTTATTCTTATAATTCGATGATCACTCCCATGTAATATTCTCTTTAAAACGCTATAGTTTTCTACATACTTGGAGATATTTGTGGCTATAAAGTCGATTTCATTCTTTGTAATGCCATTTGGGTGTAACCATGTCCATCTCAATTCTTCTGGCTTATTAAACATTGTGTTTGCAATTTTTAATTTGTATTGATGACAAAAGTTTATGAACATTTGTCCTCTTTTATTTCTTTTTCCATATCCATACCTGCCCATAACAAGTTCTTCATGTGGCTCAGGTTTTCCTATCTTTGCATTTAAATCACCCAGAAGTATTATGTTTTGTTTGCATTTATTTAAAGCTGCCTCTAGAGATTTGTAGAATTTCTCTATTTCAATGTCGCTGTCTCGCTTGGTACTCGTAGGAGCATATACTTGTACGAGTGAGTAGGGCTTGTTATGTATCTCTACTTGAAGTAAGATAACTCTCTCTGATAATACGATAAAATCAAGAACGACCGTATTTCTTTGCTTCCGAACCATAAACCCAACTCCTTTCTCTCCTTTTTTGGTTCCATAGTTATAAAAGACATAGTGACCTCTATCTTCTATTTTCAGTCCTTCTCGTCTAGTTTCAGATATGCCAAGTATATCCCATTTTATTGGCCTTACTGCATGCTCTAAATCCATTAATTTGGCTTCATTTATGAGGGTTTTTACATTAAAAGTAGCAATATAGTATTTGTAGCCTTTTGGAGGGTTGTAGTCTACTGCCCCCGCGGTGACCAGCCGTTCTGGGGGGAGAGATTTATACTTTTTAATTTTGCTTGTTTCATCGAGGGTGGCTCTGTCTAGTGTAGAAGTTTGGAGGGGAGTATTTAGTTGCTATTCATCATCTTCTTTAGCTCTATCAAAGGAGTTAACTTGTGCCTCGTTACATTTTTGAAAATAATTAGTCACATAATTTTGACCTGTTGGTGTATTATTATTCTCTGACTTATTTTTCTTCGCAGGTTGAAACTTTGTTGACGAATATTGCTTTTGTTGTGGAGGGGTAATTTCTAATTCACGCTTTTTGTAATTTGATCTATTTTTTAATTGTAGATCCTTAGATCCTGTGTTTTGCTCCCTGATGACTATTAAGCCGTTGCGGATATATGCTATTTTACCTTCTTCCCTTTTTTTATTTACTTGCTCCTGTAGTTCCTTTCTCTGTTCTAATATCTGTTTTGGATAGTCTTCTTTTAAATATATATTTTTCCCATTTAACTGTTGTTTATTCTGTAAGACACATAGTTTCCTACCAAAGGTGGTGAAGGTGACGATAATAGGCCTTATTTTATTTTCCACTGGCTTTCCCATACGTCTGACCATTTCTATTTCCATATTATTGCAATCAATTTTCATTTCTTGTTTAATTATTTTTAGTATTTTATTTTCTAGCTCTTCATAACGTTTTTCACCTTCATGTACGCCAAAAAATATTATATTTCTGCGTCGGACGTGTTTTTCTAGCTCTAATATTCTTTTATCTTGTTCAGCGCAACATTCCTTGATGTTATTTAACTCAAGATTAATATTGTCAAATTTATGATCAATATTTTCATTTATGTTCGTTGTTATTCTCGATTCTAGAGTTGTTAAAGATTCATCGACATCATTTTTTATATTGGATCTAAGCTCTCTTAGCAATTGCTCTATTGTCGCTACACCAGCGCCCTCTAATAATAAACTCATGTTTGATAATAGTAGACAGAAAATGTCAATCTTTCCTATTTCAAAGGCTTTGGTATTTCGATGTGCTGGTAGTGCGAATGATCAACACAAGATGTCGCTACTGCTATGTTTTCGATGTTGTTATACAGATGGCGTTGTACGTGAAATGTTACAAGGAAATGATATAGCAAGAATTGGTTGTAATTTTTGAGGTTATGGTATTTTGGCTAGATCTGGCAAGCACTTTTTTACTTATCACTAATTGTCACTTGATCTATCATATTTTAGTTAAAGTTATTGTAGCACTAGAATTGAGTAGTATAACGTATTCTCCCCCGTATTGAACTGATTGATTTGCATAAGAATTTCACTGAATCATTCTTTACAGGTTAGTCACTGCATTATATAAAGGTATTTCCGTTAATAGTTTCATTTCATTTACACACAGTCACTTTTTTCACAATAATATCAAAGAAAACACAATATAACGAATTTAAAACTGCGGAGTGGCTTGAATATTGTTTACTTGAGCGCGCCCTCTACCGGATACCGATTTTTACATTTATCGGATCGGATACATTTATCGATTACGGTGAACAAATTAGACTTCTTGGTCAGAAGTCACAACTTTTCCTTAGGACAATCAATTTAAAAAAAAAACTGTACTACATATTTGTATTGACATTAGATATTGGAAAAGATATGTTGTTATAGATTCCCTAAAAATCCAAACAACACAAGATTGATCTCTCAAAAAGGGATAATCTGTTTTCTATCAAACAAGAGTAAGGTTTGCTCTCGTCACTTCACTGAAGATAACTTCAGTAGGTACCTGTACCATGAGTAAGACTAAAGTATATTGGTTAGTACTTAATATCTAAAAGTGAGTTAGTCCTCTGGATGGGTTTTCACACCAGAGGACGATAAAATTTATTTGCTATGATTTTAGAACGATATTACTGCCTGTGCGAAGTCGAATCAGTAATGAGGAGAGATTTGCTTGTTTGTTTGTTTGAATTGACTAGGCACCGAAACTACTGGAGCGATTTAAAAAAATCTTTCACCATTAGAATTCTACATTTTTCCTGATGAACATAGGCTATTTAATATATTAATAAAAGTTAGGGATCCGTATGAAAATTTCGTTAATATAACACAAAGATTGGAAAAATACCAAAAAAGTCCTTATATCGCGTACGGTAACTATTGACCATTGTCAATAGTTTCCGCAGCAAATAGAGCAAAGTGATGTACTACAGTTTTATAGAAGACGTAACTATCTACAAAGAAGTCCACATTGCCATATGGCTAACTAACAATATACAGTTAAGTCACAATAAATACTTTTTCATTTTGAAATATGCAATAGTAACACCGGTACAAACCAGACCACATTATACGTACTTTGGTATTAATCCTTATCTAGTCTAATAATAAAGCGGATAGATATATGATTGTTTGTTTGTTTGTTTGTAATGGATACACGTAAAAACTACTTAATCAATTGAAATAATTATTTCACGAGTATAAAGCTACATTATGTCTACAGTAGAGTACATTACGCTATATTTGATTTATCCTCATCATCATCTATCACCACGCAGGTGAAACCGCGGAGCGCGGCTAGTATTGTATATATTTATCTAGATGTCTGACATCAAATAACGTCAAATATATCAATCTAGAACTATGCATGTCTATGACAGTTGAAGTTAACTAATTATGTTAAACCGTTGAGGATATACTCTTCGCCGAAATAATTACTAGTATTACTATATTTTTTATTTTAAAAATTGTATTGCTGGATGGAATGGAAAGCGTTGGCAGAAAAACCGTGAATTATTTTTATTTCCACTGTTAAACTATTGAACCGTGGATGGTCCTAATTCAGACTACCTGACCAGACCAGGAGAAAGAACAGACCAGAGCAGAAACATGATGAGTTTTTATAACCAATATTCATATATTACTCATGGTTGAGCAGTATGTCTGCAACCATACGGTCGTATTAAATGGTGTTATTATTATTAGGAGGGAAGGTGGGTTTATGTTTAGGTAGGTACTTACGGACGTCGGGGTGACTGGGTAGTGCGGGCTGATGACCTTAAGAGTCCTCGGGTTAGGCGTCCTGCTGTGGACGTCGTGCTGAAGAACTGTTCACTTGTAGGTATAATGTTTATTTGGGTTTATTGTTTGTGCACTGGTTTACGCGTAAACACGGGCTGATTAGCGGTCACTCGCGGCGAAGTTAGTCGCGGTGACTCGGGCTGATTTGTAAAATGATGTGTGGCCGTGCCGACACACCCTAAAGGTCACTTTTGGGCTGACGCGTAAACGCGGGGCTGATAATGGCGGTTCCCATGCGGTCGCGACGCGGAGGTGGAGCGGTATACGTCCGCTAGCTTCGACTCTAAAATGGTGACTGTTTCCGCTGCCCTTCAGCCGCCTGCTCGTAGTTTGACAGCTGCAGGACAGCGGAGGCGGGACGCGCGGGCGGGGGGCATTCCTGAAGTGACCTCGCGCCTTTGGCGCGATCATATTCCCCACGCGGCGAAGGTGTGGTGTGGTGGTCAATCGACATCGATGAATAGCGCAACTTTTAAGGACTTTTTGAAATATCACGCTTGTCTCTTTAGTTCATCAACTCGCCTCTAGATGGCATTGGTTAAATAATTATAATTGCATAAGTTGATTTGGCATCTATCGATGAATAGCAGAACTTTTAATGACTTTTTGAAATATTACGCCTGTCTCTTTAGATCAGCAACTCGCCTCTAGATGGCATTGGTTAAATAATTATAATTGCATAAGTTGATAAAAATAGCTTTACCGCGGCAGTCTCCGAGTGCCACACATCTTTTTTATGTTTGTGTAACGATATCTCCCCCATTTTTGGACCGACTCTCAAAATATTAATTTAAACTTATTAATTTCCCTGATATATTAGCATTAATTAATTTCGCTATCCCGCGCTCCTCTTACCGCCCTAATGTATACAAGTTATTTTATATAAAAGGTCATAGAACTCAGTTGGGCAAATATAGTCCTCTAACAAGAATTTGTAGACTATCAAACCAATTGTGGTCGGAGCAGGGGATAGATATTTTTGAGAGTTCTCTTGTTTTATTTAAGAAAAGGGTTGTGGAAACCCTTAAGTAAGTTAGCTATTTCACTGTTTTATTGTGCTTATTTTCATTCATTCCATAACTTGTTTTTTTACAAAATGTTACTGAATTCGTCGGAGTTGGTTGTAGACCAGCCATTAATTTGTTATTAATGTTGTAATAATGCATGCTGTGTTTGCCTATTATTGGATTGTTACATAAGACATTAATATTAACACCACGTTATTTATACTTACTATAAAATGTATCAAACTGTTGGTGAACCAAATAAAAAAAAAAAAAATTGGAATGTTTATGCTTTTGAGGTGATCCTTCAGGTTCCAGGGGTTCACTTACAGAACACAAAACAAAGTTTTACCTAATACTTTGAATATAAGGAAATACTATATACAAAAATCTATGTGGCAGTGGCGTAATTTTAAAATAGATATGTAAATACAGGTAATTCAATTATTCTAGATACTTATGCGTGGATGTGCTTGTGGCGGAGCTTGATTTGCCGATCTTAATCGATCAACAAGTTCAGCAACACTTGCTGTGGTCAGGACTTGGATGGGTGACCGCTCGAGTCCCAACAGTAGGATCAAAATGGGCTGATTATGATTATTATGATCGGTTAGTACATGAACGGAAGATATCAAATATTTACTGAACGCCTTGAATAGATAAGGAAATACTTTGTATATCCAAAACGTAACGTTATTATAATAAAGCGCCTTTGGAATTAACTCGGGAGCCGGCATGAAAACTTGTAAAAATGCCCACCTGTTGTTTACCACCATTTATCATGGTGATCGTTCCATGATTTATCTTTATTTATCTCCGTTATTCGTTAAGGGATGGTTGACGGGCGTGATGTTATTGTGAACAATGTAATAAAATTATAGCTAATAAAACGTATTTAGATCTAATCAATATTAATATTTTATGTTATCAAAGAAATAAAACGGATAAGTAAGTTTGCAATAAGTTACCTAATAATTTGTCATGACTTTCTAAACATTAGTTAATTCTTATTTGACATTACATAGAGCCTTACATATGGCTATGGAGAGGGCTATGCTCGGGGTTTCTCTACGTGATCGAATCTAAATGAGGAGATCCGTAGAAGAACGAAAGTCACTGACATAGCCCAGCAGATAAGCCAGTTGAAGTGGCATTGGGCAGGGCACATAGCACGCAGAACAGATGGCTGATGAGCCCGGAAGGTTCTAGAGTGGAGACCACGGACCGGCAAGCACGGCGTAGGTCGTCCACCGACACGGTGGACAGACGACCTGATAAAGGTCGCAAGACAACGCTGGATGAAAGGCATTTCCAACCGGCCCATTTGGAAAATTATGTGGGAGGCATATATTCAGCCGTGGACGTTCTACGGCTGAGGTGATGATGATGATGATGATGATGAGAGCCTTACACGCTGTTTAACTTTAAATGACGTTATTTAGTAATGTGCATAGCAAAATTGTTCTGCGCTGTACTAAATGACGTTGTTTAAATTTAAACAGCGTTTATAAGTAAGGCCGTAGATCTATAATCTACTAATCCCACTCGTATTATTAATGTGAAAGTTTAGATGGATGGATGGATGTTTGTTACTCAATCACGGCAGAACGGCTGAAAGGATCTGATTTAAATTTGGCACAGAGATAGATTATAGTCTGGAATAACACATACGCTACTTTTCATCATCATAGTCATCATCAACACCTATCACCACGCGGGTGAAAAAGCCTAATA
The DNA here is from genome assembly GCA_917880725.1 of Selenia dentaria. Lineage (NCBI taxonomy): Eukaryota > Metazoa > Arthropoda > Insecta > Lepidoptera > Geometridae > Selenia > Selenia dentaria. Next base: position 33,465,624 of record OU862890.1, on the reverse strand, counting down.
TTCTTGGGCACAGACAAAATAACAAGATCTCCGCCTACGTCTAGATGGTAATGATGACTTATTTTCTTTCCTAGATGTGTCAGTTTCCGATAGCGTAGTCAAAAGTACACAATGATTTTGACAGCTCGATACACTAGACGTGCTTGGCATTAGAGTCGGCATGTCATCCTACTTTGTTGTTCAGCCGACTGTAATCGAGCGATTCGAATTGCCCGTAATACTTACTTGTTATTTTTAAACACAACATAACAAATAGTTTCGCTATATTTCCTCGAAGGGGTAAGCAGCGGTATTTCAATAGGATACTTTTCCTCACCATCACCATCCATCACCTTGGAGGTGAAACAGCGGGGCGGTTGTATCAGTCTAGCGGTCTTGAGTGAATCGATACTTTTGCCTATGTAATCCTCGAACGGATAAACAGCGGCGTTTTCAACGCCTACGTTTCACCATATATGTTTTTGGTCATGTGATCATGTAACAGGGGGCGAGCCTATTGCCAAAACGTCACTTCCACCACTACACCAAGACCAAGCGAGCGAAGCCGCTGGCTGGTCAGCTAGTTTATACTATTTCTTATATTATGTAGACTAGTATTTGAGTACTATCTCATTTGATGGCCCGTAATGACGCAGAGGTATCACACCTAAACTAAAATGACAAATGGTTCTCAGGGACAGCCAAGTAGGCAGTAGCTGGCCATGCAGGCACGAGAAAGAACATACTGGCCATGCTCTGGATTTTATCACGTTACATGTTACCTTCACCAAATGTTCAAGCCCGAGGTATATCCAGTGGCTGTCAGATTAGTGATTATTTTTTTAGTCTGTATTAATATATAGATAAATGGAGCCTAGTGGCGCCACCTATTTTGTAGTATGTAAACTGTATATCGTAATGAAATAAAAAATCAGCCTGTTGCGAACCGTTCGGCGTTGTTTCTATAGATTATGGGCCCAGCACGTTTTCACTGCGTGCTGGAAGCCCTATAAAGCTTTAAAGCACGTGATAGAAAGCGTTACGCCCATTTATAACAGTTGTAGTGTCACCCAAAACTTAATTCGGTAAAGTTTTGTGTGACCTCACAGATCACACATCGAGGTTTACACGGCACGGTAGCATCAGTCCGAGCCTAAAAATAGCGTGACTATCTTAATTCCAAATTTCACTAAGTCCATTCAGCCGTTTCAACTTGAAGAAAGAACAATTAATCAATTCACAATTTTTTCCAATAATCTACACTATTTTTTTATTTCATTTATCATGGATTACGTGACCAAGGACGCCATTTTGAGATTTCAACGACCACGCTGCAAACTGAAATCATCGTAAGCAGTCCGTCAAAAATGCCAGTTCGTTGATGTGTGCGTGATGCTCTAGCTTTCGTCTGCGTGTGTGCTTGTATTCCATGCCGTGAGCAACGTGAGCGTGGTCTCAACCCATTCCGAATGGCTGACAAATCATACCTGACTAAAACGCGATATTGAATTGCAATGGAAAATTGTAATAATATTGCCAAAATCAAGGTTGATCCAAGCGTCCAATCTATTTCTGACTTTTAAATTTATGTCAAACTAAATACTTTTTATGTTAAATACGCAATTATGTCACAATAACTCCTTTTTACGTTAAAGTATGTAATAAAACGCCGGTACAATCTAAGCTTCATTATCCGTACTTACCTCGTTATTTAATCCTAAAAGAGAGATTTCATTGTTTGTTTGTTTGTAATGGAAACGCAAAAAATACTTAACCGGTTCAAACAATTCTTTATTAATTATGCCTGAGTAACATACGCTATATTTGATTCTTCATCATCATCATCATCCACCACCACGCGGGTGATACCGCGGAGCGCAGCTAGTAAAGTAATTAATTTTATTTAAACTTACGTTATAATTTTGTAATAATAAATATTACAAAATTATAAAGAACGTTAAAATTAATTACTTTACTAGCTGCGCTCCGCGATTCGGGATAGCTGCGCTCCGCGATCCGAGATTAATGTGAGACTTACGCTTTGTCGATATCACGATCAAAAATCGTTTCAGTTTCGTCTGGAAGTTAATCCCGTTTTATCATTATAAAAAACTATATTTTTTGTGATTAAGAGACAGAACAAGCATGAGACCCGATTTGGTGTTCGAGCGGCTGCACTACGTTCATCACTTAGAGATATGGTTATAACATAAGTTTTAAGTCCCTGTAATTTAACCGGTTTTCAAACTGGAATACAGTATCTAATGCAATCATAACTGTTTGAGGGTTTGAGTTGCCACGGTGGCAGTACTTCCCTGACGATGCCGTTCACAAATAATTCTTTGTAAACATGTTCTTCCGAAGGAGTACTGCCATCTAATTACTTTTTAGTCGCAGTAGAAATCTACTAATGATGTTTAGACAAGATAATCCCAATACATTTTTAATTACGCATAACCCAATAAACACAAGTCTAGCATAACTTAATAGTAAGTAACATATATATATATATATTTTTATTGTTGGGTATGACACTTTGCTAGTACATGGTAATAATATGATATTACAAGAGTACGTATTGTTATATCCTTTTTGAATTATCTCGCTGTTATTGTTATTTTTCCATTATTTTTTATCAATGGTTACTTATGTTTTAAAAAACGCGCACATGTCGATGAATTGTAAATATACATTCCATCCTAAGGTTACCTGGAAGAGATTGCTTTTAGCAAAAAGGCCGCCCATTGTAACATAATTTTTGTAATTATTACATTAAAGTTCTCATATTGTTATGTTTTTGTGAACAATAAAGTATTATCTATCTATATATGTATATAACCCAATACGCTGAGAGTTAGTGCTAAACTCCTGTTGCAATTTCAATACGTCAGCAGACTCAAACAGCGGGAGATATTGCGACAGTTCGTGCGTGCGGACTGGAGGCTACATACGTTACTAGTGACACAGTGCAAACGTGCACAGTTACAAAACTATTGACTTTCGTACCGGTTCCAGAAATGTCAAAAGCAAATGCAAGCAACTATTTACAAATTGCATTAGGATGTGAATTATAGTAGCTTAATAGCTACTAGACCGGCAACAGAACTCGATGAAGAAAAACAGTGAACAAACTGCAACAGAGGAGTCACGATTCTCAGTAATGAGGGAACGATTAAGGAAGAAGAATAGCTAGCTAGAATTCTGGAGTAAGGACTCTTAGTGCATCATTAATCAGATCCCAATACAAGACCTTATTTCAAACTAACACGCTACATGTTTTTAGCTTAGGCTAGTTTTTATTTAAATTTCTTAACATATGATCTACGAACAAATAATAAGTCTATGAATCCATAGCCTTAGCTAAAAACAAATACCTATTCTAATAAACCGCGGCCAGTACAAGTTTGAGCAAGTTATACGTATTATACGTTTTATTATTTTATCACAATTTATTTATACTTAACTGCTATAAAATATGTATTATACTTAATAAAATAATTCATAGTATATAAAGTAAAATAAAAATTTGACATCAGTTATTTACAATGTTGCTGTGCTGGTAAAGCTAAAACATTGAAATGTCAACTAATAGCAAACTTAAACATTGTGCCAGTGTGCGTAAATATAAAGTGCGACAAAATTATCAATATAAGTATTATAATCACTCTATTTACAGTTCATATTAGTTGATAAACGCACAATAAACTCGTATACCTGTAATTTAAAAATGTTCAAATACATATTTGTGTAAATTTTGTCCCCGGAGTTTCTTTTCGAATCTAATGTCATAATAATAAGTATTAACATCACATTTTAATAATAATAATATTAATGTTAATTTATGAAATAACAAAAATATAATTCTTTGTTGAACCACTTACCGTTAAACATATTAAGAAACTAGACTAGGATTCGTTGCTAATGAACATTGAATTTTTTTTAAACACGTTTGAATATATTTAATTTTATCAACCGCAAACTACGTTTTATGTGCAGACTTTTCTAAAATTATTAAAAATATTACATTTACGTGTAAACTTGTTAAATATTTTAGAAATTACATTATGTTGGAACTTATCCTACCGCCTGCGCCAAACAATAACATACTCCATGTCCTCAGGTGGCATGTTATTAGCATAGGTATTACTGCTTTAATAAATTCATAGTATACTAAGCATAGTGATGTCTGTATCTAGATAGGGCTTTGTGAGACATGTCGCTAATGAAAATTCTGACATACACGTAGCCGTGATTTAGGAGCTCAATTCATATAGTTGTAAACTAGCTGGTACAGTTTTTAATTTAAATTGACAGGTTAGCTTACTGATTAATTGTGTACTAATTATGAGTATCAGTTATCAGATTACGATAGTACAGGGTCTGCCTAGTTAGGAGATCTGAAGACCCTGTTATTGAACCATATTTATTAATCAAGATGCAATTGTGTGACTTCAACAACAATCTATTTCTTCAGAGAAAAAAAATCGTTCATTTCAACATCATTTAACCATAGGATGTTCACTGTTGAACATAAGTCTCTCCCAAAAACTTCCAGAGGGACCGTATGGAAGCGGCCTGCATCCAACGCCGTCCTGCAACCTTTATCATGTCGTCTGTCTACCTTGTCGACGGACAAGCTGTGCTGCGTTTGCCAGTCCGTGGTCTCCACTTCTGAATCATAATTATCCTACTAAATGATACTTAATGTTTTCAATGCGAAAGTATGAGCGTATACTCGTATTTTTTATTACTCAGCGCCCTCAGATTAAGCATTCAATGGTTATTTTCTAAGGTAACGATAACGATATCCCACAAGGACGGAGTGGTGGCCAATAATTTGTAACGTGATAATTTAGTGTACTTATATGTCATAATATAACATATTTCTCGCCACTCATTAAATTCGTCCCAATGCTGAGAATAAGGTCATGTACGCCCAAAACTATCTAACTACTGTTTTTTTAAATTTTAAATATTTAATATTAATAATATTTAAAATTTGTAAATTATTCCAAATAAAAATAAAATATTGGAAAACCTTTTTTACAGAGAGCACACGGTTTCTGCAACCCCGATTACCTAAAGGAGGAGCTTTTTTACATCAATTGTGTATTAAGTGTACACGAATACGTCAAAGAAGCTTCCCCAACTCTTCCACAGTCTAGCGACCACGTGCTGTCTTATTAAGGTTGTATGTAAGAGCAACTGGTAAAATAACACCTCCACCATACCTTCTAGGCGAGCTTCTGTAAAAAATACTGGCAGATTAGCCCATTTTCAAAACATGTCAAGAACAATACTTCACTACAAGATCCAATGTGTGTGATAAACTTGATTGTGAGCATATCATATATTGGACAAACAAAGAGGAGCATCGGTGTCAAATGTATTCAAGAAAATATCACTGATTTAAAAAAATACTCTTGACTAACTCTGCAGTACGTGAACTCTGGTCAGGCGAAATAATATCAAGGCAGTCAAATATACCAAGAATGTTACGCAAAGTTATAGCAATTAAAAACACTCTAAGTTCAATAGAGAGGATAGTTAAAAAATACCACCTGCGTGGCACTTGCCAAGTTAAGTTTATTAAATACTAAGATCAACAAGACAATCTACAGAAGAATCTACAAGACCTCTAAAACACTGTTTTAAACTATCACGGTTGTTCTCTAAAGTTATATGATTATTAACGGGATATTTACCGTGGTAAGGTTGTGGAATGAGCTCCCGATATTACCCGAATCATATAACTTTAAAGACCTCTAAACCCCATGAGTAACTACTGCGTGCATTGAAACGGTTTCGAAGTGTTCAAAGCGTTAGGATTCCAATTAATTAAAAAATACAAGCTATTAAATCCGTTCAAAATTATTCAAGTCTAATGCATAGTAGATTACTTCCTTAAAACACCAACGTCTGGGTGTAAGGCTGCGCACCTAGCAATAGGTGCCTTTGTATTGAGGTATAGACGGCACCAAGAAAAAAATTCGAATCAAACTCGTGATCTGTAACAGTCCTGAAAACCAAATAACTAACAAATCCGGCCCAGTAGGACAATTATGTAATTATGTAACATCGATAATTAAATTTTAATAGAATTACATTATAATTAGAACTCACGGGTTGTACACCACGATTAGGCAGGTTTTGGAGTTCCCAATATTTCGGCGCAGTTATATGCACCACGTTCACGGGTAGACTGAATATGCGGGTGAATGTGAAAAAGTTCGAAGTTATGAAGCGCAGACAAAACGGTCTACCCTCTTTCTCATTCTTTTACTGCGGATACCACTGGCCCTCGAACTCGATTGTAAGTCTCGACAATACACACTAACTGTGCATGTAACTGCGCCGAAATATCGGGAACTCCAAAACCTGCCTAATCGTGGTGTACATCCCGTGAGTACTAATTATAATGTAGTTAACAACCGCAAAAGTCTTAAACAGTGTGTTTTATAGAATTCTTAAAATATTGCTGTTTATATCAGTTTTGAGAACGTCAGTTAGCTATGTTGTTGCCTGGAGTTGTGAAAACGGAGTCACAGCCATAATTTTTTAAGATACAAATCTAAATTTTATTGCAACTGAGTTATAAAAAAGCCCAGGTAAATAATTTAAATAGAATAAAGTTAGTCCCAAAACTTTCAATGGCGTTATTATGGACAGAATGTAATTTATTTTTGTCGGTCATATAAAAATCTAATAAAAATACCTACATGTTATTCGTTTCTTCAACAAATAAATTGGATTTTTTCTGTTCAGTTTACATGACCTTATTTTATTGTAATATCATTTTGTAATATATAAACCTAGAGAAGAAATAACCCCAGTGTTTGAAGGCGACGTAAAGAATAAAGTTAACTTAACTTTCTTTAGCAATATTGTAATGAGGATGTATATTTTTCTGATTGATACGCGAACTAATTTAGAAGTTTAAAATTGGCATGTACTCGTATTTATAGAGGTGTGACTTGTCATACGCATTGGTATACTTTTATAATATTTTTGATATAATAATGGAGTTCGTATGTTACGTTGTAACTAGCTGACCCTTTCGCTAGCTAATTATACTTATACTATAGTAGTTAATGTAATTATTGTTATTTAATTTAATTAATATAATATTGTTACTTATATATTATTATTATTATCTTTTATTGCTACTAGTCTATGGGATACGAATCCCCAAAACAAAATTATTTTTCAGTGGATGCTTACAACTCAGAAGGAATCAACTGTAAAAAATACTACACTACTACATATTTGGGACACGGTAATGTCATGCCATTACCGTGTCCCAAATTGCACTGCGTTAATAAATCGACCAGTCAGAAGAAATAATATATTAATAGATAATTTTCCAAAACATGTCTAGGCATGCTTAAAACAAAACTCCGTAGCTGTATCTGTATCAAACATAACCTTCAAGATACAAAATTAAAATTAAATGATACAACAATAGAGGGAAGGTGAAAAATATCGAGTCTCCAATTAATACGGCATATTAATGTTATAGTACTCGTATTATGATTTTTAAACAAATCCTTGCAAACAATATTAGGAACTGCAAAATAAAAGAAAAGGCAACTATTTACAACCAGGGATTTAATCCCCCCTAACCCGTAATAATTGAAATTTTAGAGAGCAAAATACACATTATCGGACAGGATTCAAACCCGCGTCTTCGTACAATCCGTGTCAGATGCCATGACCGTCTCCATTAAAAACCAAAAAGAGAGTTAAAATTCGATGCTCGGACGTGCCATATCGGACACGGATTGTCGAAAGTCACGGGTTTGGATCCCATCCGAGGATGTATATTTTTCTGTCTAAACTGTGAATGTTTGGTCTCGCTAAGCAGGCGTTAGTGCATTAAAAATCATATAATAAACATGATAAAGCTCATTTTTATATCATAGGATGTTCTTTAGGAATAATATGCGATACTTTTATTTACTAGCTTGTGACCACGACTTCATCCACGCAGGATTAGTACTTCGAGTAGCTTATTCTCTTCTCCAAGGCCATATCTATCATTATAACAAAATGTCATTAACTATTTACGTGGTGAAACACTATTAAATACTTAGTAAATCAATCAGTCAACACTAATAATCAGATACAGTACCTATATAAGTACAAATATAAAATTAATCACTTTGGTAAAAACTGTCATTAAATTTCATCACCTTTGACGGTTTTTGTGCTCTTTCACTTTCGTAGAAAACCCGAAAAACAAAGATGGATGACATGCTGGCTCTATCGCCGAGCACGTCTAGTGTATCTAGCTGTCAAAACGAAAGCGTGCTTTTGAAAACTGACACAAACTTCGACAGAACTGTCATCATTACAATTTTGACATAGACGGAGATCTTGTTATATTGTCTATGCTGAGCCCAAGAATATTACGCTTTTTCATCCGCATGGTGATGATGGATGATGATGTTGATGAAAGTATACTATGTGCTAATCTAGCACCGCCTCATCTACCTCCATACAAAATTTCATCAAAATTGGCTCCGCCGTTAGAGCGTCAAAGAGTAACAAACACCCATCCATACATCGATCCATCCATCCAAACTTTCACATTTATAATGTTAGTGGGATGTAATCAGGTTACGGATCAAGCACGTGGCCCACCAGGTGTTAAGCGGTAACCTCAGCAATAACAAATGCATTCGATTACAATTGACAAACTGCACGTTAAGCGGTAACCTCAGCAATAACAAATGCATTCGATTACAATTGACAAACTGCACGTTAAGCGGTAACCTCAGCAATAACAAATGCATTCGATTACAATTGACAAACTGCACGTTAAGCGGTAACCGCAGCAATAACAAATGCATTCGATTACAATTGACAAACTGCACGTTAAGCGGTAACCTCAGCAATAACAAATGCATTCGATTACAATTGACAAACTGCACGTTAAGCGGTAACCTCAGCAATAACAAATGCATTCGATTACAATTGACAAACTGCACGTTAAGGCGCGGTCCAATCCTAATTTTAAAACAATTTTCGATGCTTTACATAAGGTTGAGAATTGCTTACCAGAATAGACGACTTAATGCAAAAATTCAATTGAATACGTGCTAATACTTTTTATATTTATTTCGTACAATCAAATGATTAAATTTTAATGATAAAGGAGTCCATAGTTCACTAGTAAATTTTATTAGGAATTCGAATATAATACATTAAATGAAATGTATTTGCCCATAATTAAATAAAAATGCTTTTTCCCACGAAGCACGTAGGAAAAATTTCTAAATTTAGGGAATATTGCCGATTTTTTTCTATCGAGCCAAAATTGCTTAATCGTGTATTAGCTCCCATACTTCATAAGAACGTATATTCAATTAACACTACGTTTTTTTTCGAACTTCGGTTATTAGGTTTAAGCGTCGAAAAACTAAGTTTTCGCGAAGTCGAATCGTGAAATTTGGAACTCATTTCGCCTTAAGCGTTAACCTCAGCAATAACAAATGCATTCGATTACAATTGACAAACTGCACGTTAAGCGGTAACCTCAGCAATAACAAATGCATTCGATTACAATTGACAAACTGCACGTTAAGCGGTAACCTCAGCAATAACAAATGCATTCGATTACAATTGACAAACTGCACGTTAAGCGGTAACCTCAGCAATAACAAATGCATTCGATTACAATTGACAAACTGCACGTTAAGCGGTAACCTCAGCAATAACAAATGCATTCGATTACAATTGACAAACTGCACGTTAAGCGGTAACCTCAGCAATAACAAATGCATTCGATTACAATTGACAAACTGCACGACGCCCATGTCTCATGTGCCTGTAACTTCACCGACACCCATAACTTCAAACAGGATATTAGTAATGGGAATATTTGCAGCAATTACAATTTTTGACTAGTATGACTGATACAACACTAATGCCTCCGAAAAATTTACGACTGATAAAACAAATGTGGGACATAAATTCGATGCGCAGGCTGGACCGTCGGTGGCGGTCATGGTGTCTGACACGGATAGCCAGAAAGCCGAGCCGGATGATGAGATGGTATTTCACTTTACAATTTCTCAAAGTATAAGCGTTTCAAATGGGAAGCCAAAGTGAAGGTAGCAGCGATATCTCTAATCTCATTTTACGGCTTTCGTTTTTTAATAACCCCGTTTGCTAATCAGCCCACCTGTTGCTACGCGCAATAAATCATTCCTTTCACCAAATGAGATTCATCTTCGTAATAAATTATTATTCTTCTAACTTTTCCGATCAAATTAGACTGGTTCTGGTTAATTCTGTTTTTCTTTCGTCACGCTCCGTCTAATTACATTTTCCTGATAAACAGACGACGACAGCCGTTTGTTGACAGCCGTGCGATTCTCTAATGATTCGTCGATGCGTTCTTCGACGAGATCACCGATGTCAAATACTTTGTGATATCGCCCTTGTACATAAGGTTGCTTTTCCAATATTTCTTTTCATCTCGTCATTTGTTTCACGGATGTTGTCAAAGATGCAACGATGTTTGCTCTTAGAGAATCGCACGCCTGTTCGCATTTGAATATTTCCAAGTGACATGCCATTTGAGTTGATTAAATATTTTCTTATTTAATCAATCGTTAATATTGCTATGTTTGACAAATGTTAAATGAATCCTGGATTTCTAAATAATTAAACCGTTTCTTCAAATAGTTTAAGCGGTTATCATATTCAGTGTCTGTAGTATGTTTACATTAATATTGGCTTTCTGCATGTTTTCGTTTTTTACTGTTAGTACAGCACCTAATTAAGTAATAAATCATACTATAAATGCCGCTTATTGGCCAACTTTGACATTTGAAGTGACTAACTAAGGTCGCTTACAGTGTGACGTGGAACCCGCGCGCAGATGAGCTCAGCGTAAACTGGTAAGACTTATAAATATAGGCACTGACCAGCGAATCTAAAACCGTATGCTGTTGTTCGCCATAGCAAAGCAGACGATGTCAAATCTCAATGGGTTTAAGCCTAGCTTGTAGAACTACCAGCGTACATTGAGCTCGACCGCGCACTGGTCCCGCGTCACACTGTAAGCGGAGATGTACAGAGGTTATCGAATAACATTAGTTTTGCGTATCACAACGCCCAACGGTGACTATCAAATTGACTTTTTTGACAGCTTGTCGTTGTACACTTTGCAAGGTGAGCAATAAAGCCTAGTTTGGACTAAGCTAGTAATTTAGTAGAGTAGCGAATAATTTAGTAGCTAAACTACTCACTACTGCCCAAAAATCGTTCGCATTACGGTCGAGCACAGTGCACAAGTAAGTGGTGTTTTGTAAAAATGGACGGGCTCCATTTTAGCGGCCTACTCGACAACTCGACTAATCTACAGGTTCGGACTTTTTCAGCCAGTAGGCACGGACGCGTGGAGGGAGGTGCTACTCGCCCGAAAAAACTAGTACAAAATGGATCGACTAAACCGTTCACTAAACTACTAGACTACTTGTTGTGGTTCGCACACTTTTAGCCACTAAATTACTAGCCTTGTCCGAACTAGGCTTTACTGGTGAGCTTGTATTATGTTGTTCTACATTGTGTGACAGACACATTATTGTAATAGACATAATCCGAGTTTGCAGACAAAGCACCAGCTGATTGGTTTCCTTCCTAACAAAGCTACATGATTAGTGTTCATTATGTCCGGATATAAGAGTGATGAGGACATCTCTAGACACGTGACATTCTTACATAACACTAGATTTAGATTCTTTGTGTATGGCCCCTGCGACTTGTTTGAGTGTCGCAACTTTGCCAGTATCTGTTACATGATAGTTTCATAAACTGTAGGAGAAATTGAAGTAAAGTTTTAGAATATGGTCGGTGATTAGAAGAGAGAATCAAACAAACTGTTCCACTCCAGTGATTACTCTAAAACACACAAACACAACACAAATAAGCACAAAATTCAAATCAAAAACAATACAAAAATATCATTTCATTTATAATAAAAATAATAATAATAAAAATTCATACATTTATAAAATAATTACTAAGGAATCTATTATAATTTTATTTTATTTTTACTAATGTACATTAATTTACATAATATACAGTTAATTAAAGAAGAAAAAGAAAGGGACAGAAGAGATTTGAATGAAATAGGACGGGATATTTTTTTGTGGAAGAATATCATACAGTGAATATTTCAAATTTGGACAGATAAAGAAAATATGATCGTAGTCTCCTTCATCTAAGCCACATTCGCATAACGAACTATCCCGAATCCTCAGTTTGGCCAAGTGAACGGGGGTACAAGCATGACCCAGCCGGAGGCGGCAGACCGTCGATGTAGTGACTTTGCTGAATTTGCGAAATTTGAAAAACCAAGGAATTTTGGGAAGAAACGGTTGAATGTCGCCATAATACTTTCCTTTTAGAACTTTTGATGATTCCCAGTATTTGGACCAAGAATCATGAAGATGAGATTTAGGAAGAAAACATAACACTAAATACAAGACAGATTTAGCGCTTCTGTAATCTGGAGAACGACATTTCATTGCAATGTCATATATTCTGCCACGATATAATAGTGGGCAAGCATTATAGACTAAAAATCCGATGTTTTGGGATGACGATCGCAATGTATTGCCACGCAATTGTACATCTCTCAGGTTAATAGCTTAACATAAAAAACCTTGTTACAATATCTTACACACTCTCAACACAGCATAATGCTTGCGTACTATTATATCGCGGCAGATTATCTGACATTGCAACTTCTGTACTTCGGACATACCGCGTTACTGAAGTTACTGTAGTACCGAAGTACTGGGAGACTTAACCAATACTTCGGGATTCAATGACGGACGCAGTTCAGTGTCAAGCTAAAATATAGTTCTAAGTTCATGGTGGTACAGCAACTGGTATAGATAAGCGTAGAGGTTACAATCAGGCGCGTGTCGGGAGCAGTTCTTTCATGTTCGTAAACAGAGATATTTCAACAATTTATTTACAAAAAAACGACCGCCCAAGGCTAGTCGGATTCGCGCACGAAGGATTCCGTACCGTATCTATAAAAGAGAGCAAAAAATCATATTTGTTGTACAAGAGCAATAAAAATATATTTTTTCTGATTTTTAGTATTTGTTGTTATAAGAGGCAACAGAAACACATCATCATAAAAATTTCAACTGTCTAACTAAAACGGAACATTACCATATATGTTGTATTTGAAAATAATGGGCTGGGCATAGAGCACGCAGAACAGATGGCCGATGGGGCCGGAAGGTTCTGGAGTGGAGACCACGAACCGGCAAGCGCAGCGTAGGTCGTCAACCGAGACAGGTGGACACACGACCTGTAAAGGTCGCAGGACGACGTTGGATGCAGGCGGCTTCTAACCGGTTCTTTTGGAAAATTACGGGGAGGTCTATGTTCAGCAGTGGACGTCCTACGGCTGAGATGATGATGATGATGTGCATGAGTCTGTGGATTGTTATAATAAAAACTATCACGGTTCATGAGATACAGCCTGGTGACAGACGGATGGACAACGGAGTCCTAATAATAGGGTCCACTTTTACCCTTTGGGTACGGAACCCTGAAAAACATTAGAAATCATTAAAAATCCGAAATGTCATATGTAAATAAATAATACTAACTTGATGTTTGATGAGAAGTTTAGTTTTTGGCTGGTGCCCACCAGCCAAAAACTAAATATATAGTAAAAAAAATAAAAATAGTGGTTTAAAAAGATTTAAATTAATTTAAAAGCACCGCAGTATCATTATGGAACTTAAAAGTTTAATAAGTACAATTTGAAAAAATTAATACTGACTTCCATTTTATTCAGTTATTGAAGTGTATCTCAAAAACTACGGGACTGACTTTAAATGGGATCACACGGAACCACCAGCTTTCAAACATAATAGTAATTTTGAGAATCGGTTCACCCAGTCAAAAATTATACCGGTGTGAACTTGGCAGCCAAAATGTATCTGCCTATAACCCGACCAAATTAGGGAGTCGTCATAAGTACAAGATTTTTGTTACTAACTATAACACTCATCTGAACCCTGAAATACTTGATAAAGGATTCATGGAACTTTTTTCCATGGTCTTTTAAAGAGAAAGTTAAATCTTTCAAATATTTAATTCAATTATATCCCCTGAAATTTAAACATTTTGAAAGTTATTAACATTAAACAATTAATACTCTATTAAACAAAAGCAGCAAAATTATGGCTAAGACTCTTCGTCATCATATTTTAAGAATTTAATTTATCAGTGCCGCCGGAACAAAAATCAAATTTTGGCTGCTACTATTCACCGTTGCATCCCCTGGGGAATGCATCTTGCATTCCCCGTATTTTGTACAGAACGATGTATGACTATAATAAAACAATAACTAAATAACTCAAAAATTATAAAAAGAAAGTGGGTTATAGTCTTTTTAACCCTCTTATAGTATACCAAAACGATAACTGGTCTATTTCACCTATAGTTGACGTCAATCGTCGGTACTAGCGATGGTAGGTATGTGCAGAAAAACGTGAAAACATAAGCTTGGAAGTACCTAAGTGGCCAGATTCCATCCGAAAGCTTGATAATGTGTAGGTGCATGTACCTATGCTGACAATATAATTCAGAGCTGTAATTAATTAATAATGCTTTGATATGACTTATAAATACAACAAACCTTTAAAAATAAATCAGTTCACGTGCAATGAAATTAAACTAAATCTAGAGCGGCTAAAACTTTTCATGTATACAAAAATAATTTTAATTTAATTTAAGTAGAAAAATTCAATGACATTTTTGCATAAAAAAAAATTTATGTTATCTTTTGCAATCTGGTTATTTTTGGTATGGACAACAAAAAAAATTTCACGTTTAATAAAATAAATTTTAATCTAGAGCGTCTAAAACTCTTCATGTATACTTAATTGATTTTAATCTAAATAAAACCGAAAAAAAACTATGACGTTTTTCACAGAAAAAGAAAAATTTGCATGATATCCTCTGAAATCTGTAATTTTTTTGTATGTACAACATAAATCAGTTCACGTTCAATGAAATGAAATTAAAGCTAGAGCGGCTTAAACTCTTAATGTATACAAAATTAATTTTATTTAATTAAGGTAGAAAAATTCCATGACATTTTTTCATAAAAACAAAATGAATGTTATCCTCTGCAATTTGGTAATTTTTTGTATGGACAACAAAAAAGATTTCACGTTAAATAAAATAAAACTTAATCTAGAGCGGCTAAGACTCTTCATGTATACTTAATTACAGATTTCAGGGGATATCATGCAAAATTTTCTTTTTCTGTGTAAAACTTCATAAATTTTTTTCGGTTTGAATTAGATTAAAATTAATTAAGTATACATGAACAGTTTTAGCCGCTCTAGATTTAGTTTTATTTTATCAAACGTGAACTCCTTTTTGTTGTCCATACAAAAAATTACCAGATTTCAGAGGATAACATTCATTTTTTTTTGTGCAAAAATGTCATTAAATTTTTCTACTTAAATTAAATTAAAATTAATTTTGTATACATGAAGAGTTTTAGCCGCTCTAGATTTAGTTTAATTTCATTGCACGTGAACTGATTTATGTTGCGCGTACAAAAAAATTACAGATTTCAGGGGATATCATATAAAATTTTCTTTTTCTGTGAAAAACGTCATAGATTTTTTTCGGTTTTAATTAGATTAAAATTAATTTAGTATACGTGAAGAGTTTTAGCCGCTCTAGATTTAGTTTAATTTCATTGCACGTGAATTGATTTATGTTGTACATACAAAAAAATTACGGATTTCAGGGGATATCATGCAAAATTTTCTTTTTCTGTGTAAAACTTGATAGATTTTTTTCGGTTTAAATTAGATTAAAATTAATTAAGTATACATGAAGGGTTTTAGCCGCTCTAGATTTAGTTTTATTTTATTAAACGTGAAATCTTTTTTGTTGTCTATACAAAACATTGCCAAATTTCAGAGGATAACATTAATTTTTTTGTGAAAAAATGTCATTGAATTTTTCAACTTAAATTAAATTAAAATTAATTTTGTATACATGAAGAGTTTTAGCCACTCTAGATTTAGTATCATTTCATTGAACGTGAACTGCCTTATGTTGTTCATATAAAAAAATGCCAGATTTCAGGGGATAACTCTCATTTTTTTTCTGTGAAATTAATGTCATAGAGTTTTCAGGCTTCAATTAGATTAAAATTAATTTAGTATACATAAAGAGTTTTAGCCGCTCTAGATTTAGTTTTATTTCATTGCACGTGAACTGATTTATGTTGTGCATACAAAACAATTACAGATTTCAGGGGATATCATTCATTTTTTTTTCTGTGAAAAAATGTCATTGAATTTTTTCGATTTTAATTAGATTAAAACTAAATACAGCGTACATTTAGAGATTCTCTGACACTCTGATTTTAAATGTATTTCATTAAACGTGATTTGCTTTATGTTGTTAGGGGATATCGTGTTTAAGAATATCGTTTGAATAGTTTAGACGTTTTATATAAAGCTGTTTTGGGGTTACATTTATAAATTATCATCCTGAAAACGTATATGTTACAAGGTTTTAAAGGTTTGTTGTATTTATAAGTCATATCAAAGCATTATTAATTAAGTACAGCTGCTTAAGTAAAGCATTATTAATAAGTACTGAATTATATTGTCAGCTTGACTATAGGTGAAATAGACCAAATATCGTTTTGGTATACTATAAGAGGGTTAAAAAGACTATAACCCACTTTCTTTTTATAATTTTCGGGTTGTTTAGTTATTGTTTTATTATAGTCGTACATCGTTCTGTACAAAATACGGGGAATGCAAGATGCATTCCCCAGGGGATGCAACGGTGAATAGTAGCAGCCAAAATTTGATTTTTGTTCCGGCGGCACTGATAAATCAAATTATAAAATATGGTGACGAAGAGTCTTAGCCGTAATTTTGCTGATTTTGTTTAATAGAGTATTAATTGTTTAATGTTAATAACTTTCAAAATTTTTAAATTTCAGGGGATATAATTGAATTAAATATTTGAAAGATTTAACTTTCTCTTTAAAAGACCATGGAAAAAAGTTCCATGAATCCTTTATCAAGTATTTCAGGGTTCAGATGAGTGTTATAGTTAGTAACAAAAATCTTGGATTTATGACGACTCCCTAATTTGGTCGGGTTATAGGCAGATACATTTTGGCTGCCAAGTTCACACCGGTAAAAATTATGAGGTAACAAACATAAAAAAATACAGCCGAATTGAGTACCTCCTCCTTTTTTGAAGTCGGTACAAAAGTTTGTGCATCGGACAACAATAGCTGTTTAAAGGTATGTCGAAGGATAATCTTGTATCGTCCACTTTAGGATAGTTCATGAAAAATTATCAGTGAAATAAATTCAATGCTCGCAGCAGGATCTCGCTAGCTCCGTTGGCTATCGATTTATCTCTCAACTTGAGTTTAACCGTCATATGGGGACGAGGTGCCATCTATCAGAAGATTCAAGTTCGAACCCCGTTAGGATGTCAGTGTTCTCTCGGAAATTCTGAAATTGGGTTTCGCCAAGTGATTTAAAAACAGAATAATATAAAATTAATCTGTACGTATGTACCTATAATTTGTACTGATTTACGCAAGGAACTAATGGATTCAATTATGTACGCAATAACTATAATAATAGTAAACACCTTCTAGTTGGAGGCAATTATAACGCAGCCATCTCCGGAGTACCAGAAGTATGATTACATTTCGATCCAGGATAGTTTTCAAAATCAAGTGGAAGTTTTTTATAGTCATTTACACAAAATCCGTTTTTATCACGACATATTTTCCTCGTGAATCCAAATGACACCGTAAAAAACACGGCACCGTTCCGCCACACATTTTACTATCACATTTCCGGTTGGGACACCGTGCGAGGTCTTACTAACTCCCTGGACTGCAATTCTGCATTTTTTATATCAAAAGTACTTATAAGTATAATCAAAAATGTATGAATAACACTACTGGGGCTGGTGAGCTGGCAACTTCATTGTTGTGCTAATCTATTATCTATAATCTACCATCCTTATGTGAAACACCTTTTTCTGCCGACTTCCAAAAATGAGGAGGTGCTCAATTTGCCTGTATGTTTTTTTTATGTTTGTTACCTCGTAACTTTTGACTGGGTAAACCGATACTCAAAATTCTTTTTTTTTGGAAGCTAGTGCTTCCTGTGTGGTCCCATTAAAATTTCATCAAATTCATCAAATTTGGCCGAATAGTTTTTGAGTTAACAATAACTGAATAGAATTGAAGTCGGTATTAAATTTTTCAAATTGTACTTGTAACCCTTCATATACCGTGTACAAAACAAAAGATTTATGAATAAAACGCACGTACATTTACGTGAATGGTACTCAGAGGTAATATAATGATAATAATATAATGATACTCTTTAAACTTTTTATTAACTATTATGTTTTACTTAACACAGGAGTCTACCGCTAATAATTCTAAGAAATTTTAAATGGGACTTACATACATACTATAAGCGACGAAACCAATTTTTTAAATCAATCTGCAATTAACAGAAAATCGGTGAACATAGTTAAAACATACAGGCGAACATAGAACTTCTCTTTCGAAGTCGGTTATAACTACTATCCAATTGCCATGTTGTTATTTACTTTTTATATTATCAATAAGAAGAACTACATTCTGCCAAACCACGCTGCTGTTGCAGTGCAGCGCCCTCCGGAGCTAGAAAACGAAGTTGTTCGTGGCACTGCACTGCGCTCGTCATACCAATACATTCGTTTTAAAGTCTGTTTCACCCAGTGATTTCACTTGATACAGTATACTTAACTCTACGACATATAACAAGTTCAATAATTACAGTAGTTACCCTTTTTTCTACCGACTTCCAAAAAGGAGGAGGTACTCAATTAGCTGTTTTTTTATGTTTCTACCTCATAACTTTTGATAGAGCAAACCGGTTCTAAAATTATTTTTTTGTTTGAAAGCTGGTGTTTCCCGTGTAGTCCCTTTTTATTATTTAGTCATTTAAATTTCATCAAATTCGGTCCAGTAGTTTTTGAGTAAAGGCCTATTCAAACCTGGGCGTTATTCGCTACCGCGAGCGGTAGAGAAATCCGAAAGGGTATGCGTTAATTTCACTGTTCACACGAAGCGGATATCTCTACCGCCGAAACGGTTAGAGGGGCGGCGGAACTAGCTTCGCCAAACAAAAGAAAATACCGCTTCACTAGGCGGTACAAGTTTCGCTGCAGTTACGGAACCTCATACTATTTACCGATCGAGTTCCGCGTGGTATTTTTTGCTACCCATAGCGGTAGCGACGCTCACGCTCAGGTCTGAATAGGCCTTTACTCTCCAATAACTGAATAAAATGGAAGTCTGTATTAAATTTTTCATTTTTTTTGTACTTGTATTGGTAACGTTTACATTTTTAAGTATAGAAATACATTAGTCAATGACCTAAAGCACAAGAAGTAATTATTATAAGTTAGTATAAGTATCTCAGCAAGTTAATTTTTGTATTCATTTGGAATAATAAATATTCTGAAAATGTAATTGAATACTTACATTGTAAGGAAACAATAACATAACAATGCTAAAGGCGCCTATATCATTGAAAGATCTCAAATGTATTCGTTCCTAAACAGTAATGCTTGCTTACTATAGTGAGCAAGCAAGAAGTATACTTTGCGGTAGAATGTCTGGCACTAAAGTGCTACCAACCAAGACGACCTCAAGCACAGCAGGCTCACCACCTCGTCACCAACGTCGGGTACCATGCTCACTTCGTACTGGCTGTGCCCCGGGGATTCACCCGTACGACGAAATATGATGATGAATAGTGCCTCATGTAAAGTACCTTACTATAAACACAATTCCATAAAACACCGACAGAGAAAGTTATTTTTGCAATTATAATATAACCGTGGGTGTGGATAATAAGTGGCGCCCGTGGAAAACTTTGCTATGTATTGAAATAGCCGAATTGCACCCTGAGTATGCTGGAAACGTATATCGTAACTTAGCATTGGCGACGGTGAAACGCATCCGAGCTCCTGGCTCAGGAACTAATTAAAATAAACTATTTTTACACTATAAAGCTGCCAACTTTCGCACCAGCTAGCTGAAGAACGGGACGTGTTGGACCACTAGCTCACTTTGTGATGGGAGATGAAGCGGTTGAAGTTATTACAATAGATATCTAGAATAGCAACCGACTCTCAATTATAGATTAACGCACCATTATTTCTAAACAAGTTTTCTAAACTAGAGGGTAATTTTTATACATGAGTGATGCACGAACGCCTGTTTATTGAAATCTAATTTTGCAATTTAAAAGTGAAAACTAAAGCATCCTGGTACCTACGGTATTCAACTCCGCGTGTTCCGACAATCTGTGTCCATAAGGTAGATTTGATCCAGCAGCTATCAGATTGGCAGCTGATCGCATCACTCCCAGGACTACAATCGCTTAAAACCTACCTACAGCCGTGGGCCTTACATACTACGTTTGGATTCCACTTCACAAAAGATTATTAAAAATTTGATAATTAATAGTACTATACTACCATTTACTATAGTGCACTTTAAAAAGAATGTTGTTACTTACAAACAAAATATACTAAAACTGTTGACGGGTTGAATTTATTATTTTAGAAAATGGCGTGAATAGTTATAATACCTATCTCTTCGAAACTGCTTGAGTTTACCAGTAGTAGTAACCATTTTCGCTGCATTATTAGTACGCATATTAAATGTTAAAAATGTCTGATCGTGGATTCCCTGTTTTCTTGCATAACATTTTAAGTCCTAATTGAGATAAAATCCTTGTTGAATATATATGTCCTAGAAGTATGTTTTTTTGAAGTAAGCGTCTATCAAAGTATTGTACTTGCCGAAATTCAGAGGTAAGTGCGCCGGATGATCTTTATCTTTTATATATATAAATGAACCCCAATTTCTCCTGATCACGCTATAACTTGAGAACGGATGTAACAATCTCGCTAATTCTTTATTTGTTGTGTTAATTATTGTCAGGAAAAGATTCTTATGAAATAAAATACAAGAAAAGAGGCAAACATTTGGTGAGGTCGAAGGCCAAGCCTACTACGCGAACGAAGTCGCGGACAGTCGCTAGTGCCTAATAACTATTGTACGAATAAACAATATGCCTTTTACAACAACAACTTTATGTAAATAATATTAAGGGCAAAAACCATTAGTCTATACTATATTTTATGCTTACTGAAATAGCATGCGATAAAAGCAATTACATCAAAATATTATTATAAATATTAAAAAAAACTATGCGTAACTCGTCATCCCAAACTATATAAGAAAAAAAGTAGTCGAATAAACGGGAACCCCTGATCGTAATGTGTATGGGTTTACATTGTATGTTATATCTGCATAGTTTATCCGCTCTGTTGTTACAGTTTTTTGATACAACGTTGATTTTTATCACACATTGTATCTGAAGAGTATGTGGCCAAAGGGTTAAAATAATAAAATACGAGTATGATGTAACTCTAACAGCGTTTATTGCGGGACTGGTGCGTACAAGAGTAAGCCGCTTACCCACAATATTATGTGGAATCTACCTACATTACAGTATTAAAAAAAACTTTTGCTTGGACTTGCACAAAGTGCGTTGCTAAAGGTGCAAACACTTATGAATAGTTATACAGTCCCCAATTACCGGTGTAGTATCCAAGTCGATAATGATTGTAACGGTGCGATTAATATTTAACTATTAATCAAGCTCAACTATTTCAAGCGTGCTGTTTAAATTCACGTTTTAATCAGCTGCTATCGTGCGAGTATCCGCGACCACGACCCACACAGAGTCGGTATTGCAACAATATTTCCAAATTCAAAATCATGCCCTCATAGGCTTCAATGATGCTCTAATGATTGTCAATAATGAATATACGTTTTAAATACTCTATTGCTGCATTCCTAAAGAAATTGACACACTACCACCATAATGAGGGAAGCATCTTGTAAACCTCTCAATCAAAGTAATGTATGTGACAACTTGGCAGAACTAAAGTATTCTAATTATAAAGAGTTTGCAGCAAGAACTTTGTTTTCTAAAACAAAATCAAATAAAGGATTTAGATGAAGATAATTAAATTTTCATTGTACTACGAAGAGAAAAATTTGGCTATTATATATGAAAAATGATATCTAGCAAATGTCCACCATGACCACGCTGACAGATGTCAGCAAAATTCTTTCATCAGCAAAATGGCGGGTCTATTTCGATAATCACATCACGGGTTTTAAGTTCTAAGGCTGCAACCGATTCTATTGGCTCCGTATAGTCCCTGTCCTTAACATAGCCCTACAAAAAAGTGGTGTTAAATTACACGATCTGGGCTGGCTACAGCTGAATTTCGTGTAATTATGCGATCGGGAAATTTTGTTTCCAATAAACTATTGAATCGTTTCATTGGGTGTGTAACATGTGGCACCGTTGACACCACATGTCAGTGATATCCACGTCATCAATAATGGGACAAAATAGCGGTCTCTTTAGGAAGATTACGTTGTCCGAAAATATCACGCGTTTTACGAAATGTAACTTTAACAGAACCACTATTTTCATAGTGGATTTTAATTATTTTAATGCGATTTTCGAGCAAAATTGAATTCGCTGTAACAATTGCCAGAGCATCTACTAGGAATACATCAAAAAATAAACTGTCATGTTGTTGGTGTTGCCCCAATTGAAAAACAGTTCTTGTTGAAAAACCTTTTATTAGTCTAGTAAACAATAATAATAAATATATTCTTTATTTCAGGCAATAGTACAGTAAAAATACCAGCGGCCCATATCGAAACAAATACCTTACAAACTGACATATATAGGGTTAATATAACAAAACTATATCGTACAATCAGGGATTCATGTTCAGTCTCGGCTCCCTGTACCGTCGGAAAACAATCCCTTCAGGCCAGAAGTCTAGTGCCAGGAATGTGTCTCTCAACTTGGCTGGAAATCTGCACACATATGACTTGAAATACGTCTCGCGTTTTGATTCCAGCCGCGTTATCTTAACCTCAGGTAGGGCCTGAACCGGGATCATTCCTTCGTCACATTTGTCTCGTATATACCGCACGATCTCGTCTCCTGACGTGCCCTTCTCAAATCGGGAGAGGTATATAGCTGACATCGGCTCTGCAGCATGGATGGCTGTCGTTGCAGCCGGAGCGGTGCCGCGGAAGTTTTGGACTGGTCTAGGTCGACGCTTTTTCTTTTCCACAAGGGTGAAGCCCTTCTTGTCGACTTTT
Organism: Selenia dentaria; assembly: GCA_917880725.1. Classification (NCBI taxonomy): domain Eukaryota; kingdom Metazoa; phylum Arthropoda; class Insecta; order Lepidoptera; family Geometridae; genus Selenia; species Selenia dentaria. Next base: position 33,442,322 of record OU862890.1, on the reverse strand, counting down.
TTCGATCCTTTTACGGTTGGGGTACTGGCATCTTGTCATTTGTTTCACGGATGTTGTCAAAGATGAAACAATGTTTGCTCTTAGAGAATCGCACGGCTGGCTGCGGCCAGATGATGCGGCAAATGTTAGTGTGATGAACAGAGATCAGGGCAACACAGGGAATTCTATTGCGGGGGTTCCATTATGTATGTGTTTGAAGTTTAACATGTTATAAATCAAGTTGCCAGGCACATGTGTCTTTTTTAAATATTATGTTTAAAAACATTTCAATTTATAACATAAATTCTGTTATCATTTTTATTCACTTCCAATTGAAATATAAGAAAGACAGATGAACGGTATAAGATAAGTAACTCTACTAGATTAGTATTTTTCTATTATATAGCTCTAAATATACTTAAAGGTTGTATGGAAGAGATCGCTTATTAGCGATAATACCGCCCATTTTATATTATTTTTTATTTTTTATTGTCTTTTTTGATATTATTTTGTTAAACGTGTACTTTTTCTCAGTCGTTTCGCTCTTGACAGAGCGGTCGCGGTCGCCATGTAGTTGTGGTGGAGGCAGATGTAATGCGCCTCACGATGTCATGCCATCCCCCTCTATTCGCAGTCATCCTGGTGCACTCATGCACCGCACATTTATTCTGTTCAGTCCATCGCATGAATGACTTGTGGGCATTGCATTAGAATAGGCCAACACGAATTTAAGGGGGGGAGGGGGAGGGGGGAGGGAGGGGGGAGGGGGATGTCCTCCGACACTACTCTCGTGGCGAGGAAATGCCTAGTTTTTGCGAAAAACTACTTTGAATTTTCTTTGAACTTAACCTCAAATTTATAACGTTTATATATTGAATTTAACTATATTTACTTACAAATATGAATGGATTGGACATGGAGTACTGACTATTTTGGTGTGTTCTATGTTTGACTCTGGGTGGGCTCCCGCCAGAAGCTCTAGCGGTCGCCCCTGAGTGTCACTTCGCCAAACTCGGTCTTCGCTTCGCTACGGAGGTCGACCCTTGAGCCTCTGGCTCCCGCACTTTTTATATACAATCTAGGGGTGTCAGCCACAAGACTAGGTGGAGTCGGGGTGCTCTGTGTCGGCTCTGTCTCTTATTTTGAACCTAACCAACTCAAGTTAGAGTGCCCTTGACTCGAATAAGAGTGCTAGCCCTGATGGTCACAGCTATTTTGAATTACATTAGAAATAAATCATATAGGTGCAAAACTAGGACAAAAATAAAACAAAATTTAGAAAGTATTTAACTTATATTTTGTATACATATTGCACAGCTTTTATCAGTTCGAAAAACTTATCCTTCTTACTGGCCTCCACAGATCTCCTCCATAAATACTCAACAATTGAGTCTGCAAAATTGCCCGGGTGGTTGTAATTATTCTTGTAGAAGAATCTTTTAACCACCCGCCATTGAGACTCAATTCGTTGAGTATGTGTCCCATCCTCGGCTATAAATGGACTGTCAGGGTCACTGTGGTTGACTTTTTTATGAATATATCCATGTTGGCTTAGGCAATCATAAGCCCTCCAGCAGTCAGTATGGATGGTTGTGCCCGGCTCTACATGTTTTTGAATTAGGGGAATTAGCACCTCTGCAGACCTAATGTTGTCCGGGCACACCTCCAACCGCAAGTCCTCTGAACCATCTTCTATGAGGCCAAGGACCCAATGTCCCTCAATGTGTCTCCCTGAAAAAAATTAAAAAACAGTTATTAAATTGAAAATACAAGTATAAAATAATGAAATTGATTAATGCCTTATATAAATACCTTTATTAAATTTCCTCTTCCCAAATTTGCTTTCGTCTACTTGCACAATTTTTCCAGGGCCTCCTATTTTGCCCCGGACTTCTTGTTTCTCCAGTTGGTAAATTACCACAACTTCCCGGCAGTAGTTATACCAATCGCTTATGGTTGGCCGGGACAAACAATGTTCTTCTCTAAATATATCTTCGTGTATTACCATGTCATGCGAGTAGTTGTATGCAAAACAGTACATTAAATAATAAATGTGTCCCAATTTTAGTTTTACGTTCTCAAACCATGTTCCTTGGGCTCTAGATACTCTAGTTTTATTATGACAGGAACCCTTGCTGCACACAAATGTGCCCATAGTTTTGTCGTTCTTGAAAACAAGTTTCATGGGATTTTTGTGTATTCTACACTTCTTAGTTTTCAAGATTAAGCCTTGCTCTTCGGCAAAAACCAGTCCTTGTTCATGTGTACTTAACATACGCGCCAGCTTTACAATATTCCACGTTTGTAAAACTTCACCCACGTATTTCCGCCTTTTAAATGCGGGTTCTTCTTCAAAATCATCTAAAATGAAAAACAAGCATTTGATTAACATATTTTGTGGTTTATCAAGCGAAATAATTTAGATTACAATAAATGAATAGTTAACTCACCTCTACTGGTAGAAGCTACTGGTACTGCATCTTCACGGCTTGTGGAAGCCGTTGGTTCATCTGCTGATGGAATATTAGCCATGTCGCTAGGCAGATCAATCGTGCAGAAATCGGAGTCCAGTAAGCAGGCAAAAGTCGTGGTTCAAGCAGAAATCGGAGTCCAGAAAGCAGGCAAGAGTCGTGGTTCAACAGAAATCGGAGTCCAGAAAGCAGGCAAAAGTCGTAGTTGAAGAAGAAATCGGAGTCCAGAGAGCAGGCAAAAGTCGTCGAAAAATTAACACAAAATACCACGCCAAAACAATGAAAAACACGGAGAGCGAACAGAGCACATTCACGTAACTCGAAGAGGAACGGAATGCGCGGCGCGGGCGGCGTAGTCGATCGTCTATGGAAAATAAAATGGCGGTCATACGTTCCATTCTTTAAAAAAAGTATTTGCAACAGAAGCTAATTTAATAAAATCGATGTCAAGTATTATAAACTATGTAATTAAGTATTGTAAATTAAATTAGCAATAAAATAATAGTTCAAATAATTAAAATATTTATTTTAATACCATTTTCATTGCACCAAGTCGTTTCGTTACACGCATTTATAGAGAATCGTCGAATCAAAAATCTGAAATTGAAATTAGTTTTTCTAGAAAACTAGACATTTCCTCGCTCTAAAATTGATACCAAAGCGTAGAGAAAATTATTATCTATAAGATCCAACTCTTAAAATCACCAAATTCGTGTTGGGCTATTCTAATGCCAACCCGACTTGTGTGCAATAAAGAAACGTGTACAACAAAGTGCTATCTATCTACAATACGAATTGTTGAAACTTTAAAAAGGCAATAAAGTAGCACCTCTCCGCGCACATCGGAACGAGAGCCCGTTCCAGCCCGGAACGTAACGGAACATTAACATCCTTCGCACGTCATATCGCGTGGTTTACTGCTTTATTTCCGTATCGGAATAACTGAACTTTCCATCTTTCGGTTCTATTCGTACAAAAGTACATTATCTACGTATAAAAGGGTATTTGCTAGATACTAGTGTTTGTAACTATTTAAGACTCTTTCTTTATAATCAATATTTATTTAGGGGCTTATGCCAACATGGTATGCCAGCCCCATTTTACCCTTGAGTAGTTTTTTCTCATAAACTTATTTCTTAAAGAAACTTAATTTCGCTTTCGCTGCATCACACGAATGATTCTAAAATATTAATAAGTGTACCCACATCTAATTTATTTATAATAAAGTTATTGGAAACATCTTCTCTTTCTCTTTCCATTAGAAGGTGGTAAACATCTTCAAGGATGCCTCACAGTTCACAATTATAACGTGAAGCAAACTTGTTGCACGGATGACCAGATCGTAGCCTGTGCGCAAGAACAACATCATTTCTAGATATTTCACAAAATGAAAACTTAATAAAATGAAGACTAATAAAATTGTTAGAACCGGAAATAGTAAATAGGTTACAGGTGACTTTTAGCATCTTCGTTTATGCACGCTAATGTACTTACCACATTTTTTTAAAGAACAGCACTTCCAGCAGCGAAATATTGACAATACCGTCTAGTGTCCAGACGTTTTTAATGCTACGGTCACACGCGCGCCGTGCAGCCCGGCGGGCTGCCTGGCGGGCTGCGCGGCATGCAGCCCGTCCCGGGCCGGCGGACATTCAAGCTGTTCACACGCACGCCGTCGTGTCAGTCAGTGCCAGAATGGCGAGCAGCGAGGATCTCGGTGTTGTTGCTGCCATATCCTTTGGCTTAACTTATTTTTATTGGAAAAATAAACAAAATTATGAACGACGGAGAAAAAGAAAAAGACTGCAAAGAAGGTGGTGGATGATATCAGTTCACAAAAATCGTACCAAGGAGAGACTGACTGCCCGCGCGCGTGTAAACAGTCACCGGGCGCCCGCACATTCATCCTTTGAACTTTGCCAAAAAAACCGACACTTGCCCGATTCGCGGCATTCACGTTCACAGGCGCGGTCACGGGCTCGGGCGTACCGTTTACACGCTCGTGAATGTGAATGTGCACGTTGAATGTAGAGTTGAACGCGCGCGTGTGAACCTACCATAATAGGCCGTCGGAAAGTGAGCTGCGGAAGTGTCAGAGCTTTTAATAGGTCATTCGACAAACGAAGAGGTGCAGATAATTCATAATCACAGTTTTCAGTATAGTTCAATTTGAAAATAGTTAAAAGACATAGACTGATAGATGAAATTGTGTTCATAATTAGTTCTCTTTCGGTTCTAGCGAGAAATTCAAAATCTAATTGCTTTTTTGTAGCTAAGATATGTAGATTCCGATACATGACGAATCAATCATGTAATTGTTGTTGAATGTTGAATGTAAAAAGATGATATTAAGTCTCTCAAACAAGTATAATACAGGACCTGTCTAGTTTGGGCCTGAAGACCGCGTGAGGATGTGATAAATAATACATCCAATTATTTGATAGTTTCAGGGTTCTATACCAAAAGGGTAAAACAGGACCCTATTACTAAGACTCCGTTGTCCGTCCGTCTGTCTGACTTTCTGTATGTCACCAGGCTGTATCTCATGATCCGACATATACATATTATCAGGTATACAGGTCTCTATAGGTAATATCAGGTCATAGGTAGACAGTTGAAATTTTCACACATGGTGTATTTTTGTTGCCGATTTAACAAGAAATACTAAAAAACAGATTAAAACAAATATTTTATGGGTCTCCCATACAAAAGTATTTTGCTTGTTTTGTAAATAATGGTACGGAAGCCTTCGTGCGCTACATTTCATGTATACATTATCTTTAGGTGTTTTTGTGTGATTTAATCACATTTTTCCACAGTTTTTTTTTTTTTTTAAGGAACATGTTGGCAAAACAGCAAGCGGCTCAGCTGATGGTAAGTGATACCGTCGCCCATGGACATCCGCAATACCTGAGATCTCGGGGATACGTTGCCGACCTTTGAGAAAGGATTATAGGAAGGAATCGATAGAAGGGGAGAGGGTGAAGGGGGGAGGGAAGAAGAGGGAGAACGGGGAGGGGGGGAAGTGGGCCTCCAGAACCTTCCACAAACTACCAAGAAAATTCTTCTGCTTAGAAACTCCTTCTCAAAGCATTGAGTAGATATCTAATCATATCGTCATAAAGTTTTTATGTTTGACACGACTTTGAAGTTCATAATATTTAAGATGTACTTCAAAGTACAAATAATTTTGTACTGATATTATTTGTACAAAATGAGTGGCACGTAATAAGCTAATTAAGGCGCGCACACAACAGCGCGTAAAGTACGATCTGAGCCTTGAACGCTCTGAAGCGCTAAATTATTAAATACAACGAGTAATTTGTGTCACCTTATATTTTACAGCTTCCGTTGTCGTCGAGTAGGGAGGCCATGATGTGTTATTTATAAAAAAATAATAATTTTATATTACATTTATAAAGTTATACATATAAATATACAGTTACACACATATATATACATACAAACATACAGATATTAATTACCTAATTAAGATAAAAGATCTTTATTAACATCAAAGACAAAATTGCAGACTTCAATTACTCAAACTGATTTCAAATGTCATAGAAAAGTTTAAATTATACACAAAATTTAAGGCAAATAGGGTCGCTGTTATGCTAAGCCAATTTGGGTGACCCGTTATCTTTAAAAGTCTGTTTACCTATAACAAAATAATATACAATACTAACGTTTAAAGGCGAAAAATGGTTGTAGCGGGACTGATATTTATGAGGAACTTAACTTTTCTTTGTCAGCAGAAGAGTTACAATTTTCATATGATAAATCAATTACAGTTCAACTAATTATAAAAGTAACAGAATAACGCTTATTAAAGTTCACTCAAGTTTTAGCTTAGCAAGTATGTAGTAAATGTTCTGCAGAGACACACTGTGCATTCGCAGAAATACGAAGTTAGATTCATACTATTATTCAAAGCAATTGACGGCTTCATTAGATCGTGTCTTCGAGGTGCGGTGTTCCGGGTGCAGTTCCTGGCGGGGGCAAATATTTGTATGGTGAGCATATATATATCATAATATAACAAATAATAAATGTTTGTTTTTGGTTCTTGGATGTTGTAATGTGTTATTGATAATGATAAATGATTATTTATTATTATTGATAATAACAAAAATACAAGTCAAATAAATTTACAAGAAAAAGTAATTGCTTAAATGCTATTATTTTTTTATTAATATACTACAAGTATGTAAATATTAGTAAACACTATTACATACTTGTAGTCTTATAATAAAATCAAAAATTGATAATGTACAGTTTCGCAGACACAATATTATAATATAATATTCCATTTTAATAGAAACATGCCAAAGAAAATATATAAAAATAAAAAGATATAAAATAATTATTTATTTAACAATTTTATAAAAACATATCAAAGAAAATAATAAGTAAGTAAAAATCTATTTCCAATTTGGGACGAGTTCCTCGACGCTGTAGGGTGCCATGTCGAGCAAAAACGTTTTTAATTTATTTTTAAATATGTTTAATGCCTTGTTGGTACGTAAGGGCTCAGGAAAAGCATTTAAAGGCTTTCACACCGAATACCCGCGTACATTTACTCGACTTAGCTAAAGGATGCGGCGACAGACGAAGTCTTAGTGTATTTCTTATGCTTATGTGCCGATCAAATGTTTCAATACATTTAAAAACATATACATTTGGGAGTGATTATCTGTGCGTATAGATGGATGAATGGAATGAACGAACTATCGAATTTCCATTAACCCTGCGATCCTACATACATGCATGATATATGCATAATGCAGGCAACGTCAATATTTTAAATGTGATTAAAAGTGATTTTGCTCATGTGGGCGGTGCGACTTGTGCCACGACGCGCACTGCCTGTTTCTGCATGACAAAGGCTCTGTGCCAATCTGCGGAGAGAGCCCACAAATCGACACCGTAAGTCAGCAGAGACTGGACAGTGGCGAAGAAACAGTTGCGGACCGCTTGATGCGACAGGAATTAAGCAGAGGCCCAGAGCGAAGCAAGCTCGACCCAGCTTATCGCATAGAGTGTTAAGGTGTCCGACCCAGGTAAGAGATCTGTCGATTTGAAAGCCTACCATCGTAAATGCATCCACCAACTGTAATGTTTCTCCTTCCATGTCTACTATCACTTCAGAGTAACGTCTTCCCGATAAGTTAAAGTGAAGGACGTTAGTCTTCTTCGGGTTAAGTGCTAAGCCGTTTACTTTGAACCAATATATTTACGAACAATACAATAACTTGTAATATAATTTCATATCATCTCATTTCATTACATCCTTATTGTAGGTTTATACTAGTATTTAAAAACTTTTCGATACTGACAAGCAATACGGGAAATTTAAGAAATCAAAAACTAAAATCATAAGTGACACACTGAAGTCAGCGAGAGAATAGAAATTATTTTGGAGAGAGATTTTGGGAATAGATTTGGGACAAGATTATTATCTAGAAGTCTAAAATAAGATTATGAGAATGGATTTGGACCTAATAAGTGGCCCAAGATAATAAAGAAAAGTATGGATTTGGTGAGAGTTTCCGAGAATAGATTTGAGCTTAAGATATTACCGATATATATTTTATTACGTCCATCAAAAGAATACTAGAGAGAGTATATTGGGGTCGTTTTGAGTACGACTTGTCTGGTTGAAAAAGTCCTTTCGAAGCAATTAAGCAGTTCTATAAAAACTCATTGAGGACTCCGTGTCTGCATTGGCAAATGGCGAGACTGAGGTTTCAAGAGCCATTCTAACTTCAACCCTAATATTGAAATAATGAGCTATTGAGGTATAAATCAACTGTGAATACGAGGTGTGACATCAGTACCTCTATAAAAGGAGTAACTGGTGTCGCCGATTTAGATCTACAAGCGAAGTGAATTTCCAGATCACGTTATTTAATTATTATGTTCATATTTCTTATGTTACTTTTTATTTACTTTTAGCTAGCTAGGCCTACTACGGATAATAACTATTCTTGTTAGTGTAGGTAAAATATTACATTACAAACTTATTGTGTGTGCCCATGCCTCCCACGACACATGGTATCCTAGTGTAGTGGTGTGGACGTGTAAATATATACTAATATTATAAAGAGAAAAGATTTGTATGTAAGTATAGTTGTAACGAATTGGCTCAAAAAGTACTGAACCCAATTCAAAAATTCTTTTACCATTGGAAAGCCACCTTCACCCTGAAAAACATAGGCTATATAAGATTCATTATCATCCATCACCACGCGGGTGAAACCGCGGAGAGCAGCTAGTAAAATATGTAATTCCGTTTGCGTAGCGCGAAGTTCAAGTCTAGGAATGGCAAAGTTCACAGACGTCAATAACGTAATCAACTACTTTTAATACGTTTTGTAATAAAAGTGACTTAACAAGAGTAAAGTGTTGGATACATTACTACAACTTTCTAAGGCAATAGACGAGGAAAACTATAAAACAACATTTCACGATTTTGAACACTTCGCCTACACTTGTGGTACACAAACACTTAACGTTTAATAATCTATTACTATGCAACGTAAAAACTTGAAAAACATAAATCTAGGAACATTAAATAAACTTAATCAAAGATACTAATTAAAGATACTGGCCGTTCAAATACATAAATAGTTTTTCTTTATCCACATTAAACCCTCTACATTATTCTTAAAAACGATATAAGTGTAGCAAGGTGTTACCTGAACTGAATATGAGAAACGAGAAAATGACCAGTGCCATATTATATTTAAATACTAGCGACTGCCCGCGGCTACTCTCTTTTCTTATCGATATGACAAATCTTTTCTTATTTTTTTTTATGTAAAATCTGTCTACGAAGCAATAGAAAAAAATAAAAAATAAGATGAATGAAAACGGTATAACCGTTCTCAAGTTATAGCGTGACCAGAAGAAATAGGGGTTCATCTGTATATGTATAGATAGATTCAATATCAAAGGAAAGAGCGCAAGCACATGGAAAATTAATAGGTGATTCCCTACATCTCCCTTTTCTATCTCAAAACAGCCATTTTTGGGGTTTTACTCTTAAAGTACCGCCATACTCTTAAAGTATTGTTGTCCTAAAATATCATAATGTATGGTCGTCTTACATCAAGGCACATAATGTGTAATCGTATCGCGGCCGGAGACACATGTGCTCGGGCGGCATTTCGCATAAATCACGCGACACTACGCGACTACGCCGCCGATGCACGATTGTCCCCGCCTTAAGCCCGTCGCTTTTTAAGCTTCGCCTTAACTCGTACGTTCTATGTACGCTGATGTCAATTAAAATGGGATATATTCTTTTCAGGCGTGCGATTCTCTAAGAGCAAACATCGTTGCATCTTTGACAGCATCCGTGAAACAAATGACGAGATGGCAAGAATCGTTGGAAAAACAACCTTATGTTCAAGGGCGATATGTCATAAAGTATTTAACATCGGTGAGCTCGATCGTCGACGAGCACATCAACGACTCATTAGAGAATCGCACGGCTGACAAATTTAGTTTTTTCAATTATTTTCGACCCTAAAGGTTAATATAAATTATTTAACTTCAGTATTCATATTTCGCAAGTAAATGTTAATGATAAATAACATAAACCAATGTATCTGCTGTCATATTGCAAATTCAAATGAAAAACTTTGTAATGAGTTTATTTGACACACTTTATGAACACAATTACGAAGTTTAAAAATAGAAATGTATGTCAAAATAGACTTCTTCTAAAGTAAACAATAACATTTTTATAATCTTAATAGATAGACTTTTTTTAACTAGCTGCGCTGTGTGGTTTCACCCGCGCAGTGAGTTACTAAGCGGTACGCGGTTATTTAGGCATAAAATAGGTTTCAACTTGTGAAAGGATTTTTAGAACCGGTTATGTGGTTTTTTGCGTTTATCCGTTACAAACAAACTATAAATCTTTCCTCTTCATTATTAGAGTAGATAAAGGATAAAACCAAGGTACGAACATATTGTATATTTGAACACGAAGAAGTAGTTATCGTGATGTAATTGTAATAGTTAGACATATGGTATTGCAAACTTTTTTGTAGATATTGATGTCTTCTTTAAAACTGTAGTAGGTACATAACTTTGCCCTTTTATTAACAGTTTCCGTAGTGTACGCGGTATTATGATTTTTGGGCGTTAATTTGGCGTATTGTAAAATGAAAAAGTTCCTATTTATTTTGACATAACTGTAATATACAATACTGTGTATATAGTAGCATAATACATATGGTATTGCGAACTTTATTGTAGATAGTGTTTTCTATAAAACTGCACTACATCACTTTGCTCATTTGTCAATAGTTTCTGCAGCGTACGCTATTGGTATTTTTTTCACACCTTACATTATCGAAGTTTTCATACGGATCCATAACTTTTTGAAAATCCGGTATAGTCTATGTAATTCAGTGATAATGTAGCTTTTCAACGGCAAAATAATTTTGGAAACCTATTCAGCAGTTTATTATGTTTATTCGTTTAATACAAAAATATAGAAATAAATAAACCATTTATTGCATTATGAGTACACAATTACATAAAAAAAACACAATTAAAATAACTTAATCAGCAGGCAAAAGGGCTCAGCATAAGCAGCGCTTGCGTCCATCAGACGAGCGCTGCGCTGTTTTTCAGCATATCCCTACATCGGGCAGATGTTTGCAGAGAAACAAATCAAAGAAATTAAAGCGGATCACATAAGAATAAAATATGATATCCTAAAGTACAAACCTTTCCTCTTTAATATTAGTATAGATTAGTTACGACCCACGGAGCCGTAACCAGTGGGCCTAGGACGAATAACAGTTACATTTACGCAGTTATCTATACTTCTATACTAATATTAATTACTAATTACTAATATACTTACTAATAATATTATAAAGAGAAAAGATTTTTATGTAAGTATGTTTGTAACGAATTGGCTCAAAAAGTACTAAATCGATTTCAAAAATTCTTTCACCATTGGAAAGCTACATTCACCCTGAGTAACATAGGCTATATAAGATTAATCATCATCATCATCATCATTCATCACCCCGCGGGTTAAACCGCGGAGAGCAGCTAGTATAATATATATTAGTAACGTGTCTTCCCGTGAAACAGTACAAACTGTCATTTATGTAAAGCAACTGTGACACAGTTAACTTATAGTTTGTTAGCCGAAGCGTGACGCATTGACGTTTGCGATTCGAATACTTTTCCGCAAATCATTTGTGTTACGGCCTTTGGACCCTACATATCGTCACACATGCAAATGTCAAACCGAAGCAAAATGCAGTGCAAAGTGATCCAGCACGTCTCTTGTGTCCTACAACAGAATAAATAAAACAAGTGACAACGGTTTTTGATTCTCATTCTCCCAGAAATTTCAATACCTACAGTGGCCATGCATAACACCCTAACAATGCTTGGGGGCACCATTGCTACGCAATAGAACATCTGGCACTGCCGTGGTGCTGACTAAGATGACCTCAACACTCAGGAGTTCTAGTAGTTCAGGTTTCCTCGCCTCTTGCGATTTGAATTCGAATATTCTTTAATTCCGTATCTTCACGGTCCAAGCTAATGTTGACATTAAACTGCTTGCGTCTTTGCACATCTCATAACTACTCGTAGGTAACAAATTTATGTTACCAAAAAATGGAACGTTCAAGTGTTGAAGTAGGTTCCATTTTTTATTAATTTTTTACACTTTTTAGTGGTCCTTACTACTTACGGGATGGATTGTCATTCACCATCAATAAGGATATCATCAAGATAGGTGAAACACTTTTATAACGACTTCCAAAAAGGAAGTACTGTACTCAATTTGACTGTATTTTTTTTACGTTTCTTACCTCCTAATTTTCTGTTTGGTGCACCGATTCTCAAAATTCTTATTTTTTGTTTGAAAGCTGTTGGTTCGCGGGACTGGATCGTTTTTGATGAAATTTAAATGAATTCTCTCTCATTTAAATTTCATCAAATACGATCCAGTAGTTTTTGAGATACACTCCAATAACTGAATATAATGGAAGTCGCTATTACATTTTTCAAATTGTACTTGTCAGCTATTGAAGTGTAACTCAAACACCGCATGAACTAATTTGATGATTGAATTTAAAAGGAACCATCTTGGAAGTATACTAATATAAAAATATTTGAGAATCGGTCCACAAATGGCGGAAAAATCGGTGAACATGCATTAAAAAATACATTCAGACAAACATTTAACTTTCTCCTTTTTTTAAGTCGGTTAAAAATACTCATTGAACAGTAATTCCCAGTACATGATAGAGAAGCTATGACCTAAGTACACGCTATCCATTAAGAATCTATCTACAAAGCGATGAAAGTAAGGTAGCAGTAGCCGCGCGTCACGGATCGACGTAGCCGATAAATACGATCGCACCGACCGAACGCTTCCCGGTATAACCGAAAATATACCGCGCCGGGATAACGGATACCGGAATAACGGGAAATATATCCGTGGCCAGATACCGAACGGCGTTAATGTGTGACACAGTGGGGGAAAGCAGTAGGGTGGAGATGTGGGAACGAAGTGTTGGCCCGCGAGCCGCGAACAACATTTTTAACTGACTTCCAAAAACGAGGAGGTTATACGAGTATGTTCGTCAGTTTGTTCTTTTATGTGTCTGTTAGCCGATTTCTCCCCATTCGTGGACCGATTTTCAAGATTATTTTTTGTTTGGTAGAGTATATATATATGATACTTCCGGTGGAGGTGGTATTTAAATATCATCAAATTCGAAAGCAGTTTTTTAGTTATACACCAACACTGAAAAGTTTTGATTTATCTTTATAATATCATCATTGACGATCGATTCCTTACGTAGCGGGTCACTAAAAAGAGGGGGAAAAAATTACCAACAAATGGAACCGGCTTCAATACCAAAAAGTGTGAAATAACTTGTCGAAATCGGTACTACGAGTATGTGCACTATATTGTGATAACAGGTTTATAACTTTTGAACTATCACACTTTTTGGTGTCGAAGGTTCAATTTCATGTTAAAGAAAAATTTGTTTTTATATATTGATATTTAAGATTTATTGCATATCATTATGACTGACTAAGATTATAAAAATGTTCGTTTTTCTGATACGAAACTCAGTAGGTATATTTTTGCCTTTGAAGCGCGGGCTCTTAAGATCGATCCCTGATCTGGCCAAATATGTTTGTGATGTTCAGAAATGTTTGCTCTCAGATCTTTTGCATTTGTGAGGTATTTATGAATATGTCATGGCTCCCTCGACACACAAGACCTTAGTGCAAGGGTATTCAAACATTAATACTTACAAGCTTTAAACTTCATGAAGAAACACAAATAATAACTAGTAGCTATGCGAGCACATAGCCTTATTGAAGCGCTCGTAGCGGAGCTCGACTTGGCGATCTTAACAAGTTAAGCAACACTTGCTGCGGTAAGGACTTGGATGGGTGACCACTAGTGGCATTATTCAACTGAGCGCTTCCGTGTTTCGGAGGGCACGTTAAGCCGTCGGTCCCGGTTGTTTTTCTTAGGACTTCGTTAGGCTATGTCGAGGGCCTTCGGGCGGCCTGAAAACTTGAACATGGGTTGGCCACTAACCTATTCACCAATCCGCACAGGGCCCGCGTGGTTGATTATGGCTCGACCCTTCTCTCTGAGAGGAAGGCTCGAGTCGCAGCAGTGGAAACAAAATGGGCTGATTATGATTATGATAATGATAGTCTTATAATTTTTCGCAATTCTTCACAACCTATTATCTCGGAAACCACTCGAACAATTATGGTCATATTCGAAATTCCTCTTTAAAGTCCTGTGTGTATCAATTTTTTTTAAATCGGTCTGCAAATAGCCCCGCAGCAAACTTCCCCTCCATTTTAGAAAAAGTACAAAAGTCATAAAAAAAATGTTATATAGAATATTCATACTGAGTTTCAAGAGTGCTTGAGAAATGTTACCTGTACAGGAAGATCAACGAAAAACCTAACAAACATACGGACAGCTGATAAAAGTTAAATTGGCGAGTTAAAGCAGAGACGCTTCGATCGCTCGGTCTACTATCATTTTCATTCATCTGTTGTTTTCCTAATGTGAAACGGCCCTACTGTTTTTCCACTACCCATATCTTCCAATATCCCGATATGACTGACTCAAAGCAAAATGAAAAACCGCCGATTCAATATAGCAGCCAATAATTACAGGCTGACCTCCGGACGTGTCCGCACAATGTTCATGGAAGGTCCGTAGACGGTCCAGTAATTCGATATATTAAGAAAATGATACCAAGGATGATACGGCGAACTGTCGTATTATTTTTAGGGCCGGAATTGGAGTCAACAGCCCTTGTGGGTAATATTCGATAGTAGGGGACAATTGTGCTAGATTAGTAATGTAGGGGCAAATGGGATTTTGAATTAGGGTTTTTCTTCTAGTTATGGTTATTAAGTATAGAAACAAATTCTTGTGATAAAATCACCATTCTAATACGATTGAACTTTTTTTATACCATCAAATTCCGAACCGGGCAAGTGGTACACCTGTTGCTTAGCAACACGTTTTCCATAGCAGACGCAGTAATACCACAGCAATGAGCTGCAGTTTGCGTTTTTCGTTTATTTATTTATTTTATTTTTCATCATCAACCTTTTGCTGTAGCAAGGCCACAAATGTTGTCAAAGTGTCAATGCGGGCCGCGCGTAGGTAGGTACATAATAGATACAATATATACAATACAGATTATATAATATGAATGAAATAATAGAAAACAATATAATAATTACTAAGCTTAAGCAACTTATATTATTGTTAAAAAATAATCATAGGATTTTCCCCAAGTTTTGGCGCTTCTTCTCCGTATTTGGTAACATTGAAGTATTTATTTAGGAACGCAGCGGTTTTAAAGTATAATTTTTCATTATTTAAGGATGTTCTGCTAGACTACATATCTAATTTATAAGCTGAGTATATGCGTCAGCAGCGATGTAGATATGATGTTAGCAGCTTTTGAGTTTTTTTGGCTTTCCTTGGCGGTAATATCAAGTAACGCAACCATCGACATGGTTACTTATATCATGAAACCTAAATTGCTATTATATAATGTAACCTTTAAAGTTTTAAAATACAAAAAATAAAATTGTAACATGACAATCAAAGATGCATTGGTTATTATCCAAATAAAGAAGAATAAGAAGAAGAAGAAGGAGAAGGTTTACTTTCAGCGTTGGTTGACAATTTAGCTGTCAGTGTCAATATAATAGGTCATAGAGAAAATTGTATATACGGAAATAATAGGTTTAACTGTTCAATCTATCCCACAATACTTGGAACAATATTTAAGAGTGCAGAGTAGCGCGAGGCGGGACAACGACGAGCGCTCCGCACTTAACATCCTGGAGTTCCGGACGAAGCCGCAACATGCGTGCATCGTGATATTGACAACGCGTAACTCTCACGTTAATCCCGTTCTGCTATTACAAAATTATAATGAACGTGAGTTTCAATAACATAACAATGAATAGTATATAATTTTATAATTAAAGCGTTACTAGCTATGAGATTGCTCATGGTCCCTGATGGCACGAAAAGGGCTGCTTGCTTTCCTAACCAGGCAGCAACCTCGCTTCAGCTCAAGTGCGTTAACCGAGTGGTCGATCCAAGTTATGTGGGATACATTGAATAGTTAAACCATATAGCTGTACGTTCTGTACATGCCACAGCTACCTCAATACCTTAACTAATAATTTTTGATTGAAACACTAACCTAAATTTAGATTGAAATTTAGCCAAACTTCTGCCAACTAATTCAACGTAATGAACCTTCCATTTACAATATCTTGGCCAGGCCTAACTTATGGTAAGGCTTAAATTATGTATTTATAGTGAAACCGATACCCAATAACGAATAAACAGAAATCAAGAAATGAAACAACTTTTATATAAACGCATTACAGAGCAAATCTTTTTTAAAATTTTAATGTCATTAAAACATTTAAGTTTGTACCCATTTCAGTCGTATAGCCTATATAATGTAGTTTTAGTTTTAATAAATCTAACTGTAATTGTATATATATCGGTTTCTTTGTTTGATAAAAAAGATACAGATATACGTGCCGAAAATATTATAATAATTATTTAGTATTATGGTTCCTAATGACTCAATTTAATTAAATTCCTTATGAGTATGGAACCCAAGAAAAGACATCAACAAAATGCAACTCAGGTACACAGGTTATACCAGTAAGTTGCCCTGTCTGCAAAGTTCATAGTTCCGGATTCGAATTGGTCATATTCGGCTAGCCTCTTGGGCTTTCACTGTCTTTAGCAGACTTCAGGAACACTGTCTTTGCACTCATGAAAGCTTATCTCAGTTTATTAGTTCAACTTTTTATTGTCACTTATAAACAATAAAAATATCTAGACGGATCAAAAAAGTTGCCTAGTAAGAACCAATGCAACTTCAAACTCGAATAATAATTCCAACTATCCAAGTCGTGAAAGAACGCATAGTCGTAAACCAGTCCGGCTATAAACGACTGCAATCCCATCCTCTAAAGCAATCTTCGAAAAGGGAAAACACAAAAATATCCTCCAGTCCATCCTAGGGTGGGGTTCCCCCGGACTCTCCCAACATACTTCAAGCACCGACAGCGCGCCTTTCAGCTCCGCAGATAAAACGTTAAATTTATTTGGGCGGCAACAAATCGTCCACGGCGGTCGTAAAATCGCGGACTCCGTCGTGGACCTACGAAAATACACATTGTAAATGTAGCCCAGTGATTGAGGTTCGTAAATACGGGATCATTTGATGTACCTTAATATTGTTGGGTGGATTCACAAGGCAAGCAAGACGCGTGTGTGGGCCATTTTGTAAGTTCGTGGTTTGTAAGACCGCTATCCAAAATCCAAGTGCTCAATTTGAATGTAAGGGTGATGGTTTTATTTCATAACTGACACATTTGATAACTTTAATCAATTTGAACATCCACTACTCCATGTTTATAGCAGTATAATTGGCCCGCAAATAAAACTGTTCGGTAATAAAAACGCGATAAATGCGTTGTCAAATATGCAATTTTATATATTATAGAATTAATAGTATCATCATCATCATCATCTCAGCCGTAGGACGTCCACTGCTGAACATACGCCTCCCCCATGATTTTCCAAAAGGACCGGTTGGAAGCGGCCTGCATCCAACGTCGTCCTGCGACCTTCCTCAGGTCGTCTGTCCACCGTGTCGGTGGACGACCTACGCTGCGCTTGCCAGTACGTGGTCTCCACTCCAGAACCTTTCGGCCCCATCGGCCATCTGTTCTGCGTGCTATGTGCCCTGCCCACTGCCACTTCAACTGGCTAATCTTCTGAGCTATGTCGGTGACTTTCGTTCTTCCACGGATCTCCTCATTTCTGATTCGATCACGTATTATAATTAATAGTATAGGTAATATTAATTGTTTCAAAATCTAGTGAATAATGGTCAATTAAGAAGAAATAAAAAGTTTTACATTCTTCTGTGTACTATTGCAGTACACTATAGTTTTGGTTTTTATTTTAAAGGTAATGCTTAAATATTTTACAGTGTCACTTTTTACATGCTATCTTTGAGGCCCAGTTTGTAACTATTAATCTGCCCTCAATGGGACTAATTCCCCAATATAAACTTGTAAACTATCACGGTCACTTTTACAAGAGAACAAGTCAACATCAGAAACGGGATATTTACCGTATAATCCTTTTTGTTTGAGTTCCCGATATTTCAGCACTTGCATGGCGCATTGATTGATTACGCGGTAAATATCCCGTTTCTCATTTTACGTCTTGTAGTTCACCAACGCTTGGCCCTAGTAAGCCTGACGAGTTTCTTTTCATATTCCGTGCATTTTCATAAAACAATTCATAAAATATTGCTCCATAAAATCATTGAATCCAAACAAAAAACAACAATAGAACAAATTTGATACCACGAAAAAGTTTCCAAAGCTGGTACGAGTATTTCTATCAAATGCTTCATCACTGTCTTCCACTTACACTGTGATAAATATTGACACGCGTTTCGAGGCGTGCGTTCGAAGAGCGTTGAGTTTTTTCTTGCAAACATCGGTTTAGCGAGTATCGTAATATGCTTGCTGTTTACTTCTCTGATTGATTCGGAGTTTTGCTTCTTTTCGCACCAAAATGGGCTGATATTTTAGACTTTAGATTCGCTCGCAAATTTTCGTTTAAAACAGTTAATGTAACTCCAACGACATGCATCAGGTGAACCGCTTTCTTTCTCTCGTTACTTGGTACTGCTGGTTATCAGCCAAAAAAGGTCCATTGTTGATCAAAGCCTATCTTTTTGAACGTCACATTTAACATCCATTCGCATAGCATCCATGTTCTTGGTAAGGTTCAAAAAACTATTTCTTTGTAAATCAAGTGCTCGTTGCGGATTTCTTGTTTCTAATTACAAAATATACAATAATAAGTAACTAAGGTAGCAATCGGTAACTAAGCAATAATCCAAAAGCAGCTTCAAACTAAGCAAAGTGGTACTTAATTTTCAATCTAACTAAGTAACTCTGAAGGGCCGAGCAAGCCGTAAAAAATCCGAGACTTTTCCAATTCCATTTCAACAAGATATCAATTTTCGTCCAAAACAAGCCCTCTTTAAGGGTTTCAGAAGCCCGAAGTTTTTTTCTATTTTTTTATCGAACATGAGAAAAGCCATTTGTTTGAAACTTAAGCTGAGAAATACGCTGATTGCAGTGATTATTACATATTCAATATTAAAAAGGTATATTTCTTTTCCTAACACAGAACACAGGTTTCTTAATATTATTTGACAGTCTAAATCACGCGGCACCTCGACCAGTTTTGTGACTTTCTGGGTCACTTCTTTTAATGGAGCACTCGCATACCCGGCACAGTCCGCGCTTGCACCGGTTACAAAACCGGTCAAGACACTACTGTTTACCTACCGCGTAAGTTTAGTTAAACCTTCAAAACAATAATGATATTAAAACATTTAGAACCTACAAAAGTTCCAATGAAGCTTCAAAAGGTATCATTACAGACAAGTTCTCACTTAGGTGCGCTGTCACTATGTCCAACCTATCTTGTCAGAGACAAGGCACCAGTGGTTCACTCCTCCTCCACTCATTGAACAAAACTGACTTGATAGACATAGTTAGTCATAGTACTTAGTTTTACTTATACTTAGTTAACTGAAACACGATCGACTATAGATTACGAGAAAAAAAAATGGTTAGTATGTATAATTAAGTAAAAAGAATAAAATACGATATTAATATAAGTACTTAAGAATAATGCTTTTAGATATGGCTTTAGATGCTTTTAGATACAGAAGCGCTTAAATATTTGGTCGGCTTTAACATGTCCAAAATAATTGTGTATTGAATACGTCATCCATGAAACACTTTCATGTTTCCAAACTTCAAATTTAAGAAGTTATAATCGAAGCATGAAATAACATCTACCCGGGAGTAGAATGCAGAAAGTGTTTATTTCATAAAATGACAACATCCATATTGTCACTTTAAAGTAAATTACTATTTAAATAAGAATTTTAGGCTTTGCACTTTTAAACCAATGTGTTAATTAACCCATTAAATACAATAAGTTTACTGCTAATGAACTCGAGCAATGACTCTTAATTGCGTCTTCTAAAATAATGTAAGTATAGAATTATTACATATATTAATTCCACTTTCAAATATCATCATCATATCAACCATAGGACGTTCACTGCTGAACATAGGCCTCCCCCGGTTATTTCCAAAAGGACCGGTTGGAAGCGGCCTGCATCCAACGTCGTCCTGCTACCTTTGTCAGACCACCTTGTCAGTGGACGAACTACGCTGCGCGCTATGTGGCCTGCCCACTGCCACTTTAGCTGGCTAATCTTCTGGGCTATGTCGGCTTTAGTTCGTCTACGGATCTCCTCATTTCTGATTCGATCACGTAGAAAAACCCCGAGCATAGCCCTCTCCATAGCTCGTTGTGTGACAATGAGCTTGCTTATGAGGCCTATAGTAAGAGACCACGTTTCAGTGCCATAAGTCATCACTGGTAACACACATTGGTGGAAGACTCTTGACTCACTCACTGAGGTATTTTTGACGAGAAGACTTCTTGAAGTTTCCGGAATGCTGCCCAGCCGAGTCGGATTCGACGATTGATTCAAATATAGTAGAGTGCGTATTGAAGAGAACAGAATGAAATGAAATGTTTAAAAAGCAAGCAAACGCATTTATATCGATATTTATTCCCATATATAAGTTCAACCTGTACCTACCCAGTAAAATATAAAATCAGCTAGCCCGACTTCAGTAAGTGCAATTTTAACTTTGGAAATCGAAAATTATTGCTCTAACTGGCGCTACCAACTTCTCCTTGTATTTTATATCAGCTATTTTATTTATCCAGTCGCGACTCCAACGGACCGCTTTGAATTTCAATAACTGCGACGAACAAAATACAGTCTGATTAACAATTCGAAGCGTACTTTTAGCTCCATAGATTATTTTTGTGCTGAAGTTTCGATGGAATCTGGCAAACATATTTTTCTGTATGAAAAATCAGCGTTGGAAAAGCTGCGGTGTTTGCGAGAGCGTCCAATTATTGAATATAGGATCTGTCTAGTGTTATGACAAAAAACCTTCTCAGTAGAATATGAACAGCAAAAGATTTAAGGATTGAAAAGTCAAAGCAAACGTTGTTTATTACTTTTTAAAATGGCAGCTGGTTAAGACTTGTTGTGAAAGTTTTTCTTCCACTAGGTTTGTAGTCTTGAATAACCCCGTACCTTGCAATTCATAAATTGCTCAAGACTGCTCTTTTATTTGTATTGTACGAGAAAAGAAAGGACAAAAAATACATGTTTTTATCACCACCAAGGTTAATTAAAAAATATAATTATTATACATTATAAATATTCACATTACAAATGTTCACATTATTAACGGTACCTATACTTACTCGTACTATGTACATTTAGTTTGAGTTTCCGATGTTTCGGCTCTGTTGCAAGCGCCATGATCACAGATGAACTGAGGAACTGCGGGGGAATGTTTACGAGCAGACGAAGTGGTCTGCCCGCTTCCGTACTCGTTTGTTATGCGAGGCACCACTACTATTGTTCGCGCTGTCATTTATCCTCTATCACAACACACGACACTGGTTTTATATAAACGTACCACTAGATTCCAGATATTTATAAAGTTTTAGAACTCGTAATTTCTATCGCTTCACTGACCAGTTTGGGTATGTGGTTCTGTCGAAAGTACATAAAGAGTACTCAAACAAAATAAAAAAGTCAAGACAGAAGTTGTGAACAGAGAAGTGAGGCCGGAGAAAACTACGCCTCGCCGTCTATATACATAGTTACACACATTAATACAAACAAAACTACGCCTTGAATCGTCAGTCGAACTATCGCAGCGAGTAGAAGCAACATGTAAAATTTAAAATTATCATTTAGTTTTCATTTATTAATAATTTTTCATTAATTTTCATTTAATTTCAATTATCATGGCACCACCAGCACATGAAGTTTAGAAAACTGCCCTCACTTCTCTATTTTGTCTCACAACATTATGTCTCGACTTTTTCATTTTGTCTGAGGGTAACCAGGACCACCCCATAAATAATAAACATTTCTGTTTGAAAAATGATGTAATTCTGTAACTTTCAGATCAGTCGGGTAACATTTTTATACTAAGTGTAGTAATTTTATAATAAGTGACGACATGGGCAAGTTGGTTGTCTGCCGTGCGATTCTGTAATCATTCGTCGACGAGCTCAACGATGTCTAATATTTATTACTTTATGAGATATCGCCCTTGTACATAAAGTAGCTTTTCCAACGTTTCTTGTCATCTTTTCATTTATTTCACGGATGTTGTCAAAGATGCAACGATGTTTGCTCTTAGAGATTCGCACGGCTGTTGATAGTCGTGACGCCTAAGACAGTTACTAGTAGAGTGCCACCCAGAATTTAAAGCTCGAAAGTTCTGGAAGGCACTGAACTACTCTACTTAAACCACCCTGGGACCATGAGAGCCAATATTCCGCCACATTATATTAGTGTAAGTAGGTCCAATGTACGGCCAAGCCGTCACAACAATCTGTAACAAATTGCGTAATACCAATCGACACATGACTTGTTCGACAAGACGGATATGCATTGCCGTGCGTCCGGCGTCCGGACAGGCGATAATACCGCATGTCTCGACAACTCACGGCACGTGTGATTACAGACTCTTGTACTGTTGTCGTGTAACATGTCATTCGAGTACTACATATTAGCTCTAATCTATTATCTCCTTGCATGTCAATGACGTGACAAGCACTTGACACCTTGAAATATCTGCTAATGTGTTAGGTTTTATTTAATACTGGAGTCTGTCTACGACTTCGTTGGCGTAGTAGGCTCGGCTTACGGCCTCGCCATAACCTTCCGTTTTCTTGTTTTTATTTATAAGATACTTCCCTTGAAAATAATTAATAAAAGAAAAAAAAAAGTATAAAATAGCGTAATTGTTCCATCCGTTCTCAAGTTATAGCGTGACTAAGAAAAATAGGGTTATTTTTATATACATAGATAAACTCGTTATTATTTAATTATATCGTACTGGTATTGACTTCGTTTGAATAAAATACTAAAATTGTTTGAGTAATTTTATTTTGTAAGAAAAAAGAGAAACTTTGAAAGTTTGTTTTTGTTAGAAGTAATAGAAGTAATAGAAGTAATCTGAAGTCCTTTAAAAAAATACCAAAAAATGGAACCGACTTCAATACTAAAAAGTGTGATATCGTTGAATTGGATACCATGTAGTTCAAAAGTACTTACTATCACAATATTGTGAGATTTCGACAATTTTTTCACACTTTTTGGTGTTGAAGTCAGTTCCATTTTGGTAAAAAATCTTTTTCACCATTGCTACTAACAGGGTCGATGGTCCTTCACCGTCAATGATGATATCATCAAGATAGGCGAAACACTTTTAAATTTTTTTGGAACTCGAAAGCTGCTAGACCGAATTTAATGAAAAAATGGGACCACTTCGGAAGTATCAGTATATAGTTCAAGTTGTGTGCCGATAGCAATACGAGTACGCGTATTTATTTACACAAATAATTAGATACACAAAGATTATTTATATCAACAGTAGATTTAGTATGGTTTTCATAAGCTTTAATAACATGATTTGAAAATTAATTAGTCTTTGTACTTTAAATTTCCCTTATCTCAATTCCAAGACAGGCGAACATTAGCTAATTACTCCCAAGCTTCAAAGTAACACGACATGTTCCGAGTGTTCCGCGTCCATGTTTAGCATTTAGACGCTTCCTGACGTATGAATATCGTTAGCATTGTTAAGTAGAGTTTAGAAATACGCGCCCGGTCTTGCGGGTGATTTAAATGTATGGTACAAATGTCGGTTTATTTAAATAAGTCAACTGTAGCTGTATGCTGCCGATAACCATCGGATGGACTTTATGTCACTTGGTTGTATAATAGTAGTGTAATTTGTATTGATTCGTCGACGAGCTCACCTTTATGAGATATCGCCCTTGTACACAAGGTTGCTTTTCAAACGTTTATTTTCAACTGGTCATTTGTTTCTCGGATGTCAAAGATGCAACGATGTTTGCTCTTAGAGAATTGCACGGCTGCATGTCACCAACTTACTGACATTTTGCTTACTGGAGTTAAAACTGATATAAAGCCGCCAATTTTTTAGATTTTAGTCAACAGTTGATTGTAACTATAGTACGTAATAACCCCGCAGGACCGTTTGTGATATATGAAAGCTAAAGTGGGTAACAACTTGACCTCTTAATTATCCAACGTAGAAAATGATTTCTTCTACAATGATTGAGTTTAGTAAAAACTTAAGAATAAAATTATTATTTCGAACACAGTATGATTTTATCTTTTCAAGTAGTATAAAGTACACTGCATTATAATGCTAAGAGTTATTCCCCAAAAACATTTTGGCAAACAACGCTCGTTTATCTCATTTATTTTATTAATCTACACTGACAATATTACAAAGAGGAAAGATTTCTTTGTTTGTTTGAACTGAATAGACTCCGAAACTAGTGAACCTAAATAAAAAAATATTTTATCAGCTGAAAGCTACATTATGCCCTAACATACTCGTACACTATATTATTATTTAATTATGTATTCATCATCATCTTCCATCACCACGCCGGTGAAACCGCGGAGCGCAGCTAGTAAACCATAAAAGTATGTGGTAGTAGTAAGCATACCCAGACAAGCTCTAATCAAGTTCGATTTTATTTTCTAGCCTGCCTGATAAGTTGATGGTACCTTTGGTAAATAATTGCTAACGACAGTTTAACAATTCGCGTGCGGTAAGCGACAGGAGTCTCATCAAATTTATCAAGAGTTGAAACTCACAGTATTTGATCAAGAGCTCTAACTTGCAATATTTGATCAGAAGTTGATCAAATAATTTATTAAGTTTTAAAATAGCATTTATCAAGTTTTCAGTTTGAAAGTAGGTTAATAGGATTTCGAGACGAACTTTTGAATGGGTTCATAACAACGAGATGTATCTGTAAACAACTGTGAAATGTATTATTTTTGGAATTATCTTCATTTGATTTTTTACATTTGATAGGCTAGTGTTTGACCTCTATCTCACTTTTAGTCGGTGATATATTATATTACAGACAAGCGACTGGCCATGACTTCGTCCGCGTTGTAGGCTTGGCCTTCGGCGTCACCATAGCCTCCCATCTTTACTTGATTTTCTACCGACTTCCAAAAAGCTGGAGGTACTCAATTCAACTGTATTTTTTTACGTTTGTTACATCATCACTTTTGATTGGGTGAACTGATTCTCAAAATTATTTTTTTGTTTGAAAGCTATTCATTAAATTCAGTTCAGTAATTTTTGATTTACACTGCAATAACTGAATAGAATGGAAGTCGTAATACATTTTTTCTAATTGTTCTTGTTGAATCATAAGAACCTTCTGCTGACAATAATTAACACAACAATAATAAGGAAAATTGTTCCATCCGTTCACGCGTGATGCGATGAGCGTGGGAAATAGAGATTAATTTTAACCGACTGGGAGGACGTTATATGTTCGATTGTCTGTTTTTTATGTGTAACATACACACTGATTTCACCCACATTTGCGGACCCGTTCTCAAAGTTCTTTTTTTGTTTGGTAGAGTATACTTTCGAAATGATCCCATTTAAATTTCATGAAGCTTGGCCAAGCATCTTTTGAGTTACATTGCAAAAACTGAAAAGTGTTTCGCCTATCTTGATGATATCATCATTGACGGTGAATGACAATCGATCCCGTAAGAAGGGTCACTAAAAATAGTTTTTCGAAAAGTGGAACCGACTTCAACACCGAAAAGTGTAAAATAACTTGTTGAAGTCGGTACCATGATAGTTCAAAAGTAGGTATATATTATCATTTAATTTCAATGACATGAATAATTTTTATTATTTTTTATATTAGCTTTTTAATCATAATATCATTATTTAATATTTTAATTTTAATATAATGATATCAATATATTTTAATTTGTTTTGTTTTTGGTTGACATTGATCTTTTTTGTAATCATTAATGTAATATAATTGTTTAATTTTAGTGTGTAATTGTGTTGTATTTTTTTGTGAATTTAATTATTATTGTAATATGATTCCTATGTGTTTCGAAATAAATGATTTAATAATAGTAATAACATTGTGGGCAGGGTACCGACTTCAACTACGTAATTTATTTTATAAATAGATATAGCGACTGAGTCGCAAGGGCAGCTGCCAGAACAGACAGTGTTAGGATGGATCATCGATAGTTATCAATCAGGTATCAAAGTTTATCACTTTGTAATCATCATCATTCTTCATCATAATCATCCAGAAGGCATACACTGCTAAACATAGCGTCCCCCATAGAGCGCCACTTGGACCGGCTACTCGCTTCCTGCATCCAGCATTCCCCGCGGTTTTGATGAGATCGTCGGTCCATATAGCGGGGACTGGTCTACACTAATACGTCTTCCGGTGCGTGGACGTCTTCCGTCTGATAATGATAATGGAATAAAATGAGAAGTTGTCTGGGTCTCCGCAATTAAAATAGTATATCAAGTTTTCAATTTTATACAAAGTTAGAAAATAATTGATAGTAAGTAACGTTTAGATTTGTTAGACGAGCAGTACTTACTTTGTGAATTTATTCGATCTAGCGAAAAAGAGCTAAAACATGCTCAAGACCTTTATTATTTTAGGGTTCCGTACCCAAAGAGTATAACGGGACCCTATTACTAAGACTTCGCTGTCAGTCCATCTGTCTGTCCGTCTGTAACTAAGCTGTATCTCATGAACCATGATAATTAGACAGTTGAAATTTTCACAGGTGATATACTCGTATTACTGTTGCTGTTTATAGCAAACACATAATAATAAGTTTATAATAAATAAATATTTAAGAGGCTCTCATACAACAAACGAAGTTTTTTTGCTCGACATTAATAACGGCAACAGGTAGACGTTTGAAACACTTACAGATTATTTTGTTATATATTCACTTTTTAAAAAAATGTTGTCTGTACAGTCGATTTACGGATGATAAACGTGGTAATATTATATATAATAGTTTATATAATATCTTATGTATTATATATCAGCCGAACGCTAATGCGTAACGTGACAACGTAACATGACAATGAGTAATGTGTTTTCCTGCGTGCAACCGGCGTTTATCGATTTAAAAGACGTTATCACGTCAACAAATAATGGAATAAAATAAAACAAATACTCAAGGGACGCTTCCATACAACAAAAGTCATTTTTTGCTCGATACTTATAACGGCAAAAGGTACTTAATTGAAAAATTCACAGAATATGGAGTTATATTATTAACATTGAAAATGTATAACTAAATTGTAATAAAATTCATATTTAGGGGGGCTTCCTTATAACAAACAGGGCTTTTTTTTTTAAATTTTTATCGTTCTTTATAACGTTAACAGGTAGAAACCTAAAATATTGATGATAGATAATGGTACGGAACCCTTCGTACGCGAGCCTGACTCGCAATTGGTCGGTTTTTCAGATATAGAATAAGTCGGCTACTAGAGATTCGAACGGGATTTTCGCCAAGACTCCTAGTGTATCTAATTTTATTTACATTTTATTTGAAGTAAAGCTAATATTTAATATCTGAAGGCCATTAAAGTAAAGAAGTGGGCAATAACATAATATTTTCTTGTACATAAAATAAACGTTGCGTTTTTTACAAAGTAATTCTTTTTCTGTGTTTTTCAATAGTAATTTATCATAATCATAATCAGCCCATTTTGTTCCCACTGCTGGGACTCGAGCCATCCTCTCAGAGAGAGGAGTTGGGCCATAATCCACCAAGCCAGCCCAGTGCGGCTTGGTGGATAGGTTAGAGGCCAATCCATGTCGAAGTTTTCAGGCAACCCGAAGGCCTTCGACATAGTCTAACGACTATTTTCCTAAGAAAAACAACCGGGACCGACGGCTTAACGTGCCCTTCGAAGCACGGAAGCGCTCAGTTAAATAATGTCACTAGCACACACCCATCCTAGTCCTGACCGCAGCAAGCGTTGCTTAACTTGTTGATCGGTTAAGATAGCCAAGTCAGATCAAGGTCCGCTGCGAGCGCTTCAATAGTAATTTATAAATATTTTGATATTTATTTTAAATGTTTTCGATATTCTCTTCCATTAATATTTTCCCTTGACACGTCGATCTCAATCAGTGGTGACCCAAATCACCACATCACAATGTCCAGGTTGCTCTAAAAATTTCAATTTTGATTAAAACTTTATAAAGTGCGGCCGCCTGCGTCCTATTAATTTAACTTTTTTCGGCGGTCGCGGGCGTCGTTTTGCTCTATTTCTGTTGTCAGACGTTCAGCGGGATTGTCAGTGGGACAAAAATAGAGTACTTTTTAGTACAAAAACTTTTCAATAAACTACAGACAAGCGATTTAAATGTCAAACTGATTTTACGACTTATATATGACATATTAAACACAAAGTTTTTACCACGAATAAATAATTTTAGACAACCTGTATTCTCGGAGATCTTATTAAAAACATTATGCGAGTTGATGACTTTCATTAGTGACGACACAGGCTTGTTGTTTTGTTTGAAGCAACGCTTTAATTATTTAGTGCCAATACTTAGTTTTCTATAGGAGAGAGTGCAGAAACTTAGACATTTTTGAGCGAAAAATAATACATCCTTGGACGAGGTTCGTACATTTCGAACATGAACTCGTGTCTTCCGACTGTCTGTGTCAGACGCCATGATCACTAGGCCACCGATTCTATCTGTCCGAGCATCGAAATTAACTCTGTCGTTGATAATAACCGAAGATTAGGTGGACTGTCGCAGTTCAGCAGTGGACATCCTACGGCTGAGATGATGATGATGACCGCCGATAGGGACTAATTAAACTATGAAGAGACAGGAAGTTGCTCTGTCCTGCACATGGTAGTAAACACCTATCATTGTAGCGGTAGGACTTTTGCATAGTCCACCTGAGGAAATACTACACCCGGAGAGCAGTAGTGTGCAAACATTGTTAAAGGGCAATGTTTCCTACAAAATTACAGGGCACAAGATCTAACGTCTTATATCTCAGGGTGACGAGCGCATGCAGCGCATTGTAATGTAGGACATTGAACTGATTTTAAACTGTATTTTTAATTTATATATTGTTTAAAATTCTGTATGACACTGAATTAATATTATGCAAGATTGACCTGCCTGACATCTGCAGTTCCACCCAAAGCAAATTGCACTGCAATTGTCACCCTCATACAGAGATTTTTGATGTGATAACGTCATATAACGTATAGCACGCACGAAAAAAACTCATTGTCATGTTCCATAGTCACGTTCCGCCTGAGCTGAGCGTGCAAGTGAGAGCGCGGAACAAGCGATAAAGAGGTACGATTGGCCTCAACATTTAGTTTGTCTTATGACGTTATTACGAATAATTATCGTTCGTAAACCGACTTTACAGATAACCACATTAAGTCTCATTTGCTCCCTACTGCGGTTTCTTATGAAAAAGTAACCGAAAGAAATATATACAACTAAGTTAGTGCTACCGTGCATCTGAACTCGTTTATAGAGCCTCAGTCGTCGTAAAAAGGCAAGAGTTATGAAACACTTTTACAATATAAGACAGATAAGTAGCATATCCTCGGAAGAGATTCGAACCTGCGTCTTCTGACAATTCGTGTCTGATACCATGATTGCTAGGCCACCGAGCCACCCATCGGAATATAGAACTTAACCCTCCAGTTGGTTTCATATTTTAACACTCGGCATGCCTGGTAGGGTCTGTGAGACCCATCGCAGCATTTAAACCGTTACAATTCATTAAAATTAAAATTTCGCGCGTAACCGCTCTCGGTAGCTTACCGTAGTGAACCACCTTACGTTCTCCGCTCGCTACCTTAGTCCGGGGTGCGCTCCAGTAGTCATAGGACGTGTTTGAAGATCGCTCGCGTCTCACTGACCCCACCAGGCATACGGCGTGACATTTTTTATGTAAGTAATAATTTTGTTTCTGCATGTGATTTCGTATCATACTTGTTATAAATAATCATTATATTTTAACTGCGAACGCAGTTTTATAATTAATAATATAATATCAGATTATTAATAGTTATACCGCTAGATTGTGATGTTTTTAGTTTAGTGTATTGAAGATTTTACGAATTTGATGGGGTTAATATGTGAAGGTTTTTTTTTTTTAATTAAACGTATTTTATCGTATTCTTTATATAGTTCAAAATGGGGAACCACCTAAGTGACAAAAATATCACTTATTTGCTACTCGAGGAGAATGACGAAGATCATGAATATGATATTGTATTCAGTTGAATTCCAGCGACTGGAGTTCCAGCGACGAAGAGTTTCATGTTGAGGGCACAGAAGAAAAACATGGAACTAATTTGGATGCTATGGAAGACGTCTTGGAAGTCTGCCCTGATATCAAAAACAATCGGAGAAGATTAATTAAAGGGTATCACGCTGATAGAACCACATCTACAATCAAGACAGAAAAACATTCGTCTTTCTACAGATCTTTGCAGACGAATTGCCAACCGTATGACTCTCCCAAACGGCCCACCGATAAAAAAACAGCTCCAGAACCGTAAAACGCAATACATCTGTGAGATGTACAAGAAAACAAAGCTCGTGAAAATGGTGTTGGAAATGAAGAAGACTAATTATTTTAGCGTAGAATATAAGATTATATATGTGCCTATTATTCCCCGAAGTCTGATTGAGATCTCTTTTGTTTTAGTTGATTTCGCATGTTCATAACCATACGATGTTTAATTTTACGTTAGAAAACGTATACTGTGTTTAAATATATATTTTACTAATAAATATTGTTGATATGAACACATATTTTATTTTAAATTCCAAAAAGCATCTTTAATATGATTATTAAACCATAAGTTTTATTATTTGATACCGATTTGTAGGCGAAAAAGTTATTTTAAAATCCGGGTCTCACAGGCCCACTAGGCATACCATGTAACTTTTTTCCACCAGGCATGACGAGGGTTAATCGTCTTTTGGGAACGTAGCGACATCTATTGAATATCTTGAAAAGCTTTACACGACCGAATAAAAACTTTCACAAATACCTTTCTTAACCGTCGCAACTAATAATTCGAGTAGTTTTCATAGATGATTTTTGAATTAATAACACCTGCTTAACGAAATCAAAGCACACATTTAAAATAGTTGGTGAAGTTCAAGACTAAGCACACACTAAACTTCAGAAAGGCATCATCGCTTCACAAACGGTACATGTGCGTACGATTTGGTCGAGACTTGTCTTTCACCAAAGTGGGTAACATAACTATTCATAAAACAATATAACTTGAACAAAGGGGAGAAACTACTTCTCTAAGTAGCTAGTTGTAATAGCCATTGCGGTTTTATGTTTTGTAGTGGGAGAGCTGTCCGTCCGTAAAAGTATCATTTAAAAATATTGTTATCTTTTTCTTCTGGAAAAAAATGCCAGGCTTTGTAAAAAAAAATATACTTGTACGTAAGTATAGGGGCTGTTCTGTCTTGATTTAACCTGTAGCTTGAGTACTAGTCTTTGCAACCGATGAGCGGATTTTGGCTAAACTTGGTGTGTAGATAGGTAGTTTTACTAATGTTTATACTAAAAAAAACTACATAACAGCTTATCTCGCTAAAATTTCAGTCGCTTATTGTTGACAAGCAGAACGTTGCAGCATAACCAGCCACCAGCAGATATGTCTTATAATGGAGTTGCTAATTTGCATACGAAGATATAATTTTGTTTGCTTTAATGATTATTTTATTTGCTGAATCATGCGTGCCCGCTGTAGATTTTTTATTTGTTGATTATCAATCAATCCAGACCATCATGAATATCGATTAGTCAATATTAACTTTATTACTTTAAATTTGAATGCTAACAAAAGATATAATAAGCTATTAGAATTAAACTAAGACCAAGCAGTGGCACTTTTTTTCTACCATCAAGCAGGTAACAAAACTCCCCTTCCGTGCAAATTCTTCTTCTTACTTCAATTGCTTGTTAAATATCAAAACCGACTTTGCTCACGTGATTATCGACATATGTTCCGGGCATGTCCACATCCTTGGAGAGTTTACGGGGAAAGATCGTGGCGACTACCGAATTTTAATAAAATGTGTCAAACTCACGTGAATATTCAAACTAAAATTTAAATTACTATCTCTATATTCAACACACAAAGTATCGCACTAATGATCATGTACCTTACTATCACTCCTCTTACACACTTATATACACACATACACACACCTTCGTATACATAATATACACATACCATACTCTCACAAGTTTTTACAAACATAAGCTCTGAAATTGATAACTGTGCACTTACTTACACGTACACAATCTTACTCTTTCACATGCTTAATATCTAACGTACTTGCTGGTACCTAGAAACTCTAATATTGTCTTAAGGTGCAGTCCAACCACAATTTAAAATAATTTACGATGCTTTACATAAGGTTGAAATTGCTTATTAGATTGGACGATGTGATGCGAAAATGCACCAATTTTATACCTAAAAATATAGAGTTATCGCTGAAAATTCTGTGAGTTTGGACGTGAAAGTTTATATTTGTTGACCTATTTATGAGTAATATTTATAAATTCTGTTCGGTTATTACTTTTTTCCTGTTCCTTTCCTAACCTAAGTATTTTTTTCATACAATATTATCAATCTGTTTCGTTACACTAGATGTTTAAAGATTCTGCTTTTTACTATTATCGGGATACGAGCGCGCGTTATACTGTTTCTTATAGAGAATTATATAAGACCTCAGCAATTTTGTCCGTGAGCTCTCTTCCCTCCATTATATTTCTGCTAGTCTTGTTTTGGTGTTCATATTTCTTCATATTTTCCACTTCTCAAGAAACTTTTCATTTAGTTCTTTCCGTTGAAAAATGTATTTCACTAATGGCACCGGAGCTATTTAGTTAGGGAGGTTCTCTTAAAAAGGTTCGAGAGCGGGTTGGAAGTTGAGTGCCTTTGAAAACTTTTGAAAACATATTTTTATAAGAAGTACCTATCTATATTTTAATCTGTTAACGTTACGAGTTGGTTGATCTATATCAAAATATTATGTTGTTGTGATCTGTGTCATTATTTATAATAACATCTACGGCGCGGTTAGTGTATTTTGCATATTTCCACAGCGTATTGTCATATGGGATATTGCTATGGGGTTCAGCGGTAGCGGCCTTCAGAAACGTGCTATTAGAGCTATATACGAAATGGGTCCCCGTGAATCTTTGAGAGATTTATTTAAAGAAATCAATATATTAACGTTGCCTTCCTTATATGTATTTGAAAATATAATGTATGTTCGTAAAAATTTACATAAATATAAGTTAAATAGTGATCACCACACTTTTAATACCAGAAATACAAATAGGATAGCTATACCTAGTTTTAGACTTGCGAAGACTAATAAGTCATTCCTAGGGAATTGTGTGCGTTTTTGCAATAAAATCCCAAAGCACATAACTGAGCTCACAGAGGGCAAATTCAAGTTGACTGTAAAAAACGTTTTAATAAAAAAAGCTTACTATAAAGTTCGACATTATATAGAAGATAAAGATGCTTGGAATACTCCACTTCTGGCAAGCTGTCTCTCTGCCACCCATAAAATGTAATATTTGTAGTACCCAAGTAGAAACATTGTAAACATCTATATAAAAAGAATGGCCCCGAGTTTCTTGCCGCTTCTTCTCGGTGGGCTCTATATATTTTGGCACTCGGCGGTAGAATCTTTAAAGTACATTATAATGAAAAATTGACGTTCATAAGTGCGTCTTTGATGCCTAAATTGAATAAATGACTTTGACTTTGAAACCAATAAAAGAAACAATTGAATTGGGGTGTTTTTAAACGTAAATAATTAATTTTTAAGCGACAATGCATTTTATTCTAGTTGAGTGCTTACAAATAAAATGCTAAAATTATGTTTGTGCGAACATGTTTAACAGAATTTCATACTGTTTTTCTTATTTTTCTTTTTTATTGTAAATCCGGCGTAAATGACGTGACCTTCAACTTAATTGATTTATTTTAATGATCTTTATTATAATTTGACAACTTAATTATTTGTATGCCAAAATGGCTGATCACGGCGTGTACTATTCAATTTTATTACCTGGATTTTGAACCTGTATATAAAAAAAAACAAATAAAATATTTTCTATTTTGAATTTATTTTTGAGTTATTAACAGTTTTTGTGGTAAAAATTGCATGGGATAAAAGGATATTAATTAGCTATTAACGACACTTAGATTTAACAATACAGGATATATTCTTATAGATCCCCGTTCGTATATGTATTCACGAGGCCTAACTCTAATAATGATTCTGTTATATCCATGATACTATTTAAATAATTATAAGTAGTCAGAAAAATAAAAATCATTATCATCGTCTCAGCCTAAGGACGTCCGCTGCTGAACATATGCCTCCCACATAGATTTCAAAAAGGACTGATTGGAAGCGGTTTCCATTCTATGATTCATGATACTGTTTAGTTTATTTAAGTTTTATATTAGTAAAATAGCAATGACATTTTTCAGTATCATCTCTGCTACATTAAAGGTACTCTCAGATATATATATACTTCTTTTACACAAAACAAATTACTACCATAGGGAAATGCATAACTAATTTTGATCTCACCTGGATTGTAACTCAAAGCATGCGTACGGTATAAAAACTTATTTAGAGTTAAGAGGATTGCATAACTAGTACTTTCCTCGGGAAAACTCTTTTCTACCTCTTAACATTGTCCGATTTCAGTGATTTTTTTTTCATGGAATCATGATTTTGTTTACTATGCCCGTACGTTTTGATTTTTTCAGCATTTCAAAGTACTATAAATTTTCTATTTAAAACTTTAAAAAGCTGAAAATATCAAACCGTACGTTTTGATATTATAGTAAACAATGTCATGATTCCATGAAAAAAATCACTCAAATCGGACAATGTTAAGAGGTAGAAAAGAGTTTTCTCTTTTAGCATGGAAAGTACTAGCTATGCAACCCTCTTAAGCTTACAAACACAAACAGGTCTTGAGTGTGTTCATTATGAACATAAAAAAGTGAGTATATATAAGACATAAGAACTAAAATACAATAAGATATACAAGCGAATGTCTACTCAATTAACTGTAGAATAACTTCGGAATTTTAATAAATTTAACAAGATAAATAATCCATATAGATGTAAATATAAAGAAACATTATGATTCATCTTAAAGGGAACCTTCCACAGGGAGACATTAGAAATAACCCAAGATTGCGACGAGTTCATATTGGCGGATTCCGCTAGGGGCATCCAGTTCCTCTAAGCGGAAGGGTCTACGTGTACGTTTGTTTGGCGCAATCACGTCTGTACGTCCGTAGGGTTCTGTAGTACCCTTCAACAAATCTGTACACGTGGGGGCTCGCCACGTGGGAATCGGAGAAGACATCCATAGTTTGTTCCATTCCATGTTTTTTTAATATTTTGGAAGGCAGCATTAGAGTCTTTTTAAGTACATTAATTAATTGATTAAAGTTCATATGCATATTTGAGGGCTACATTAAATATGTTGATTTCATTTGATAAGTCTCGCCACCTACTTACGACACTGCGAGAAATAGAATAATAAATATAATGTAATATCTGAGTAAAAATATTTACAGATTATTAAAAGTGTAAATAAAAACGAATTTATAAGCCCATGGTAGGAGGAAGTGGCCAAAATGCTGTCACCATTGCCACATTGGACGGCCAAACGCCCAAAGTAGGCGCCAGCATTTCGGTCACCCGTCTCTTCAACCAAAAATATATTATTTATAAAAACGTTTACTCACTTTAGCATGAAGTTTCCATGCTAGCAAGACTTGATGTGCTTGAAATAGGTAGCTAAATGTTTAATGTTCATATCTTCCAACATATTACTAATGTGACAGGAACGGATCACATAGCCCGTGTAGAGCAAAATATAATAAATAAACATTGCTGAGTATATCCAGACCAGAATGAACCAACCAAACATGCAGATTCAATCCCATCCAATTCAGCCTCCAAAAAGAACAATCGATATCAATAATGCACGTTAATTGAATCGTGTTATTTAATTTAATTCAATACATTCGTGGTGATGACCGTAATGCTCCGGAGGTTTGGGACTGCCCGCAACATGGCGCGTATAAGTGAGTATTGTTAAAGGAATATTGTTCCTAACACAATGATAATACGATTAAAAATCATTTAATTAAAATTCAGTGTCGGTGACATATATATATAAAAGTTCACGGTTGTAAATTAAAAGACTCCACGTCTTGGTTGTTTTCCAATAACATCCAATGAAAAATGTAGGCTGCAGGGTGACAGAGTTAACCACACACGGTGCAGTTCCTGGAAAAGTAGGTTGATTTCTGCAAAATCTATTGTATTATTGGCTAAATATGGCGAATTGCGAGTCAACGGGGTTATGCCACTAGCGGTCACCCATCCAACTTCTGACCGCAGCAAGTTGGTCGGTTAAGATCGCTAATACACGCTTCGCTGCAAACGCTTCATACGTATGAGCATCAGTAAGATTTAAATCTTAATTATAGTTATACTTTACATTACTTTATACCGTTTACAGATACAAAATATCTTCAATAGATAATTTACTACGACTAAATTACCGCGACCGCGCGCATATTTTTAAAAAGCGTATTTTTGCAGGGTTTTTGCGAACACTGGTTCGTAAATTTAATTATCGTACGACCCGTACCCGGTTCAATAATAAATAATTGTAGTTTTGGAGGGATAGTCACTCGATGTGACTCGAGCTCGACTACATCGTAAGTAAAGCGAGAAGTTTCAATACTTAAGAATCGTGAGTAAGAACGTAATTCATACAAAAGCTGTTCCGATGCCGAATATCTGGTACTGCCACAGTACTCTTGCACTAGATACCTTCTAGATGGTTTACCTGTATAGGTACTTACAATTGTCGTCCTGAGAGCGCTAAAGGAAGGCCTTTACTCAACTGAGCGCTTCCGTGCTTCGGAGGGCACGTTAAGTCGGTTCCGGTTGTTAGTCTTAGGGCAACAGTCGTTAGGCTATGTCGAAGGGCTTCGGGCGGCCGTAAAACTTTGACATGGGCCACTCACCTATATACGACGATATATGACCTGTATGATACAAAGATACTTCACCTACATTTGATATTATATACTTTGATAGAAAAATTCAACCAAGAATGCCTCTGCACAGAAGGTCTTCAAACAAGCAGGTATTTAAGATTCATACGTCCGTAATCAAACAGTTGCGACAGGGAAGTGAACAAACGAACTAACCCTGGGGCTCCGAGGGCCCTCGGAGGTAAGAGCCGCTTTGGGGCTCATTCCGGTAAATTAACCAAGGGTACGTCTAAGTCGGACGGCTTAATTCGCTCGAGTGGGCACGGTGCAGCGATTGTGTTGTTTACTTGTAAATGAAGCTTTCATTTTTTTGTGTTTTAATATATTTTTATGTGGACTAGTATGATTTGTACATTCCTCAATATTTAGGTTAATATTTATAGTTGCATCAAATAGGATGTATATTCAAGTATCTGTAGGTAATAGTAAGTAGGTAGATATCTAACAAAACAAACGACAGTGTAATTATTCTACGTATGTAATGTTCTGATATAAGTGACTATAGAGTCTTTTTGAGAATAAATTATTATTGAACTTAAAATCTGTAAATGTCACATAAATAAATCTTTCACTGAGTTACTGTCCTGTCTAAGTCACGTTATACTAAGTTAGTTTTTTTTGTAATGTATCTAACATTACAAAAAAAACTCACTTAGTATTCTAACGCTAACCTCTGAATGTTTTAGAAGTAGATGTATTTGTCAAATCGGATCCACAAAATCGGTTCCATGTTTATTCGATAGCGTACAACGAAACAAACTCGAAAAAGATACAAATACACTTCGCCTACATTTTGCAAAAAATGAACTAATGCGTTTATTTATTTATTCATTATCTATTCGGCCGAGACCAATTACATAGTTAAGATAAGTACAACACAGAAAAGAAAACACAAGTATTAAACTAATCATCGATTACAAAATAAAAAGTCACATACATACACTTATTAAAAATAATAAGGTACTATAAATAACAATTACCTTCACAGAACGTCAAAAATAGGGTAAGTATGGCAGGCCACTTGTCACAGTCCGGGTAAGATTTAAGGAATGCGTTGAGAGCAGCCAAGACACGACAGATAGGACTATTGTTCCGGGCTTTAGTACGGCTACGGCCAATGCAGAACAACTTGTGTCTGTGACTATGCCGGACATACATATCAGGTACACTCAATGTGAGCAGGCGGTTATGCAGTGCAGGTGAGTCAAAGTCAAAGTCAAAGTCAAAATCATTTATTCAATTTAGGCATCAAAGACGCACTTATGAACGTCAACTTTTCATTATAATGTACTTTAAAGACTCTACCGCCGCGTTCCAAAATATATAGAACCCACCCAGAAGAAGCGGCAAGAAACTCGGGGCCATTCTTTTTATATGGATGTTTACAATGTTTCTACTTAGGTACTACAAATATTACATTTTATGGGTGGCAGAGAGACTGCTTGCCAGAAGTGGAGTATTCCAAGCATCTTTATCTTCTATATAATGTCGAACTTTATAGTAAGCTTTTTTTATTAAAACGTTTTTTACAGTCCGTGGTACCTCTCAATATCTTGCAGCAAGTTTTAAGTTGATCAAATGATCTGCGAACCTGCAGCGACATAAAACCTAATTGGCCAAGCAAGAAACCAGTGCGATAGAGATAGGTATAAAATCCGTAAGTCTTCTTATAAAGACTTCTTAAGAAAGATTTCTGGACCTTCTCGAGCATAAGTATGTACGTGTCGCAATGTTCGAGACGTATGTTCCGTACTTGACAAACTGTTGCCGATTACGCATATAATCCGCGAACAAACTAAGAAGACAGGGGGTGAAACCAATGCTGCTGAGCTTATGCAAAAGAATATCATTGTCAACCCTATCAAAGGCCTTACGAAAACCGAAATAAAGCACATCCACCTGCAAGCCTCGATCCATGCTACCCGAGACATAATCGGCCAGACTAAGAAGATTTGTATTAACAGATCGTCGCGGTCGAAAACCATTTTTCTTTAAGAGTCCTAATATAATATATTATATTATATTCCCGAACACCTTAAAACCTGCCCCTTAATTTATTTACAGAGTATAAAGAAAATCAAAGTGCATAAAGTGAAGAAAATCTGAAAATTAATATCTTAAATTAAAAAAGGGCATAGCTGACTTTTCAATGACAAAGAATTTTAATAATAATTTGATATAATTTTGTGTTCGCTTAGATGATTTTAAATCTATTGTAATGTAACTTAACTTAATGTTATATTTTTAAACATTATAACTGTAGAGAGGAAAATGTACATCCTCGGACGGGTTTCGAACCCGCACCTACCGACTATCCGTGTCAGACGCCTTGACCACTAGGCCACCAATTCACG
Source organism: Selenia dentaria (assembly GCA_917880725.1). NCBI lineage: Eukaryota > Metazoa > Arthropoda > Insecta > Lepidoptera > Geometridae > Selenia > Selenia dentaria. The sequence goes on along the minus strand of OU862890.1, from coordinate 33,402,700 downwards.
ACATCCAAGCATCGGATTTTAACTCACTATTTGATTTTAACCGTCGTATGTCTTTGGAATTACATTATCGATGGGCAGACGTTGGTGCTATTTTTATATATTTACGGTTGCATGTGAAAACAAAATTTGTGTATAATTGGGTCTTTATCTTTTGAAAGCAATAAATATCATTCTATTGACTTAAAATATTAAGTTAAAAATAAGGAAAGTAAAATAACGGCTTTTGATTTAGGAATGCGTGTACCTTGAGCATTCACGCTCACTAAAAGGCTTCGTCTCGCGGCGGCGTCGTGTGGCGGGTCGTCCTCTTCCCTCAAATATGGTTGAGGAGGGCGATGGCGGGCACACGTGTCAAGCTCGTGAACGGGCGCTGCTTGCGGGAACCGGACTGCTCTCGGTATGTACGATATTTAGCAATTATTTGAAAGTATTTTTTTGTGAATAAATGCCCTTTTGGCCTTTTCTTTAAAATATTATTACATTACTCAGGCTCAAAAAATTTTTGGTGCCCTTCAGGCCCTTAGAATACATCGTATAATATGTGCTCTTGAGGCCGAAAAACTTTACCCCTCAGGCTTATAAATAATAAGTGTATAGCTTTCAAAGTTAGGTTAATTAAGAAAAAAAACAATAAAAACAAAAAAAAACAAATACCAAAATATGAAAAAAAAATATGTCCTGTATTCCTTTATTAACTATATAAAAAAGTTTATAGAATACAAATAATGTCACAGATCCATTTGTTGTCTACGAACAGAACGATAAATAAAAAAAAATATATCATTCTATTTATACGCCAATTTTGGCAAAACATGTTGATAGAATGTTTTATTGCTATAGTTTACCTATGTAGATATTTATTTGAGTAATAATGTACACAGCTGTTTCTGACAAATAAATTGTCTTTGTCTTGTAACTAGTTGTCTAACTAATTACCACCGCCCTTTATGGTATTAGGTTCTGAGGCACTCTGCCAAAAAAAATTGTATTGGATACCCATTTTCTTGAGATGTTTAGTGTTTTTCACTTTCACTCTGAGTACAAAAACCAAAATACTTTATACCTAATACCAATACCAATACTAAGAGCCACCTCGAAGGAATAATATAATTTAATTTCTTCTGAAAACAGGCCTCACGATTCCCTAAAATTACTCACCAGTAATTGATAAAACAATCAAAGAAAATCTTGCCCGAAAAATCTGGAAAGAAATCATTGAAGAATCTTCTCGAAACGTTTAAAATTGGACAATGGAATAATGGATTTAGAAAAAGTGAATTATCAACGAGAAACGAACGAAATTAAGCTGCGTCTTGGTAATATTGTCACGTGCGAACGTTTGGTGCCTTCTCATCTGACGTAATGGCGAGTTCACACAAGGTAAGTTCTTTAACAAAAATCAAGAAAAAGATTTAAGTCTCAACCCGATTCATATTTTGTTCCTGGCACTGTCTTGGTGAACCAGCCATCATACTATGTCTAGGGTGCAAGATAGCACCTTCAAACATATCAAGCCCAAGTGACACAACAAATTACGTGGGATATGAGTCAAAGGTAACTACCAAATAAAGACTAAATTTACAAATTTGAAAACCTTTATGGTTGTCTGGAAGAGATCGCTCTGAGCGATAAGGCCACCCATTGTGACACTATTAGTTTTAAGCATTTCATTGTTATAAGATATTTTTGTGTACAATTGTATCGAAATGACTTATGTATAATGTGGTGTTACAATAAAAAGATAATCTATCTATCTATAAAAATATTTTTGAGTGGAGTTGTGGAAAAAAAATGTATTCGCCATTTTGAGGCGGCGGCATTCTTGGACCGATTTTCCATCAAACACATTTCTATATATCAAATCCAAATGTATTTTCAGTTAAGTTACACCCATAATCATAGCCATTTATATAATCTTACTTAAAATTAACATTCCTTCCCTACACTTTCGGTAGAACACTTCCGACTAATTCATCTATCAAACAAAAAGACACAAAATCAAAATAAGCTACATGTCGTTTAGTCGGAGCTACGATACAGAGAGACACACACAGACACGTCAAACTCATAACACCCCGTCGTTTTTGCCGTCTTAAAAAAACATTGCAGTATACATGATTTCTCTCTATTCCACATACAATCATGTACCATCATTCTCTTCATGTGCAATCTCTACTTATTACATGCCCAGTGTGAACATAGCTTAGCTATGAAAAAGAAAAACCGTTTACTGACTGACTTATTTAATATTTTCAGTAAACATTGAGCTTCTATTTGCTTTTGTTTTCACGAAAAAATTATATTTTATACAATACTAACGCGAAAGCTAAAATTAATAACAAATTATCCGACAAACATATATCTTTATACATAAGTTAATATGTCTACAAACATCCTGAACTGCAAAATCAGTAGCATAATTGTTATCAATATGTTATTTTATTCGTAAAACTACAAAACTATTGATCCATACTTACTAAAATAATAAATGGTAAAGCAACTCTGTCCTCAGAGGCTGAATGCATAGTAGGAGGTAATATTGATATTATATATTAATATAATATATTTTGAGGACGCCACGAGGAAATAGAAGCCTTTCATGGCGAGGTCAGAAGCCAAGTTTTCGCTAACTTTATTTCTAAATGTCAATGATCTTCAATGCCCATGTTAATATAGGTAATGTGAATCATCATGAAGACTACTATTAGTACGAGTACTACTGATATGACATGCTTCAAATAAACGTTTGATTTTCTTCGTCGACTTGGGTTTGTTATTATGAATTTATCCAACAACACGCAGTGAAATAAAAAGGCAGCGTCTTCCAAGAAGCTAAACCAAATCTTGCAACACAACCCCATACATCAATTTATATATTAATATAATATACTCCCAATAATGGCGAGGAGATAGATCGTATGCCGGAAAAGCATATAGGATAGGTACTTTTCATCATTATTATCACCAGATGAATGTAATCGCGGCGCGCAACGAGTATTACATGTATTTAAATCATTGACTTGTACCTCAGGTATCAGTAAGCTCAGTAAGCTGTTAATAGGAAAGGATTCTAGTAGGTACCTGTATAGCCTCTTTATACTTTACATACGGGCTTATGCTTGTTCTGTCCATCCGTCTGACGATCTGCCTACTGATGAATAGAATATAGGGTGTTTGGTAGAGAGTCCGACAAACCAAATGAGCGTGTTCGGGGGCCCACTTGGAGAATACAAGTTGGCCAAAAAAAATCTCCTAGGCCCCAATTTTTTTAACTTTTTTTTGTGAATTTTTCCTTTTTCTCCGAAATTGTACCTATTTACCACCATAACATTTGTAAAATCTATTTTAGACCGGATGTTTTAGTTGAATTTGGTCTCTAATACACCTTCAGGCCACGTAAAGCAAAATTGGATACAAAACAGAGCTAACTGATTTAGAGCTCATAGAGTGAAAATATGAAATAAATTTTACCTCATAGTTCAACTTTCACAGTGATAAAAAACCCACTAGCAACCTTTTTTAGAAAAAAAAAGGAAAAATAATTGGGGGGTCGGAGATTTTTTTTAACCAACTTGTAGTCTCCAAGTGGGCCCCCGAACACGCTCATTTGGTTTGTCGGTCTCTCTACCAAACACCCTGTATAACAACGCGCAAACCATCAATTATTCATAAAAACATATTTGGTTGCATTTAAATGTAATTGATAGTTCTAGAGTTTGATTCCTTCTGGAGCGCATACTTTGATGTGCAATTAATATTTGAATGTGAAATATTTAGCATTTTTTCTGTTGGTGTGTGGTTCAATAATAGCCATATAGTATATAGTATATATTATACTACTAAAACAAAAAGTTTACCATGTTTTCATCAACCAGGAGCATTCTATTTATATAAAGAAACGATTAGTTTCACGCAGGTAAAATTATTTCACCCTCTTCACCAGTTCAGCGCGTTTGTCCAAATCAATGTCCCCAGAGCGACACGCAAATAAAGATTAATAGTGGCCTAAATGTGGCCTAAATGTAATCTGGGTTGTATTTTTATCTTAGAGACGGGGATGCTCCGACTCCGTCCTACTTTCCTACTTTAGCTGCTGACATTAACTATCTTGCTACTTTTATATTTACGCGCCTTAGATTTCAGTCATTGGATTAGACTGAATCATGAAAACTCTTAGTAATATCGCAGAAGAAAAATAAAACAATTAAATTATATTACTTACTTACTGCAGTGGGGCTACGGCCCGAAGTGGTCTTAGCTTCTGACACTAAAGACCGCGAGGGTTTTCTGTTTAATGCCGTTTCTGTCCAGTTGACAGTCCGAAGATCGCGAAGATCTTTTCGAACTTCGATTATGGCTTCAATTATTTGATTATTAAAGTATGTGGTATAAAATATGAATAAATTTCAAATGTAAGTAGGTACATTTTAGAATTGATTCATATAATATATTTTCTACAAAATTTTAGTAAAAGAGATATGATTTAATTCTAAAATGTGCCTATACTTTACATTTGTTTCATACTTCTTCGACGCATTTACAAGCTGGATAATGTTCTAAGGTAGTGGTTTGAAATGGGTATTGCAGCGTGGCGGGTAGATTATTGAGTTCTTAGAAGTGTAGATAATGTTGGTTCTGATATAACATTATAGAATAATCATTTCTAAAAAAATCAACCCCTAAGGGGTTTACAGAGGGTGGTAAAGTTTCTTTAAAAAAATATAAATCTTTGGTTTGATCTCTTAACTCGGTACTAATAGGTATACATTACATAGTTTATAACAAATAATAAAACATTTTAATATATGATGTTGGAAAGCACTAACGTCAGCGTAGCGAGACCAAACTTAGTAATTGTCAGAGACACAAATATAAATCCTGGGATTCGAACCTGCGTCTTCAGACAACCTGTATCAGACGCCATGACCGTCAAGCTATAAGCCACTAGGCAGTTACTCTTTGATGAACAATACATGAGCGCAATCGGCGGCGTGAGCTTAAGCGCAAGACAACAACGGGGAAAGTACTTTATTTCCTGATAATTAGGGTTAATTTTGCAATACCTAAATGCTTTTAGAGTGACAGGTGTCCATGTATGCGATGAAAGCCGTCATTGAATGAACAGCTTTTTTTAATATCATCGCGAAGCTCCCGCAAACAATCCTATCTTTCCGCTATTCAGCAGAAGCACCAAAGTTTCGTAACAATTTATATTTCCTTGGATAATTCAATGATTGTCTGATCTTGCGCAAAGCATTAATCAATTCCTTCTACAGCTCCGCCGTTAACTTTGGATCCATTTGCTAATTTAATTCTGAGGTGGGGCATAGATTAGCAAGGTGAATGAAAGGGCAAAGATTCGTGCAAAATGTGCAGATCTAAATTATCTGTGCATATTATAAAAATAAACGGGTCGCTGTCTGTACGTGGAAGATATATGAGAAAAAATATTATTTAGACTTTTATAATCGAAAATAGGGTGAAAAAAAATATTGTGCGATTGTTTGTCTATGCGTTTATGCACGCTGATCTCAGGAACTGCTTATCCGATTTAGATGTGGTTTTCACTAATATATTGTGAAAAGCTTCTTTAGTGTTTGTTTCATGTCAATTAGCACAAAAATAAAAAAAAGTTATTGAAATTTAAAGGACAACTCTCTTTCCACTACACAAAGACCAAGCGAGCGAAGCCGCTGTCTACTACTCGTAGTTAAGAAAAAAAAGAGTCATCAGTTCCCTCGCGACATGTCGGAGAATTTAATTCTGATAATAGAGTTACTTCATTAATCAATTTTATTACTATTGACAAAAGTGCGAGGTACCTATGGTTTTAATTAAAACAATTTGATAAAAAATTTAAGCAACTTCAACACTAAAAACGACTTCAACAAGTTATTTCACACTTATTAATGTAAAAGTTGGTGGCATATTTTAATAAAATAAACATTTTAATCCTTTTAAGTGACCCTTGCTAATGACGGTATCGATTGCTATTCACTGCCAATAAGGATATCATCAAGATAGGCGAAACACTTTTCAGTTATTGAAGTAGTAACTCAAAAACCGCATAACCCAATTTGATGAAATTTAAATGGGTCACATTGGAAGTAGATTCTTTCAAATAAAAAACACATGATAATCGGTCGATAAATTGAGGTGAACTATTAACATACGAAAAACATACATACAGCCAAACATAGAACATCCTAATCTCATGAAGTAGTTTCAAGAATGAAATGAAATTATTAATGTAATACAAGTTTTGCCCAATACAGGTAGCAGATTTCTTGAACAAGAATCAGTCTCAATCGATATTACTGCTGTGTCATAATATAATATTCTGCCTACAAGCAATATACATAGCAACGTAGGTCGTCCACCGACACGGTGGACAGACGACCTGAGGAAGGTCGCAGGACGACGTTGGATGCAGGCCGCTTCCAACCGGTCCTTTTGGAAAACCATGGGGGAGGCCTATGTTCAGCAGTGGACGTCCTACGGCTGAGATGATGACGATAATGATGAAGCAATATACTCACCATATAATACAGTGCACCATCTTATTATGGGTCTCATAAGTAAGCTCTAAGGCGTACAATCATCTTCAGAGCGGGCTATAGTAGAAGCATGTATCACTACCAGAAAATTGAGATGATTAGTATTTTAATATAATCTTTCCTACTTCTAGTCTTTTATTTATTCTTTGCCCATTTTTCCTTACGGACTTGCTTCTTCCCTAGCCATCTTTACATAATCAGATTTTACAGAAATTATAACATTTGGAATGATTTATAAGAAAAAGTTGGCCATGAAAATAGATTTCTTTCTGATTTGAATGCCAATCGAGTTTGAATGTTTCTGTCTTGTGTTTGAGGTAAATTGGATTAAGCTATTTTTTTTACTTTTCAAAGGGAGAAAGTATATTAAAATACATTACAGTGTACTTGTATTATATTTGAAGCGCTCGTAGCAGACGAGTCCTACCTGCATAGTCGTTTTGTATATATGAGTAAGATAATGCAAGCATTACTGCGCTCACAACTTGGATGAGTGGCCGCTTTTGGCACGTCCGACTTTCGCTTCCGTAATTCCAGAAGGTACCTATGTAAAGACATCTCTCTTGGTACTCAAATCAAATTAATATAATTTATTTTTGTTGTAGTTGATGTATGAAAGGGGAATTTATGAACGTAAATTATTATGTTTGATACTTGTAGTTTATAAAATTATACTGCCTCTTTCCTCTTTATTTTCAAACTAGAAGACCGGACAAGGAAAACAGAATCTGGTGTCGAATTACTTTTTAACAATAGTTATTACAATATTAAAAAGTTACATGTGTGCCAGATGTCGACTTGACACAGGAGGAGTTCTCCAAGCATCTTTGTCTTGTAAATAATGTCTTACTACACTATACTTACAACTACATAAGAGCGGAGGCCCAACGAGTTGCTCATGTTGGTCAAACCCTTCTTTCGCACCCCACAGGTAGCCGCAGTTACTGGCAACTGGCCAAAACCAAACCAACCAAAACGGTCAGCAAACTTCTACAAGCCCCACTACACTTCTACATCCCCCCTCTACCTCCACTGAGATATCCCGATGGGTCACTAGCTCATTAACCGCAAGAGAAAGCCGACTTGCTCGCTCATCATTGTTCAGCGAACTCCCGACTCGATGACAATTATCTAACTGAGCAGGTCATCGTACGGAATGTAACTGCTAAAATATCAGCTACTCCATTTACCACACAAATAACTTGCCATAAGCTTGTCATGCTATCCTTTGTAACGTTCGTTTTTCGCTCCGTTACACGTTGTTGATTCTAGACACGTATTTCGGTTTTAAATTGCTAATCTATGGTGAAATTTATTCTATGTTAACTTTTTTACTACAAGAGTAACACTTTTTGTAGCCCCTGTAAGGTATTGTCTCTGTGGACATCAGTTTTTTATCTGTATAATTGGCTGTGGTGATCTGTGTCGGGGCTGACGTTTAGTCGATGGAAAAAAAAGTCGAATCACTTTTCTAAAAACATCGTGATGTGAAGTCAGCATGTAATTTTTAAATCCGTTTGGATCGATATTTTCTTGGACATTCCCAATATGGGAAGTCGCAATTAGAAAACGCAAGCCAAGTGCTTTGCAACTTTATATTGATTTACTCTAAATCATGGATTTCGAGTACGGCATTCCCGCCGAAGAAAAACGGTAAGTCTGGTGCTCTTTGGTGAATTTGGACATTATTTTTAACAAAATTTCAAAATTGTTTATTTCGAGTAACGTGACTCATTAAAATAAAATTAAGCACATAAATATCACAATAAATATAAATATAAACCAAAAAATAAAAATAATAAATTCTAAAATTATCTTATGTCAGCAAATATCATAGTCAGTATTGTCATTAAATTAATCAAGTCATAAGTACATTAAAATAAAATTGAATAATAATAACAATATATAACAAACAAATCTCTACTAACAAATTATAATTTTCTAATCGGCATTGGAAGTGCGACATGCCTACCGCAACCATGCCGGATATACGGGCAGTCCAATCTTCTGGCAATCATGGCCAATACGGCATTAGGGCTGCTCCGCACCCTGCGCACCAGGGACGCACCACGCTTACGCATTGTAGCGTGAAAGCAGTCAGTTCGCGCCTCCGCTAGCATTCCTGATGCGCTACAGAAACGAGGCAGCCCCAATACCGCCCGGAACGCGTTGTTGTACTGGACGCGGAGGGCACTGTAGGCCCTTTCCGTATAGTCCACCCACAGGCTGCACGTGTACAGAGACGTGCAATACGCTTTAAAGAGCGTGACCTTCACATCAACTGAACAATGCGCAAACCTGCGGGCTATCATATTGGCCCGCACTGACAGTGCCCTCCGCTCCCGCTCCATATCGGCTTGGTCCTTCAGGTCCTCCGTAATTACATGCCCAAGGTATTTAATTTGACCCACTCGGCGCAGGGGAACACCATTGAGTAGAACAGGTGGCATGTTTATAGGACATTCTACACCGACAGCCCGAAAGACCATGTACTGGCTTTTCTCGCCATTATATTTCAGCCCATGACCACGAGCGTATTCCGTACAGGTACCGAGCAGTTTCCTCAGTCCACAGATCGACGCGCTCAGTAGAACCATATCGTCGGCATAACTCAAATTGTTGACACAGACTCCGTCTATATAGCATCCGACATGCTGACCACTGAGCGCCACGATCATGTCGTTAATATACAGGTTAAATAGCGTGGGCGAGGTCAGGCCACCTTGCCTCACGCCACACTCAAGCCGGTAAGAGTCCGACATCGCACCCGCCCATCGTACGCTATTATCTTGGTTCCCGTGCCAGTATTGTAGTACACTGATTAGCTCCCGCGGTATGTCCGTGCTCTCCAGCTTCTTCCAGAGCACATCATAGGACACGAGGTCAAAAGCCTTGGATAAATCGAGGAAGCACGCGTATATTGGTGTCTTTCTATTCGTATAATATTTGACGGTATGCTTTAAACACAGTATAGCACTCTCTGTGGACAATTTGGGTCGGAACCCAAACTGGTTTTCGTGTAGCTTTACGTGTCTTTTTAGCTGTGTATTAAGCACACCGTCAAATATCTTTGCCGTTACCGTTGCAAGCGATATCGGCCTGTAGTTATTTTTGTCGGCTACGTCCCCAGTTTTATTTTTAACTACAGGGACAACAATTGTGCTCATAAAATCTGCAGGCAAGTAGGAGTGGCTCACGCACAGCGAGTAGAACATTGCAAGAACTCTCGCCACGTGCGGCCCGGCGTGCTGCAGGTGCTCAATGCTGAGTCCGTCGTGTCCTGGGGATTTCCCTCGTGAAGTCAGCCCTATGACTTTCGCGATATCCTTCGCACGAAAACTTATCCCCGCAGTTTTATTGTTCACATCAGCATTCAGCACCCTGCGCGCCGGACCTAACGGCGATCGGACCAGAAAATGCTCTTTAAAAATGTTTGCAATACTTTCAGGATCTCTTAACCCATCGACGCTCCCAGGAAGGCCAGATCGAATGTTCGCTTTCTTAGTATTTCGCCAAAAGCCACGGAAGTCACCCTTAGAGTGTCGTTCAGCTAGGGCGTCCATCACTATTTGGTTCTGATGTTTCTGGCACCATTTTAACCTAGATTTGAACACCTTTCTACTTTCTTGCATTTTCTCATAGATGCAGCCAGACTTAGGCCTCCCAAACAATATCCATTCACGAAACCTCGACCTAGCCACCCTGTGAGCCTCGCCTACATGCTTGTTCCACCCCGCCAAGCGTGCACCGCCCCCACCTTTCCCCGTGCTTCCTCGACTCGCCACCGCCGCGTTCTGTAGGGCGGTTACAATGTCAGAGTAAAGCCTATCCAGAACTCGCCCGTGGTCTGGGTTACTACATAAACCGTCTGCACATTCTGTAAATTCCGTAGGAAAATGTATCATTTTTAGTCTCTTGTGACACTCTTCATTATACATTGTAATCTGATCCTTATTTCTTATACCCCACGCAATATCTTTATTGTTATTAGGACCGGTATTTGCAATTATCTTTGGGGTTAATAAACGCAAATTACAGTCTACAATGAGAGGATAGTGGTCAGACCATTGTGTGTCATACTTCATATGAACACTCGTGACAGACTGCTTTGCCGCGTGAGTTACTATGCAATGATCGAGCCAGCTGAATGTCCCGTGCGCTTCACTAATGTAGGTATAGGTACCGGAGTTTAGGCCTAGCATTTCGACATCCATACACGACCACTTCTGCTCATTACACAAATTAATGAGTTCATTGTAGAATAACTCACCCGGGTCCGCATTAAAGTCACCCAAAATAAACACGGATTCAGTATCACATTCATCAACAATAGCACTAATCGCACTTAAACAATCTATAAAATCCGACAAATTATTCATAGAATTTGTAGGTAAATACACACTTATAATAACCACTGGCCTTTCACCTGATGTTATTTTAATCGCGCAAATACGTTCATGATTACAATGTACTATTGACACCTGCTGAAACGCACTGTACCGCCACATCAGAGCAACGCCGCCATAAGGGCGCCCCCATAAGATGCCCGCCGACGTATCCACTGCCGATGTCGCTGTATAACCGAACCCGCTGTCGATCGTGCCAATGAACGGTATATCGTGTGGTAGCAGCCAGGTCTCCTGCAGGCATATCACGTCGCACGTATTACACAGGTCTCTAATATCGTAAACAGCTCGCTTCACATTCTTACAGTTGTAACTTGCAAAGCGATAAGACCGACTATCCATTACTAGGGCTATTTACGCCGTCATCAGGGTGCTCCCTGTTCGTGTCTTTGCGTCTATAATGCACAAATCGACGAAATATGACCCCTGCAGGCCATAGTTTCTCGTTCATGTACATCGGCAGGTTACATTCTAATATATAAAACTTATACGCCTAATGCCCTCGCTGTACTCGCATGTTTATTTCTTCTAGGGAAACAATTTCCTGAGTCCTATTTTGAATATAATTAACTATATCGCATTCGGTAGTCGATCTATGAACATTGGTGATAAACATAGGAATTTTCTTCTCAGCCGCTTTAAAAGAACATTCCATATCCCTGGCTACACCAGTCTTACCCAAGAAGCGGTACTTCGTATTATTATATTTACGTTTATACACTTTTTGCCATCCCTCTAACTCAAGTCGGTCTCCTGCCTTATCAGTAGCAGTCAGCTGATCAGCCACTTGCGGGGCGGGGCTAAGTACTCGTGACGTTGAGAATCCCCCCGCTGCACCGCTCCGTGCGCTTGTCGGCTGACTCACCGGCGACGAACACCCGCCCCCCGCACTTTCTTTAGCGACACCGTTCGGCTGCACTAACTCGACCAACGGTTGCCGTTCACATTCTTCATTCGCATTATCGCATTGTTTTTCTTCATCTACCCTCATTTTTTTTTTATACTGAGGTGTATGCGAAATGTTATTAGTACATTCCTTTATCGTACAAGTCAAGTCACAATGAGACAGTCCTACCGACCCACTATCAAGCCACCCACTGCGTTTTGTATTTACTTTCAAGGCAGACGCCGGTGGTAATGAGTCGTTTCTTATTTGCTGAACTTCAACCTTTAGATGTTGTACGCTATCGCGAGTTGCATAGTTGCTCTTTATGTTTTCAATTTCCGTTTTTAGTACCAGTATAGCCTTAAGCACTTTTGAGCAATCCAAATGATCCCACAGAATTGGAGGCAATTTATCCAGCTGCTTCGCAACAAATACTGGGATATCATCAGGTTCTGTGGATTTAAATAGGCTTATAATATCCGCCAGATCGCGCTCCTCCTTTCCTTTATTCTTTCGGAGTATTTTACGCTTTTCAGTAGGTATGGAGTTGAAAAGAAGCGTCTTGGACTTTTTAATGTCCTCGCTGCTAAAAGCTGACGCGCATATTCGCACTAACGTGTCCTCGTCAGCAATCGAAACTTTATTTTGGATGTATGATAACAACTCATCAATTATGATGTTGCACACATTACACTTTATTATGTCCGTCATTTTCAGTTACGCGAATAACCACTGCGATCTTCGAACAACACACGCCCGTCTCTGGTAGGTGCGCGCGCGCGACAACCCAGTATTCATTGTAGTCTTTGCGCGCGACTGACTTACTTAACTTAACGCTAGCTTTTTATTGTTTCAGCCACTGGCGTTTTTCTTCATAACTTTTTTTTGCAATATTTTTTCTTACAAGCATTTTTCTTACGAGTATATTTCTACGTAATTTTCCCCCATGAGATTCCCGTGGAAATTATTTACTTGGAGCGGACCGCCATCTTGAGGTTTCATCTGCGCAGGAGGCGAGATTCCTTTTCCGTGTGTCACATCGTCCATCATAAGGAAGGAAATCCAATCCACGTTACGATATTTCCTCAGGTTTCAACTCCTTGGAGAAAGGTAACGCATTCATAATCTTATACGACCCATGCCTTGAGCATGTGCAGTGTAAAATCATAAAAATAATTAACTTCTTTTAAATCAAGGTGCAATAACGATAGTTTAACAATAACGACAGCTAATAATGGTGTACGCCTTCAGCGACGAAAATACCAAAATTAGTAGTGTGCAGGCTAGTTTTAATAAACCGGTATCTGCCAGGGCCCTTCAGACTCTGTGCTATCGCAAATAAACTTTTCCTAAAATAAATCTTTAAACTATTGTAACGCTTGTGCTTCCCGGCAATAAAGATAAACGAAACTGAATGATTTTTTTACTTATTATTTTGAATGCTTTTTTATTTATCTGCCCCCGCTTAAAGATCAAAAGAACCAAGGCTCTATCAAAAGTTATTCCAGGTGAGTTAAATACATATATATATATATATATATATATAATCTTTGTGTGAGGTCGCTCCAGGCGCCCGAACTTTATTTTTTTTTATAATTTACTAGAGATTTTGGTGAGAATATCACTTTATAGGAGCGCTCACATCCATATTTTTCAATGATACATTCACATGTACTTACAATCGAATTTTTTTAATATTACACCTTATAATAAGGTTCCGTAGCTATAATTTCGAACGATAGTAGCGGTTTTCTGGGCACGTTTTTTAAAATTCTGAGCTCTATCAAATTTCATTGGAATCTAGTATAATGTGAAACAATAAAAGTTTTTTCAAAGGTAAATACACTACCAACTAGTTTTTATAGTTTTCTTTAAGTGATGTATTTAAGTATAAAATGTTATTAGCCCTATTCAATTGCATCTCTCATTTAGACGGATTTAAATAAAGTTAGATCAATATTATATATATTAAAAAAAATCTTTAAACGGATTAAATAGCGTTTAATAATATCAAAACATTTATTTATTATGTGTAGCCTCAAAATAAGCGTACACATATGCCTAAAAATAGACCTAAAAAATCAATATAAATATTATTTTGGAATAATATATGCACTTGTGTGCATTTTTGTAGTACTTATTAAGCTGCTCAGGATAAGGTTGGACAGACGGTAAAACAGAAAGAACTTGTAAGAAGAAATCCTTGCACTACTTACGGATTCCTAAAAAGAAGAGCAGTATAGGATCATAATAAAAGTGGCAATGTTTAATATCAATTGATTGATTATGATAATAATAAAAATAAAGACTATAGTTACGTCGCATATTGTTCAGGTGAAGCATCGGATATTTTCATTTGCAGGGATAAATATTTGCGAAATTAACACGCCCTCGGTCTGATTAACGATGCCGCATTGCCGCGGAGTAAGGATGGGACACACTTATCGATAGATAAAGCTGAGTCACTGCAACCTATGTCTTATATACGGGAAGACAATGTAGCTGGTATTATCAGTAGCGTAGATGTCGTCTTACTGGGGAACAATACTGCTGTTCGTAGAGGGTTGATACCGGCTTTATCAATAGAAATATATCGCCTTAGGAACCGTACGCTATTTTAATATCAATGTTTCGATAGCTAACCAATGATGGATGTATGACATTTGACTGTAGTGTATAGGGTGTTTGGTAGAGGGACCGACAAACTAAATGAGCGTGTTCGGGGGACCACTTGGAGAATACAAGTTGGCCAAAAAACAATCCCCGACCCCCCTAACTTTTTTTTTTGTGATTTTACCCTTTTTCTCCGAAATTGTACCTAATTACCACCACACATTTGTAAAATTTGTTAAAACTAAAAACATCTGGTCTAAAACATACTTTACAAATGTTATGGTGGTAAATAGGTACAATATTGGAGAAAACGAGAAAATTCACAAAAAAAGTAAAAAAAATAGGTGTGTCGGGGATTTTTTTTGGCCTACTTGTATTCTCCAAGTGGGCCCCCGAACACGCTCATTTGGTTTGTCGGTCCCTCTACCAAACAACCTGTATATAACTCTTTGTTTGCACATAATAATATAGGCAACAGTAAGGCCGCTTTCAGTGCTCGACCGACCGTCGGTCGGTCGCGCTTGTCATTTGTATGAAAACTCAAAAATGGTTTCAGTGCTCGACCGACCGTACGCACGCGTATACCGTACGATCGGTTATGCGTATCGTCAGGACCGACGGTACGCGCGGACGGTCGGTCGAGTAATGTAACTTTTTTTTTTACGCAGATTAATCCTTTATGGATACCGCCAGCCCCGGGGTGAGCACGGTGGTTATGTGGGAGTCTCTGCCAGAAGGGCAGCATACCCACCAAACCTCTGCGGTGTTCCGTCACTGCCTCTTTTGGCGGGAACGCGGGACAGATATCGCACACGACCGCGAACCCGCCGCGGCTGTCCGTTGCCGGACCCTTCTCTCTTGCAGCACGCCAGAACACTTGGCGTGCCGCAACTGCCACGGAGGACCAAGCCCGCAAATGGACCCCAGACTCCCCCGAGTCTGGGCGCCCTAAGTCCCCCTACGATGGGTCAGGTGAGTAGCCCCACCGCCTGCTACTTCGGCCGCAGAGGATAGAGACAGCGGTGCCTCTCAATACCGACAGTCCTCTTCCCCTGCGACCCCACCGCGTCCGCCATCTAACGGTGGCGGCCCCGTCAAGGCCGCGGAAGGCAGGGAGAGCGGCTGACCGTAACACCGGCACTCCTCTCCCGCCGCGGCCCCTAACTCTCAGCCGCGGTGCCGCCCATACGACACCGCAGCCCGCCTCAGGTGCAGTGGCGCCCATACACCACCGCTACCTACAGTGACCGCTCCCGTGTGGACTTGGAGGGCAAAGCCCATAGGAGCGGTCCCACCTCGGGCCCGCCAGGTATCAGCTATCGCTGGCAGGCCCATTGGTTCCTCTTAGCTTCACCGTGGTGACCCAAGCCACGGCTACTGAGCCCCCCTGCCACGGCAAGGCGGGAACACTCGGGGGGGCGAGTACTGTAACTAGCCTAACAATGAGTTACTTAAAAATAATACAGTAACGAAAAGCGTGTGTTTAGCTACTTACTTATATGTAATTTTTTTCTAAATAATTTTTTGCACACTAATATAGTACATTAAATAGCTATATATATGTTGCTATTCATACTATTAAAATTGTAAATAAACACATTTATGAATTTTAAGTAGCAGTTATTACTACATAATAATTATGGAGAAAACTCACTAACCCAGAAGATTAGCCAGTTGAACATAGACACTGAATTTAAAATTCAAAAGCGTTGTGTGACTCTTAGTCATAATTTTATTAGGGCGTGTTTTTTAGACAGCTGCACACCTTTTTTAAATCAACATACATCCTCTTCCATTTAAGTATAGTAGAGTTTTTTCATCATAGTCAAACTACAGCTTGATTTTTTTAAGTGGACAAATTTGTACAAGACAGCAAAAAGCATAATTTGTAAATCTTATTTATGAACTTGTTAGGATTTGTGCATAACTCCTTATAATAATTATACCCAGATGACATTAAGATCATAATCAGACTAGCGTCTTACGACTTGTAAGAATTTCAAAAATTATATCTATATATTATGTATTAATAAGTACATTGATTTAATTTGAAGTGGCAGTCAAGAGGGCACAGAGCACGTATTTCTGATGGCCGATGGGGCCGGAAGATTCTGGAGTAAAAACCACGTACCGGCAAGCGCAAAGTTATTCGTCATTCGACAAGTTTGAAAGACTAGCTAATAAAGGTCACAGGACGACTTTGATCCTTTTGGAAATATGTGGGGGAGACCTATGTTTAGCAGTGGACGTCCGAGGATGATGCGAAAAAAAACTACAAATTTTTAAGACTCATTCGGTTTTCCCATCCCTACATATCGCGTTGAAGTGTCACAGCACTGAAATTAAATTTACAAAATGAAACCGTTAACTTATCGACTTTTATGAATAAGAAATTGATGAATGGATCCTGCAATGGCGTATAATTACAGAGATTCCCTTTTAAATGATAAATTCAGCCGTTTTCCAAGTTAATAGGTATCATTTAAAACACATTTGGCAATAGTATTAGACTGTAATGGGTGTTTAAATGAAGGCGTCGGATTGCGTGTTTATGCAAAGTTTATACGTTTATTGCGCATTGTTTATAGATTTTGTAGGAATCGGATTTATAGGGAACGAACACAGGTTTAAATTAACACAGTTTTTTTTGATTACTCTATAGACAAGTATTTGACTTCTATCGCTCTTGATCTTCAGTGATGACGCGAACGAAGGTGGTATCGTTTTTGAACTTGAGGGTGGTAGCTAGTCAGGAGGATGCCAAAAAGTACCCCACCATCCTGTAGATTTCGCCAAGATTGGTTATCTTCACCAGAACATCAAGCCTTGCAAATTGAACAGAGAAGATTTTTCTTAGTCATACTTAAAATATCCGTATCATAATTTCATTTCTTCATTTACATGATTTATATCAACTTAAGGTGAGGCTCAAACAAAACCAACGCTGTGCTGGTTTCACTAATCAGCCTAACAATTCAACGGAGCAATGCTGGGTTCGCTGCCAGCTGGCAACACCGGTGTGTAACTCAACAGTGATTGTAGTAGGTACCGATAGTATTTCTATTGTTTCGTAAATCAAATCAATTTGTTTGCAAAAAATATTTGCGTAAAAAAGATAACCGCATCATTACAGAAAACAAAACTCTAATAGCAAAAAACAATTACTTAGAGAATTGACCACAAAACAATTTATTTAATCAAAGTAAACTAAAGGCCCGAACTACAGTAGTGCCAAATTGAATTAAAATCTAAACCGAACAGATTTCAGATTCATTAAAATTCCCTCGAGAATTCAGTAAACAGTTTTAAAATCCAATTAACAGTTCGTTTCACAAATATTAATGCATTGAATAGTTCACAAAACATTTCAGTAATTAAATATAGAGTAAATACTTATTCGAACGCGTGAAGACACTTATAACTTTTGAATAGAACTTTTTGTTTGAAGAACGAAAGGAATAATTTGTTAATTTGTTTGTATGTTTGAAGGCTCTAAAACTACGGAACCAATTTGATAAATTCTTTCACCATTAGAATCCCACATTATTCCTGATGAAAATAGGCTTTATATTTTTTGATTCATCATCATCATCATCCATCACCACGCGGTTTAAACCGTAGAGCGCAGCTAAATAATTAACTAATGATTCTAATGATTAGTTATTTATTTATTACCAATAAAGAGCAAAAGAGGCGTTTTCATCAAATTCGGTCTTGTAGGTTTTGAAATACACTCCAATAACTGAATAGAATGGAAATCTGTATTAAGTTTTTCAAATTGTACTTGTATTTAAATAGTAAGTACCTACAATAAACAGCTTTCTAGTTGCAAGCCAGTTTGAAATTTAAATAAAACCTTTGATAAGTTACCTCCGTGGTTGCCATGTTTCGGAGTAAAAGATCAATCCATTTTTAAATTTAACGACGATAAAGATATGAGTTTACTCGTACTATGTAATTTATTTGGCCGCCAAACCACGACAGATACAACTATTGCCTGTCGCTGCTTGCATGTATTTCAGTACAACAATTTTGATTTATCTCAAAAATGGATGTCAAAATATTGCTCAAATTTCAAGGTATGTTTGAGCAAATACAAAAGGTAGGAATTATGGTAGGAAACATATGACCCTATTTGGGTGTAGCAATATGATTCATGAGCGGGCCGATTCATTCAAGTTAGTCAAAATAATTATTAACAGAAACATTAGATGCATGAATCATTCATGAATTCTTTCAAGTCATAGTAGCATTTTGTTAGTAGTAGATCTTTTAAACGCTTTGTAGAAATATTATCCCTTTCTCCAGCCTTTAAGTCGTTTGGTATTTTATTGAATATTTTTATTGACATAACATTTGGGCCAGAACTGTACATTTTTAATTTAGACACAGGCAGTACTAACTTATATTTAGATCTTGTTGGATACCGCCGATGTAGGTCAGTTTGTTTAATAAAGAATTGTGGGTATTTTCTAACAAAGGTGGCTACTTCTAATATATATATAGATGTCATGGTCAACATTTTGAAATTAATAAAATATGGTTTGCAGCTTTCCGGCTCTTTTATATTAGCGAGAACACGAATTAACTTTTTTTGGGAAAGAAAAACCTCTTCCGCATCTACAGTGTTTCCCCATAACAGTATTCCGTACCGTAGCCATGCAAAAGCATAAGCATAATAACATGTCAAAGCTGTTTTGAGGTCAATTGCCTTACGTATTTCTCTTAGAGCATATGTGAAACTTGAGAGTTTGTTCTTATTTTTTTCGATATGACTTTTCCAATTTATGTGGGTGTCTATATTTAATCCCAATAATGATGTCAAATACCTTATGAGATATCGCCCTTGTACATAAGGTTGTTTTCCAATGTTTCTTGTCATCTCGTCATTTGTTTCACGGATGTTGTCAAAGATGCAACGATGTTTGCTCTTAGAGAATCGCACAGCAGCTTTCTATTTGTAAGCTGGTTCGACATTTAAATAAAATCTTTGATACCTCCTTGGATGCCTGTTTGGAGTGAAATATCGATCCATTTTTAAATTAAACGGCAGATATTAGTTTACTATGTTATTTTTTGGCCGTTAAACCATGACAGATATGGATTTTCTTACAACTTTTGCTGGCCGCTACTCGCATGTATTTGGCCAGTACAATTTCATATTATCTCAAAGAAGGTTGTCAAAACAATGCTCAAATTTCCAAGCATTTTTGAGAAAAAAGTATAGATGTGAAATAAAGTTACTGATAATATGAATGGCAAAGCGTGTATGTATTTGTAAAAGTGCGTTCTCATCTTCGAAACAGCTATGCAGATACTGATGACATGTTGTACATAAGTCTCTAACGTTCTAAATTAGTATGTAGGATACTTTTTATCCCGTCCCTGCGCAGTTCCGAAGAGACCGCGATATAACCCCGAAACTTCACGCGAAAGAAAGTAAAATCTACGAAGAAGTAATGTCAGGAAGCATAACTCAGAACAAATTCCTCATAAACAGTGGTCCTTCAAACCAAAACGTATGATTCTAAATACGAATTACATCCGAGGTTACAAATAGACATGTTCGGTGATTGGTTTAAATTTCAGAAGGAAAGCAGTGATTGGTCTCTGCAACGTCTACTATGACAGCTGAGTCGTAGCTGTTATTGGTTTAGCACGACTTTTATTGGGTCATTTTTTTAAGGCAGTTACTCTTCCTGATTTTATTTCTTCGTAGAGTAAAACTGAGAAAAGTGACATGTACTTACTAACTAATTAAAGTTTGTTCTTGAAAGACTATCACAAGGGCGTCAAGTGCAAAGCGGAACCTCATTTACTCATTCAAAAGGCAGGTAATTATTCAACAGCATGCAGCCGCCTTTGTTATGCAAATTAAGACGGCTATATACTTGCATGTTGCGAGCATTACTTGCGCAACCGACTGACTGCATAAGGAACACTGAAACGGTACTTTGTTGCACACTGCTAATACATTGGCAGACTTAGAAGGTACATAAGAAACTATTTAAGTTATATACCTACAGTAACCGCAAAACGTAAAATGATAGCGTACTTTTGACTTAACTATCAGAAACTAACACAAACTTTGACAGAACTGTCATCATTTCGATCTTGGCGTATCTTGGAGGATCTTGTTATTTTGTCTATTCTGGGCCCAATAATATTACGCCTTTTCACCCGCGTGGAGATGGATGACGACGAAGCTTATGTGCTATTCCAGACTATAATCTATCTCTGTGCCAAATTTCGTCCAGATCCGTTCTGCCGTTATTGAGTAACAAACATCTGTTTATCCATCCATCCAAACTTTCGCATTTATAATATTAGTGGGATTATGTTGAAATATGTTGCTATACCGAGTGCTCAAAGTCGCACAACGAGCTATGGAGAGGGTTATGCTCGGGGGTTTCTCTACGTGATCGAATCAGAAATGAGGAGATCCGTAGAAGAACGAAAGTCACCGACATAGCCCAGAAGATTAGCCAGTTGAAGTGGCAGTGGGCAGGGCACATAGCACGCAGAACAGATAGCCGATGGGGCCGGAAGGTTCTGGAGTGGAGACCACGGACCGGCAAGCGCAGCGTAGGTCGTCCACTGACACGGTGGACAGACGACCTGATAAAGGTCGCAGGACGACATTGGATGCAGGCCACTTCCAACCGGTCCTTTTGGAAAAATGATGGGGGAGGCATATGTTCAGCAGTGGACGTCCTACGGCTGAGATGATGCTGTTACTATAGCACAAATCGATATTTGAATTGCTGTGACCCTCGTCTTTCACTTCGAGTTAGGTGTGTGGGTAATCTACTAAACGTGTACAGAGTAAGGGTTACTAGCCAGCCCTAGTATCACCTGAATACCTCCGTCATGATACAAAAGCTGCCGATCCACCAATAGGAATCAACGGCATAACATGCCTTCTGAAATACGAAGACGATGACACGTCTTCGTATCGCAGTCATCCCAGTTCCCCAGTGACCCCAGCTCAGTACCTATAAGGTTCCAAACGTCATTGCACTAGTCACTTGCAGACCACAGGAAACAATATTTTGTAATTTCAATTTCATAATCAATATCGTGTACTTACTCAATTTTAGTTTCAAGGGTATATATTTGTACATGTCCATTAATTATATGTGTAACTGTAGCAGCCAGTTACTGAAAGCTAGTCCAGCTTTAGTGCTAATGAAACTATTATTTTAATGGGGTTATAAGACAAAGTTGACATCTAAATGATCCTTTAGCTAAAGTCGGCTTAAACAATGTTGCCAAAAGTTTTTTAAAAAGGTATGAACAACGAACAGATACAACCTTCTTGGGACGGAACGTTAGTGTTTTGATTAAACTATTTTACAAAATTTGTATTAATTTTCTTTAAATATCGTTGCAGTCACAGACTATAAAATACTACGTATGTTGCAGTAACAAAACGCAAACTACATGTGTGCCTTATCATTATCGAGCAGGTGTCAAATAAATAATGTTTTTTATCGTTGTAATTTGATTCGTCGACTGGACTAGAGTTTTGTTTGTAGTGACAAAACATGTAATATGGGAAAAACTTTAAATAATCTGTTTTTAATCCCTGATCAGTCAATTTAAAGTTCCTTTAAGCACTACATGGGCTCTAATGTTCTGTGTAACTCAAAATACACGATGAAGGACAATTTGACGTTTCTTTAGATAAAAAAATTAAAAGGAACTTTATAATTTGATAGAATTTTCGTTTGTGGAACGATTTAATGTCGGATTAAGATTTAATGACATCTTTAAAATTAAAGATCGTTTCTGCAACTGACTGTAAGCCCTTACATTTAACTTAAACTTTACATTCTGTCGTAATCACGATTCTAATTGACCTTGGCAAATAAAAAAGAAAATATCAACATTCCCCTCGTTACTGTCCAAATTTACAACTATTCTGCTTCAAATTACTCATTAAGACAATACGTAACAGATGTACTACATGATGCTTAAACTAATTTAATCTGTTATGTTAAGCACAGAGCCTACGTTTTTAATTACAAATATCAATCGCACTGTATCATAGTTTATGTGATGCTTACCATCAAGTGAATAACTGCTCAATCCTGTCAAAGTCATTTAGTAGTTCACTACACACCTAAACAGCTGCGTAAGCCGAGCTAATCCATTAATCAGTCTAATGGCTGTTAAGTACAAACGGCGTCATGTGCAAAGCGAACGGCAAACACACGGCCGAGCCGTATCGGGCATCAAACGGTGAGGCTTTGCTTCCAGGGAAACATGGCATGCTTACTGCACCTTGTTCGCGCCACTATACAGCATTTAAGTGCCTGTATACCTCCAAACTATATAAATAAATATGACTGAAGTATCCGTTCGTAATGTCCGATAACAGATTTTATATAAAAATGTAATTCATGCAAATGATAGTATAATTATACGGTGCTTCTAACAAAAATGTAATACACTGTTTTAAACTATCATGGTTGTTCACTAAAGTTATATGATTATTAACGGGATATTTACCGTGGTAAGGTTGTGGAATGAGCTCCCGATATTCTCATTCCACAACCTTACAACGGTAAATATCCCGTTAATAATCATATAAATTTAAAAATGTAATAGTATGCAAGTCTGTTATTTCAGATATTATTCTGAAATAGCTAAACCCATTTTAAACGGGCTTACGGTTGTTTTAACGGAATGTTATATGAGGCCTAGATTTTAGGACTTAGGGCTCCGCTGAACACATTTTTTGTTTAACTGTAGCTAACGCGGATACAGTAAACGGTCTGATTAAAATTATATCTGGTAACAAATTGTTAAGATTTTACGCCAAAAACGGTACGAATCAATGTGAGTAAATTGGCCTCTTAAGCAAGGCTTGACCTCCGTCTAGGTGGGTACTATAACAGTGCTAGATATCGACTAATCCAACCGGGACCGACGGCTTAACGTGTACTTCGTAGCAAGAAAGTGCTTAAACGAAAACGATACTAGCGGTCATTTGTGTAGTGACTGCAGCAGGTTTACCCAATCTTCTTGAACTTTAGCTATAGCAGCGCTATAAATGCTTTTTAAAGCCATCTAGGGGTCGGGTCTTGAATCGAGTCGCCTGAATTTGAGGATTCTGCTACTGTGGAATGGTCAAGGGGCTTTGTCTTGACCCTCCCAATTCGATTTTGGCTGCCGGAGTTACGCGAAAGTATTTTAAATTAATATTTAAAGTTTCTGTAATTTCACACGAAAAACATGCGGATGCGTGAAACGGAACGCAATATCAGGAAATATTGCATAAATTTGAACGTCTGCTATGTTTATGTTCGTGAAACGAAACGTTATTTGTGGAGGCGAGATCTATTCAAGCAGAAAAAAGATCCCTTTGTCGAGTTGATCAATGTAATTAACTATGTTTACAAAATAAAATAAATACTCCTACATAGTTTTGTGAAAATTATTTTCCTCCCTTACCCACCCAGAGACCAACTCAGACCGGTTAGGTTGAAAGTAGTCAAAAAACCGACACAGAGCACCCCGACTCCACCTATTCTTGTGGCTACTACCCTAGAGTGTTTATAAATAATGCGGGAGCCAGAAGCTCAAGGGAGGTCCTGAAGCGAGCCGGCGACCTCCGTAGCGAAACGAAGGCTGAGCGTGGCGAAGCAACGTTCAGGGGCGACCGCTAGAGCTTCTGGCGGGAGCCCACCCGGAGTCCAAGTCAGACCGGTTAGGTCGAAATTAGTGACAAATCCAACTCAGACCCCCCCCCCTCTCCCCCCCCCCCTAAATTTAGGTGTAAAAGTGTTAGTAGAGTAGACAAAATTATCTTTGATATTAAATTTAAAAAAAAACTACGCGGTTCCGGCAGGGGGAAATGGTAGGGGGGGGTTCCCTGCCCCCAACCCTCCCTCCTACCCACTCCCCCTCCCCCAAAGTTAAGTGTAAAAGTGTTTAAATAGAGTAGAAAAATTGATCTTTGATATTAAATAAAAAAAAAACTACGCGATTCCGGCAGGGAAAAATGGTGGGGGGGAGTTCCCCTCCCCCCCCCCTCCCCCTCTAAATTCAGGCGACTCGATTCAAGACCTTACCCCGATAAAAAATTGTATCGCCCCTAGCAAGTATGGAAGTCATATCGACGACTTATACGATCGTCAAATTGTCGACAGTATATCGATTATTACGAATTGTTTGCATTCCACAATGCGTCCTTCTATCATTTGAAGATTTCTACGAGCATTTCACTCTTCTACGATCAAAAGAAAGCCGAAGTCTATTTTTTTTACTGAATACTGGCTGCGCCCTGCGGTTACACTCGCACGGTGATGATGACGATGTTGATGAATATTATCCTATGTGCTAATTCAGCTTCCCATCTATCTCCATGCCAAATTTCATAAAAATTGGGCCAGCCGTGTGAGCGTCAGAGAATAAAAAACATCCATTCATCCATAAATACAAATTCGCGTTTATAATATTGGTAAGACCAAATGCAACTAAACAATATTCTCATTCCCGTCGCCTGTCGATAAGCTATATCGAGGTCATTTGCAAAGCTGACAAAACAATCGTTAATATCGATTAAATATATGATCTCAAACGTATTTTAACAGTTGCATGCTAGAGATATCCTTATAATCGTAAAAGCTTGAATAGAATTTGTGCACATATCGCTTAATTTTGTAACTTACTTGCAATGATCGACACAAGATCGATATAGCCAGTTTTTTCGAAGTTGCTGAATACTTTATTCGAGATTTATAAAAAATATTTAAAATTTATAAAACTTTTCAACAGCTACTGATAGAATGCTAACTCAATTTGGTGGTATGGCACCGTTTTATACCCGTGCAGTGAGTGCCTGCCTTCTCTTATACTAGGTTAAATGAAGCGGACGACCTATTGTCCGGCACGGACGCGCTCCGGACAAACGGACTAATTTCCCTTCTAGAATCCCCACGTTTAAATACAACTCGTTTTCAGCGTATTGTCCGGTCTCTTGATTGGGCTCGGACTGGTGGTGTCCGGAACGCTGAACCGTTTCAGAGTCAGCCACTTGTTTGTTTCGATTTATTTTAACCCGAATAGTATCTGAACGCCTAGTGCTTTTTAAGTAAAGTTTGCGTAAGTGTAACATGATTTGTTGACATATACAAAAACCAAGTGCGAGTCGGACACGCGTGGCTCTGTACCATTATCTCTAATAAAAATTTCAAGTTTCTACCTGTTATCGTTATTAAGACCAAGAAAAATATTGGGAAAATAACCACGTTTGTGGTATGGGAGAATTAAATAAATATTTGTTGGACGGCTACCTTGTTGTTTTTTTTTTACCTTTTTTTTGTTTTTTACCTTGAGTTGTTAAGCTCAAGGTAAAAAGTTAGCTCAACAGTACTCCTGCAGTCTTCTTTTAATCGTCATTCCATCCTTGATATGGTCTTCTACGCTGTCCTGTTCCTTCTCTAGGATACCATTCGTTTAGTTATTTAGAGGATTTTCTTTATGTTTCGCGGTTCTGGGGTTAATATTCAAAGCTAAATATAATCTTAAAAATAACCTTTGGACTTTGGTATAGTAATAAAAATATGTATGATACTGAGTTCTATTAAAATAATGCGTTTATATTTATTGGCCGTTAAAATAAAAATTTGCCCAACTGGGTGATCTTCTTTAATTTATTAAATGTATTTATTAATGTCAATTATTATTTTACCGTACTAATTGATGATTCAATGCTCCGTTAGCCTAGTTGGTAGTTACCCTACCTTTGAACCAAGGGGCTCCCAGTTTCAATTTCTGACCGGAGTAATTATTTGTGTGATGAGCCAGAATGTTTGTTCTGGAGTCTCGGATGTGTGTAAAGTGTTAATGCTTGCGTCTATGGTTGGTTCCACATGGAATTTAGTGCGACAGTATGTATCGAGCCAAGACGAAATAGTATGATAGCATCATAAAGTTCTATGTTAGACAAATATGGCAAAAACTTCTTTGAATATTATGGAAGTGTTTGTTCACTTAAACGCGACTGAGCATGCGTTAAAATTGAGTGCGTCATTTTTAATGCAATTAACTTCCCTCCTTGTGACATTCTCCGTACCTTTGAATGGTCCAGAAGGCTTTCCAATTTATAGTTCACCATTCTGTGACACTGGCATCTCATTCCGCTTCCGCAATTAAGAATACCCTAAATATGTCAAATTGTAGTTCGAAAGAAAACGCATGAAAAGGTCTGAGAACTTCATCTGATTTTATGTAATAACTTTTTACTTTTTTCCACAATTTAGCAATGATGACTGACGTAGGCATTGATGATGATGATGACCATATGCTCTACAAGAAGCAGGTTTTATCATGTTAATCGGTGAAGATACGTGTCAATCACTAGCCTGATGGTAAACATCACGCTTGCCTGTATAGCAGTTCAGTGTCATTCAGAATGTTAAACTACAAGAGTTTACTCTGCATGACAATGCACTGCGCTCCTCACCCTGAAATATAAGACATTAAATCTCTTGCCCTGATATTTTGCTGATAACATTGTCCTTCAAACCGAAACAGTAATGTTTGCACATTACTGCATCACAAAAAAATACTGCATCATAAAATAAAATTTGTGGTTCTGTCCCAGGGCGGACTCTGCAACAGTATTTTCTACCAACTTCCAAAAAAAGGAATATCTACTCAATTCGACTGTATTTTTTTATGTTTGTTACCTCTATAATTTTCGACTGCGTGAACCAATTCTCAAAATTATTATTTGTTTGAAAGCTGGTGCTTCCCGTGTGGTCCCATTTATATTATTTAGGTTTTTGTTTTTTTTGCACAAATTGCACTTGTTTTTTCATTTATATTGGTTTACTAAACTGGTCATTGCACAAGACTTGTGGTTCTAAAATGAAAGTGCGTTATATAACAAAATAAGTCAACAAGTGCACAACGTTCTTAAGGTTGATAAAAAAACAGGTATTATTGAAAAATTTTACTACCGACTTCCATTATATTCCTTTGGTAAAAATCAGTTATGTATTTCGTGTTACTCAAAAACTACAAAACCAAATTTGATAAAATTTACATGGGACCACACGGGAAGCACCAGCTTTAAAACAAAAAAGAATTTTGGAATTCGGTTTACCCAGTCGAAAGTTATGAGGTAACAAACATAAAAAAAACATATACAGTCGAATTGAGTACCTCCTCCTCTTTGGAAGTCGGTAGAAAAAACACAGCATCCTTTACTATAGGATGCTGTTATACGATAATTATACAATAGTATAAAAAAATACTAATATAAATATAATTAAAATTAGTTACAATTTTGAAAAAGTCATTTGTTTGTATAGTATCTACATTTGAAAAGGTTCCTGTAGTACGAGTATCACATAAAACAATGCTCTAATCCATATAGGATGGGGAACCCAATAAAACACCAATATATTTCCCACCTTCATCCAGCAAACGTCCAAAGGCACTTTTTCAAGATAGTAACCCGCACTAACACCTCCGAGCCCCGAAAATAAAAGTCCAATAAATAAAAAATCTCAAACCCGATAAGCCGACGACGCTATCGGCACGTATTATGAGCGGGGCAAGTCGCGGGGGCAAGTCGCGGGGGCAAGCCGTGGGGGCAAGTGGTGGGAGGCAAAGTTGCCGTCCTCGGCGGGTTTACTTAGCGGACTTAGGAGCAACTTAGTCGCCAACTATTCACTTAGCGCCGACCGATGGACTATCTACTTGCTTATGGACTTGGTGGTTGCTGTCTAGATAAGTACAGAATGGATACGGTATAATTTTGATATATGATTATTTACTTTATCGACAATGTCCATAGCATGATATGAAAATAAAGCTGTAAATACTATCGTGCAAGGAGCGCCGCAGTGTCGGTAAAGTACATCAGGAAGCCAATAAACACCTTTGGACTTGAACACCTACTATTTTATAGTCTTCTGCTCTATTAGACTATAGTTGGGCACAGGTAAAAAACCACGCTAAGGTTGGACTTCTTCAATATGACTGAACGCGATCAATTTTACCTTAATCGCAGTTAAGGCGATCATTCAACGTCGGCTTAAAATTCTAGCCAATGACATAAGAGCTGCTTTAAATTGCAATCACAACATTCGATGCCATTGGAACTTTTATCTTGATTATGCTGTTTCCGTTTTTATTGAACTCGATTAACGTGGATCTATAACCATAATCTCATTAAATTATATCATTCCTAACTTCGGTATTATTTTTGTTATAATATACGGGTGTTTGGTAGAAGGTCCGACAAACCAAATGAGCGTGTTTGGGGGCCCACTTGGAGAATACAAGTTGGCCAAAAAAATACCCGACCCCCAACTTTTTTTTTGGGAATTTTTCCGTTTTCTCCGAAATTGTACCTATTTACCAAAATTACATTTGTAAAATCTGTTTCAGACCGGATGTGTTTAGTTGAATTTTGTCTCTAATACATCTTCAGGCCACGCAAAGCAAAATTGGATACAAAACAGAGCTAACTAACTGATTTAGAGCTCATAGAGTGAAAAAATTAAATAAATTTACCTCATAGTTCAACTTTCACAGTGATCTAAAAAAAACCACTAGCAATTCTGGAGATAATATGCTTTTAAAAACTTCTCTATTTATCACTTATTACAATGACATACTAAGTTGGTATAAAACTTACCAGCTTGTTGAATATATGATAAATGAGAATCTTATTTTAACTACAATAAGCTGGTAAGTATTATACCAATTATCCATGTTCAACAAATTCGGTCCGGTAGTTTTTGAGATATAAGTAATTCAATAACTGAATAGAATGGAAGTCGGTGAAAATTTTTTGAAATTGTATTTGTTTTAAGTTGTAAAAGTGATACTTTTACATGGTATACGACTATTATTCAGCAAAGTATGCAACTCACAACAATGTCCAGTGTCTAAATGCATGAGCGGTAGTAATCTGTGACGCAATAACGAAATACGAGTTAGTAACATTCTAACGCTCACAACATTAAGATTCCTTGTGTCATGGTATGGACACACATTAAGGCGCTGTCAGCTCAGCGGTTGGCTTTATAAATCCTCATTTTATCGACATCATGAATTGACAGCACCTTAAAAAATCATAAAATATCTATAGCGCAAGCACATATGAACGTCATACAAAAGTTTGCGATGACGTGGCACCTCACTCTACGAAGGCTAAGTCTCACTATCACTTTATCTCACTATATAAATGAACCCCTATTTCGCCTGGTCACGCTATAACTTGAGATCGGATGAAAAAATCTCGCTGATTATTTTTTGATCTGGTAATTATTCTCAGGAGAAGGTTCTTATGAAAGAAAAACTAAGAAAAGATGGGAGGTTATGTGGAGGCCGAAGGCCAAGCCTACTACGCGAACGTAGTCGCTGCCAGTGGTTAGTAAACTATAGTATCGGACCATCCGAATATGGTGTACTTAATATAGCTGAACAGTAACGTCCAAGCAAGGAAATCTTACTATTCGTTTCTTCTGTCATTTGCTAGGCTTTAAACCAAGCCAGTAGCGCTGTGGAACAGTTAATCTAGTTTACTGTAGGCGCACCCGTCGGTAAATATTAGCAGATATGTCCCAGCAACAGCACGTTGCTAGCTACCCGGATTTGTGGGCAAACAATCCGCTCAGGCAGCGCACGGCCGTTGCGTTGCGACCTAGCAGTGGTGGAAAACCATTTTCTGAATCGTGAGCTAGTTTCGTGTTTATCAAAGTAGTGCAAATATATATCTGTGGTGTGTACACTTTGATATTTTTTTTATATGGTTCCGTACCTCAAAAGGATCTCTTATATCTATCGAACTACAAAGTGGAGTTGAGAAAAGTCTTCGTTGGGCGAACTATTGAACATTATATACTTAGTTACCTTACTTATAAGTTTGCACCTAATCACCGGTGCGTGAGTTTAACACGCATTTGGCTAGTTTTTACCTAATATCTTCGTAAACAATTAGGTATTTTTTTAGAAATCGTATAGTAATTAGTACTTAACTCTATTATATAACCACAACAGAACCAATTATCTCAGATAGTACTTTTACACAAAATTATGTTATACTACTGCTTTGGAGAAAAATATCTGATAATGGAGTGTTATATACAACTATTATTGTTATACCAGCAAAACAATCACGTAAGGTATCGAATACAATCAAACTCACTAGAATTTTAAGATTTAATTCCTCCCTGATTGTCACCTGATTCAGTGAACTCGTGTTAGTATTTATATAAATGATAAGTCCCACCTTCAATGTGAGGCACTCGGCTCAGACAGAAACTACGCGTAGGTAACTTATGCGCATACTATATTATAAAGTTTATTTAACTGGCAGTAACATAATGCATGTCAATCATCATTATCACCATCAATATCAGCCGGAATACGTTTACTGCTGAACATAGGCCTCCTCCATAAACGCCACTTAGACCGGCTACTGGCTTCCTGCATCCAGCGATTCCCCGCGGTTTGACGAGGTCGTTGGTCCACCTAGCGGGGGGCCGGCCTACAATACGCCTTCCGGTGCGTGGTTTGCTACTCGAGAACCTTTCTTCCCCATCGGTTATCAGTTCTGCGAGAGATGTGGCCTGCCCATTGCCACTTCAACTTGCTAATTTTGAGAGCTATATCGGTGACCTTAGTTCTCCTACGGATCTTTTCATTTCGGATCTTATCACGCAGGGAAACCCCAAGCATAGCCCTCTCCATTCTACTTCAAGTTTGTTAATGAGGCCCACAGTAAGGGACCACGTCTCAGTGCCATAATTCATCACTGGCAACACACATGCATGTCAATATTAATTCAAAATTGAATCAAAGCTACAATACACCATTTTATCAAAGCTTTGTCAAATAATATCGGCACGGGCATCGAACCAAAACTACGGGCGGAAAGCAAGCGGCGGGCCAGCGCGGAATCATTCGCCTGCGCCGCCGACCGGAACGAGAGGGAATCACTTTGATCTGCGTATGGTGTAGCCATGGGTTTGGTCTAATGTGGACAGTCGTGCAATTCTCATTCTAATAAGGTGATGTTACATAATAGCATCATAATCACACTAAGATTATATATGCGAAAGTATGGATGTATGGATAATTGTTACTCAAATGCAAAAAAACGTCTGAACGTATTTGGATGACATTTGGTAGGTGGATGAGGCACTGGGTTAATCATCATCATCATCATCATCATCTCAGCCGTAGGACGTCCACTGCTGAACATACGCCTCCCCCATAATTTTCCAAAAATGCCGCCTGGTATATACATTAATAAACAAAATAGGATTTTTAATTATCATCATGCATCACCACGGATATGAAACCTACCTGAAAACGGATGTAAATCTATAGATATATGTGAAAATAACAGGTATTCGTCGTTGTCTTGTGTATCTGTAAACGAACAAAATTTTATATTACAGTTTGATATAGACGATTTTCTTTAAATATCAGCGTTATGGTGGAGGGGTCGAGCAAATAGACTGGACCGCAAAGAAAGCGAAAAAAAGAAGAAAATATATTCGAGAACCTTTTAAAATAAAAGTACAATTTGAAAAATGTGATACCGGCTTCCATTCTATTCAGTTATTGGAGTGTAACTCAAAAACTACTGAACCGTATTTGATGAAATTAAAATGGGACCAAACGGGCAGCACCAGCTTTAAAAAAATTTTAGAATTGGTTCACCCAGTCGAAAATTATGAGGTAAGAAACATAAAAAAACATTCAAATTGAATACCTCCTCCTTTTTGGAAGTAGGTAGATAAAATAAAGTAATCTTAATTCATTAAAATACAGGAAGAAGTAAAACCTTTTTCCTTTTTAATATAACACTTTTGATAAAATGTGCAATTATAAATAATATGCAATTTTCACATTATATTTTAATAGTTTGTATCACCACCACGAGCTGTTGAACATGCCGACCCGTATAACATCTGTTACTCGGTTTGACATATTTTACTCTACATTTAATAAAACTACAATTGATAATAATGTCAAACATTGAAATTTTGTAAAGAGAAAAATTCACATCCTCGGACGGGATTCGAACCCGCGTCTTCTGACTATACGTGTCAAACGCCATGACCATCTAAGCCATCGAGGCTCGAGGTCTGAGCATCAACCGTCTTACGGGGACGGAGCGACATCTACTGAACAGCTTTGACTTCATAATAATGTATCTACATTTGTACTCTTATCAATTAGCGCTCCATTTTGTGCTAGACCAATATACTGATTCGTCACTTAAACCATACAAATCAGAAGTAACATTTACATTCACCAAATCTTTCCTCTAATCTTAAAAATTCAATATTTCTTTATAATGGTCTCCCTACAATAGGCATAGAGGCACCAGATAGCGAACAATGAAATGAAACCCGTCGATATTCGGGTGGAAGCGCTCCGATTGATTATGTTTTATGGCTTTGGCGGAAGCACACGTAATGGGAACATAAAGCCGAGTTATAATGAGAATGTATGACAACCAACTATCTGCTCGATTAGCTATTGCACACGTCTGGTGAGTACTGAGGCCGTTTGTGCTAACAAATTGCGAAAGAGAACCGTATCGTTAAAGTCAACACGTCACCATTAAGCGAACAAACTAAGAGTTATCTGTTTCACAGTTGCCTTTTTTATGGGATATGTTGGCAAACGAGCAAGCGGCTCATCTGATGGAAAGTGATAACATCGTCCACGGACATCCGCGTCTCGAGGATGCTTTGCCGACCTTTGAGGAAGGATGATAGGAAGGAATATATAAAAGGGGTAAAAGTTGGAGGAAGGGAGGGGGGAATTGGGCCTCCGGAACCTCCCACAAACCAACGAAACGCAATAGCAAGCTATGTTACTTCACGTCGGTGTTATGTGGGAGTGTGGTACTTCCCCGGTCGTGCCAGCCGATTCTGCTGTGGGGTTACAGCGTGGCACTACCACTGAAATGCCTTAGATAAATGGCAGTTTTTACTGTTTCACGTGAACGACACGTTACGTTACACTTACGCAATTATTTGAGTTACGCTCAAAGCGTTAATCAACGTGGATATTACGTTCGAGTTTACATTAGCGGATAAGTCACTGCTATGAATGCGTTGGACGGGTGACATGTTTGTTTGCAATGTCATTAATAATTAGTTATTTAGTTTTGTGGTGACGACGAATGTTTATGATAGTCTATTGTTTAGTTATCTCGTAAGTGATTCCTTGTATGCGGTTCATTCATCATCATCATAACCTCAGCCGAAGGACGTCTACTGCTGAACATAGGCTTCCCCTGTGATTTTTCAAAAGGACCGGTTGGTTATGAGGCCCATTGAGAGACCACGTTTTAAGTGCCATAAGTCATCACTGGTAACACACATCGAAGACTCTAGCCTTGTCGGCGGTTCATTGCACGCAGCAATAATATTACTTACGTGTTGTTGTAGTACGCAAAGTAAACTAACCGAGTCACAGACGACCTTCAATTATCTTATCCAACGAACCGCATAAATTAAATAAGTCTCACAGACATTTCTTTGAGTACCCTATAGTAATGTTGTTTTTAATACCTCAAAAGACTATTTGTCAATACTAAGCTTAATTCCATCAAGTGAAATGGAGACTGAGCTCAAACCAAAGAATATTAGGCAAGGAAAATTTGAAGCGATTACTTATGTTTTGGATAGCGTGCTAAAGCGTAATGCAAGCATACTTCCAATTAGTTCTCTATCTTTCATGCTTACTGGCAAAGTCGGCATGTTTCACGGTGGTAGATTTTTCAGGATGGTGAAACGACACCGAAACGATAGCGATGTGAGATTAGGGAAAACCTATGCACGGCACATATTATTGTGAGTGTGATGCGTCAAAAGCCATAATTAAGTTTATTAAGAAATAGGTACTGGCGCATAAAACAATGTCATAAAGAAACTTAGACACAACAATAATACATGAGGAGTCATTACTATGCTAGATCCAAAACAGACCCTACTTGAACTCTATGTAAAATATTTAAATGATATAAATCTGAATTATTTTTAAGTCATTCGGTGAGATGACGAAGAGACGAGTAAGTCGCTCGGCTATTGCAAGCGTCATGCTTGGCTTTAACTGGTCAGTGCTATTCCTAATTACGACTACATATCTCCCCAATACATAAATCTCTTGGTGCAGCGTTTTAGGCTCAATAACGAAAACACGGTTAACCTTAATTTTCGCCCTTACTCTTTCCACATCCAACACTCTTTAGTAGTCCGTAGGACAAGCAACCAAGGCCAACAGAAGAAACACGGAAGCGCTGAACTGAATATGCTACTAGTGGTCACCCATCCAAATCATGACCGCAGCAACTTGAAAATCATAAAGGAAGCTTCACTACAAACGTATATAACCATCGAAGTATAATATCCAAATAAGACCAACTGAATGTGCATTGACTATATGCATACCACACTTACGGCCGGTCCCAATAATCTAACTATCGCCGGTTTACCTTACTAGAGATAGATATTTGACACTATTTGTATGGACGTTATGTCAAATTGCTATCGGTAGTAAGGTAAACCGTGGATAGATAGATTATTGGGACGTGCCTTTAGAAACAAAAGGGAAATAAAGAATTTTTTGAAGCAAAAAGGCAATATTTATGTTGTTACATAAAAGTATTTGCAAGAGTCCAGCCGTGCGATTCTCTAAAAGCAAACATCATTGCATCTTTGACAACATCCGTGAAACAAATGACGAGATGACAAGAAACGTTGGAAAAGCAACCTTGTGTACAAGGGCGATATCTCATAAAGTATTTGACATTGGTGAGCTCGTCGACGAATAATTACAGAATCGCACAGCTGGTCCTTATGCCCGGGGTCAAGAACCTAGTTTAGGAAACCAGATGATTCCATTTTTCAATGTTTTTATTAACCAATTTCACAAAATAAATGATCACTATTATTTTGCTTATTTAAAACATGTATGCAAGTGCTACTGGCATTTCCGAAGTCAGATGCGATACTACTAAAAGCTTCGAAGTTCTCTTTGGCACAGTTATCTTTACTCAAACACCATTTAGCTTTGTAATCCCTTTAGCATAGTCATTAAACTTGCTGTTTTAGCGGTACTGGCAAAGACAAATGTGGCGTGTAAAACTTGTACACTAGATACCATAATTTTCATAAACGATATTCTATTTCTCTCATCTCATACTCTACATCAAGCCCGCACTGTTTATTCAGTCGAGAAAAATGCGGGTTCGCGTATGTAACGTTTTAAATATGTCTGAACACACATCAGTATACTTCAGAACGACGGAATGAAATCCGTGTGTCAATGCCAGGAATGAAGATGCGTATTTACATCTGCGGATTGAAAGATTGCGATTTAAGATTAGGTACATAATATTTGAGAACCTAGCTTCAATTGAATAATTCAACGATGAAAGTTGTTTAGTATACTTAAGCAGTAAGTAGGAAAATGCATGGGCTCGATGATGTATTCATATTCATATATGTTAATTCTGTTTCCACATGTTTAACCCGTTGACTCGCAATTCGCCATATTTAGCCAATAGTACAATAGATTTCGCAGAAATCTACCTACTTTTCCAGCAACTGCAACGGTTGTGGTTAAATACAGATCTTATATTTATATTTATCATAATAGTTAAACATGGACTTTGCTAGGTGCTACAGAATATTATTATAAAATAATTAAATTTGTATCTTTGATTTTAATAATTTATTGATTCAGGCGTTTTTTGCGGAAATCCATTATCAAAAAACGATATTAAAAATATTTAGTGACACCCCCAAATAGGCCAAAATCATTGTTTTGTTCAGCGGAAGTGTCACTAAATATTTTTAATATCGTTTTTTTAGTAATCAATATTTGAGAGTCATCAAATCGACATATTGTATCCTTGTTACCTCTGATAGCTACCACAATCGAGAGTTTTGTACAGGATATTGTTGGGCGTCTCATCAAAATAAAGCTACTCACGGAAAATTAGTTTGATAGTAATCAAGTGCTAAAATGTACCATGGCTCCTGTACTATATGAAATCAGTTCCATTTTGGTTAAAAAAAATCAGTGACTTTTGTTACGGTATCGATTGTCGGACCACCTTGGAAGTATACTCTACCAACAAAAAAAGAAATATTAAAATCAGACAACTCTGAAATAAGTTATGCGGGTAATACATAAAAAAATATACGCACCGACTTAAGAACCTCCTCCTTTTGGAAGTCGTTTGAAATGCATCTATTATAGGCAGAGGTTACCACTTAACATCAGTTGATCCTCGTGGTTGTAAAGTCAAAGTCAAAGTCAAAATCATTCATTTCAGGGATCAAAAACGCATTTATGAACGAATTTTTTTCATTATACTCGTAATATGCTTTAAAGACTACCGCCGCGTTCCAAAATATATAGAGCCTACCGAGAAGAAGTGGCAAGAAACTCGGGGCCATTCTTTTTATATAGATGATCAAAATGTTTCTACTTAGGTACTACTGATATTACATTTTATGGGTGGTAGAATGACAGCTTGCCAGAAGTGGAGTATTCCAAGTATTTTAGTCTTCTATATAATGTCGGACTTTATAATAAGCTTTTCTTGTTAAAATGTATTTTTTACAGTCAACATGAATTTTCCATCTGTGAGCTCAGTTATGTGTTTTGGCATTTTATTGTAAAAACGCTTACAATTTCCTAGGAATGACTGATTAGTCTTATAATACCTAGGAACTTTAACCTAACCTAATTACCTAAAAAAATAAAGGTAGTCACTTGATATTTTCTTCCCATTATTTTTCTCTACAAAACATGTCGCTCTGGAAAAAACAGCTCTACAACGTGACATTTCCAAACGCCTATTTGTAAACATGGTGCCATTTCAAAGATATCGTGGCTAGTTGAACTGCATTTGTATGAATAAAACAGATTCTGGTTCGAACATAACATTGTGTACATATTTACAGACATACAATTTGTAGACATTGAAAATAAAGGCAGTAGGTAAAGTAACGTAAAGTGAATATTTATTATGTTTTCATCATCATCATTATCAGCCGGAAGACGTCCACTGCTGAACATAAGCCTCCCCCAAAGAACGCCACTTGGAGCGGCTACTCGCTTCCTGCATCCAGTGATTCCCCGCTGTTTTTATGAGGTCGTCGGTCCACCTAGCGGGGTCCAGCCTACACTACGCCTTCCGGTGCATGGTCGCCACCTCGAGAACCTTTCTTCCTCATCAGTTATCAGTTCTGCGAGCGATGTGGCCTGCCCATTGCCACAACTTGCTAATTTTGAGAGCTATGTCGGTGACCTTAGTTCTCCTACGGATCTCCTCATTTCGTATCTTATCACGCAGGGAAACCCCAAGCATAGCCCTCTCCATTGCTCGTTGAGCGACTTCAAGCTTGTTAATGAGGCCCACAGTAAGGGACCACGTCTCAGTGCCATAAGTCATCACTGGCAACACACACTGGTTGAAATCCTTGGTTTTCAGGCTCTGACGTATTGGGGACGAAAAGATGGATCGAAGCATCCCGAACGCTGCCCATCCGAGCTGGATTCTTCGTGCGACCTCTTTGTTGAAGTTGGACCTACCTAATTGGACAGTCTGTCCCAGGTAGACGTACTCGTCTACAACTTCGAGTGTATCGTTTCCAACAATTACCGGTATAAGTGGAACATGGACATTGGACAAGATTTTCGTCTTATCCATGTTCATCTTAAGACCAACCTGTTGGGAAACTCTACTGAGGTCGTTGAGCATGGTGCCGATATCCTCGAGTGACTCCGCCATTATAACTATATCATCGGCAAAACGAAGGTTAGTGATGTATTCGCCATTAATGTTGATGGCAGATCCTTTCCAGTCCAAAAGTTTGAAAACATCCTCCAATGCGTTAGTGAACAGTTTCGGAGAGATGACGTCTCCCTGTCTCACACCTCTCTGCAATGGAATTTGTTCCGTACTCTGGTCCTGTAATCGGACTGACATAGTGGCCTTGCTGTATAAACACTTCAACGCTTCGATATACCTATAGTCAATTTGGCATCGCTGCAAGGACTGCAGTATGGCCCATTTCTCGATAGAATCGAAGGCTTTCTCGTAATCCACAAACGCTAGACACAGTGGCTGATTATACTCTTCGGTCTTCTGTATAATCTGCCGTAGTGTAAGAATGTGGTCTACGGTGCTAAAGCCTCTTCGGAAACCGGCTTGTTCGGGAGGCTGGAACTCATCAAACCTGCGTGCGAGACGGTTCGTGATGACTCTCGAAAACAGCTTGTACACGTGGCTCAAGAGCGATATGGGCCTATAATTCTTCAATAAGGTTTTATCACCTTTTTTGAAGAACAGCACCACCACGCTCTTGTGCCACGTTTCCGGCGTTTTGCCTTCGAAGATGACAGAATTGAATTACTTCTGGAGGATTAAAAGTATCGGTCTACCCGCTCTCAGAAGTTCAGTCGTAATTCCGTCCTCTCCTGGCGCCTTGTTGTTCTTAAGTTGTTTGAGAGCCATTCTAATCTCGTACAGGCTGATGTCCGGGATGTCTTCGGTATAGTGTCGGACTAACTTTGCTCTGGTGTCCTGAGCTGCTTCAGTAACGGGTTCGCGCGTCGAGGTATATAACTGTCGATAGAAGCTCTTAATCTCTCTCAGAATCTCAGGCTTGGATGAAACGATACTGACATTTTCGGTCTTCAGTTTTGTCATTTGGCTTTGACCAATAGACGAATCCTTTGCAAACACTTTAGAGCCCTGGTTCCGCTCAATTACTGCCGTAATACGCGCAGTATTATAAGCACGCAAGTCGTGTCGCATGGACTTCCAAATTCGTCTATTGAGTTTACCGTAGTCCGATATATCAACTGTAGACTGCAGTCTCATTTCGCTCCGTTCTGCCATTAGTTTCAGAGTTTCTTTTGAGAGTTTTTGAGCTTTTCTGCGGCGTTTGGTCTCACAGAATTCAGACCCAACCGATTGGACAGTTTCCACCAACCCGTTGTTCAACTCATACACTGTGTCGCATTCAGCTAGGCACTGAAAACGGTTTTGAAGTTCAAGTTGAAACTTTTCGGGGTTTTGGATTTGGGCACGATTTGGACGGAGCGTAGACTTCACCAGACGTGACCTCTCAAGCTTGACATTGATATTCAATGCGCCTCTTACGACGCGGTGATCGCTGCCGGTTTTTACCTTGCTGATCACAGAGACATCATTGAATATGCGCTTATTGGTCGTCATGATGAAGTCTATCTCGTTCGTAGTGGAACCGTCGGGACTCATCCACGTCCATTTCCTGGATGGTTCATGTAGAAGGAGTTCATCATAAAGAGTCCCTCCTTCTCCATGAAGTCAGCCAGCCTCTGTCCCCTCGGGTTCCGCTGCCCGTATCCAAATGGCCCTACTCTTAACTCATCACGTTTCCTTGTTCCTAGCTTTGCGTTGAAGTCTCCCATTACAACAGTGAAGTAGGTTTCAGAAGTATGCATGGCCCTGCATATATCCTCGTACATACTTTCTACTTCATCGTCCGAGTGTGCCGAGGTCGGTGCGTATATCTGTATGACCTTCAGCGAATACCGTTTGGTTATTCTGAGTATAAGGAACGCTTAAAAAAAAAAAAAACTATAAATATATATATAGAAAACTAGCCGACACACTATCGACTTTTACTACGTTGTTAACGAGAGACTTGCGGACGAGGAACCCGACACCACCCTGGGACTGTTGGTCTCCCTCCCGGTGGAAGAACAAGTTGCCGGAATTTAGAATTATCGTGTCCTGTCCCTGTCTTCGGACTTCAGATAATCCCATGACATCCCAGCGTAACTTGAGCATCTCTTCCTCCAATTCGACCATCTTTTCGTCGGTCCTGAGCGTGCGTGTATTGTATGTTGCCAGGGCCAGGGGTCGTTTTAGGGATTGGTAGCCGGATCTCTGCCGGAGATTCTTCGCACCCCCTGCTCCACCGTTACAATGGCCGCTACCGTAGCCACGGATAGCAGAGCTGCCGGGAACTGGGTGCCGTGGTTTAATGTTATTTGTCATGGGGGGGATTTGCCTTAATGCACCACGCTTAGCAGGCGTCTTGGTGATCGCAGTGGATGTTGACGCAGACTGCGGGAAATGCTGCTGCCCTTTTCCCGGATATTCCCTTAGCCGCCTCTTACGGCACCCACGGGAAAAGTTAGGGGGGGTACAATTCGAAGCCGGTACCACCACGGCAGGTATAATGTTTTATATATATATAATACACTAGCTGGTGCCAGCGACTATGTCTTCGCAGGATTAGTATTTCGAGTAGCTTATATCTTCTCGAAGGCCATATCTACCTTAATACTAAAATGTCATAAAATATTTACATGGTCAAACGCAATTGCTATAGTAGTATTATATGAGTAACTTAAAATACTTAGTGTATCAATCAGTAAACATTGATAATAAAATACAGAACGAACGTACATACAAATATAAAACTAATCACCGTGGAAAAAAGCTGTCATTACATTTCATCACCCTTGACGGTATTCGTGTTACATTTCATCACCCTTGGCTGTCACCGAGCACGTCTAGTGTATCGAGCTGTCAAACTGACTTGGCTTTTGACTAAGCTATCAGAAACTGAAACAAAATTTGACAGAACTGTCATCATTACGCTCTTGACGTAGGCTATGCTGTGGCCAAGAATACTACGCTTTTTCACCCGCGTGGTGATGGATGATGATGATGATGATTATAAAAAGTAGCCTATGTGCTATTCTAGACTATTTTAGATTTCTATCTCTGGGCCAAATTTCATCCAGATTCCTTCAGCTGTTCTGCCGTGATTGAGTAACAAACATCCATCCATCCATCTAAACTTTCACATTATAATACTAATAGGATTAGTGGGATGGTATAGAAAAACATGCGGGACAGTCTTTGGGAATTGCCGTTAGAAGTGAAAACTAAGTAACTTGAAGCGTTCGGTGACGATGACGCGGTTCCATGGTTTTTGTTCACCCAAAAAGTGCTCGACACCCCTTTACTTCAAAAGTATATTTTGTTTATTGACTGGGTCGCTGTCCCATTACCTCGTAAAATAACTTATCTTCGAGTGACTTTTATTTTCTTAGTTGCACGTTGTTTTATAAAATGTTAACCAGTGTCCCGAGCAAGGAAATTTGCGTTCGCGTAACGTAATCATACCGTTGACGTATACAGTACAAACTATTATTTGTCTAGTACAACTGCGGCACAGATAACTCATAGTTTGTACTGTATACGTCAACGATACGATAACGTTACACTTTAGCAAATGTTCGTGCTCGGCCCACAGATATTATTTGCCGTCAACTCGCAAAAGGTGGATTGCATCTTATACGATCTTATGAAATATATACGGGCTTAAATAGTACAAATCAAACGCACTATCCAGACTTACTATCCAGTATGGGCTATGCTCGGTTTCTCTACGTGATCGAATCAGAAATGAGGAGATCCGTAGAAGAACGAAAGTCACTAAATTAAAATTAAACTCCCCAGAAGATTAGCCAGTTAAAGTGGCAGTGGACAGGGTACATAGCACGCAGAACAGATGGCCGATGGGGCCGGAAGGTTCTGGAGTGGAGACCACGGACCGGCAAGCGCAGCGTAGGTCGTCCACCGACACGGTGGACAGACGACTTGATAAAGGTCGCAGGCCGCTTCCAACCGGTATTTGGAAAATCATGGGGGAGACCTATGTTCAGCAGGAAGATCCTACGGCTGAGATGATGATGATGATCCAGACTTATTCGAAATATTGAGTATTGTATTATATTAATACGATAAAAACGTATATCTAGTATTCCTACTGTTCGTTAACTTTACTGTGGATAATACGGGTATGTACAATGAATCAACAATGTCGCGGTGATATCTCGATTGTTCAATATAAATACAGAAATGTGATCGACATTCAGCCCATTGTTGCGGCAATCTACAAAAAAAATATTGTAGCTGTCATGGTTCTACACAAACACAAAAAGTATGTACCACGACTTGTCATTCTTATAAAAATGGTACATATACCAAACTTTTCCTATTCCTGCTTTTTTGTTTACATGTAAGGTAGGGTAGTATGATGAACTATTACTTTAATAGGTACCACAGTAGTGGCAGATATAGTTCCGCCGAAAAAATGGTAACCACAACCACAACCATAGATAAAAGCGGGTTTAGTTTTGCAAGAGACACATATAAAATAAAATTACTATGCAGAAGGTTCTCTACAAATTTTGACTCTACGTGAAGAGCACTTCTTAAAGGCATATAGGCGAGACTTTTGTAACCTTTGAGTGGCATTACAATAGTGATGGGGAGACCTGATGCTTTCCATTAGACAACGATACTAAGACTTGCCTAAATTGCTGATTATACACACAACTAAGGTATAAGTAATACTTGTCTTACGTTCAGACATATGCTGGAATATCCCTTCACAGTTTGGCCTATAAT
This sequence comes from Selenia dentaria, assembly GCA_917880725.1. NCBI lineage: Eukaryota > Metazoa > Arthropoda > Insecta > Lepidoptera > Geometridae > Selenia > Selenia dentaria. Next base: position 33,359,746 of record OU862890.1, on the reverse strand, counting down.
TACTAGAGGCCAGTTAGTGTCTCAATGTTTAGATTTTTTACCCGAATACTTTACCAGTATTTTTTATTTCTTCAAGGAGAAACCTAAATAAATAAAAAATACTGGTAAAGAATTGTTAACGGGCCTCAGCGCTCGTGAAAGAGTGACCTTGCCCATCAAGGCCACCTCTGAGTAAGAATGATGTATAATGTAATAAACTACAGGAACAAAGCACACCATATACAAACTAGCTGTGCCCCGCGGTTTCACCCCCGTGGTGAAGGATGTAGAATATGATGATGATTATGAAAAGTAGCCTATTGCTTTCCCAGGGATATTATTTACCTCTGCAAATTTTATGGAGATACGTTCAGTCGTTTACACATGAAAGCGTAACAAACAAACAAATAAGCCCGTCTTAAATCCCACTGTCAATGAGACGCTTCGCTCTATCGGTCAATTATACAATACAATAACACTTTATTGACACAAAAATAAACTAAAAAAATATGTAGGATAGAAAGAGAGAGACGGACGTGGTCTCGTCCTGGATCTCAAATAACAATTACCTACTAACCAACGTATCTAAACTACAAGTACTTATGTGAAGTTCCAAGTAAACTACATCCATTGTAGCTACAAACTACAATGTCCAAGTTGGCAGGACACATGCGACTGCAATCACAATACACTTATGCGAAACTTGGCACAGAAATGTAATCTTGTAAAAACATGCTGTGATAGTCACCAAGAGGATTGGTTTTTTCGACAACGTCCGCTGGTAAACGTGTGAAAATATTGGTCAATTTAAGTTTTGCTTTGAAGCTACTAGCTGTGCCCCACATATCTACTGAAAATGACTAATAAAATGAAAAGCCTTTGTTTCAAATCTGTATACATCAGCTAGTCCAAGTTTTACTCAAACGCGAAATTAATTTAATTTTTGTAGTGAAATAAGTATGTGGCAGTACATAATAGCAGATATACCCATCGTTTGCTTAATTACGTGTTTTTTTTCTTTATGAGTGGACTTATACTGTTGTGTGACTCTTCCTCGCTGTCTTAAAAAAAACCATTCACATGCATACACACGAACATTTATTTTATTTTATTTAATTGTTACACGATTTTTACACACAGGAATAAATTCCTGCATTTCATTTGTACTGTACAGGGGCCTTACTGTGAGCTCTTGAAGCAGGACTTCTAGACAACTGCCCGGTTTATTCGTACTATGACAATGTTAAAGCAGGCCTACTATTCAAGAACCGCAGAACTATTCATTCGCATTCCATCGAGATGCAAATAAGGGGGAATATAATTAGTAGCGCGCGTTTAAATACTATTTCAAGACTATAGCCTACGTTTGTCTCAGCACTTCCCAATGACAATAAATATTCTAGCAACACTAGCGCCACCTGTAACCACTCCATATCAATTAGCTTTCCACCGTCACTAGGCCGCCGCAAATTGCGTAATTTCTTCTCCCAACACATCGCCAACGAAGTTTAATAATTAATTGTGCAAAATTGAGCTGAAACCTTCATCGTGGTGTTTCATGAAACTGTAGAAATGTATAAATGATTATAATGTGTATGTTTTTTACGGATTATAAAAGGTTAATTTTTTTTAGTTTGAAAAGGCATTTAGGCCTTTTCAATTTTTCAATCAAACTCAATGTTAAATATCTGATGTACAAATATTGGAGTGTATAATGTGAACAGGCCGGCGAAGGAATAACACTGTGTTTGAACTGCGCGGTTTTGTTTTCACACGAATTTTTCAAATGCTATTTTCGAGAAAAAGAAAACATTTCAAGGGCATGTATTTTGAATACATCTAACTGTGATATCATCCCGTTGCATTGCCATTACACTACAGTATGGTACCTGTATAAGCTCCAGGTTATAGTCTCAATTGTGATTAATAACAACAGCTTAAGAAATAATATAAGAGGCTAAACGTTTTTAGTTAAGAAAAGCTTATCAAAAGTATAGATAAGTTATAAGATATAAACAATTTGACAAAATTAATTCCGACTTCCATTATATTCAGTTATTGGAGTGTATCTCTCAAAAACTACTGGCCCGAATTTGATGAAATGGAAAACAACGTAAAAAAAATATACAGTCGAATTGAGTACCTCCTCCTATTTTGGAAGTCGGTAGAAAATAACTATTTTTCTACTAAATTAAGTTATTGGAATTTAACTAAAAACTACTGAACCGAATTTGATGAGCTTTCAAACAAAAAAAGAGTTTTGAAAATCGGTTCACCCAGTTGAAATTTATGAGGTAACAACGTAAAAAAATATGCATTCGAATTGAGTACCTCCTCCTATTTGGAAGTCAGTAGAAAAAACTTAACAATATCCAAACGTTCAAATTAGACGCGGGGATAATTTAAAAAAGAAGCCATTTTTCAGATTTGAATAGTCTATACATGCACAAGTATCATATATGTTATTAATAATTATTTTTATTATATGATATTATTCCGCGTGCTTTGATCGTTGCGTTTAAACTTAAAGTAAATATAAGCAAATACATCGATACTGATTTCATAAGGCAATAGTCAAAGCTTATATACAATACCATTTCACAATAGTCTGAATCCGTCAGATCTAGGAATTGGTAGAGTATATACCAACATTGGGTACCCGTGTGCCCCTTGATCGAGCTGAGTATGATTTAAAGCTTTTACAGATTAGCTTTTAAGCTTTTGCGTCTCTCATTATAGTGCTCATTTTTGAGTATTGGAATAATTAAAATCCAGTTACACAAATTGAACTAAAAGGTACCAGATATTCATAAGAGTGGAGCATCTTTCATAACGGGAGCGCGCTCACAACGTTAGACCGTTGTACCTAATTATAGGTGCCTGCGCGCCCGTAACACTCGTGCAGAAACGGTTAACTGCTCCGTTTTGTTTGTATCACTCACTTCTTGTATTGCTTATTATAAGTAAGTTTACTGGTCGAGAACTTAGTGTCTGGACAAACCTTATTTAGGTTTTTAGGCACGTTATACCATTTCAAAATTCTAACTGTTTGTTGATAATAATAAATAAAAAATAAAGTGAGTTTTGTGCCGTTTGTATGAAAGCATGCCCCATAAACGTAAACATAATAATATTAAGTAATAAAAAATTTCATTGATCCTGTAGTGATATGTATTTGTATTCATGAAAAAAACTTTATCATACTACGACATGACTTCAAAATTCAGGGATACTTCATCATTATAACTTTTTATTATTCGATATACACGAGTCACATAGTCGTATTCAAAACTCATATCTCACTGGTAAAGTTGACTGCACACTCTTAGACGTACGTACGTATGGCCAAGCACGACAATAGGAACCCTACTCATCCGTCGATTCCTTCCTATTCATACCTTAGGCTGAGGTCCTACTGCAAACGATGAGCGAATAACATATTTAATAAAGTTTTATTTTGTTACCTTATACGTTTATGTAATCAAGTTCATTCTAGTGCTTTATCGACTGCTACCGCGGCACGATCGCTTTCACGCTCGGTCGCTCGGTTTGTACACTTTGGTGGTCACAAGCTAACGTTTTTTACTATACTATATTATATATACTTTCTCTCTATAGGTACATTATTCCTCTCAGTCGTTAAACTCTTGACAGAGCGGTCCTGGTCGCCATGTAGTTGTGGTGGAGGCAGATGTAATGCGCCTCACGATGTCATGCCATCCCCCTCTATTCGCAGTCATCATGGTGCACTCGTGCAAGAGACCTCCAACCGCGCATTTGGTCTGATCAGTCCATCGCATTGGTGACCTCCCGCACGGTCTACTGCCTTCTATTTTGCCCTAATATAATATATAATATATACTTTGCTTTCAAAAGATACGTCATTAGTTGCCGTCATACATTAATTTTAATGAAAGACATGTTGCCAGTTAATTATAATAAATAAAGCTTATTATAGAATCAATGATTTTTTTATCTGACCAAACATTAAAATATTGACATTATAATATTAAATTTACTGTTATATTATGTGTTGGTTTTTTTTACTATTTGTTGTCTTATGATTGTTCTTAATGATAAATAATAATCATAATTTTTAATCATTTAATGTTTTTGAACACACTGACATTGAATTTTGTAATATGTAAATTGAATAATGTTAAAATATATATATAACTATTTTTTTTTCACCGCCATAGTATTTAGTTCTAAGAATAATTGTTTTAGGACCTAATTTATTCACTGACATGATAATATTAATTTTTGCACACCCAACGAGGTAGAATATAGTGGACTGTATAATAATCTTAAGATCTATGTTTGTAAACCTATATTCATGCAAATAAATGAATTTGAATTTAATTGAAATATCATTAAATGGCGCATAATATAATTGTTCTTGTAATTCAAGACATTTCAATTTTTGTAATTGACTAAATTTCTTGTGCGGCTCGAAGTACATTTATAATATATCTCGTCTGAAGGTATTACTAATGTTGTCAATAAGACCCTTTTATGTACAGTGAAAGTATCTCAAGTGCAACACTGTGATATTACAAAGCAATTGTCATCTATTCAACCCGTGACCATGATCATTGAAATTACCGTGTTCAATATTGATAAACAATGGGGGTAGTTAGAAGTCAACTCCCTAATGTCTTTAGATTGATCTGCCGTTAACCGGTTAGAAACATTAATTATTAATTATAATAATATGAGTAATTAAAAATAAAATAAAATAATAATAACATTCTAATCTATAAGCCCCATGGTGGGGGGAAAAGTGGCCAAAACGCTGGCGGCATTGCCACGCTGGATGGCAATGCTAAGTTTTTGCCCAAAATAGGCGCCAGCATTTCGGTCACCCGACGCCTCAAACAAACGTTTCGCCAGATCCCTAAAAAATTATATATTATAATTATACATTAACAAAAACATTAGTCATTGAGATTTACGCAGAGTATGCGTTGCGCTCTAAGGCATCAGCCGCACCAAGTTTGTGCTCGGTAATTTGAAATACATATATATTTAGTTCCTGTTAGTAGTGATATAACTCTTTTAGAGTTCGCCTGCGGAACCAGTTATCAATCGCCAAGCAGTAGTGTTCAAACATTATTATCTTACGGTTTGGAAATCAATGTTTCCAGTGAAACTACATGGCAATAGATTTAACATCTTATAATATGTCAAGCAGAAGGGCTCGTAGCGGCGCTTAACTTGGCGATCTTAATTGATCAATAAGTTAAGCAGCACTTGCTGCGTTGCACTTTAGGACTAGGATGGGTGTGCGCTAGTGGCATTATTCAACTGAGCGCTTCCTTGCTTCAGAGGACACGTTAAGTCGTCGGTGTCGGTTGTTTGTCTTAGGACAACAGTCGTTAGGCTATGCCGAAGGCCTTCGGGCGGCCTGAAAACTTCTGACATGGGTTGGCCACTAACCAATTCATCAAGCCGCACTGGGCCCACTTGGTGGATTATGGATCGAATCCCAGCAGTGGGAACAAAATGGGCTGATTATTAACATATCAAGGTGAATAGCGCAGTGCGATGCTGTGCAAGGTTTTAAACTGCTGCAGTTTAAAATATTGAATTGCACTGTACTGTTACACTATGTTATGGCCAGCTGGCCTATAACAACAGGCGAGAGAATTACTCGTCCCGTCACCAATATTCACATGAATTTTTAATTAGAAGCTTTGTAAAATATAATATATTTCTGTAATACATAATATATTTTCGGGTCACAAATTCAGTTTGTACAGTGTACATCACGCGTAAGTTTGCCATCCTTGTTCTGCCGTGCATTCTGCTGCCCCCTCGACGAGTACCGGGACGGGTAAAGTCTGTGTCAATTCTAGATGTAAAGCAAAACCTTTCATACAAATACACACACATACGCACACCATACATACGCGCCCAAGTAGATACAAACCTTCATATACACATTCACACGCATACACCGTGAGACACATACAAAACACGCGCTCTCACACAACAGACACCCACGTTCGTGATGTACACAGTAGCTGTCAACCGCGGGAAGTGCAACCTGACCTTTACCCCACCCCTCTTTCAAGCCCTCCTTTTTAATCCAAAACTTATGACCGTGTAAATGTAACGGTGAGGGTTAATACCGTATATTATTGGACACGTTACGGAAAGGGTCGGATTTTCAGATTTTTTCGAAGGATTCGTGTTGATTAAATTTTGAAATTGAATTTTCAGGGGTCATTCCGGGTCATCTTATTCGGGTTGAGTTATGATATAATTTTTGTGTTTTTTTAAAGATTATTCAAAAGATCGTTGTGCCAAATTCTATACTGTTATCATAAAGAACGGGCTGGCAGTTCACAAGTTTTGTACGATGCAATATTTCTCACAGTTCAAAATCCTGTTGTTTTAATTTCTATATATTTACGAATTATCATTATTCGTTTGAAGAAATTTGTTTTTGTATACGTTTGGTAGAGGTGCGTAAAGAAGACATAAAAACAAGCACAGGACAGTATGTTTTACAAAGGGTGTGTATGGTATTGTTGGCCTTTGCTATTACACTTCTGGACACATCTATTGGCCCACCTTAGAGTTTAGGTTTCGATGGCCCCTACCGAAATATGATTGCTAGATTGAACAAAAACTGTTGATGCAGTTTTAAACCTGATACATTTTACCATCTTTTTCGATCGTATTATTTTAAATTTGAATTCAGAATACCATACGACATGGAGCTACGCCTAACAAGTCGGATATGCGCCTTGTTAAAGGCAATTGATTTTTGAATAAAAAACATGTTTTATCAAATAAAGGTTTAATTTAATAACGCGTGTTGCCTCCATGGGCATCTACCACAGCTCTCATACGATTAGGCATAGAGTTTATCAACCGCTCTATGAAATTTTGAGGGATCATCTCCCATTCCTCTTCTATGGCAGTTTTCAACTCCTGCATCGTCTGGGCAACTGGCTGACGAGCCCTAACACGTCTTTTTAGCTCGTCCCACATGTGCTCAATAGGGTTCATGTCTGGGCTTCTGGCTGGCCAGTCCATAACTGTGATGTTCACATCCCGAAGATATTCCCTGACGATGCCGGCCGCATGGGCTCTTGCATTATCATGCATAAAAAGGAAATTTGGGCCCACATAGTCCGCGTATGGTATCACGTGAGGTTCTAAGCACTCACGAATGTACCTTTCAGCATTTAATGTTGGCAGCCGTGGTCCTGTAACAACCTCAAGTTGAGTTTTGCCGCTCGCGGATATACCGCCCCAGACAGTCCATGGGCCACCGCCATAAGCAACCCTCTCTTCAAAGCAGCATTGTGCGAAACGCTCTCCCTTACGTCGGTAGACCTTCTTCCTTCCATCATTGCCATGTAACACAATTTTAGACTCATCAGAAAAGAGTACACGGCTCCAATCTTGCTGTGTCCAATTTAAATGACTGCGTGCGAAATGAAGGCGCGCTGTTCGGTGGGCTCGCGTTAGTTTGGGCCCATTAGCTGGCTTGTGTGGTACCATATCGCGTTCTTTTAACCTTCTCCGAACAGTTCGAGCGCTCACAGATACTCCGTGGAAGTCGCGAAGTTGGTTTTGTATCTCAATGGAGGTAAGGTGACGATTTCTCAAGCTGGTCGTCACGATGAATCGATCCTGCCTTTCAGTTGTGACCCGAGTTCGTGGCCTTCCTTGGCGACGAACAAAGCCGCCAGTCTCTAGGTACCTCCGATAAACATTTCGGACCGCAGATCGACTTAAATTAAGTTGAGCACTCACGTTTCTTTGGCTGTGTCCGGCCTGAATAAGTGCCACAGCTTGGGCGGCGACTTCAGGTGAAGTATCGATAGATTATTGATAGAACCTCACCTTAATGATAAGAATAAGTAATGTTTGTTGCAAAACCAAAGATATCAATCACTTTTTCAAGAATTAAATCCAAGTAAACCAATAAAACCATGTTTTCTTAGTATTCGATTGTTTGATATCAACAAACAGGCTCCAAATTGTCTTTTGTTTCTTTATATTCTGTGTTCGAAATTCAAAAAAAGACTATTGAATGAAATTGTGAATGTGCCAGGTTCAAAACTGCATAAAAACTTTTTGCTCGACCTAATATAAAATTTTAGCTAGGACCAAACGAAACTGAAAATACAAGGTGGGCCAATAGATGAGTCCAGAAGTGTATAATCATTCACCGAGAGTATTATTGGAACCGGGTGGTCTCCCTACGTTAAAAAAATATTTTCTTTATTTAAAAACGGTACTATCAAGTAAACTACTTATTATAAGACAATATTAAACGATCGGTGATGTGACTTATTAAGTCTTTGCTTGAAGGATGTTTGCTATCGAGTTAATACCTATTATATTTGACATTGAATATCGCTGTATTAGTAATAATGTAATGTTGAAGTAAATTGAAGTGCTATTATCTATTGTATATTCCTGACGATGGATTAAGCTTTTGAGACTATTGAATAATGTGGGAGATCCATTAATTAAACATAGTTTTACATATAAACATATTTGTTGGGAGACGAATTATTGTTTAAATCCACAGTCACCAATTCAGAAAATTATATAGAAGTCCATACCAGACTCCAGAGCCATACTTGGCCAATAATACAAGTGTGCTCAGAAATCATACTACTTTTACAGGAATTGGGACATAATATGTCCATTATTAACCACATAATATGTGGTTAACAAGTAACAACCTGCCGACTTAACAAAATAATTCCTAAAAGCACAAGATTAGGCCATTTCGTATTAAGAAACGGTATTATTTATTTATTTATTGTTAATGTAGTTATGTTGAAGTAATATTACTTTCACTATATATTATAACATATCTGAAGATCAAATACAAATTAAACAACTTTACCTTTAAAACGTGATTTTAACTTTACGACTCCACAAACCGTAATCGCTGTAAAACCAGTTTCTACGCGCCGTTTTCAACGTCTACGTGTTGCTACGAAGTCCTACGTGGCTACGGAGTACTACGTGGCTACGGGCTACGTGTTACATAAAACTAGTTTTGAGTGATTTTATTTTGATGAATAATATACGGAAAACTTTTAAATTTAATAATTTACTATGTTAGCTTAGCCTTTGAAGAGCGAAGTCTGCGGGCGAGGTTCCAGGTTTAAAACCAGCCGTGCGATTCACTAAGTGCAAACATCCTTGCGTCTTTGACAACATCCGTGAAATAAATGACGAGATGACAAGAAACGTTGGAAAAACAACCTTATATACAAGGGCGATATCTCATAAATTATTTGACATCGGTGAGCTCGTCGATAAGCGCATTGACGAATAATTAGAGAATCACACGGCAGGCAGGGCCAACTTTTTAAAACACTAAGATGGGCCGTTAGTTTTGACGTGTTATCACGATTTAGCGATGGTAATGATTGTCGTTAAGTCGCCACAGTGAGACCTGTCGTGCGATTCTCTAATGATTCGTCGACGAGCTCACCGATGTCAAATACTTTATGAGATATCGCCCTTGTACATAAGGTTGTTTTTCCAACGTTTTTGACATCTCGTCATTTGTTTCACAGATGTTGTCAAAGGTGCAAAAATGTTTGCTCTTAGAGAATTGCACGGCAGTTAAGGGTAAGGATGGCCGGAGCTATATTAAATGTCTATTCGGCGGCAACTCGCTGATCGACGTTGGATGTAGAAACTTCCACTACTGCTTTATGAAACCAAATTAATAAATTCTTAAGAAAAACCGCGTCTTCTGACAATCCATGTCAATTGCAAGATAATATTATCACTTAAATATACTTGGACACTTTCTTATGCCTCATTGTGGTATGTTTTTATAAAGGTTTATAATTAAATCTTGGGAACTCATATTACAAATAAAATTTTTAATTTGTAATTTATTGAATTTGCCGATAAAACCTTTAATATATGAAAACGGCCTTTAATGCGAGTTTTAATTGAAAACAACCAAATCTGAACTGTATGAACGTAACAGCGCAGGAAATACATTCAAGCGTTCAATTATTCAGCAAACGAGTATCCGATCCCATCATGACGCCCTAAACACCCCATCGGCGCCTATCGCGAAGGACAAGCGCGATAATCAAAAGTAAGGGCGGTGTTAGATACACGTGCTGTTACGTATGATAAGTATCCATTGAAAATAACATAATTAGATATCTAGAACACTGAGCTGTGTGGAGGACTTTAGGTTATTTAGAGTCTTTTATATAAGAGTATTTAAGGACAAACAGTTTCACAATATTCACATAAATCGAGAGTGTACTCGTATGTTCTAAATTTATTTATTTTATTTATTTATTTATTTATTTATTCTTAATTCGTTGCTTGCTGCATTTACAGTATGAAACCAAAGCATGCAGCAAGCCCGTTTTACATATTTACCTTAAATTTAGTTAAGCTACAAAGACACATAATTGCTTAAAAATTAATGCATAAGCTTACAAACGTACTTAGTCTTGTAAGAAACAAATCAACATCAGGTTCCTGAGCAATCAGAGAGTTCAGCAAATTGAGAGCATGAGACGTGGGAGCGTGTTGAGCGGTCCGCGTACGCACTAGTGGTGGTGCGAGTAAACGTCGTACGCGCCGGAGCGGTGCCAACCGGTTCGACGTGAACAGTGAACAGCGAGCCAGTGCACTCGAGTTGTCTATTTTACCGTTGAATAGTAAATAGTAGTGCGTCAATAATGCGCACTTACGTCTCAACTGTAACGTGTGCTCACCTACCATACCGGTGACGAATAAAGACGGATATAAGTAAGGATAATATCCGTACATTTTTTTGTACAGATAACGCATAAATTTCTTTTGCACCCGTTCTAGCATACCTGTATATTTTTTCTCGTGGGGATCCCACACAAGCGAGTTGTATTCTAGTTTACTACGAACAAATGCATAGTACAACGTAATTATAGCATTTCTATCATGAAATCTGGATGTTTGGCGCATAACGAATCCTAGAGATTTCGAGGCTTTGTTGCATACGTTGATTATGTGCTGATTAAATGTTAGTTCCATATCTAAGGACACTCCCAAGTCGCGGATTTGTGTGACGCGATCCAGGTGGACACCGGATATGTGGTAGTTAAAGTGAATTGGAGCGCGTGCACGAGTAAATGTCATGATCAAGTGCAAGATCAAGACATGTTAAATTCTAACTGATTAGATTCACTCCAATTCACTACGCTATCGATATCCCTCTGCAACGCCTCACAGTCCTCCGTACTACCTATACCTAAGTACAGTTTCACATCATCAGCAAACATAAGACATTTCGCATGTCTGATGACCTTCGGCAGATCGTTGATCATGATGAGGAACTGGGTTGGACCAAGATTGCTACCTTGACTCACACCTGAACGGGTTACATAAGGGTCAGACCGGAAACCAGAGAGTTCAACGTATAGTACGCGGCCATCAAAGTAGCTGGAAAAAAACTGCAACAGCCTAGGTACGAATCCGAAATTAGAAAATTTCTGAAGTAGCACATCAGTCTGTACGCGATCGAATGCTTTTTTATAATCAAAATAAGCAGCATCGACTTGCCTGTTTTGATCCATTTCAGTAACAGTGTAGTCTACGAAGTTTATAAGGTTTGTAGCAGTGGATTTGCCGGCTCTGAAACCATGCTGAATTTCGGATAGTTGAGTTCGGACCTGCTCGGTGATATATCGATTGACAATCGATTCAAAAACTTTGGCAAATGCAGACAAAACTGCAATAGGCCTATAGTTTTCCACCTTTGATCTGGAACCCTCCTTCGGTATAGGAATTACTCTAGAAATTTTCCACATTTTTGGATAGGTAGCTGAAGCTAATGAGAGGTTATAAATATAAAGCAGCGGCTTCGTAAAACAAGTCATACAATCTTTTAATATAAAGGGTGGGATGGCGTCAGGTCCAGCGGATGAGTGGGCTTTCAGACGGCGAATCGCTACCGATAGGTCTGTTAAGTTGACCGACTCAATTGCGATCCGAGAGGAGTGCAGGGGTTGGGAGTCTGCCGCTTTGCGCTCGGCGTCAGGAGAAGATAAATGAGAAATAGGTAGCAGAAATACTGAACTAAAGTAATTTGCAAATGCGTTAGCTGCATCTAGGCCAATTACAGTAAGCCCTCCGTATTCAAAATCGTTAACAATTTTTCTAGAATCCTGCTGCGCCTTAACAAATTTCCAGAATTGTTTTGGGTCTTTCTTTACATCTAACTCGGTTCGTCGTATATAGGCTTTGTACGCAAGATCGATAAGCTCTTTGGCTCGCTGTCTATAAAACTTAAATAACTCACGGTTAAACTCAAAATTGAACTGCTTGTACTTTTTTAAATGGAAGTACTTGTTCTTTAAAGCAGTGATTATATCGCGTGTAAACCACGTCGGATACTGATATTTTGACCTATTACTCTTGTTATTTTTTAACGGAACGAATTTAATTAAGCACGCACTCAATTTAACATAAAATAAAGTAACAGCCTCATCAACGTTAGAGATAGTATATAGCTCATCCCATTGCAAAGAAAATAACTCAGTATACAAAGACGGAAACTCAGCTTTTCGGAAGTTCCATTCCCGCAAATGTTCACCATCAGACTCTGACCGCTGCGTCACATGCTCACGCGGAACCCGTGGCCACGTCGGTCGCGCACACCGCATACTCACCAAAAGCGGAGGGTGATAGTTATCCATAGGAACGATAGGGTCTGCTTCACCGCTCACTACAATGTACTCACTCTCCAAATTGCTCAGTACCAAATCCAATGTAGTACCAAATTTGTTCATTATTGAATTATGTTGTTTTAACTTACAATAAGATAACATACAATTATATTGTAATCTAACAGTTTGACTACAAGAGTTCAAATTGAAATCGCCTATCACTAATACATCGAACTTACTATATTTATCAATAAGATTCTCAATTACTGAAAAGGTTTGTATGTATTTGTCATCTTTCGACCTAGGGGGAACATAAACTACACAACAGATTATTTTCTTGGATTTAAATGTTACCATACCCATTACTACCTCTATATCATTGGAATAGCCATGGACATCAACTATCTGATGCACTTTATATTGATCACGGACAGCTAGCAGTACACCGCCCCATCCCGTGTCGCCAGCACGGTCCTGACGCAGCACCGAGAACCCGGGAGGGAACACTTCTGCGTCACATACGCTACTCATCAGGAAAGTCTCCGTAAGCGCAAATATGTTTGCTGATTCTAATAGAATCGACTTTAGGCAAACGTCAAGTTTTGAGCGAAGGCCTCGAACGTTCTGATAAAAAAGTGTATATGTATTATACTGAATTCTATTGGCTCGTTTGCTGTTGTGGCTTACGAAATCCATTTCGCCAGGGTTTTATAAAGACATCTTCTGGCCAGTGTTCAGGCTTTAAATAATTATCAACATTCTTAGTTGAAACGCTTAACTTAAAAGACGCATAATCACCTCGCGACTTTAATGCCTCAACCGAGCAGTTATCTTCGGTACAAATGTTTCTGAGGTGAGCAAGAACTTGTTCCGGTGTAGTGCCGGTCTGAACGTAGTACAAATGCAGATAGGATTTTCTCTCAGCAGCCGATAATAAACATACAGATGATCCCGGAATAGCTGTGCCACGAGTTACGTTGCTCGGTGAACGACGAGTACGGTGACGCTTAACTTCAACCCATTCCGAGGGGTCAGATTTTTTAAATTCATTTGGTTTCGTATTTGACTCTGCAGCTGTGTTCAAAAAATCTAATTGCAGCGTTGCTGCCGGTGGCGTATTAGGAGTGGGGGGCGCGCTATGAATCGATGATGTAATCGATTCGGGCGCTTTCGGGTTCGCTCGGAGCGAAGGAACTGCAGGCGACAGCTTGTTCGTTTCCTTAACCTTCCGATTGGCAGCGATGATTGCCGAATTAGCGCGAAGTCTAGCTTCGCGTATTGGTCGCTTCGTTGTCTTCGAATCATTGCTACCTTCGTTAATTTCACTATTAACTAATTTTAATGATGCACTCGAATGTTCACTTTCACCAACCAGTTTTTTTATCAGCATATTTTGATAGAGCACAATCTTCTCTAGTGAAATAATTTTGTTCTCCATAGAAAGCACTGTCTTAGTAAGTTCACGAACAGCAGATTCCAACGAAACATCAGACATTTCCGATAGTATATAATATATTGTATTATATAAATATATTGTATAATATAAATGACTAACTATGAGACCAATATTCATCATCATCATCATCATCATCTCCGTAGGACGTCCACTGCTAAACATAGGTCTCCCCGATGATTTTCCAAAAGGACCGGTTGGAAGCGGCCTGCATCCAACGTCGTCCTGCGACCTTCCTCAGGTCGTCTGTCCACCGTTCCGGCGGACGACCTACGCTGCGCTTGCCGGTCCGTGGTCTACACTCCAGAACCTTTCGGCCCCATCGGCCATCTGTTCTGCGTGCTATGTGCCCTGCCCACTGCCACTTCAACTGGCTAATCTTCTGAGCTATGTCGGTGACTTTCGTTCTTCTACGGATCTCCTTATTTCTGATTCGATCACGTAGGGAAACCCCGAGCATAGCCCTCTCCATAGCTCGTTGTGCGACTTTGAGCTTATCTATGAGGCCCATAGTAAGAGACCACGTTTCAGTGCCATAAGTCATCACTGGTAACACACATTCGTCGAAGACTCTTGTCTTGAGGCACTGAGGTATTTTTGACGAGAAGACTTCGCGAAGTTTCCGAACGCTGCCCAGCCGAGTTGGATTCGACGATTGACCTCTTTCTCGAAGTTGGGCCTGCCTAGTTTGACTGTCTGTCCCAGGTAGATGTACTCGTCAACAACTTCGAGAACTGAGTTCCCATCTGATATTGGGGTAGGTACAACATGGGCATTAGACATAATTTTCGTCTTATCCATGTTCATCTTAAGACCTACCCGTTGGGAAACTCGATGGAGGCCTTCGAGCATTGACCAATATTGTCGATCGCAAATCAGCCGTACGATTCTCTAATGATTCGTCGACGAGCTCACCGATGTCAAATACTTTATACGATATCGTCCTTGTACATAAGGTTGTTTTTCCAACGTTTCTTGTCATCTCGTCATTTTTTTCAGTGATGTTGTCAAAGATGTTTGGTCTTAGAGAATCGCACGGCAGTTAGGGAGTTGTAATGAGGTGTGAGATAGAAATGTACTCGAGTATAGCAAATGATTAACTATTTAAGAAACCAATATGCGGTGAGTAATATGACATACGTATCCATACAAATGCAGGCAAGCTTATTCAGGTGCTTAGAATTATAGTAAGATTCGTTATACAATACATGGTTTTATTTATTATTTAGCACAAATAAAATGAACAAGGACTTAATGCTACGTAGGAGTTTCTACCAGTCACCCTGCTGTAATCTTCACTTATACTTATATACTATACGAGTATTATAAAGTGGAAATATTTTTTTGTTTGTTTGTTTATTTGAATTAAATAGGCTCTGAAACTAGTGGACCGATTTGGAAAAACTTTCCACCAATAAAATCCTACAGTACCCCTGATATAAATTTGGATTCGTCATCATCATCATCCATCACCACAATGAATGAACTCAAAAACCACTTGACGCATTGCAAAATTTATTTTACCATTAGAATCCTACATAATCCCTGATGACCAGTATACATTAAATATCATACATTCAAAAGCATTCAAACTGCACTAATTTGACCTGGGAGTGCCACGGGTCTAAATTCAAAATCCAGTGGCACCCCCAGGGTTATCTTGAGTCCGGAATGGAAAAAGTTATAGCGGTGCATTAAAACTAAAATAATATTTCATGTATTATACTCGTACATTGTATTGTAGAGTCTAAATCTAGCTGAAGATGATCGTATTCAGTCCATTATGTGTCCACTGTTAGGAAACAAACCATCTGCCTAAAATATATGTGTCTTCAAACCGCATCATCACCTCCAACGAGGCCTAACGACTGTTGTAGATGACAACCGATCAATGATAAACAACCGGGCCCGACGGCTTCACGTGCCAACCGAAGCACGAAAGCGCGTAAGAACAAAAAATATAGGTTAAATATTACAATTTTATTGAAACATATGCTGATAAGCATGAGAAAAAAAACTGAAATCGGACAATATTAAGAAGTAAAAAAAAGTTATATCTTTTAGTCTGCACAATCTTAACAATATGCTGGCATACGGTCTATTGCAGCGGCTTGCAGTTGATATCGACCCATCGTCTTTCTGCAAAAACTTAATCTCTAACGAGCTCTATAATTAAAAAAAAATTATAACCACACATGCACATATTTGAGAAAAGGGTACTTACTGTTTATAGCATTTATCAAAATTTTCTACCGACTTCCAAAAAAAAGGAGGAGGTACTCAATTTGACAGTACTTTTTTTATGTTTGTTACCTCATAACTTTCGACTGGGTAGATCGACTCTCAAAATTCGTTTTATCTTTGAAAGCTGGTGCTTCCCGTGTGGTCCCATTTCATTAAATTCGGTGCAGTACTTGTTGAGTTACACTCCAATAACTGAATAGAATTGCAGTCGGTATTTTTTTTAATTGTACTTGTAACACTGGCAATATGTATAAAGTATTTTTTAAATAAATAAAATAAATAAGTCTTATGAATTAGAATGAATAGTTAAGAGAGCTCCCAGAATTAAAATCCCTATGTATTGGTTGTGAAAATACTTTATTATAATACTTTATTATAATACTTTATTATAATACTTTATTAAAAAGACAAATATTTGAGCAAACTTGGGATACTACGAGTACATCTGTCAAATTCTCTTATAATTTGACTAATAAGACGATTTGAAGGTACAAAGTAAATTACACAAACACAAACTACTTTCTAGTGCGTGACGTTGACACTGCTCGAACTTTCCCGCACGAATACTCGCGTTCAATCGTTTCGTCTACCCATACGCGAAAGTAATCAAAGTCAATAAAATTCATGGATAAGCTGCACACTGCGGCATACCTTTGCCGGGGATTGGAATAAAACTCGAGTCATTGGGCACATTTCCCGCCATTACGGCAGGAGACGCACAGTGGTACGGATTATTTGAGTTTCGGGGTAGTTCTTGACGGTTACCTACTCAATATTTTGCTTTGTTCTTCCATAGGGCGCTTTTAGCTCTAGCGCGTGCGGTCATCGGTGAGGTCGAGCAATTGCACCTCGTTACAACGTATAAAATGTACAAAAAATAACGTTTACTATTAAATAAAAAAGTAATCTGTCAATGTACGTGTATTAAAAATTGCAATTTCATTACATGTATTTCATGTCAAATACAATAATGAATAAAGAGAAAAACTAACTGTTTTAAAGGTGAAATAATTGGTATGTTTTATATTTTATATAATATCATTCGGTAATATTCTAATTATGAAATGAAATCAGACTTTTAATGGCATATTTTATATACATACTTCTTTAAGAAATGTTTAAAATTAAATTAAATCATTATTCGCCTAACAAAACAATGCTTTAAAACATTTTTTTAATAATTAAAGTACAATGTGTCCCGACCAAGGAGGTTGTATACATTATCTGTGGTGAGCGCGCTGCGCGCTTAACGCGCTGGTTCCGAGCCAATAGACCAATAACAGACTTTTTCCACTGATATTGGCAAAATTGTGGTTACGCCGCACAAGCCATACAAACAAGAAGGAGAAGAAGACTTTTCCATATTGGCGCTATTTCGTACATACGAATTTGAGTAATATTTTGGTGGATAAAACTTTAGTAGCAAAAATGTCATGAGAAGAAGAAATAAAGTAGTGTATGCAACTGCATATAATTAGGTATTAAAACACTCGTGTAATCTTATTTTGAAACTCGCCTGCGGCCGTTTCAAAAAACTACTTTCGTGTTTTAGTACCCTCTATATTATATGACAGTTGCATAAACTGCTATTTTTAAATGTACTAAAGTATGTGAAACTATGATTTTAATTCCGTCAATGTGTTATATAAAAGTCTTAGAAATGTCATATGTTTTTGTAATTCTAAGTAAACCACTGTTTATGAGATAAACTGCTTTTAAAACCCTCCTTTTTATCTTCAGGAATTGCCAGCACCTTAAGGTGATCAAGGTTGGTCACAATTATCTCTTAGCGTTGAGAGATTCTTGCAGTAAATAATAATAGTTAGCTAATAGTTTCTGAAAATTTCACATAAAATCATTTCCCTTTCCTAGCAAAAAAAAATATTGATACGACTATAAATACTTTATAGTCGTATAATTTTTTTCACATTAAGGGTCATTAAAAATTAACAAATGCTTCTCGATTATGTAAAAGGAATTAATTTGATTTTAAATTGTTATCATCCTAATGCCATTCGCAAATTTCATAGGCTACGTTCCGGGAAGCGCCGTCAACGCTCACACGTTCCGCTATGGATCAATGCTTGCAATGTTCAACCCAAACGAAACGGTTACGCGGTCACGAAATGCGCACCAAATTTGCTGTCAAAAGTCGCAAGAATCCTATACTTATTTGATGCTTTGACAGTGACAGCTCGCAACGACCGCGAAAACCCACCTTCGATCCGCAAGTATTGAGGTCGCGAACGATGATCGATGGCTTATAAGGGAATTGGTTTGCGAACGCCGCGAGTGTTTTCGGCGCTTTCAGGAACGTAGCCTTAGACAAAGGTAGGTAGGTAGAGCACAAAGAAATATATTGCAAAGCGATGTGAGTTGAATGACGAGAGAAACCTTAGTTTTTTTGTACTGAAATTCTGGTGAGCTTGACATAATATTAAACTATTGTAATAATTAGTTTGACACAAATGAAATGATTATATGTACCCGCCAAACACTTTCGTTATGTACACTCAAAGTCAAAGTCAAAATCATTTATTCAATTTAGGCATCAAAGACGCACTTATGAACGTCAAATTTTCATTATAATGTACTTAAAAGACTCTACCGCCGCGTTCCAAAATATATAGAACCCACCGAGAAAAAGCGGCAAGAAACTCGTGGCCATTCTTTTTATATGGATGTTTACAATGTTTCTACTTAGGTACTACAAATATTATATTTTATGGGTGGCAAAGAGACAGCTTGCCAGAAGTGGAGTATTCCAAGCATCTTTATCTTCTATATAATGTCGAACTTTATAGTAAGCTTTTTTTATTAAAATTTTTTACACTCAACTTTAATTTGTCCTCTGTGAGCTCAGTTATGTGCATTGGGATTTTATTGTAAAAACGCACACAATTTCCTAGGAATGACTTATTAGTCTTCGCAAGTCTAAAACTAGGTACAGCTATCCTATTTGTATTTCTGGTATTAAAAGTGTGGTGATCACTATTTAACTTATATTTATATAAATTTTTACGAACATACATTATATTTTCAAAAACATAAAAGGAAGGCAACGTTAATATATTGATTTCTGTAAATAAATCTCTCAAAGATTCACGGGGACGCATTTCGTATAAAGCTCTAATAGCACGTTTCTGAAGGATAAATATGGTCTCTATATCAGCCGCTGAACCCCATAGCAATATCCCATATGACATTACGCTGTGGAAATATGCAAAGTATACTAACCGCGCCGTAGGAGCATCTGTTAGCTCTCTTATTTTACGTACTGCATATGCAGCAGAACTGAGTCTCCCAGACAGGGCATTTATATGAGGACCCCATGTAATTTTGCGTAAATTTTAATGCCTAGGAAGACTGTTGCCTTGTCCATTACGAGTTTAACTCCATCAAGCGTAACGTTGGACTCCAAATATGGAACAGTAGACAAAGAAACCTTCAATCATTTTGTCTTTTTTGAATTCAGAAGTAAATTATTAGTTGAGAACCATTTAGAGATACTAGATAGAGCGTTGTTTACTTGAATTAGTGTGCTATCTTTCCTATCTACTTTAAAAATCAGAGATGTGTCATCCGCAAATAAAACTATATCACAAAGATCCTTGGCCATAAGTGGCAAGTCGTTAATGTAAACTAAGAACAAAAAAGGCCCTAAAATAGACCCTTGTGGAACACCCATTTAAATTATAGATCCTGAAGATGTTACACCATTTATGCCAACCTTTTGCATCCTGTCAGATAAATATGACTCGATGACATCAAGCGCAGCTCCACGAATACCATAATGGAAAAGCTTTCGAATCAGTATACGGTGTTCCACACAATCAAATGCTTTAGAGAGCACAAAAAACACCAATAGCATCATGTGAGCTCTACGTCATTAACTTCACACCGGCATACTTAGTTGATCTTGTTTTCGTACACTATATTTATATAACGAAAGTGTATAGTTGCGTACTCATTGTATACACACACACACACACAAATACACAAACACACAAACACACACACACACACACACACACACACACACACACACACACACTACATACACCTTTCAACTTGTTTATTTTTAAGATTAGTGTAAAAGAATTATAGATTATTAGATTTCACTATTATGTTTTATTTGAACCTATCTGTAACACAGGCTACGTACGTCCAAATTATACACTTGTACAATATGAAGGAAACGCTGAATCTATAACACAAAATTTTCTTAGTGGGTTCTGCACGCCAATTAAATTGCAACAATACACGGCTCATTTCTAAGCTTAGTCTTTATGTATAAGTACGTTTTAATTTTTTTTTAGTGATAATATTATTATTGTTGTTTTGTCGGTTAAGGGTATTACATTGCCCGATGACCTTGAAGATTTAATACCTATACTAGTATTTTTACTTTGACGCCATCTGCCGACAAACGACTATAATACTATAATACGAACTGAAGATTATCAATTAAGGAATTGTTATTTGTGATGCAACCCAGCAGTCCTAATTTCTACGTATTTTGTACTACCGTGAGACGACTGTACCTGTGAATTTATAGTTCTCCAAAATACCGTTCAAACTCCACACACCCGCGCGCTATCTGCATCAATGTACAGAACAAGGGGAGCAGTAGGATAACTCAATATACTATTAAATTTTTATCTTAAAAAGTTAAGGTAATAGTTTTGTACTAAATTTGACGAACGATAGAGTTAATATAGATTTAAAGGCAGTAATTAAGCTCACTAGGAATATGTTACTGCAATTAACAAGTACAAGTAGCTATTTTTTATTGTTACGCTTTATCTTGAGAACGGCTAGAACAATCTTGATAATTCTCTTTTCTACCGACTTCCAAAATAAGGAGGAGGTACTCAATTCGACTATTAAAATTATTTTTTTATGTTTGTTACCTCATAACTTTTGTCTGGGTGAACCGATTTTCAAAATCCTTTTGTTTTCCATGTAGTTCCATTTGAATTTCATCAAATTCGGTCTAGCAGTTTTTGAGATACACTCCAATAACTGAATAGAATGGAAGTCGGTATAAAATTTTTCAAATTGTACTTTTTGTTGTGTTCATTATTTTCGGGAGAAGGTTATTATTAAAGCATAACCAAGAAAATTTAGGAAGATATGGCGAGTCCTAAGACCTACTACGTGAATGAAGTCACGGGCAGTTAGTATTAAATATAATGATGTAAAAATAAACGTCTTTTACTCGGTCAATATAAATAAATTACAGTTATGGCTTGTATAAGTAACAATATTATCTCATTATTTGTACCGAGTGGAACCTAGGCTGAGTGGATGTTGAGCCTACCAAGTTTGAATGTGATAGACGATACTTATATGACAGCAAGTGTTAATAATAACTTTCATTATAACAATTGTTTGATGTGCAACGCGATATGAGAACGATAAGATTCTTAGAACTTTAACTATACCTATATTAAATTATTACTCGATTGAGTTAAAAAATATTCCCTCCCCCGTCGGGATGTGAATCGTAGGAGGCGAGGAAACCCCACTACGAGCTGGTAGGCCACTTCTTCTTGAGGCCGTCTTGCTCGGCACTTACCACCGCTGTCTCAGTTATTCTACCACGAAGCAACAGAGCGCAAGCATTGCCTTTGTAAGAGTGTCTAGGACACCTTAGCAAGGGAAATACTGGGCGAAAGAGACTCAAAAACTAACCTCTCGGGGTGACGAGCGTAGTGCAGTACTCCGCAAAACGACAGTTCTATACGCTGATTGGTATTAGCTACTGCCATTGGTAACCGTAATGCTTACCATCAAGCCCATGACTTACCCTCATGTTACTTAATTGTAAACAAACTAATCGGATTCATCCCACTCAAACACATCATTCATAAAGGGGTTTACTAAACAAACTGGATGTACTACCATTCCACTACAGATAAACCCTGATTGCAGGAAAAACTATTACCACCAATGGACTTTGTGTAAATTGATTGACTAGTAGAGTATTTTCGCAAACGCGAACACTAACCGATTTATGAAACAAAGATTTTTTTAAATTTATTTTATGAAAATCAAATGAACATACGGGCAAGTTGCGCTTGAGCGTAATTATTATACTTGCCCATGACAGTTCTAGTCCTATACCGTGCTTAGTTTTACGTAACACTGCCTTATGCTCGTCACCCTGAGACATTGGTTTTTGAGTCTCTTTATCCTAGTAATTTCACTTACTACAATGCCCTTCATGCAGTAATACTTGCCGTAGAAGAATACCTATCTGACACTGTGGTACCTACCAAGTCGGTATTTTGTACACGAGACCACCTAGTGAATATGCATAAAGATGATCCGTAGTGTAGTGTGCAATGTAGAGCTTCTGTTCTATATTTTGCTCGCCCAACGTAACCTGTACATTTGCGGTTTTCACTTGCTTGCGTTCACATCTGGCGGAATTCCGGCTGGAGTGAAATAGGTGTCCTAGGAAATTTGATATTTCTCTGTTCAAGCTCGCAGAAAAGATTGGAAAAGATTCCTTTAGGTAGATTCAGGTAGTCATATGGGTCTTACACGTTTCCCTGAATAGTCGTAGTAGAGTCTGGCTGAATTAATAGGATGATAATATAGCAAGAACAGATGTGGTTTCTTGATGAACGAAGGGTAAGCGTACTCTACGATACGATAACGTAAAGTAGCTGCGTAACAGTGATATGTAAAGTTTAGACGGAAAATGAAGTATGTGTAGATTGAAGGACTATCGAGAGTCCTCCAAAATAAATCAAGAAACCTCTCCGTGAGTCACGACGGTTCTTTCTCTTAACCACACATGGCGCAATTCCTGGAAAAGTATGATTTCTGAGAAATCTATTGTATTTTTGGCCAAATATGGCGAATAGCGTGTCTACGGTTATAACTAATTTAACACATGTGTATGTTCATAACATTTGTAAAACTACAAAAATACATAATTCTTATGCCGCTTTCAGTGCTCGAACGACGGTACGCGCGTACTGTCGGTCGCGCTTGTCATTTGTATGAAAACTCACAAATGGTTTCAGTGCTCGACCGACCGTATGCACGCGTATACCGTACGATCGGTTGTGCGTATCGTCAGCGCGCGGACGGTCGGGCGAGCACTAAAACCGGCCTTAGTCTGGTATATTAAAGTCTATATTTGAAAACTCTTCGTGTCGTAAAATATCACTAAATTGTGAAAACATTAACAAAAATAAAACCATAATTTTTGTTTTCGCCGAAATAATGTTATTTTTGTAAAAGTTCAGAGTAAAAGAAAATGTTATCAACACAGCCAGAATTTTGGGATCTTATTTTTATAAAGTAATTTTCACTACGTTCGAAAGTCGTTAAATAAACGTCATGTTATCTTATTCATTCATTAACTTTGCTACGATCATTTTACTGGCGTGTAGACTTGCTTTTCAAGCCCTTTACGTAGTTCCATGCAAAAATGTGCTTATTATCTTTTAGCACAACCTTGTGCTCATAACTTTTAAGCATCAAAATACCTAGATGGACCTTTCAACTAAAATAGTGTAGTCTAAACAAAAATAGGGCGGTCTACAAAGTTCACATTATCAATATTTAAAATTCTAAGTAGCGTGAGTTCATTACCTTATCATATCAATGCCGCCATTTCAAAATTAACTTTTTTAATACCACATATAAAACAAGAAAATTGTATGTGTTGTACATTAAAGTAAATTATATTTTTCTCTGCCCCGCGGATATAGAATGTTTCCCAAATACAAAACTAAACTGAATCTTGTTCTTTTTCGATTGTATCCTTTTTTGTAAAGGCAATAAACCGAGTCTCTGAGTAACTGTATGTTTATTTTAGCCGAACATCAAACGTTCACAGAAAAACAAAGACACAAAGTTGTCCTGTTCCAAACGTTTAGTTCAATGACAATTGTCACACAAAAGGCTGTGACGGATAAACTTTGAAACGTAAACAAAAACTGGGACATTGTCTAAAAGTCAAATTATATGCTCTAACTACAACGTAGAGATTCAGCCCACAGACACAATGTAATAGCAAGTCCGTTGTTGGATTCACGCAGCTAAAACTCAAAAGCAAAAAAAAATTGTCCATCAAGAAATATTTACCAATCAATTTTCGTTATATAATTATGTACGCACTATCGCTTGCTTACGAAATAAATACTACAATACGGAAGTTAAGTGTGCATAAATACTCTTGATCGATCAGATTAAAGTTACCAACCTTTTCGATAGATGTCGCTCATCTAAATACGAAGGTTGAAATCAAGTAGAGATCAGTAGTAGCAATAGACTAAAATTGCAAAATTTACTAATCATCTTTATAAAACGAGTCGATTCCTAAATAGACACAAATAATTTTAATGCTTTCCACGAATTACTTATTTAATTGATTTTCTAATTACTTGCAACCGTTTTTATATGAAAAAGGTTATACCTATGTTAGTTCTTATAAAATTCATCTACGTCACTCAAAAGTTCAAGAGAAAGGTTATGAGATACTAAAAAATAGAACATTAATTGAGATAATTATATTATATAGTTCATATTATAGTGTCAAGCGTTTATAAGTAGCGCGTGTTTTAAAAATTTGAAACTCGGTAGTGATGACTATTTTCCTTTCTATTAATGATTTCACATTGTTGGCACTAATAATTATGAGTCTCCATCATTTATTATATCTACAAAATTATCTTACAAATTCACCCATTTTTGAACTCAATCGAAGCTTATACACTGCGGTACACTGTATACTAAAGTGACAGTAACATTTCTACCGCAATGATAGTTGTTTGATTAAAAATAAACCTTAGCCTATCACAATAGAGCTTAGATTCGAAACTGAACTTGATGCTGGAGATTATAGTAAAAACTTTGAGCGAATCGTTTAGATTGGACTGTGAATGGGCGATTTGAATCTTGCTACATCATGAATCGAGTATATGCTGAGATTTCAATATAGATGGAGAAAAGTAGCTATGTCAGACGAGGAGTGTTTGTTTATGCGAGTCAAGACTGTAAAAGTGTTCTTGACATAGATATAGATCCATCCAAACATAAAAAAGTAGTTCAATTTAAGCGTATATGGTGGTGTGAAAAACTTTATTTATTAATCTAATACCTTTACAGGAGCAATTCTTGTTTCTAATTTGTACATCCCACTATTATTATAAATGTGAAAGTTTGGATGGATGGATGGATGGGTGGATAGATTATTTTAATGGATGTTTGTTACTCAATAACGGCACAGAACGGCTGAAAGTATCTGGTTAAAATTTGGCAAAGAGATAGATTATAGCCTGGAATAGCACATAGGCTACTATTCATCATCAACATCATCATCATCTATCACCATTAGGGTGAAACAACCTAATATTCTTGGGTGCAGCATTGAACAAGCAAAATAACAAGATCTCCACCGACGCCAAGATCGTAATGATGTGATGATGACATACTTTCTGTCAATAGAGTTCTGTCAAATATGTGTCAGTTTCTGATAGCTTATGGTGCGTTTGAATAGCCCCAAGTTGAGAAAATAACACTAAAACGCTCACAAGGGCGTTCGAATTGGAAATCTGTGGGTGAAAATGTCGTTTAGGGTTTTTTTGTTCACCGTTCGCAAATCTAAAAAAGCGCTATTTATGCCACCGAAAAGAATAATTATTGACCCACGTCCGGAACACGATTGTTTTTGATAGTTTTTTGACAACTACCTATTTGACAGCATGATCGTGCGATTTTAGATCTTATGTTTAGTTTAGCGTTCGAGTAGAGTGTGGGAAAAGTGGCAAAAATAACGTTTTTTAATAACGCTTCACGAACGCTTTAACAAAAGAGCCAACAATGGCAACGCCACCAATGCCCTCATTGCTTAACGGACGCACCTCAAGTCAAAAGCACGCAATGATTTTGACAGCTCGATACACTAGACGTGCTCGGCGATAGAGTCGGCATGTCATCCGTCTTTGTTGTTCAGCCGACTGTGGTCGAGCGATTCCGCCATCCATCATATTAAAGTTCAAGTCATTTATTTCGCTTTAAATTGTGGTTACAATGAAAGATCTTATAGCTATAATGTTTAGTACAACACAACTTTTGCCTATTTGGCATGTAAATCTTAATCTAAAATTATATTAAATTTAAGGTAATAAACATCAAAATCCTAAGTTAACTAGGAAAAATCAACAAATATTTATATTATATTAACGGGGCTTAGCTTAAGTCCCGTTAATATAATATAAATATGTGTTCAAATCATGAAAGTATAAAAATTACTATCAACAAATATGTTTATAATACACGACACTGTAGGTACTATACTCTATACTACTATTTTAATGATAAACTAAAATTATACTATATGTTTGATATTAGGATGGGCTATATTTATGGTCATTATGTGAAAAGAAATGATTGATTTGATAAAAGCTACAATCAATTAACCATCTGAAAAGTTTGACTTTGAATTTTGGGAGTGGAAGTGATTTTAATGATTCTGGGGTTTTATTAAACACTCTAAACGCCATAATATAACAATTTCTGCGGTAAAGCTCATTATTACACTGCGGAAACACTAATCTGTTCGGAAATCTTGTGCAGTAGCTACGGTTATCGCACAAGTTATTGAAAGGTTCAGGGGGTTCTACTCGCTGTTTTCTATTAATCAAGTAACTCTTACACCAATCATAAGCAACCCCTCGAACACCGTAGTTTTCAAGCTTCTTTAGCAATGTCTTGTGGCAAACAAAATCGAAAGCTTTGCTCATATCAAAGTAAACTGTTTTACTGACAAAGCAACACTAAAGCTGCATGACAATAGATGGCGTTGTTAAGCACCACTAAACCAGTGAGTTGAGGTTTGAGGTTAGACCAAGAAAATCAATTGTTTACTTATGAGCCAAGCTTGTTCATCCAGGTACCTACTCACGTTTTCTTTGTTTGTTAGGTTTATGCAGGTGACTCTGTCCGCATCAAGTAAGATAATCGAGATCGGGATTAACCCGTGGAATCTGGGAAAAAGTAGCCTATATGTTAATTATCTCCACTGCAAACATTTCCTTTTATAATATTGGTAGCTCCGTCATGTAGTTCCACTCGCTATCATGATCCGGAGTTTTTTTTTACTATGTAGGTATGAAACCAACTTCAAAAAGTTATTTCACACTATTTAGTGTGAAATCACTTTTTGAAGTCGGTACCATGATAGTTCTAAAGTACCTATTTTCACAATAGTGTGCGCATGGTACCGACTTCAACAAGTTATTTCACACTTTTTGGTGTTGAAGCCGGTTCCATTTTTTGGAAAGTTTTTTTCGCATCTTTCTAATGATTGTAAGCTACTTATGGAATCGATTTCGATTTACTTATGGATCCAAACACTGCGATCAGTTATTGGATTCTAACTCAAGAAATGCTTAAGCAATCTATAAATTTCAGTATTTGAGATCGCTTAAGCAGGCGTTAGTGCTTTAAAAAGTAATACCTACTATAAAAATTACAAGGGTTGCAATGTCAATACGAAAGTTTAAGTATTTCTAAAATAATGCATCTTTGGGTTGGATGGTACTGTCAAAGCTGTCCAATAGATGTCGCTCCGTCCCCGCAAGACGGTTAGTCAGATAGAAAGTTAAAATTCGATGATCGGACCAGAAGCTCGGTGGCCTAGTTGGTCAATGGCGTCTGACACGGAGAGTCAGAAGACGCGGGTTCAAATCCCGTCCGCGGATGTAAATTTTTCTCTCTATAAATTTCAAAAAAAATATTATAGAAATCGGATTAACTAACTAACTTTGTAAAAAGTTATGCGAGATCATACACAAAAAATATACGTGTTGACTGAGAACCTCTAAACTAAATGAATTACAAATTAAATTGAAAATATGTTATTATTCTGTGTAATTTAAAGATAAAAAGCTTATTTGTTGAATTGCTTAACTTTCGATTGTTTCTACGCCCCCGTTTGGCAACTTGTTAGCCCAGTTGGAAATAACCGTGTCTTCAAAGCGAGGGATCCCAGATTCAATGCCTAGCCGGGGAAATATTAATGTGATTAGCAAACGATGTTTGCTCTTGGATCTTGAATGTTGTTGATGAATGCTAGTGCGGTGGTATGTGTACTTTTTCATTTTAACTAACTTAAAAAAAGAGGAGGTTTGTCAATTCGATCGTATATAATGTGTATATATATTATATATGTGTATATTTATGTGTGTTCGCATATAACTGCGTCGTGTATGAAACGATTATGTTGATTCTCCTTTTGTTTGGTAGAGTATAGTTGCTACCGAGGTGCTCTTATTTAAATTTCATGAAATTTGGCCTAAACTAACTGAAAAATGTTTCGCGTATTTTGATGTCATCGTTGACGGTGTATCCTGTAAGTAGCGGGTCACTAAAATGGGTAAAACATTTTTTTTAATTAAAAATAGAACCGACTTCAACACTAATGATAGTTCAAAGTACCTATTATCACAATATTGTGCGCATGGTACCGACTTCGACAAGTTACTGCATACTTTTCAGTGTTGAAGTCAGTACAATTTTTTGGCAATCAATTTTAAAACTATTATAGTCATCTTTGTACTTTAGGACCGATGAATGCAAATAGCCTCCAAACTGTATATAATACAAAGAACATTTTACCGGTGTCCTATTTCCTCGGCGTTCTCCAAACCCGTGTCCGATAAATTGAGTTAGACGAACATTACTGAATTTCCTAAAAGTATGAGTGGATTAAATTTTTTTCGTCACATTTTTTGACTCGTCCGCCGACTACAAAGGACGTCCTTAAATTGTTCGAGGGAGTAAAAAAGTTAAGCTCGGGGGCACATACATATTTTTATACCTGTATATGATAAATTGCTCAGTTATGCTTCTTATTTCTTTAGATGAAGAGTCAGTTTTGAATGTTTCATAACTGTGTTAAGGTAAAAAGTTACGTGTGGTTGACTTGACCGGTAACGAACGTGCAAACATGGGTTTACCTTCGAACAACTTTTAGGTTCGAATATTTGGTCAGGGAAAAATGTTTTTTGGAATGTCTTTTGGTTAGAAAAATCTTTTGTCAGAATTCTTCTTTAGTACAAACATATTAGAATCAAAGCATAATATATAATCGCGATACATTTTCAGTATAGTACGTATAATATAACGACCTACAAAAAAAAGATCCCTTAAGAAATTTCTTTTTTTTTTCTTTTGGGTGTATTTTATTTAACTCATTAGTTGTTTCGAATAAATTAACTTGTCATCATCATCATTATCAGCCGGAAGACGTCCACTGCTGAACATAAGCCTCCCCCATAGAACGCCATATGGACCGGCTACTCGCTTCCTGCATCCAGCGATTCCTCGGGGTTATTTTTTTTATTTATTTATTTATTTATACACAAGACAGTATACAATCAAGTTAGAAATAGGACTTAAACTAATGCAGTTTTGAGCTTGATTGTATTCCACAAATTTGTGTAATTATAAAAACAGAGTGAAATAGACGGATAAGATATTGGGTTTTACCGAATACACACAACTGCGAAAACATATCGAAGGTATGTGCATACAGTACTAATTAATAGCGTTGATTGTCATTCGGAGAAGCCAGACTCAACACGGAGTTTGTATCTGGTCTGTTTATTTTGGGTCTGGTATAAGCCAAAAAATGGTTGTGACGAGGTCGTCGGTCCACCTAGCGGGGACGGCCTACACATCGTCTTCCAGTGCGTGATCTCCACTCGAGAACCTAAAGCAGGTTCTGGAGTGGAAACCACGCAATGGAAACTGGCCCAATTGACTTTCATCTCTCCGTATGTTTAGTCCTCTTATACAGGTCGCATTTCTCAAGCAATCTTGACAAAACTTGGTATGCATGTTCTGCTATTTTTTTTTGTCGTCGATGATTTTGAGTAGGGGTGGGGTACTATTCCTCAAAAGGGGGAAGTGGTTTCCGAGATAATAGGTTGTGCAGTACTGCGAAAAATTCCCGCTGATAAGACTATGTGCTCGCGAAATTTACTGTTCGCAGAACTACTAACAAATACATCGAATAATATATATACTCATAGTAACGAGCATTTTAAGCTTGTTATAATGCGATTATAGCTCAGAAGTAATGAGGGTCCGCCACTAGTACGACGGCCCCTGGATCGACGCTTATTGCTTGTGGTTTTGGGGAAGGCACTGTCGTGGCGTGATGAAATCAACAGCATCAGGCCGTTTCTGGTGCCCGTCTGGGTAGCTACCACGCTCAAAATGTAAAACCAGATATGCCATTCTAGATAAGATCTAGTCTGATACCTTCGACTTACTACGTAACTACAACAGCTACGTTAAATTGGTGCTTAGTCAACACTTCTATACAGATTAATAAAATGTCTGTTTTCAATTCCAAATAAACAGCTTTTTACTAAATGCATATGAAAGTATATACGGTACTTATCTGTTTGTCTGTTGATCCGGCTAATCTCTGAAAAGGCTGGACCAATTTTTAGGGGACTTTCACTGACAGATAGCTGATGTTATAAGAAGTAACTTAAGTTTATTTATTTTAGAAAAAAATACGTTAATTTAGAATAAAACTGTCTGTTAACCTTATCGCGATTAAACGCCTAAACTAATTGTAATCAAATTAGGCAAGGTTATATATTATATCCCGAAATAGTACATAACATATGACTCTTTTCCTCATCATCATCATCATCATCATCATCCAAAGGTGGAACTAAAAATATAAATGTTACTCATTTGTCAACAGGCCGGTTAACGCAGTTGGTAAATCCCTGCATTCTGAGCCGCTGGTCCCAGGTTCGATTCCCGGACAGGCCCAACATTTGTGTGCAGGAACATGTACCGCGCCTTAGGTGTGACACACGTGATGCGGAGATAAAAAGCCTCAGTAACTATCTAATCCGTGGAATTGCTAACGCGGGCGCACCCCGTGTCTCACCGCTCACATACCTCGCGAAATAGCGGTTCCAGTAGGAATATGGTAAACTTCTGTGCTCTGCTGTTTCACCCGCGCGATGATCATGATGATGAATCAAATATAGCGTAAGATACTTAGGGCATAGGTTTCTACTGGTGAACGAATTTTTAAACCAGTTATGTAGTTTATGCGTTTATCCGTTACAAACCAACTATCAAATCTTTCCTCTTTATTTTTAGAGTAGATAAGGATTAAACCAAGATACGAATAATGTGTTCAAGTTTGTACTGGCGTTAATATCGCATATTTTAACACGGAGTAGTAACTGTGACATAACTTAAATAAGTAATGTAATAGTTATACATTGCATTGCATACTTTTTTGTAGAGATCAATATTCTTTACAAAACTCTGGTAGGTACATCACTTTGCTCTATAGTCAATAGTTTCTGCAGCGTACGTGATATAAGAATTTTTAAACGTTACTATTGCATATTCTAACGTGTAAAAGTAGTTGTCTACGAGCGGGATGAAAAACAAGGAGGGATATTTCCAAAAAGGTTTCGCGAGTGGAATAAAATGCACAGGCGCAGCAATGGTTACCAATAAAGCACTGACATAGAAACTATTACACGCATCGGTGGCGCGGCTGCGTCATCCTACCCCGTCCCGCGCCTAACTCCCTTCAGCTCCCCGCACCTGTACATGTTATCCGAACGTTAGACCATCTTTATTTGCCGATGAAGTTATAAGAATGTACGAACATTTATAATAATATATATATAAATGAAATTAAATATAAAATAGATCCCATCGTCCACAGTAGTTATTGTGACATAACTGTAATGGTAACATATATGGTAATGCAATTTTTTTTGCAGATATTAATGTCTTCTATAAAACTGTAGTACAACACTTTGCTCTATTGTCAATAGATGCCACAGCGTACGCGATATAAGGATTTTTATTGATATTTTTTTCACACCTTGGGTTTTATATCGCGGTTTTCATACTGATCCCTATTTTTTTTGAAAATATTATATAGCCTGTGTTACTCAGTGATAATGTATCTTTTTAACAGCAAAATATTTTTTAATACAGTTGCTCAAAAAGTGGCGTATTGCAGGGACGTATAGCGTTCGGGATGTGGGCTATTACATAGGTACTCGTGTTTTTTTTACCTTTCCCGAACGCGTGCGTTCTCTTTCCCAACTGTCAAAATAATGTCTATTAAAAAGAAAAACCAACCATGAAGTTTTTACAAAAAACTATTTTTAGTAGGTTTTATGATTCATGCAATTACGTATGTTTCTAAAAAGAAGCTACTAATTTGTTTCAATATCAGATTTAATGTATTGATTGAATGAGATAGGTTAGGTTTCATTTCATTTTATCTCATTAAATTTAATTTTCATTTCATATCAATAAAACAATTCTACTGAAGACTTGGCTGTATGGGCATAGTTCCCTTTGCCTACCAGAATGGGTGAAGAGAAAAAAATCTCTGCTTATATTTGTACGGTTGGCGCCATTTTCCAGCGTGCGGAACCGTCATTGCAACTTGTTCCGACTTTCAACCCTCGCCTTCGGCTGCGCCTCGGCTCAGGTAGACATTTGTCGGAACTCTTTGCAATGACAGCCTTTCCTCACTTGTAATGAAATATACTATTTTAGAAATCGCTTCAGTAGTTCTTAAGTTTATTCGTTACATACAAAAATACTTGCAAATATTTCCTCTTTATATTAGTATAGATAAGTAGGTACATCAAAATGACTGCAATCCTCAAGTAAATAAACTGAAATGACTAATTCATCCGGCCATTTGAACAAAACTAACTTGCTTACCCGTTCCGTTCCGCCATGCGACGAGATATAGCGACGGCACGGCGAGACCGCGTGTTGCATTTGGTCGCGTGTGTCGAGCAAATATGATTTTTGTGCACGTTTCTGTTGTAGCCATGATTAGCGTAACACGTGAACTGGATAAATAAGCAATTTTGTACAAAAAGTAAACAGCTATGGACATCACTTCTACATTCGTGGCCACCTCCAACGTATCTTGTTACCCTGGTAGCGTATAAGCCAATGGGGAATAGTGAACTATTTTTGTCCACAAATTGAATTGAATTGAAAACTTAAATACGTAATAATTTACTGCAATAGCCCAACAATTTCGAATTTCCCCCAAAGGCAAGGAAATATTTACCTTTTACAGTAAGTTATTTTAAATTATACATGTTATTCGTATATTCAAGTAAATTAATTTCTTAAAAAGTCGGCACGCTTAGTTTCAATACGATTCAATACGTGATACCTTTTTTTTTTTTTTTTTTTTCCGTGTGGGGAATGCTCTTACGCATCCCCGCCAACCTGGGGAGGTTCAACGGGGTATGTCGGACTCGTCATCTACGCGCTAACTGCACCCATAGCAGCAAGCAGACCATACCGACTAAACCCCACACGGTGTTCCTACGGGCGTCTTGATGCCGGGTCAGCGGGTACGTTTTGGAGTCGTCCGTGGTCCCGGCGGCGTTAGTCATGAAGACCCCATCCGAGTGTCGGAGATTCTCCATCTCCTTCTCTATGAGCGGCGCGCGGGAACACCGCGCGCGCCATCTCGGGGCTGTAGCTATATGAGCAGCGGACTCGAAAGCGCCTGCCTCGAGCACCTGCTCTCCGGCGGCGGATCGGCAGAGTAGATGTTATTTCTCGCTCACGCTCCGCTGCCTCCTTCTGCGACACCACTTGTTCGCAAAAGGCTAGAGCCGCCTCCCATGACTTGTCGCTGTCCAGCATTGCCTTGATCAATGCTGGCAGGGAGAGGTCGTTTCCCACCTCAGCGACGAGGATACTACGTTCCACCGCCCACGCACTACACTCCTTCAACGTGTGTTGAGCGGTATCCTCGTCGTAACTGCAATGGTGGCATTGCGTTGTTGGCTCCCTTCCAGCTATGCGGCACAGGTACTTACCAAAGCAACCATGCCCTGAAAGTACCTGCACCAGCCGGAAGGTAAGACATCCATGGCCTCTATCCAGCCAGTCCTTAAGAACGGGCCGGACAGCCTCGACGGTCCAGCTACCGGCCCTTGGTTGGGCGAGTCGCTCCTTCCACTTTTCAACCAAAGCCCGTCGAGCTTGGAACTTCCAGGTCTCTATTGCCCTTGGTGGGGGAAACACTCCTTGGAGGTGGAGATCTTTGCGCCACTTGTACATAGCGGCAAAGATCTGCGCCTCCAAGTCCCAGGGAGGGGATCCCGCCAACAGACACGCCGCATCGTACGAGATAGTGCGATAACCGCGTATTACCCCAACGGCCATCACCCTCTGAGGTTTCCTCAGGAGGGCAATGGATTGTTCGGTCAGGGTCTCCACCCACACTGGCGCTCCGTAGAGCGCCATGGATCGCACCACGTCCATATATAAGCGACGAATTAGCGCACTGGGGCCTCCGAGATTAGGAAGCAGCCGTTTCAGCGACGCGGCTGCAGCCATCAAACGCGGGACCAAGCGGGTGAAGTGTTCCCGAAAGTTCCAACGGCTATCAAGGACGAGTCCAAGGTATCTAACATTGGACTCGACCTCAATACGGGTTTCACCAATGGTGACGTGGGCACCCCTCGGTGGCGCCCGCCGCGGGCCATGAAAGCACATGGCTTCTGACTTGTTGAGCGCCACCCGGAGTCCCAACATCCCTATTCTGCCAACAACGAGTGCCACGGCTTCCACTACAAGACGTGCAGCCATCTCGTATGTCTCACCCCGGGCAGTTACAAGCGTGTCGTCTGCATAGCAGGTTACGTTGGTGCCCGGGGGGAGATTTCCTCGCAGCACCCAATCGTATCCGATGTTCCACAGGAGTGGCCCGAGAACCGAACCCTGTGGAACACCGCACGTCATTTCTCTGTTCCGCAGCCCACCGCCGCGTACTGGGTACGAAATATACCTTTCAGAAAGGTAGGACCCGATAATCCGACTAAGGTAGGGAGGCACGTTGTGGTACTTCAGTGCCTCCCTTATACAGTCCCACGGCATGGAGTTAAATGCATTGGCGATATCTAATGATACTGCCACCATTATCCCGCGGTGGGACACCACCTCATCTGAGTAGGCTTTAATGCGATTGATGGCATCAATCGTCGACCGACCCACTCGGAAACCATATTGGTTGTCGGACAAATCAGGGCCCACCTCACTAAGGTGCCGATTCAGCCGACCTGCTACCACACGCTCAAATAGCTTGTCGGCCTCGTTCAACATAACTATAGGGCGGTAGCCTGACGGAGACAATACGTGATACCTGCGTTATCTATTGTACATATCGGTAGCGTGTATATTTGTTTCTTATGAACGCTAGAACGATTCAATGCTTATTAAATGTCCCACAAATTGGGCATTTATGGCGACCACAACATAACTTACACGGGCTGCGTCCCATATGTGCAGAATGGGATCTTTCTTTCGTCCTGACTACAATGCACTTTGTAGCAGTAGATAACTTGGATATATCTCGATACAAGCTAAGGCCTTCTTTGCATAATGTATATCAAGCATAAACTATGTGTGATTTAAAAAAAAAATACATGAGCAGAATATCTTTACATACCTGCGAATTAAATTTCCACATCGGACACTTCAGATTTCATATGCGTCAGGACGTATATACCGCCAACACCTGGTTACAATTTTTTTATTACATATTGTAAATAAGTGTATCTAATGTTTAAACTGTTGATTGTCATCTTGAAAAAAATTAAGTGAGTAATACCAAAATTAACGGGTGGGTGTGACTGATGGCAATGATAACCGTTTTCTACCGACTTCCAAAAGGAGGAGGTAATCAATACAACTGTATTTTTTTGTTTTTTTTTTAATGTTTGTTACCTCATAACTTTTGACTGAGTGAACCGATCCTCAAAATTTCGTTTGAAAGCTGGTGCTTTACGTGTAGTTCCATTTAAATTCCATCAAATTCGGTCTAGTAGTTTTTGAGATACACTCCAATAATTGAATAGAATGGAAGTCGGTAGTAAATTTTTCAAATTGTACTTGTTTTAAACACACACAAACTATAACCCTATAAATGTGTGTCAAATTTGAATCTCTCAACTAACTATTATTACTACCTAGATATCAATTGGTAGAATACAGAAGCTGTCCGTTGAAGAAAACCTAATAACTTACCCTAGTTTCTGTCCAAGCCGCATTGCTTCCGTTCCTTGTTTCGTTTTAATACTTGTCTTTTACCGCCATTTCCATTACTACGGAATAAATGCCTAATTCTAGGATCAAACGCCTCATATTTGTTCACATGACCAAAACGTTGGTGTCTTTTTCATGAAGATAAGCTTTGCCCGTCAAGGCTGCAGTGTCGCCAGTGTTTTGGGAATGTTTCCAACTGACTTTTGTTTTGTTGGAATAATTTTGTATAATGATTAGTTAATATGTTTATAATGGTACTATCGACTGCCCGCAACTTCATTCGCGTAGTAGGCTCGGCCTTCGGCCTCGCCATATCCTCCCGCCTTTTCTGGGTTTTTCTTTCATAACAACCTTCTCCTGATAATAATTAAAACAATAAAAATTATTAGCGAGATTGTTCTATCCGTTCTCAAGTTATAGCGTGACCAGGAGAAATAGGGGTTCATTTTTATATTTATAGCTTATATTACTGTAGTCGTTTCTACTTTGTTTTACCAGGTCAAATGTTGCTTTATCAAGATCCGCCTTGTTACTCTTCTTATGAGAGATATTCTGCCTTCAATCAGTGGGCTACACACACTAGTGTGCCCAAGTAGTTGGAGCGCGCGGCACCGGGTAGATTTACTTGCTTTGCTACTACTTCAAACATAATATCAGGAGCCCAAGTATCTTAATTACTGAACCGCGTTATCGCAACTCAATTGTATAAAAATTGTAATTTTTGACAGTTTTCGTAGTCTGCAGTGCGATTGTCTAATGATTCGTCATTGCGTTCGTCGACGAGCTCACTGATGTCAAATACTTTATGAGATATCGCCCTTGTACATAAGGTTGTTTTTCCAACGTTTCTTGTCATCTCATCATTTGTTTCACGGATGTTGTCAAAGATGCAACGATGTTTGCGCTTAGAGAATCACACGGCATTCCACTATTAAGATTCGATCGCGGGCCAGCGGCTTGCTATCGATAGTTTTTGACTTAATTGATCTCCTGTACACTATTGTGTTGCGAGTGCGTTGCAACGGTGGCGTAATTTGGCAGTCTGATCCATAAATTAAACTTCCGTGATATGTTGAAGGTTTTTGGGATCAAAATGATTAAAAAAGTATTATTTTATTGCTGTTAAAAATCCACTGTATTGATGGTTTGAGTGACGCCAGATAGACATAATGTTTTCAATCTTATTTCAGTGGTAACATTCGCAAGCCGTAACACAGCCATACGACAGCAATGCGATTGCAATACAACTGAGATTGAGAAGAAGATTTAACAGACTACCGAATTTGACATTAAAGGCAGTTCAATCGCAGAAGCATCGCTATAGCGTGACGTTTGTCTATAGCTAACAGACTTGGGCCCCGGGTACTTCGATGGTACTAAGAAGTTAGTTTAAGTCCAGGCACCTCGAGTCTCGAACAAAAATAAAACAAAATGAAAAAGAATGAAAATGTTGTGAATTTATTTGAGTAGCGAAATAAGTCACGAAGCGAAAGTGGTTACAAAAAGTCTTGTTAACGGTTGAAAGGAAATAAGGTCGAGCTAACACCGCCCAATCGACTTTCTAACGTATGAATCGATAACGGCACCCCGAAACGAAAGCAAAGTCATTAATTCCACCAAGGAGAAATTAAAATCCGATACGACACAAATTTCCCTCTTTCTCTGTACGTTCAAATAATTCTTTTTAACTTTACAATATCGAACAATTTTCAACTCTACGTACAAATATGTTGAACTCACAATAAGTTGTACTTTGTAAAAACTTAGGTCAAAAACGTGTTGTAACAAAGAGACCTCTGGATTTAATTTGCAGTACATTCCTTATCGGTTTTTTAGCGTTTATCTGAGTTTGATTACATTAGAGTAAAATGTTTTTGGCCATTACTCTACCAAATACATTCTGATTAAATATGTTTATGTTTTGGATAAATTTAATACTGCTTTCGATCAGATATGCGGATATACGGATAGAAGTAATTGCTTACATTTAATATTATACGAGTTTTTAATATGCACTAGTTTACCATTTAGTACACTTAGACGAGATCACCCAAAAGCAGAGTTTGTATTTTATCCTGATTTGTAGAGGAGACATTTTAGAGAACAAATTATTTTTTTAATAAGTAATACTGTTGCGCCCCGTGGTTTCACCCGCGTTGTGGTGAATGGTGATGATGATAGTGATGATGAAAAGTATCATAGGTGTTAATTCAGCGCATCATCTACCTCCATACCAAATTTTATCAAAATTGGCCCGGTTCACCAGCGTGGTGATGGATGATGATGATGAAAGTATCCTACGTGTTAATAAAGCGCCTTAACTACCTCCATATCAAATTTCATCAAAATTGGCTCAACCGCTTGAGCGTGAAAGAGTATCAAACACCCATACGTCCATCCATCCATCCAAACTTTCACATTTATAATATAAGTGAGATCAAATAAAGGCATCAAGAACAATCTCATTGTCTTTAGCTAACAACGTACCAAACAACTATATAAACTAGCTTCCATATCGAAGTACTGTCTGTGAGACTTAG
Source organism: Selenia dentaria (assembly GCA_917880725.1). NCBI lineage: Eukaryota > Metazoa > Arthropoda > Insecta > Lepidoptera > Geometridae > Selenia > Selenia dentaria. The sequence goes on along the minus strand of OU862890.1, from coordinate 33,320,738 downwards.
CATCGTATACCCGAAGAACGCTCAGTAATTAATCTATGCTAGAGATCTGAGATGTGTATGGCGTTTCCTGCCTATATAATTTCAAAAACTCAACTCAATTGTCGACACGGATTGACAGAAGACGCAGGTTCAAATCTCGACCGAAGATGTAAATTAATATCTCGAAAATTTCAATGTTTGTTACCGCAAAGCAGGTGTTAATGCTTTAAAAATCATATTATAAAAACTAAGCATTTATATTTTTTTCCTTGTCTATACGTCGTTATAGCCACGCTAATATTTAAAACGACTTGACCGTTTTCATAAGACTTTCACTGGCAGATAGATAATATGTTTTAAAGAGTAACTTAGGTTACTTTACCTATCAGGCTTCAGCCGTCACGCGTCAAAACCGGGCGCAGCTAGAACTGAATATGAAAATGCGGATGTCGTACTATCAATTATAGAATTCAATGCTTCAAAGCTGTCTCTTAAACATAATATGCGGGTTTTGTACAGTCCACCTTCCACCCCGAGCCTGAACCCGTCATCGTATCCTGTCGTGTTACGTTATTAGATTAATCGACTATCAACAGCCATTACCGACCGGATATGAACGGCGAACGGTCACCGTCCGTCGCCGTCATACGGACGAGTTCATTTATGTTCATTTGCAGAAAATTGGGTTGTCAGGTATTGGGATGTTATTGCGTGGTTCGTGTTCATAATGATTGCAAATTCATTTCTGTATGATTGTGAGCTAGATTGAATTTAAGAACCGGCTAGAACAAGTGTGACATTAACCGGAATTTTAATTTTTCTTTGACATATTTTGCATACACAATAAGAAAAGGAGATGACAGTGTTGAAAAATATCATTGTTTGATTATCGAAGGCAAAAGGCCGATCCCCAACACCATGGTCTGGCCAAGTAAAAAGCTCCACTTCCTCAAGCAAGTCAAATCAGATACATTTTATGCCGTAGATGGCAAACAAGCAAACGGACCGCTTGGTGGAAAGCAATCAACGTCGCCTATGGATGCGTGTAACACTCGTGGCATCACAAAAACATTCCCGACTTTAGAAGATTCTGTTGATTTCCTTGTTGAAGAACCCCATATTGTAGCCTCCCGGAAATAGACGAAAAAAAAGCTCATTTCACATTTTGCTGGTGTAAGGTAAACAAGATATAATATAATAAATAAATATAATAAAATAAAATAAAAAATAAAATAAAATAAAAGATCGAAGGTGAGGGTGAGTGAACCGTAACCGGTGGCGACAGATTGTCCGCTCGGATAAATCCATTGACCACGATCTTCAGTAATGAGGGACTGATAAAAGAGAGAGAGAGAGGACTCGTGTGATATATAATAAATAAATTATCTTCTTTCGTGTTGAACTTATTTGTTCTTCTTCTTTTTCTTCTAAGTTCTCCTTGTGGGAGTCTCTCTTGTGTACAGCGGAGAGCGCGGGACACAGCACGTCACTGAAAGTAGGTTAATTATCACGATCAGCAAAAATACATGAAGAGTTCTACAATTCATCAAGTATCTGAAAAAATCTAAAAGTAAATTGAAATCGCAGACAAAAGACTAAGTAAAGTTAAATGTAAACTGGTGCTTCATAGGTAATTATAAAAAAATAAACTTCTACACAATTTTCAAAATAAAGTTTGCGAATGTTAACTAATTGCTTAACAAATTTGCACTATAATTAAAACAAAAAATAAAAATACATTTCGGATGCTAGAGAAAAGAATGAAACATTACTTCGAGATTTGTCTCTTAGCGTAGGACAGTCAATAAGGTATAGTCCAGGAATACATGACGATTACATCATCCGCTTTGAAATAGACGAGGGCGATGCTGGATACAGGGTGAATATCAGGGTCAAACTTTTAAATTAGCTAAACTTTTTGTTATGGGTAGATCCGCTATAATCCGCTATCTTATTAGAAGACTGGCTGAAAAAAGTAGGTGAGTACCTGTATAGGCATGTATTAGGTTAATTTACTGATGTACACTTTACTTTGCGGAAATTAATTTCAATATAATAGGTATCTAAAAACAGTGATAATATGCTTATGTGCCCTGGGCCAGGGCATATGTGCCCTGCCCACTGCCAATGGCACGCAGAACAGATGGCCGATGGGGCCGAAAGGTTCTGGAGTGGAGTCCACGGACCGGCAAGCGCAGCGTAGGTCGTCCACTGACACGGTGGACAGAGGACCTGAGAAAGGTCGCAGGACGACGTTGGATGCAGGCCGCTTCCAACCGGTCCTTTTGGAAAATCATGGGGGAGGCCTATGTTCAGCAGTGGACGTCCTACGGCTGACATGATGATGATGATGATGAACATTAATACATTGTGTGATATTTAAAGCACTAACGCTTCTAACTTCTGACACGGATTGTTGGAAGACACTGGTTTGAATCCCGTCCGAGGTGGTTTAATTTTTCTCTCTACAATTGCATTTATTGCTCGATTTTACTCGTATGTCATTTCCTGGGTATAAAAGTGATTAAAATTGCAAAGCTGGCATCCGCTTTCACCACACGTATTATACATAATAGAGTTCTTCATATTTATCAAAGCATATCACATCGTTTTTTTATATAATGGTTCATCAAAGTGACTCCCTCTCGCCTGATGGAAAGTGAAGATGTAAACAAGAAGCGATGGTGATTAGTGCAGCCGTAAGCTGCACTAATCGCCACCCCTATGGTGACCTGAAAGGTTTAGGTTGGTAGCTGAGATTTTGTATTTAGGAAATGCTTAGCTACCAATCTTTTAGCATGAACTGAACCAAGGCTTTGAAGAAGGTCTTCCAAACTATGAAGAACATGGTCTATTCTATACCTAGATACTTAAATGCGTATATTTTAAAGTTATATGATTATTAACGGGATATTTACCGTGGTAAGGTTGTGGAATGAGCTCCCGATATTTCGGCGCAGTTACATGCACCATGTTCACGGGAAGACTGAAGAATGCGGGTGGTTGGTCAAAAAGTTTAAAAGTTAGGTGCAGACATAACGATCTACCCTCTTTCTTAGTCTTTTGCTACGGTTATCACTGGAACTCGAACTCGATCCTAAGTCCCGACAAAAAGTGCGTATATTTTATTGGATCACGTGTAGCTAAAGGAGCTGTTTGTTTTAGAAATTAGCATAACCACCGATCGGGACGCCGCTCACGGCCGCACACATCCTTCCGCAAACAGAGGACGGAAGGTAAGTAACGGATGGTAAGTAAGTTCGAAGGGCGGATGGCAAAGGGCGCTGAGCGATTAATCTGCTCCGACAAAGGGCTAAGGGCCTTGGAGAAATCACGCAGCGTCGGTACCGCATCTTGAATATTTGACAGGAAGGGAAATAAGCTCGGTCAAGCGCGAGTCGGCTTGCCTGTTAGGGTTGTAAAATACGCATTTGCTGAGACTGTAAGTACTTAGAGAGTTTTCTGAAAATAATAATCAATGTTACTTATTTTCCTTTATATAGTCATTGTTAATTAGTGCATAATAGTGAATGGGAAATAAGCTCGGTGGTTGGTGGTTTGGAATCGATAACTGGTCATTATAGTGAAGGAAAAAGAACATGTTTTTTATTATTATGAACCCATATTCATTGCTTCGCAGCTAATAACCATTGGGCGACTGAACGCACGCCGCTACATCACAGAATAGACAACAGTAAACACGCGAGACATACCTACCCACAGAATAGGTGCAACGACGTAAGAACCTACCTACACGCGAATATTATACGCAGCCGATGTCTATGCCGAAACGACGGCGGGCCCGGGCGGATCATCGTCCGCACGTTGTACCTATTCTAAGAGGGTAGATTATGTCTCGCGTATTTACTGCTATCTATTCTGCGATGTAGCGGTGCGTCGCCGCGTCGGTTCGTGCGTTCAGTCGCACTATGGCTCTTAGCCGTGGAGCGGCGAATATCAGTTCATAATAATAAAAAATACACTAATGTAATTTTTTTCTTTAAATTCTTCCGTTCAATATTGTGCACTAATTATCAAATACCTTATATGTACGTTGTAGTAGTGCATTTGTACATTTGCCATTTCTCAAATTAATTATGTTAATACTTATACTTGCTAAGTGAGATGTCTGCTCTAATAGTCAGAGTCAAATAACAGACACATAAATTAAATATTTCTGATTAGGCACTGCCCTGTCCACGTCACGTAAATCATTAAATCGAACGTAACTCATAAAATAGTAAATCAGTTGATGTATTACTACAACTTTCGAAGGTGGTTGACGCCGCGGGGAAAACACTAAAAACGCTTTCATGATTTATTGTACACCTGGCTTACACGGATGCACTACTATCCATGTAATCCACTATGTAAATATAGTGATGAATTATAAGCCATTGTTGGGTTTTTTCCCGCCATCAAATTTCGCCAATGCTACTTAATCTAAACGCCGTTATAAATCAAACTTACTTATATTAAAAAACCGTGTTAGCATGCGCGAAAGTAATACCATTCTACTCCGTAACCGTGAACAAATTTTGTTGAAATTTAGTGAAAGTTTGTCAAAATAACATAGATAGATATTCTTGATACTAGTATAGTTGCGTGGGAAAAAATTACTCACTCAGCCAATACTACTAAGTTTCACTCGATCAGTGAAATCAGCTGCGTGACAGGCGAACAAACAAGCAAACACACTTTTTCGTTCATGTTATTGTTACATAAAGTACTACTACAATGTCTAAAAAATATACGGAGGTCGAATTATCAGCTGACCAGCCGAATGTTATGTTACATTGTGATCGGATAAGTAAGCGCGGTGTTGGATTGATGACTGTTTGTTCGACTGGGGTCGAGGAAATATAGCTTTTCTTATTTAGCCAAGTAGAACGGAGACTTGGAGATTTGTGATGTAGACCCCATTGATCAGTGGTATGGTATGGGGACGTTTTTATCATTTAACCCTACTTTCGTTAAATTATTTAGGATCGGTTTATGATCTTGTTGTAAAATCTAGTATTGTTAAATTTGGCAATAAACATAAATTGGGATTAACCTGTCTACGAAATTTAGACTATAAACACTAAAGCTTTGATAAAATACTTAACATACTAGGCAGTTAATACATCTTTTGCCATATAATAAAGTAACACAAAATAGTGAACAAAGATTGAAAAACACTCAAAAATGTAGTAAACCATTTGTTGAAAAATGCCCAGGAGGTTGGCTGCATTTCCACGAAGAACAGCTATGCAAATTTTTGTGCAAAATACTAATCAGCATTCTGGTCACCTGACGATCCAACCAAACGTTTGGCCAAGTCCCTGAACATTTCGTATGCACCTGGAGCCCACGGATCACAAGTCTCTACCCAAACGGTACAAATATGTAACCTCCATCGAGATTGGCATATTTGAGCCGTTCAAAGTTTCGGATTTTGTCGCTGTCACACCAGGCTGAGTGTTAGTTTCTGGAAGACGAAGTAACATACTTAACATGACGGAGTCAATGAGGGGTTTGTACGGCCACTTTTCGACTCCATAATGAGACTAGCTTCACGGTTTCATATTAATGTATTGTCGATCAAAGTTACTTCTTTAGCAGAATGTGATACCCGTGGATTGATTGGTTGAAGTGGATGAACTTTTTAACAGTGGATATTTTGATCCAGAGCAGAGACAGACATTTGAACGAAGCAACGAGCTATGGAGAGGGCTATGCTCGGGGTTCCTCTACGTGATCGAATGTGAAGATCCGTAGAAAAACGAACGTCACCAACATAGCTCAGAAGATTAGCCAGTTAAAGTGGCAGTGGGCGGGGCATATAGCATGCAGAACGGATGGCCGATAGGCTCGGAAGGTTCTGGAGTGGAGACCACGGACCGGCAAATGCAGCGTAGGTAGACGACCTGATAAAGATCGCAGGACTACGTTGGATGCAGGCCGCTTCCAACTGCTCCTTTTGGAAAATTATGAGAGAAGCCTATGTTCAGCAGTGGACGTCCTACGGCTGAGATGATGATGATGATGCTAATGCATGTTGTAACTATTATGAACCCTAACTTTACTAGTAGAAATCTTAAAAAGGCCAAATCGGACACACAACAGTCCGTACCTACATTGTACCGTTTTACGACGTCTCCTCGACAATAAAATTTAATATCACCAGTTGTCGACAGGGATTTGTCGATTTATCGACCTCCTACGTGTTTATTGTCGATGCTATTTTGTAAATGTACAATTAAATGGCCCGCTCGGGCAGTAAAATTGGAGCACATTGAATTTGGGACATATTTTTCTCGTGAAATGGCTATTGAGTTCAAATAACGTTGATTTTTATGGGACATCAAAATATTTTATACTTTCAGATGATAGATTTTATGAGGACGGAAAATGTTAAACAGTTAATAGCTTTTTAAGTAGTAGTCTAATCAGGCCAACATTTTTATATAAATGTCATACATATGTAAATAGTGTGCAGTTAGTATTTTATTTTATAATATAATACTTAATTGCTTTTTATTTTTAATTTCTTTTTTTTAAACTACTCTCCACAGACTCCAGGGTCCGTGTCTTTTTCCAAATTATGGGATTTTCACTACTTACGATTAATTTATTACATTCAACAAATATACATACATGGGGAACATATTAAACTAACTAACTATTTACTATATTATATACTAAATTTGTTAACTACTACATATAACACAATTAAGATTATTCTGAGTTGGTGTAAGTATTCACAGCAGACCAGTGTCCGCAAACAGCACCCGTTCACGAGTTGACGCATGTGCCAGCCATCGCCTTCCTCAACCATTTCTGAGGGAAGATGGCGACCCGCCACACACGCCACCGCTTGCTAATACATTTCCGTGAGCATGTCTGCTCTGAATGCTCGCACCATCTCTTTTTTACACCACTTATATGAGAACTTAACGCTAGTTACAGGTTATTATGAGCCGACATTGCCCACTTTGCGCTGAAGCAGGGCCTCCATCACCACGCTGTTTCGATCCCTGATTGCCATCTTCAGGTTATAGCCATAGATGGTTTGTTCGCTCGCAACCATCGCTTGCCTCACAAACCGTTCGATGGCATCATCCTCGTCGTCGGCGTAGTAGACAAAGGTCCTCGTGTGCCGGGAAACCGCGACGACTGCGTGCGGGACGCTCTCGTGCAGCTTCATATTGCCTTTCGTTTTTATTACCGCGACTGACTCGTACGTCAGTCCCTGCGCTTCGTGAATGGTAAGGGTGCGTGATCCTTCGCCCTTTCCATAGCCCTGGCTGGTCAGGGTCTCCTTTTCCTCCTGAGTGTGGACCAGGAAGAGGGTGTTTGGAAGGAATTTGGGGATTTTCGCTCCCGTGTAACTATCGAGGCGCAGGGACCTTATACTGGGAGCCGAGGAATATATACCGGAGTATATTTCCCTCAACGCATACGCAACATCCATTGGGTTCCGGTGCGTGCACAACAACTCCTGGCTGATGGTCGTAACCAGGCTAGGGCGGTTATACCTTAGATCGAACAGGTTCTCCCTGTCTATGTAAGGTAATTGGTTGACGTCTCCGATAAGGACAAGTTCGCTAACTCCAGACAGCCTAGAAGCCATTACTATGGCCCCAAAATGGTTCATGAGAGCCTCGTCCACCATCAGGCGGACGTAGCTCTCATTCTTTTTAAAACCATTTACTAAAACCGAGGCTATAGTGCGCACCTTGGTTTTCACCAGGTCTCCGATTTGGTGCGCTAACTTCTCTCTCAGGTCTTTTGCTGCCTCTGTAGTTGTTGTTGCGATAACGTCCTTGTCCACATCGAAGTGTCTTACCACCCAAGTTGTTTTTCCGCATCCGGGAACTCCATTGACCCACTGTATTTTGGGTACCTCCCAGTGTTTCCAAAATGTCTTGATCTCAGAGTCTCCCGAAATGGCTTTCGCCATTTGCAAGACTCTGTCATCCAACATTATCTTGGTGCACGGGGCGGTGACAACAATAGGGTCGTGTGGTGGTGTTGCGTATTTTGGCCTACTAGTCCGTTCGGTATCTTCCTCATCCAGAAACACAAAGCCACTTGTCGCGTTGTAGGCAGCCATATACTGACCAGTAATAATTGCTTATTAATAACTGTCTGGTCAGTAATAATTGCGTATTAATAAGAGCAAACATCGTTGCATCTTTGACAACATCCATGAAACAAATGAAGAGATAACAAGAAACGTTGGAAAAGCAACCTTATGTACAAGGGCGAAGTATTTGACATCGGTGAGCTCGTCGACGAATCATTACAGAATCGCACGGCAGGAGTTGAATGTCAACTGAGCGCTTCCGTGCTTCGGAAGACACGCTGGGCCGTCGGTCTCGGTTGTTTGTCGTAGAATAACACTCGTTAGGCTATGACGAAGGCCTTCGGGCGGCTTGACAACTTCGATATGGGTTGGCCACTAGCTAATCCACCAAGCCACACTGGGCCCGTGAAGTGGATTATCGCCCAACTCCTGTCTCTCTAGGAGGAGGGCTCTGGTCCCAGCAGTGGAAACATATAGGCTGATTATAAAATTAATCAAATATGTCAACAACTAATGTAACTATGAATGGCAATTCTTCTGGTTTTTAATGAAGCCGTTACAGTAGCTTGAAAGTAATTATTAATAACTATACATTACCTACTATTAGAACCAAGCTACATTTAGTGTTCGCGATTGTATTATATCGTTGAACGTAGAACTGGTATCTAGTCCACTGCGACTCCCGACGACAAACTCGTAAATTCCCGGGACGGACGGCGACACCCTTATCGCCACGGGTTCTTGCTATATATACAATTGTTTTTGTAATGGTAAGTCAGTGTAAGTGAGACTTAGATTAGTAATAAGTAAGCTAGCAGCAGCAAATGGAGAAGGGTCTGATAGGTCCGATAAAATTGTACGCTGAAATCAGTTACCAAATAGTTATTAATTTGTTTTTGCTTACGCTTTCGTCCGTTATAAGGTTATTCCAATTTCTCAGAGACTACATGAATTGAAACACAATACGTATACTAATAGTTCTGCGAACTGTAGACCTTGCGAGCGTATAGTCTTATTAGCGGTATTTTTTTGTAATATTGCACAACCTATTATCTCGGATTATGCTCATATTCGAAATTCCCCTTTAAAATCAGGTACCTTATGTGTGTACCAAATTTTATCAAATTCGGTCGGTAAATTGCGCAGCAGCTAACTTCCCCCTTTTTAGGAATAGTACCCCACCCCCACTCACAACTGTGTGTACTCGAATACATACATAGTGTAGAATTATAATATAAAAATGAGAACTAGTTTACGCATGCAGTACCTCGTCTGTGACCTCGTTTAGGTAGATACTTATATTTTTTGGTTTTATTGTTTTGTATCTCATTTGAAATCCTAAAACATGGTTCTATTGGTATAACCATAGAAAAAGAGAAACCATTTTTGTGCCAAAGCTCGTGGAACAACTTATTATTACTTCTTTAAACGATTAAATAAGTATAGACGCACCATGAAAAAGGCGCCCAAACTCGTCCCAACAGAGATAGAAACCAGGGTCGCTAAGGCCGTATTTAACTAACAAACGGCATAATAAGTAGGTATACATTGTATTAAATGTGTATGTGTTGACCACCCGAATTTGAGGCGTAGTAAAGTAAGAACATGTGATGTCTATAATATATAGATAACGTTATTTACTGAATAGTTTTAGTCCATCCAAACTTATCGCTACACCAAAGATCCATTCCAAGCATACTAAACGCAAATTTTATACAAATTCATTATAACTACGAGTTTCTACGAGTATAAGCTAAAGGATACCTACTCTACATCGGCCCGGCGAGAAGCCAGTCCGTTCGATAGCGTCCTACAAATTTATTAGGTCGTTCGCCGTATTGGAAAGATAGGGCCCGAACACATCGCACGTTAGTGCTGCAGATAAAGGCACTTAGGTGATTTCTCACACGGGTAGTTTGGGTGCGAAAGTATTTTAGTATGTAATTCGCTTTCTTTAAATGTATACCGTGTCATTATTCACCCCCAAAACACTCATGATTAGTATCGATTATGTACTTCGACCAAGATTTCGATCATATTAGTTGGTCGTCTTCAGAGCGTGTGTGCAGCGGCATCTGCGAGCTCCCGGTGGACATTGACCGTACCTACAGATGGAGTTTGTAGATCTAATGATGAAATAATGAGCGAATCACACCAAACCATAGCTACAAAATCAAATAAAGGATTTAATTTTTATTTTTCCGCTAAATTTGTAAGAATGCACACTAATATAGTCATAGGATGCCAGTCTGAACTCGCGTCTTCAGACCACTTCAGGCCAGTTCACCACTGACGCCGCAATGATGGACTTAGGTTTGCATGACCATGTCAGTACATTATAAATTGATAACTTTTACACCTTTTTTGATTTCAAATCTTCTTAAAATTACTTTCATAAAATATAAAATGAAAATGGGGTTATTACTGCCCTTCTTATTTTGTTACAAACCTTATACGTCACCATTGTAAAATAATATTTTAAATTCAAAACTGTTTTAAAATTTTGCGGATTTTTCATTACAAATTTCATTGGACCTATACACTGTTTTTACATACATATTTGTAGTAAGTAAATGTAAGGTAAATATTATATATTTACTTCTTACAATTGAATTTAGTTGAACCTTTTATATCTAGAGCAGTATAGTTATTAGGGCGTCTTGTTAACGTTGACAAAAGGACGACCTTTTTAGTAGTAGTTTAAGCCTGCACCGAGGCAGCGATACGTAATTGTGAAATACTTGCGTTCGTTTGATCCCCTGCTGTATTTTTATTTCTTAACTTTGGGTTTTGCAATTAACATGTGTGATACTTAAGGATTCATTCTATAAATCATACACTTTAGAAACACGATTACTTATAGTTTCCTCGATAGAAAAAAAATCCAAAGTTATATCTAAAAAACTAAATAAACCCTTCGTACGGCGTAAATATTTCACGGAAAGTCACCAGTTTTTGAATAATAATAAAACAACGTGTTTTCTATAACGTATACACATTACATTTTTCAAAAAGGTATTATTTTTATAATACGAAAGAAATACCTAAATTCACGCACGTTTCGCCCATTTTAGCCAGAGCCGCGACGCTTCCTCCCTGTCCGCTTTAGTACCGCTTCGGCCGTCGGACGGGGAATCCGCGTCACTTGGGCTCACGCACGATTTTAAAAATTATATTTGAATTTAGGTCACGATTTTGTTGACTTACAATGGGGAACAAAGTGAATAAATCAAAGAAGCGAAGGGGTTGGCGAAAAATTAATGCTAAACGCTTGCATGAAAAAATAAAGTAGGTAACTACTTAAGTAAAACTCATATATTAGTTCCTATTTTTTCATAAATGTATTTTTAATACATTACTTACACATGCGTTTATTTTAAAATCAAACTGGATGGTTTCAAACACAATCAAATTTATTATTCTAGAACAGGACACCTCCAGGCCGAGAATTTTGAAAACAAAAAGAATACTATTGCTTCGTAAGTATACTCAAGAGGTAACTTACTTTAACAGCGTAGGTAGTTTAAAACTAGTATTTTCGTTATTTCAGCAATACTTACCTGCAAACTCGGACGGACAAAAAAGACCTGCAAAGTACATTTGAATCATGTGATGACGCGATGAAACGAATATCACTACAGGCAGAAACTTTTGAAGATAAAGAAAATTCTGTGCCTTCGTTAGTATTTATACAATTATATTATACATTCCAAGTGTGGGTAAAGTCTGATCAAAAATGAAAAATCTGATCTTTTCTGTAAAATTTTCTATTTATAGGGTGAATGTACCAAATGTTGGCATTTCACTGCAAAATACATATTTTGATTCATGTGATGATACGATGAGAGAAATACCACTACATACAGAAACTTTTGAACGCAAAGATAATTCGCATTAATAAATAAAATACGCAAAGTAAGTATAATAAATATACAATAATAATATGCTTCATCTCTACATTTCGTCCTACTTCTAGGTGTATATGTCAAATACACAGTTTTTGTTCATTACAGTGTGTAAGAGTTATTTAAAAAAAAGTTTTCTATTCTCAATCTTGCTTCCGTCTTTTTAATCGACTTCCAAAAAGGGACGTTATATGTTCGTCTGTATGTTTTGTTTTGTGTATGTTCATCGATTGATTCGCCAATTGTGAACCGATTCGAAAAATTCATTTTTTTGTTCGAAAGAGTATTTTCCCGAGGTGATCCCATTTAAATTTCATTGATTCAGTCGAGCGGTTTTTGAGTTACACTCCAATAACTGAATTTTTTTATTCTATCTTGATGATTTAGTATATACGCAGTGAATGACAATAGATCCCGTAAGTAGCAAGGATCACTTAAAAAGGTGAAAATTAAAAATTTTCCATTTCTTGGAAAATATTTTTTTGAATTAGTTTAAAATTATCTTTTTTGTTTTTAAATTTTCTTTAGGGCAATAATATAATAAATTTCTCTCAATTGCTAGTTTACCAAACCATCTTAATATTTTCTAATTTCCAGGGTCTTGGATGACAGTGATTGTAAAATTTACCACACTCTAGAATTGTAAGTAACCAGCTTTTGTAATGGAATTAATTTATCAAATAACAATTACAAATTTCCTTAAAAACTATTTTGTTGATTTATATAAATTAAATTATCTGATTCATTACAGGGTACCAATTACACCGGCACAAAATTTTTGTCTTTCAGTGGAAGATGAAATAGACAATATCATGTAATATTCACGAAAAGAAAATAATGCCATGAAGTAAGTCCGATATTAATCATGATGGTTTTATGTGTCCTGATAAAACTGTTCAATGATATATCAGTGTACATTATGTATAATGCTTAAAAAAATTACGTCTAAACCTGTGTTTAGATTTTTGTTACTACATACTACATAAACTTTGATTTCTCCGAGATGCTTTTTCTCTGTGTTTTATTGTACATTTCAAAAATCGTAATTATAAATATAATTTTAATTTCCAATACGTAGCAATATAACAAAACATATAAAATTAATATAAATCTTATAATTATTCATTTTAGACTTCCGTTTGATGAAATACAGAAACCGCAGAGACTTGCTGATATAATCAGGACTCAAGATAGCCCCATTGTAAGTTGTACAATTATGAATTTAAATAAAACAAGGTATCCTTAACCATGTTGTTAGATAAATAACAAAATAAAAAGTTTTTGATTTAATTGTATAATTGGTTTACCGTTTAGGTTTCTACGCATCAGTTGCCAGATGATTCAGATCAAGAAGAAGATTATATAATAAAACCAGAAGAAAAAGTGGAAGAGATCAGAATAAGTGGAAATAGAGTTGTAGATTTCATGTATTTATTTGAACAATTGCAGGAAATTTCGCACCATAATTCTCCATTAGGTTGCTATTTCAATCATTTAAAATTAGTCGGAGAAAAAAGAAAAGGGTTTATGTCAAAATACGAGTTTGTTTGCAAAATGTGCAACACCAAATTAAGTTTAAATAATTGTAAAAAATCCAACATTAAAAAAGAGCTTGATCTCAACGAAAATGTGGTAGGTGGTTTCATGTCTATAGGTGTAGGATACGCAGGTTTAGAACAAGTGTCGGCCTCACTTGAAATACCTTCTATGTCGGATCATTTGTATGCCAAGTGTCACGCAAGAGTCTGTGAACTATGGGAAACGGCAAAAGAAAAATGTATGGAAGAAGCAGCAAAAGAAGAATACGATTTAGCTGTTCGGGATGGTAATATTAATGTAGACGGAGTACCTATGATTACCGTAGTTGCTGATGGATGTTGGTCAAAAAGATCATTTAAAAAGAATTATAACGCATTGTCTGGTGCTGCGGTAATTATTGGTTACAGAACAAAAAAAGTTCTTTATATGGCAGTTAAAAACAAATATTGTATGATTTGTGCACAGTCAGAGAACAAAAACAAAATACCCCCTAAGCACACGTGTTTTAAAAATTACGAAGGGTCCTCAAGTGGAATGGAATCCGTTGCAATAGTTGAAGGGTTTAAACATTCTTTACCAAATCAGGGCTTGATTTACTCTAAGTTAATTGCTGATGGGGACTCCAGTACATATAAAAGCATATTAGAAGCAAAACCTTATGGAAACTTATTGGTAGAAAAAATTGAATGCACTAATCACCTGTTGAGAAACTTTTGCTCGAAACTAGACGAATTAACCAAAAACACTTGCTATCCTATTAGATATCGCAAAGTTCTTGGACAAAATATACTGCGCTTGCGTAGAGCAGTAAAAGGAGCTGTCAAACATATCAATTCAAAAGATTTAATTTTCACCCAAAAAGTAATTGAATTAAAACAAGATCTAATAAATGCACCAAATCACGTTTTCGGAAATCACAAACTATGCAAACCTTATTTTTGCCAAAATATTGATCAAAATGAACCTACACAAGATTTTGTTGCTGAAATGAAGTCTAATAATATTTTTGCTGCTATCATGAAAATCATGTCTAGATTAGTAAATAATGCTAAAAGCCGAATACATGATGTAAATAGTAACAAAGCAGAAGTATTCAACAGCGTTATCGTGAAATTTGTGGGTGGTAAACGAATAAATTATTCAAGTCGACAGTCTTATACAGCTCGCTGTGCTGGCTCAGTTGTGTCATTTAACGCTAAAGAACCGCAATCGTACATTTGCAAAAAGATTTTAATGCGAAGTCCTAATCCTATTGTTAGACGCTTAGAGATTAAACGCAATAAAAAAAGAATTTCAGATTTAAAACGGAGATTATCAAAATCTTTTGCGAAAAAAAAGTGCACAAACAATACAAATGACAAATATTATGGCGATTCTTGTCAAAAGCCAGATTTAGAACAAGCTGACTTTGATTTCGCTAAATCAGAACATATGAAAAAAAAAATCTTTCTGATGAGGATCGCCAGTCACTTGAAAAAAGAACTGTTTTGCAGGCAGATTCGATTGAATGGCACCAAGAGAGAAAGTTACGCCTTACTGCGTCTGCTTTTGGAAAGGTATGCAAAAGAGGCCTTATAAAATGTGCACCTCTAGTAAAAAGTCTTGTGAATGTAACCGGTGATTTAAGTCACGTAAAATCCGTTCGTTATGGCAAGGAACACGAACATATTGCATTAGAACAGTTAGCTGAAGTACTCAAACTCGACAAAGAAGCTAACTTCAATGGTATTAAAAAATGTGGCTTATTTGTCGATTCTGAACTGCCGTTTTTGGCAGTCCAGACGGATTGATAGATGATAAAATCATTGAAATCAAGTGTCCGTATTCGGCTAAGGACAAAACAGTCGAAGAAGGCATAGCACAAAAAAAAAATTCTGGAAACAGGAGAAAAACGGAAAGTTGACAATAAATAAACAACATGATTGGTTCTACCAGGTGCAAGGTCAGCTTCACATTACAAGGAAAGCAGTGTGTTTATTTGTAGTGTGGACAGAGAAAGATATAAAAATTGAGACAGTAAAAAGAGATGACGAATTCTGGGAAAAGAATATGGAAACAAAATTACAAACATTTTACTTTGATTGTCTGCTACTAGAAATTATTGATTCAAGGCTGGACAGAAAAATGGAAATTCGTGAGCCACAATATATTTTAGACGCAATAAACAAAAAAAACTTAGAAAAACGTAGAAAAGCAATTCCTTCCGCGAATGTTATGCCAGAAGCAAAGCGGAAAAAAACTTAGTTATTTTTTTCTCTGACTTTCATGTTCCTTGCCATAACTAACCAAATACCTGATCAGTCAATTTCATTATCAGAAATTTAATCGAACCTCCCTGCAAACACTTACTAATATACTACAGACTAGATTATTAATTGACTGATAAAGACAAGTCTTTTAACAGTTATGTCTTACTTATAAATATGAATGCTTTGAAGCTAACTAAACCAAAATTAATTACGAAGAATATCAATCTCAACGCACACGTTCACCGTTTTTACTTTGACTATTTTGATACTTTTATACATTCAAACGAAAATGTGTCAACTGTAATACAGCATTTAAATATTGAAATAATATCATCTCACTAACAATTACTCAAAGAATTCGGTTTTAAGTTTATAAAGATCTCTACTGTTACTAAAAACACGTATGTATATACTATATATTTTATGCTGACTGCCACCATAATTGTGCAACTTATCCGTCGAACGTCAAATTGCTCTACTAATATATATATGTTCAATAAATAAATTGTGCCAGCTTACTAAATATTTGTCAATTTCTTATTTAGCAGAATTTTAAAGTAAGTCTCCACATTTACGCAAATGTCCCAAGATTTCTGCGGATGTAGTAAGAGTACAGTTAGATGATTGATTTGGTGCAACTCAAAAACCTACTAGGGGATGGACTATCTAAACATCGGATATTCTAGGTGATTATACGTGGTCACACATAATATATTATGTAATATATATACACTTTATAGAAATCGGTTACGTCTAGATTGAGAATTTGAGAAGGGCCGACCACTGGGATTTTACCCTATTTATTTACCATATGTATATACTAACGTGCCGATAAGTCATAAATTAAAAAAAATAGAACGTGGAAAAAGGTTTTTTTACCTGAATATATTCAATAACAGTATTTGAAATTTGTTGCTTTATTTTGTAAATAAATACAAGTAGCACCCTAGCTAGTCGATTCAAAATCGGTTACGTCTACTTTGAGAAGTGAATAATGTAAATTTGAAAAGGGCCGACCACTGGAATTTTTACTCTAGTGAACCTACTGAAGTGCCGATAAGTCATAAACAAAGATTTTTTAACCGACTTCCAAAAAGGAGGAGGTTCTCAATTCGACGGGTTTTTTTTTATGTTTGTTACCTCAGATTTTTCGAGTAGATGAACCGATTTAGATGATTAATTTTTTATTTGTAAGCTGGTGCTTCCTGTGTGGTCCCATTTCAATTTCATTAAAATCGGTCAAGCCTACTAATAACTGAAAGGTGTTCAAACTTCAACAAATTATTTCACACTTTTGTGTGTTTTAGCCGATTCCATTTATTGTAATAAAAGTTACATGAATATACAAATTTAATAAAAGTATTAGAAAATTGTTGTTTTGCTTTGTAAATAAATATTAGTAGCACCCTAGCTAGTCGATTGGCGGAGCGCGGCGGCTCAGCGCATAGCTATTTAGTCGCTCGATCTTGGTGGCGGCAGCGAAGCGGCGGGCAGCGTGTATTACTCACGCACACATACGCGGAGCGCATAGATACATAAAATCGCTTACCGCCAGAAGCTCGGTGCGCCCTTAAGAAAACTTTTGTCTAAATTCGTTTACGCATGAACTAAATAAAAGTCATTCCGGTGATAATATATGTGGCTGTCAATTAGACAACTTTCGATGACGAAATGGGTCAACCCCAAGAAAGAGATGTAATTAAAGCATTAAACACACTTACTTATGTATACATAAGTAACCAAGCTCATAACGTTAGAAATAAGGATAGGATAGCAGTGCCTATTTTAGACTAGCACAAACTGATCTTTGTCTTCGGGAACTGTGTGTGCGTTTTTACAATAAAACCTCTAAAGACACATCAGCTTATGGCAAGAAAATTCAAGTTGGCTGTAAAAACCTATAAAACATATTCTGTAGTAACCCTCTTAAGGATGAACAGCTTCTTTGATTACTCCACCACTGCCAAGTTCACATCTGCCACCCATGCTACTATTTAAAGTTCTAATAAAATAATACTTCGTAAAATGTAAATTTAAAAAATTGCTCGCAGTTTTTTACGCATTCTTCTTGGTAGAGGCTCTATTGATTTAAGAACGAGTCTCTAAAATATGTTTATTAATAATTTACCTTCACAAGCGTGTAGTGGATGCCAAAATGAAATAAATGGTTTTAAGTTTAATAGTATTCAAGATTACATTTATTATATTTATATGAGCATAAATGTACAGATTTTATACGGAAAGGTGACATCGGTAACAGTCCACTATCTCTTGTCGATGACCACCATTATTGAAATGTATTATATTCATCAAATGGCGAAAACCCGAAACATTTACAAAAACGCCGTCGTATTTCTTTAACACAGATAATATGTTCGCAGATTTATTTGCCTCGACAGAATCAATCTGGGAGGGCCTGTTTCTAGTTTGTACCATTCCTTAGTTTGTGTCCCGAAGGGAGCGATGTCCCCTTTACGGCATCCCTTTAAAGCTGAGCCGATGATATCTTTGGGACGCTGCAATTGCCTGCCAATTCCCACTATCCTAGTGTATAGAGGTCACGACGATTTCTGAATACGGGTGTGTTTGTTGTCATTGTTAGACAATGGCATGACACCGATATAAATAATTCTAAACTCAGTTGGCGCTACTACAATAAGACTGCTTCACCTAACTAAACCTATAAAGATATTCGGATCGTGGAATATTATAAGAATCCGTTCTTTGTTTATTAAAGTCTTATGTGGGCTAATTATTTGGGGAATTAAGTAAAATATAAAACAGATTAAGGATATGAGATACACAAAGGGAGTTTACAGATCAAGAAGAAAAAAGAAAAGGTTCAATAATAACATCTGGGGCCTTACTCCCACCTCTTAAAGCAGTCATGTTTTAACCTTACCATTAAATTTGGTACCACCACGTCAATATAGCAAGCTTAAAATAATAATGAATTACGATAGACGTCTTGATGACGTAGTATCAAATGTTTCACACAATTCGCATACTTTTTCATGACCTTTGATACTAAGTTTATTGTTCCAATGTAATTTTTTTTATTCGTGAGAGTGAGTGAGATTCGTGCACACATCCCATAAGGTATAGTAATGTAATAGTGCAACCTTATCCTTAAATTTGGTTGACCGTATTGTGTCGTTTGGAGTACGATAGTAAGTATGATTATTCTAAGCTTATTACAAAACGATCTTGATTTATGATGATCATATGATGATAGTTTCGTAAAAGGTGGGAGTAGGCCCCCTCATGATCTGACATCGCCAAGACACAGATCAGAGTGATTTCTCTGCCCATAAGTCAGGACATTACAGTCCCACCATCTTATCTGTTCAGGTGACAGCGTCGCTAGTGTAGAATTTTGGTATTGCAACCTAAGAAATTCACCAAGAAAAAAGAGAAACAAAACATAGGGCAGTCTTTCAAGCCACTCATTAATTTGCAAATTCTACAAAGAATCCTACTAATATTATAAACGCCAAAGTTAGTTGGTATGTACACTGTAGTTCCAATTTTGCCCACCTGAACAGATAAGTTGGTGGCACTATACAAAAGTCAATACAAAATTCAAGTGACGTTACAAACAGCGCCCTCTAGTGTTAGAGTTCGGGACCAAACAACTAGATAGAAAAACAATCGAACACAGTGATAAAAAGCTATTACTGGATTTTCAATTAGAAATACGGGATTACTCACGTAATATTTATCGGACAGGCCCGACTATAGTTTCGACCACATTCGGTGGTCTTTTTCAAGGAGCGTTCGGAACGCCCGCGTCGATGACGTCTCCCCAGCACTATAAATAGTAGTGTAACTTATAATTCTAATTAATATTCAGTGAAAACCACGTTAGTTTTTATAACAAATATTTTACTGGATTCCGAAAAGTTACAACAGGAAGGTTTTTATGCTATTAGGATTTCTTCCCATATAGTAAAAAAAACATTTCTCAGACCTGGCAAATAGCATAACGCCTGTAGTTTCCTGAAGTGTTAGCAAAGGTGTATAAATATTTACAGCTATATCTTTAACCGGTATAATTTCACTTCTAACATACTCGTAGTGAACTAGTTGAGCCCCGCGGTTTCACCCGGGTGGTGATGGATAATATTTTATCACTCCAGGATCTATCTACTTGTGTATTACGATATCAAAGTGTAGCGTGTCTTGCCCTACTGATACCATTATTATGTTCTCTTTTATAAGGCAACACTCTGTAGCTAATATTTGTAGTACCTAAGTAAAAACATTGTAAAAACATCTTTATAAAAAGAATGGCCCCGAGTTTCTTGCCGCTTCTTCTCGGTAGGCTCTATATATTTTGGAACGCGGCGGTAGTCCTTAAAGTACATTATAATGAAAAATTGACGTTCATAAGTGCGTCTTTGATGCCTAAATGGAATAAATGATTTTGACTTTGACTTTGACTAAGGACGATGATGTTAAAAAGTATCCTATATCCTTCTCTGAGATAAGTATAATCTATGTCCTTGCTAAATGCCATCTAGATTCGTACAACCGTTAGGCGTGAAAGCGTAACAAACATACAAACTCGTTTTCCTAATTATAATATGTACGTGTATGTATTTGGGTATATTATGTAGTTATAATGCGCATGTTTGGATGGAAACAGTTTTGTTTTGTGGATATGGTTGCAATTTGGAATGTGGACAGATGAGGTGCTGGAATAACATAATTATAGAATAATTTTCATCTCCATCAAGTTGAGCGGCGCAGCTTGTCTAGTACATTATGTGATCTGCAGTGCACACATTTACGATGTATTTTGCATACAGTTAATGTTATTTGATATACCTATGCATACCTAAGTTAGTACTCCACTTACCTACTAAAATAGCCCGAATATTTGGAAGGAATACACGAGCACTAAAACACGGCAATTGTTTTAGCTGCGGTCGACGATAGTACAGCGCAATGCAGTGACCTAGGTTCCTACAATTAGTACTGTTCTATTCAACTGCATGAAGATCGCTGAGCCTTAGTGTGTGTGAGGCATGGAGAGAAACAATATGATTGCTGCGTTCTGGGGTTCTACTTTCACAGAAAATACTACCCTAAAATAACATGTTCCAGAATAAAAAGTAGCCTTTGTGTATTACCAGGTCACCGTAATTTTATGTTTTTTATTTTACCTTTTTAGCCAAATCTAGCACAGCTGTGCTGTACTTAGCTGGGCGTGAAAAAGAAAAAGATAAGAAATATAAAAAAAAAACTAATATATAAAATTTACAATTACATATCTAAAAATATGAGTAAATTATTTGACAGAAGCATTTAGCTGAGCTTAAAGCAGCGTGCACATGGCTCCAATCGCTTCTATACCGTTTCCGACCTTGAATCGGTAAAAAACTGATAGGTTTGAGGTCAACCGATTGACTTTCAGGGATAGCTGCCAAAACACACTGATGGTGCGACGACAGATTTTAAATCTTGAAGGTAATAGCTACTTAGCATTCCTCACTTTACCGAAAGTTAAACCCGCAGGATCTGGGAACGTACAGAAACACATAGTATTTAAGACTGATTTATTGTGCGATTAACACATAAAATCCTCCATCGTTTATTACAATTACATTACACTAAACCCAGCAGGATTCCAACAGGTTTTGGCAGATGACCCTAGTTAGTTCCAATCCATCATCACTTCAGAGCGGTGCGTATATTTTCCTTGTAAATCTGTCCGCAGGAGCTTATGTTCTGTTTCGTGTAGATACTGCAGCGGCGTCGCTCGCCTCGTAATTTGCACAATTTGCATCACAATCGGTGTGATTGCGTTGGAGCGCGGACGGGCGGCTGCAAGTTGCGGTGCGTTGCGCATTTTTAGCATAAATCGGATTTTGGATGTGCGTTTTCAGGTATACTGCTACTATAAATGCACTTGCTGATCCCTGCGGTTTCACCCGCGAGTCCCACAGGATTCTTACCTCGGGATAAGAAGTACGTAGCTTAACTCCAAAGTATAAGCTTCTTTCTAAATTTCACTGAAATCTATTGAGGCGTTTAGTGTGTGATCTAACAAACACACCACAACGTACCTACTCATGAAACATACGCATTTATTTTACATTGTATTATATTTATGTTCTAAAAACTAACCATCAAACTTTTTAGTGTTTGACAATTTCGTAGCAGGATTTCCCTACCTGCAGCGATAGGCCATCCATACAGATAATGACTGCAGTAAGGTTGCTTTAACAAATTGTGTCGTATATATACATAAAAGAAAACCGCACAATGAGCGGTTCCTCGAAGAGTCAAGGAAACTAGCAATGTCTGTCATGAGTTATGTGGCTTATTTTATAATACAACGGCTACAATTGAAGTTCCTCTTAAAGCATTTCTAAAAAATCCGAGGTTAGTAAGGTTTGCAAAAATGAATATAATGATACATCACACCGATCACCGAGTGCTCTCGATACGTCGTTTTACATAGTGTACACATGGTTCGGCGTCCCCCGAGTGGTAGATGGGGAAACGGTTGGTAATACAGCCTAAGTCATACCGGCTAAGTCCGATGGACTCGTTGACCAACGACAGGTGTGGTCCTCCAGCATGTCGAGAGTTGTGCAGTGGGGTTAACAGTCCTGCCACGTAGAAAGCTGTTGTTACGGAACCTAATTTTGAAGGCCAATACTCACTTTGGGTCGATGAGCCAGCGAAGTAAGTAAGTAATGCTCCGGCAGCTGTCCATGAGAGCCAGTCGCTCTTCTATGTACACACAGTACATCACAGTATCTTCGAGCACACCTTCACTGACCCTCAGGGGAGATAATGGTCCAACGGTAGACTGTCAATTAAATCAATCATAACTGCTTATTTACTTGGTAATATGACATAAATGCGCGTCCGCAAAGACATTTACTACGATTAAGGCATCTTAAACTAGTATTGAAGTCAGCACAAGTCCCAAAAATCTTCCAAGTGAATCCTCCTAGGAGTATATAGGTAGTTGATAAACAAAAGTAGGTCCGCCTCGAGTGGCAAGCGACCCAACTCCCACTCCGCCGAGTCCAACTTAAACTTCTCGAGTTAGTCCGAGGTTATCTCGCTTTCACGACCAATTTAATAATGGAATAAACTCTCCAAATTATATTTGAGTTTTCATTTCGTTACTCTCTTTGTGAGAACTCGTTTTCTTTTCTTTAGGCTTGGGGTTTTTTGTTTGGTATAGATGATTGTGTTCTCAGCTTCGTTATCTACACAAGGCTACTTTGTTGAGAGAATGTGTCTCATATAGATTAACTTATTAAATAAGATTTGAAGAACTTTATTTCTTTTAAGGACCATTGTTCACCTTAAATGCAATTAATCCCACTAATATTATAAATGTGAAAGTTTAGATTTATTTAGATAAGATGGATGGATGCATGAATGTTTGTTGCTCTTTCACGCTCAAAGGCTGGGCCAATTTTGATAAAAGTTGGTATGGAGATAGAATGTGGCTTTGGATTGACACATAGGATACTTTTCATCATCATCATCATCCATCACCACGCGGGTGAAACCGCGGATTGCAGCTAGTTTAAGTATACTCGTAATTACAATGAATCTTCTGGCGTGTTAGTTTAATAAACTAGGTTATTTATATTTTGCTTGAGTTTATTCTTTTAAGCTCTATTGCATCGATGCCCAATATCTGGCATTTAGGTAACAACCATGATGCTCTCTTGCACAAGAAACTTACCATACATAAATCTAGTTTTCTCGTCTATAACGATTATTATCACAATGGTGGACGGCATATTTTTCATAAAAACTTTTAAATTGCAATCCCTGGTTAGGTAGGTACGATACTGCATTACAGGCATAGACACACACCCCTGTTCAGGTTTTGAGAGAAAATGTTAGTTCCCCACGTTTTCTGATTCACGTATCCGATGACGCCACTGAGGCAACGAGGCATCCACATCTTCTGAAGCAGAGTTATGCCTAAGGCAATATTTTTACAGGACGCAGGGTTGAATGCTTAATTAAAATCATATAACATCCCAATTTTTTATCCGTTTTATTTTCATGCCAAAAACTTTATAGAGAGTTTTTTATTTTGTCTGCATGGAAAGCCAATTTGCACTCTCGTCGCAACTAGAAACGCAGAGCGGTTTGTTTCAAGTAGTTGGTAGTTAGCGAGTGTTGATAACCAGGCTTCTGGGAACTCTGCAACACAAAGTTACCGACGCTAACAACTGCGATAGGTTTGTTTAAAATTGGGCAACAAAGGAAACTGTACTCATTAAGCAGCATGAGCACTGTTTGTATCTGCTACTGAATTAATCACATCACGTTTGCGTGAAAGTTTGTAAGTATGTTATACGTATTGTCGCTAAAACGACAGCTAAAAAGTAAAATCTATTCAACTATAATGTCTTTTCATATTTAATAATAATAATAGTTTAGTGGGTGGCAAGTCACCACCTGCCTAAATATTTTAAAACGAGACTGAAATTGACAGGTGCCGTAGTCTCGTCCATAGCCTACTATCGCCCTTATCACTAATAAGTTCATACCAATAGCCTGGCCATTTTAGTCTATTTTGTAATAGTTATAAGTACGATGTTACCCTTCATCCAATTTTTTTTCTGTTTTTTATAACCCTACTGGGGCTACAGCCCCACTTATGCCTTTGTAAAGGACCGGATGAAATCCGTTTTGTTTTGAATAAAAGAAATAATAATAAATTTTCTTTATTCACTATAGTTTTAGGTACACTATAAACATAGGCACTATATGTAATAACTAGCTATATAAGAGGAAACAAAATATAGGAACGAGTGTTACATGCTATCTTAGCAGCTGACTACAGTTTTTAAACTAGTCAGGTATTATGTTGTACATAGGTTATACTAGATCCCACACTAGGATTCCCTGTGTTGTGGGAAGTGAGTATTTGGTAGTGAGGCTAAAGCGCGCTTATCTAATACCTATAAACGAGATTTTTTTGTATATATATTATGTATATATGTAAGTATAATCTTTATCTCGGAAACGTCTCCAAAGATTTCATAAAATTTTGCATGCAGGCGGTTTAACTAGGTTTCATTTTTAGAAAACGTAGTTTTATCTGTGTTTTTTCAGGCAATGAAAAACTGCTACAACACTTAAGCTCCTTGACAATAGATGGCGTTGTTAAACAACACTAAGCCAATGTATGCTTGGTTTGAGGTTAGACCAAGAATATCAATTGCAAAGCTCGGTCATCCAGGTAGTCTCTATAGACGGGGAAATGTATGTGATCAGTGAAATGTTTGTTCTCTCAAGTCTTGGATATTGTGATTTTTAAATGTGGGTGAACACCTGATGAACCATCCACCAGAGCGGGACTAGTAGTGAGTTAAAAAGATAAAGATTTGGGGTACATTTGGGATAAGGAAACGTAATGAAAGTGTTTTTAATCAGATGTATCCAGTAGTTTCCAAACGATTGCGGTAAACTTATACCACGCGGATGAAGCCGCGTAAACTAGTTTTTAGTAAAAACCAGTACAGTTCTCAAGTCAATACTTCGGTAAGTATGGTAATGGTAACACTGGATATTCGATAATGGAGTACTTTACCAACATGGTACAATAATTTGAATAATGTTAGCCGAATGTGGTTGGTATCGTTATTCACATCACCTTGCTTCACGACGCGATGGTTCCGTGATAAGACGGTCTTGCAGCTGAAGACAACTACGCTTGCCCGTGACAGTTGCACGGTCATCCAAAGCTTCAAATTAGAACATTGTTTTTGAGATTTATTTACCCAGTAATTTCATTTGCTACAGTGACACTCCTTTCATTGATTAATATTTAGACAAAACTAATATTTTTGAAGTTGGACGGTTTAATATAATAGTTTTAACAGTTATCAGCCTTGTCTATGGACAACACATCCCGCTAATACGCGAGACTTCATCCTTTAATCATAATCATAATCATTTATTTCTCCATATTCATGTGTACAATAGATCCTAAATTATTTAATATGTACTAACAACATGAAACCCTGGTGGGCACTCTAGAGTTTATTGGACTCTGGGTAGGACTGAAGTTTAATAACTATTATGTTAATTAAAATTAGTTATAAAGTCTGTGTGTTATCTGTAAGGAAGTCTTGTAACGAGTAGTAGCATTTTTTAATACGATATCCTTTAAGACTATCGAAAAAGTTTAATCTTTTTCAATATCTCTTAGATGTTTCGGGATATGATTATATGTTTTATAGTCATGATATAGGTGCCTGAACTGCACATTTTAAAGTTTGAATTTGGAATGGCTAGTCTTTCTTTGTGCCTTAAATCATAAGGTCCGGTATAGCAATCTTCAACTGCATCAAAGAATTGAGGATATTTTCTGAGGAACTTGCAAATTATTAGGATATATACGGAAGCTAAAGTTAAAATTTGTAATGTTTGCGATAATTCTTATACACTTTTTTTGTAATGTAAATAAGTTTCCGACATCGGTGCTATTTTCCCACAAAATGATGCGGTACTGTAACCAAGCGTGACCATACGCAAAGTAGCCACATATTGCCGTCGCGATGTTCGTTGTTTTCTTTAACTCTATTAATGCTACAAAAACTACTAAGTTTTGATTTTTTTTGAGTGTGCATTATCCAAGTTACACATGTATCTATTTATATACCGAGTAATGAGAATGAGTCAACACATTGTCACTTTGTATGTGTTATCAATTATTACTCGTATTATCGTCACGTTTCCCTGGGGAATCGAACTATTTATAGTTTTTCCAATAAACTTGCTTCAATACAACTAATATAAAATACACTTTCACAAACTTGCTCGATAAAAATAAATAAATTAAAATTGCAGATATCTTGATATGCAATCAACCATTTCTTAAACTTCGGGGTCTAGAACGAATAACTGCGTAAGTACAACCTAATGTTTCGGTCACGTGAAACAGCACATACTGTCATTTATCTAGGGCAACTGTGACACATATAACTCATAGTTAGTACGCCAAAGCGGGACACGTTGTCGCTTACGATACGAATACTTTTTCGCAAATTGTTTGTGCTACGGCCTCTGGATGTTACATAAAGATCTTCCTCTAAATCAACAACTATACGACACACATACGTAAATAAATACCTACACAAAGTTAACTTACAGACTCCTATCTTTAAGCTCACATTACAATATGTTTTCACTGTATGCGTGATAGTTTATACTTAGCGTGACTTTGAGTTTATAAAATGCTTTTTTATTTCTTAAAAAGCATTCGATGCGCTCGTTATGAGATATCAACACAAGCAAGGACAAGCAACCTTGTACACAAGGTTGCTTGTCCAACGTTTCTTGTCGTCTCGTCATTTGTTTCACGTATGTTGTCAAATATGCAACGATATTTGCTCTTAGAGAATCACACGGCTGAGCATTTCACAGTAGGTAACGATTTCACTTTTATCTTTAAATGTGAAATACTAAAATTAATTACATCCTGAATTCCAAATGTTTGATTCGTACATAATATGTTAATTCCCATGTCACTGTCCACTGACCCACAGGACCTTTAGGTATATATATTTATGTGATTAGGATGGATTTCCAATATATTTTATTTCGTAGTCTTTCATCCGCACTCAGAGACATTCCAATCAAATCGAATCATTCATTTGTTAGAACACATGAGAGGTTTAGTTACTACACTAGCTAATCACACCAAAATGGCCCTACCGATTTGAATATTTTGGTATCCATAGATACGGTTGTACGGCACTAGCCATACACGATACACGCGTGATAAAATCTGACACGCACAGCCGTATTTATAATATAAACAACCAAAGGTAATTTCATTACTTAAGGATAGTAATTACTTAAGATTTTAATTCTATAGGCTAGAAATTGCTTAAAGTTAGAACAATCGAAGGCTACATTATTAGCCGAGTAATAGTCACCATTTCCTTTGCATAAGCAATGCGACTACGTCAATTTTTTGTTCTTATTGCAAAGGTAAAGTTGTATAAAAATAACATTCGCATAAAAATCTGATCTGTAAAAAATCTATTATGCTGTAAAAGTTCAAATCCTATGACAACAACCTAATACAAGTTTAAACATATACATCCATTTTTGCTAGGGTTATGACATGCATTTACTTTAGTAGGTAACGTTCATTGCTCTACTATAGAATGTATGTTGAATTACTCTATCGTCAAGTGCTTACTTCATTGATAAGTTACTTAATAATAATAATAATAATAAAAGCCATTTATTTCCCAATTCTTCAATACCTATTTTAATTAATTAATATAATATAAAATTTACTTAATATTTTAATTAATTACTAAGCTGATTGGACACCCAACAGTGGATGAAGGCCTCCTCCATGCGTTGCGACGTGTACGGTCCTGGGCGACTCGCGTCCAGGTCGCCCCCGCCACCTTGATGATGTCATCACACCATCTCCTCCTTGGCCGTCCTCTTGATCGCGTTCCGTCTCTGGTATGCCAGTGGATCACTCGCTCACCCCATCGTCCGTGAGAAATTACTTAGCAACAAGTGATTACTTGTTTATAAATACGGCTGTTACCGTTCTTGTTTGAAGTCGTCAACCACCACTACAAACTAGCGAGCGATTTTCTCTTATTAATATTGAACCACGCAATTACGAGGCTGTGTACACTCATTTTACATAACCACCCATACGCTAACTACAGCTAAGTATCTGGTTATCTAAAGAATTGTGTTGTTCCCGCATCCCTGGTAAGTGCTTTTCTATTTTTTTTAATTACTACTCTGATATTATCCTGTCTAAACGAGCTGATGACCAAAACGGTCTTCGGGTGATACCAATACCCGGCTTGTTAACTATCTAAGTATTCAAAAATTCAAACACAATATTCCCAAAATTCGTTTAAAAAAATTTCAGAACTCGTAATAAAAAAAATTTGTAAGAATCCAGTCAGGTAATGTATCTTCTAACATATTTTCATCCACGGTCTTAATGTCATCTGGTATGTAATTATAAAGAGATGCAGTGGATTTTCAAACTTTGCTCTTTTTTGGCGGGTACAAATGTGTCCACCCTTATAAAACATCAAGCAGTTGTTTGGCTTAAACACAAACATCTGTAATAAAGGTACATACATGGTAGAAGAAACACGCTTGCATGATATAAAAAAGTACCAAAAAATGCAACCGACTTCTACATCAAAAAGTGTAAAATAACACGTTGAAGTCGGTCCTTGCTACTACGGGATCGACTGTCATCCACCATCAACGATGATATCATCAAATTATCAGGATAGCCGAAACACATTGCAGTTATTGTAGTGTAACTCAAAAACTTAAAACCGAATTTGGTAAAATTGCAATGGGCAACACGGGAAGCACCAGCTTTGAAAAACAATAATCAAAATCGGTACACCCAGTCGAAAGTTCTGAGGTAACCACTTAAAAACAGTCGATTTGAGAACCTCTTCCTTTTACGCTATAACGCGTAATATTTTCAGTTTCGAACTTATTTGAGGGGTTTCTTCTGGGAGTCACTCTTGTGCTGCACAGTGGCGAGCGCGGGCCACAGCACGTAATTGGCACTGCTACGGTTGCGCTGTGTCTGTCAGATTTCTTCCGTCCGAACTGTCACTTTCAGTGTCAGACCAATATATACCGGAGACTATTTCCGGTAAATATTACGCGAGTCCTTGCCGGTAAAGCGTAATTATGAACATAACTCGCGAAAGTTTTCTACCTCCTCCTTTTTTTGGAAGTCAATTGAAAAGAAGTCTGCAGCTATCGGAACACCACGCCCTTACTTCTTAATTAAATATGACTCTTACATAACTTTTTTGTATTTTAAATACTCTGTATATGTCGACTGAGTTGCCCCATACTATCAAGCCATAGCTAAGCAACGAATACACATGACCGTGATATGCCATCAACGCAGCCTTAAAGACACAGTTTGCCTTATTGGTTTAGTGCAAATATGTGCGTTCTAATTTCTTTCACAATTATGTCAGTATGCATTATCCAATTTAGGCATTTGTCAAGGTTAGACCTTAAAATTTACAATTATCAACGTTATCTAGGAATTATGGTACTCGTATTTAATGTCAATTAGCAGTAGAGTTATTTTATATCATCATTATCATCTCAGCCGTAGGACGTCCACCGCTGAACATAGGCCTCCCCCATGATTTTCAAAAAGGACCGGTTGGAAGCGCCCTGCGTCCAACGTCGTCCTGCGACCTTCATCAGGTCGTCTGTCCACCATGTAGGTGGATGACCTACGCTGCGCTTGCCGGTCCGTGGTTTCCACTCCAGAACCTTTCGGCCCCATCGGCCATCTGTTCTGCGTGCCATGTGCCCTGCCCACATCGCCGTCGTATGCACCCCTGAAGAAGGGGTAAGTAATATATGTTCGATTTATAAAATACATATAGACAAAAGAAATATAAACTTATGACATACCATTTATTTCGTATATAATACATATAATATAATAAACCTTTGATCGAAATTCAAAACAAATAACAAAAAAAGAAAACCATTCATAAACTATACATTGATGTGATATACTTAGCAATTGAAATAACTATTATAAAAAATATAATCACTGCACATACTTCTTATTTAGTCGAGTTTTAATAAACATATAAAATGATAATATACTTTAAAACTATTAATATATTTCAAAAGTAAACAAAAATGTCTGACTAAGATTCATAACCTAATTCTGGCGCTTCGCCGGAATTATACCAAATTGTATGTCAAATTATTATTGTATCGAAATAAAAATATGGTACTTGCAGAGTATGTAATATTAGTAGTATATACAATTATAGTATCACAGTTGATCGATATATCAAGTGCTGGGATAGATTCTAAATTGTATAACAACTATAACGTATATCAAATAAAATTATATCAACTGTCCGTTACGTCAAAAGTCTTCAATATCCAGTGAAGGGTATTCAAATAAAAACCTGTAAAATGAGTTTCGAACATCAGTCGCGCACCCCTGAAGAAGAGACCATTGTACTATACCGTATTGGTTCTCGTGCTGAAACTTCCTACTGTTTTGACAAAGCAGTTGACGCCAGACCTTCATATACTCGTAACTTTGGCGTGGCGAACAAGGCGGGACCAAATTCACGACTAGATATATTTCGCCCCTACTTGTCCTACGATAGCGAGGCCGTGTTTGTC
The DNA here is from genome assembly GCA_917880725.1 of Selenia dentaria. Classification (NCBI taxonomy): domain Eukaryota; kingdom Metazoa; phylum Arthropoda; class Insecta; order Lepidoptera; family Geometridae; genus Selenia; species Selenia dentaria. The sequence goes on along the minus strand of OU862890.1, from coordinate 33,289,800 downwards.
GCCGTTATTTTATTTTTAACGGTTATAATAAAACAAGTGGAGTGCGACCGTGGAATCAGTTTGGTTCGGGCACTCGGCCAAAACATGATTATGTTGGCAGGCAGCTACTGTTGTACACTTCTGTAGTACCTACCTATGTTGGCAAAGTGTGGACGTAAAAAAGGTTAGGTCAATCAAAAGTTTTGTTGCCGAATAAATTGGATTCATCAGAAATGGTGTTGCTTCGGAAAATATGTGTTAATTACAGTGCTAGATAAAAAATTTGGTGATTTTTAGTGTTCTGGAGGTGCAAATGGTAAAAACAGGACCCTATTACTAAGGCTCCGCTGTCCATTTATTTGTCTGTCTGTCTGTCTGTCTGTCTGCCTGTCTGTCGGTCTGTCTGTCTCCAGGCTGTATCTCATGGACCGTAATAGTTAGACAGTTGACATTTTCACAGATGATGTATTTCTGTTGCCGCTATAATAAAAATACTAAAAACCGGCCAAAAGCGAGTCGCACTCGTGCACGTAGGTTTCCGTAAAAACAACAAAAACATCATGTCTGTTGTATGGGAGATTTATAGATAATGGTACGGAACCCTTCGTGCGCAAGTCCGACGCGCACTTGGCCTGTTTTATTTTATTGTGCAAGTAACTGACAAGACGGACTAGCCGTTGACGCTTACTCATGCCATTGCAGTGCGACCCACAACTGAGAGCTTCAGTCTCATCCTCCCAGTCATTCCACTTGCTACGGAACCCTTCAACCTAAACACAGAACTGCTTCAAAGAATAATTTCTCGCACTGCGGTGCATCACCAAGTCGGACACTAGCAGATAGATAGATAGATAGATAGATAGATAGATTTATTGGTAAAATCACATTTTACAAGTCAAACTTAACATTATTATTACGAGTACAATGGACATAGTTATACCTATATAGTATATACTTAAGTACTTGAATGTACGATCAACTCATCTTGAGTATATTCTTTTATATTATAATACTTTTCGTACTATACGATTTCATTTGAAGGAATAACTTCAGATTTCTCTTAAAAATATTCAAAGAAGCTGCATTTTTTACACTATCTGGCAGGTGGTTATATAAATTAGGGCCTCCCACGTATACAGATTTACTAGATTTAGCAAGTACGTGAGAAGGTGTCGCCAATCTGTTCCTAGACCTGGTGTTGTAGGTGTGCGACGCTCCCATGGCACAGAATTTCTTCATATTGGTGCGCACAAATACACACACCTGATATATATATATTCCTGGTACAGTCAATACTCTTAGTTTAGTAAAATAGGGCTTCGCAGACACGTCCCATTTTACACCCGCAACAGTACGTATAGCGCGCTTCTGGAGGATCAACAGTCGCTCTGACTCGGCTGCATGTCCCCATAGCTCGGTTCCATACATTAGTACGCTGTGTACGGTGGCAAAGTAGCAGCTAAGTACTGCATGTTGGGGAGCCGATGCTGCTAGTCGCTTTAGAGCGAAACAGGCCTGGATAAGCCGCGCGCAAAGAGCGTCTATGTGCAGATCCCATTTTAACGCTCGATCCACATGAAAGCCGAGTAGCTTAACCGATGAGACTTGCTGTAAAGCAGTGTTCGGTATTGTTACTGTTAGGGCTTTCAGTGGTCTATTTGAAAGGTCATAATGTATGTAACAGGTTTTGTCCAGGTCAAGGGCAAAACCATTCGTTGCGAACCATAATTTTAATCGAGTGGTGACTTCTGTAAGTCTATGTCTCAGCAGGGATAGGCCTGGTGCTGTCACTAGTGCTGCGACGTCGTCAGCAAACATGTACACATCGGCACCGGGAATCGCCTCGGGTAAATCGTTCATAAGAAGCAACACTCTCTGGCATCTTTCAGTAACGAAGTCCTCCATTAAGTTTACGGCTGGTCCTCTCACACCGTAATGTTTGAGTTTAGCCTTGATCAGACTGCGGTCTGCCGTATCAAAAGCACGTGAAAGGTCGCAGCATATTGCAGCGACTTGGTGTTTCTCTTCTCGGGCTTGAAGTATTTTTCTGATGAACTCCCGCACTAGCGCCGTTGTGGATCTTCCCGCTCGGTAGGCAAATTGACGGTCAGTAAATATGTTGCAACTGTCGAAAAACTTAAGAAATCTATTGTTTAATCCTACTTCTAATATTTTAGCTAATGCTGGTATAATTGAAATGGGGCGATAATTTTTAGCTGAGGTTGTGTCCCCTTTCCCCTTATAAACAGGCACAACTTTAACCATTTTAAGCGCACGGGGGTAGGTACCTGTTTTCAAGCACCTGTTAAATAGTTCTGCCAATGGAGTAGCTAGTGCTTGAGACACCTCACGTATTACACCCATAGAGAGATCGTAGCAATCGGTGGTCTTCTTTGGTGCGATATGCTCATTAATTATTTTTATAATCTCATCAAATGAAAATGGTTGTAGGTATATGGAACACACATTATAGTTGGTAGCGCACGAAAGTGTACGTAAACTACTCGTTACTACTACTACGCAGAAGTGTCCTACAACCTACTGAAATAGACATTGGGAACAATTATTACAGAATAACGCAATTACCTCGCTAGCTGCGTTGGATTGGAATATTGTATAATAGTCTCATATATATAAATCGACCAATAACTAATTTCTCCATAGTTGGAAAGTGGGCGTTTGTCATAATATTACGTACGTGGTACTGTACTGGTACTTGTACCTCATAGTGCACATTTCATCAGATGTGTATTTGTTCAATAAACACGTAATTGCACATTGTAAGCGTCAAATGATACCTGCATGCTGAATGGCAGAATTTAGTGATACTATAAAACCTGTGTAGGTACCTATGTAACAACAACTTAACTTATATGCGCAATAAACGCTTGATTGATTGATTGATTGATTGTAAGATGTCCACTGCTGAGCATATGCCTCCCTCATAATTTTCTAAAAGAACCGGTTGGATTCGGCCTGCACCCAACGTCGTCCTATATCAGGAATATCTCGCAATGTGGTGGTACCGACCAACTTGGTCTCTTGACAACAGGCCTACCACCTAGTAAAGTGCAGTTTACGTTGCGTTAATACACTATTTGTGAGCAGTTAAAACTACATAAACTTAATTCCAGAAAAGCTTTCGTTTCTGGTATCTAATTTTCCACCTACAGCAACCCCTAAATTAATAACGATAGATTCCATATAGTAAAATAGGGGAAGAAACAATTCCAAAGTAATAGGAAATGTAAGCTCACATCATACTATGGGCCTTATCATCACTACATATAATAAAACTGTTGAGGTCGAATTTCTGTACAATGAAAAAAATGCTTAAAACTGAGTCAAGGAGTAAGGAGTGAAATCAAACTGATTTAATTTTTTTGCAATTTTTTTTTCTATGTTTTTCTGTTTGTACAGACTAATCTCCGAAATGACTGGACCGGTTTTTAATGAAATTTCGTATGGTGGTAGCTTATATCCCTGATCAACATATAGTATACTTATGATCTCGGTTAATAAAAGAGATCTTGTGGGATGATTAAAAAACTGTAATTATCCGTACCCCACGAGGCAGCGCGAGCGAAGCCGCTGGCGGGTCAGCTAGTAGCAAATATCAAAATAACAACAATTATCTGCAACTTTAAAAAGAAAAATCAATGTTTCGGAATTTTTCTCTCTAAAATCGCATTGTTTGGTATCGCTAAGTAGGCGTTAGTGCTTTATAAATCATATTAAAAAAACAATTATTTATCTCATATTCCTATCAAAATACAATTAATACTATAGAAAAGCGATACATAGGTACAAACACATCAGTATGAATGCGGGTGCCAAAGCAATCACAAGCTGGCCGTGTTCCCGCGCTAAAAGGATTGTATCAGACGCCATTCGGAACGGCGTATATCAAGTGTTGTGCCACTAGACATGCGAAACCGGGACCGTGGAGTCTTGATCTTAAAATCATTTTCAATTGTATCTAAAATTTGTTTTTCTAAATGGAGAATGTCAAGACAGTAACATCTCATTAAGATTATTCTCGCGTCTTTCATGTTCTGCTTGTAATTAATAATCGTACCTATCTCACTATAACCAAAGTGGTTTACCCAGATAACATCGATACACTAGAAATTAAGGATCTGAAAATGACTTAATAGCAATAACCCATCTGAATGTAGCGGGCGGTTAAATTTGCCTGCCTTTTAATGAAATTACTGTTACAGACGCTATTTAAACCAGTAAATATTACCATGTTCTAATTAGATTATCTTGGATTTGGTATAAGTTGATTTTATTATAAGGCTATATTTTAAAACCTAAATTTAAACTATCACGCAAATAAATATAGTAAACATTTATATCAAACCACCTTCTTGACAATGCCCAATTACATATCACCTAAACTCGACGTAAAGGAAGGAATTTAATGGGATGTAATATCTTATGGAACTCCAAAAAGAAGAGATTTGGATTTGGAACGGTAAAATGTGTAGGAAAAACTCTTAGTACCGGAGTAGATATATGGGCAGAGTGAAGAGAATTTATTCAAAAATTGAACTGGGCACCTCAGACAGCACAGAGAAAAATAATAGAGAAAAGGCAAGATAGAAATGAATTCGAAGCAAAATACAGTGCTTGGTGTCACGCTCATTTGGTTTGTCGGTCTCTCTACCAAACACCCTGTATAACAACGCGCAAACTATCAATTATTTTGACAATTTACATTAAATTTTCCTAACAAAAATATTACTCTGTTTCTTAATAACTGGACTAATATATCCCATATTATTATTACTTTTAATTTGTTTAACTATTAAATATCACCATAGTAAATGTATGGTGATATTAGCAAGAAGAGCAAATGTTATCAATTAAAATATTGTAAAATTATATGATAGATCAAATTTAGTCCTGAGCCCAATACTAGATTATATTATTAGCTCAAGTGAATCTTTATTATTGAGAAAACTTTTCTCTGCACACTAGAACGTGATTTCACTTAATTTTAATATGTTTCATAAATAATATAGCATCTATATAAATTATAGAGGTGACGGGATTTGTGTATTGTACAAGTAAACCGGTTGGTAATTAAATACTTGCAGTCAGGCCAATGTATACAATGCAAATAAAATGAAATCTTGTAGATTAATTAATATATAACAAAACATATTCAATTCGATGACACTCCGTGAAACTTTTAATTAAAAATAAGATTACAGTATATTAATCATTAAATTACATCAATCAATAATAATATCTAAATTACAAAATATAAATTACGAAATTTCATACTAATTAAAAACCAATTAGAACGATGTTAGGTACTTCTCTAAATTTCCATTACGCTTTGTATCTAATCTAACCATCTGATTATCAAGACTGCATTTTAGAAAGACTTATGTTGCCCATCCGTGTTATTCGCATCCCTAGAGTAACTTATGTGTTTTGGACGCCCATCCGGATATATTATAGAAAGTTATGTGTTTTTCCGCTAACGATGTAGCAAATGAATAGATATTAAAACTATGTTTATGTGATACTGATACAAACGAAGCTTTTCTCTACCGGGAAATGAAAAACATTTTTGTTCTATTCGACATTTGGAGTTCGAGAAAGGTTTCATCACCGAAACATAAATGTTTTATTATTATTATTATTTATTTTCACGTCTTGAGCCTGATAGTTACAACCAGGCCTGCCCATTACAGTAGAAGTGCCATCCAGAGCTTAAAGCTGAGTATCTGCTTGCAATGTGCTTTTCAACTGACTTCCAAAAAGAGGAGATTCTGAAGTCGACGAGCATATTTTTTATGTATACGCATAACTTTTTAAAGATTAATCCGTTTTTAAACTGAATTCCAAAACAGTCCTTCTTTTTTTGAGGTCGCTTGGTGGTTCTCAAGTCTACGCGTATATTTTTTTTATGTATGAATATGCGTAACTATTTACATAGTAGTCCGATTTTTATAATTCTTTTTTGTTTGGTAGAGTATGTTTTCGAGGTAGTCCATTTGAATTTTATCATATCAAACAGTTTTTGATTTACACTCTCATAACTGAAAAGTGTTTCGCCTGTGATCTAGATATCCTTTTTGACGGTGAATAACAATCGATCCCGTAAGTAGCAAGGGTCAGTAAAAAGGGTGAAAATATATTTTTTTACCAAAAATGGAATCGTCTTGAACACTAAAGAGATAAAATAACTTGCTGAAGTCGGTACCATGCGCATAATATTATGAGAATAGGTACTTTAGAACTAACATAGACCGACTTCAACATGTTATTTCACACTTTTTAGTGTTGAAGTCGATTCCATATTTCGTCAGTGTTTTTTTTATTTCGAGATTTCAGCTAGTAGTACGGTACGGTATCTTTCAAAGGTCATCAGAAGCTTGCACACTATAGAATGCAGTATATCGGTACTGGGGTGATACAAGACACACTATAGAATGCAGTATATCGGTACTGGGGTGATACAAGACACACTATAGAATGCAGTATATCGGTACTGGGGTGATACAAGACACACTATAGAATGCAGTATATCGGTACTGGGGTGATACAAGACACACTATAGAATGCAGTATATCGGTACTGGGGTGATACAAGACACACTATAGAATGCAGTATATCGGTACTGGGGTGATACAAGACACACTATAGAATGCAGTATATCGGTACTGGGGTGATACAAGACACACTATAGAATGCAGTATATCGGTACTGGGGTGATACAAGACACACTATAGAATGCAGTATATCGGTACTGGGGTGATACAAGACACACTATAGAATGCAGTATATCGGTACTGGGGTGATACAAGACACACTATAGAATGCAGTATATCGGTACTGGGGTGATACAAGACACACTATAGAATGCAGTATATCGGTACTGGGGTGATACAAGACACACTATAGAATGCAGTATATCGGTACTGGGGTGATACAAGACACACTATAGAATGCAGTATATCGGCACTGGGGTGATACAAGACACACTATAGAATGCAGTATATCGGTACTGGGGTAATACAAGACACTATAGAATGCAGTATATCGGTACTGGGGTGATACAAGACACACTATAGAATGCAGTATATCGGTACTGGGGTGATACAAGACACACTATAGAATGCAGTATATCGGTACTGGGGTGATACAAGACACACTATAGAATGCAGTATATCGGCACTGGGGTGATACAAGACACACTATAGAATGCAGTATATCGGTACTGGGGTAATACAAGACACTATAGAATGCAGTATATCGGTACTGGGGTGATACAAGACACACTATGGAATGCAATATATCGGTACTGGGTTGATACAAGACACACTATAGAATGCAGTATATCGGTACTGGGGTGATACAAGACACACCATAGAATGCAGTATATCGGTACTGGGGTGATACAAGACACACTATAGAATGCAGTATATCGGTACTGGGGTGATACAAGACACACTATAGAATGCAGTATATCGGTACTGGGGTGATACAAGACACACTATAGAATGCAGTATATCGGTACTGGGGTGATACAAGACACACTATAGAATGCAGTATATCGGTACTGGGGTGATACAAGACACACTATAGAATGCAGTATATCGGTACTGGGGTGATACAAGACACACTATAGAATGCAGTATATCGGTACTGGGGTGATACAAGACACACTATAGAATGCAGTATATCGGTACTGGGGTGATACAAGACACACTATAGAATGCAGTATATCGGTACTGGGGTGATACAAGACACACTATAGAATGCAGTATATCGGCACTGGGGTGATACAAGACACACTATAGAATGCAGTATATCGGTACTGGGGTAATACAAGACACTATAGAATGCAGTATATCGGTACTGGGGTGATACAAGACACACTATAGAATGCAGTATATCGGTACTGGGGTGATACAAGACACACTATAGAATGCAGTATATCGGTACTGGGGTGATACAAGACACACTATAGAATGCAGTATATCGGCACTGGGGTGATACAAGACACACTATAGAATGCAGTATATCGGTACTGGGGTAATACAAGACACTATAGAATGCAGTATATCGGTACTGGGGTGATACAAGACACACTATGGAATGCAATATATCGGTACTGGGTTGATACAAGACACACTATAGAATGCAGTATATCGGTACTGGGGTGATACAAGACACACCATAGAATGCAGTATATCGGTACTGGGGTGATACAAGACACACTATAGAATGCAGTATATCGGTACTGGGGTGATACAAGACACACTATAGAATGCAGTATATCGGTACTGGGGTGATACAAGACACACTATAGAATGCAGTATATCGGCACTGGGGTGATACAAGACACACTATAGAATGCAGTATATCGGTACTGGGGTAATACAAGACACTATAGAATGCAGTATATCGGTACTGGGGTGATACAAGACACACTATGGAATGCAATATATCGGTACTGGGTTGATACAAGACACACTATAGAATGCAGTATATCGGTACTGGGGTGATACAAGACACATTCCTACACAAGACGCCTATCATCAAGTATATCAAGGGTAGTGTCAAATTCTACCAAACAGGCTATTAATTAAAATAACCCAAATGAGTCTCGATATACTCGTCCATACAATGCAATTAAACACCAAATCACACCACATACAAAGCAACCGACAGAATATATTGACTCAAATTGTTGAATATAATCGTCAGAAATCACAGAAACTTTCAAAGTAATAACTATAACCAATTTCATAAAAGATGATGCCTAAGCTCTACATAATAAGAAACCACTGTGAACTACAAAAATATACACTTCTTTAAAAGCTTACTCCGTCCCTAGATTCGTATTACACCGTCGGCGTACATAGTTACACGGAAAAATGCCCGACCGGTTGTCACCTGGGGAAATTTTACACTCTACAGCATATTCTCACCTAGAGCGTGGTGGTATTTCATAGAGAAATGCCGGGAGGGGTATGTGCCGCGAGGTATAGGCGGTAGCGATAGCGGCGTTGAACAAAACAGAGGAACTCCGTTGTCCATATAGCAATCTGATTTTTCATATCAAGAGTACTCTTGCAATTAAGTACACAGGGATATTTTCCCAGGACAGAACTACTACTTTCTGTCCCGGGAAAATATCCCTGTGTATTCAATGATGTTAATATAAACTGAGGTAGATACGCCTTACTGCGCTCGGCTTGGCGACATCAACACAAGCTAGTTGTATTGAGTCTACTTAGTTCCACCCTGTCTGGCAACGACGCAGCACGTGTACTACATTTAGGAAAAAATGCCTTCTTATGTGTTAGAAACTGCAGAACATATACTGGAACAAGTGTAAAAAACAAGAATGATGTATCTATTCATTTGTAAGTATTGTTTTTCTATGTTATTTATCAAAAATGGAAAATCAAAAATTGTATTTTAATTTAAAATAACTCTTGCGACGTTGCCGCTTCGCCACCCACGAGAACGAGACAAGTAGCGAGCGACAGAGAGAACGAGTCTGTCATTGGCGGTCGAATGGTCGGTCACAGGCGAACGTTGTTAATAATATATTGATCCCTTTCTGACAACTAGGATTCATATATCTTCGTGCTCTTTTAATCTTGTCAATGTAGTTAATGTCGTTGTGCGAGTTGTGTACTTTAGCTATAGGTAAGTATAGCATAAAATTTGCCATGTTTATACTTCATATTCAAGGAGTAAAACGCCTCTATTAGTCATTCTCATTGTGTGTATTGTTGTGTGTTGAATTGTCTTACATACAATACAATACACAACAATACATACAATAAAATACATGATACGTCAATATTAGTCACAATCCCAGGAGTTGTATTGTATGGTGGGCAGTACGACCAACGTAACAAAAGATGGTTTGGAGTTGGTAGCCAAATAATACGAAGCTGTTACCTCACTTTAGCACAATATCGATAGGCATGAAATTTAGTAATATTGTCCACAAACTTCGAGAGAAATAACCTTAAACGAATGGAAAATCAGATTTGTTCTTTTAATCCTGTAGTTAATTAATCGGATTAGCCGACGCAATGTTAAGTCGAATCTACTTAGTAAGCATTTACTTTGTAGACGCTAAAACAAAAACTACTCGTGTTTTACACAAACCGGTATTTGTATAACCATCTACAAGACCCTCACTATTAGGACACCTCCTCACCAATGATCATTATCCTCACACAAGTATAATAAGTAATACCGTTACTTCAACCAAAATCATCATCAAGTTGCCAGTTGCGAGACTGGCGGTCTATTTTAAAAGAAGTCTGTGCTTTGAGCCATTGAGATCATCTAGCTCGCAAAAGCAAATGAAGTACGCAAGTAATAAAGTTTAATTTTGCGTTCGTCACTTATCCAAGTTATAAATGCATTAGGTATTTATGTGGTATATTATAATTATAAATATATTGCTCTTCAAATTAAAACATAGAACAATATGAATACCATTGCTCGGCAGCCCTATCAGCTCAATTGGTAGTCGTTATGCTTTTGAAATGCAGGGTTCCACGTTCAGCCCCAGGCCGTTGCAATTGTTTGTGCGATGAGGAGTTTTGTAACACATGGAATCCTAGTACTTACGGATGTATGATTGTGTAAACATTTATAATGTTATTAGTTGGATGCACAAATCTAACAGTAAACTCGAATCTCAATAATTATTATACGAGGTAAATAAACGCAGCCAACTGATTAATATATCTCATTAACGCTTCACGACTCCTCACAAACTCTTACACGTGTACACACGCAGACACATATAGGCAAGCATCTGATAAATAATGTAAAGGCATTAATTACAATGTCCCCAAGCGACGTAACTCCGCGCTGAATCTCGCTGGAACCATTTGTAACGGAACTGGTACTAACTAGTTCGGTACTTTAATGACGCTGAAGGGTAATGTGGAACAAAAAAGTCTAACAGAGGGTTAAAGCATTTGAATATATTAAAAGTATTGCTATTTTTATAATTCAATTTGAGGTATCAAATTGGAAGTGAACTATGTATTGTCAGCGGGCTAGCATGCACATCTTGGAGCGCGTCATCGTTTATCATCAGTTGAGATAGTGGTGACACGAAATACATTTTGGAATAAAAATAGTAAAATTACTCATAGTAAATACTGTAAAGCTGAAGCTAAATACTGAAGCTGAATAAAATACTTAACATTTAAAACTTTCATTATTTTTATGTAAAATAAATGTTGCATTGTTCTTGAAGATTTTTTATAAAGCTTTTTTGCAGTCAGGTTATTTTTTTATACGCATTTATTTCAATCATTTGGTCCACTTTGATTTCCTGGCTGGTTGCCGCAGTTGATAGCAACCCTGCCTCCTGAGCCGCTGGTTCCTGGTTCGATCTCGAAACAGGTTCATCTTTAAGTCTTATAATTTAAAAATTATGAGTCAGTAATATATATAATTACGTTTAAGTGTACGTAGGATTCATAAAGCAGATAAGGTGTTATTCTTTAAGGATAATTTAATTTTCACATACTTTCTTCTGCTTTTATTAAAGGACTTTTCATCTATTCTAATTCTATTCTTAGATCTACATTTAGCAACTTTATTCTTCTTTGGTGATCCTATATACGGATCGATATGGAAACCTCTGCGTCGGATGTTTGAGCAACTAGGATACTTTGGAATATACCCACGTCACATCGGCTAAGTCCGAAGTGGGTAGATATATCCTCCTTCAAATAAATATCTTTGTTTTGATGTACAGAATATGCTCTTAAAAGGATGCTAATTGATTACCAGTACTCCTTTCTAATTATTTTACTTCTCAATTAAGTTAAAATTAAAAAATAAATGAACATTTGAAAATAAGCTACTGTCACTAGTTTTATAATGTCACATGCATTATTTATTTGAAAATGGAAATTTTTAAATACAACAACATTATTGAGTGAAATACGTACGGCTGAAGTCGAGGATGCCAAAAAAAAAACCAAAGTTATTTAATTAATTAAAAATATGACATTTATTTTATAATTAAAAGACACGACAATCTATTCGATATGAGAATAAAAAGTGAGTGTTCATCGATACAATGATCCGCAAGTAACAATTTCGAAATGCTGACACGATGGTTCCACGATGCGCGGCGGTCCGATTCCAGGGAGCGCTCGGTAGGTTGAATGCCGGTGGCTTGATTGCGAAACTGATATACCGTCCTCTTGTGAGTTGGTAATGATGATCTGCGTCATCGGTTTCCATGGTGGGTCGTTGCTTAACAAGTGTTCAATTGTTAAAACAAATACATATGTACGTACATAGTCACCTTCACACATATGAGTCGTAAGTGCAGTCACAGTGCAACAACACTAACATACCGTATAGGCCAGTAAAAATAGAATTTAACTGCATACGGTTACCTGCTATAGAAAAAAACGTTTGGGCTGCCGCGTCACCTGCCGAGCGTCGGCATTTCTACATTAAACGTCCTGTAACTCAAAAAGTATGTACATTAGAAAAAAAAGTTTGAAACAAAACTTGTAGAAAATAAACTGATTTTTAAGAATGGAATGATGCATTTTATTGATAAATCTAATATTTCAAGAGTAATTGGCCGCGATAGAAAAACCGTTACATTAAATGGGCCATAAATCGTAAACAAGCAGTAACATAAGTAGAAACAAAAGATCTCCATGACTTTTGCTCTAAAGTGCATAGTTTCCGAGATATCGACCGAAAACGCCATTTTGTGATTTTATGCTCAGTAAGTGATCGTAAACTTATAAAAAAAAAAATTTGGATCGGAAATTTAGTGCAAAGTTGACCCAAAAAAACGTTTATTTTTACTGGCCTAGTAGTAGTAGATGCACACGTATGTTCTGCCAGTTGTAAATATGCAACAACTATTTACTTATTACGGAAATAAAACACTCTAAAACAGAATTGTGTCATTGAAGCGATTAAGTGCAAGAACGTCACCTAACATTCATATTTTAAATCTCAAGTACTTCATTTTTACTCCAAGTCATACCCCAAAAACTCTTTGCACTAACATACAGTTATATTCAATCTTTGAACATAAATTACAATTTTAATGATCATAAATTTAATGATAATACTAAACATTGTTCCCGGTTATGTCTTTAGATACGATGCCGTTTTGAAAGACGAACTCTAATCGTTCGCACTCAAATTCAAATCAGATTATAGTGTCAGCTTCATACCTGTACACATATATTTAATGAATATGTAATATGTATTGGTAAAGATCTAGAACATATCTCTAACCCACATCAATAAAAAATGCCATGAACGCGCTTTTGCTAATAACTTGAGTCACAAACCAAACCTTCATAAAACCAATCAGCGCCGGCTAGTTGTGACCGCTGTCCCTTGTAGCCTGCACCACACTGCAACACGTTCGCGGCGGCGGCGGCGCTTCACGCTACACTCTGATACGCGCCTCTCGCGGGACTTGTGCAAAATAACTTCTACTGCTTCTGCGGAAGAATTTTTATTAACTCCCTGCATAGTGGGGTAAAATCATATAAGTGAAGCGAGCAGATTAACTATGTATTTAAAATGTTTAGATACTATAATAATATAGTTTGAGCATGTACGATTTATATGTGCAATTTATCATACTGCGTGAGTCGACGAAGTCTTCGATCGGGATGCAATATTCGTTCGTTAGACGCGAGGAAACCCGATTTACTAGGTAGTAGGCCGTTTGTCCAAGATACGTTCTTGGTTGCTATCACCGTAGTGCCGCGAAGGAATACTGCGCAAGCATTACTGTATTAGTGCGTGTACGACCTTATTGCAGTGCTACGAATTCTGGGTGACACTGCAACTGGCAAGCGTAATGTTTATCTTCACGCGCATGTCTTGCACGTCTCGTCGCTAATTTCATATAGCATAAACTGTCTCCTACTACAAAACAAATGTCAATTTTATAATTTAAGGAAAAAGTATATTTCTGAAGACATGGCTCGAACTCGAGTCATCTGGCCCTAGGTATATCAAGTTTCGTCTTTAAGCCGCGTATTCACTAGAGGACATTTGTCCCGCGACTCTGTTGCTCGACACGAAATATACGTGTACCGCGCGATGTCGCCCGACGTCGCTTGCGACATCTACGGTTCGCCGGACTTGTCGCAAGTCGACGTTCTGCGATCGTCGACACGCGTGACATCCGTGTCCCTCAACTGTCGCCCGACAAGTTTTGAATAGTGTGGACGTGTGTCGCTTTCTCCGAAATGGCAGTAGTATGGTCCGATGCACGTATTGACCCTAACCGATAAACAAAATTGAAAAAAATATGCATGGGAATCTATCGCTACTACCTAGTACGAGTACTATCTATCTATCGATTTGAACAATATCGACATACGGTTCATTTTTAGGGTTCCCTAGTTAAAATGGCAAACATGGAACCCTAATAATTATGTTGTTTCGTTATGTCCATCCGTCCGTCCGTCCGACCGTCCATCCGTCCGGCCGTCTTAAATATTAAAGTACTGAACATATAAAGACATGTTCTACTTTAATATGGATGACATGGTGATGATCGGTGATGAACACACCACAGTTTCTCTGCAGTGCTCTTCTAACTAACACGTAGTGCTTGCATTACTTTGAAGCTGAACGCAGTGGTCGCCACGATCCTGCCACGCAAACTTCCTGAGGATGGGCATCGGACATGCACGAAACCTAGATCGACAACTTCGGCTAATTACGTGAGTAAAGTCGGTTTTGATATTAATAAGCTGAATATCTGTTACTGAGTACGGAGCACAAACAATTTACGAAAAAGTATTCGTATCGTAAACGACAAAGCACTTACTCTCACACGGCGTACAAACTATGAGTTATCTGTGTCACAGTTGCCCTAGATACACGACAGTTTGTACTGTTTCACATAAAAGACTCGGTAGATACACTTACACAGTTATTCGTGCTAGGCACTGCAATAATACCAACCAATGCGGAGTCTAGCTCAAGACGCCTGCTACTTGATTGACAGTCTATACAACAATGTACCATCTAGTGATTAGCGTTTCCTTTCATCTCACAATAAGCAGATACCTGACAGCTTAAAGGAATTTAGAAAATGCATCTATATAACGAGCAATCAGATGCAGGCCACTTCCAATTTTTAAACACTTCCAAGGAAATGTATGAAGGAGGCAAAACATATGTAAATGCTGATGATATTGATGATCATGAAAATGAGCAAAAATCACTATTAAAATTGCTGAGTACATGACATAGGTTTTTTTCCTTTGTAGTTGGACTCGTAGGATTGTAAATTTACCATTCTCCCTATTATAAACGTAAATATATCATGTAGTCAAGTCACAGTCAGATAAATAAGTCAGTCATTAAGGGACTCATAGACCAAAATATATACTAGGAAAAAGAGACTTTATTATTAATTAATTAATCTTTATTATTATTATTTCTTTTATTCAAAATAAAATCTCGGATTTCATCCGGTCCTTTACAAAGGCATAAGTGGGGCCAACACTTAGAGGGCTGTTTGGTATAAAAATACAAAGGAGTATAAAAAACAGAAAAAATGTTGGATGAAGGGTAACATGGTACTTATAACTATTACACATAAGGGTAAAATGGCCAGGCTATTGATATGAACTTATTAGTGATAAGGAAGATAGTGGACTATGGAAGAGACTGCACCTGCCAATTTTAGTCTCATGTTAAAATATTTAGGCAGGTGGTGACTTGCCATCCACTAAACGGGCCCCCCATAAAGGCCACCATGAGTGGTGACAAAAGGGGCAAGACTGGTGTGGATGGCTAAAGGGTGTCGAGAGGTGTGCTGCGGTTTCACTAGAGCGCTACTACCGGCGTTATGCCCTTTAACCCTTGGAGCTTTTTGTTACTTGCTCTTGCGTCTCCACCCCCGGACGGCCAATTAAGGCAAGCCGGGGGTCAGGGGTCTCATTTAGCCCCAGGGAGAATCAGGGTCCACGGTGTCGCCACTCACCGGCGGCTCTCCACAAAGCCGCCCCTGCGGGCTTATTATTCTATTATTACTGAGGTTATTTATAAAGAGAAACACATAAACATGATTTTATACATTTTAAACCAATACTCTATATGCAAAATTATGGGAGAGGCTTATGTTCAGCAGTGGACGTCCTACGGCTGAGATGATGATGATGATGAAGCCTTTAATCGTATACCGTTGAGATCATTTGCCACGGTTATCAATCCAACATTCAACATGTCTAATCAATGAAAATTAACCAAAGCCTTTACGTTTTTTTTACACCATCATTGATCAGTAGGTACAGTTGTAAAGTGGTCAAAAGTAGACCAAGTATGTAAAACAAATCTATTATCGCAAAAGAGACGCGTAGATTGAAATACTTGTTTAGGCAAAGTTTTCTCTCATGATTAAAGTTTTCACGACTGAATAATACGACATTTCCTATAAGCTCGCAATATCTCCAAGTTCCTGACTGGTATAGCGAGGCGAACAACCCGACTCCTTCCAACTACATATCAAAGCAGAAGACTTACAGCTGGCACTGACTTACAGAAGGACTACAGGCTGGGCTATTATGTACGAGTATCTCAGTTGCTAACAAATTTGGATTGAATTCTGAAAAAATGGCCGCTCTATAGATAGATAGATAGATAACACTTTTTGAGACACCACATTTATTACTTAATATTAGACAATAAAATAAAATAAAATGCTTAAAACTAGGTGCAACAATGGGCGGTCTTATCGCTCAGAGCGATCTCTTCCAGACAACCCATCTATGTCTCTATGTCACTTTTGTCAGCTTCAGTGATCAAAATACTAACATTTTTGCTTACTGGAGTTGCCAAAAGAGTGCCGCCATTTTTCCAGATTTCAATCAACATTTGTTAGCAACTGAGATACATAATAGCCCTCATGTCAACCGACATAACAGCAGTGCGATTCTCTAAGAGCAAACATCGTTGCATCTTTGACAACATTCGTGAAACAAATGAAGAGATGACAAGAAACGTTGGAAAAACAACCTTATGTACAAGGGCGATATCTCAAAGTATTTGACATAGGTGAGCTCGTCGACGAGCGCATCGACGAATCATTAGAGAATCGCACGACTGGAACGCATCGCGGGGTTTCTCTCCGATGCATTTTAGAAAGTGTCAATAAGCCGGTTGTAATGTTGCAAGTTGTGTTACAAGTTGTATCATATTACACATTATATTTTCATCAAGTTGTGCACCAACGTAATGCTCGAATCTGTAACATTACAGTTTGTGCACTGTTCTGCTCGTTTTTCCTCCCTAACTGAGGTACTGCTCAACTTTGTAACGTTGCATTACAGGCGAATGCTTGAAGTGAGGGAGTACTTTAACAGAACTACTTCTTGGTCTTAACCAAAAAGTAGTTCTACATAAAACTTATTTTATGTACCAATGTAAATTATTTATAAATTTATTTCGTTTTTAAAGTGAGTTTTGGGAAGTAAAGTAAAGAATATGTAAAAGTTTAATGTTTTAAGTATCGCGGGGACGAATGGAAAAGTGTTTATTATTAACATTTCGTAGTACTTGATACATAGGATTTGTATATCGTTCACTTTTAATATCCTTTCATCTGTCTGTTTATCTGTCCGTGCGCCATGCGCTATAAAGTGACTGTGACGCCAACCATCCTTTAAAGGATTATATATATAGGATTATATATAAAGGATTATATATAGGAGAGAAGGAAAGGAAGATTTATTAGTAAGTACTCGTAGTTTTTGTAAGGCACATACTCGTACATTAGTACTAATCTGGTTTGAATAAGTTTTTTATTAGTGATCGAAGGTTCTTCGTTACATATACTCTCAGACCAAATTTTTTATTTTGTCTGAGCATATACTATGATTAAACGTAGTCAATTTCACGTACTAAAAAGGTGTTTAATGTGTGTTAAAACGGTGTTTTTGTCAAAACTGATAGTTATTTTAAACTAGCTGCGCCCGCGGTTTACCCAACCAGCGTGGTGACGGATGATGTTAAAGATGATTTACCTATTCATTTTAAAAAACATTCCTGCCGTGCGATTCTCTAATGATTAAGAGTTTGTCGACAAACTCACCGATGTCAAATACTTTGAGATTTTTTTTTTTATTATGTGAGTATTGATATATATATTTATTATAGACTAATATGTAATTTAAAATGATTTGTATGTATGTATATATTTTGGTTGGTATTATATTTTTATATTTATATATGATGTTTGTATATATAGGGTCTTGATATTATTTTGTAGTAGTAGTAGTAGTAGTAGTATCATGATTATTTTATACCTTATTGATTGATGTACACAGAAACCTACTTACTTATACTTAGTTCTCTGTCCTTAGGGTTTGCTGGAAGAAAACTCTTTCTAGGGTTAAGCTCGCCTATGTACACGCCTTTATTTAATGCCTCTACTGTATCTGTGTTTTGTGTACAATAAAGTATATGAGAATATGAGATATCGCCCTTGTACATAAGGTTGTTTTTCCAACCACTTGTCATCTCGTTATTTGTTTCACGGATGTTGTCAAAGATGCAACGATGTTTGCTCTTAGAGAATCGCACGGCTGTATCAGGGCGGCTAAGACAAAAAAGAATTATTCAAATCGGTAAAGTCATTCGGAAGTTATGCGCGTACGTACATTGTGGCAATTCATTTTTATTCATATAAATATATCAGTTATGAATAATCATATATTCTGGTTTGATTCATGTAGTTCCGAATAAACAATAGGCCCTTGTCATGTTCCAAATTGTACATTTCTCATGGTTTCAGTACAGATATTGTTTTGGCAAGTGCTCTCGGAAACATAATCAAAGTGTCATGTTGCAGTATTTGAATACCTAACCAGTCAATACCACGTGACTCCGCGCTGATGTTAGTTTTGAAGTTTGTTAACATAGACTGACAGCGAAATACATTGAAGAACCAACCGACGGACTTGAAACAACAAACTAATCTGACTTGCTATATCATACTCGTACTACTATTATAAATGAGAATGTTTGGATAGAGGGAGGTGTGTTACTCAATCATGCCAGAACGGCTGAACAGGGGCCTTACTATGAGCTCTTAAAGCAGGTGTTCGCGCTAAAGCGCGACGTCACTTCAGGAATGACCCCCGCCCGCGCGTCCCGCCGCCGCTGTCCTGCAGCTGTCAGACTACGAGCAGGCGGCTGAAGGGCAGCGGAAACAGTCGCCATTTTAACGTCGCCGAGAGCGACCGCTTATCAGCCCCGCGTTTTCGCGTCAGCCCAAAAGTGACCTTTAGGGTGTGTCGGCACGGCCACATATCATCTTACAAATCAGCCCGAGTCACCGCGAGTGAGTGAGACAGAGAGTTAAAATTCGATGCTCTGGCCCGAAGCTCGGTGTCCTAGTTGGTCAATGGCATCTGAAATGGAGAGTCAGAAGACGCGGGTTCGGATCCCATCCGAGGATGTAATTTTTTCTCTATAAATTTCAATGGTTGAGATCGCTAAAGCAGGCGTTAGTGCTTTAAAAAAGTAATAATATAAAAAAAGTGAAATTGGTATAATAGATTATTTGTATATTTGTAGTTATGTGACAACATCTAAACAAGGGCTTCAAGTTCCAAACTAGGCAGAGCCTGTACTATAGGGACCTGATGACTTATAAACTTCAATATAAAAACCAAAACACAGGCCAAACAGACATGTTCAATTTCAATCACACGAATATTTGACATGTTCGGGGAATGAATCCGGGACCAGCGGCTCAGAAAGCAGGGCAGCCACTAAATGCGTCAACCGGCTAGCCATTTATTTATTTTGTTACATTGGACAGGTACTTACAATAATTATTATTTACGATTAATTCTAATCATAATCAACCCATTTTGTTCCCACTGTTGGGATTCGAGATTACTGTCAGAGAGAAGAGTTGGGCCATAATCCACCACGCGGGCACAGTGCGGCTTGGTGGATAGGTTAGTGGCCAACCCATGTTTGTGTGTGGCCAAAGTGGCTAACGAAGTTTTCAGGCCGCCCGAAGGCCTTCGACATAGCCTAACGTCTGTTATCCTAAGACAAACATCCGGGACCGACGGCTTTACGTGCCCTCCGAAGCATGGAAGCGCTTAGTTGATCAATGCCACTAGCGGTCACCCATCCAAGTCCTAACCGCAGCAAGCGTTGCTTAGCTTGTTGATCGGTTAAGATCGTAGAGTCAAGCTCCGCTACGAGCGCTTCATTATGCTAGGAAAATCAGTTTTGTAACACTGTACAGAAACTGAGCTATTTATATAATTAAAGTTTGTGATTAATACATACTTACAAATACAAGCCGCATTGCTAACAGCAAACTATTCCTTAACGGAGCCGCGGGGAAAAATAGACCCGAGGGTCTAAATAAGTCTTTTAAAAAGTTGTGTCCAAGTTTGGGAGCCTGCGGGTGGAAGCGCCGAGAATCCCCCTTTATGTGGGCGTGCGGTCAAACTTGACACCACATCGGAAGAATAGTTTCTGTCCAATTGTTTTTTTGTTTCTTATGTCTCTTCTGGTCGTTTAAATTTATTTGTGTCTCTAAGTCTTGTGGTTCTTACAAATAATGTTAATTTAAATAAAGTCCGGTTATCAGCGAGACTTAACTTTAAATGAAATCGTTTATTAACATAAGATACCAGACCACAGGAGGCGTACAATTATTCTATAGAATTGTAGCTAATTAGTTAAAATTGCAATTAGTAAATTTGCAAATACCTATGATGAGAAATAATAAAATATTTTCTTATAAAAACTAACGTAGTTTTCACTAATTGTTAATTAGAAATACGGGATTATTCACGTAATATTTATCGGATAAGTCCGACTATAGTTTCGACCACATTCGGTGGTCAAGGAGTGTTCGGGACGCCACTGCCACATTGCCACATTGCCACTTACGGGATCGATTGTCGTTTACCATCAATAATGATAACATCAATATATGCGAAACACTTTTCAGTAATTGGAGTGAAACTCAAAAACCGCCGTACTTGATGAAATTTAAACGAGATCACCTCGGAGGTAGCAAACAAAAAAATAATTATCAAAATTGTACTACTCACTAAAGCAAGCGTAAAAGTTATGCGTGATCAAACATGAAAAATATACGTGTTGAATTTAAAACCTCCTCCTTTTTGAAGTCGGTTGAAAATTAGGTGTATAGGTATACGTCACTCTATGAATCCTCGTACACTATCTACAACTTTTAATTATTAAATGATTATAACTAAGTATATTTGATTAAAATTATTCAAATATATGAAAGGTTTCTTCTCTATTTGGCAGCTGTAATAATATGTGCGAAATTTATAGGCTTTGCTTATATTATGTTACTTTCTTTTATTAATTAAAACGGCAGTTTACCAGTTACAAAATTAACACACATTACTAATAAACAATTAAATATTATGTTACAAATTATTCATATCACATTCATATCAAATTCATCAAATAGAAATTTAATACAAGTACAATTTGAAAAATTTAATACCGACTTCCATTCTGTTCAGTTATTGGAGTGTAACTCAAAAGCTACTGGACCGAATTTGATGAAACTTAACTGGGACCATACGGGAAGCTAAAATTTTGAGAATCGGTTCATTTATACGAACGGCAATTGAAAATATACAGTTATTTTTGTACAAGCCATTTTAGCCAGCACGTATACTGCGAAGTTGTTTGAACAAAATTTCGAAATATATGCATGGTAACATTAGTAGATTCAAACTGACACAATTTGACTTGCAAGTGTTTTTTTCTTTCTCAGTCATTTTTCCCTAAAACAAACATTGCTTAACCGGTTTTAGCACGGACTGTAAACTTGTTAACTTCGTACCTCTAGTTTCTGTAACCGTATTGTTTAAATCGACGGCTTAGAAGAGTGATAGAAATGTTGTACAAGTTCCATACAAATTGTGTACGTTTTGAATCCCTCGTCGGGCAGACCGTCCGTAAAGTAAAGAAACTGGAGTCCTATCAACTGGCCAATCTTAGTTCATAATGATTTTATTTTTATTTATATAAATCAAACTATTAAAATTTTAAGTCTTAGAGATTAATAATAAGTGGACTAAAACGGATGGCTCCGTTAGCTCAGTTGGAACCAACCCTGCCTTCGAAGCGTGGGGTCCCAGAATCGATCCCTGACTTAAAAAATATATGAGTGAGGAGCGGAAATGTTAGTTCTCGGGTGTTCGATGTTGTTATGTGTTATTGTGTGTATGTCTCTCGCGACACAGGGACTCCTAGTGCGATGGTATTAGCGTGCAATGCAAATGTTTTTATAGTCATGAGACATTCAGATAAAGTGTCTCGATGAACGAAGAAACAACAAAGAAAGAATTTATTATATACATATTCGCACATTATGTGCCCACTGCTGGGACTCGAGCCTTCCTTTCAGAGAGACGAGTTGGGCCGTAATCCACCACGCGAGCTCAGTGCGAATTGGTGGATAGGCTAGTGGCCAACCCATGTCGAAGTTTTCAGGCCACCCGAATTCCTTCGACATAAACGACTGTTGCCCAACAAGCAACCGGGATCGACGGCTTAACGTGCTCTCCGAAGCACGGAAGCACTCATTCGAACAATGCCACTAGGACACACCCTAACTCGATGTATGTGCCGATGATGATGATGTACCGACACAGTAAGTTACTGTGTCGGTAAAACAGTTTTTTATTATAAAGTTTTCGTTTTAAGTATAAAGTTAATTCTAGCATAAGTGACCATGTCAGTTTAAAAATTTCTATCGGTTAATGTTCTTATTGTGTTTCTTATTACAGAAATTTGCCTGTTTGGATTGAACGTTAG
Source organism: Selenia dentaria (assembly GCA_917880725.1). Classification (NCBI taxonomy): domain Eukaryota; kingdom Metazoa; phylum Arthropoda; class Insecta; order Lepidoptera; family Geometridae; genus Selenia; species Selenia dentaria. The sequence goes on along the minus strand of OU862890.1, from coordinate 33,266,955 downwards.
GTATTCAACACCCCAATAGCCAAAGAGAATGTTAATCAGTCGCAGTGACAGCTTGCCACAAATATTGGATTAGAGGAGGTACTGTAGACACCCTGCGTAATTACTTGAGAGCGCGTGTTTCGGTTTGACTTTGCACTTCTTAGCAGACAACAACTGCTTCAGAAGTCATGACTGAATTTAAATTGAATAGAAACCTACTTTGTTAATTCAGTGAATTTAATGGTAAATGTGATGGTGATAATTTACTGACTTTGCTTAACGATGAACATAGTATACATTTAATACATTGTTTATAGCTTGACTTTTAATTAGGTATATACTGCTATTTAATCAGTACAAATTTTCACGCAAGTTGAGACGTCGTGCTCTTAGATTTGAATGTTATTAACGGACTTCAAAAAAGGAGGACGGTATATGTTCGACTGTATTTTTTTTGTATTTTTACCTGTTTTTCTACCATAATAGTAAATATAATGTTTCTCAAAATATTTTTTTTATTATAATGTTTTTGTTTGGTAGAAGTATACTTCCGAGGTGGTCGCATTTAAATTTAATCAAATTCGATCCTGCAGTTTTTGAGTGACACTCCAATAACTGATTAGTGTTTCGCCTATGTTGATGACTTGATGATATCATCATTGACGGTGAATAACATCGATCCCGTAATTAGCAAGGATGAAAAGTTCGAGTATTTTTACCAAGAAACGTACTTTAAAAGGGTTTCGTCTTTTGGTAATTTTTTTTCGATTAATATTCTGATTAGTTGAAAAATCATATCTTGTGTTTGTGATAGTGTAGATATAGACAAATATTTTGGTTTCTTTAAATTTAGTGTATCTTCAATGATAATAAAGTGTTGTTAAAGTTGCACGAGTCTAGACCAACCTAAGAAACGTGACTTTTGTGTTCTACGTTTCGATTATCGTTTTCCCATTGACGAAACTGCTGTGCGATTCTGAAATGAAACTACCGTCGACGACATTATAATTAGTACTCACGGGATGTACACCACGATTAGGCGGGTTTTGGAGTTCCCGATCCAAAACCCGCCTAATCGTCTGTGTCGTGGTGTACATCCCGTGAGTACTAATTATAATGTAGTTAACAACTGCGAAAGTCTAAAACCGTCGACGAGTACGCAAGGTTGTTTTTCCAAAGTTTCTTGTCATCTCGTTATTTGTTTCACGAATGTGGTCAAAGATGCAACGATGTTTGCTCTTAGAGAATCGCACGGCAGATGTTGCTAGATAAGGTTGACAATTGTTTTTATCAGATTGGAATTTTCGAGGTAAACTGGATAAAAAGATTGTTCTACGCAAGTCCCAGCTCTTAAAATGGACTGTTTACATTCTCTTTGGTACATAACGCGTAAGATATCCATGTTCTAGAATCCGTCAACGCAATCAACCCTGTCATAACATTACTTACTGATATCCACAATGAGCTAGCTTGGACAGCCATAGAGATGCAAATAGGTTGAATCATGTCAATCAGCTCGTCAATCACCAAGAGTACCGAGACTAATGCGACGGGGAACAATCATATCTTGTAATATATGTTTGTATATCTTGTAATATATAACTGTGTAGTGTACACACGAGTCAGGTTCAACAAAAGTTGAACCATACTTGCGGCGGCAACAGATTTTTTAAATAGAATAGCTTAGGTATATATATCATTAAAATATAATGTATATTCGTAAAAATTTACATAAATATAAGTTAAATAGTGATCCTACCTAGTTTTAGACTTGCGGAGACTAATAAGTCATTCCTAGGAAATGGTGTGCGTTTTTGCAATAAAATCCCAAAACACAACACAGCTCACAGAGGGAAAATTCAAGTTGATTGTAATAAACGTTTTAATAAAAAAAAGCTTATTATAAAGTCCTACATTATGCAAACAAAGACAAATGGAGGCAAAGATGCTTGGAATACTCCACTTCTGGCAAGCTGTCATTCCTACGTAGAAACCTAAGTAGAAACATTGTAAACATCTATATAAAAATAAATGGCCCCAATTTTCTTGCCGCTTCTTGGCAGGCTCTATATGTTTTGGACGCGTTCCAAAACATATAGAGCCTGCCAAGAAGCGGCAAGAAAATTGGGGCCATTTATTTAGAGTCTTTAAAGTATATTATAATGCATAATTCACGTTCATAAGTGCGTCTTTGATGCCTTAATTCAATAAATGATTTTGTACCATGTATACCTATAATCTACAAATTGATATATATATAATGCCTATTATATGCATTGTATATCGTGCAAATTAGATAATTAATGATAAAATCAAAAGCACATGTTACAAGCAAATAGTGAAAAGTGTTTTGAGTTTAAACACTCTCATGAGTATCACACATTATACTAATATAAAGATACCGGCTTCACTCACTTGGTATTATGTCGGTTTAAGTCCGACGACGTTTCAATCGTATAAGACGTTCTTCTTCAGGGAGTGTTCACGCTTTGAGGCGAGTGAGAAGCAGTGCGAAACAAAAGATATCTTTTGTATTATATGTATATATGATGATATTTCATCATATTATATCTTATATGATCTATACTTGGAAAATATATTGTATTTTTCATAGCAATAGCGACTATTTATGACAGATAAGACAATATTAATATATAGTATTAAATAAATACTCTATTAAATTTTTACAAAAAAAAGGAAATAGTTAAAAAAGTTTAAAAGTTTACACTTAAATCAAGCAAAATGGCCTTCACCTTTCAAAGCAGCCAACGAACTAAAAGAACATCATTAAATTAAGCTGAAAGCTAAATCAAGCACAGAATCGTCGGGGAAAGCTTCGCTGCAGCGCTGAATTTTTCATTAAAAACAATTTCTTTGACTGGGCCATTTCCTCAGATGTCGGTAATTAGTGGCCCGGTGATGGCTTTAAATGAAAGCTTGGCCCATTGTGAAGGGCTGAGCCTGTGGTTAAATAAATACGGAAGAGACTGCACGTTAGTGGTTGGAATGATTTTATTTTAAAGACCCGGCAAGCTTGTGGTTATCTCATAGACTATACATAGTAAGGTTCACAAGCCTCATAATGGTTGTTTAGAACATGAACACGAAGTGCTTTATTCGACAACTGTTTAATTACAATGTTTTTCTTCTTTAGTTTTCTTATTTACAGTATTTTTAGAAAGTTGGTAGTCGGCGTGTTTGGTTTAAAAATCGCTTAAATTATTGTTGTAATTACATTATTTTATTTATATTATATGATATATTAAGCGCTCGTAGCGGCGGTTTTTTTCCCACTGTGCAACACTGGGGCTAACAGCTGATTTGAATTTGTTATTACTATTTTATTGTTAAAATATATTTATAATTTATTTCTGGATCTAAAAACCAATTGGTCATTAAGTAAAATAAGTGTTATTATGAAATAAGTGTTATACTCAACGTTTTTGTGCATAATTTCTATACAAAACGAAATTCGAAAAGTGATAGTTACAGTTCTACTCGAGTAACCGGCATAATTTAGGAAAAACTGTAAACGTTTAGGTGTTATTTACGTGTTGTTCTGTCGTGTACAGGTATGTTCTTTTAACTTTGTTTATCATACTTTATTTACCGTCTGAATACAATATAATTAGAAACCTACATAGAATTCGGACATAACCTAACATACCTGCTTACAACAAGCTACACGACTTTACCTGGTTTCCTTATTTTAGTATCTTCACACAACTCAGATTAGTAGGTACTTATTATATATTAGATTAAAATGATGACTCGCAGTGCTTTGGCTCGCCAGGAGGCGTCCAAACTCCAAATGGCTTTGAGGGAATTGCAATCTGCGAAAAAGTTGTGTGATGAAATGAATAAGGAACGAGATGATAATGAACGGGAACTTCTTGAATTAATAAGTAGAAATAAGACCCAAAAAATTGAAATGGCTGAGTTACACACTCAACTGTTGGTTGTAACTGATGCTCGGGACGGGCTCCAGCTTGTTGTGGACGGGTTCAAAAACTGTAGCTTAGAGTATGAAAACGCTCTCACTCGAATTAATTCACTAGAACATCAGCTACAGGAGGCATATACTATTATCAATAACATTGAGACAGCTAAACTTAACATCACTGCCTCTTTGAACCAAAGTTTATTTGACGAGTTGGTATGCAGTGCCCCGGGCATGGTTTCTGCTGCAGTTAATACTAAACCAATGGATACAATTGACCTAACCAATGACAGTGTAGTAACACCTAGCACTATCCCGAAGTCTAACTGCAGCAAAAACAAACTAAAAAAATATGTAAAAATTAACAATTATATTAAAAAAACTCAAAAACTTGTAAAAAAACACAAATTTTTCATCAAAAATGTTAAATTAAATGGAGAGCGTCTTCGTCTGTTAGATACGTTGGAAATGTATGCTTCTAAATTAGAAAATAATACATTGCAATATGAAAGTGACACACATAACTTGAAATGTGAGATTGACTCTCTAGAGGAAAAGTTAAAATCAATTAAAAATAAGTATGAACGCTCAGAAAAACAACTAAAAGAGTACATATTGGCAATGAATGAGATGATTAAATGTCATTCTACTGGCAATCCTGTATACAATGATAACATAAAGAACCAATTATCGCTGGATCATTCATTGCCATCATGTAGTTCTAAAATAGTGCGAACATGTAAAAATGTATGTCATGATACAACTTTAACAAGTAGTTCCCAAAATACAAATAGTATACCATCAACTATAGACAAACCAAAAATTGTAATATTTAGTGATGAAATTGGCAAAGACATGGGTCACTTATTGTCAAATACATCCAAGGGACATAATGTAATAAATTACTGTACACCTGGTCTATCATATCAGGAAATTATGAATAGAATTTTTACTTATAGCTTTAGCCCCAACACAACATTATTAATTTTAATAGGAAATAGGGGGAATGTAAACAAAAAACAAATAATTGATTTCAACAACCGTCTATCTAATCTTACAGTAGATAATGTCATAATGTTTACATTTCCCTATAGTAATAGTTTGCCACAGGTGGAAAATGATATTAGATATAAGCTTAATTTGACATTATACACTATATGTAATAATAATTTTAATGGAGATAAATTTAATTTAATTGACATTAATAATTATATAAAAAAATTCTTCTTGACAAAAGATAATTACTATCTTTCTAATTATTATAAAAGACAGATAGCTGTGTCGCTATCATATTTATTTGATATTGCAGCCAAAAATTTGGCTAACAAGGTTGCTTCTATTGAGCAATCCAATAGTATTGACAATGCTTCTATTGAGCAATTTGACATTTTTAATTCAGCCAATTGCTTGGCTACTAATGACATTGTACATAATTTAAATTAGTGCCTAAGACAATAGAGACAACCTCTTGCATTAAATCAATCAATATTGTTCATCAGAACATTCAAGGTATGATGGACAAAGAGTTGGAACTGGAATTGTTTATAGATGATAGCAAAATAGATATTCTTTGTATTACTGAACACTGGCTTAAAAAGAACCAACTCTTATTTAATTTTAATAATCATCTAGTTGCTAGCTCCTTCAACAGAGAAAAATCTATACGTGGTGGCTCTTTAATTATTACAAATAAAAATATAAAACTCAAAGAACGAAAAGACATTGTGAGCCTATCTGTTGAACGAGTAATAGAAATGTCCTGTATTGAGTTTGAGCAGTTCCTTGTTCTATGTGTATACAGACCTCCATGCTCACCATATGATGATTTTGAAAAGTGCATGGAGGAAACATTAATTAAGATTTCTAATACAAATAAATCAATGATTATCTGTGGAGACTTTAATATTAATTTGCTAGAAAATAATCAGATAGTGGATAAATTTTTGTTACTGTTTAAATCTTATAATATGTACAATATTTTCTTGGAACCAACTAGGATAACAGCCACAAGTTCCACCTGCATAGACAATATATTTACTAATCTAAAACCTATTAAAAATTTCATTATAAATAATCTAGAATCAGACCACTGTGGTTAACTAGCAGTGTTTCCAAGAAAAACAAACAAACCCCAAAGCAAATATGTTAGCTTTGTTCCAATAAATGCAAGCCGCCTAGAATTGTTAAGAAATAATATATCCCAGAAAGTGCCAGAGTTGACCAGTCACAATGACCCAAATATATTATATAACTCACTGTTCCATCTTATCAGTGATGAATTTGGCAAAGTGTTTGTACCAAAAACAATATCTGTTGGTAATCGTGCTAAGTTTAGTGAATGGGCAACTCCAGGAATTTATAAAAGTAGGCAAAAGTTATATGAATTGTACCATGAAAAATCGCATAATCATAATCCTGTATTTTTGGAATATGTCAAACGTTATTCTAAGTTATTTAAACGAGCCTGTTCCTCAGCAAAATCTATTTATTTAAGAAATAAGATCAAAAATTCTGTTAATAAAATAAAAATGACGTGGAACATTATAAACAGTGAAACTGGTAGAAATACAGTGCGTAATCGAGACTTTCATTTAAAAATTAATAATAAAGATGTAAGAGCAGATTTGGAGGTAGCGGCCGAGTTTGAGAATTTTTTCACTAATATTCCTTCTTTAACAACCAAAACTCTAAAATCTTCCTCCATTTCTGCTGAGATCTTACTTAAACAAAGTGTAACTGAATGTGACACAACTTTTAAATTTTCAGTAGTTAATTGCAAAGATATTGTAAGCAGTTTCAAAAGTCTGGATGCAAAAAAAAACGGCAGACCTATGGGGTCTTTCTGTGAAGACCGTTTCTTCAATTATAGATGCCATTGCACCCAATCTAGCAGCTGTGTTTAATAGTTGTGTTGCAAGTGGTGTATTTCCTGACCTAATGAAGCACAGTAAAGTGGTTCCTTTATTCAAATCTGGTAGTACTACTGATCCAACAAATTTTCGGCCTATTTCTGTACTACCTACGCTAAGTAAGATTTTCGAAAAAATCATATTACATCAATTAGAAACTCATTTTAGTGCAAACAAAATTTTCCATAAAAATCAATTTGGGTTTACAAGGAATCGCTCTACTATAGACGCAGGTATAGAACTAATAAAAGATGTGTTTGATGCCTGAGAGAACTCTCAAGATGCCTTAGGTGTTTTTTGTGACTTATCTAAGGCATTTGACTGCGTCCGACATGATATACTTGTCAGGAAATTACAACACTACGGTATTAGGAACATGGCTCTCAACCTTTTGACTTCATATTTAAATGGTAGAATTCAAAGGGTTGACATAAATGGTAAAAAATCGCCCGGCTCTATAATCTCAATGGGCGTTCCACAAGGTTCAATACTAGGGCCGTTCTTGTTTTTAATCTATATTAATGACTTACCTTATTATGTAGAGAAGAATCACGAGATTGTATTGTTTGCAGATGACACTTCACTGTTATTTAAAATTAAAAGGCAGTTACTAAACTATGACGATGTTAACAATGCATTTGCTAAAGTTGTGAATTGGTTCAATACAAATAATCTTCTCCTCAATGAGAAGAAAACTAATTGTATAAAGTTCTCGACACCAAATGTGAGACAAGTAGAATCCAATATACAATTGAATGGAACAGGGTTGGACCTTGTGGAGTCAAGTCTTTTTAGGAATACCTATAGACGCTAAATTGCAATGGGGTCCCCACATTAAAAATTGTCTAGTAGGCTCAGTTCAGCAGCTTATGCTGTTAAAAAAATTAGACTATTAACTGATGTAGACACAGCTAGAATAGTTTATTTTAGTTATTTCCATAGCGTTATGACTTATGGCATACTGCTCTGGGGATGTTCTGCAGATATTAATTCTATTTTTATACTGCAAAAAAGGGCTATACGAGCAATCTACAGTTTGGCTCCCAGAGTTTCCCTTAGACAGAAATTTAAAGACATAAACATTCTAACTGTTGTCTCTCAGTTTATCTATGAAAATCTAATGTATGTAAAGAAAAACATTAGCAGTTTTGATAAAAGGAGTGATGCTCATTCCATCAACACGCGAAATAAGCACAAGCTATCCGTACATGTAACGCGTCTCCACAGAATAAGTCATTCTTTTATGGGACAATGTATACGATTTTATAATAAAGTTCCCAATGTTATCCGAGATTTGCCTATTAATAAGTTTAAAATTACTATTAAAACTAAACTCTGTCAAAAAGGTTATTACAAAATTTCGGATTACTTGGAGGATAAAACAGCTTGGGACTGATCACTCCAGGATCTATCTACTCGTGTACTAAGATGTCAAAGTGTAGCGTGTCTTGCCCTACTGATACCATTATTATGTTCTCTTTTGTAAGGCAACACACTGGAGCTAATATTTGTAGTACCTAAGTAAAAACATTGTAAAAACATCTATATAAAAAGAATGGCCCCGAGTTTCTTGCCGCTTCTTCTCGGCTATGTATTTTGGAACGCGGCGGTAGGCTTTAAAGTACATTATAATGAAAAATTGACGTTCATAAGTGCGTCTTTGATGCCTAAATTGAATAAATGATTTTGACTTTGACTTTGACTTTGCTCGACTTGGCGATCTTAACCGATCAACAAGTTAAGCAACACTTGCTGCGGTCAGGAGTTGGATGGGTGACCGCTTTGCCATTATTTAACTGAGCGCTTCCGTTCTTCGGAGAGCACGTTAAGCCGTCGGTTCCGGTTGTTTGTCTTAGGACAAGAGTCGTTAGGCTATGTCGAAGGCCTGAACACTTCGACATGGGTTGGCGACTAACCTATCCACCAATCCGCACTGGGCCCGCGTGTTGGATTATGGCCCCACTCTTCTCTCTGACAGGAAGGCTGGAGTCCCAACAGTGGAAACAAAATGGGCTGATTATGATTATGATGATTTATCTTACTAACGTGGTTTCTTATGCATTATGTACGATGTAACTGACATACTCGTAGAATCTTGTCCTACTAATATTATAAACGCGAAAGTATGTAATTATGGATGTATGGATGTGTGGATGTTTGTTACTCTTTCACGGCTCTAACGGAGGGGGCAATTTTGATGAAATTTGGTATGGAGGTAGATGAAGCGCTGGATTAACACAAAGGACACTTTTCATCGTCATCATCATAACCACGCGGGTAAAAAAGTGTAATATGCTTGGGCACAGCATAGACAAAATAATACGATCTCTGCCTACGTCAAAATCGTAATGCTGACAACTCTGTCAAAGTTTGTGTTAGTTTCTGATGAAGATTAGTCAAATAAAAGCCAAACCAATTTGACAGCTCGATACACTAGACGTGCTCGGCGACCGTCAAGGGTGATGAAATGTAATGATTTTTTTTCCATGGTGATTAATTTTATATTAGCATGTGCGTAAGTCCTGTATTTTATTATTAATATTTACTAACTGATATATATATTTTGGAACGCGGCGATAGTCTTTAAAGTACATTATAATGAAAAAATACGTTCATAAGTGCGTCTTTGATGCCTAAATTGAATAAATGATTTTGACTTTAACATTGATTTTATCAAGTATTTAAATTTACTCATGTAATACTATTATAGCAATTACGTTTCACCATGTACATATTTTATGACATTTTGGTATAAAGACAGATATAGCCTTGGAGAAGATAAAAAGCTACTCGGAATTCTAATCCTTCGCAGACGTAGTCGCGGGCATCAGCTAGTATGTAATAAAAAGAAAGCATACTTACAAAGCATATTATATCTAAATATTATGAACACAATTTAAATTAAAATGAAAAAACATCTGCTTTAAAATAAAAGTAGATGCAGCAGCAACAGCTATCACACGATAGTTATACATCAAGTAACCTACTATTAGTCATTCCGAAGAAACACATCTTCACAATTTATCCATCACTGGTCTGAAATGAAATCTTAGGCCATTTTGAAGGGCCACTGTTGTAAAGGAAGTTAAATAAATGAGCAATATCTCTCGTCGGTTGAATTCCGACATTATCTTCGAGAGTTTCAATGTTTTCGCTAAAGGTTATTTTAGTAAAATTATCTGTGACAAAAATGTTAATCAGTAAAAAATATACTATCACCAAAACTAAACAACAGTCAATGGTAGCGATTCACTAGTTAAAAACAACTAAACTACCGGACTGAAAATGTATTATGGTGATCCTTATTCTGTTAACAATTAAATCCAAAATAATTTAACACAATTTGATATTGGTAATAAAGAATTACATGTCAAAAATTATGCTATTCATTAGATTATTTGTTAAATATACAAAAAATCAATTTCACATTATTGCTATGCACTCATAATAATAATATGCTATAATAAATTGTTATTATTAGCCTACTTAAAAAAAATATAATTATACAATAGTAGTTCAAGTTATACAAAAGTAATAAGATTTCAAGAATTTCAATGTCAAGAATATTGAAAAATATTCATAAATTCTCTTCTGTTATTAACTCATTTTTGGAATGAATTCCTGGACGCTGTACAGTGCCATGTGAGTCAGAAAACTTCTCAGTTTATTTTAAAAGCACGAAGAGTTTGAGCAGTTCGTATTGTTTCGGGAAGGGTGTTGAACACCTTCGCACCAATAATTTTCGTACACTTGCCGGATTTGGCGAGTGTATGCGTGGGAGTAATGAGACTGAACTTAAAACTTTGAACTTAGAATGACACTTCTAACTAAAGGATTATTCTATTCAATAATGGGTTATTTTAGGTTAGTTTAGCGAGCACCAAGTTACGTGACGACTAAACTGTCTAAAATATACAATTAAAGAGAAATGTCTAATTTTAGTGCTGTTCGAAAGTGTTATACTTATTTGGATTTTAGCCTGAACACAATACTGCCATAATTTAGAGATTTTTAATTAAGAGAATGCTTACAGAATCGACACCTTTCAAATGCTAGGGTCGTCTTAAACGACATTCACTAAATTAAATTAACGTTAAACGTATTATTTAAAAAGTCATTCTGTCTTTATCACTTCCCATACAAAAGACAGAAAAAGAATGATGATTTGATATTGTAAGCATTAAACATTAATTACATTGATGGGTGACCCTCAATCAAAGTCAAAAATTAAAAGATTAACAGAGCCAAGGCATTTGGCTGGGCTCTTCATTCATGTTCGATTTAAATATAATAAAGAGAGTAAGTGTTTTATTACATACATGGCATATATTTCTGTTACCCAGTTGTCATTAGTCACCTATTTAATTATGTGTTTAAATTTGAGTGTTTCACTGTAAACAATGTTTCAAATGTATACCTGGTCTACATGACTCTCTAGTTTCTTACCGTTTATTCTCTGTCTATAGTAAATTAACTATTAATAAACATTTATTAGTGAATTTACAACGGGCCACATAAGCAAGCTCAAAGTCGCACAACGAGCTATATATGGAGAGGGCTATGCTCGGGGTTTCTCTACGTGATCGAATCATAAATAAGAAGATCTGCAGACGAACTAAAGTCACCGACATAGCCCAGAAGATAAGCCAGTTGAAGTGGCAGTGGGCAGGGCACATAGCACCCAGAACAGATGGCTGATGGGGCTGGAAGGTTCTGGAGTGCAGACCACAGACCGGCCAGCGCAGCGTAGGTCGTCCACCGATAAGGTGCACTGACAAAGGTCGCAGGACGACGTTGGATGCAGGCCGCTTCCAACCGGTCTTTTTGGAAATTTGTGGGGGAGACGTATGTTCAGCTGTAGACGTCCTACGGCTGAAATGATGATGATGATGATGATGAAACATTTTAGGGCGGATTTGATGCCTATTTCGAATAAACGATTCGTTTTTCTACCGACTTCCAAAAAAACGAGGAGGTATTCAATTCGACTGTTTTTTTTTATGTTTGTTACCTCATAATTTTCGATTGGGTGGACCGATTCTCAAAATTCTTTTGTTTGAAAGCTGGTGCTTCCCGTGTGATCCCATTTAAATTTTATCAAATTCGGTCTAGTAGTTTTTGAGTTACACTCCAATAACTGAATTTTACCAAAGTAATGGAATGGAAGTCGGTAATAAATTTTTCAAATTGTACTTGTAATAGTTTAAGTGCACATCACACAAATCGTACAAGTGCAATTTTTTGTAATTATTTTCAAGCAACGAATGTCAAAATGGTGCGCAATCAGTGGAGCGTATTAGCCTCAATCCATTCGGCAACTTCTACTATATTTTCTCCATATACGTTGTATTGCTTATCGCTGAGTTTATATGTAATAATAGTATACCAAAGTGCTAGTAACAGTACACCCCCTGTGGGTCCTGTTTTTATTTTTATATAACTTGATGTTACGGAACAAGCACGGGGCCCATCTGGTGTTTAACGGTAACCTCTGCCTATGACAGATGCATTTCGTCATAAGTGACGAATCACAGTACTGAGGAAATACCAGCCGTGCGATTCTCTAAGAGCAAACTTCGTTGCATATTTGATAACATCCGTGAAACAAATGAAGAGATGACAAGAAACGCTGGAAAAGCAACCTTATGTACAAGGGCGATATCTCATACAGTATTTGACATCGGCTCGTCGACGAGCTTGTCGTCGAATCATTACAGAATCGCACGGCTGATTAGAAGTACATTTTCCAACCAAGCAAAAACGAGTGACGCGACGAGACGCTTGGCAAGTGAATCTGACAAGTCAATGTCAAGTCAAGGTTACCAAAGGTGTTGCCATATCAAAATTACGCACTTGTCTATAGTACAAGGTTACATCGGGACAGAACAAGTAGACATAGTGGCCATACTTCCAGAAAGAACTCGTTCACAATGAGTTCTACTACGTACTACTATATTCGCGTTTTGACGAGAAGCGATATGTATAATAAAAATGCCACAGGTGAGTATTAAATACTTCCTGTGTGACATCATAACTGATTCATGAACATTTCAAATTGTTCGTGTAAAAGATACTTAAGAAAGGCTTCTGAAATAGTAACGTGGGTTGCAGATGTTTATTACGAAGAGGTGGAGTAATCCAAGCAAGTCTTCTTAACAATAACGCCTTACTATACATGGTGTTTGGTAGAGGGTCCGACAAACCAAATGAGCGTGTTCGGGGGACCACTTGGAGAATACAAGTTGGCCAAAAAAAAATCCCCGACCCCCCAATATGTTTAACTTTTTTTGTGATTTTTCCCTTTTTCTCCGAAATTGTACCTATTTACCACCATAACATTTGTAAAATTTGTAAAAACTAAATACATCCGGTCTAAAACATACTTTACAAAATATGTTATGGTGGTAAATAGGTACAATATTGGAGAAAACGAGAAAATTCACAAAAAAAGTAAAAAAAAATTGGGATGTCGAGGATTTTTTTTGGCCAGCTTGTATTCTCCAAGTGGGCTCCCGAACACGCTCATTTGGTTTTTCGGTCCCTCTACCAAACACTCTGTATATAATATGGTATTTCCATTAAACAGCCAACTTGTTTTTTCCGTTAGTTCTATTATTGTATTTCGGGATTTTATTCTAAATCCGAACATAGTTCCCGAAGAAAAAAATATTCGTCTTCATTAGCCTTTATATAACTAAACCATTTTTGACGTCGGTACTAGAAAAGTTTTAGTATCAATTATATCTTGTAATCGTGACGAAACTAATTTCAAAATCAGCTCAAGTGTTCAGTTGAAAGTTGAGATTAGTGCTAAAGTCTTGGAAAATTGTTGGAGTGTTTTCACGAAGTTAGCGTGATTAAATGATCGTCTTTAAAATGCCGATTGAAGCTAAGGAACCCTAGAAATTAAGACTAGTTTTATAGATAACAACAATTTTTAAGAGCGCTTGTTGATTTACATTTTAACTTTCAATTTGTCGTATGTTTGTCCGGTACCTAATTGGATTGGAGACCGCTAGTTGTGTTTATAGATATAAACACCACTAGCGGTCTCCACTCCAATAGTTAGAAGGAGTTAGAAGTAGTTCCAAGTAATTAGAATCCACTCAGATGAGTGGTTTGGTGAAAACGTATAAAAATAAATGTTGATGCTATAAACATAAATAAATCTCATGTTCATTATAATTTTGTATTCATAAAACAGGATTAGTATGGGACTTACGTATTGTCGATATCACGATGCGAGCATGTTTCGGCTTCGTCCGGAAACCTTCTCCAGCCATGCGATTCTCTAATAGCAAACATCGTTGCATCTTTGACAACATTCGTGAAACAAATGACGAGATGACAAGAAACGTTGGAAAAACAACCTTATGTATTAGGGCGATATCTCATAAAGTATTTGACATCAGTGAGCTCGTTGACGAAGGCATCGACGAATCATTAGAGAATCGCACGGCAGGATGTTGAGTGCGGTGGCTCGTCGTTGTCCCGCCTCGCAATACGGACAGCAGCCCGCTGCCCGTAATAACTACAAAACATTAAACTTGAAAAGGTGTGGCACTTCCCCAGGTAGACTCTACAAAAGACCTATTAATACATAACACTATACATTATATATCGTGAATATATATGACTTCTATGTCAGAGCGCCTTATCCAGAACTAGAGCGCTGTTAAATATTAAACACGAATTTATGGTTATTGTACATAAAAGTCATCCAGAACCAATAGGTATAGGAACATGAAATGTATTTTATGGTCCAATATCAGAACTGTAGTAATGTTTAAAGTAAACTAATTATCAACCAAATCAAATTACCTAAAATAACTGGCGTGCCGAGTAACGAGGGGAATCTAATAACAACAATCCCGAACACGAGAGCTCATTTGCATTCATTACTAAATCAGTATACAATGTAGTTCAACTATTACACTGGAATAGGTACTCGTACCTACTGTTGTAAAGCTACCGCCAAATTTGTGGGTCGATGTCTATTCTGCAATCTTTGTAAATTGTAGTACACGATATTCACTATACATATATACAAATGAACCCCTATTTCTCCTGGTCACGCAATAACTTGAGAACGGTTTACCGATCTCATTTGTCTATTTTTAAAATGTTTGCTAATACTTCGTAGAAGATTCCTATAATAAAAAAATGAAGAAATGATGGGAGGCTATGGCGAGGCCGAAAGCCGAGGCTACTACGTGAATGAAGTCATGGTAATCACTAGTATTGTTATATAAATCGTTATTTGGCTAGTATTTTTAAGCCAATCCAGTATCCGTCTGCATAGTCACAGGCGTATCTCAATAATATTGCTTAAAACGTCTGCAAATGACGAAAAAGGCCAAAAATAGGAAGAATTCATAATGCCTTTTATAATTAGCTGCGCTCCGCAGTTTCACCCGCGTCGTGATGGATGATGATGACGATGGGAAGATCAAATTTATAGTGTATGTTCATCAAGGATAATTATTTATAGATATGTAAGATATTTTCAAACCGGTCTATTAGTTTCGGAGCCCATTCAATTATTATAAAAAAATAGAACCATTTTAGCCTAGCTTGGATCGTTCTACGGATAGCATAAGTACTTCGGTACCTACTTATGCTATCCGTGAAGAACAATACCTTCAGAATTGTGTCGTATTGTACGCTTGTACTGCCGGTGTTGCCAGGTGTCTAGAGAAGTCTCAAGTGTAGGGTTTCCAGATAATCCGTTTAGGGTTCCCGTCTTTAGGTTGTCTGTTCACAGAAACCCTCGGGTGTAGCTTTGAGGAATAAATGTGGGGGAACGATGGTAGAATGTTGATGTATAAGT
The DNA here is from genome assembly GCA_917880725.1 of Selenia dentaria. Taxonomy (NCBI): domain Eukaryota; kingdom Metazoa; phylum Arthropoda; class Insecta; order Lepidoptera; family Geometridae; genus Selenia; species Selenia dentaria. Next base: position 33,251,297 of record OU862890.1, on the reverse strand, counting down.
ACTTAACAACATTGTTTACTGTTCAGTTCAATGTTACAATTCATTATTTGTAGACGGATTTAATCGCATACATAATCAAAGTAATATTTGTTTGTTTCGTTTGCTTCTTCGTCTTCAATGCCAATTCAAATTCTATAATTATTTAACCGATTGCGACGAACCTTTGGAAAGTCGTGTGTTGTCATGGAAAACCGCTAAGTTTTCAGGCCAACAAAGATAAACCAGCAGCTTTGCTTGCATCACCCCTTAAACAAACGGTACAAATAAATACCAGTGAAAGGTTACAAATAAAGGCATCAACTATTGAAATTTAAAGTTACAGCCGATGGGGTTTCAGCTCTGCGTTGTTATCAGTGAAGTAATATAGGTCTGTTAAGTGTTAACGTGGAACTATTAAAATATTAAGACATTGCATGGTGGTTATAGCTTCTATTATCAATGTCTTCTCACGCCATCTATTGTAAAACGTCTGCACATTATGAGTCCTGCCACACTAACCAAAAGTTGGTGATTACAGTCCTTACAGCTGTTAAGTTGTTGCACACCATAGTTAAATGTGGATTCTCCTTATACTGTGTGTGTATTCATAACAAACCGTTGGGTTTTTTAATTTAATAATAAACAAACATTTAAGCAGAGGCAGAGCACAAGCTCAACAATCCAAGGAGATGGCTATGCTCGGGGTTTCTCTACGTGATCGAGTCAGAAATGAGGAGATCCGTAGAAGAATTAAAGTCACCGACATAGCTCAGAAGATTAGCCAGTTGACGTGGCAGTAGGCAGGGCACATAGCACGTAAAACAGATGATCGAAGGGCCCGAAAGGTTCTGGAGTGGAGACCACGGACCGGCAAGCGCAGCGTAGGTAGTCCACCGACAAGGTGGATAGATGACCTGTTGGATACAGACCGCTTCCAGCCGGTCCTTTTAGAAATTGATGTGGGAGGCATATGTTCAACAATGGACGTCCTACAGCTGAAATGATGATGATGATGAAACATCAAAATATTCACATTTTTAATATTAATATGATTTTATATACATCCTACATATCACTTTTAATACTACTAGTTTTGGGAACAGTAGACCTCGTGAGCACAGTCTTCTCAGCGAAAAGATTTCGTATTCTGAACAATCTGCAGGTCATCGAAATTTTGAAAAAATTGCAAATATTTATTTTGACAAGATGCTGATCAATTTTAATAAAATTTCGTACATACATTAGATACTTGATTTTAAAGAGGAATTTCGAATATGAGCATAATTGGTCAAGTGGTTGCCGAGATAATAAAATGTGAATTTTAAAAACTAGATGATTTTGGTAACATTCTGCAAGAACATTTGGTCATGGCCTGTCAAATTTTAGCAAAATTGGTCAAGGTCTTGTCGGTAAATAACGCCGAAGCAAACTTCATCCCCATTTTAGGAAAAAAGACCTCTCACACAAAAATCTCCGAAGACAAAAAATATACTGAATCATATATGCGTACTAAGTTTCTACAAGATGGTTAAAAAATGAGACCTGTACGGGAAAACCAACATACAGCCTAACAAACATACGGACAGATGAAAGTCAATTTGGCCACTTAAAGCAGAGACGCTTCGCTTGCTCGGTCAATTATAAATATGAAAGTTAGGATGTATTAATGTTTGTTACTCAACACAAGACAAAGTCGGGCGCAGATACTAGTATTATCTTTCTTTCTAATAAGAATTCCAATACAAAAAAACCAACAAGAAAAATTATATTTTATAAAAAAAAACGATATTACCATGTCTAAGTCTACAAAATGGTTGTTGTTGAAAAAAGTTGAAAAAAAGTTGAAGAAACCCCCAAGTTGAAAAAAAATCATTATTGGGTGAAATTTCAAAGTAGCTCTTATTTTTTATGTAATTATTAATAACCTAAGCATATGTTACTAGGTAAAATTAATATTTCTGTTCTAGACATTCAAAATATTTATAAATACCTATCAATTCAAAATCCTGTTTTGGTAAGCATTATTTATTAATAAAACTTAATTTTTGTGGTGAGATTCCAAAATTGTTTTATGATAATATTTCTTAAACGAATTCAAATATTTGAATGTAATTAGTTATATATGTGTTTTTACTATTTAGTTACCGCAAAAAACTATATAGGTATTATAGTAAAATTTTTAAATTACATATTTTTCCACATCAACTCAGATTTTTCGGCATCGTCAAGTTTGTCCTCGTGTAACATAATATTTTACTTATACATTAGACATGAATGTTTATGTTTCAGATTCCTTGGTTATTCAACTATCTCTGACAAATATTTCGTCTCTAAACTCACTATAGGTATGGCACAAGAGCCATTTATTCCCAACTCGGCGCAAACTTTTGACGCGGGCGCAGGTCGTAACACTCGGGAGCAATCACGAGGGCGCCACAGGGCTCCTTAGGCAAGTTAGTCGCTATACCGTTATGAATGAAACTGACGTATATTTACGTCTCTGTGTTAAACCGATTGTAATTTCATTCACAGTTTCGATTATTTTTCCCACACCCATTAAAGTGACTGTAGTGGACATAATGTATAACAATCCTTATCGTATTATGAAAACTAACATGCCTTGTACACATTTTAATATGAAAAACGGGAATCACTCGCATAAATAAGTCAGATCTTTCCAACTATAGTTTCAACCACATCCGATCCACATCTTTCTCAAGGTGAGTGCAGTACGCTCGCGGTTGCGTTTCGCCTCGCACTGAAAGTAGGAAAGATCTGATTTATTTACGTGAGTGATTCCCGTTTTTCATATTAACATTCTTAGATCTTTGTATGTAAACCTATATTCATGCAAATAAATGAATTTAAATTCAAATACATTTATTTGCATGAATACAGGACAAAAAATCGAATTCAATTTGAGCTAAGAAATAAAGTGATTCCCCATTTGGGAAGTGATACTGCGGTAGAGCTTGTTTTGTTATCTCGACTATTTTCATTCAATAATAGTTTTCCTTATCGTATCTGGCAACACTTCCTGCTCCAGGGAGTAAGTAGTTAACACCAAATCTAATTCAGGCGATAAATAACACATTTCGTTTGTATTTGCATTCGTCGGCGAGGAAGGAAATTGCTTGCAAAATCACGACCTCCAAGTATAATGGCGGCCAGGATGTGCCCTTTTTTGGATGTGGTATTCTTATGTGTTTACTTATTTTGACAACTGTAAGTGGTAAGCAAAGTTGTCCTCATGCTGCTATTCGCGTTGTATAACAGAGGTTGAGGAGAGCTTGAGATGCGCGATGACTATGCGATCAATCGAGATATGATCATGAAAGCGAGACGGTGAATGCCTAGCGCGACGCCATCTTGCCCGAACTTGGCGGAGGACTGCTAATGGGTGGGTCTAAGCCCCAGATACCCAAGTGCATAGCATTACAAATCCTCAAAAAAAATATAGGATAAACTCAGGGTTTTTTTGATGGCGTTGTAATCTCGTAGGTACCGGAAACTATAAACTATAAAAAACTATAAACTATATAGTATAAAGAGCTTACCTGCATCAGTGGCCATGCAATTAATGAACTGCAACTTAATTAACCTAATATTTGAATTAAAACATGCAATAAACTACACCGAGCAAGCGAGCGTTTTTGCTATAACTTGTCAAACTGAATTTCATCTGTTTGTTGGGTTATATGTTGGTCCTCCTCTACAGGTCGCGTTTTTAAACAATCTTGACGAAACTTAGTATGCATGTTCTACTATTAAAAATATTTTTTTAAACGACTCCCTTTTTAGTGGGGCGGATCTTTTCTTAAAAAGGGGGGAAATTTGCTGCGGTGCTGTTTACCGACAGATTTTGATAAAATTTGGGACACATTAAGTACCTGATATTAAAAAGGAATTAAGAGTATGATATAGATTAAATTATTTGTGTATGGCCCCTGCTACTTGTTTGAGTGTCGCGACTTTGCCAGTATCTGTTACATGATAGTTTCATAAACTGTAGGAGAAATTAAGGTAAACTTTTAGAATATGGTCGGTGATTAGAAGAGAAAATCAAACAAACTGTTCCACTCCAGTGATTACTCTAAAACACACAAAAACAACATAAATAAGAACAAAATAGAAATCACAAACAATATAACAATATCATATCATGATAAAAACTATACCAACATTTATATAATTCGTTAAGTAGTTACCGAGATGTTTGAAAGTTTGAAAGCTGACATTTTTGGCATTTGGTACCTATACAATGATATCAAAAATGGTCAAGCTCTTGTTGCAACAAATAATTGAAATTTTTTGGAAGTACGATGACCTGTAGACAGCTCAGACTGTGAAAAATTGCCGCTGATAAGACTGTGCTCGCGAGATCTACTGTCCCCAGAACTACTAGTTATAATTAACTTGGGAATTAACTTGGGACCGATTACTCCAGGATCTATCTACTCGTGTACTAAGATGTCAACGTGTAGCGTGTCTTGCCCTACTGATACCATTATTATGTTTTCTTTTGTAAGGCAACACACTGGAGCTAAAAATAAGCGAACATTTGTTATATCATTTAAGAAATTGGCGATACAGTCTGACATTATATAGAAGACAAATATGCTTGGAATACTCCACTTCTGGCAAGCTGTCAATTTGCCACCCATAAAATGTAATATTTGTAGTACCTAAGTAGAAACATTGTTAAAACATCTATATAAAAAGAATGGCCCCGAGTTTCTTGCTGCTTCTTCTAGTTAGGCTCTATATATTTTGGAACGCGGCGGTAGAGTTTTTAAAGTACATTATAATGAAAAATTGACGTTCATAAGTGCGTCTTTGATGCCTAAATTTAACAAATAATTTTGACTTTGACTTTGACTAACATTTGCCGCTAAATAGCCGAGTTCTAGTCTTAGTACGTCACAGACTAGTGTACAAAAGGTGAACATTAAGAAAAACTGAGCTACTCAAATACCACATCCATGCAACCTGAATCCACAACCTGCATTCCGAATGAGATGCAAATGCAGGTAGCGGCTGCGATGGCAGCTCGCAGCGCTGGAATTTGGCAGGTGCTGGCGTAACGAGCTGTGACCAGCCACTGCACCTATTGTTTTACTAGCATTACAAAGGACCGTCAACTTCCTCGAGCGTATACTCCAATGCGCAGAACTACAAACTGTAAAATATAGCATATAATAGGTACTTATTATTGTAATATTCACTTAATATACCTATAACTATTTACTAGGTACATTTTGATAAATCATATAAATATAAATCTATGAGCATCACATTTTAAATATATATAATTTATACTTAACATAGATTAAGTAAGTATTAGTAGTTAAGTTTGAAAATAGTGCCTTATTAAGTAGATCTAAAATTTTTTACGACCTAACTTTCTGTCAAATTACAGTATTTAAAATGAAATATAAAACGCATTCAATTCATTTTAAAATAGAATAATCAGTCGTTCATATGATTATTTAAGATAGTAATAAAAATAAAAATTAGTTTATTAAAAAATTCAAAATCTTCAAAATTCTTATAGTGGCTCTATGTATTTTGGGAAGCGTCGGTAGAGTCAAGTTAATAATTTAAACTAAAGTACAAAACATTTATGTCAATATTTTGATACCCAATTTGAATAAATGGTGAATAGCCGTTCAATGATAATGCGTTCAAAGGGAGAGGCGTATGTTCAGTAGTGAAAGTGTTCCTGCTGATAACGACTAAACGAAACAATACGTCATAAGAGCTTAGTGCAGTGGACTGCTTTGTGAATGAGTTCGTCCGGGGGAGTACTGCCAGCCAACATACCCTTTAACAAAATTAGAGCAGTAATTTTCGCAATGCTGCGTTCTGGTTGAATGTATGGTTACCGGCGAAATTACAGGTGCATGAGACTTAACTTACGACCTTACTTATAAACGCTGCTTTAATTTGAATAGCGTCATTTGGGACAGCGCATAACATGTTGCTGTTGCCTACAGGCATTCAATAACAAACCATTCAATTTGGGACAGCGAATAACAATTTTGTTAGCTGTAGGCACTACTAAATACCGTCTATTAGGACAGCGTTTATAAGTTACGCTCTTAACGTCTCAGGGTTACGGGCGCAGTAAAGTTCATCACTTGACAAAACGCTTCTGTTCTAGACAGAGATCACCATTTAACACCAGGTGGGCCACGTTGTATCGTCTCCTCGAGCTTTTTATTTATTAGAGTGGGCAATATAGTTAGAGTTCTGAATGGTACTAAAGAAGCGCTAAAGATAATGTACAAGTAAAGAGAGGAGATAAAATACGAGGAGATAAACCTTTTTCTCCTAATATCACTCAGTCAATGTTATTCATTCCCCGTCTATTATCATTCCGTGCCTCCTCCGATCTCAACGTTTACTTCAACTATTAAAATATACATCTACGAGTTGTCGCTGCGATTTTCATTAAATGGAGACAGATCTGTAACGTGTACCTGAAAGAAATTCAAAGGTTCCGCATAATACTTATTTTGTGTCGAATTTCTTAAACAAGCTATTGAGTTTAACCCCCACAGGGAGTGTTCAGCGGGTCTGTAGATAGATAGATAAATAAACTCTTTATTGCAACACCACATTATAAAGTACAACAAACAAACGAAAAATTTTAAATTAAGTGTCACAATGGGTCTTATCACTCAGAGCGATCTCTTCCAGACAACCATACACGGAAAGAAATATGTATACAAGTAACGGTGGTGCATAAAACAAGTACAATATAGAAGACTTTTAAAATTAAGTTACAACATATATTATATAATAATACACGTAAATACGTAAATATTACACATATAATAATAAATATACATACACTAAAACATTACTTATACTAATTAATAAATAATAGAATGAAAACAAGTTGTAGCAATTCAGTACGTTGCAATCGTTGTAATCATAGATCTGGTGAGCTAAAATTAATTACATATTAATAGAAGTACTCTATGTGGCCAGTCAGTGGCTCAAGACAGTCTTCGACCAATGTGTGTTACCAGTGATGATTTATGGCACTGAAACGTGGTCTCTTACTATGGGCCTCATACACAAGCTCTAAGTCGCACAACGAGCTATGGAGAGGGCTATGCTCGGGGTTTCTCTAAGTGATGATGATGTGATGCATAATGATGACTCTATGTGGAATTAGCGTAGTTCTCCGTAAGTGTTTGACTACATTAAGCATGGCTTGTCGCTGTCACTCCTTGTACGCTACTAGCGTCAGTTGCTAATTAAAACTTTGGTCCTAGTTCGATGTGTTGACATTTAAAAGCTTCAAGTAGTCTCTAAGCCCCACACTAGCCGGCCACTAACCTATCTGCGAAGTCACACCGGGCCCGCGTGGTAGATTATGACATGACGCGCTCATCCCTGAGCTGAAAGCTTGTATTAAAGTAAAAACATACTGGGTAAATTTTATTTGAGCTACTGTGAGTGTTGTAAAAGTAAACCACATTTAAAACCTCTTTAAACCTCTACTTTGTTACTGAAGTAACCTCATATACAAATTTAAAGTGTCAAAATTGCGTCTTCCTTTAATTCAAACATTACAAGAGCCATATATGTATCACCGTTCAGTCATTAAGGCAACGTAATTGCCGCGTATAAATCTTTGGTGAACTTTGCGCTTTGACAAATAAGCCTTCAGGGACAAAGATTATTCAGTGAGTAGAAATTACACCAAAGACAAACTCGTGTACAAAATTCGACATTTTCTCGCAAGGATACATAAAAACTAATATAAACAAAGTATGTCTAGTTTGTATACATAGTTATGAAGATCAAAATTAGTACATGTGTAAAATGGTTTCAGTAAGATTAATATCTCTTACTGTAGTTGATTCAAAATACTGAATTAATGCAAACTACTGAATCTAGAGGTACAACATAACTATTACTTGTCAAGTTTAAGGCGAAATTTCATGAATCGACTTCACGTTTTCGACGCTTAAACCTAATAACCGAATTTCGAAAACAAACGTAGTGTAAATTGAATATACGTTCTTTTGAAGTATGGGAGCCAATACACGAATGAGCAAACTTGGCTCGAAAGAAAAAAATCGTCAACATTCCCTAAATTTTGCAATTGTTCTTACGTGTGTCGTGGGAAAAAGCATTTTTACTCAATTATGGGCTATTACAAATCAATGAATGTATCATATTCGATTTCCCAATGAAATTTACTAGTAAACTATGAATCATTAAAATTGATTCATTTGATTGTATGAAATAAATATAAAAAGTATTAGCACGTGTTTAATTGCATCTTCGCATTACACCGTCCAATCTGGTAAGCAATTCTCAACCTTATGTAAAGCATAGTAAATTGTTTTAAAATTAGGATTGGACCGCGTCATAATCAATATATATTGAAAAGAATCAGAAAATGAATCTATGGGGTACACAGTGTTGGTATTTATGTATCCTTTTATACGTTGGCATGTGCCTCCACTGCTTTAAATCTTACAACTGTTTCAAATCCGTAAGATTTTTCAATAACCGTTTGTCGAGCAGGTCACATACATTACTGCATCGTTATTGACTATTCTTATTGTTTACATAAATCGTTAAATCTTAAAAATCGATAATTACAGCTATCGACTTGTTCCATGATAATCGAATGATTTCTACAATAAGCAAGAAGTGAAGAAACGAAGAGGGCATCCCATATTAAATGAACTGAAATTATTTGGGTCAGCTTGCCAACCGGCCACTAATACTAAACTAACTAACTTAATCCAGTCTAATCCAAGAAATCGGATATGAAACTTTTTTAATATAATGGATAGGTGTATATTATTAATAGGTTTAATAATTTTATTATAACCTAAATATAATCATGTACTCATTATTAGTAATATCAAAAATCGTGGATAAACAAAAAAAATATAAAATCAACACGCTAAAATATAACAAGTAACATACATTTTGGTGAGTTACTGTCATTGTCCGATATGCAGTATTACTGTTTAGTTATTGATAGTAGAGTTAAGCTTTCATAATTATATTGTTTTATGCTTTTATATTTTATTGTTCAAATAAACAAATTGTAATTTGGAAGATACAATACATTTTTTTTTCAAAATAAAAACATAATAACAATGTATTTAGTAATAATTTTATACACATAGAATACACACGTCATAGATATAACTTAGTTAACAACTGGTAGGTAATATAGGTATTTATTGGCGTTACAGACTATTGTTTGCTGAGTCGTTGTCTGCCTAATTTTATTACCCTTATTTCTTATTGTGCTATAAATTCCCGTTTCAAATAAATGTCCAAATGACAATAAAGTATATTACAAACACTATAAAAACAGATCCAGTGATTCGTATATATTCAGACACGTGTTGTGTAGGCAACATTTCGCTGACACGTCCTGAGGGGCGCTTCTGTTTCTATAATGTACAATCTATGGTAAAGATGGATAACATCCCATGCTCATTTGTTTTACACATAAGTGTGCGTGCGTTGATGAATATTAAAAAGTTGATCGAACTTTATTCATAAAGGGGAATAAACTCTGTTTTCTGCTGCTCCGGGAGCGGAAATAAGAGACTTACATTGTAAATTTCTTCAGTGTTCACCTTGTATTGTAAATTTAAAAGGAGACATGGACCAAGATGACTTGGTTAGTGCCACCTCAGTGTCATTATTCTGTGTATAAATAGTACGTAAGGAACGTGACAATAAGGTTTAAAAACACTATAACTAGTTAAGTTACTAAGCGAATGAGACTTAAAAATAATGGTGCTTATAATGGTACACCCATCTACACAAAATCGAATATTATAATATGTAATATATACATAATTAATTAATTTATGAGGAAAAATTTGTATGTAAGTATGTTTGTAACGAATTGGCAAAAAGTACCGATTTAAAAAAATATTTCACCATTGGAAAGCTACATTCACCCTGATTAACATAAGCTATATAAGATTCATCATCATCATCCATCACCGCGCGGGTGAAACCGCGGAGAGCAGCTATTAAGCTCATAAAGGTGTCGATTCTGTAAGCTGTGATCACAAGATGGGTAACCATTAGGCAAACCCGCTACGACTGTTGTGTAATGTTCTCCGCGACAATGTAGCGTTTCCGATACTCTGTACGGTACCCTGGTGGTACCTAGCGCGCGGAACATTGTCGGGTTTTTATTTATTTCCAATTGCGAAGTAATCTCGCGATCTGCAGCTGAGCAGATAACTCTTCGGGATAAAAAGGAATGTGCCGTTTTGAAATGTAAAACTATTTCTTTTGCTCTGCCATTTTATTTCCAGCGTTTTTGGGTGGCTTTGTTTGATAAATAGATTGAATGGTTCTAATATGTAAAATAATATTTTGTTATAAAACTAACGTGGTTTTCAATCATTATTAATTAAAAATACGGGACTATTCACGTAACATTTATCGGATAGGTCCGACTATAGTTTCGACCACATTCGGTGGCCTTTTTCAAGGAGTGTTCGGGACGCCCGCGTCGATTACATCTCGCACTCTGCACAAGTGAGTGCTAAGCGAGATAAATATTACGTGAGTAATCCCTTATTTTTAATTTATAATAATATTATATAACGACGCTTACATCTCTGCTTTAGGATTATTTATGGCACCGGAGGCATGGATACACACGTTAACACACCACAAATATCCAAGTTCCGAGACCGAACACTTCTGCTCAGGTCAGTCATCACTCACTCTAGTATTTGACCTGCGCTTTAAAGCAGCACTAACGGGACTGGCTTAAAAGGCGTATAAACATAACCGGAGCCCTATTTAATGAATAGCTGTCAGCTGGTATCTGTATTTTGTTGCAGATCGCATCATGAGTTCAATTACAGAGTTGTGAAATCCCAAAAGCCATAGCACAAACAATTTGCGAAAATAATATTCGTATCGCAAGCGTCAATGCGTCAAGCTTCGGCGCACAAACTGTGAGTTATATCTGTGTCATAGTTGCCCTAAATAACGACAGTTTGACGTGAACTACACGTTACGTTATACACACGCAGTTATTGGTGCTAGGCCCACTGGTAAAGCGCTAAACTACCAACAATATAAGGGTTAATTGGGCGCATATTTGAGATATCTGAAGTTTCCGCTAAATGCAAGAAGACACTACAGTACAAAATAAGTATGTGTGATTAAATCCAAAATTTTACATCATTTAGTAACCATTTTCGCTTCACACTTTCCACTTATGATAAAGAAAAATATATCTTATAATGTGTAGTATCTTGAGTATCTGTGACCGCAGCCGGTGTGTCGGGTTGTCTGTGGTCACGAGCTCGCTTCCGCCTCTTTGGTTCTGATCTATGTACCAGATAGGGTGAGAATAATAAAGCTTGTATTAATTAATTACATGGTGTCACTTTCCCTTCAAATACACGGATAGGACATAATGCATCTGAGCTGTGACACGCTAGTCTCGTGATCCATGAAATGTCATTGCTACTAGCTGTGCTTTGCGGTTTTACCCACATCATCTTCGTGGTAATGAATGATGTTGACGATGAATCAAAGTGAATAGCCCATACTCATCAGGGATACTGTAGGATTCTAATGGCCACAGTATTTTAATCGGTCCAGTAGTTTCGAAGCCTATTCAATTTAAACAAACGAACAAATCTTTCCTCGTTATAATGCTATGGTTTAGATAGACTAATATAGGGCCCAACTACTATTTCTAAAATGAAGGCTCGAGTCCCAGCAGCGCAATCATCATGGGCTGATTATATATGTATGTATAGACTATTATGTAATACTAATATAAATAATTCAAATCGGATTAGCATACGTTTTTATAAAGCTTGTTACAAATACTACACTAAAAATGTACTCTTTAACTGAACTGTTTTAGGGATCAGGTTATCTACTAATCTTTCAAATTCTTAAGTGATAGGTACCTACCACATACAGCGTCTCACAAATAGAAGAAAAGTGGGCAGCTGGTTTGAATTTCGAAGTAGATCTTCGAAGGATCTTAATACGCATATACCTGGTGTCTTCCGTTTTCATAGTTACACACCACATCTGAATCTTAATCTTACGAATCTCAGTCCAACTGTGATTTTTCCTATGACCACAAATCACTACAGTTTCATTAGCTAATCGCATTCCTTCGAACTGGAGCTCGCTACGTGCCCCGCTAGTTGGCGGCACGACAAGGATCAACAACCAGCCGAGTGTACCCGCCACTAGGATCAACTTGATTAAAGGCCAGCCCTTTGTACTCGCCGCTATGCGTACATGACAAACATTATTCAGGATCAAGGAGGTCGGAATAAACATAAGGGATTTGGGGGAATCATTTGACTGTGGATGCGAGACGGTGCGTAATTGAATGGATAGTGCTTTTATGTGTTTTTTGGTGTCTGGAATGAGGCTCTGTTAGTGCGATGGATGTGGTGCTTCTGTGCATAACCAAGAAGGAGACATGCTTACCTTTTGTTTGTACGATCTTTCTCTACAAGTAGTTTCTCTATAATTTGAAACCAACTTTCATTCTATTCAGTCATTGGAATGTAACTCAAAAACTACTGGATTGAATTTGATGATTTAAAATTGACGAATTTGAAGTTCAAATTTTGAACGGAACCACACGGGAAGCACCAGATTTTAAACAAAAAATAATTTTGAGAATCGGTTTACCCAGTCGAAAGTTAAAGGGTAACGAACATATAAAAAGAAAAAAAAATACAGTCGAATTAAGCCTTCTCTTTTTTGGAAGTCAGTAGAAAAGTCTTGAACAACACGAGCTTAAGTAATAATAATAATAATAAAAAAAAAAAAAAAAAAAAAAAAATACCGCTGACAACATAGACGTCTTGTGATTTTCTATATTTTATAAATACAGTTTTTTTTTTCTCAATTTTACTATTTTGTACAGTTTTAGCTCTGGATTTTACAAAAAGACCGCCTCCGTTACAATAAGCATAAAAAATTCATCAGATATAGACAAAAATCCATGAACAACACAATGCATTTTTTCCAACCAAATGACAATGTCAAAATTAGCTCAAGATCACATTCAATATTTACAACAATTTACAATAACTAATTCTATGAACTAATGATCACAAGAAGTAAAGCGGGAACGAATTGCGCATGACCACCATCACCGCCTGCCCCGTCAACATCGTGCTCGTCGTCAGATGAGGAGTATGGAACCCCCCGTGACACGAGTACATCGAGCGACGAGAGCGGGCCTCAGTCACCATCGCCGCCACCACCAACTGCGCGACGAGGGCGACCACCGCTGCCGGCACGCTTGGGGCCTGCGGGACAACCTGTTCTGCGCCCGGCCCCCGCTACCGGTGGTGTAGTGCGCCGCATGCGATGGACTCCGTCAATAAATGAGAACTGCATGCGCGCCTACTATGGGGCTACAAATGGAGGAAGCAACCTGACTGCGTATCATGATCGAATGCTGTCTCTGTTTCAGACCCTTGAACCAACTTTGACCGTATCTGCACAACGACTATCGGATCAGGTGCGAGCTATTCACCGGTGCAAACTGTTGGACCAGCCTGCACTTGATCGGCTACGCCTGGAGGTGCTACCTATTCAGGCGTGTTCATCCTCGACAAGGGACCCGTCTGACACGGTGTCGATATCGGTTCCGGTATTGACGAGTATACGGACGGATACTGCAGTCGACGAAGAAGATTGCCTGAATATGAGCGTAAGTACCCAGGTGAATGAGCAACTGAGGAGGGCTTTGGATGACGCGATTTTTACATATAGATTCACACTTGACTCTAGGCCACGCCTGCCTCGTCTACCCACGAATAGACATAACCTAGCGCTAATGGGAGCCTTGAACGCTTTGTTAGTACCGTATATACGGGATAGCAAAGATTTAACTGATACTCACTCGATCCTCTATTGTGGGGCAATTGCGGTATATCGCGTTGCTCGTGTTAAGTTCCCGGACACTGACCGAGCACCGCGAAATGCTTCGGGTGTACCCGAGTGGCAAACGCGGATCGAGAGACGTATCAGTACGTACAGGACTCTCATTGCAAAGCTAATCTGCTTCAGCAGGGGCAACAAACGTCCTCGAGTCATACGCTTCGTGAACCAAGCTTTTGCTGGGACTGGCATCAGACCCCAGGAGTATATGACTTGTGTCACGGAGCGTATAGACTTTTTGAAACAGAAAATCTATGCGTGGGCAAACCGCATTCGCCGTTACAGAGAACGTGTGAATAGATACCAACAAAATCGCCTTTTCCAAAGTGATCAAAGAAAGGTATATAGAAAATGGGAAGGAACTGACCAACGAGTGAATGATGGACGGCTACCGGATGCCGACACCATGACAAACTTTTGGCGTGGCATCTGGTCGCTGCCCATTGAACACACGGAGGGCGATTGGATGAATATTGTCGAGAGCTCATGTGAATCCATCGAACCCATGGAGGCTGTGAACATCAGCCCCATAGACGTTAGTTGTGCTATTCGTAAGACCCCGAACTGGAAAAGCCCTGGACCAGACGGATTGCACAATTTTTGGCTAAAATGGATTCGATGCTCACACGAGTGCTTGGCAATACAATTCCAAGAAGCCATTGAACGTGGTTCCCTTCCCAATTTCTTGACAACTGGTGTCACCTTCCTGCTCTATAAGTCCGGTAGTACCACGGAAGCGAAGAATTACAGACCCATCACGTGCTTGCCTACGCTATACAAGCTCCTTACATCTATTCTACGAACAAAAATTTATTCGCACATTGTTGTGAATAACATTTTGGCTCCTGCTCAGAATGGATGTCGGGTTGGGTCCCGTGGTACTAAAGAGCTCCTCCTCACAGACATGACCATTTGTCAACAAGTCCGGCGAAACAGGGGGGTTCTATCCACTGCCTGGATTGACTATAAGAAGGCTTATGATTCAGTGCCTCATTCGTGGCTAGAGAGGATATTAGAGTTATATAAAATCAATATAACTCTGAGATCATTCTTAAGCACATGCGTGAGACATTGGACCACAGTTCTTCGTCAACCAGGAGATCGTGAGAGCGTCTCTGGGTCACAGGACTTCATAAGGATCGAACGAGGTATATTCCAGGGTGACAGTCTCAGTCCTTTGTGGTTTTGTCTAGCGTTGAATCCTCTCAGCACTTTGTTGATGGATTCAAAACTAGGCTACCGACTTCGAAGAGAGGGTGAGATAATTTCTCATCTATTGTATATGGATGATCTCAAGCTGTTTGCAACGAATCGCCAAGACTTGATGGATCTTTTGAAAATTACTGAATCTTTCAGTGATTCTATCAGGATGGAGTTTGGTGTAGATAAGTGTGCGGTCATGCATGTACAACGGGGAAAGGTTGTGAATTCTTCAAATTTACAACTTTCCGAGACAATTACTCTCACATGTCTTTCTGAAGTTGAAACCTATAAGTATCTTGGTATGTCACAGTCATTGGGTATCATGGATAGGGACATTAAGCAGACAGTGAAGGAGCGTTTCTTCTACCGCTTAACAAAAGTTCTTAACAGTCTTTTGTCGGGCGGCAACAAGACGCGCGCCTTCAATGGTTGGGTGATGCCCCTACTCATATACTCCTTTGGCATACTAAGATGGACTCAGACTGAACTTGACGCCCTGGATAGGCGGGTCCGTCAATTGCTTACAACACATCGCATGCTACATCCACGCTCGTCTGTTATGAGGCTATACGTCCCACGGAAGTGGGGGGGTCGTGGCTTCCTAAATGCCAAGAACCTCCACAACTGTGAGGTGTCCAGTCTCCGGGAGTATTTCCGTAACACCGAGTGTGGGATACATCGCGATGTCATAGCAGTTGATAGGAGCCTCACACCTCTCTCCTTGGCAAACGAGAACTGGCGTAAACCAGTGGTGCTAAGCATCGAAGACCGTAGAGACGTATGGAAGGGCAAAGAGCTACACGGACGGTTCTACAAGGCCCTAACAAGGCCTGACGTGGACCCGCTCGCCTCAGTGAACTGGCTGCGTTTCGGTGATCTCTTTGGTGAAACTGAGGGTTTTGTTTGTGCTATTGCTGACGAAGTTATCAAGACGAATAACTACCGGAAATATATTCTGAAAGACGGTACGGTCGACATTTGTCGAGCATGCCGCAGTCCCGGAGAGTCACTCAGACATATTATTTCCGATTGTTCTCATCTTGCTAATGGAGAGTACTTGCACAGACATAACCAAGTAGCCAGGATTATTCACCAGCAACTTGCCCTTCAATATGACCATATTGAGTCTGAGGTGCCGTACTATAAGTACGCACCTACGCCTGTTCTTGAAAACGGTCGTGCTACGCTCTATTGGGATCGATCTATAATCACGGACAGGACTATTGTTGCCAATAAGCCTGACATCGTGGTGATCGATCGATCTCAGCGCCGGGTAATGCTTGTTGACGTCACCATTCCTTATGATGAGAACCTCGTGAAGGCTGAGAAGGACAAGCTTAGCAAGTACCTTGACTTAGCTCATGAGGTGACCGCCATGTGGGATGTTGATTCGACAATAATTGTTCCGATAGTAGTTTCAGCAAACGGCCTTATAGCAAAAAGCCTCGACCGACATCTTAAGAGGCTTTCGCTAGACGGTTGGATCAAGGGACAGATACAGAAGGCAGTACTTCTTGACACGGCACGTATTGTCAGGAGGTTCCTCAGTCTGCAGCCCTAACCACTGGTAGTTTGGGTCATGCCCCGCTGCCGATGGCAATCTAGGATTAGGTTTTTTACAATGTTTTTTATTTATTATTTTTATTGTTTATAGAAATATTGTAAAAAATGTAATTTTAAGAAAAGGAAATAAATAATGTGAATAATAATAACGTTTATTGACGTAGATTAAGTAGGCCTGTGTACTGCTTCTGATATTTTTCAGACTTCGCGTATCCAGATCGAATATTTCGCATTGCAAAGTAATACTATCTTTTTATAATAAACTGGATTCAACTTATCGTCAAATAATATTTTGTTTCTAATCGCAATTTATTTATATCTCCCACAGCATTTATAAGCCTAGTTTAGGACCCAGGTAATTTTACTCTAATTAGATCATTGTGAATGCATTTAAATAATAAAATATTATTACTTATAAAACGTAACGTGTAATTTTATTTCGTACCACAGAAATAAGCTCAACAATCAACGGAGAGGGCTATGCTGGCGGTCACTCAACGTGATCCAATCAGAAATGTGGAGATCCATAGACAAACGAAAGTCCCCGACATGGCCCCGAAGGTAAGCCAGTTAAAGAGCAGTGGGCCGGGTACATAGCACGCAGAACAGATGGCCGATCCGTCAATGTGTGTGTATTAAAAATTACTATTTTATGATATGTGTTTCATGACAAATGCAATAGTGAATAAAGAGTAAAACTGTTATAAAGATAAAAATATGTAGTATGTTTTTTTTCAATGTACTTTAGTATGTTAAAGTATGTATAATTCCGTCTATTAACTGAGATAAACTGCTTTAAAAACTCTCTTTTTTATCGACATCATGAATTGACAGCACCTTAAAATGATTGTTGGTTTTAATGAAGCACGAGCGAAGCGTCTCTGCGATAGCTTGGGCAAAAATGTTGTGAGCAAAAATAATAAAAAAAAAAATGGATGTCCGCTTGTCCGGTTGTTCTTCTCTACAGGTCATATTCGTATTTGTCCCAGATAACAGATCTACTAGTATTATCTTCATAACAACTGAAATCAAGCTTGTATAGAATCGATATTAAAGTTTCGAATCAAAGTATAATTTCATTTCATTTGAATCGTCACAAAATCGACTGTACTGCAGTGCGTTACAGTGTAAGCAAACATCGAATATCAATCTGCAAGTATTACACAAAGCGTCTCGAAGTATCTATTACCATAATATTATGACGGGCCCTATAATAAGATCCACATTCATGTTTGTGTGTATATTTTTATTGAAGTGCGACCCGTTTGCCAAATGTGAAGGGTGTTTGTGTGCGGGAGTTTGTTTTGCTATTTTGGTAAGTGGTTTAGTGTTCGCAAATAATGTTACAGCAAATAAGTCTCTGGAATGCTTTAAGAAAGGAGGATTTGTTTAGTAAGAGAGCAACAAAAATCTACCAAACACCAGCGTAAGTCCCTTGGACCTGGAGCTGACTTTTATTTTGTCTGTCAAAGAACAGCTTGCGGTGGTTTTGATACATCTTAGTTAGATAATTACAAGTACAATTTGAAAAATTTAATACCGACTTCCATTCTATTCAGTTATTGGAGTGTATGACAAAAACTGTTGATACAAATTTGATAAAATTTCCACACGGGAAGCACCAGCTTTCAAACAAAACAAGAATTTTGAGAATCGGCTCACCCAGTCAAAAGTTATGAGGTAACAAACACAAAAAAAATACAGTCCAATTGAGTACCTCCTCCTATTTTTGGATTTCGGTAGAAAACGTTCAAATTAATATTTTAATTTCAACTGGCCACATTCAATAATTAAATGCACTATTCTGATTATAGGTTATGTTGGTCTATCTCGCCTTGTTTGTCACAAATTACCCTGGTATCTCTCTGATCTATGAATTAAACATTCACCCATTGTACCGTAGTATGTTTCTAAGTAAATCTTCGATTGATATTTATTGTTAGTAGCTTACCTATACAGAAAAAATAACACGATTTTGTATATTTAATTCATCTAAAGACGCGCTCAGGTACTTTTTCGCCGGTTTGCTTTGAGTTTAGTCTCAGTTTTCACCGACATTTTAGGTACTATGAATTCTCGTCTTGAGGCGACAGAGTAGAATATTATTTCTACTGTCAGACTGCGAACTGTAAGCCGCAAAGAAACCCGACTTACTAGGTGGTAGGCTTCATCTGCAAGCGACTGTCTTGGTAGGTAGTACGGCATTGCCAGATATTTAGCCTCGAAGCAATAGTGCGAAAGCATTACTGTGCTTAGGGTGTGTACAGTGTACACCCTTAAAAACCACCCACAATACACAATGCCAAAGCTCAGGGCACATTAATAGTAAGTGAAATTACTCTGCGAAATAGACTCGTAAACCAATGTCTCGGGGTGACGAGCGTAGAGCAGTGTCACGTAAAACTATAGTTCTTAGCTCTGAGTGGCACGAGATCTGCCATAGGCATGTATAATGTGTAGTGCTTAAACAGCAGATGCCCAAATTTCCTGTCTTTTCGAGAAAAAACATAATTGGATGGCATTTTTATGTTGCTAGGTCAAAGTCTAAGTCAAAATTATTCAATTTAGGCATCAAAGATGCACTTATGAACGTAAATTTTTCATTATAATGTACTTTAAAGACTCTACTACCGCTTTCCAAAATATATATACCTACCGAGAAGAAGCGGCAAGAAACTCGGCGCCATTCTTTTTATATAGATGTTTACAATGTTTCTACTTAGGTACTACAAATATTACATTTTATGGGTGGCAGAGTGACAGCTTACCAGAAGTGTTCCAAGCCTACGAAGAAATAATAGTCAGAAAGCATAACTCAGAACAAATTCCACACAAAAAGTGGCCCTTCAAATCAAAACAACGTATGATTCCAAATACAAATTACTTCCGAGGTTACAAATAGACATTTTCGGTGATTGGTTTAAATTCAGAAGGAAAGCAGGGATTGGTTTACGCGCGTGCTGCAACGTCTACAATGACAACAGAGTCATAGCGGCGTGGACGATGTTATGCAACAAGTGGACTGGACCAACTCAATAATAAATCAATCGTAAATCTCGGATGTCTCGCGAAATATGATTAATTTATTAAGTTTTTGTCTAGAAGACATTAGAAGAGTTTCTTCGCAATGTAGTAAATAAAGATTATGAAACATTTTAGGCTTATACATTTTACCAAAAAAAAAATAAGTCGTTATTTGCCAGCTGGATGTTTTTCAGTGAAGAAAATTCAATCAATTTATAGAATTACTTTAGAAAAGCACTGTGTTGATATTACTGACAAATTAATTAGCAACTCAGCTAAACCACTTTAAAATTAGCAGAGGATGAATTTTCATTAGCTTGAAAAATTAAACGTGCTTTAATTTGAACAAACAATTAACTGTTTTTTAATGCTATATAGTTACCTATATTACATACCAACTGTAGGCAATCGTTTATTGTTCATTGTCTGTAGTATCTCTTTAGAGCGTAAACGCTTTGGAAGCGCCAATTCTCGTTTTTGCTGAGTATTTAAAGGGTCACATAATAATGATTAATATAGTATATTATGTCAATTATTCTTACCTGATGTAATAGAACATTATTTGATTAACATGTTCAAGTTCCACAGACTACATTAGAAATTGTTTATTAGTTTGTTATTGCCGAGCGGTTTCTACACACACACGTTTTTAAAATCTTAGAGGCCTCTTAGAGAAAGGTCAGAGTACGTATTGCTCTGACGCCCGCACTTACACAACTAAATATTAGTGCGCTCAAAACTTCCTGATACTTATTGAGGTAACATTTCTAAGTGGGATTCTAACAAATAATTTTATATGACATCTAGTGCATCAACAATAGAAATTTCATTGTTATAATGACATCGACCCTTGAGGGGCTAGTATTTTGCTATTAACCAAATTTCTTCTGCTAATACCATCTGGTATCCAGGAATCCATGCTGGAGTCGGAAACTGGTAGCAGGAACTATGTGATGTTTAATAGTAGACACACCGTGTTTGGGATCGTATGAATCGTCTTCGCGATACCTTTTTTTCTAGCTGGTGACCAGGACCTGATGAAACTGGTAGCAGGAACTAGGTGATGGTTGTTTTATTTGCTATTCTCATCTCTTTTGGTAGGTACATGGGTTAAATCTTTTTTTCTTTTTTCTAGTCTATGCTCTTGTAGATGACATGTAGGTACTTGATAAATAATTATCATTTTATGTTAATTAATGTCGATATTAAAAATAAAATGTGTCCTGTGTGATATTTTATTTCACCTTTTTGACCTACGTCTATTTGTGACATAAAAACCAAAGTAGATGGAAAAAAAGATCCAAATATTAATGCGCGCTATTTTGGTCAAGCGGTAAGGCCACTGCCGCAGGGCGCGCTAGCAAGTAACTCGCTAATGTAAAATACCTAAACTCGCGCAGCGCTGCGCAGAATAAAGGCTCTTAAAGATGTTGATAATTCATCGGGACAAATCATCAGCATAAAAAGATAAATATGATATTTTATGTAACACAATTTTAAAAAACAGTAGGTACTTACTGTACCAACTGGTAGGTAGGTACTGCAGTTTTGTGTAACATGGTCCATAATTTTTTTTATATCTATAATTTTATTGTTTTCAGTCAAAATTAACGTAGTATACAAAATTGTAACTATGCTGGTTTTCACAGGCAGTCATACTCTTGTTTTTCTTACTTAATGGCAGCTAGGCACTTATTTTGCCGCATTGAATCGGCAAGCAAGCGAGAATAAAACATAACAAACAAAACCATTGCACATTGCATACATTTCAATATTTAGTCCTGAAGAAAAAAATACATCCTAAATTAAATAAAAATTGACTGACTTTATTTTGCATAGTATTGACCATCTCGATTTGTTGACGTATTTGAACATATTTGAATAATTATAATTTTGCTATTATTTACTAGTAAAAGTGATCCCTGGACATTTTAATCGTGTATTGCTCCTGCACCACTTCACAACGAATGCTGGCATGATGATTCACAACTGAAGTTCTGAAGTGAAGATTTGAAGTGTGCTCGCTTGCAAGTAAAATGTCCGACTGATGACGTACTGAACACGACTTTTAAGCCCCGCCTACTTGAACACGACTTTTGTTGGGTCATTTTTTTAACTCAGTTACAGTTCCTGACTATATTTCTTCGTAGTTCCAAGCATCTTTGTGTTCTATATAATGTCGGACTTTATAATAAGCTTTTTTTCAACGGTTTTTACAGTCAACTTGAATTTGTCCTCTAAGTGTCACTGTTCCATCTCTCTGAGATTGAAGATTGATATCATAAATTGCGTGAGATTAAATATATACGCAGTAGGAGAATTCCACGTGCGTACTATAAGCACATGAGATCTCGGATTGGTCAAAATCTCGCGAGATTGCATTCTCTTACGTAACCTTACTGGCGAATGCTGGGTTCCTTTATGCAAAAACGGATCGTTTTGCTTACGACTCGTAACTTTCTTACACTTATTGTATGAGAAAGCTGTCAAAAAGTAACGAGTACTAAGCAAAACGCTCCGTTTCTGGATATAGGAACCCGTTATAGGGTAAAGCGTTCCCTAGCTTCCTCAAATATTTGATAACCCCTTTCACAAGTATATGTTCATTAGGTGGTAGAATTAGGTTTTGAAAGGTGATTTAGCAAGCAAAGCTACAGCGCGAACGAGATGATAAGAACTGTAAACACAACTTGGAATGGTTAACGCAGTGCCTTCTTTAAAAATATAAAGTGATCTTAGTAAAAGTTTACTAACTCTGGGTGGCACTGGGAGTGCAGTGTGCTGGGCAGCTATGACGTTTTAAAGGTTACTTATTTGGTTTTAGCGGGACTACAAGTAGATTTGATTTTGTTATTTGAATGATTTGAGGCGCGTTAATGCAACTTGAATGCCCTGTCTTGGTCGCCCACCAAACCCCACATGTGTATGCCCTAGGTTAAAATGGAATGAAAATATCCAAAGTAAGCTTTTTTAAATTTTCAACGTGGAGAATCCTAACAAGACGAGACAGGGCACAATAAGCCGAGCCGTTAAGATGAACTTGTTTTTCGGTTAGTAGAAGTATGTAAAATACTGTTCGATTAACTGTATTGCAGCTTAAGCATAGTAAAGGTGACATACGTTTGGCTATTTAAGGGAATTTGACTAAAAAGGCAAGTTGCGTTTTAGACCCTGTACAACTTAGGTAAACTGAATTTAAAGTATAATCACAATCACGCTCTTTGCGTCTTAGGTATTTCAAATGTTACGCAATATGAGGTTAATGTATTTAACATATCAGGCATATTACTTTAGAGACATTTGTTTTAGGCATTTTGCTACAAAGGCTAAAAGCATTTTAGATGACTCGCTCATGAGGGATATTTTTTACATCACCCATTTCCGTTTCGTAACAATAGCGTCGTCAATAGCATACACACATCAAAAAAGCTTGCGATAATTTGGAAAAATCTAAATCGTTTTTGTTACTGAGGCTTCATGACAGCAGGCATGTATATAGCAGTTGCTACGAGTATTAATGGAATTGTCAGACCATTCTGAGTAAACCATGGGCACCAATTTGTACTGGTCGATGTTAATGCGCTCGCCCATCTAACTCAACGACTCAATGCTGCTCTCCGAGAATACGACATCACAAAGTTATACTGGCCAGCCGGCTCGCCTGACTTAAACCCAATAGAGCACGCGTGGGATGCTCTTAAGCGAGCTCTTCGGAACCGTCGGTCACGTCCCCAGACAGTGCCAGAGCTCAAGAAAGCCGCTATTCAAGAATGGGACAGGTTACCCCAAGAAATGCTGGATAACTTGATTCTCAGCATGCCCAGGAGGAACACCGCATGTGTTCGAGCCAAGGGAAGAGTTATATTATATTAAATATAAACCTTTTATTAATTAATTGTTGATTAATTTCAATTTAAAAAGTTATATAACCTTATGCTAGTGAACACAAACTTTTTTTGATGCGTGTCTGTTGTGGTTAAACCAATGTTCAATTCTTGATGTTGACTATACATACTTGCATGAAAATGACGTGTCTATGATTACGTCATTGCTATAGTATTTAAAAAAAACTAGATAATGTAATCAGAATTATTTTAATTTCGTGACCCACTAGATTATTTAATCTGAAATGTTTTTTTTCCGTGTAGCCTAGCTAGAATATCAAAAAAGATTGAATATTTTAATGTTCTGGTAAAAGCAAGAGCATTCGCCTTAACATGACACTGTAAAAACTTGTTTGATGTAATCGAATTTTGTGCTAAGAGATGATTATTAGTATATGGTGATTATTTTTAGCGATACCTATTCTATATTCAACTAGAAGTACCTGGGCAATCACCACTTCGATTCTGCTCAAAGACCCCTGTCTGTGTTATATTAAAACGATTTTAAATGGAATACTCCTGAACTCAGATACTGGTCACAAAGGTTTCAAGTATATAAACATGCCTGTTCCATTTGCAATAATGGTTGCATGATTCCATTATTTATATTCTGAATAGACTTTCATTTCTCTCAATAATAGTTCAATAATTAACTAATTTTATTGGTAAATTACAGTTACATGTTACATTTAAAATATTAGCGTTTATAAGTAAGGCCATGGATGTATGACAAGCCATTCAACTCTCCTAAAAATGTCAACATAAAAACAGCAATGTAGTAAAATAGCACTTAACTTGTCACCGTAATTTAACCACTGATGCACTACTGATGCGTCAATGCGTACGCTAGAAATACCTATTCATCGAAGATTGTATTTTTCCGGGAACACAGACTCAGGCTATCAATTTCGCTCTATGGCAATGCTCATTATGAAACAATAAGAAAACGCGTCTTGCGTGTTGGGGGTATTTTTGTATTTAAATACTCTTGAGTTTGACACAATAATCTGTATCCATACACAAATTATGAATAGGAAAAATGTGTTTGTTTGTTTGAATTGAATAGACTCCGAAACTACTAAACCGATTCAAAAAAATCTTTCAGCAGAAGAAAACAACATTATGACTGAGTTACTATACGCTATATTTGATTCATCATCATCCATCACCACGCGAGTGAAACTGTGGAGCGCAGCTTGTTATATAATATAGATGCGGTATGTCTATCATATACCAATCAAGTTATGTAACTTCAATCCATTCTCAAAAGTATCAATAAACGCCGAACGAAATATCATTAAGGTATCTTCCGTGAAATCTCTCCAGTCTCTTCCCCTCTCACAAACTTCAATATAAGCCCACAAAGGGCACTATGTTCATGTAAATAAAGGCTGGCGCACGGTCGCGCCTTTGCAATATAAAACAGGGGGCGGGTTTTATTTCGACATTTGTCGTAAATAAATCACAATTTAGAAGAACTATGACGGTGCTTTGCCAAAAGATGTCGCGGCGCAAGTGCTCTGTAGTGGATGTAGATACACGGGACGAAACTATTCAGTTTTGTTTTGTTTAATTTCTGATATTATACCGTTTGGTACTGATTTATTTTAAACTCTCAGCTTTTCCAGGATAATAAATAAATATATATATATCGGGAGTCACGAAACTCAACGATAATCTGGTACCGGGCGAGAGGCCAAAGTATACTAGTTATGAAAACAGTAAATATAAAATACTATTTTTCCAACAGTCAAAGTTAACTGACAATAATGTTGTATACACCGGTGTAATGAGCACCATCTCTCAGTTTGGATTGCAATCTTTGTTTTTCTTTTGTAAATAGGTAGGTCACACATCTTGAACAATTACCTAAAGCTATACATTTACAAATCACATTTGAATTGTTTTTGCTGGTGGCAGCGGGCAGGCGTGATGTATCATGAACAATTTCCTAGTACCGATAGTAGGTAGAACAATTTATTTTTACCTAAAATGGAACCGACTTAAACATCAAGAAAGTGTGAAATAACTTGTTGAAGTTGGTACCATGATAGTTCAAAGTAGGTATCTATTATCATAATATCGTGCGCATTTCGACAAGTTATTTCACACTTTTTGGTGTTGATTTCGATTCCATTTTTTGATAAATAATATTATTTCACCATTTTTAGTAACCGTACAGCCATGTCGGAAGTATGCTCTACCAAAATAAAACATATTTTTAAAATCGGTCCCGTAATAGGGGAGAAATCGGCTAACATGCACAGACAAAATACATACACCCGTTATACATATAACCTCCTGGTTTTTAATCAGTTCTAAACTATATGCACTACTGAGGCTAATATTCTGGACATACAAAATACAAGATGTGAGCATGGGTTTTTGTGCTATATAGGATGACAATGGATGTAGTATTTCAAAAAACTTGAAATAGTTTTCCACAATAAATACAAACGTCTGAAAATAAAATGGCATGTTATTTCCACCACACGCCGTTGATTTCAACGCAATACTATTCTGTATGTTTCCCCAAAACCTGGCGGCTTGCATCGACGATGATATGAACTTGTATTCTTTGCATTAACATAACCTATTCCCCGAAGATCTTTGTGCTCCAAAAGAATACTTTATGTATATAAAATGGTATCTTCTCTGGCTTCCATAAACTATGATTCTATTCCGAATGGCAGTGGATCTGAATGTGTATTAGAATTTTGAAGTTGAATTTCATTGCACGTAGAGTATCTTGATACTTTACTTCTATTGAAAATGACAATGGTTAAGGGTCTTTTCGGGCGACCTAAGCAAAATGCACCCATGGTATTTCGTGCAATACTGTGTTCGTCAAAGAGTGTTTAGTTAAAAGTTTCCAATCTAGAATCTCTAATACATATTATAATACATACATGCACAATGAATATTAAACAGCTCTATGTATTTAATATCTGTATCTTTATCCGGAAAAGTCTGAACAAAACTTTTTATTTAAATATGAAATCCACTTTATTGAAAAGAATAAGCAAGCATAGTAACTGAAGCGCTAGACTCTTAGTCCTGACCAAAATGTCGAACCAATTACGTAAAATATGCTCAAGTTTGAAGTAGTACAACACTATAACAAGATATTAATCGAAAATTAAATGTGTTAAAAGTCAAAGTCAAAGTCAAAATCATTTATTAAATTTAGGCATCAAAGACGCACTTATGAACGTCAACTTTTCATTATAATGTACTTTAAAGACTCTACCGTCGCGTTCCAAAATATATAGAGCCCACCGAGAAGAACCGGCAAGAAACTCGGGGCCATTCTTTTTATATAGATGTTTACAATGCTTCTACTTAGGTACTACAAATATTACATTTTATGGGTGGCAGAGAGACAGCTTGCCAGAAGTGGAGTATTCCAAGCATCTTTATCTTCTATATAATGTTGAACTTTCTAGTAAGCTTTTTTTATTAAAACGTTTTTTACAGTCAACTTGAATTTGCCCTCTGTGAGCTCAGTTATGTGTTTTGGAATTTTATTGTAAAAGCGCACACAATTTCCTAGGAATGACTTATGAGTCTTCGCAAGTCTAAAACTAGGTACAGCTATCCTCTTTGTATTTCTGGTATTAAAAGTGCGGTGATCACTATTTTACATATATTTTAACAATATAAGTAAAAATATACAATGTTATGTCCATTACGAGTTTAACTCCATCAAGCGTAACGTTGGACTCCAAATATGGAACAGTAGGCAAAGAAAACTTCAAACACTTTGTCTTTTTAGAATTCAGAAGTAAATTATTAGTTGAGAACCATTTAGAGATACTAGATAGAGCGTTGTTCAATCAATCAATAATAAGACCCAACTAGCTCAACACGTCATCACTGATCAGTCACTTTTATGTAAATGAATGCATTGGATGGGTGCCTACTAAAGTGTTATCTGTACAAGTACAATTTGAAAAATTTAATACCGACTTCCATTCTATTATAAGATATAAGGTAAGATTACAGTGAAAAAGCGGTTACTTCAACAAGACTATGTCTCTACAGAATCTATTATAATGATGCTGTCATAAATTATTAATAGGTTATGCCTTATCATAGTTTAATGGAATCCCTTCACTGTCAATCACCAAATGTTCTACAACACACCCCTATACACAATAATCACATACATATACTATACAAACTGACATTCACACATACACGGTCATTCATAAACACATATTCTTAAGTACGCGCAGCATTCACTAAACTTAATATGGGAGGTAATTGATATAGCTGTGTACCTAAATTAAATATCTCTCTTGTAATTTATTTTATATAAAATGGTATTGTATTGTAACCTTATGTATACATAATGATGTAAGTTCATTTTACTCGTATGTCTGGCGGAGGGCGTTGGTATGTCATACCACAGGTCTCACCTAGTTTGGGTATCAATGTATTCCTTTCTGTATAAAAGTTTGTTATTATTATAAGTTTTAAGGATAGTTTGTGTTTAAACGATGTTTGTTGTTGTTATATTCAATAAATCTATTCTATTCTATTCTATTATAAGCACCAGTTTTCAAACAAATAAAGATTTTTGAGAATAGGTTCACCCTATCGAAAGTTATGAGGTAATAAACATTTTTTTGTTTGAAAGCTAGTGCTTCTCTTGTATGTCCCATTTAAATTACATAAAATTCAGTCCAGTAGTTTTTGAGTTACACTCCAATAACTGAATAGAATGGAAGTCAGTATTAAATTTTTCAAATTGTACTTGTCTTTATTTAAAAATACTGCAAGATTTTAGGTAAAATAAGTGTAAACAGTTTTAATCTTGGGAGGCTTTTACTGATTGTGTGTCACAAGATTTTAAACTTCTGCTATGATAAAACGTAAATACAGTTCACGAATAATTAATTTATTCAAACCATCTAAAGAAAAAAATCATAGAGCGTCATAATCACGATATACGAGCTTGTATGGAAAGTATGACGGGGAGGCCTCACTATATGTATATATGTTATATTATACCCCCCATTGATTATGAAAAGGACCAGTTGTAAGCAGCCTACATTCAACGTCGTCCTGCGATCTTTATCTTTATGGATGTGTTCACATAATTACAGATAAAAGACCTAGTGTCCGAGCCAAACACCTTAGAAGAAACTAAATCTGCAAGACTCCGATAGCTCGGGCATGTAGTTCGAACGGGTGAGGATCTTGCGGTCAGGAGAGTGTATGTGGGGCGTCCAAGTGGAGGAAGACCTATCGGGACGCCCGAGGTACCGCTGGTCCGACGAAGTTCAAAAAGATCTTCGCGAACTTCAGGCCGTTAACTGGCTGGTTAAATGAAATGGCAATAAACAGAGAAGCCTGACGGTCTCTGGCTTCGGAGGAGATCCACTTCGGGTCGTAGCGCCGCTGTAGTAAGTAAGTAACTGCCTTCATCATAACGACAAGTAGGTTCATTATGATATTAATAAACCCGACAAACCAGTCACGGCAGGAATCGAATACGTTGACCCCCTGGGTTTCAAGCATATCAGTTGTTCATCTATAAGGAAAGGTTTCAGCTCTGTGGAGGTAGGACAGACAGATGGACAGACGGATTTAGCTTAGTAATATATTTTTATGGAATAGGTTGGCAAACGAGCAAGCTGCTCACCTGATGGTAAGTGATACCGTTGCCCATGGACATCCGCAATACCAGCGGTCTCGAGGATGCATTGCCGACCTTTGAGGAAGGAAGAGATAGAAGGGGTGAGGCTGTATGGGAAGGGGGAGAGGGAATCGGGCCTCCGGAACCTCCCACAGACCGCCTGAAACGCAATAGCAAGTTATATTACTTCACGTCAGTGTTATGTGGGAGTGTGGTACTTCAAGGCCGTGCCGGCCCATTCGGCTGTGGGGTTACAGTGTGGCACTACTACAAAAAAGGTATGGTTCTTTAATATCTTTTTCTTCTTTGAGTACCTCTCCACTACTGGAGGTTGGCCATCCTCCTTCTAAACTCTTCTTTGTTCAGTGCAAGCCTGAACAGATCTTCTTATACTTCTTAACCCGGTCCATTGTCGGATGTTGCGGAGCCAGAACAATTTTCTCCTTCCAACATTACGTTTACCTGCAGCTTTACTCATCGTAATAGTTTGTGCTGTACAACACGACCTAAGTAGGCAACATTTATCTGTTTGATGGTCCTAATAAGTTTAGTCTTTTCGAGTCGCATTCGTTTGTACTTCTATTACAAACGAATACATTGCATGGAACCTAAAAGCTTCCTATAAATTAGATGTTTCTATGTCGTGAAACGAGTAGAATCAAGTTCTCCATAAAGCTAATCCCCCATAAGCTCCCTTCATCAGTGCAGCGGAGAATTTCAACAAGGGCCTGATGTGGCAATGAATAAACGATTTCGGACATTTTACGACTCGCCCGGACGGATTACGGGCCCCATGATACGCGAGTTTATACAAAACACGTTGTTTATGGCCCTACTGTGTTACGGTGCAATTTAGTTTCTAGTGAATTTCTTAGACCTTCATGATTTACAGGAGTTGTGTTTTATAAATGAATATTGAACTCTTAACTTTACCTTACTTTACCTTAGGACAATTTAGAAATTATCCAATAATATGTATTTTGTATGTTTGTTCGTTGTATTTGCGTTCTATGAATTCGATTACAGTGAAACTGTGGTCAATTATTTGTGTGTCTGTCCCTGAACAGTATATCCGTGCGCCGACGAATAAACTGCCGTGCGATTCTCTAATAATTCGTTGTTGGGCTCGTCGATGAGCTCATCGATGTCAAATACTTCATGAGATACTTCACCCTTGTACATAAGGTTGTTTTACCAATGTTTCTTGTCATCTCGTCATTTGTTTCACGGATGTTGTCAAAGATGCAAAGATGTTTGCTCTTAGAGAATCGCACGGCTGTACATGCACCTTTCGTATTATTTATGTTGTATCAGTAGAATCTTGTAGAACGAGTTCGTCAGATGAAGTACTGCCACCACATCAATTTCTATCGCTAAACTTTAATGTTCGCATTCCTGCGATTCAGTTTGAAGGTTATGGATGAGAGACATGAGACTGTCTGAATGTGATATGCGCGGTGTAGTTCGACACTTATGATGGAATGCACCTGTTATAGTCCTATATTACCGCTTAACACCAGTGGGCCTAGCACGAACATTTACAGGCTGTGGTCGGCTTGCTTCTAGCGATTTGGTGCACGTACTTTCCAATGCATCCGTATACGGAAAACACCTGCACCAATCGGAAGGTCAGCAACCCAAATCGCCGCCCGACCCACCTCTGAAGGACTGGGCGGATGGTCTCCACCGTCCACTGCCCAGGGACCGGAGAAGCCAGGTCCTCCGTCCAGTGCCGCAACGCAATGTTGTAACAATCTATTTGATGTATCGGGGATATATTATAACTTTCCCCTACAAATGACCGAGGTGAGGGAGTAAAGCTCCACACACAACTAAGTATCTACCTGCCTAATAGGAGACTATTATGGAAATTAAACAAATACATGAAGTGTTCAATACAATGTTGGTTTTATTAAAATTCTGCAGGCATTCAAAACAGTTACCGTAAGTAGGTACTAGTAAGTACTACTTCAAGAACACACCTCTCTACATGGCAGTATTGTACTAAAAAGGGTTGCTCGCTTGCACCTGACTCTGAACGGTCAGTGATCCCGTATGGACTGAACCCACGATGGATTGAGGTCTGGTGTGAGCGAACAATGCACTACTAATTTAAATAAAATTATGACAATATAGTTAATTTCTGTGTGCCAGCAATGTATCATACATTGCTGGCACACAGAAATTTTAGTTATGAGAAAAATTGACAAATACTTTGAAATTAGAATATGCTAAGATTGCCCCAAGAATTTAGGCAGGTACCGAGAAACAATACAAAATAGGTACCTTCCTGCCAGCTAGCTTGGAATTTCAGGGTCAAAGAGAAATCGTGGGTCGCTCAAGGTAAAAGATTAGTTCCGTCTGACTGTATGATCACAAAAAAGGAAGGGCGCCACCGGCGGTCAATACGCCGGAAAAAGTAGAATAAAAACACTATAAATACCGGAACATTGGGTGCTGAGAGGTTACCGCAACCAGCAGACTGATCCCACGTGGCGCTTGGCTGGGAACGCTTGACTGGAACTAGGCCGGGCCGGTCTGCCCTTCCGAATCGGAGAGAGCTGTCACCGCTCAGCACAGCGTTGGTGGTAAGCTGGGCCGTCTCGGCACGTAGCACACCTCTGGACGATGAGTCCACCCCACAAGATTGACGTGTACACTCGTTTATCAAGCGGGTTTCCAAAATGCAGGGGTCGAACGAAAAGGCCTGAAAATAACACGTAATTTAGGACCGAATTTGGACAAAGAAAAACAATGCATAGAAACGTCTCGGCCTTCATACTAGCAGGTACTTACTGGGATGTGAGGGTGGTGAGGCCTCTTGGCCTTGCAGCTAGCAAGAGCTGGAAGAGACGCGGGGCTGACACTTTTTCCCAGCCTGCAAACAAAACCAAAATGCAATTCCGTGTTCGCAGCAAAATGAGACTACAACGGCAAGAAAGAATCTTACTACACACCGGTATCGGAGAACCCCTTTCTAGGGATGTTTATCGAGCAGGCCCGGCAGGGAAAGAAAGCTCCCGCTGTTATCAACTCTTTATAGATCTCACGAAAAAACCATACGGATCATTCTAGAAAAATCTTCTTTAGTGTGTTATGCAATTCTCATTACCTCAGATGGGAGTCGGAACAACATATTCGAATTCAAAACTCGTATTCACGCGGAGAATCCAGCCTTAAAAAGTCCAAAGTATATCCCTGCATGGGTAGAATGACCTGGAATAGGTGACTGAGCACCTGGGCACTGGAATATGAGGCGAAACAGGCTTTAGCTCGTGCCAACACCGCTAAGTCACTCCGTAAGTACTTCTTTAAAGAAAGTAAGGCCGTCACATACATTTTCTGACAACTAATTATTAATTTCATGTAAATTTAGTTTTTCCCATATTTTTTATATCGCCAATTCTACCGTCATTGTGTCATATTCCCCACTCGCCACTTGATGTTGACAGTTTGAAAGAACTCGAGGGTTTTCTTTTTCTAATTAAGGGAGGACCCATTAGTACATTGGCCAGCCATAGACTACACCTATAAAACATGAATATTGGAAACTCGTATGCGTACAATTAAAGGTTGTCAAGGTACTATATCAATGAAGCGATGTATCGAGCAAATGCTCCGAGGTTACAGTGTAGATTGACCAAAAAAACCGTAACAATGTGGCCCGCGCTTGCCACCGCATTATGTGTCACCACCACTGGAGAGTCTCCTCGGGAGACTCACTCATGGACTATTGTCGCTTAAAATTATTAATTTTATGACATTACGTTAGTAACAATTTCACTAGCAATATACTTATATACATTTTGAACCATCCTATAATAATTGCACTTAAATACCCTTAAAACCAAATACTGTTTTTATTTGCGAGAAGGACATCTGACACTCCGAAGGCAGTCGAGATCAAAACAGGCCTTACGCTTAAATACATAACTTTTTCCGAAGGACTGACTAACTTCACAAATCTAATATAAGTAAATGTTTTATTTCAAACCTTGTTGCTACTGGTGTACGAAAAATTTCGCGTGCCGTATTCGGCCTAATCCAAAACAGATCAAAGCAAATTCACACTAAGTAATTATATGCCCAAGGGATAAAAAATCTAATAACATTTTTCTACCTTATTCGCAAAGTCAAAGTGGGTAATCTCTTGAAAATAAATGAACTGTCAGAAGTAATATTTACAGAAATTCTAATCTGAAACAAATTCAATATACAGAAGTTTTTCAAACGGTCAAGTTCCTGAACCCTGAGTTTTGTAACACAAACAATTGCCCCTGACTTTGAGTGATAAAGGTAAACAAAGGTCCGCGTATGACTTTCTTGGAAACCAATTACGATTTTCTGGTTTTATGTATATTTATTTAATTATTCACATTATGTTATGTATTTGATTGTATGATCTTGGATTACTGAACGTATGGCTAAGCCATACGTTCGGACAATGCGCGCTCACCACTCTATATCGGAAAAACGGTTGAGCGCATGGAATATATACCATTTTTCAAATAAAATTTGTCAAAAATTATATGTTGTAATGTAATAGATTACCTACACTGATTAGATTATCTAGAAGAAGGCTAGTTAACTAGTAATTAAAAAGGCACATTAGAAATAAATAAAGAATACATGACCTGACCGAATCACATTTCACTATAAATCCTGAAAAGTCAGTTCGTTCAGCACGTTACACACATAAAGGTTCTAGTCAACTTCTGGCTCTTAAGGATGGCTGTGTTCTGGATAAAGAGCTCGTGGGATACCATCAATGTCTTGTTCTGAATTCAGAGTCCACTGAATGCCTGAGTATTCGCCAAATCAATACCCTCGGTTTGTTTCGCTCGACACCCAAAATAGGAATCCAAGTGAATATAAAAACTTTATTTTAAAAGGAGTTTCCGCTTTGCTCCGTCTCGTTTGTTCATCATCGTGCTCAAATCGAATTCTAGATATTATCTAGTCTCGTGTAAAATAGGGCGAAATCTCTCATCGGAATCTCTTCGCTCCAATATCCATCTCTCATTTTTCTTCCCTTGACGTCTTCCGTGTCCTTCCACATTTTATTTAAAATTTTTCATATTTTCCATATTGTTGGTCAGTAATACAGTTTTTAATATAATTTATATTTTTTTATTTACTTTACTATTGCAAACTCTTTGCTACACAGTCGCTTACAACTTTGCCCACTTGAATTTTTTCGTAATAAAGACAGCTAAAACGGTAAAACCAGAACAAAATTAATCGCTATTCAATCAGTTATGAGCACAATAACTTAAACTCACCTCCAATTATTCTTTTGGATTCAGCACGGTTCAACACGAACAACAAAATTGGCACCACCTGCGTAGACGTCTACTTTGACAACTGCTGACAGTCAACTGAGTGAAGTTAGGAACACAACGGATAATTTGTGTTGCCATGTATATGTCAGAGATTGCACGAAATGTTGAAAAATGTTGCCATTAAAAAAAATGAATGGGCTACAACTACTTTTAGTTAATTTTTGGTTTTGGGCAAAGTTGTATTCCGAGGGCAATGTTGTAAGGTTCTACGGTACATTCAAAACATCTTTGAATCTGAGATTTTAAAAAATGTTTGAATTTTAATTAGCCTTAGCCTCAGAGAATCATTATTATATGGAAACATTATATATGGGAGTTGTTAATCTACTCGACATCGTGTTTATAAAACTCTTAACGTTTGTTTATAATACGTTTAAATAAGCTGATCTGTTATCCGGGCATCCTATATACCAGGTGTATCTCCCCTCAGCCAACACTTTTCCCATAACCCTCCCGGCCAGCTGCCGATACCGTCCGCAAACCGCCCGCAGCGAGCGTCATTGTTAACTATGACTAGCACAAACACAATTACCTACATTACACAGTCGGTACAAACACACGGCGTGCCCAGAAGTACGTTTATGTCTATATATTGTTTCAAAAGAAACTTGTATAGACTCATTGGCTTTAACCACTCATGTCGCAATTCCTGGAAAATTGTTATGATTTCTGAGATATATATTGCATTAGTAGCCAAATGTGACAACTGAGGAGTCTACGGGTTCACGTGTGTGTTTGAAGTTCTCAAACCGTTCAACAATGCTAAGCAACGCTTGCTACGGTCAAGAGTTCCATGGGTGGCCGCTAGTAGAATTGATCAACTGAACGCTTCCGTGCTTCAGAAGGCACATTAAGAAATCGCTCTCGGTTGTTTGTCTTAGTTCAACAGTCTATGACAAAGGCCTTCGGACGGCCTGAAAACTTCGGCATGGGTTGGCTACTAGCCTGCCTATCAAGCCGCACTGGGTCCGCATGGTGGATTATGACCCAACTCGGAAGGCTTGAACTTGGCAGTGGGAACATAATGGGCAGACCACACACATGCATACGCACGTGTATGTTTATTGAAGCGGCTGTAGTTCAGAAATGTGAGGGTATATGAGGATAATATGAGGGTAGGTCTCACAGGATTCGGATTGTTCTCAGTTCTGAGCGGCGGTGAAGGTCCTGGGGATGTTCATGATAAGGATGTAAGACACTTTATTGTACTTGCCTAGCTGGCCACCACCCTATGGCTATGACTCTAAAAAAATTATGCATCAGGGTTACGGGCGCAGTGCAGTCCGTCACTTGTAACGAAATGCATCAGTTAGTAATTAACATCAGATGGGCCTCATGCTTTTACCATTTCATAATAAAATTTCAAATAAAAACTAGTGAGGTAGTACTCAAACCTAGTTCAGTGTACAAAACAAGCTTCCCATTATGATAAAAAAAACATTTGGCGTGATTTTCCAATCTTACTAAACATTAATATACTGTTCTATTGTACCATTTTAATTTTAAAAACACGTATTGAGTAGAGCAAAGTAGTAGCTAATAACTCTGTTGAGTTTCTCGTTCCAAATAACCTACGCAAGACTAATTGTCCGTATTCATTCGTATATTCGTCCACTTGGCATTCAACATAGCCAGCTCGTTCCAGGTTGCGGGCTTGCGACTACACAGACTTCGGACTTGAGATAATCTCTTCCGGTGCTCAGTAGAAGGTGCTCGTGACTGTGGAAGTTTGGGTGTTTGAGATGATCGATTTGTGGCCAGAATGGCCATGCTAATAGTAAGCTATTTCAGACAGATAGATAGAATACTCAATACTCAATATTTATTATGTGGGTACATGGAGTTCTTAAAGTAACATGTTTAAATATAAAGTATACATATGACCCTATTTGGGTATGGCAATAGTCGGAACGGAACGATCTATATTCATTTTGTCGAAATTATCATTGAAAAAATCTTCTAAGTTGTAATAACATTTGGATTCTAAAATACCTTTTAAGTTATTTATAAAAGTTACTTCTTTTTCGATATCTTTTAATTCATTTGGCAATTTATTAAATATCTTAACGGCCATTGATTTAGGGCCAGAGCTGTGTATTTCTAGGTTGGACTTTGGTTCGATTAATTTATGTCTAAATTGCGGCCTAATACTGCGCGATTTATCAGATGCCCTTTTAAAATAGTCTGGGTATTTTTTTACAAATTTACACATTTCCAGAATATATGTTGACACTATTGTTAGTATTTTAAATTTCATAAAATAAGGCTTGTGAAAATATGGTATATTATAGTCGGGGGAATCAATATTAGCTAGAATGCGAATGCATTTTTTTTGGGCAATGAAAAGGTCATTCACATTCACACTGTTTCCCCAGAGTATAACTCCATATCTACGCCAAGAGGCAGAGTAAGCGTGGTACGCAGTTAGGGCTGTGTTTAGGTCAGTGGCTCGTCTAAGCTCCCTTAGAGCGTAGCAAAAACTAGATAATTTTGCTTTCATTTTATTTATATGTATTTTCCAGTTTACATGGGTGTCAAGTTCTATACCTAAAAGGGTCGCAGCGTCAACGCATTCTATTTTTTTATTGTTGTAGTTGAAATTAATGTCAAGAGAGGGTTTTTGGTGTGGTCTAAATTGAATTATTTTTGTCTTTTTGAAGTTCAGGTCAAGATTGTGAAAAGTCATCCAATTATTAATATTATCAAGAATGTCAGTTAAATTATTATTTAAGTGTAGATTATTATTGCTATGTCAATATTGATATGTCATCCGCAAAGAGGACACAGGAATCGTTAATTACTTCAGGGAGGGTATTTATGTACATTAAAAACATAATACATCCAATGACGCTTCCCTGGGGAATGGAGTGGTCAGTCTGAATGGGAGTTGATCTGACTGTTTTTATTGATTTGGAGTCGAAATCAAAGTTTTCAATATCGACGTACTGTTTTCGATTTTTTAAGTATGATTGGAACCATTTGTGAGTATTTCCGCGTATTCCCATGTTATATAATTTGTCCAATAATATATCATATTGGACTTTGTCATATGCTTTGGTCATATCTAATAAAATTCCTATTGCGTATTTTTTACTATCAATTATTTTTAGGATTTCATCAACGTAATTAAAGACCGCTAAGATAGTCGACCGGTTTTTTCTGAAACACTTTATTGAGACATCACATAATATTAAAAAGTACAATTCTTAAACCTAGGTGTAACAATGGGCGGTCTTATCACTCAGAGCGATCTCTTCCAGACAACCCATTCTCAGAGGAGTATCAAATATAACATGGACGGTAACAATACAAAATCACTAAATAGATACACTATAAATATCTACATATATGTATATTAAATCCCCTCAAGTGTCGATGTCATTATAACAATATAATTTCTATTTTGTCTGGTCGTTGAGCTTTGATGTAGTAATAGTAAATAAACTAATTATAATATATAAACAAAACAATAAAGCATCTGACAGTTACGAGGGCGGGTCAATAAGTCCGTGACTTTTTTAATTTCTGACCTCTTTACTGAAAAAGCAACACTACTCCTGTCAACAGGCATCTGTCAGTTGACTCCTGTCAAAATTTGAACTTGCTGCGTCAGTTAGTTTGTGTTTGACAGCTATCTTTATCAGACTACCCAGTAATTTGAGAAAGAAATGGAAAAAAGTGAATTTCTTGTGCTTATTAAGCATTATTTTTTGCGAAAAAAAATCATTACCAGATCAGAGACCAAGGCTAAGCTTGATAAATACTATGGGGACTCTGCACCATCAATTTCGATGGTAAAAAAGTGGTTTAGTGAATTTCGTTGTGGCCGTACAAGCACTGAAGATGCCGAACGTCCTGGACGCCCAGTTGAGGTCTCTTCAGCCGAAACCTGAAGAAATGGCTTGGTGGAAAAAGATTTGACTCCAATGATGAAGTCATCTCGCAAACAAAGGCCTATTTTGAGGACCTCGACAAATCATATTTTTTGGAAGGGATTAAAAAATTGGAGAAGCGTTGTACAAAGTGTATAGAGCTCAAGGAAGACTACGTTGAAAAATAAAATTATTTATTTATCAAAATATCTGTGTTTTATTCCAAAAGTCACGGACTTATTGACCCGTCCTCGTACATTTCTATAGTTTAGGAGATGTTTGTCGTTCATGTCAATAAAACAAGTACACGTTAAGAAATACAAAATCATGAAAAGTAATTCATAATTTTAAAATACAAGTGCAAGAGCAAAAGTAAGAGTGTAAGATAAAGATTTTTAACCTGATCTTTGAAACTGTTCAGTGAGGCAGCACGCTGTATTTCTAATGGAAGAGAATTGCACAAGCGGACGGCTTCAACAGTAACTGAGGAGTTATGAAAACTGGTTCAGTGTACAGGCGTTTTTAGCTTAAGATAAGTATTATCTGAAATCTATCTTTAAGTCAGTGAAATTGTAGTTATCACAATTGGTTAAACTTTTTAATGAAACGCTGTGAAATAATGTAACTGTCTTAATATTTTTCATCAGTTTCATGGTTCATGCAAGTTTCCCTTACAACTGTTACAACTTGGATCACCAATCCACAGGGAAACCGTTACTGGCATTTTGAACTGTTTATGCACGTTAAAGCTCGGTTTACACATCACTTAGTACAGTAGCGAGTTAAGATATTATCAGTCAGTTATGCAACATGTAGTAAGTTCCATTGCAAGTAGCGACCAAAGGTAGGCGAGTAAGTAGACATAGTTACTGTTTCGAGAAGAAGACTAGTCGCGTCGGTTGTTTTGTTCACTACTTACCTACTACGTCTACAAATATATGGACTGTACTTTGCCCGTCTACACGCCGCCGGCCAGTTAAGTTGGTGGGGTGCGGGAGACGCGAGAGACTTCGCTTTTGCCGTTCAAACGACAATAGCAACATAACTCACTGATGTCACACGTTAACTCGCTATTGTACTAATTGATGTGTAAATCGGGCTTTAGATCTCCGTCACTTATCTTTAGACATACAATCGTTAGGCTATGGTTGAAATGCATTCGGACGGTCTGAAATCTACTACCTGTCAATGTGATGATGAATTCCTCACCATGAAAGGAATGCCCGAATCTTACCAATGCCAACGTAATGGGCTGATTATGTTATGTTATTGTTACCTTTAAGGGAAAATAATGAATCTATACATATAATGAAACTCTAACTGAGCCAAATCCGTACAATAAATTTTCTTTGAATATTGTAATCACGATGTACTATGATATCGATATAGAAGCCAAAAATATTTTTTTTAACAATTATTGTCTGTCTGTCTCGTACGCGCATCACTCTGAAACTACGAGACAGAATTTGATGAAACTTGACTCAGTGATAACTAATTTTATGGTGTAACTTAAAATATATTTTTATCCCATAAAACGAAATGGTTCTTCTAAACTAGGGGATGAAAGTTAAGAAAAATTTATTGACGGATTTTTATGCAACTTTCTCTGTTCCGTAGCTGAAAGGTTTACATAAATTCTAAGCTATGTTTCATCTTTCTATGTAATGGATATGTCTGATATGTCTTTGATCCGAATATATATATCCGAATGCCCTGTTGAAGACTAGGTTTTATGAGTAGACTAACTACCTTGAACACTCTGTAATGGTTTGTAGCAACGCTGGTGGCTCAGGCTGCGAGTGAGCGCCACAGACGCTAACGGTCGATGATTCGGGTCCCAAAAATGTCTTTCTGGGTTTCCGTTCGTTATTTTGAAATTAAACATAATCTCGAAGATGTAGGCAGCGGTGTTTTAATCCTATATACTAAGGGGCAAGGGCCTATTGCCATCTGTGCGCTACTGTTCCAGACTCCAGACTGCGAGTGAACATTTTTTGGTCAGAAAAACCCAATAACTGTCCGACTTGGGTATGGAACCTAGGAGCTCGAGAATCCAAAACGGTGCTCCCATCACTACACCAAAACCAAGCGAGCAAAGCCGCTGCCAGGTCAGCTAGTAATAAATAAATACTTATGTAAGAACCCAAACTTTTATCTAAGACATACAGTAAGTGTATGTAAATTAAAAAAGT
This sequence comes from Selenia dentaria, assembly GCA_917880725.1. Lineage (NCBI taxonomy): Eukaryota > Metazoa > Arthropoda > Insecta > Lepidoptera > Geometridae > Selenia > Selenia dentaria. The sequence continues at coordinate 33,210,635 of OU862890.1, read as the reverse complement.
TATCAAGTCCCATGTCTCGGCAGTCGCTTACTTCTTCGGTATAGTTTCATAAAAGAATTATGATAAAGTTGTTTGATATGTTATCTCGTTTGTTAGCTTCATTCCGGATGCAGCCGATACGACAGGGAGATATATAACAAATGTTTCTGCTTTTATTCGAAACTTAAATAATAGTACAGAGAAAATAAGCCCGAGCAATTCGGTCGTATAGTATTGTTCAACAAAATTCGACACACTATACGTAGGTCACACTATAAGTTTTGCATAACCTAAAGAAAACAATATTTTATAACCAAAATATTATATAAGAGGTATTCAAATTATCAACGGGATAATTACCATCTATATTTTCATTGAGTTTCCGATATTTCTTCCCTATTGCAAGCGCCATGATCACGGATGAACTGAGGAATTGCGGGTGGGTGAATGTTTACGAGCAGACGAAACGGTCTACCCTCTTCCGTACTCGTTTGTTATGCGAGGCACCACTACTATTGTTCGCAAAATATTATGTTTATTGTTTTTCAAAATACTATCCTTTACACTTTAAACATTTTTTCATGCGATCGCACCATTTTATAAAACCGGAGGACCACAGATCTGAAGGCGAGTTTTCTACGTGCTGATGGAACGCTAACACTTTTTTTGAATTTTGAATTTATTGAATATAACAAAAACAAACATCGCTTAAACACAAACTATCCTTATAACTTATAATAATAACAAACTTTTTATACAGAAAGGAATACATTAATACCCAGACTAGGTGAGACCTGTGGTATGACATACTAACGCCCTCCGCCGGACATACGAGTAAAATGAACTTACATCATTATGTATACATAAGGTTACACTACAATACCATATTATATAAAATAAATTACAAGAGAGATATTTAATTTAGGTACACAGCTATATCAATTACCTCCCATATTAAGTGAATGCTGCGCGTACTTAAGAATATGTGTTTATGAATGACCGATCACTGCCTCTTCGGAGTTGGTAAAAGTGAAACCTCTCATTAAATCTTTGATTTTGGGGAAAATACAGAAATCACAGGGTGCTAGGTCGGGGCTATGCGCAGAATGGGAAAACCGGACTGAAAAGGATTCAAGAGAGGATGTGTGGTGAGAAAGAAGTTTAGCTGGTTATGAACTAGATGCTCAAGAACTTTAGAGAGAAAAGGAAGGATAGAAATGGGACGGTACTCACTCGGCGATTGACGTTTGCGATACGAATACTTTTTCGCAAATTGTTTGTGCTACCTAGCACTACCTAGTGGTAGTACCTGCCTAGTGTACCGAATACCTCTTTTCTTTCTTTTTCTCATTCCGATGGCGGTGTTGGTTTTATCTTTCAAGCAATCTGTTGTTGAAAAACCGAATTGCGTGTTTGACATAACCTTTATCTTCTAATGAAACTTAAACATTTAAAACATCTGATGTAGATATTTATCTGTTGAGTTTCAGTAATTTCGTAGACGTATACACTTACGAATAATCAGGTCAGAGGTAAATCTATTCCCACCAATTGCTCAATTACAGATTGTTAAATTGATATTATTTATGGGCGAAGACATAGAGTACTTACATTATAAAAACCAACCTATTTACGGGATTGTCTAAAAGTTGTGTAAAAGATAACGCTTTCAATTGTACATTTTAAAGCTATTCGTTTAAATACAAGCCTGTTTTTTTTATTCACAACCTTTATTACGAAATAATTACATAAGTTAATTGAGATAATATAAACGCTGCTACTGATAATAATAAAAAATATAAGACAGTATGTAACAAAAATTACAAATGACAAAACATTGCGATGATGATACGAGTTAATAACTAGCTTACGATATGCAACAGCGGTAATAACAGCAAATACTAGTTCATCCCGTCGCGTGCTGGTCACATGAACGTAATGTTCATTTTATACGGAAATCGCTTCAGCAGAAACCAATCGCACAATTTGATCGCAAAAGTGACGTAATAAACGCGCCGACCGTCCGCAAACATATCTCATAATCCAAGTTTATCTTTATGAAACTATCCGCTGTCACGCGGAATCTGTATGCCGTGGGGCACGCCGGCCAATCCGTCAGCGGGACCGGCGCGCGTGACGGGAATGCGGTTCCTACAACCACCGCACTCATACACGGGAATAGAAGAGACACATCAGCCGTTTCTCGTTGTCTACTCTCGTGTATCGTTGAAAACCATCCTAGGACCCACCGCACTCATATACGGGAATAGAAGAGACACATCAGCCGTTTCTCGTTGTCTACTCTCGTGTATCGTTGAAAACCATCCTAGGACCCACCGCACTCATACACGGGAATAGAAGAGACACATCAGCCGTTTCTCGTTGTCTACTCTCGTGTATCGTTGAAAACCATCCTAGGACCCACCGCACTCATACACGGGAATAGAAGAAACACATCAGCCGTTTCTCGTTTTCTACTCTCGTGTATCGTTGAAAACCATCCTTGGACCCACCGCACTCATACACGGGAATAGAAGAGACACATCAGCCGTTTCTCGTTGTCTACTCTCGTGTATCGTTGAAAACCATCCTAAGACCCACCGCACCCATACACGGGAATAGAAGAGACACAGTTTGTACAACTCGGTCACAATATCTGTGAACCTGACCTCGTGACGTCATATCGGCGGTCTGGGCACGGTGTGAAAAAAAGTTTTTTTGATAAATGTGGAGGTAAAAAAAAATTACTAACCTTTTCAAATCAATTTATTATTGATGAAGGGTTTGTTATTAAAAAACAATAAGTTTGATTACAAAAACATTTATTATTAAACTCAGTCACTATAAATTATTGACTCTATGCCTGACATTGTATCTTCTTCACTCTCACTTTCTGAACTCACCGAACTGTCTTCCCCTAGTGATATTAAAAGTTGTGTTATGTTGTCATCTGCTAGATGATCCTTTTCCCAGTATTCTCGCTGTAGTCTCTCCACGTGATTCACTTCTTTTTTCCAGTCAGATATCCCAGTTGCAGCACAGGTTCGCTTCACCACTTGGTCTACAGGTATACTGTTTATTTGATTTCTCCGATTCAAAAAACTTGAGCACTTTCAAGATTAAATTTCTTGATTCGCTGTGTATTGTTTGTCCCATGACTTCAGTTTAACAGCTACAATAATTTTAATAACAACCAAACCATTCCAAACTTAACAGTAAACAGTCTAAACTTAACAATAAATATTAAAAAAAAAACAACAAAGCGAAAATATCAAAATTATCGGGACGTGTATCGGCAACGAAGATGCTAACCGTACTGTCGCACCGGGGAGTGCGCGGAGAGGTGACAGGGGAAGCGGGAGAGGCGCCGCATTCCAGCGAGGTGCACAGATATTCTGACCGGGTTGTAAATACGAATGAACGAGTAAAAACATTTAAATTTTTCTACTAATTACCATACTTGTAATTCTTGTGAAGACCAATTTCTTCCGTATGATAGCAAAACGCGACATTCGAAGCGTGGTAGAGATGCAAAGTCCGTCTCCGATATAACATAATATAATATTTAAATGCTACTTCCAGGAATAATCACAATCTACATCTGTGATGTTATGAAACATTACGGACACACAATCGTTACTGGTCGGTATTGACTCGGATTCTATGACGTCATTTCTTCGGCCAGAGGAGTGTACGGAATTTTATTGTGTTTTAATATAAAGATTAACCTTCGGATAAGACATCGATATGTGAGCAAGGATTTTGAAGCGTATTAGTGCTTCTAGAATAACTTCTTCTTCTTCTACGTCGTTGCCTCATGGCTGAGGGTCGTGGTCGTCACAAGTGGTTCTTTCCACTAAGATCTCCCAGGCTTCTCTGTTTTGAGAAGGTTGGATGGATGCGTGAATGGTGGATTTTCACGCCTGTTTGACAGTATCGGTCCATCAGGTCGGTGATCTTTCTCCACTTGTCTGTCCTTCCTCCTAGAATAACTAGACCGAAGGAAATGCAAGAATACTTGTTAAAAAAGAGAAACACATCTTTTGAAAGCATTATTTTATTTTATAATAGCTAGTGCCCTCGACTATGTCTGCGCAGGATTAGTACTTCGAGTAGCTTATTTTTTCTCCAAGGGCTTTTCTATGTTTATACCAAAATGTCAAAATATATGTACATGGTCAAACGCAACTCCTATAATAGTAGGTATTATATGAGTACATTTTAATACTTTTTTTTTAATAATACAATTATTTATTGTAATAATTTGTAACTCGTGTTTGATCGTAACAAGCAGTCAGACTTACCTAATATCTCATCATAAACCCAGCAAACGTGAAGTGATCTCGGCATCTCAACATGATGCTGCGGGGTTATATACCAAGTTTGCTTTACTGCAACCGTATAAAGTAAATTGAAATTTTCACTACACTTTTCTACGAAATTTACGGTAATGCGTTATCTAGCTGAGATATAAAACTGAGCGAAAGATATGGCAGACATAATTAAAGAAAACCTTATTTTTTCCAACCGAATTCCAAAAAAGGAGGAGGTTCTCAATTCGACTGAACGTTTGTTTTATGTACTCGTACGTTTCGCGATCGTTCCGCCAATTACGAATCAATTTTGATTATTCTTTTTTTGTCAGATCCATACCTCAGAGGTGGTTCCATATAAATTTTATCGTAATTGGTGTAGACTTTTTTTTAATAAAGTAATAATTTATCACAGCATCGGATCTTAAAATATCTTCATTAATAGTACCTACAAATATTACAACTACTAGCATATAGTATTAACTGCGTAGTCACCACAGCTCGTATGAATCTACAGCAAGAGTTTGCGGGATACGACCACAGTGCGGAGGTAGCCCACGAACAGCATTGTGCACGCACTACTGTACAGACGATTGAGAGACGTTGCAGAAATTAAAAACGAAGCACGAAAAACGATGACGTACCGGGTTGACGAATGCAGCACAGTGCAACGCAAAATTGTCTTCAATGCATTTGAACAAAAATGCTGCAATGCATATTTGACCAACCGAGCGAAGCGTTTCTGCTTTAACTGACCAAATTGACTTTCATCTGTCCGTATGTTTGTTAGGTTATTCATTGTTTTCTGTACGGCCGTGCGATTCTCTAATGATTCATCGTTGCGCTCGCCGACGAGCTCACCGATGTCAATTACTTTATGATTATATCGCCCTTGTACATAAGGTTGTTTTTCCAACGTTTCTTGTCATCACGTCATTTGTTTTACGGATGTTCTCAAAGATGCAACGATGTTTGCTCTTAGAGAATCGCATGGCAGGTCGCATTTTTCAACCAATCTTGACGAAAATTGGTATGCATGTGCTATTATTTTTTTTTTGTTGTGTCGTCGGTGATTTCGAGTGGGGGATACTTTTAATAAAAGGGGGTAAGTTTGCTGTGGCGCTATTTACCAACTGCCTTTGATAAAATTATTATATGCATAATTGGTCATGTGGTTTCCGAGACAATAGGTTGTGAAGTACTCCAAAAAATTGCCGCTGATAAGACTATGTGTTTGCGAGTGTACTGTTCGCAGAACTAGTTATAATTAAAGTACGAAGTGAGCGCACGAGGCGGTTTTACCATCTTCTTATAACAAGTATAACGACTTGCCACTAAAGTTGCAATATGCACCACCTACTTCTACCAATGAGAGCGCATAGAGCAACGCTACACTGCGTTCGTCTTCATGTCACGCTAGTTCTAGATCACCCTGTAATTCCTCTCTATAATGGTGCCCTTATATTTCTTTATTGATTGTTTTATGTTAAGATGTTCATTAAAGAGTATATCTATACATTTATCTACCAAAATATCTGCCAATCGGTAGCCGCTAAAACTCACTGTCGCATACAGAGGTACGTTCTGGTATTAAGTATAACTATCGCCGAGACAGCTCTGCCATCAAATGAAATGGAAACACAATTCTCTGCAACAATAAAACTGTACGAAAACAATTGTTTTCCATTTTATTTTCCAATCGGAAGCCACAATTTCCTAAAAAATATATGGCGCAGGAACGATAAGAGAGTGTTCGTGCCCGGACACCAGAAAATTGATTTCGGCAGGTGTTCGCTACAAAATTGTTCGGTTTGCAGGCGCTACCTCTACAACACTATGCCGTACATTCGTTTCTCTACATGACTCTGCATTGCTCTACATTTTTTGCACTTTCGTAATACACAGTGAACTCTACTGGATGGGATTTCCGATGAAAGTTTCTGTTTGTGAAAGCTCGCGGAGTAGTCGGATGTTCAATTTGTACTTTAGTTGTTGAGACTTGCCTCTCGTATTGTACTCTACCGTAATATTAACAAGGATTTGTTTGTTTGACAGTTGCATCATTTTTTTATAAGATACTAACTAGCAACTAGGCAAGCGTCGCAGTGTACGTGTATGTAACTTTTCTAATAAGTAACGACCTTCGAAAATCATTTTAGTTCAAAGTATTATAAAATAAAATAAGCCGCTTCTTCCCCTACTGGCCGCGCCAGCTCTACCCCCGCACACAGTGACTTCACAGACAAAAACATTTTTCCAGTATAAAAGTTTTGCCATTATTCGACTTGCAGGCTATCCCTGTGCAGAATTTCATTGAAATCGGATCAGTAATTAAAGCGAGAAAGTACAATCACGCGGGAAACAATTTTTTTGTAACATTTGATAACAGATCAGACAGAACACTATGCTCGAGCAACGAAACGCACGAAATAATACAATCCCAGGTTCCTCTACCATGTATGTACATCCTGGAAATTTGTATTTTTGTGAAAAATCATCCAGAGTATTTCAAAAAACGCTGTGAAGCTCTTACCCGGCAAGCGCGAGCAAGGTTTGACAACCTTCTGTACCAACCCCCAGCACGGAAGGATTTGTACAGAAGGAATGTTTATAATATGTGCATAGTAATATACAATAAAATACCAAAGGACATTAAAATATTAAATGGCAATAACTTTAGACGAAAATTGACTAATTATTTGCTGGACAAGAGTTTTTATAGTGTTAAGGAGTTTAGAGACTCAAAATTGTAATGATTTGTTAATAATTTGATTTTAATGCTTTTTATTTCTTTATTTTGACATTTATCTATTTTAATTATAATACCATTTTTATTTTATTATTTTTTTCTAACTCGACATTTACTTATACAACATTATATACAATCTTAATTTTTGAAGTTCAAGAATTCGCACGTCTGCTTGCAGATTGAGTACAATTTGCCACATTTATATTATTTAAGACCTTTATGACTGTATTCTGGCGAATAAATGATTTGATTGATTGATTGACAGGAAGTGTGAGAATATCGGCAAAGGTAATATTTTATTATAAACATAAATGATAAAATAACCGATAATAACAGTTAAATATAAATAAATAAAAATTTGATAATAATTATGTAATTATTTTTTTGTGAAACTTAATAATTTTATAAAGAATATATAAAATAAGTTATGTTAACTATAAGGCCCTGAACAAGTCCAAACACGGCGAGTTTAAGCTAGGCCCTACCAATTGGACCAGGCCTAACAGGTTGGACGAAGTGTTCCTATTAACAATTTATTTTTCAAATAGAGTTCAGGTAAGGAAATAGATAGTAGTGCTAGACGAGACGTCATCGACGCGCGCGTCCCGAACACTCCTTGAAAAAGACCACCGAATGTAGTCGAAACTATAGTCGGACCTATCCGATAAATATTACGTGAGTAATCCCGTATTTCTAATTAATAATGAGTGAAAACTACGTTAGTTTTTATAACAAAAAAAAGCAAATAGATGTTACTTACTATTATATAGGGTGTTTGGTAGAGGGTCCGACAAACCAAATGAGCGTGTTCGGGGGCCCATTTGAAGAATACAAGTTGGTCAAAAAAAATCCTCGACCTCAAATTTTTATTTACTTTTTTTGTGAATGTTCCCTTTTTCTCCGAAATTGTACCTATTGAGTTAAAATAAGATTAACATTATCAAAACGGGAAAATTCACAAAAAAATGTTAAAAAAAATTGGGGGGTCGAGGAACACGCTCATTTGGTTTGTCGGTCCCTCTACCAAACACCCTGTATACTCGTAGTAAGAAATTATTTGGAGACAAGATTGCAACTATTGATAATATTACTTATATATGTGTTATCTCAGTTGCAAGCAGAAATGTTAGTAAATTGCTGACTGGAACTGATACAAGTACAATTAGAAAAATTTAATTCCGACTTCCATTCTATTCAGTTATTGGAGTGTAACTCAAAAACTATTGGACCTAATTTAATTAAATATAAATAGGACCACACGGGAAGCACTAGCTTTCAAACAAAAAAAGGATTTTGAGAATCGGTTCACCCCGTCGAAAGTTATGAGGTTACAAACATAAAAAAACAGTAGAAATGAGTACGTTCTACTTTTTTTGGAAGTCGCCATAATATAGTAATAGCCCAGCATATGTTAAGATCATAAGCAAATTTTATTATAAGAAAGATAAGAAAATTATATATATAGAAAGCAGGTTCTATTTGGCTGAATAGATAGAGGAAGTAGCAAGGGATAAACAATAACTCAGGTTAATTACAGGAAAAATGTGTAATGCTATCCTCCAGATGTGGCCTTGTTTACGTTAAATCATAGCCAGGTAATGACGTCAAGGTGATCCGTCCCCGACACGAGTCACATTGACAACAACAACAAACAACACATATAGATATCGTATCTACCCTCATTTCGCTTCACGGTATTCCGGAATGTCGTACCAAAAAACTTTCCGCTTCCTGTTTCATATGCGTGTAAAATTACATTTTGCAACAATCTGGTGTATGATTTTTACAATATAAATCATTCTCAAAACGAAGAAATATCACAAATTGGCTGATCCGTGCGCGGCTTTGCTCGCATGGCCTCGCGGGATACGGCACGTCCAATATGGGAAGTAGCCCATGTTACTCCAGATACCATTAGTTCTGCCAGGGATAGTCCCATGCAAATCGGTCCAACAAAAGAAGGCTACAGTTTTGAAATTGTATTTTGTTTTGTATATTACTTTCATATGCAGTGTAAAGCTGTTTATTAACATTACAATACAACAAACATGTTTATGGATGTCAAAGTCAAAGTCAAAATCATTTATTCAATTTAGACATCAAAGACGCACTTATGAACGTCAACTTTTCATTATAATGTACTTTAAAGACTCTACCGCCGCGTTCCAAAATATATAGAACCCACCGAGAAGAAGCGGCAAGAAACTCGGGGCCATTCTTTTTATATGGATGTTTACAATGTTTCTACTTAGGTACCTACTACAAATATTACATTTTATGGGTGGCAGAGAGACAGCTTGCCAGAAGTGGAGTATTCCAAGCATCTTTACCTTCTATATAATGTCGAACTTTATAGTAAGCTTTTTTTATTAAAACGTTTTTTACAGTCAACTTGATTTGCCCTCTGTGAGCTCAGTTATGTGCTTTGGGATTTTATTGTAAAAACGCACACAATTTCCTAGGAATGACTTATTAGTCTTCGCAAGTCTAAAACTAGGTACAGCTATCCTATTTGTATTTCTGGTATTAAAAGTGTGGTGATCACTATTTAACTTATGTATGTATATATATGTATGATGTGTATTTGTATATACTTAGATTTAGTTTCGTAAGTGTTTGAGATAAGAGGATTTATAAGAGTACTTACCGACTTGTGTAACTATATAATACGCACGGCTGCGTAAGCGTTTTATAAGATTATCATGGACCCGTTTTATCGGAAATAAAAGTGTCTTTTAGTTGTTCCTGGGCATTAGTTATATACACAAAAAATAAATTAAAATAAAATAAAAAAACATGTATTTTTATTATTATGAACCCATATTCGCTGCTCCTGAATCTCCTACTGAACGCACGACCCGACGCACAGCTACGTCACAGAATAGATAGCAGTAAGTTAGCGAGACATACCTACCCGCTTGGAATAGGTACAACATGCGGACGATGACCCGTCCGGGCGCGCCGTCGTTTAGGGATAGACATCAGCTGCGTAAACATTCGCCAAGGAAGGTTCGTCGTGCGTAGTTGTGCCTATTCGTTTAATTATTATTATATAATATATTTATTATGTGGTGTTCAGTCGCGCAATGGTTATTAGCTGCGGAGCAATGAATATGGGATCATAATAATTATTAAAATACATGTTTGTTTTTCCTTCACTATAATGACATCGATTCCAAACCACCACATTCGATATTGTGCACTAATTAACAACGACCTCATACATATATATATATATATATATATATATACATACATATTTACCTTTTAATATATCGATTTTTTGCAATTCCATAGTATCCCCATAGTACGTAGGTAGATACTTCTGTCCGGCCGTCTTGGAGATGTACCGGTCACCGTCAGAGTGTACAAAAACGGCAAACCCAAAACTTAGATTTTTTTATTATGAAATATTTCTGTCGTTTTATCGTGTCCTTCGACTTTGCATCGATGATTTTTGTTGTTATGAATTATATTTCTTGTATTGTAGATTTCCGAACAAAGAAAACCAGAAATTGAATTGGGAAAATGCACTGCCTGGAAAAATGTCAAAATCGTCTGCCGTTTACAGAGCGCATTTTAATATTTAACGACTTTATTCCTGTTTATACTTTTATACTAGGAGAATGCTAAACTTGATGCTGTTCCGTCAATGTTTCCTAAGGTAAAAAATAAATCATCAGAACGCGTACGTGCATTAACCTATTAATCTTGAAGATTCAAATCTTGCAACGGCTTTTTCACATAATTCCACTTCTACTGAACTGATTTTAATAAAATTAGCATGTCAATACATACGAGTATATGTTGTACAACAAATATTTAAACGTTTTTAAATTTTGGTGATGAGGGTCCGATGAGAAGGCAAAAGTAAAACTCTTCAACGGTTGCTAGTAGAAGCTTTGATCTCACGACTCTGCACCAGTCTACTCGTGTATACCATGTATTAAGTTTCTTTACAGATCGAGCCCTGCTTAAAATATATTATGTACTTACCTATAGAAGAAAGACAAGCACCAAAAACGATAAAACTGCAAGAAAGTGACAGAAATAAGATAATTACTAGGTACGGAACGTGTGCGCAAACTGCATCTGCTCCGACTACTGCCTCACCATGTAAAAATAAATTACGTCGCGATATCACAGTCTACAACAACGCCTTTTTTTTTTATTTTTTTTTTTTTGACGTGGGGAAATGCTGTTACGCATTGCCGTATGCATACGGGGTATGACGGACTCGGCTAAAGGCGCCCATACCGTCTAAATACCCCACGGTGTTCCAGCGTCTTCGACTGATGACGGGGGGCGTGGGACCGAATTATTCTACCACAGCCCCCGTCGACGCCGCTGCCCGCTGTAAAGTGGCGGGCCCTCCTCGGTGAGGGGTGTCAATGGGAACACCCCTCCACCTCGTGTGATGCCCCCCGAACACGGAGGAGGCATCAACATCGCGAAAGGACCTATCTCTGAAGGGTGCCGGATGCCCCCGCATCCGACGGCCCAGGCCCTCTCAGCGGACACGGGTGCGGGCTAACCGAGCCCGCACTCCGTCTCCGCTGAGAGGGCCTGGGCCGTCGGATGCGGGGGCATCCGGCACCCTTCAGAGATAGGTCCTTTCGCGATGTTGATGCCTCCTCCGTGTTTGGGGGGCATCACACGAGGTGGAGGGGTGTTCCCATTGACACCCCTCACCGAGGAGGGCCCGCCACTTTACAGCGGGCAGCGGCGTCGACGGGGGCTGTGGTAGAATAATTCGGTCCCACGCCCCCCGTCATCAGTCGAAGACGCTGGAACACCGTGGGGTATTTAGACGGTATGGGCGCCTTTAGCCGAGTCCGTCATACCCCGTATGCATACGGCAATGCGTAACAGCATTTCCCCACGTCAAAAAAAAAAAAATAAAAAAAAAAGGCGTTGTTGTAGACTGTGATATCGCGACGTAATTTATTTTTACATGGTGAGGCAGTAGTCGGAGCAGATGCAGTTTGCGCACACGTTCCGTACCTAGTAATTATCTTATTTCTGTCACTTTCTTGCAGTTTTATCGTTTTTGGTGCTTGTCTTTCTTCTATAGGTAAGTACATAATATATTTTAAGCAGGGCTCGATCTGTAAAGAAACTTAATACATGGTATACACGAGTAGACTGGTGCAGAGTCGTGAGATCAAAGCTTCTACTAGCAACCGTTGAAGAGTTTTACTTTTGCCTTCTCATCGGACCCTCATCACCAAAATTTAAAAACGTTTAAATATTTGTTGTACAACATATACTCGTATGTATTGACATGCTAATTTTATTAAAATCAGTTCAGTAGAAGTGGAATTATGTGAAAAAGCCGTTGCAAGATTTGAATCTTCAAGATTAATAGGTTAATGCACGTACGCGTTCTGATGATTTATTTTTTACCTTAGGAAACATTGACGGAACAGCATCAAGTTTAGCATTCTCCTAGTATAAAAGTATAAACAGGAATAAAGTCGTTAAATATTAAAATGCGCTCTGTAAACGGCAGACGATTTTGACATTTTTCCAGGCAGTGCATTTTCCCAATTCAATTTCTGGTTTTCTTTGTTCGGAAATCTACAATACAAGAAATATAATTCATAACAACAAAAATCATCGATGCAAAGTCGAAGGACACGATAAAACGACAGAAATATTTCATAATAAAAAAATCTAAGTTTTGGGTTTGCCGTTTTTGTACACTCTGACGGTGACCGGTACATCTCCAAGACGGCCGGACAGAAGTATCTACCTACGTACTATGGGGATACTATGGAATTGCAAAAAATCGATATATTAAAAGGTAAATATGTATGTATATATATATATATATATATATATATGTATGAGGTCGTTGTTAATTAGTGCACAATATCGAATGTGGTGGTTTGGAATCGATGTCATTATAGTGAAGGAAAAACAAACATGTATTTTAATAATTATTATGATCCCATATTCATTGCTCCGCAGCTAATAACCATTGCGCGACTGAACACCACATAATAAATATATTATATAATAATAATTAAACGAATAGGCACAACTACGCACGACGAACCTTCCTTGGCGAATGTTTACGCAGCTGATGTCTATCCCTAAACGACGGCGCGCCCGGACGGGTCATCGTCCGCATGTTGTACCTATTCCAAGCGGGTAGGTATGTCTCGCTAACTTACTGCTATCTATTCTGTGACGTAGCTGTGCGTCGGGTCGTGCGTTCAGTAGGAGATTCAGGAGCAGCGAATATGGGTTCATAATAATAAAAATACATGTTTTTTTATTTTATTTTAATTTATTTTTTGTGTATATAACTAATGCCCAGGAACAACTAAAAGACACTTTTATTTCCGATAAAACGGGTCCATGATAATCTTATAAAACGCTTACGCAGCCGTGCGTATTATATAGTTACACAAGTCGGTAAGTACTCTTATAAATCCTCTTATCTCAAACACTTACGAAACTAAATCTAAGTATATACAAATACACATCATACATATATATACATACATAAGTTAAATAGTGATCACCACACTTTTAATACCAGAAATACAAATAGGATAGCTGTACCTAGTTTTAGACTTGCGAAGACTAATAAGTCATTCCTAGGAAATTGTGTGCGTTTTTACAATAAAATCCCAAAGCACATAACTGAGCTCACAGAGGGCAAATCAAGTTGACTGTAAAAAACGTTTTAATAAAAAAAGTGGCGGGCCCTCCTCGGTGAGGGGTGTCAATGGGAACACCCCTCCACCTCGTGTGATGCCCCCCAAACACGGAGGAGGCATCAACATCGCGAAAGGACCTATCTCTGAAGGGTGCCGGATGCCCCCGCATCCGACGGCCCAGGCCCTCTCAGCGGAGACGGAGTGCGGGCTCGGTTAGCCCGCACCCGTGTCCGCGCTCTCCGGAGCGGAAGAGAGAGAGGGTCTCTCTCCCTCTCACGCTCCGCCGCCTCCCTCCGCGAGACAATAATCTCGCAGAAGGAGGCTACTGCCTCCCAACATCTCTCATCGGCGACCATCCTGGCTAGGATGGTCGGCAATGAGAGATCCGTCTTACAACAACGCCTGAAAAGACGTTACACAACTTTTAATAACATAAAATGTTTATTAAAATAATGTGATAGTTATTCTGAAGTCGAACAGATAGTCCAACATAATATAGAAAACATTCACACAAGATTAAATACGACAAAAACTAACACGTACAATAAATATTGAGATAAAATTATACCGTTTATTTATCATTATATGATGATTCGGGTAAAGCCTATTAATGTTTGAGGAATCGCATCCCTTTACCTGGCCCTGCAACTCTGCGAAGGATATTGGCGACGCATAAATGCGAGCTGGATATTATGGCAGAAATGATGGAATTCTTGACGGATAAGGCTGAAAAGGGCCAAATGAACGTCGCTTTAATATTTGATGCTATGGCTATCAAAGCTGCCAAATAATATGATAAAGGGCCAGACAAGTATTGGCGTAGCGTTGGTTTAGGCGGAATATTGACATGTGCTTCTGAAACATTCACGCAGTAAGCTAAATAATTATAAACTTTCTTTTGAGACACCTTGTACTTTAGAAGTTCAAACCCTTAACTCTCGTGTAGGGTAAGTGATGTAGATTCAAAAAAAAGGTTGTTTTATTGTACTTACAAAAAATTAGGTAGGTATGTGTATGTAGAGTAGTTAGTTAGCATCAATATAATACAATCGTTTACAAGCAATTTGTCCTGTATTCTGTTTGGTCGTGGTCACTACACTCTCACGCGGACCGGTATTTTCGCCATAGTGCACAGTCTAGTTAGTAAGTGTAAGGTATTTGCATGGAACTATTAAATTACGTTTGAGATCGTCTATTTAATCGATTTTTACGATTGTTTTGTCAGCTTTGAAAATGACCTCGATATATCTTATCGACAGGCGACGGGAATGGGGATATTGTTTGATTGCGTTTGATCTTACTAATATTATAAACGCGAAAGTTTGTATTTATGGATGAATGGATGTTTGTTATTCTCTTACGCTTAAACGGCTGGCCCAATTTTGATGAAATTTGGACTAGAGGTAGATGGGGCGCTGAATTAACCCATAGCATTTTCATCAACATCGTCACCATCCATCACCATGCGGCTGTAACCGCGGGGCGCAGTTATTATTCAATAAGTCAAAGTCAAAGTCAAAGTCAAAATCATTTATTCAATTTAGGCATCAAAGACGCACTTATGAAGGTCAACTTTTCATTATAATGTACTTTAAAGACTCTACCGCCGCGTTCCAAAATATATAGAACCCACCGAGAAGAAGCGGCAAGAAACTCGGGGCCATTCTTTTTATATGGATGTTTACAATGTTTCTACTTAGGTACTACAAATATTACATTTTATGGGTGGCAGAGAGACAGCTTGCCAGAAGTGGAGTATTCCAAGCATCTTTATCTTCTATATAATGTCGAACTTTATAGTAAGCTTTTTTTATTAAAACGTTTTTTACAGTCAACTTGAATTTGCCCTCTGTGAGCTCAGTTATGTGCTTTGGGATTTTATTGTAAAAACGCACACAATTTCCTAGGAATGACTTATTAGTCTTCGCAAGTCTAAAACTAGGTACAGCTATCCTATTTGTATTTCTGGTATTAAAAGTGTGGTGATCACTATTTAACTTATATTTATGTAAATTTTTACGAAAATACATTATATTTTCAAATACATATAAGGAAGGCAACGTTAATATATTTTTAATAAAAAATTAAAAAAAAAAAATTAATAAAAAATAGACTTCGGCCATCTTTTGATCGTAGAAGAGTGAAATGCTCGTAGAAATCTTCAAATGATAGAACGCATTGTGGAATGCAAATAATTCGTAATATACTGTCGACATTTGACGATCGTATAAGTCGTCGTTATGACTTCCATACTGGCTAGGGGCGATATACGATTTTTTATCGATCTTAGCGACTCGACAAATTTAACGACTAATACGGTACTTGCACAGCAGATACAATAAAAACTCCATTGTAATGAGACGCGGGGACCGCGGATAAATGTTGTCTCCTGTGTGTTGCGTCTCCTAAAGTGCCTGTAATTTCGCTAGCTCTCATAACCTTCAAACCAGAACACAGTAATGTGAACATTTCACGGTAGAAATAGGTGTGATGGCAGTACAGCCCTGGACGAATGCATTCACAATGAGTCCTACCGCTATTGCTATAATAAATATTTTTTTAACAAAAAACGGAACTGATTTCAACAACAAAAATGTGATATAACTTGTCAAAGTCGGTACCATGGTAGTTCAAAAGTAGCTATTATCACAATATTGTGCGCATGGTACCGACTTCGACAAGTTATTTCATAATTTTTGGTGTTGATATCGGTTCCGTGTTTTTTTTTACCCTTTTAGTGACCCTTGCTAATTACGGGTTCTATTGTCATTCACCGTCAATGGTGATATCATCAAATCAACAAACTAGACGAAACACTTTTCAGTTATTGGAGTGTAGTTCACAAACTGCTCAACTGAATTTGATGAAATTTAAATTGGACCTTAAAAGTGTATCTACTAAACAAAACTCAAGAGTCATCAAAATCGGGTCATAAACGACGAAATTATCCGCGAACACACATAAAAAATTAAAAAACCGTTATTAATTCAGAAACCACCTTCTTTTTTTGAAGTCTGTAATTAAAAACTGTGGTGATACTCCTTTAAATCTCATCCATATTCCCATTTTAAAATGTAGTTGTCAAATGTGTCAATAATAGACATATCATTAACTCACAAATTAGGTGTTTTGGCGTGAACGCGGAAAAGTCAACGTTTTTGCATTGTATTATTTATCAAAACTTATGCTTTTTTTCAGTGTTAATGTTTAAAATTGGTAGCGATTTTCTCATTAAGTGCTGTTTTACGTGCATGAGTGTGGGCAAGTGATATAATGTGGTGAAACGTGTTTTTCCGTGTTGTTTCCAAAACTCCATAGAAGCTGATGGTAAAGTTGCCACCACTTTACTAAAGCATGACTTAGACTGACTGGACCATGACTGACTGAAATTTTGGACTCAGACTCTGACTGACTACGACTAATATCACTAGAATATTCTACTAAAACTTTGTAATACAAATAACTTGACACTGGCAAATGCACGAGAAGTGCGGGACCATAACCCTTCAAGGAGGGAAAATGAATAAAAAATTAACTCATAAGTTAGTGTTCCTTTAGACCTAATTGAATCATCAAAGATGTAGCACAATAAATCCCATCCTCACGGTAAGATATCTGCATTATGATAAAATTGTGTTTGTTCCGAGAAGATTTACGGAACACTGTCTGTAGCGAAATTCTCCAAGAATTTAGATTAAAGTTCGCACTTCGCAACTCCAAAATCTTTAAAGATTAAAATGCCGAGCACTGAACTGCTATTACGAGTATATTTTATTTTTATTTTGTGTAATATTCGACGTAGATTGAGTTAAGAAGTCTACGGGGCTTTGAGATTGCGCTATGAAGATTAATGAGAGTATACTTTCAGTAATTTTATGTTTCTAAGCAAAATTAATCAATTCGAGCGAAACACTGGCTTTCGCAAAAATATTTGTTTGTTGATACGATGCTAAGGACAATAGAACTTCTACAAAATATAACAGATACAGAGAACATACAAAAGAGACATACGGGGTTTGAACCGGCGCCCAAACACGTTATTTAATTAACTTTTGCAAAAATCTACTCTTGTACTAAGATGTCAAAGTGTAGCGTGTCTTGCCCTACTGATACCATTATTATGTTCACTTTTGTAAGGCAACACACTGGAGCTAATATTTGTAGTACCTAAGTAAAAACATTGTAAAACATCTATATAAAAATAATAGCCCCGATTTTCTTGCCACTTCTTCTCGGTAGGCTCTATATATTTTGGAACGCGGCGGTAGGCTTTAAAGTACATTTTAATGAAAAATTGACGTTAATAAGTGCGTCTTTGATGCCTAAGTTGAATAAATGATATTGACTTTGACTTGACTATGAAAATTTTTTTTAAAGAAAAAATAATATACACGATTTTGGGCGGGATTAGAACCCGCGTCTTCCAACAATGCGTAACCGATGCCATGACCACTAGGCAACCGAGGCTCGCCGTCCGTTCCATCGTATGGTCATTCAGCGACATCTATTGAACAACTTGAAAGCATTATCAAACCGAAAGAAGAGTTATTGATACATTTAATTATCGTATCGATATCTCAACTCATCATAATCTTCAGTAAATTTATGATTTTTAAAACACTAACACCTGCGTAGCGAGACTAAATTTTGCAATTTTACAGAGAAGAAGATACGTTCTTGACCGAGCTTCGACCCGCGTCTTCGCTCGGAAGGCTCGCCTTCTCGGTCACCGACACTCGCCGTCCAAGTATCGAATTCTTATTATCTATTTGATTTTAGCATTCGTATTGGATAGAACATATTTGTCATTATATTGATCAGCTTGATAGCATTATCCAACCGAAAGAAAAGTTTTTAAGCTATTGCATAGCTTCTATTGCGGGCCTTGAGCGTGGAGACCGAATCCAGAAATTTCGTAACGAAAATAACCTAACACCCCCACTCCGACTCCATATATCGATGAATAGCAGAACTTTTAATGACTTTTTGAAATATCACGCTTGTCTATTTAGTTCAGCAACTCGCCTCTAGATGGCATTGGTTAAATAATTATAATTGCATAAGTTGATTTGGCATATATCGATGAATAGCAGAACTTTTAATGATTTTTTGAAGTATCACGCTTGTCTCTTTAGTTCAGCAACTCGCCTCTAGATGGCATTGGTTAAATAATTATAATTGCATAAGTTGATAAAAACAGCTATGCAATAGCTTTACCGCGGCAGTCTCCGAGTGCCACCCGTCTTTTTTTTAAATACGTTAAGTATTGACTTTATTACTATTTCGTTAAGTATTGACATTATTTTGTATTGACGTCGCAACCATAATTATTACCTATATGATTGTGTCTATGATGGTTTGGTATCTCTAAGCAGACGTTACTGCTTTACAAGTCATATAATACTCGTAAAAATGTAAGTAAGTCTTATTTATGACGCTAAACATTTTATTATTAACTAGCTGCTCTCCGCGGTTTCACCCGCGCGGTGATGGATGATGATGATGATATTGAATCTTATATAGCCTATGTTACTCAGGGAGAATGAAGCTTTCAAATGGTGAAAGAATTTTTGAAATCGGTCCAGTAGTTTTTGAGCTAATTCGTTACAAATATACTTACAAATCTTTCCTCTTTATAATATTATGTTATTAGTATTATTATATTAGTATAGATCTAGTACAACTGTGACACGGATAACTCAAACTAAGGGCGGTGCGTTTTTTTTTAAAATTTAAGTTTACGATAAGAATAATCATAAGTAGGGACGGCGGTAAAAACAGCAACATTGGCTATAATTGATTTTGTGTAATTTCCTATCTTTGGATTTCTACGAGTTGTGACGTGTGATATCGGTGGATTATTAACCTTTAAGTGTTATTTATGGCGTGTACCATTACGAACACTTTGAAGTGTGTATCTTTGAGTAGTGAGGTTTATTAAAATCGGTCAAACCTTTTAGCTTATATGCTGGGACTTGAATACACGCTAAAAAGACAACCCGATTTTATGGTAACTTAGTCTTCTAAAAAACTTACAATTGAAATCAATTAAAGACCATCTATTCGTTACTTCGAGTATCACAATCACAATGTTCATTTGTCGAACTTATGCAATACAGCAGCCGGCACACTTGCGTCCGTGCCGCTCCTCGGCATCTGCGCACTCCGCGGATTGCTTTGCAATTGAACAAATAATAATAAATACGAAGGCGCGGAAAATTGGAAAAATGTAAGAGTATTGGAAACCAGATGCTACTGTACAGTCGTTAAGATGGATACTATTTTTAACGTTAAGTCTCGCTTACTTGTTCGAGTCGTCAATCTATTCTAAGGACTTAGAGATGTAATAAATATAGGTACCTATATGATTATATTTTGCTCTACCAAACAAATTTTAAAATTGAATTCTGTGTTTTCAATTGGTGGCACGAGTATTAGCTTAAGCAAAGCTTTTAGTTTTGGTCGAAGTATTTCGCCTTAAAAGATTTTTAAAATTATTTGGAAACGGTACAAGCATGAGGCCCACCTGATGTCGTCTCAAGTGGTACCTCTGCCTAGAACAGATGCATTTCCTTACAAATGATGAACTGCACTGTGTTCGTAAGCTTGAGACATTAAGTTAAGTCTCATGTGCCTGCAGTTTCGAGGGATACCTTCAAAACCAAAACACAGTATTGCGAACATTACTGCTTCACGGTAGAAAAAGATATGGTGGCAGTACTGCCCCGGACGAACTCAAACAGCTCTACTGCTCTTGTAAGATGCATGTCGGAGAACGTGACGGAAAGTTAGCTCTAGAGTTACTTCTAAAAGGCGAAGGTGATCTCATCATGGTAGGCCAGAGTTACCGTATTTTGAACGCTTTGAACGTTCAACACGGTAAACATTTGTTGTGAGTTCATTAGCTCGAGGATCACTTCTTATGGAGATAATATTTATTTTATAGTTAGATGTACCTTGTAGATGGAGTTATTGATATCTTCGCACCGACATATACTATACCCATAAACATTTTATGCCAAGAACAGTACAGTAAGCAAACGGCCGTACATTAATTACACAGAGTGCAGGTGTCAAGTGTCGCAAAAAGGCGACAAAGTGTCGCCATATCTCAGTGACCGGGACACTCGCGTTGCTAATCGCCGGCACACTTCTCGGCACGCCTCTTGGACACCGGCGAGATTCATTGCGATATCCGTGACTTCAAGTCGTCAGTACTTGTACCTACTCGTATGTAGTAAGGATGGCGAGAAGAAAACCCAACTCTCGATTTCGTTTAGTTGCCTAGATGTCGTGTGTCTTTCTTCTAGTTATGGCGTGTAATAGTGGTCCACCACAGTAATCCATACTAAACTGGATTCTAGTCTAGAATCCTTCCCTTCGCTCTGGATTCAGAGATACACTCTCGCCTTAAAAATAGTTGTTTGCTTCCTCGGCAACAAGTACGATTTGGAAAATTTAATACCGACTTCCATTCCATTCAGTTATTGGAGTGTATCTCAAAAACTACTAGATCGAATTTGGGGAATTTGAAATGAGACCACGCGGGAAGCACCAACTTAAAAAAAAGAATTTTGAGAATTGATTTGAGTTCTGTAAAAAAAAACATACAGGCGAATTGAGTACGTCCTCCTTTTTTTAGAAGTCGATAAAAAATTAACTATTTTTTTACATTATAAGTGACAAACGACGGACGCCTGAGGGCGCTACGCTTGCCCATGACAGTCGCAGCTTAGTACCTACTGATGTTTCAAGTACACTATCTACACTGCACTTGTCACCCAGAGATATTGGTTTTTTAGTCTTTTCCGCTCTGTAATTTCACTTGCAACAGCGCCCTTCATTCCCTAACACGTGATATAACATGTAACTAACTAAACTAACTATTATTAGTTAGTTAATTATTACATTTCCTTTTACTATGAATCGATATGTGCCCTATAATTCAATAATTATAAAAAAATATGTATATCACTTTCGCAATATTAAGGCCTATTCAAACCTGGGCGTTATTCGCTACCGCGAGCGATAGAGAAATCCGAAAGGGTATGCGTTAATTTCACTGTTCACACCAAAGCGGATGCGGGGCGGCGGAACTAGTTTCGCCAAACAAGAGAAATACCGCCTCACTAGACGGTACAAGTTTCGCTGCAGTTATGGAACTTCATACTAATTACCCATCGAGTTCCGCGTGGTATTTTTCACTACCCACAGCGGTAGCGAATAATGCTCAAGTCTGAATAGAGATTTACTTCTTAATATGTACCTATATACCTCATAACGGAGTGTTGAATAAAAAGAGAAGATATACACGCTAAACTATTTAAGGATTGATACAATATCATCAATATTACGTTGTTATTCTATATTATCTTGCACAGCTGACTGATGATTTTTTCTACATAAACACAAGTTTTCGTCAGCCACACACCGCCATCTAAAAATGGATCAACACTATCTTCGGGTAAACGATTTTCTTGAAAATGTTTCTTCGCTCGGATTTGTTGTGGAGTCGATGTCTTTGGGAAGCTTTTGGTGACGTAGACTACTCTTAAGTATTCTTAGAGGAAGCTACATTTTGCAGATATCGTGATATATAACACTTCACAAAGCGTTAACTACCTACGACACTACCTGCTACCGCACACACTATTACAATCACCGTAACTTCAACTTTCAAATTAAAACAAGCGGGGAATAAATCACAGAAGTCCAAATATCTGTCCAATCCGTTCGAATTGTTAACTTTTCACTCAATCACTCCCGTTTGTAGTTCTTGTAGTCATTCATTAATCACAGCATTCTTACTCCAGGACCTTCAGTCAATTAGCCTTAAGACCTCCGACACGAATTAAACGCAGCGGAAGCAAAAACTCAAAGGTTCCACAAAAGTGTAGTGAAGTTTGTTTAAAAAAGAAATTGGAAAAGTTCGCTCATTATATCAGCATTAGAGCGGTCGCGAAGCCGAGGCCCAGTCGGATCCCGCGTAACAAGATACGTAGTACCTACTTTGTGTATTATATTTTTATGAGTTTTTACCGATTTTTGGGGATTTTATAAAGATATTAGAATTTGGTCAGATTTGAGAGAGTCGTGAATGTTAATGTTTATTGATTTTATTATCATGTTTTGCAATTTCAGGGTTAAAAATATTTTTTTACTAAAAAATGGAACCGACTTGATCCACAAAGTGTGAAATAACTTGTTGAAGTCGGTACCATGATAGTACCAATTATCACAATATTGTGTGCATGGTACCGACTTTGACAAGGTATTTCACACTTTGTGGATCAAGTCAGTTCCATTTTTTTGAAAAAAAATTGTTACTTACCCTTTTTAGCGACCCTTGCTAAGTATAGGATCGATTGTCATTCACCGTTGATATTATAAAATCATCAAAATAGGCGAAACACTTTTCAGTTATTGGAGTGGAACTCAAAAACTACTAGACTTCTGCAAATATGATGAAATTTAAATGGGTGGTCCCATTTAAACTTCAGAAGATAAGAATTTTAGAAATTTCAGACTCCTCAGAAGTATACTGTACCAAACTAGAACAGAAGTTATACGCGAACACACATAAAAAAATATATATATGGTCAAATTGAGAAACCTCCTTTTTTGGAACTCTCTTAAAATAACATTAGCCGGAGTTCAGAATTTGTGTTAAACGTCGTGAGTGATTGGACGAGTGAGCCGTCAGACCGAGCACACTTAGTGCTTCGAACAACATAAAATAAAAAATATTTTTAGTTTTCTGTAATGATATCAAAATATTTCAGACATCCCAGTGTACCTGTAGGCCTCAATGAGTTAATTTAACGGTAGTCTTAATAGATAAATGTATCACTTAAACTTGAAAATTATAATCATAATCAGCCCATTTTGTTCCCACTGCTGGGTCTCGAGCCTTCCTCTCAGAGTTGGGCCGTAGTTCACCACGCGGGCCTTGGTGGATAGGTTAGTGGCCAACCCATATCGAAGTTTTCGACATAGCCTTATGACTGTTATCCTAAGACAAACAACCGGGACCGACGACTTAACGTGCCCTCCGAAGCACGAAATCGCTCAGTTGAATAATGCCGCTAGCGCACACCCATCCAAATCCTGACCGCAGCTTTGCTAGTTGCTTAAGTGTTGCTTAACTTGTCGATCGGTTAAGATCGCCAAGCCAAGCCCCGCTGCGAGCGCTTTTCATTCATATTTCAATAAATATCTAATTTCGTTTTAGATATTGACTATGTTATGTTGCTTTCTTTATAACACCATCCATTAATTATATTTTTTTAATTCGTGTCAAATACTCCTTCATTTTATTTTCTCTCTTGGTACCATTTTAACATTGAGACCACAGACTAACTAAATCTTTTCAACTGCAACTTACACCAGAAGAGTAACGCGCCTCGGCCCGCAGACTAAAGAATTAACTGCCCACTATCTGGTGTCCGGGGCCAACTAATTCCCGTCGCTTAGCTATCCCGGATCCTGGGAAAAATAACTTTAAGTCGTTGATTAAGCCCGGACATTTGTCTCGTGAGTGCGGGAGTGGAAGCGACAGTCAACAGTTAAAAGCTAGATTCTAATATATCAGGATTTCAGAGCTGGAGATTAGGGACTGCAAGTTTTTCTGCAGCACTTCAACCGGTCTAATGGAGGAGAAGACTTGCTGGATTCAAACTTCAGTGGCTGTAAAGTCTTCGGGAACTAAGCTATGTCTGGCATCAGCTCAGCTTAAGTCATTGATAATATCCAGATGTTAGTTCGTATGACATGCGATAGGTATGCACCTACAACCGACACCAATTCTATTTTCTATTTTTTTATTTTAATTATAATTGGCTTCACCCGCGATTGCACTCGCCTGGAATACCTATAACACAAAGTTTATTTTTGTGGATCGCTAATTATTATTTTAACAAAAAGTACTCCTCTCAGTCCAAATTGGTCCAGCCATTTCTGAGATCACTCGGAACAAACAGACGAGTAGTGATTCTTTCAAATGGTTTGTTGTTAAAATTTCCGTTTATACCTTCATATTTATTTATGAAAATTCGTTATTGGTGCATTAAATCAGTCAAACTTATTCATATTATTCACTAGTGTTTATATTTTCCTTACAGCGTAGTCAAAGACTTAGATTGTAGGTAATTTATTAAGGGATCACAGTTTACTGTGGATTACGAGGATTAGGGTTTCTAGCGGTAAAGTTCGGTGAATGTGCTAGCTAATATTCGGCCAGGGTTTATATTGGGCTAGGAATAGGTAAATAAGGTTTTGCTTTGGGGTCTTGGAAACAAGATTAAACTAGTTAGAGAAGTTTTGTGTTTAACCTTAATTTTATCAAAATATAACCTTGCGGTCAACAAACGGATAGATGCAGGTTTCTATCTGACGCATATTTATCTATGTAGTTCTGGTAAGCACATTACTTTAGTTCACCCATCCTAATAGATATATCCATGAGATGTGATGCTGGCGCAATATGTTAGGAAACTCCTGGATAGCGCATAAGAATAAGAATAAAAATCATTTATTTGCTCAAAATACGAGTATACGTACAATACATGTGCATTTCATAAATCAGGTCGTGAATAGAATATTGGCAAACTTAGATCGTATGTTACTCACAGGCGTGCAAATTTGTTGAGCAATGGCATGCATATAATAATATAACATTAACTATATAGTTAATACAACGAGTCAATATAATAATACTAATTTGACTATCTATTAAGTCAATTAATTAAACAATAAATTTGAAGCGATGTCACAAAGTAATAATAACAATAATACGATGATTTCAACTTCAAATAAAGTCAAAAGCGAAAAAGTCATTAATTTTATAATAGCACTTCTCAATATGAAATTTTTAGGGCCTTTTTGAAAAAAATATTCACATATTAGCAACCAACAACGAACGTGTCGATACTGAACGAACTCAAGATCCGAACTCGTCTCTCGACTAGATGTATGCGTAGGGTTCTCAAGTACTTTGGTCACGTGGCACGGCGGAAGCCAGACAATTTAGATAGTGGTCGGCTACGTGGAAAGAGAAGTAGAGGAAGATAACCGACCCGATGGACCGATACTGTAAAACAGGCGTGTCATCATCATTCACACATCCATTCATCATCCTTTCTCAAAACAGGAAAGCCTGGAGGATCTTAGTGGGAAGAATCGCATGCGTTGACCACGACCCTCAGCCATGAGGCAAAGACGTAGAACAAGACCTATTCCGTTAAAAATATGAATATTTCTAATTAGTCTCAATTGTACGAAAAACTGGCAGATTAACCATATTATTAATAAAATAGTAAATATACGTTCTATTCAGTATTATTTTGTACTATGTAACATTTTATATTATGGAACTTGTTTTTACTCGAAGTTTGGACGACAAAACTAAACCATGTTTTGGTCATTCGTAGGCTAGACGCCGACTCGACAAGTGCCTTCATCAATTATAAGTGTTATTTAAAACAAATAAGTGAAGACTATGAGCTATTGAATATAAGTGAAGTGCTGCAATAGTTCTGAGTGCTGCAAGCCACGTGACTAACTCTCTCCTAATAACAGGACGGTAACATTAGCGGGACCAAGTGTTGGAAGCCGCTGGTTCTAATCCCGTCCGAGGATGTGTAATTATACCCTCAAAAAATGTTCGAAATTCTTCTTTAAACTTACCTAATATGTGTACCAAATTTTATCAAAATCGGTCGCTAAATAGCACCGCAGCAAACTTTTTAGGAAAAATACACCCCAACCAAAAATCACCGTCAACAAAAATGTCAATGAAATAGTAGAACGCACCTAACTACATACCAAGCAAGATTAGTTAAAAATGTGACCCGTATAGGAAGACTGTTATATTTCGAATAAAACAGCAAATTTATTAATTGCGATTTAATAAACTACGCGGACAAACTTCTGTCGAATTGCCAACCACAAGACTAGTATATATTTAAAGCTAACAATAAACAGATAAAATTCTCGTGAGTTTGACACATATTTAACTATTATTATTAACCGGCACTCGCCCTGAAGATGAGCATCGGACATGCTCGAAACCCGGCGAGACGTATTCGATCCTTAGCGTGAGTGTTTTGCCGGTTAATAATAATACTTCAATAACAGATAATGTAATCTAAGAATTGGAACCCGTTCTAATACCACAAAGACCAACGACCAACCTAACAAACATACGGACAGATGAAAGTCAATTTAGCCAGTTTAATTAAGCTGAGAGGCCTCGCTTCGCTCGCTCAGTAAATATACACAACTAATAGTTTTATGTTACAAAACCACAATATCAATAGACTTGGTCGATGTGAAGATAAGGGAGTCTTTAAATCCAAATTTGGTAAGCAGCTTTGTCAAAATTCATATCGTCTGTAGCTCGTTACACGGCTTAGATAGGGCGCGTAAGTTACCTCCGTGGGAAGCGCCATACTTTTATGATTCTGCCATTACAATATTCATAAAAAAGTATCAAGGTTTAGTTAGATATTAATAAAAATGAAGATAGAGAACAACATTTAACAATGCAAATTAGTTTGGAATAGTACTGCATAGAATTCATCCTGGACACAACGTATCACGGTAGCCCATTACGCATTGAGGAGGGCGCAGACAGGGGCCCTAATTGTGGCACTCCGTGCGTGAAAGGGACCACTCAGTTACGTTACCTCTACTATTTGTTACAACTGACGTGTCATTGAAAACTTTATCATTATTCAATTCACGATTTCTTGGAATGATTTATGTTATACCTATAACCACCATTGAGGTACCAAAGACAAACCACAGTCACACTTATATGAGTCTAACAACGGTTATGTGTTTTGTTATATTCTAATATATCTATATTTCTATACTATAACCTTACTATAATATAGTTATTAATAACATTAATGATAATATTATAAAGAGGAAAGATTTGTATGTAAGTATGTTTGTAACGAATTATCTCAAAAAGTACTAGACCGATTTTAAAAATTCTTTCACCATTGTAAAGCTACATTCACCCCGAGTAACTAGGCTATATAAGATTTATCATCATCGTCATCATCCATCACTGCGCGGGTGAAACCGCGGAGAGCGGCTAGTTTATAATACAAAAGTTATAATACAAATGCAAAACGTTGTGTACTTAAATGATAGATTGTTATCTATTCAAGGTGAACCTACTGAACTGATTTGGCTTAAATTTTAAACACAGGTTGGTAGATGAAGACCTGGAAGGTCTGTGGGGGTGTTATACACTATTATACCCACATTTAAACCTGGGACTGAATTTGTAAATATTAGTGAGTAACTAAATACTAAACCTAATAACCGTCGCAGGGTGTACAATAATACATTACATACACGTATCATACTCTGCGATAATATTCACTTTTTAATATTGCACCAAATCTCTGGTTCAGAAAAAATATAAACTTTATATTCTTCTGCTTTACTTGCACGTACATTATTTTAGTATTATAATAATTTGTGTATGACTTAAATTTGGTAGTTAAACCTGAAGAGAACATAGACGTTATATCTATGACGATATAGTATTTAATATTATGACATATTTAATGGTAAATTATTATATATTTTTTTAAGTATTTACTTCAGCGTGTAAAAATCAAATAGTTATACAATTTAAAAAATATTATACTTAATCTTTATAAATAAATAAAAAAGTATTATATTTCTTAATTGTGTCAGTTGTTACATAATGATTTTCAATATCTCTAACCAAAAAGCAACCCTGTATTTACAGGAGAAGGCCAAATACATCCAGTTAGTCCGGTCTTGTAGGCAGCCTTGCAGTCATTTTGGCCCAGAGATATTGTTTAAATATTCGTCCCATCTTAATCTTGGGCGACCCTTTCTGTCCCTTGAAGTAATTTCCATTTCACTCCTGTGGTCCATCTCTGAGCCTGAAGTCTTTCTACATGTCCAGCCCACTTCCAACTAAACTTTTACCATAGCAAAGGTTAAACTTTTGCCATAGCAAAGATCATCTATTGATTTTGTTATTTATCGTGTTCTTATTTTATTGTGCCTTATTTTTTAAATTATATTTAGCATGCTTCACTCCATACCTCGATAGCACCTGAATGTATTATAACACACAGGGTTAGGTTAACTAACACACAAGATAGAAAATATATAATTTATTATATATTTTATATACTCGTATTATATTATATCTACAAATGAGTTACAAGTCTTAAATAATAATCAGTGAGTAATAAAATAACAAAAGATAATATCGAATTCAGTGAAAACCAACCGTGTTCGAGAACAAATAGTAACATTTGAAAACTAAAGGACGCAGGGCGTCAGCGTAATGATGCCCTATCTAAATAGACGGGCCCATCGACCCTCTAACCTTTTCTCAATTACCAACCTTAAAGTAACCATCGTGTATAAATTAACTTTACAACTCTGGATAAAACTAAGCTTTGATTATTCGATAGACTATATTTCGTAACTCCAACATTAACAACACTGGCTCCTGCGAGACCGAAGTGCGGCGGAGGATTGGTATTGCCAAAAATGCGATGACCCAACTAGCCGGAATTTGGAAGGACAGACATATCAGGAAAAAAACAAAAATAAACCTGGTTAGAAGCCTAGTGTTCTCCATTTTCCTATATGCGGCTGAAACTTGGACGCTTAAGGCAAACGACCGAAAACGCGTTGATGCCTTCGAAATGTGGTGTTAGAGGAAAATGTTGCGCATCCCTTGGACAGCCAGAAGAACGAACGCGTCGATACTCGAGGAATTAAGTATTACCACTAGGTTGTCATCTATATGCCTCCAACGAGTACTCGAGTACTTCGGTCATATAGCACGCAAAAAGACGACAACCTAGAGACACTTGTCATCACAGGCAAGTTGGAAGGCAAAAGACCAAGGGGAAGAAGTCCAATGCGCTGGTCGAACCAAATTCGTACCGCACTTGACAGTAAAGTCCACAGTGCGATACACGCTGCTGAAGATAGGTCAAGGTGGAAAGACTTCGTTCGGCAGAAGGTGATCCGTGGAAGGGGTCACGACCCTCAGCAATGAGGAAAACGACGCTAGGAGGATATTTCGTAATCGTAGGTACAAGTAGAATTGAATGACAGAGAGAATTAACTTTGATATTTACTGTTTATTAAATCTTGGTATGATTTTAACAGCTGGATTTTACCTGTTTATAATTCCTAATTGCACTATTTACATAATCATCTTTATATAATAACTAATTCATATAACACTGTATAACAGTCAAACTAGGTAGATCCAAATTCGAGAAAGAGGTCAATCGTCAAATCCAACTCGGCTGGGCTGCGTTTCGGAAATTTCGCGAAGTCTTCTCGTCTAAAATACCTCAGTGTCTCAAGACAAGTGTTTTCGACCAATGTGTATTACCAGTGATGACTTATGGTACTGAACGTGGTCTCTTACTGTGGTCCTCATAGATAAGCTCAAAGTCGCACAACGAGCTATGGAGAGGGCTATGCTCGTGGTTTCTCTACGTGATCGAATCAGAAATGAGGAACTACGTAGAAGAACGAAAGTCACCGACATAGCCCAGAAGATTAGCCAGTTAAAGTGGCAGTGGGCAGGACACATAGCACGCAGAACAGATGGCCGATGGGGCCGGAAGGTTCTGGAATGGAGACCACGGGCCGGCAAGCGCAGCGTAGGTCGTCTGTCCAACGTGTCGGTGGACGACCTACGCTGCGCTAATAAAGGTCGCAGGACGACGTTGGATGCAGGCCGCTTCCAACCGGTCCTTTTGAAAAATCATGGGGGAGGCCTACGGCTGAGATGATGATGATGATGAATTCATATAAATCAATCCCTATTTGTACAATATGATTTGAAATCACTAACTACTGCTTAGCGATACCAAACATTGTAATTTTAGGGAAAAAAAATTACTTTCTGGATCCTTCTATTCCTATTTCCCTTGATCTAGTGATCTCATAACTCAAGAACGACTTTATCGATTTCAATATGTTTTTAATTTATTTTGGTTGTCTCATTACAAGGGTGGTTTTGCAAGGAAAAATATTATCAAGAACACAATTCATAATCACGCAGGTGAAACCGCGGGGTGCATCTAGTATTTGAATAATTATGTTCCAATTCCGCTAAAGTTTTTTTTGTGTTTGTGATTAATAAAATAAACAAATAAAAATAACAAATAACTGCATTTTTGTTACATAAAATACCTAGTGGTACTATAGTGTATACCACAGTTAATACCAGTTTAAAAATATAACTT
This sequence comes from Selenia dentaria, assembly GCA_917880725.1. Classification (NCBI taxonomy): domain Eukaryota; kingdom Metazoa; phylum Arthropoda; class Insecta; order Lepidoptera; family Geometridae; genus Selenia; species Selenia dentaria. The sequence goes on along the minus strand of OU862890.1, from coordinate 33,179,647 downwards.
GAGGCCGCCAAACAATTTAAAAAAAATCGTATAGCAAGCGTCAACACGTCACACTTCGACGTACTAACTACGAGTTATCTGTGTCACAGTTACCCTAGATACATGACAGTTATTACTGGCTCACGTGAACGACACGTTATGTTACACTTAAACAAAAAAAATAAAAAAAGCCTACGCAATCGCAGAAACTGTACACCAAATTTTGTCAAGTACGACCTGTACCCGAATACCAACGTCCGAGCGGTTGAAAGCAAATTTGGCGAGTCATTGCAGAGACTTCGTTCGCTTAGCTCTCTCGGTCAATTAAAATTATATTTAATTAGTTATCTCATGGGCCTAAAGTTTCGACCCCAAACGGCACAAACATGTACATTCTGTCTAAATACACATATTTATGACGTTTGAGGTCTTCCGCTTTAAACTTTTTTAGGCCCATGGGGGCCGTCCGCTCTCAACTTGTTTAGGGATCTGGCGAAATGTTTGGTTGAGGCGTCGGGTGACCGAAATGCTGGCGCCTATTTTGGGCAAAAACTTAGCATTGCCATCCAGCGTGGCAATGCCGCCAGCGTTTTGGCCACTTTTCCCCCCACCATGGGGCTTATAGATTAGATAGTTTTTTTTTAAATTTAATTTTTAATTACTAGCAATATAATGTTTAAATGAAATTACTATTGTCCATAAGTGCAATTAGTTATCTCATAATATACAAAATTACATACTTAGTTGCTACACTGTATTATACGACACTTTGTTCATATAGCAAGTACCTATCAATCATTAAATACAAATAATAAAGCACATTAACTAAGTACATAATATATAATCATCGCCATGTAAAAATACCTGTCTGCAATTGTAAATACTCAATATGTAGTTCTTTCTTACGCGTATATTATATGATGTATACTTGAGGTATTCCAAGCCTATACTCGTAACATGAAACTGCTACGTCTACCTAAACCGAACTTAAATTAAATTGTTTTAGAACCTTATGGTTCTCTATATCATATAGAGAACCTTGAAAATATTCTTGACCGTGTCACCTCTACCCGTTCTACTTCTCGCCTAACCAGCGGAAAGAAATAAAAAACAGGGCGTGCGATCAGTAATAAATATTTTATTCTGACCCAGCAAAGTCAGTGGTAGGGCAACACAAAAATTTGTAGGTCGTGGGTGTACGACCTATCTGTTTTCCACCTCGCAGTGCAGGTACTATCCTGTGGTAGTCCGGACACAGGTGGTGAGGTTCCTTCGATTGGTACGGTCCTGGGTGCGGCCCTGGTATATCGACCCTGGGTGGTCGAAGGGTGGTTTCAAATTGAAGAGTGGTTCCTGGAATTGACAATACCACAGGGTTAAGGCCTGGTATGTCTAGCGTCCGATCTGGGGTACCCACTGACGGCAACAGGATGGGAATACCCGCGTAACTAGTAGTCGTTGTATTGCCGTAGTGGTGTAGGTACTCGTACTACCAGAACGGAGTTAACATAAATATAAAGTGGAAAATAAAGCTGAAGGCAGAAGTGAATTAAATGATCAAAGAGTTGTAAATTAGGTTTAAAACGATACATTGTATATTATATATATATATATTGATAGTTTTATTTTAAAAAAGTTATGTGGAAAAATGTAGGTATTCCGTAAATAAAAAGATGATGAAATGTTACGGAAACTTAATTATGATAACTACGGATGGTTGTGCTAATAAACAACATAAATTAGCAAGGCAAAGAAAATGGTTCAATAAATACAATTTGTACACAGGATGAAATATAATAACAAAATATGAGGCAATAGTTAAAATATGTGAGTTTGAGTGCTATTAAAAACTTACCCTAATGCGGGAAAACACTTTTCAATACAATACGGCACTTTACAACCGTATTTATGAAATTTGGAGTTGCACCATTTTGCTTCTTTTTTGTAAGAGCTAAATACAGCATCAAGTTTCCGCGCAATTTCCTCAAGAGAAAGATTAACTTAAGGCATGGAATTAATTATAAAAAAACAAAATGTTGATACAGAGGCCCTTCCTCCAAACAAGTATTCTGGCCATACAAACACGGTATAAATGGAATTTAATCAAGAAGGATAAAAAGTTCAGCCAACGTCCCGGTTTAATTAAAAAATACGAGTTCAGATATTCTGTTTCACATAGAAAATCTGTAAAATACTTCGGGTTAGGCCCAAATTTGAAGCAGAGATGAACGCTCTCTCAGAATTACTCATTAATCTCATACTGTCAGTTTGAGCCATCAGATATGGCTGTGTGATGTGCTCTCCCTACTTTGTTAATATAAAAAGGACAGTTATCATGTTACGACGAAATGTATTTTCTCTAATTAGTGATTACTTACTTACAATACTTATGTAAGTTCGAGTTAAAATGGAGAACCACCGTAAGCACAAAAATGCTTGCGCACATGTGCATTATGTACTATATAATATAGCGATATTTTTCTATATTATAGAGTTACGAGAACAATTCGGACATAGAACAGGGTTTATCTTCTATCTATATTATAATAGAAAATACTTTTTACGCCAGCTCTAATGAAATGTTTACATTATATGAAGTTGTACTTGGATACAGTAGATTACTAACGCTCAGTAAGGGTTTGAACCCGCATCTTCTGACTAAGCTTGTCAGTTTTGATGGTACTCGACTATCAAAGAGTTATAAGATATGTTTTATTAAAACCTTTCTGATGTAGGCGGAAAACGCTCAAGCTCACTCAGTCTTGACTGAATCCAAAGATGGTGCTTGCGAAACATCTTCTTCTATTGAAATTAACTTTACAGAAGACATAATGCTTATTTTAAGTGTGATGCTCTTGATGCGTGATTTAAGAAGGCAGGTTGCTGCGCACTTTCGTATCGCAATAAAGCTGTCCAAGTAGTTGAGCTATATTTACCATACAACAACCGACCATCCAAATCGTCCACACTCAAAGTCTATTTGGAAAATGCCCCGAGACACTGAAACTATAGACACAGGATACAAATGATTCTGTATGAGGCCTTACCAAACCCTTCTGTCGTAAGAAAATAGGGACAATTTAATTTTGCCGTGTCAAAACAAGAGGATTCCTAATGTCATCTTTCACACAACATGACAAGCGTCAAACCTACACAACAAACTACTTTTACTCAAAAACAATTTATCATTCTGCACCCAAAAACCAACCGTATCTTTATCGAAATACAGTTGAAATAATTGGTTGGATACTTTGTAAGTGGGTCAGCCACTTTATTTAGTTAGGAGATAATCCATTACAAAGGCACATTGATCTACAAACAAGTTGAAGTGGATCACTGGATCGAGTTTATTCACTGAAAAGTTAACGTTTAGTTTATTTTGAGAATTGATACTGGCTCTTCTTTTCGCTCTTATAAATCTCCAGCTGATAATATAATTATAAACTGATATGTTTATTAATACAGGATCACTGGTTATTTGTCTAGATCGTGACAGGATACCTATACCTTACCTATACCTATATTTCACTATAACAGAAACATACATTATAGACAAATTATTTACAATAGGTTAAAATTAAGATAAATGGAATGTACTTGACTCGCAGATGTTTTCTGAATTCACCGCAAGGTGGCATTGTTGACGATCATGAAGAGGGAGTTGTTCTATAGTGCCACCAACTTATCTGTTCAGGTGGGCAAAATCGGAACTACTACATACATCCATACAGACCTACTAACTTTCACGTTTATAATATTAGTAGGATTTTAATAGTAGAATTTGCAGATTAAAGAGTGGCTTGAAAGACTGCCCAGTGTTTTGATTCCTTTTTTCTTGGAGAATTTCTAAGGTTGCAATACTATATTCTCCACTAGCGACAATGTCACCTGAACAGATAAGATGGTGGGACTGTAAGCGTGGTGGATAACGGCTAGTCTGTTTGGTCTGTTCTCGCTAGCCGAGGTGAACACTAGGAAACGTTGACCGTCGAACTTATGTCGGAACAACTATAAAATCTAAGTACAAGTTGACTAAAATCTTTATTTAAAATGATATGTATATACTTTAATAAATAATTAGGATAATTTATACTTGTGGTTTAACATTGTTGAACAGAGAGAAATAGTATTAATTGCGATGTATAGTGATTAGTAAATTATTGAGTAAAATTTAAAATACCAAGTGCATTCACTCTTTTACTTATTTAAAATATCTTATTAAGGAGTACATTCCTTATCAAGTATGCTTATTAGAGCGATAATAGTAATTATATGTTACACTACTATCAGTAACCAGTAGAGCTTTAAGGGAAAGTGAACCATTTTCGAGTTATAATTTTTAACTGTCATATTAATAACCAATTTTATCATAAACAGACATAGGTAACTCTAGTTTTTTTAGTATAATTATCCAAATATTTGTTCACTATCGCATAATTAGTTACTTTGACAATAACCTCATGAAATGTGTACTGAGCGGCTACGAGTATATAATAAGTCTTATTTATTCGTCGCTGAGCGTTATAGTTTATACCTGGATAGATAAATTGTATGCAGTTGTTTTGAAATGACCTGCACGGTTGCTGTGTTTTTGTGTAAATCATTTTGTAAAAGAAACTTATAAAAGTCACCATACTTGCCTATTTGTGGACCTCTGATTAAGTTATAGTTTACAGATAACTCTTATTGTATTGTTGAAATTATGTCATTATGTAATTGCCTGATATGGGTCTAGTTGCCCGAAATAAATGAATTTTATTTTATTTATTTATTTAATTGTTCACAATTCTTTGTAAATCTCTTCGCAACTTGACAACAATAAATAAGTTTTATTTCATTATTTTTTTGTATACATTGAAGTATGCTTACTGGTCGCACTGAGCTATATCTTTCCTTACTCCCAGTCTCTCAAATTGGGGTAGACTAGTTTAGTTAATCGAGCTTCACTATAGTAAATCAGGTTTAAAGGCATTAAAATATTCACAGTCTGAAATTTAAAAACTAGGAGTATATTATATTTATTGATATCATGTCATTTCATCGGCACCAATTAATTTATAAATTTTCGCTTCACAACCAACATTAACCAAATATATAAATTCTTAAAACGTTTTTTTACTAAAAATATTGTGCAAATGGTACATTTATTAAAATGATCATTCGACAAATAATAACGTTACATCTGACAATTAGTTCGTTTTATATATTTGTATTATTTAATAAATGTCTTATTAAAATAACTTCAATAAATTTTAAATTTATGTATCGACAAAATATATTTTATATTTACATGACTTATCAAACGTTTGATGTAAATAAGGCTATTAATGATTGTGGCTCCCCTGGCTAGAGTGATACTTTGTATAATGTGAATATGTATAAGAAAAAAAGTATGAAATACAGTAAAATAAGTAATTACATGACTGACTTATTTCTTAGAGCTGACTCTAACTACGTACCTCAAAATCAAGTTCATAACTCTGCAGTTAAAAAAATAAACTATAATTTATATATTATAAAAATAAATCTATACATTTGAGCCACATAATTTGTTCTATGTAGGGTCTTCCACCTCAATAGGAAAAATAAACCCTTATCGGATCACTTTATTGTCCTGCTGTTCGTCTGTCAGTCTGTCAGTCTGTCTGTCTGTCCAGACACTTTTTTATTAATAAAAAAGAAAAAAATCTGATATCCATAAATGTGTAACAACAGTGATAAAAAGAAAAACGAATTTACTTGAATATTAATATAAACTTAGTTATTTAATTAATATAAAAAATGTATAACAAACCTATTATTTGCGGTTGCGGCAATAACCGTGTTTATGTATCGACATTTGTCCTTTGATCTAGTATGTATTTAGTTTTAAAGCAATAATATTAGATGCTTTCTTCACTTGCTTTATTCTCAATCTATTGCTAAGACATGACACTATCATACCACAAGTTTGTTTTTGCCCCTATGATATCGTTTCCACCGCTACTTCCGTTTGAGGCCACGTGACTTCTAGTTACTTTTGTTCACATTTTATTTATTCAAAATAAAGTAAATCCAATGCATTATAAATAATTTGTCATTTTTTAAGTTACTTGCTCCAACCACTATCATGTTAACATTGCAGTGTAGTTTATTTATGACTGTGTCAACTACCCTATTCCCCGTGGAAAGATACCCTCTAAGAGTCAGTGTTTCAAATTGGTTCGTCGCAAACAACCTGCTTCTCAACGCAAAGAAAACGAAATGTTTAAAATTTTCCATGCCTAATGTAAGACATATAGAGCCAAACGTATTACTCGACGGAAATAAATTGAAAATTGACAAGGCAATAGTCTTTCTAGGTATTAGCATAGACTCTAAATTACAATAAGGTCCTCATATTGATGCACTATCTGGAAGACTGAGCTCAGCTGCATATGCGGTTCATAAAATTAGGCAATTTACAGATATAGCTACTGCTCGACTGGTCTACTTTGCTTACTTCCACAGCATAATAATATGCATAATGTCATATGGTATCCTGCTGTGGGGGTCAGCGGCGGACATAGAGACAGTTTTTATATTGCAAAAGCGGGCAGTTCGAGCCATCTACGAAATGGGTCCCCGCGAATCCTTAAGACATATGTTCACAGAAATTAATATACTAACTCTTCCATCTTTGTATATCCTAGAAAATATAATGTACGTTCGTAAAAATATAAAGAAGTTTAGAATAAATAGTGATATGCATAATATTAATACTAGAAATAAGGATAGGATAGCTGTATCTAAATTTAGACTCACGAAAACTAAAAATAAGTCCTTCTTAGACAATTATGTACGTTTCTATAATAAAATCCCGAAAGACATTACTGAGCTCACTGAAGGGAAATTCAAGTTACGTGTCAAAAATATACTAATGAAAAAAGCCTATTATAAATTGAGTCACTACTTAGAAGACAAAGATGCCTGGAAGCTTTCCACTTCTGCCTAATAGCCAACTATTGAATAAATTTGTTATTTTAATACTACTCATATGTAACCTCAATGTACAAAGACTTGAAAAAATAATGGCCCACGAGTTTCTTGCTGCTTCTTCTCGGCGGTGGTTCTTTTCCGAAGACAGCGGTAGAATCATTTAAAATTTTTGACTTTCATAAGAGTGTCTATGATGCCTAAACTGAATAAATAATTTTTGAATTTTGAATTTTGAGTCAGGGCTAGAAAAATAATGATTTTACTGTAGTACAGCTTTCCACTAAGGAATAGGTAAATTAAAAATTAGAAATTATAAATTAAAAATTAGAATTTAAATTACATTAGACAAGCGTCTCAAGTTCAATGATCCGTCAGAAAAAATTAATCCCTTTTTATCATATCTGCACTGTGAAGGAGTTTAGGAAAACGTATGATTTTGTCCAAATGCACTCTTTTAGAGCGATCCGCTACATTAGCTTGGAAACCTCTTATGTAAGACGCCGTCTTGATGGCTATCACTGCAGTGCAAGATATGAAACATCGCGACAGTATAACTTGATATTTTTATTTTCTACCGACTTCCAAAAAGGAGGAGGTATTCAATTCGACTACATTTTTTTATGTTTGCCTCATCACTTTCGATAGGGTGAACTGATTCTCAAAATTATTTTTTTTGTTTGAAAGCTGGTGTTTCCCGTGTGGTCCCATTTAAATTTCATCAAATTCGGTCCCGTAGTTTTTGAGATACACTCCAATAACTGAATAGAATACTCGTAGAAGTCGGTATTAAATTTTTCAAATTGTACTTGTTTATATTTATGATTTATAGCACTAATGCCAGTTTAGCAAGACCAAAATTGTAATATTTTTAGAGAGAAATAATGTATTTGATGAGATAATGCTATCAAGGTGTCCAATAGATGTCGCTCCGTCCCCATACGACGGTTAAAATCAGATAAAGTTAAAATTCAATGCTCGGACCGCGAGCCTCGGTGGGCATGGCGTCTGACAGGATTGTCGGAAAATGCGGTCTCTAATCCTGCCCGAGAATTGAAAAAAAAGGTATTCGATATATTATTTTTATTTAATCCAATATTTCATGCCTCAAAGCGATGAGTGCAGAGAACGAATGTCTTGAGGTAAGGAAAACACTTTTTTCAATTCTGAATGTATCTGCAACTATGATTTGCTGACATAATGTAACGTTTACCACCCGACAAAATATATAACATTCTATTCATTTGGTTTCATCGAAAAATATCAGAAGAAGTTCACATTTTGTTCATGCAATTAACGAGACGAGCAAGTTGTGCCCCTGATGGTAAGCACTACAGCTGCCTATGACAGTTGCAGTGCTACCCAGACCTTACAACTGTAGTTTTGCGTAGTACTGCACTCTGCACGTCATCCCGAGCAGTTGGTTTTTGATTTTCTTTCACCCAGTATATTTTATCCTACTACAACCTAACACAGTAATGCTTGCGCACTACTGCTTCTTGGCAGAATATCTGGCACTGCGGTGGTACCGACCAAGACGGCACAATACCCCTTGCTAATAGTAAGTCAGATTTTCTTGCCTTTCAAGATTCGTATCCTGACTGTGTATCTATACTATATATAAGAGTACTATAATAATATAAAAAGGAAAGATTTGTAAGTAAGTGTGTTTGTAACGAATTGACTCGAAAAGTACTAGACCGATTTCAAAAATTCTTTCACCATTGGAAAGCTACATTCACGCTGAGTAACATAGGCTATAAAAGATTTATCATCATCATCCATCACCGCGCGGGTGAAACCGCGGAGACCAGCTAGTACTATATATATAGAGAAGAGAATAAAAAAGAGAAAGAATGTAAATGCTTTTTATGTAGCCCTGAGTTTTATTGTCTCGCAGTAGGTTTGAAAAGTAAAGTATAAACCTCGAGGATAAATCCTATCTTCATCTTGGGTGGCTTGAACCTCTCCCTTCACTCAGGACTCTACATAACTCCCTCCCTTTGCTCAGCAGTTTTAACCCGTACACTCTTCATATTTGGCCAATAACCACTCAGGGTTCAATATGCCGCCTGTGAAGACACTGCTTTACTCCCTCGATGCATAACCTACTATACTTCTCCTCACCTCTGTGAGCTCCGACATCCAGATGACAATTCACTGTTTCACCCTCCCTCTCCCATGGGGCAATAGATGCTACTTAATACAGACGTCACCTTGTTATACTTCCGCCGACACTTCCCTAACTAATCTTGTAAACAATCCCTCTCGTTGCTGCATAAAAATTTATCATCCATACCGTGATTGCAGACACCTGGAGCATCGAGACTCCAATTACAGTTTACGGAACAAATTGCTGCGAACGTTTCCGGAGATATCATAAAACAACACGCTTGGGAGTGGTTTACACGAAGAACATACTTATATTCCTTAAACAATCAGTATACGAGGCATAGGTACTCGCAACTGATGCGTAATCATGCCACGTTTCCATACTTAACCAGTGGATCTAGCACGAATAACTGCGTTAGTGTAAGGTAACGTGTCGTTCACGTGAAACTGTATAAACTGTACCTGCACCTGTGACACAGATGGCTTATAGTTTGTTCGCCGAAGCGTGACGAGTTGACGTTTTTGATACAAATACTTTTTCACAAATTATTTGTGCTCCGGCCTCAGATATTGCAGTGTTAGAAAAGACGATACTTGTAATGGTGATAGTAGGTATGATATGTGATATGCCTTATGACATTACTGTTTTCAAAGACAAATTCTTTTAGCTATATCGCCAATACATTATTGTCCCTCTAGTGGCGTAGATCTGAACATGTTATACGAGTAGCAACGTGTATTTTTTTTACTATCCCTATTTTTCATCAATCTACACGACCCCCATATCTAGCTGCTAGCAGTTGCTTTGATAAGTTCGTTACTACCCTTACCTTTTTATGATTAGAAAACCATAAAGTAATAAAATTAAAAAACACCGTACATATGTGATAATTATTCTGTAAGAACGGGCAGAGTTTTATTCAGGTTTTCTCTCAGAATCCCGGACGAAGTACTTCAAACAAATTTAAAACTGATCGGAGAAAATTTCCCGGTGTCCTAGCGTTCTAAAAGAATAATGATAGACACAACTTGCGATAGTAAGCTACACAAACATCTACACCGGCGTCGCTTGATAAGTTACAAATACTCGTATTTTTGTCTCTAACTTGTCACGTAAATATAGTTAGGACAGTAAAAATAGCTCTTGTTTTTGTCAACCTCGCACTAATTTTCCTACCCAATTTGTTTTAAAGTTTAGGGTCACTTACTGAGCATAAAATCACAAAATGCTCACAGATCTAGGCCATTCAAGCGCCAAAAAAAGCGTTTGGCCGATATCTCAGAAACTATGCACTTTAAAAGTTATTGAGACCATTATTCTAGAAAATAACATTTCGCATCGTTTGTTTCCCGTCAACTTGTTTGTATAACGATTTATGGCCCATTTAATGAACCTAACCTAAGTGTAAAAAGCAAATGAAATGGAATTTGCCATTACCGTCAGTTTCTACAACATTTCATAGCTATATAATAAGATAATTGTAAGCAAACTATAAGCAGAATAATGATATCATTTAATTATTAGAATATGCCAATCAGGTTACCCGTTTCGTCAGTGGTCATGAACCCCTTGTGAGCGCGACCTTAGAGTAAACAGCGGGCCAAGAGCGATGCTCCAACGAAACCCACTTCCCAGAGTTTCAACGTTTATTGTTTAAGTTTTGCTGTTAAAATCTCGGCTGTACACCCATCAACGCAAACCCTCGCCTTCATTATGAACCCTAAGTCTTCAACATGAAGGCTAGATGTTCAACAAGCTGAATTACCTTTGTGAAAGGGTATAAGATGTAGATAGGGAGGGCCCCCAGGTATATTACAGCTGATTCTTAAACGGAATACACAGTAACAGGATGTTGTTTGACTTTATACTTTGTATCGTTTGCTCAATTAGTTTTGTTGATGTAGCAGTTTCGGATAACGTTTTGGAGGGAACTTGAGATAGCTTATTTAGCTCTGTGTCTAGATTTTACTTATGGTTGCCGTTGTATTCCAATCCAGTGGTTCAAATTGTACAGTTTAAGTAAGTTCACATAAATACTAGTATTTTATTGTTTATCAATAAACACAATGAATGATTAACTCACATAATGATAGATCAAAATTGAAAACTCAATAGAAATAAATCTCATTCCATATCTTATATATAGAAATTAATATAATAAAACTGATAAATAATAATATATAACGCATGTTGAAATACAACACATAGCAGGTACCTACATGTAGTTATATTTTATACATACATACATACATAAAATCACGCCTCTTTCCCGTAGGGGTAGGCAGAGACCACGGATTTCCACTTACTACGATCCTGACATATCTCTTTCGCTTCATCTATACTCATCAATCCTTTCATACATAAGCGTCGGTTTAGGGTACTTTTGACCTGGCCTTTTTTCAGAACGTCTTCAATCTGATTTCGGAACGTTCGCCTAGGTCTTCCCCTTCCAACACTTCCGTTTACTTGTCCCATGTATACCTGTTTAGTCATTCTCATTTCATTCATTCTCTCCACATGTCCAAACCATCTTAACATACCTACCTTTCTCGATTTTTGTCACTACACCCTCATTCACACTACATCGTTCCCTTATCACACTATTCCTTATCCTGTCACTCCGTTTCACTCCAATCATGCTCCTCAATGCTCTCATCTCCACAGCATTTATTCTACTTTCATGCTTTTTCTGCCACACCCATATTTTACACATATTTTATACACGTAATTAAAAGTTATATATTAATACTAGCACAAAGTTACTAATATAAAATATAATATCTCTAATTTATAGGTATATAATAAATAAAAAACAACAATTAAGTATATCAATATTTATATTTTATTATTATTTAAGAATCACGAATTACATTAAAAATATTACACGATAATTTAAGGCTTAAAATTAACTGTGTCACAAGGCAGGTCTTATTGCTTAGAGCTAACTCTTCCAGACAACCATTTTGAAAAGTTCTTAGCCTAACATACTTAATGAAACCACACGATTTTGTTTTTTCAGCTTTGGGAACAGATAAAAGTCGGACGGTGCTAAATCCGGTGAATATGGGGGATGAGGTAACAATTCGAAGCCACATTGATGGATTTCTGCCATGGATTGCACAGAGGTGTGAACGCGCGCATTGTCCTGATGAAACAAGACTTTTCTTCTCAATAAACCTGGACGTTTTTCTTTGATTTCTTCTCTCAAACGACGCAACAGGTTGCAATAGTAATCGGAGTTTATTGTTTCACCCTTTTTTAAATAATCCACGAGAATTATACCCTTTTCATCCCAAAAAACGGATGCCATGACTTTGCCCGCCGATAAAACCACCTTTGCCTTCTTTGGGGTGAGCGATCCTGCTCTTTTCCATTGTTTCGACTGTTCTTTTGTCTCGGGTGTATTGTGGTGAACCCAGGTTTCATCCATGGTTATAAATCATTCAACAAATTATATTGGGTCAGCTTCATATAGCTCTAAACAGTCGCGAGAAGTTGTGAGTCGGTTGCGTTTTTGTTCCACTGAAAGCAGTCGCGGTACCCACCGCGCAAACACCTTAGAGAATCCAAGTTCAGTAGTAATTATATGATGTGTTCGCTCAGATGAGATGCCTACAGTCTTAGCTATCTCCTGGACAGTCAATCTTCGATCAGATAAAATTAAATCACAAATTTTTTCTTTGTTTAGATCAGTGGAAGCAGTCGAAGGCCGGCCACTACGGGGCTCATCTTGAATGGTCTCACGACCACGTTTAAACTCTGCCAGCCAGTTTTTAACAGACGCATACGAAGGAACGGACTCACCCAAAGTAGCAGACATGTCTTCATGTATAGCTTTTGGAGTTAAACCTTTCAAATTCAGGTATTTTATCACTGCACGATGTTCAATTTTATCCATTTTTTAAAATTGCTCTGACTTGACTTACGGTATCACGTGTAAACGAACAATGAGTTACTGTGAATAAACTAAACTGTGCATACTTGTTGCTAAATAATGTAACTACAAAATGAGGGTAGTTATAAAAAAGACCAATGACTTTAACCATGTTAGGCTAAGAACTTTTGAAATGACCCTCGTAGATTAAACCCGTCCGCATCAGCGCAAAAAATAACAATAGATTTATGAATGAAACTTAACTCGAATGAGTCTTGCTGATTCGGACAGATTAATGCAATTGAAAGGTGACACACAATGAAGTTATCACCACGATATACAGCCGTGCGATTCTCTAACAATCTTTGACAACATCCGTGAAACAAATGACGATATGACAAGAAACGTTGGAAATACAACAAGGGCGATGTATCATAACATAAAGTATATGACATCGGTGAGCTCGTCAACGAACGCAACGGCGAATCATTAGAGAATTCCACGGCTGCAGTGCGATTCTCTATGAGCAAACATCGTTGCATGTTTGACAACATCCGTGAAACAAATGAAGAGATGATAAGAAACATTGTAAAAGCGACTTTATGTACAAGGGCGATATCTCATAAAGTATTTAACATCAGTGAGCTCGTCGACGAATCATTACAGAATCACACGGCTGTTGTTTGTCTTAGGACTGTCGTTAGGTTAAGTCAAATGCCTTCGGGCGGCCTGAAAACTTCGACATGGATTTGCCACTAGCATATGCACCAATCCGCACTGGGCCCGCGTGGTGGATCATGGCTATTTTACTCTCTCTGAGAGGAAGGCTCGAGTGCCCGCGGTGGGAACATAATGGACTGATTATGTACACATAAAATTAATGGCGCAACCAGATCTGTGGCTGGTGATAATAATTTTAGATACATAATTAAATTTGACTATTGTCTCATTATGGATCACTATTACGTAAAATAGAATTATCGATCCCTAATTGTGATGTGATGTATCATCAAAATTTCGCTCGTCGGTTCTCGTTTCCCCGTTCGTCGTTCGTTTTCGTTTTTTCCCTAAAGTTTTCTGTTAATATTATTTAATATTAACAACCTAAATTTAATATTAATACATTTCAGATTAGTTCAACGTAAACATTTATTTAAACGAAGCCAAAATTTATTATTACCATTTGTCACATTTATGAAAAGTCCAATATGGTAAACCTTATTTTCAGACCCAACTTGAAGTTAAATTACGTTATGTAATTAGACATCCTACCTTCAAAGTTTTGTTGGAAAATCAGCGAGGAAGGCATCAAAGTTCAGTGTATATAAGTTAATTCAAGTTATCAACTTTTACAGAAAACATAACACCTTTACTTTGATAGAAATTCCTGCTGTTGTAGATTTCCTGTATTTGTGTTTTTTTTTTTTATTTTACAATTATTCCTAACAGCCTTTTTATAACACTGAACAAAATGTATAAATACACTAAGGCCTACAAAGGTATCACATGTAGAACACTTGCCTGAGTTAGTGATACAGTAGATAAATAGGTTAAAAATGTCAAAGCCATATAAATATTTTTCTGTAAGAATGAAGTTAACGAAATTAAGTATTGAAAATCGCTGATATATTAATTTTCTAAAGTATTAAACCGCACTGTAAATAGATCAACATACGGAGAATAATACGAGTTAAAGTTTCTAAACGTGCGTGGAAAGTAAGAATTCTGCCCATAGTTGGTGCAAAACGAACCAAAAAGTATACCTACACTTTAAGTTTTGAAGTGTTATGATAGATTATTAACCGTTAAGTGTTCGTGAAAATGCGCGGTGTTGGTAAAATTTACAAAATAATGAAACGTTGTTTTTGAGTTATCCACGTCAATCGCTGTATTAAGTTATAGTCATGAACGTTCTCTTTATTTTTGTCCCGGGGAAATCCTTTATGGATACCACCTACCACGGGGAGGTAGGTGGTTATGTGGGAGTCCGTATACCCACCAAAACCCCGGGGTGTTCCGTCACTGCCGCTTTTGGCGGGAACGCGGGACAGACTTTGCGACCGCGAACCTGCCGCGGCTGTCCGTTGCCGGACCCTTCTCTTCGCGGCACGCCAGAACACATGGCGCGCCGCAACTACCTTGGAGACCAAACCCGCCAACAATGAGCGCCAGAATTCCCCGTGTCTGGACACCCGTGGTCTCCCTGCGGTGGGTCGGATACGTAGCCCCACCGCCTGCTATGTCAGCCACAGGGGATAACCCCCCAGCGACCCCACCTCCTCGAGTCTGCGCCGAGCGCCCGGACCCCACCTCCTCGAGCCTGCACCAAAGTGCCCGGACCCCACCTCCTCGAGCCTGCACCAAAGTGCCCGGGCCCCCCTCCTCGAGCCTGCGCCAAAGCGCCCGGGCACCACCTCCTCGAGTCTGCGACAAAGAGCCCGGACCCCGCCACTCCTATGTGGACTTGGCGGCCAAAGCCCATAGGAGCGGCCCCGCCTGAGCCGGCCAGCGCACTCCAACGCCAGCGCGGCCCCTGGGTACCTCTTGGCTTCACCGTGGTGATCGAAGCCACGGCTAATGTGCCCCCCCGCCACGTCATTGCGGTAACCCTTCGGGGGGGATATAGTCATGCATCTAGGTTTACTAGCACTTAACTTAGATAAGATAATAACTTAAACGTTATTTATGCGATTGTGACTTAACTCTGCCTTGAAAAAAATCACTTGATGTAACTATAAACCTACTAATAATATTATTAACGCGAAAAGGAGAATGGTTTTCTGGGTACCCACTGAGAATGAAAACCACGGAGAATGAAACTATGCAAAATTTATTTATTATTAGTAGTTGCAAATAATTCAAATATTTATATATAATTACCAGTTGGGAAAAAATGAGAAAACCTAAATGTAAAACAATGAAATTAATACGTAGAGGATGCTTGTGGGCAATAACGAAACGCTATTCAGTTCATAAACTATAGGATACTATACAAGTTTCTTGATACTACGTATATTCTGCCAAAAGAGTGGAAATGACATGACAAAGTGACACCAATAGTTATTTCCTTTGTCGTTGGTGATGAATGAAACGTAATGACAGTTTTTTTCCATGGTGGTTAATTTTATATGTGTATGTGCGTAAATCCTGTATTTTATTATTAATGTTTACTGATTGATATACTTACTAAGTATTTAAATGTACGCATATAATAGAATTAAAGTAATTGCGTTTGACCGTGCACATATTTTATGACATTTCGGTTTAAAGATATGTCCTTGGACAAATAATAAGCTACTCGAAGTATGAATCCTGCGCAGACGTAGTCGCGGGCACCAGCTATTATGTATACAAAATAAAAACATCAATAACTTAACGTAATAATTAATGACAAATTTAGAACCAGAGCCCACTTACTAAGGACAACAAAAATGGCAAAGATTATTAAATTCTAAAGTTTTTTTTTTCATAGGCTAGTTGACCCGCCAGCGACTTCGCTCGCTTAGTCTTGGTGTAGTGGCGAGAGAGTTATTATTTAAATTTCAATAGTGTTTGTTTTATTTATAAAACGATTGACATGAAACAATAAATGTTAAAAAAAGCTTACCACAATATATAAGTGAAAGTTTCATCTAAATATTCTGAGATAAGCGTACACAAACGCACAGAAAAACAGACAAAAATTTTAACAATATATTTTTTCATTCATCAAAAGTAGCTTAATTTAATTTTTAAAAATCCTATATCTTCCATGTACAGACAGCGAACCGTTACATTTTTATTATAAGTATGTTTAGATAAACGTTATTCAGTCAGTGTAATTCCACGTAAATATACAGTCTGTTGAACAACGTACCCTGTGAACTAACAAAACAAATTCATATTCTCTCTATTTTCTTTCACCAATTCATGTTACTTATTTTCTGTTCACAAATTAATTTACCCAAAAACCAACTCTTTAAAATAATACCCTTTCACAACATACAAATTTCCCAGGACCCAGTGCTCCGGCAACCTACTAACGTAGCGTGCGTAACACTCCCAACTCACTCGAGATGAATGACTAATTACCAAGTCTCATTAGCGTGATTTCAACTGGTTCGGGAACTCGCTTCTTTAAGCTACCTACTCTAATAAGCTTTGAATGTGTGTAATATTTCAGTATGAATTTATCAATGGTAAAAACAACTCTACAGCTGTGCGACGCACTGAAACATTATACCGTTTTAGATTATATATTGAAATATAAATGAGACATTATAAAAGTTTTTCGATAAGGACGGCTCCTGTGTTACCTACTTGTTGCTTCTTCTTCTATACCTACATTAAGATATAATTATTTGGATTTAAATTTAATCAATTTATTACTACTGTAACAGAAACAGGTGGAGAACGATCATACGACAGAATGTGTTTCCGAAGGGAGGTCACGACCCTCATCACTGAGGAATACGACGCAAGGAGGAGGATTACAACTGTAACAGAAACAGATGGAGAACGATGACACGACAGAATGTGATTCCGAAGGGAGGTCACGACCCTCATCACTGAGGAATACGACGCAAGGAGGAGGATTACTACTGTAACAGAAACAGATGGAGAACGATCATACGACAGAATGTGATTCCGAAGGGAGGTCACGACCCTCATCACTGAGGAATACGACGCAAGGAGGAGGATTACAACTGTAACAGAAACAGATGGAGAACGATCACACGACAGAATGTGATTTCGAAGGGAGGTCACGACCCTCATCACTGAGGAATACGACGCAAGGAGGAGGATTACAACTGTAACAGAAACAGATGGAGAACGATCACACGACAGAATGTGATTCCGAAGGGAGGTCACGACCCTCATCACTGAGGAATACGACGCAAGGAGGAGGATTACAACTGTAACAGAAACAGATGGAGTACGATTACACGACAGAATGTGATTCCGAAGGGAGGTCACGACCCTCATCACTGAGGAATACGACGCAAGGAGGAGGATTACAACTGTGACAGAAACAGATGGAGAACGATCACACGACAGAATGTGATTTCGAAGGGAGGTCACGACCCTCATCACTGAGGAATACGACGCAAGGAGGAGGATTACAACTGTAACAGAAACAGATGGAGAACGATGACACGACAGAATGTGATTCCGAAGGGAGGTCACGACCCTCATCACTGAGGAATACGACGCAAGGAGGAGGATTACTACTGTAACAGAAACAGAT
Organism: Selenia dentaria; assembly: GCA_917880725.1. NCBI lineage: Eukaryota > Metazoa > Arthropoda > Insecta > Lepidoptera > Geometridae > Selenia > Selenia dentaria. The sequence continues at coordinate 33,161,500 of OU862890.1, read as the reverse complement.
GGAGAACGATCATACGACAGAATGTGATTCCGAAGGGAGGTCACGACCCTCATCACTGAGGAATACGACGCAAGGAGGAGGATTACAACTGTAACAGAAACAGATGGAGAACGATCACACGACAGAATGTGATTTCGAAGGGAGGTCACGACCCTCATCACTGAGGAATACGACGCAAGTAGGAGGATTACAACTGTAACAGAAACAGATGGAGAACGATCACACGACAGAATGTGATTCCGAAGGGAGGTCACGACCCTCATCACTGAGGAATACGAGGCAAGGAGGAGGATTACAACTGTAACAGAAACAGATGGAGAACGATCACACGACAGAATGTGATTCCGAAGGGAGGTCACGACCCTCATCACTGAGGAATACGACGCAAGGAGGAGGATTACTACTGTAACAGAAACAGATGGAGAACGATCACACGACAGAATGTGATTCCGAAGGGAGGTCACGACCCTCATCACTGAGGAATACGACGCAAGGAGGAGGATTACAACTGTAACAGAAACAGATGGAGAACGATCACACGACAGAATGTGATTCCGAAGGGAGGTCACGACCCTCATCACTGAGGAATACGACGCAAGGAGGAGGATTACTACTGTAACAGAAACAGATGGAGAACGATCACACGACAGAATGTGATTCCGAAGGGAGGTCACGACCCTCATCACTGAGGAATACGACGCAAGGAGGAGGATTACTACTGTAACAGAAACAGATGGAGAACGATCACACGACAGAATGTGATTCCGAAGGGAGGTCACGACCCTCATCACTGAGGAATACGACGCAAGGAGGAGGATTACTACTGTAACAGAAACAGATGGAGAACGATCACACGACAGAATGTGATTCCGAAGGGAGGTCACGACCCTCATCACTGAGGAATACGAGGCAAGGAGGAGGATTACAACTGTAACAGAAACAGATGGAGAACGATCACACGACAGAATGTGATTCCGAAGGGAGGTCACGACCCTCATCACTGAGGAATACGACGCAAGGAGGAGGATTACTACTGTAACAGAAACAGATGGAGAACGATCACACGACAGAATGTGATTCCGAAGGGAGGTCACGACCCTCATCACTGAGGAATACGAGGCAAGGAGGAGGATTACAACTGTAACAGAAACAGATGGAGAACGATCACACGACAGAATGTGATTCCGAAGGGAGGTCACGACTCTCATCACTGAGGAATACGACGCAAGGAGGAGGATTACTACTGTAACAGAAACAGATGGAGAACGATCACACGACAGAATGTGATTCCGAAGGGAGGTCACGACCCTCATCACTGAGGAATACGACGCAAGGAGGAGGATTACAACTGTAACAGAAACAGATGGAGAACGATCACACGACAGAATGTGATTCCGAAGGGAGGTCACGACCCTCATCACTGAGGAATACGACGCAAGGAGGAGGATTACTACTGTAACAGAAACAGATGGAGAACGATCACACGACAGAATGTGATTCCGAAGGGAGGTCACGACCCTCATCACTGAGGAATACGACGCAAGGAGGAGGATTACTACTGTAACAGAAACAGATGGAGAACGATCACACGACAGAATGTGATTCCGAAGGGAGGTCACGACCCTCATCACTGAGGAATACGACGCAAGGAGGAGGATTACTACTGTAACAGAAACAGATGGAGAACGATCACACGACAGAATGTGATTCCGAAGGGAGGTCACGACCCTCATCACTGAGGAATACGACGCAAGGAGGAGGATTACTACTGTAACAGAAACAGATGGAGAACGATCACACGACAGAATGTGATTCCGAAGGGAGGTCACGACCCTCATCACTGAGGAATACGACGCAAGGAGGAGGATTACTACTGTAACAGAAACAGATGGAGAACGATCACACGACAGAATGTGATTCCGAAGGGAGGTCACGACCCTCATCACTGAGGAATACGACGCAAGGAGGAGGATTACTACTGTAACAGAAACAGATGGAGAACGATCACACGACAGAATGTGATTCCGAAGGGAGGTCACGACCCTCATCACTGAGGAATACGACGCAAGGAGGAGGATTACTACCGTAACAGAAACAGATGGAGAACGAATGTAATATAATTTCATGATCATACTTCATTACATTAAATACTTATTTTGTATATTTAAAAACTATTTCTTGATTAACATAAAATGTGACAAACTTTAAAAAAGGAGAACCATGATAGATTGATAGAATAGAGACGTCAGGGATTTTTCATTTTTTTTGATTTGGATTTTGGGAGAGAGAGTATTGGATCACGGATACGTCCGATTAAAAAAAGATTATAGGAAGATTCCAATTTGATGAGCCGAGATACGAAATAATTATATTCCCTGGAAACCTTAGTTGACGGTGAGGTGTTGAAGTTGGTGAAATAGTGATTTGCACCCGACGAGTCACTCTCGATATCGTCAATTACATTCCTGAAGTCAAGACTTGGAAAGATATTTTCATATGTATTAATCAATAACAAATCGAGGGTGTTGGTTTGATAAATACTCTCGCCCTGATATATAAAACAAGTTATTGGGGTATCCCGTGTTCTCTGAGCTCAGAACTGAAGCCTTCGATAAAGCAAGAAGCTAACTGGAACCTTTGATGGAACGTGTGTGTGTGGACTTGTGGTGAAGTGTTATCCGCCAGGTCATGTAATACTTATTATTATAACTTTATTTATATTTCTGATGTTCCTTTTTATTTTTTAATTAGCTAGCTAGGCCTACATTACATTACATTTTGGCGCCTTCAACGAACCACGGATCACGACCCTGAAGATTTTTTTTTTCCCGTAAATTCTAAATTAAGACATACTCGTCTTCCTAATTTTGGTTTTTAATTTGGCTAAGAGTCTCATATGTTCGTTTTTATTTCTAATATATATTAATTTTTTAATGTCTTACAGAAACACACAAAAAAATAACGTACCAGAACAAATATTTTATTATGGAAAACAAATAAAGAACTGGCAAGTAATTAATAGGAAAAGGTTTGTTAGCAAAATATGTATGTGGTGAGTTTTTCAGAATTTGTATAACGCTTCATACACCGTAGTTTTTAGTTTCATTTAAATCCATTTTATTTAGACAAGTAAGCGTTGTTCTGGATTTCTGTAAAAGAATGAACAAAATATATTACCTATCTTTTTGATAGTAGGTTAAACTATAACATACAACCTTTCTCTTTTAGTAGTCGGTTAAACTAACAATATTCGTTATACATTTATTTCTTATTTTTAACTACTATTTATCAGTTACAAGTACTTACTAAGTTGTGTGTTCAGATAATTTCAATTGATGAACATATATAAGAGTATAAACGGCATGTAATAATTATTTCGTGAACACGGTTTGAGTTTATTGTATTGTGATATTTGTGATTCTCGTGTTGTGATAATATCTATTTATTATTTTGGTCCCAGTGAAGTGTTTGTTTACATAATAAATAATGACAATGTCTTAGCAACCGTAAATTAAGTCAAACTGCAAGAATGTCAAGCGTATTGAAGTTGTCAAATAGTCAACGAGGAGTCTACGACATTAAAAAGTTTGGTGTTACTTCAAAGAAGATTTTTTTATATTTCTTTGATATATATACAATACCTACCTATGTTTACTCATATAAATAAAGATATCCTATTTGAAAGGAAAGCGTTTCATTTAAATAAAATACGAGTATTAAAATTAAAATATTGTTTTAATGTACGAGAAGGTTCTACGTGTTTGGTAAGTGTTCATATATTTACTGATCATTTCATTCATGAGTATTTAGTACATTTAATTTTCATTGGAATATTTTGTGGGTGAATTGTCTTATCAAAGATAATGAAATATTTTTCTATATAGGGTATATCGTTGTATACATATGGTATACGCGTATTCATTATTGAATTCGTACTTCGACTAATATTTCAGGAGTGTACTCTGAAATATAAGTAATATTATATAAAAAATTTTTTTTTATAGCCACATATGCGACGGCTATATTTAGTAGTATGAACTAAGCTACTTGGTATAATAGGAATACGAGTCTATTATATATCTATTCGTGTTATTGAGTTGCATTATTCTAGGCTTAGTCACATTGTCTGTACTGTGACGTTACATGCATTATATGGAATACGTTTTATATATGAATAAGTGCGTAGATCAGTTCTGTTAGACTGGTTATCTATATCGCCTAATTATATTTCCTTGATTTAATAATATGGATTATGGAACGAATTTGGTCGTTCTATATTGATATTTTAATGGAATGTATATCTTATGACTGAACGATAGACGTGTTACAGCTGATTTTCGTCTTAGGATAAATTATATTATTTCCTTTAAACTTATATAATTTACAAAATATTTAACCTTATTACTTGATACTTACACTTTTTAAGATTTTCACAATGTTAGAAATTAATTATTCACTCTTGAATAAACTAGAATTGGAATATGAGGTTGCTATTCGTTCTGAGAAACCAGCAAATAACGTTTCGGATCTTAAAACACAATTGGAAAGATTAGTTAAAAATAAGCCAGCTGAATCAGTTCTGTCGTCAGTTTTTCCAATTGCAGTCGATTTGTCTCAGTTATGGAATACTTTAATTTATATTGAAGAAAAAATAAACATCACTACCGGAATAACAGATAAACAAGTCAAAAAGAAAATAGAAACTTTTCTTAATCATACTAGATTGAGACTAGATAGAATTGACATGATCGGTATGGATGATAATAATTTACGAATTAAGTATAAGGAGCCGAGAGAAAAATATACTGAACTAAAAAAAGTTTTTGAATCTTTTCAAAGTACTACTCCATTATTAGTTGATGACAATCAACAAGAGAGGTCACTCAATACGACCTTCGAATTACCCGATGATACTCAGGGTTGTTCCAACAATAATGACAGAGTCTTGGAACATAAGACTTCTGAAATTAAATCAGACAAAAAACTCGTAACTTTATCAGAAGATGTTCTTCTTTCTTTGATTGATACAGTTAAAAGTAAAACTAGTTTATATTCAACTGATATCGCTAGGGATATAAAAGCTTCTTACATGTATAATGGTAAAACATGTCCTAGATCGTTTTTACAAAAGTTAGAAGAGTTTAGAATTACGAAGAATTTAAGTGAAACTATATTACTTCAACATGCGTTTGACATTTTCAAAGGTGATGCATTACATTGGTTCAGATTTAAATACGAACTAAATAATGACCTTACATGGACTGACATTAAATATCAGCTAGTTAAAGACTTCGGAATATTTGATTATGACTATAAATTATTAGAAGCTATTAGGAATAGAACTCAGGGTGAAGACGAATCTATTATAATTTATATTTCTAAAATGTCAGGAATGTTTTCACGTTTAACTAAGAAACTTTCTGAATCTGATAAAATGGAGATTCTCCTTCATAATATTCGACCATGTTATTCACTTTTTGTGACACTCAAAGAAATAAATGATATTAATTCTTTGGTTTCATGCTGTCAATCTTTTGAGAATTGTATGGCTAGGAATAAAGATTTTCGCGAGCCTTCTATGTATGAAAATTCATGCGCACAAGAATTTGGCTACAGACCGATAAATGATGCACATTATAATAATTTTTATAATACAATTGCTTCTTTTGATAATAAATTGCCTTTACCCAATCAACATCAACAACAACAACAACCATTTAATTCAAACAATAATTATGGTGGTTTTAATAATAAAAAAAGAAATACTTATCCGAATACTAGTACGGGACAAATTTCTCATAATACTAATATACCATCAACTTCAAATCATTATAATACTGGTAAGACATTTAATAATTCGAATTATTTAGCTATTCAAAATTCGAATGATAATTCCGAATGGAGAAGTCCGGACACTTCGTTTCAGAGACAATTATTTTGCACGAGTTGCCGTATTTATGGACATGAATTTCAACATTGTCGAAGACAGAAATTGATTTGTTTTAATTGCGGATTACAAGGATTTAAAACTTTTAATTGCCCTAGGTGTAACAACAATTTACAAAACTTTTCAAATCAAAAAAAACTAAACTATGACTTGAATAATTGTGTGGTTACAAACCAAAGTAACAATTTTGATATATCTTCTGTATTCTTCAATGAAGAAAACGACGGTAACCGTCCTTTTTTAAATGTAAAAGTTAATAACCATCAATTTGTAGGTCTTTTAGACTCAGGTAGTTCTATAACGTTACTTGGCAATAATAGTTATTTAAAGTTGACCAAATTAGGGTTTCAATTATTCAAGTCACCTATACAAGTTCATAATGCAAATAAACAAAAATCTTATTCAATTGGATATTTTAATCTTCCTTTTGAATTAAATAATGAAATACATACTATTAAAGTTCACGTTTTTCCTGATTTACATCCGTCTCTTATTCTTGGGTGGGATTTCTGGAAAAAAATTAATTTATGTCCAAGTATTCTTTCTACTCAGAATACATTGAATGTTGATAATGTAGCGGTTCTTAATAATGATAAGAAGATTCTTTCATATAATCATCTTTCTAGTCAAGAAAGAGAGATTGCTTTTAATATGATTAACTGTTTTGAGAATATTTCTTTTGAAAAGAAAGGTTCTTTGGGAAGAACTAACTTAGTTTGTCATAGAATTGATACGGGTAATGCTCTACCAATTAAACAACGTTGTTATAGACTTTCACCAGAGAAACAAAGAGCCTTAATCAACGAAGTTGATAAAATGCTTGAACTTGAAGTAATTGAAAATTGCGAAAGCCCTTGGCTTTCTCCAGTTATTATTACCCCTAAAAAGAATGGAGAATGGCGATTTTGCGTAGACAGTAGGAAACTTAATTCAGTTACACGACATGATGCTTATAGTCTGCCTTTAGTTAATGAAATCCTTGATAATCTTAAAGATGCTAAATATCTTTCTAGTATTGATATTGCAAAAGCCTTTTGGGAAATTCCTTTACATCCTCAAGATCGTGATAAGACCGCTTTTTACGTACCTGGTAGAGGCATGTATCGTTTTGTAGTTATGCCATTTGGCTTAACTAATGCACCTGCAACACAACAGAGACTAATGGATACTTTATTTACTCCAGACTTTGACAATAAAGTATTTTGTTATCTCGATGACATAATAATTATAAGTAAAACATTTGACGAGCATATTTCTCTTCTTTCTAAAGTTTTTAACAAACTTTCTTTTGCGGGCCTTACTATTAACTTTGAAAAAAGTCAATTCTTCAGACAACAACTTAAATATCTTGGATATGTTATTGATGAAAATGGTTTGCGTGCTGACCCTGATAAAATTAAGGCTATTCTAGATTATCCTGTTCCTACGACAAAGAAAGAAGTAAGGAAATTTTTAGGAACTTGTGGTTGGTTTCGTCGTTTTATTCCCAACTTCAGTTCAATAGCTTCACCTCTTAGCAAGCTGACATCTTCGGGTAAAAATGCACCGAAGTTTACTTGGAATTCTAATGCTGATGCCGCTTTTTCTAAACTAAAAGAATGTTTAGTATCCACTCCAATTTTAGCTTGTCCAGATTTTGATTTTCCATTCTTGGTTCATTGTGATGCTTCTAATTTTGGTATTGGAGCAATGTTAACACAAGAAAAAGACAATGTAGAACATGTGATTGCGTATATGAGTAAAACTCTTAACAAACATGAACAAAATTACTCCACTACTGAACGGGAAACATTAGCTGTTATCGAAGCGCTTGAACATTGGCGTTGTTATTTAGATAATGGAAAAACATTTACAGTACTCACAGATCACTCTGCATTAAAGTGGTTCGTGAGTTTATCTAATCCGTCCGGTAGATTAGCACGTTGGACACTTCGTTTATCCTGTTTTAACTTTGAAATTAAACATAAGAAAGGTAAAGATAATGTTGTTCCAGATTTTCTTTCACGTAGTAAACTTTTAAATAATGAAACAATTGATTCAGTTGAGCCTATAAGTCATGTTCCAACACAATTAGAAAAATATAATAAGATTGTTTCTGATTGTCGTGATAATCCTGATGCTTATCCGAATTATAAGATTGTTGATAACAAAATATACCGATATTTCAAATGCAAAAATAGTTTAAATGATGACTTTGCTTGGAAAGAAATTCCTAACCCAAATGAAAGGATTGATATTATTAAAAATAATCATGGTGGTAATGGAAATCCACATCACGGAATATTTAAAACACACAAAAAGATCTCTTTAAATTATTCTTGGTCAGGAATGTTTAGAGATATATCAAGATACATTTCCACATGTGAAACATGTCTTGCTTATAAACATTCTAATCATGCTCCATATGGATTAATGGGTAAACCTAAATTATGCTCTAGACCTTTTCAAATGATTTCACTAGATTTAATGGGTCCCTTACCAATGACAAGACGAAGAAACCAATATATCTTAGTTGTGAATTGTTGTTTTTCGAAATACAGTCTAATATTTCCACTCAAACGTGCATTAGCATCCAATATAGTACAAATATTAGAAAATTTTGTATTTCTGGTTCATGGTATACCACAGACTATAATAATGGATAATGGTGTACAATTTAAATCGCAAGAATTCCAAAATTTACTTAATAGATATAAAGTCCAACATATGTTCTTTTCTCCACATTATTGCCCACAAATTAATCCAACAGAAAGGTACAATAGAACCATTATTTCCATATTAGCTCCTATGGTTGGTGATGATCACAGAACTTGGGATGATCATCTAGCACAAGTTCAATTTGCTATGAATAGTGTAGTAAATGTCACAACTGGATTTTCACCAGCTTTCTTAGTATATGGTAGAGAACTAGTTTCATGTGGAAGCGTTTATACAAGTTGTGATAATTTAGACGAAATAATTTTTCTGCCTCGTGACAACTATGCTAACAATATCGGTTTGTTAGCTAACATTTTCAATAAAGTTGAACACACATACAAAAAATTCTAAATATTATGATACACGTCGTGCTTGCCACGAGTATAATGTGGGCGACGTTGTATGGCGTAGAAATTTTGCTTTAAGTAATGCTGGTACTTATTTTTCTGCGAAATTCTGTCCAAAATTTATAAAGTCAAAAATTGTTGATAAACTTTCGCCATTGTATATATATTAGAAGATACTAACGGCAATAGAACCAAGTGGCATATTAAAGATTTAAAATAGTTTTCTTTAATTTTCTGAATAATGATCCGAATTCAATTACATTTTAATTAGTATTTTTAATTAGTTTTAATTAGTATTTAGTTTATGTAATTTTTGTCATTTGGCTCGAATTTATGATTATGTTTTTCATTTTGCTTGTTGGCGCTAAAATATTTTGTTTTTCTAATAAATGAATAGGTATGGTTCCATATTATATTTTTTTATGAATATTTTATTGTTTTAGTATTCATCTTTAATTATTATTGTTCAATATCACGTTTCAAAATATTTTTTTAATTATCTATGTTATTTGGTTTTCAATTCAAAATTTATAATGCTATTTAACAATTCTTTATGCTGCTAGTTAGGGTTTTAGACTATTTTAATACAGGATAATATTGTATATCATTCACGTCATTCGCCTCATTTATTTCAAACTTGGGTTCTTTAGGCATTTTTTTTTAAAAACATATTAGCTTTTATTTTAATTTCATCTTGTTAATAGTCATTATTAGGTTAATTTCATTAGGATAGATTAGGTTTAGGTTTGACGAGAATGTCTGCCTAATATATGCCTATACTGTATAATTTGATTCATTTCTAGGGATGGTGTACCCAGAAATGCATTGTAAATAATTGATGCTTCGTCTTATGTGTCAAGTGATGTACCTTGGCATATACTATATTTTTTTTGAATAAATATGGTTCAATATGCCTGAATAGGGCAAAGTTCTTAGAAAGAGAACAATTGAAATACTAATACTTATATTTCAAGGGATGGTGTACCCTAAATAATAATTTTATTATATGAATTCATATGGTTCAGTATGCCTGAATAGGGCAAAGTTCTTAGAAAGAGAACAATTGAAATACTAATACTTATATTTCAAGAGATGGTGTACCCTGAAATAATAATTTTATTATATGAACTCAATATGGTTCAATATGCCTGAATAGGGCAAAGTTCTTTAAAATAGAACAATTAAATAAGGCCGACTCTTTCAATAAGGTTTAAGGTCATGTAAAGTTATAAATATATTTTTAAAAAGAGCAGTTGACCGACTCTTTAAATAAGCTCATAAGGTCATGTAAAGTTGTAAATATATATATTTTTTTTATTATGAAGATATGCCGACTCTTTGAAAAAGGTTTAAGGTTGTATACTTTTTAAATAGAAAAGTTACGCCGACTCTTTGAAAAGGTTTAAGGTTATATACTTTCAATTAGAGCAGTTGACCGACTCTTTAAATAAGCTCATAAGGTCATGTTAATTTGTAAATATATATATTTTTTTTGATTATGAAGATATGCCGACTCTTTGAAAAAGGTTTAAGGTTGTATACTTTTTAAATAGAAAAGTTACGCCGACTCTTTGAAAAGGTTTAAGGTTATATACTTTCAATTAGAGCAGTTGACCGACTCTTTAAATAAGCTCATAAGGTCGTATAAAATTGTACATAATATTTTTATGAGGTTTTAATTTGTGGTGCAGTTGACCAACACCCTATAAAAATAAGCTCACAAGGTCATTCTGGAACATGATCTTATTTTGAGTTTGGACCATTGAACTATAATAGCCGTGAGTCCAAATTCATACTTATATCTGGGGTGTGAATGTTGTGATTGGTGGTATGAGTGATGATTGAGTTTGAGGGGTGAGATATGTTCCATAACCTCAAAATTTTTCACTGCGTTAAAAATTTTTCTTTGGTTAGGGGGATAATGTAATATAATTTCATGATCATACTTCATTACATTAAATACTTATTTTGTATATTTAAAAACTATTTCTTGATTAACATAAAATGTGACAAACTTTAAAAAAGGAGAACCATGATAGATTGATAGAATAGAGACGTCAGGGATTTTTCATTTTTTTTGATTTGGATTTTGGGAGAGAGAGTATTGGATCACGGATACGTCCGATTAAAAAAAGATTATAGGAAGATTCCAATTTGATGAGCCGAGATACGAAATAATTATATTCCCTGGAAACCTTAGTTGACGGTGAGGTGTTGAAGTTGGTGAAATAGTGATTTGCACCCGACGAGTCACTCTCGATATCGTCAATTACATTCCTGAAGTCAAGACTTGGAAAGATATTTTCATATGTATTAATCAATAACAAATCGAGGGTGTTGGTTTGATAAATACTCTCGCCCTGATATATAAAACAAGTTATTGGGGTATCCCGTGTTCTCTGAGCTCAGAACTGAAGCCTTCGATAAAGCAAGAAGCTAACTGGAACCTTTGATGAAACGTGTGTGTGTGGACTTGTGGTGAAGTGTTATCCGCCAGGTCATGTAATACTTATTATTATAACTTTATTTATATTTCTGATGTTCCTTTTTATTTTTTAATTAGCTAGCTAGGCCTACATTACATTACACGATCACACGACAGAATGTGATTCCGAAGGGAGGTCACGACCCTCATCACTGAGGAATACGACGCAAGGAGGAGGATTACTACTGTAACTGTACTGCCGTGCGATTCTGTAATGATTCGTCGACGAGCTCACCGATGTCAAATACTTTATGAGATATCGCCCTTGTAAATAAGGCTGTTTTTCCAACGTTTCTTGTCCTCTCGTCATTTGTTTCACGGATGTTGTCAAAGTAGCAACGATGTTTGATCTTAGAGAATCGCACGGCAGTTCGCCCTCATAAGAGCGTCTGCCGCACCTAACTTTACATGCATCTTTGAGTTGGCTTAGACTTTGACTTGATACGAATCATGTCTAGAAAAAATTCTATTGACTATTCCATCAAGAAGACATTCTGCCTTTGAGTAGTAGTGTGCCACCACTGCTGTGTTAAAGTTTGTATTCATATTCATATTCATATCATTTATTGCATCATACATGTTACAGGGATCTTTAATATTACATTACTGAGTCATATATGTACCCAATTCAGGGCATTGCAATATGAGTAGAAGCGGACCGATATATTATTACTTTTTTCGTCAAAATGTATCCTTAAAAAATTCGTCTAAACTATAAGAATTTCTAGTAAGTAATAGCGTCTTAAGTTTACTTCCAAACATTTGGTCTTTGTCTTGAGCTTTTATCATATCCGGAATTTTATTATAAGTTTTTACAGTCATGATGTTAGGGCCAGAACTGTGTATTTTTAATCTTGAAGAGGGCAGTATTAAATTATGTTTTTGTAACGTCGCGGTTGGTAAATTTTTTTGTCAACAAATATAGGGTATTTTCTGACGAATTTGCAAAGTTCTTAGGTGTAAATTGATGTAAATGTCAGTATGTTGATTTTGAAAAAATGAGGTTTGCAACTATCTGGTTCTTAAATGTTACTTAATATACGTATACATTTTTTTTGCATAATGAAGATATGATGTGCGTCAACACTGTTACCCCATAGTACGAGTATAACGCCGTATCGCAACCAGGCTTCTGCATGAGCGTAGTAAGCAGACAGTGCCGTTTTCGTGTCTGTTACTTTTTTTAATTCACGTAGTGCATATGTGAAGATAGACAATTTATGTTTTATGTTTTTTTATATGGCTCTTCCAGTTAATATGCGTGTCAATATCTATTCCCAGTAATGTAAAAGTTTCGACGCATTCAATTTTTGTGTTATTATAATAGAAATATATGTCAAGGGGTTGTTTTTGAAATGGCCTAAATTATATAATTTTTGTTTTTGAAAAGTTAATTTCGAGGATATAGTCCGACAGCCAATTTACGGTACTACGGAAGGCACTGTATCGAGTGTAATCGCTAGGCGGATGATATTCAATAACGAATGCTTAGGTGTAACGTGCACAATGCACATGCGATTCCATACTGAGCGGAACTTTTTTCTATGGTATAGGTTGGTAAATGAGGAAGCGGCTCACCTGTTGGTAAGTGTACCGTCGCCCACGGAAATCCGCAATACCAGAAGTCTCGAAGGTACGTTGCTGATCTTTGAGGAAGGAAGATAGGTAGGAAGAGATAGAACAGGGGAAGGAGGAGAGGAAGGGGGAAGAACAGGGTAATGGCAGGAGGGGGGAATCGAGCCTCCAGATCCACCCACAAACCGACTGAAAACTAATAGCAAGCTATGTTACTTCACGTCGGTGTTATGTGGGAGTGTGGTACTTCCCCGTTCGTGCCGGCCCAATCGGCTGTGGGGTTACAGCGTGGCACTACCACCGAAAAAAGTATAATTTGTCACAACGTGTCGTATTCAGCGGGTTTTTGTGCACTGCAACTGTTATGGGGGCAGGTGTGCTGTTTAACATAAATGACGTGTTTGTCTCGTCGAGTGATGGTTTGTACATGTCTCCTGTAGACCAGTGGAGCGAGGACTCGGGAGGGGACGGATTTAAAGAATATTTCCTCCACCACCGTCGGGATACGAGTCGTAAGAGAAAGCATAATGTTTACCATCAGGCGCACGACTTGCATGTCACACAATAGCATTGAAAATATTTGAGTTGGGGATTGATAGAATGAATGGAATGAAGATGTATATGCAATTGATTCATATGCATATAAATAACCCATGTATGCGCTACATATCCGGCTCGCGTTCGTTTGAATGAAATGCATCCAAAGTTGTCTGTGCAGCAAACAAGTGATGAATAGTTTGAACAATTTATTAAGTTCGCCCGTTGGCGCACATCGCTGGAAATAGAGTTTGATGGAGGTAGAACGGCTAATTTCTTTAAATTACTCTCTGGCACTGTCTGGGGACGTGGCTGACGGTTCCAAACAGCTCGCTTAAGAGCATCCCACCGCGTGCTCTATTGGGTTTAAGTCAGGCGAGCCGGCAGGCCAGCCTAACCTTGTGATTTCGTATTCTCGGAGAGCAGCATTGACTCGTTGAGCTCGATGGGCGGGCACATTATCATCGACCAGTACAAATTGGTGCCCATGGTTTACTCGGAATGGCCTGACAATTCCATCAATAGCAATTTAAAAGACAAAGAAATCGTAATATAATCTGCTGTAACAAAAAAGGTTTAGATTTTTCTAAGTGTTCGCAAACTTCTTTGATGTTTGTATGTATAAAATGGGACACAGATTGTCAGAAGACGCGGGTTCGAGAATGTGAATTTTTCTCTCTAAAATTACATGTTTGGTATCGCTAAGCAGGCGTTAGTGCTTTTAAAATCATAATAGTTGTAAAAATTAATATAATAAATCACAAATAATGATCAAAGTCTTGTTTATTTGATTGTTTCCTTCTTCTTAGTTATTTCAAACGCTTAAGAGGATTGCATAGATAGTACTTTCCATGCTAAAAGAAAAAACTCTTTTCTACCTCTTAACATTGTCCGATGTCAGACATTGATGACATTGTTTACTATGCCCGTACGTTTTGATTTTTTCAGTTTTTTTAAGTTCTAAAAAAGGAAATTTATAGTACTTTAAAATACTGAAAAAATCAAAACGTACGGACATAGTAAACAATGTCATAATACCATGAAAAAAAAATCACTGAAATCGGACAATGTTAAGAGGTAGAAAAGAGTTTTCTCTTTTAGTATGGAAAGTACTAGTTATGCAATCCTCTTAATAATTCGTTTTTTTTTTCTCAGCAGGGCTATTATGTATCCCAGTTGCTAACAAATGTTGATTGAAATCGAAAAAAATGGCGCCTCTATGTCAGTTTTGTCAGCTGCAGTCATCAACTTTCTAACATTTTTGCTTACTGGAGTTGTCATAACTGACATAGAGCGGCCATTTTTCAAGATTTCAATCAACATTCGTTAGCAACTGAGATACATAATAGCCCTGCTGTAGGGCTATTATGTATCTAACTTCATGGCAATTTTTAGCAACCATGTTATCTATTTTAAATAGGATAACTCGTATACATCTAATCGAGTAAACTACTAATTTACCAATAATCGCTCGAACTCGTACATTGCTGTGTTGCAAGTGTTCGATGGAGGACGTCGCCTTACATGTACACTCTTGAAATTATTTATTCTGATTCTTGTTCTATTTTGGTGTATAATTTATACTTGCTGGTGTAAACACTTCAAAACTTCTACTACTAACTAAATACCTTTTTGAAGATGAAAGAATATATAGTGAGGTGAGTGCTTATACTTATCATTATCTACTTACATACTCGTACATTTTGTAAAATTAACCCACAACATAGTGTTTAACATTAGCACAACATAATATATTATCTCTGAATTAATATATTCACAAGTTTGTGATCCTTGAATTATTTATGATATGCAGTGACAGAGTTACGCCTGCCCATTATGTACAGTTGCAGTGTCAAGTCACTGTCTTCGTCACTTGGAAATATTTCTTAAATCTCATTCGCCCAGATATTTCACCAATTACAGTGCCCTCCAAACGCAGTAGTATATTGCACGTTTCAACTTTTTTGGGACAGAATATATATGAAACTGCAGTAATAGGGCTGATTAAGACGGACTCATACTAAGAGGCCTACCACGAAGAAGCTTAATATGCAAACTATAAAGCTCGTCTGTTAGGTACGTATGGCTCTGACCGCTGAGCATAAGAAACAATATCGATAAAAATTTAAATTATAAATATGTATTATATTTTTTGCGTGCTTCTGGTTATACTACATGTTTTCATATTTCCACACTCGATAAAGGTGATAACTTTATGCTCTGTAAGCCAGCTATACACTCTTTTATTTGAGTTTCTATACTACTTCACCCTATTATCACATGCTCTATACCTTGCATATTCAATTTCGCCGAGCAACTTCAAAATCTAAGATACGATCCCTATCCACCGATTATGTATCGTACACGTGTGTTTATATATATACATATATATAAATTTATATGTAATTATATTTAATAACTTTTTTAGCATTAGTGAAGAAGGATGGTGGCGTGAGACCTATCGCGGTCGGTACAGTTTTTCGCCGTCTGACCGCCAAACTAGGTTGCCGCGCTGTCAAAGAAAGTATGGCCAGCCTTTTGCAGCCGAACCAATTGGGATTCGGCACTCGCCTAGGCTGTGAAGCGGCTATTCACGCCACGCGAGCTTTTTTGATGAATCCTGAAAACGAGGGTAATATTTTGCTCAAGCTCGACATTCGCAACGCGTTCAACTCTTTGGAGAGAGACATTCTATTGAGTGAGGCTAAGGAAAAAATACCTTCTCTCTACCCCTTCCTTCATCAGGTATACAAATTTCCTTCTTATCTCTTTTTTGGCAATAAACTAATTCTTTCACAAGTGGAAGCCCAGCATCCGCTTGGGCCACTCGTTTTTAGCTTGGCCATTCATAAAGTGATCATCGACCTCAAATCAACTTTGAACGTGTGGTATCTCGACGATGGCATTATTGGGGGTAAGCCGGAAGATGTGTTTCAGGATCTTGAGGTCCTCATCCCGCGCCTTAGAGCCCTGGGTCTGGAGGTGAATCCCTCGAAGTGCGAATTTTTCCCCTGCAGCGTTGAGTCTCGTACACACTTCACTCGTTTCGGCACTATATTACCTGGCCTCAAGGAACTTTCCTCGTCTGATTTCAACCCTTTAGGTTCTACAATTTTTCTTGGTGCAGTTCCAGAGGCCATTAATTAAGAATTAAGCTTCTCCTTACAGCTCATGAACGCCTCAAAGATCTTTCATCACACGTTGCGATTGTCTTGATACGTATGTGTTTTGCTGTCCCGAAAATAAGTTACCTGTTATGAACCACTCCAACCTGGCTTTGTCCTGAAGAGGTTTGTTCTTTTGACAGAGCCTTAAACTCGGTCCTGAACGTGTCCCTAGACGAACCTCAATGGAGTCAGGCAGCTCTACCGATCCGGAATGGAGGTCTCGGAATACGTTGCGCACGGGATGTGGGCCTGCCAGCTTTTCTGGCGTCGGCGCATGGGGTTGCGAACCTTGTCACTGTCTTACTAAGTTCCAATGGTGATAGGGTGAGTATACCGTTTGTGTCAGACGCTGTTTCAGCTTGGTCGGCCCTCAACCCGGGTGCGACGACCCCAGTAGCAACTCACGTTCAGCGAGCGTGGGATGATGTTTCGATGAAGCGGATCCAAGGCAAGCTGATACGGCTAGACTGCGGGCTGTGTCGCAGACAGAATCTGGAGCATGGTTGCATGCGCTGCCTTCACCTCACCTGGGCACCTTACTTGACGACGACTCTCTTCGTGTGGCGGTGGCCCTCCGCCTAGGCTGCAAGGTGTGTGAACCTCACAGATGCACCTGCGGATCCATGGTGGATGTGGTGGTGGTGGACCAATGGTCATCATGCACTGAGTTGTCGTCGTTGCACAGGGAGGTTTCCACGACACCATGCTCTCAATGACATAGTCCGTAGAGCCCTTGTATCAGCAAACGTCCCTTGCGTGCTTGAGCCTCCAGGTCTGAGCAGATCTGACGGTAAGCGGCCTGACGGGCTGACCTTGGTGCCGTGGAAGAACGGCAAGTGCCTGATTTGGGACGCTACTTGCGTCAGCACTGTTGCCCTCAGCTACCTGACTCGCACCGTCAACTCCCCGTCAGCAGCTGCGGAAGACGCCAGCATTAATAAGAGACTTAAGTACGCTGCCTTGGAGCTGCTTTACCATTTTGTGCCCGTGGCTGTGGAGACTATGGGCCGTTGGGGCGCTGAGGCTAAGAGCTTTGTGGGAGAGTTAGGTCGAAGACTCTGTGACATCACCGTTGACTCCCGCTCCGGTTCGTTGCTGGTGCAAAGGATGGCCATAGCTATTCAGGGCGGGAACGCAGCTAGTGTAATGGGCACCTTTCCACCGGGAGTGGACAGGGGCGGGTTATCTAATTTTGACTAGAAGGTTAATCTAGCCTATGTAATTTATTTTATATTTTTAATGTGTAATTGTAATTGACTATGTTATGAAATTAAAATTTGTTAAATTTAATTATAATTTAATAACGTGTAATAATGTATTTTTTTCAGAATCCGAAGAAACCGCCAATATAACTCTACATGTCAGTTAAACCATCACATTTGTCTATAACTACTATGCGGCTGAAAACCTCCCGAAAAAGTCTGGCGAGCAACGAAACTGGATAAAGTGAAGGAAGGACAAGTTATACAGATTAAATAAATACATTTTATTAAGTTTAGTAAATAAACTATTTATTATTATCAATTAATTATTTATGTTTTAACTGACGTTGCTGAAAGTACCGAGTAAACAGGCTGCAGTTACCCAATGCCCAATGCATTGGGTAATTGCAAAGAATACCAACTAACGTGGCTGAAACTACCGAGTAAATCGGCTGTATTTACCGTATACATTAGTTAAGAATACCAACTAAAGTTGCTGAAACTACCGAGTAAATAGGCTGCAGTTACCCTTTACATTGGTTAAGAATACCAACTAACGTTGCTAAAACTACCGAGTAAATGCAGCCTTACCGTAGACATCGGTTAAGAATACCAACTAACGTTTCTGAAAGTACTAAGTGAACCGGCTGCATTTACCCTATACATTAGTTAGGAATACTAACTAACTTTGCTGAAACTACCGTTTAAACTCAGTTGTAGGTACAAAATGAAATTGGCTAAGATAGCCAACTTTACCGGTTATTGATAAGGAAGTAATTTTAATCAACTTACATGGTTAATTAAATAAGCCAACTTTGCAATAATTACTTACTTAAAGTAATTATTGCAAAGTTGGCTTATTTATTTTTAACTGTCAACTTTGCAGGTGCTATATTAACAAACACGCTTGGTTATTTTTAGCAGTATTTTATTTATTTTTAACCGATACGTTTTTTCAGTGTGCCGTCCGTCTGTCACCAGGCTGTATCTCATGAACCGTGACAGTTAGACAGTTGAAATTTTCACATTTGATTTATTTATATTGCCTATATTACAATAAAAACTAAAAAATGGCCTATATCTATAAAAACAGCAAAAAAACAAGCCTGTTTGGGAGATTTATAGATACGGAACGGTACGGAACTATTCATGCGTGAGTCCGACTCGCTCTTAGCTGTTTTTTACACTATAGCAAAATGTGGGGAACATTTTCATACAGTCATTATTATCAATTTATAAATTATATATATTTTTATACGGTATTGCGACGTAAAGCAGCGACTCACTGAAACACTTTTCCGGTACAATGAAATACTTTTCGTAGAAAATACTCGCGTTTCCAACACACGAATTATACGAATATTACACGAATATTTTCCTAAGTATCAACGGTTTTGCCTTTATCGGGCATACAATATTCATATTCTTAAATTATATATTTTATTAAACTGTACATAGTAACATTATTCCATCTTAAAACTAGAAGTAAAAGTCAATAAATAAAGTCAAAAGTCAAATATGTTGTGAATGTCAATGTTATGTGAATGAAAAAAAAAATACCGTAGGTAATGTCATTTATATTTAATTAGGAGGGTATACGATATTTACTCTTTGATTGTACAATATCACTTAGAAGTCAACAAATTGAACAATTTCCTTATTTATGTTATCTGATTTCAGTAGGTAATGATTTAGGCAAATGATTATATATTTTTAATCCCATTGTAAATACACTTTATTAAATCAGTGCCAGTCGATGACTAGGCACGCACATTCTATACTCGTTGCGTTTACTTTTGTGAGGCATAACGCGCAAATGTTTAAAAACTGATGCGCATTATTTCGAATGAATAATACTGTTTCTGCGAAGCGCTCGTAGTGGAGCTTGACTTGACGATCTTAACCGCGATCAACAAGTTAAGCAACGCTGCGGTCAGGAGTTGGATGGGTGTGTGCTAGTGGCATTATTCAACTGAGCGCTTCCGTGCTTCGGAGGGCACGTTAAGCCGTCGGTCCCGGTTGTTTGTCTTAGGACAATTAGGCTATGTCGAAGGCCTTCGGGCGGCCTGAAAACATCGACATGGGTTGGCCACTAACCTATCCACCAAGCCGCACTGGGCCCTCGTGGTGGATTATGGCAACAAAAAAATAGGCTGATTATGATTATGAATACTGTTTCATTATATAGGTAATGAAAATACATACATAACTCTAAATTTCATACAATATGGTACTCTTATGTAACAGTAAGCAATTTCTACTATCCAAAAAGAAAAGGAGTATGCAGATCGACGGAGGCGGTGGAAGATGTTATTTTTATTCTTAATTAAAGGGCTTGGTCGCTGATGCGATTATGCCGCCCTGGTTATTACAACAAAATAATGATAAACTAATAACTAATTGTGCTCTTACTTACTAGCAAATAAAGTTTTTTGGCATCTTCAGATAATGGATCTGATAGTATACTATTACAGCTGCCTACTAACGATGAATTCACACTAGAATTAGTCCTTTCTGCTGAGTTCTGGACACAGACCATCAAAATATGGTACACGTCATCGATAACATCACAAGTCAAACAGTTACGGGAAGTAGTTTTTCGTATTAAATATGAAAATGTATTGCATGGAATGTGTCCAGATCTGAGTCTTAACGCGGTTACAATATCGCGTCTACACAATAGACTGTTATCTATGTGCCATCTACACAAGAGACTGTTATCTATGTGCCATCTACACAAGAGACTGTTATCTATGTGCCATCTACACAATAGACTGTTATCTATGTGCCATCCACACAATAGACTGTTATCTATGTGCCATCTACACAAGAGACTGTTATCTATGTGATATCTACATAAGAGACTGTTATCTATGTGCCATCTACACAAGAGACTGTTATCTATGTGCCATCTACACAAGAGACTGTTATCTATGTGCCATCTACACAATAGACAGTTATCTATGTGCCATCTACACAATAGACTGTTATCTATCCAAGTAACCAGCATTGGGTGTGGTTGGATCGAACGGTACCATATACCTTTCTCTTTCGATCTTTCATAAAAATATTCCTTCCAGAGATCATAACAAATTTTTTTCAATCATCATCATCATCATCATTATCAGCCGGAAGACGTCTAACGTATAATGCATCTAACGTACTGTGACGTTACATGCATTATATGGAATACGTTTTATATATGAATAAGTGCGTAGATCAGTTCTGTTAGACTGGTTATCTATATCGCCTAATTATATTTCCTTGATTTAATAATATGGATTATGGAACGAATTTGGTCGTTCTATATTGATATTTTAATGGAATGTATATCTTATGACTGAACGATAGACGTGTTACAGCTGATTTTCGTCTTAGGATAAATTATATTATTTCCTTTAAACTTATATAATTTACAAAATATTTAACCTTATTACTTGATACTTACACTTTTTAAGATTTTCACAATGTTAGAAATTAATTATTCACTCTTGAATAAACTAGAATTGGAATATGAGGTTGCTATTCGTTCTGAGAAACCAGCAAATAACGTTTCGGATCTTAAAACACAATTGGAAAGATTAGTTAAAAATAAGCCAGCTGAATCAGTTCTGTCGTCAGTTTTTCCAATTGCAGTCGATTTGTCTCAGTTATGGAATACTTTAATTTATATTGAAGAAAAAATAAACATCACTACCGGAATAACAGATAAACAAGTCAAAAAGAAAATAGAAACTTTTCTTAATCATACTAGATTGAGACTAGATAGAATTGACATGATCGGTATGGATGATAATAATTTACGAATTAAGTATAAGGAGCCGAGAGAAAAATATACTGAACTAAAAAAAGTTTTTGAATCTTTTCAAAGTACTACTCCATTATTAGTTGATGACAATCAACAAGAGAGGTCACTCAATACGACCTTCGAATTACCCGATGATACTCAGGGTTGTTCCAACAATAATGACAGAGTCTTGGAACATAAGACTTCTGAAATTAAATCAGACAAAAAACTCGTAACTTTATCAGAAGATGTTCTTCTTTCTTTGATTGATACAGTTAAAAGTAAAACTAGTTTATATTCAACTGATATCGCTAGGGATATAAAAGCTTCTTACATGTATAATGGTAAAACATGTCCTAGATCGTTTTTACAAAAGTTAGAAGAGTTTAGAATTACGAAGAATTTAAGTGAAACTATATTACTTCAACATGCGTTTGACATTTTCAAAGGTGATGCATTACATTGGTTCAGATTTAAATACGAACTAAATAATGACCTTACATGGACTGACATTAAATATCAGCTAGTTAAAGACTTCGGAATATTTGATTATGACTATAAATTATTAGAAGCTATTAGGAATAGAACTCAGGGTGAAGACGAATCTATTATAATTTATATTTCTAAAATGTCAGGAATGTTTTCACGTTTAACTAAGAAACTTTCTGAATCTGATAAAATGGAGATTCTCCTTCATAATATTCGACCATGTTATTCACTTTTTGTGACACTCAAAGAAATAAATGATATTAATTCTTTGGTTTCATGCTGTCAATCTTTTGAGAATTGTATGGCTAGGAATAAAGATTTTCGCGAGCCTTCTATGTATGAAAATTCATGCGCACAAGAATTTGGCTACAGACCGATAAATGATGCACATTATAATAATTTTTATAATACAATTGCTTCTTTTGATAATAAATTGCCTTTACCCAATCAACATCAACAACAACAACAACCATTTAATTCAAACAATAATTATGGTGGTTTTAATAATAAAAAAAGAAATACTTATCCGAATACTAGTACGGGACAAATTTCTCATAATACTAATATACCATCAACTTCAAATCATTATAATACTGGTAAGACATTTAATAATTCGAATTATTTAGCTATTCAAAATTCGAATGATAATTCCGAATGGAGAAGTCCGGACACTTCGTTTCAGAGACAATTATTTTGCACGAGTTGCCGTATTTATGGACATGAATTTCAACATTGTCGAAGACAGAAATTGATTTGTTTTAATTGCGGATTACAAGGATTTAAAACTTTTAATTGCCCTAGGTGTAACAACAATTTACAAAACTTTTCAAATCAAAAAAAACTAAACTATGACTTGAATAATTGTGTGGTTACAAACCAAAGTAACAATTTTGATATATCTTCTGTATTCTTCAATGAAGAAAACGACGGTAACCGTCCTTTTTTAAATGTAAAAGTTAATAACCATCAATTTGTAGGTCTTTTAGACTCAGGTAGTTCTATAACGTTACTTGGCAATAATAGTTATTTAAAGTTGACCAAATTAGGGTTTCAATTATTCAAGTCACCTATACAAGTTCATAATGCAAATAAACAAAAATCTTATTCAATTGGATATTTTAATCTTCCTTTTGAATTAAATAATGAAATACATACTATTAAAGTTCACGTTTTTCCTGATTTACATCCGTCTCTTATTCTTGGGTGGGATTTCTGGAAAAAAATTAATTTATGTCCAAGTATTCTTTCTACTCAGAATACATTGAATGTTGATAATGTAGCGGTTCTTAATAATGATAAGAAGATTCTTTCATATAATCATCTTTCTAGTCAAGAAAGAGAGATTGCTTTTAATATGATTAACTGTTTTGAGAATATTTCTTTTGAAAAGAAAGGTTCTTTGGGAAGAACTAACTTAGTTTGTCATAGAATTGATACGGGTAATGCTCTACCAATTAAACAACGTTGTTATAGACTTTCACCAGAGAAACAAAGAGCCTTAATCAACGAAGTTGATAAAATGCTTGAACTTGAAGTAATTGAAAATTGCGAAAGCCCTTGGCTTTCTCCAGTTATTATTACCCCTAAAAAGAATGGAGAATGGCGATTTTGCGTAGACAGTAGGAAACTTAATTCAGTTACACGACATGATGCTTATAGTCTGCCTTTAGTTAATGAAATCCTTGATAATCTTAAAGATGCTAAATATCTTTCTAGTATTGATATTGCAAAAGCCTTTTGGGAAATTCCTTTACATCCTCAAGATCGTGATAAGACCGCTTTTTACGTACCTGGTAGAGGCATGTATCGTTTTGTAGTTATGCCATTTGGCTTAACTAATGCACCTGCAACACAACAGAGACTAATGGATACTTTATTTACTCCAGACTTTGACAATAAAGTATTTTGTTATCTCGATGACATAATAATTATAAGTAAAACATTTGACGAGCATATTTCTCTTCTTTCTAAAGTTTTTAACAAACTTTCTTTTGCGGGCCTTACTATTAACTTTGAAAAAAGTCAATTCTTCAGACAACAACTTAAATATCTTGGATATGTTATTGATGAAAATGGTTTGCGTGCTGACCCTGATAAAATTAAGGCTATTCTAGATTATCCTGTTCCTACGACAAAGAAAGAAGTAAGGAAATTTTTAGGAACTTGTGGTTGGTTTCGTCGTTTTATTCCCAACTTCAGTTCAATAGCTTCACCTCTTAGCAAGCTGACATCTTCGGGTAAAAATGCACCGAAGTTTACTTGGAATTCTAATGCTGATGCCGCTTTTTCTAAACTAAAAGAATGTTTAGTATCCACTCCAATTTTAGCTTGTCCAGATTTTGATTTTCCATTCTTGGTTCATTGTGATGCTTCTAATTTTGGTATTGGAGCAATGTTAACACAAGAAAAAGACAATGTAGAACATGTGATTGCGTATATGAGTAAAACTCTTAACAAACATGAACAAAATTACTCCACTACTGAACGGGAAACATTAGCTGTTATCGAAGCGCTTGAACATTGGCGTTGTTATTTAGATAATGGAAAAACATTTACAGTACTCACAGATCACTCTGCATTAAAGTGGTTCGTGAGTTTATCTAATCCGTCCGGTAGATTAGCACGTTGGACACTTCGTTTATCCTGTTTTAACTTTGAAATTAAACATAAGAAAGGTAAAGATAATGTTGTTCCAGATTTTCTTTCACGTAGTAAACTTTTAAATAATGAAACAATTGATTCAGTTGAGCCTATAAGTCATGTTCCAACACAATTAGAAAAATATAATAAGATTGTTTCTGATTGTCGTGATAATCCTGATGCTTATCCGAATTATAAGATTGTTGATAACAAAATATACCGATATTTCAAATGCAAAAATAGTTTAAATGATGACTTTGCTTGGAAAGAAATTCCTAACCCAAATGAAAGGATTGATATTATTAAAAATAATCATGGTGGTAATGGAAATCCACATCACGGAATATTTAAAACACACAAAAAGATCTCTTTAAATTATTCTTGGTCAGGAATGTTTAGAGATATATCAAGATACATTTCCACATGTGAAACATGTCTTGCTTATAAACATTCTAATCATGCTCCATATGGATTAATGGGTAAACCTAAATTATGCTCTAGACCTTTTCAAATGATTTCACTAGATTTAATGGGTCCCTTACCAATGACAAGACGAAGAAACCAATATATCTTAGTTGTGAATTGTTGTTTTTCGAAATACAGTCTAATATTTCCACTCAAACGTGCATTAGCATCCAATATAGTACAAATATTAGAAAATTTTGTATTTCTGGTTCATGGTATACCACAGACTATAATAATGGATAATGGTGTACAATTTAAATCGCAAGAATTCCAAAATTTACTTAATAGATATAAAGTCCAACATATGTTCTTTTCTCCACATTATTGCCCACAAATTAATCCAACAGAAAGGTACAATAGAACCATTATTTCCATATTAGCTCCTATGGTTGGTGATGATCACAGAACTTGGGATGATCATCTAGCACAAGTTCAATTTGCTATGAATAGTGTAGTAAATGTCACAACTGGATTTTCACCAGCTTTCTTAGTATATGGTAGAGAACTAGTTTCATGTGGAAGCGTTTATACAAGTTGTGATAATTTAGACGAAATAATTTTTCTGCCTCGTGACAACTATGCTAACAATATCGGTTTGTTAGCTAACATTTTCAATAAAGTTGAACACACATACAAAAAATTCTAAATATTATGATACACGTCGTGCTTGCCACGAGTATAATGTGGGCGACGTTGTATGGCGTAGAAATTTTGCTTTAAGTAATGCTGGTACTTATTTTTCTGCGAAATTCTGTCCAAAATTTATAAAGTCAAAAATTGTTGATAAACTTTCGCCATTGTATATATATTAGAAGATACTAACGGCAATAGAACCAAGTGGCATATTAAAGATTTAAAATAGTTTTCTTTAATTTTCTGAATAATGATCCGAATTCAATTACATTTTAATTAGTATTTTTAATTAGTTTTAATTAGTATTTAGTTTATGTAATTTTTGTCATTTGGCTCGAATTTATGATTATGTTTTTCATTTTGCTTGTTGGCGCTAAAATATTTTGTTTTTCTAATAAATGAATAGGTATGGTTCCATATTATATTTTTTTATGAATATTTTATTGTTTTAGTATTCATCTTTAATTATTATTGTTCAATATCACGTTTCAAAATATTTTTTTAATTATCTATGTTATTTGGTTTTCAATTCAAAATTTATAATGCTATTTAACAATTCTTTATGCTGCTAGTTAGGGTTTTAGACTATTTTAATACAGGATAATATTGTATATCATTCACGTCATTCGCCTCATTTATTTCAAACTTGGGTTCTTTAGGCATTTTTTTTTAAAAACATATTAGCTTTTATTTTAATTTCATCTTGTTAATAGTCATTATTAGGTTAATTTCATTAGGATAGATTAGGTTTAGGTTTGACGAGAATGTCTGCCTAATATATGCCTATACTGTATAATTTGATTCATTTCTAGGGATGGTGTACCCAGAAATGCATTGTAAATAATTGATGCTTCGTCTTATGTGTCAAGTGATGTACCTTGGCATATACTATATTTTTTTTGAATAAATATGGTTCAATATGCCTGAATAGGGCAAAGTTCTTAGAAAGAGAACAATTGAAATACTAATACTTATATTTCAAGGGATGGTGTACCCTAAATAATAATTTTATTATATGAATTCATATGGTTCAGTATGCCTGAATAGGGCAAAGTTCTTAGAAAGAGAACAATTGAAATACTAATACTTATATTTCAAGAGATGGTGTACCCTGAAATAATAATTTTATTATATGAACTCAATATGGTTCAATATGCCTGAATAGGGCAAAGTTCTTTAAAATAGAACAATTAAATAAGGCCGACTCTTTCAATAAGGTTTAAGGTCATGTAAAGTTATAAATATATTTTTAAAAAGAGCAGTTGACCGACTCTTTAAATAAGCTCATAAGGTCATGTAAAGTTGTAAATATA
This sequence comes from Selenia dentaria, assembly GCA_917880725.1. NCBI lineage: Eukaryota > Metazoa > Arthropoda > Insecta > Lepidoptera > Geometridae > Selenia > Selenia dentaria. The sequence goes on along the minus strand of OU862890.1, from coordinate 33,134,216 downwards.
TATATTTTTTTTATTATGAAGATATGCCGACTCTTTGAAAAAGGTTTAAGGTTGTATACTTTTTAAATAGAAAAGTTACGCCGACTCTTTGAAAAGGTTTAAGGTTATATACTTTCAATTAGAGCAGTTGACCGACTCTTTAAATAAGCTCATAAGGTCATGTTAATTTGTAAATATATATATTTTTTTTGATTATGAAGATATGCCGACTCTTTGAAAAAGGTTTAAGGTTGTATACTTTTTAAATAGAAAAGTTACGCCGACTCTTTGAAAAGGTTTAAGGTTATATACTTTCAATTAGAGCAGTTGACCGACTCTTTAAATAAGCTCATAAGGTCGTATAAAATTGTACATAATATTTTTATGAGGTTTTAATTTGTGGTGCAGTTGACCAACACCCTATAAAAATAAGCTCACAAGGTCATTCTGGAACATGATCTTATTTTGAGTTTGGACCATTGAACTATAATAGCCGTGAGTCCAAATTCATACTTATATCTGGGGTGTGAATGTTGTGATTGGTGGTATGAGTGATGATTGAGTTTGAGGGGTGAGATATGTTCCATAACCTCAAAATTTTTCACTGCGTTAAAAATTTTTCTTTGGTTAGGGGGATAATGTAATATAATTTCATGATCATACTTCATTACATTAAATACTTATTTTGTATATTTAAAAACTATTTCTTGATTAACATAAAATGTGACAAACTTTAAAAAAGGAGAACCATGATAGATTGATAGAATAGAGACGTCAGGGATTTTTCATTTTTTTTGATTTGGATTTTGGGAGAGAGAGTATTGGATCACGGATACGTCCGATTAAAAAAAGATTATAGGAAGATTCCAATTTGATGAGCCGAGATACGAAATAATTATATTCCCTGGAAACCTTAGTTGACGGTGAGGTGTTGAAGTTGGTGAAATAGTGATTTGCACCCGACGAGTCACTCTCGATATCGTCAATTACATTCCTGAAGTCAAGACTTGGAAAGATATTTTCATATGTATTAATCAATAACAAATCGAGGGTGTTGGTTTGATAAATACTCTCGCCCTGATATATAAAACAAGTTATTGGGGTATCCCGTGTTCTCTGAGCTCAGAACTGAAGCCTTCGATAAAGCAAGAAGCTAACTGGAACCTTTGATGAAACGTGTGTGTGTGGACTTGTGGTGAAGTGTTATCCGCCAGGTCATGTAATACTTATTATTATAACTTTATTTATATTTCTGATGTTCCTTTTTATTTTTTAATTAGCTAGCTAGGCCTACATTACATTACACGATCACACGACAGAATGTGATTCCGAAGGGAGGTCACGACCCTCATCACTGAGGAATACGACGCAAGGAGGAGGATTACTACTGTAACTGTACTGCCGTGCGATTCTGTAATGATTCGTCGACGAGCTCACCGATGTCAAATACTTTATGAGATATCGCCCTTGTAAATAAGGCTGTTTTTCCAACGTTTCTTGTCCTCTCGTCATTTGTTTCACGGATGTTGTCAAAGTAGCAACGATGTTTGATCTTAGAGAATCGCACGGCAGTTCGCCCTCATAAGAGCGTCTGCCGCACCTAACTTTACATGCATCTTTGAGTTGGCTTAGACTTTGACTTGATACGAATCATGTCTAGAAAAAATTCTATTGACTATTCCATCAAGAAGACATTCTGCCTTTGAGTAGTAGTGTGCCACCACTGCTGTGTTAAAGTTTGTATTCATATTCATATTCATATCATTTATTGCATCATACATGTTACAGGGATCTTTAATATTACATTACTGAGTCATATATGTACCCAATTCAGGGCATTGCAATATGAGTAGAAGCGGACCGATATATTATTACTTTTTTCGTCAAAATGTATCCTTAAAAAATTCGTCTAAACTATAAGAATTTCTAGTAAGTAATAGCGTCTTAAGTTTACTTCCAAACATTTGGTCTTTGTCTTGAGCTTTTATCATATCCGGAATTTTATTATAAGTTTTTACAGTCATGATGTTAGGGCCAGAACTGTGTATTTTTAATCTTGAAGAGGGCAGTATTAAATTATGTTTTTGTAACGTCGCGGTTGGTAAATTTTTTTGTCAACAAATATAGGGTATTTTCTGACGAATTTGCAAAGTTCTTAGGTGTAAATTGATGTAAATGTCAGTATGTTGATTTTGAAAAAATGAGGTTTGCAACTATCTGGTTCTTAAATGTTACTTAATATACGTATACATTTTTTTTGCATAATGAAGATATGATGTGCGTCAACACTGTTACCCCATAGTACGAGTATAACGCCGTATCGCAACCAGGCTTCTGCATGAGCGTAGTAAGCAGACAGTGCCGTTTTCGTGTCTGTTACTTTTTTTAATTCACGTAGTGCATATGTGAAGATAGACAATTTATGTTTTATGTTTTTTTATATGGCTCTTCCAGTTAATATGCGTGTCAATATCTATTCCCAGTAATGTAAAAGTTTCGACGCATTCAATTTTTGTGTTATTATAATAGAAATATATGTCAAGGGGTTGTTTTTGAAATGGCCTAAATTATATAATTTTTGTTTTTGAAAAGTTAATTTCGAGGATATAGTCCGACAGCCAATTTACGGTACTACGGAAGGCACTGTATCGAGTGTAATCGCTAGGCGGATGATATTCAATAACGAATGCTTAGGTGTAACGTGCACAATGCACATGCGATTCCATACTGAGCGGAACTTTTTTCTATGGTATAGGTTGGTAAATGAGGAAGCGGCTCACCTGTTGGTAAGTGTACCGTCGCCCACGGAAATCCGCAATACCAGAAGTCTCGAAGGTACGTTGCTGATCTTTGAGGAAGGAAGATAGGTAGGAAGAGATAGAACAGGGGAAGGAGGAGAGGAAGGGGGAAGAACAGGGTAATGGCAGGAGGGGGGAATCGAGCCTCCAGATCCACCCACAAACCGACTGAAAACTAATAGCAAGCTATGTTACTTCACGTCGGTGTTATGTGGGAGTGTGGTACTTCCCCGTTCGTGCCGGCCCAATCGGCTGTGGGGTTACAGCGTGGCACTACCACCGAAAAAAGTATAATTTGTCACAACGTGTCGTATTCAGCGGGTTTTTGTGCACTGCAACTGTTATGGGGGCAGGTGTGCTGTTTAACATAAATGACGTGTTTGTCTCGTCGAGTGATGGTTTGTACATGTCTCCTGTAGACCAGTGGAGCGAGGACTCGGGAGGGGACGGATTTAAAGAATATTTCCTCCACCACCGTCGGGATACGAGTCGTAAGAGAAAGCATAATGTTTACCATCAGGCGCACGACTTGCATGTCACACAATAGCATTGAAAATATTTGAGTTGGGGATTGATAGAATGAATGGAATGAAGATGTATATGCAATTGATTCATATGCATATAAATAACCCATGTATGCGCTACATATCCGGCTCGCGTTCGTTTGAATGAAATGCATCCAAAGTTGTCTGTGCAGCAAACAAGTGATGAATAGTTTGAACAATTTATTAAGTTCGCCCGTTGGCGCACATCGCTGGAAATAGAGTTTGATGGAGGTAGAACGGCTAATTTCTTTAAATTACTCTCTGGCACTGTCTGGGGACGTGGCTGACGGTTCCAAACAGCTCGCTTAAGAGCATCCCACCGCGTGCTCTATTGGGTTTAAGTCAGGCGAGCCGGCAGGCCAGCCTAACCTTGTGATTTCGTATTCTCGGAGAGCAGCATTGACTCGTTGAGCTCGATGGGCGGGCACATTATCATCGACCAGTACAAATTGGTGCCCATGGTTTACTCGGAATGGCCTGACAATTCCATCAATAGCAATTTAAAAGACAAAGAAATCGTAATATAATCTGCTGTAACAAAAAAGGTTTAGATTTTTCTAAGTGTTCGCAAACTTCTTTGATGTTTGTATGTATAAAATGGGACACAGATTGTCAGAAGACGCGGGTTCGAGAATGTGAATTTTTCTCTCTAAAATTACATGTTTGGTATCGCTAAGCAGGCGTTAGTGCTTTTAAAATCATAATAGTTGTAAAAATTAATATAATAAATCACAAATAATGATCAAAGTCTTGTTTATTTGATTGTTTCCTTCTTCTTAGTTATTTCAAACGCTTAAGAGGATTGCATAGATAGTACTTTCCATGCTAAAAGAAAAAACTCTTTTCTACCTCTTAACATTGTCCGATGTCAGACATTGATGACATTGTTTACTATGCCCGTACGTTTTGATTTTTTCAGTTTTTTTAAGTTCTAAAAAAGGAAATTTATAGTACTTTAAAATACTGAAAAAATCAAAACGTACGGACATAGTAAACAATGTCATAATACCATGAAAAAAAATCACTGAAATCGGACAATGTTAAGAGGTAGAAAAGAGTTTTCTCTTTTAGTATGGAAAGTACTAGTTATGCAATCCTCTTAATAATTCGTTTTTTTTTCTCAGCAGGGCTATTATGTATCCCAGTTGCTAACAAATGTTGATTGAAATCGAAAAAAATGGCGCCTCTATGTCAGTTTTGTCAGCTGCAGTCATCAACTTTCTAACATTTTTGCTTACTGGAGTTGTCATAACTGACATAGAGCGGCCATTTTTCAAGATTTCAATCAACATTCGTTAGCAACTGAGATACATAATAGCCCTGCTGTAGGGCTATTATGTATCTAACTTCATGGCAATTTTTAGCAACCATGTTATCTATTTTAAATAGGATAACTCGTATACATCTAATCGAGTAAACTACTAATTTACCAATAATCGCTCGAACTCGTACATTGCTGTGTTGCAAGTGTTCGATGGAGGACGTCGCTTTACATGTACACTCTTGAAATTATTTATTCTGATTCTTGTTCTATTTTGGTGTATAATTTATACTTGCTGGTGTAAACACTTCAAAACTTCTACTACTAACTAAATACCTTTTTGAAGATGAAAGAATATATAGTGAGGTGAGTGCTTATACTTATCATTATCTACTTACATACTCGTACATTTTGTAAAATTAACCCACAACATAGTGTTTAACATTAGCACAACATAATATATTATCTCTGAATTAATATATTCACAAGTTTGTGATCCTTGAATTATTTATGATATGCAGTGACAGAGTTACGCCTGCCCATTATGTACAGTTGCAGTGTCAAGTCACTGTCTTCGTCACTTGGAAATATTTCTTAAATCTCATTCGCCCAGATATTTCACCAATTACAGTGCCCTCCAAACGCAGTAGTATATTGCACGTTTCAACTTTTTTGGGACAGAATATATATGAAACTGCAGTAATAGGGCTGATTAAGACGGACTCATACTAAGAGGCCTACCACGAAGAAGCTTAATATGCAAACTATAAAGCTCGTCTGTTAGGTACGTATGGCTCTGACCGCTGAGCATAAGAAACAATATCGATAAAAATTTAAATTATAAATATGTATTATATTTTTTGCGTGCTTCTGGTTATACTACATGTTTTCATATTTCCACACTCGATAAAGGTGATAACTTTATGCTCTGTAAGCCAGCTATACACTCTTTTATTTGAGTTTCTATACTACTTCACCCTATTATCACATGCTCTATACCTTGCATATTCAATTTCGCCGAGCAACTTCAAAATCTAAGATACGATCCCTATCCACCGATTATGTATCGTACACGTGTGTTTATATATATACATATATATAAATTTATATGTAATTATATTTAATAACTTTTTTAGCATTAGTGAAGAAGGATGGTGGCGTGAGACCTATCGCGGTCGGTACAGTTTTTCGCCGTCTGACCGCCAAACTAGGTTGCCGCGCTGTCAAAGAAAGTATGGCCAGCCTTTTGCAGCCGAACCAATTGGGATTCGGCACTCGCCTAGGCTGTGAAGCGGCTATTCACGCCACGCGAGCTTTTTTGATGAATCCTGAAAACGAGGGTAATATTTTGCTCAAGCTCGACATTCGCAACGCGTTCAACTCTTTGGAGAGAGACGTTCTATTGAGTGAGGCTAAGGAAAAAATACCTTCTCTCTACCCCTTCCTTCATCAGGTATACAAATTTCCTTCTTATCTCTTTTTTGGCAATAAACTAATTCTTTCACAAGTGGAAGCCCAGCATCCGCTTGGGCCACTCGTTTTTAGCTTGGCCATTCATAAAGTGATCATCGACCTCAAATCAACTTTGAACGTGTGGTATCTCGACGATGGCATTATTGGGGGTAAGCCGGAAGATGTGTTTCAGGATCTTGAGGTCCTCATCCCGCGCCTTAGAGCCCTGGGTCTGGAGGTGAATCCCTCGAAGTGCGAATTTTTCCCCTGCAGCGTTGAGTCTCGTACACACTTCACTCGTTTCGGCACTATATTACCTGGCCTCAAGGAACTTTCCTCGTCTGATTTCAACCCTTTAGGTTCTACAATTTTTCTTGGTGCAGTTCCAGAGGCCATTAATTAAGAATTAAGCTTCTCCTTACAGCTCATGAACGCCTCAAAGATCTTTCATCACACGTTGCGATTGTCTTGATACGTATGTGTTTTGCTGTCCCGAAAATAAGTTACCTGTTATGAACCACTCCAACCTGGCTTTGTCCTGAAGAGGTTTGTTCTTTTGACAGAGCCTTAAACTCGGTCCTGAACGTGTCCCTAGACGAACCTCAATGGAGTCAGGCAGCTCTACCGATCCGGAATGGAGGTCTCGGAATACGTTGCGCACGGGATGTGGGCCTGCCAGCTTTTCTGGCGTCGGCGCATGGGGTTGCGAACCTTGTCACTGTCTTACTAAGTTCCAATGGTGATAGGGTGAGTATACCGTTTGTGTCAGACGCTGTTTCAGCTTGGTCGGCCCTCAACCCGGGTGCGACGACCCCAGTAGCAACTCACGTTCAGCGAGCGTGGGATGATGTTTCGATGAAGCGGATCCAAGGCAAGCTGATACGGCTAGACTGCGGGCTGTGTCGCAGACAGAATCTGGAGCATGGTTGCATGCGCTGCCTTCACCTCACCTGGGCACCTTACTTGACGACGACTCTCTTCGTGTGGCGGTGGCCCTCCGCCTAGGCTGCAAGGTGTGTGAACCTCACAGATGCACCTGCGGATCCATGGTGGATGTGGTGGTGGTGGACCAATGGTCATCATGCACTGAGTTGTCGTCGTTGCACAGGGAGGTTTCCACGACACCATGCTCTCAATGACATAGTCCGTAGAGCCCTTGTATCAGCAAACGTCCCTTGCGTGCTTGAGCCTCCAGGTCTGAGCAGATCTGACGGTAAGCGGCCTGACGGGCTGACCTTGGTGCCGTGGAAGAACGGCAAGTGCCTGATTTGGGACGCTACTTGCGTCAGCACTGTTGCCCTCAGCTACCTGACTCGCACCGTCAACTCCCCGTCAGCAGCTGCGGAAGACGCCAGCATTAATAAGAGACTTAAGTACGCTGCCTTGGAGCTGCTTTACCATTTTGTGCCCGTGGCTGTGGAGACCATGGGCCGTTGGGGCGCTGAGGCTAAGAGCTTTGTGGGAGAGTTAGGTCGAAGACTCTGTGACATCACCGTTGACTCCCGCTCCGGTTCGTTGCTGGTGCAAAGGATGGCCATAGCTATTCAGGGCGGGAACGCAGCTAGTGTAATGGGCACCTTTCCACCGGGAGTGGACAGGGGCGGGTTATCTAATTTTGACTAGAAGGTTAATCTAGCCTATGTAATTTATTTTATATTTTTAATGTGTAATTGTAATTGACTATGTTATGAAATTAAAATTTGTTAAATTTAATTATAATTTAATAACGTGTAATAATGTATTTTTTTCAGAATCCGAAGAAACCGCCAATATAACTCTACATGTCAGTTAAACCATCACATTTGTCTATAACTACTATGCGGCTGAAAACCTCCCGAAAAAGTCTGGCGAGCAACGAAACTGGATAAAGTGAAGGAAGGACAAGTTATACAGATTAAATAAATACATTTTATTAAGTTTAGTAAATAAACTATTTATTATTATCAATTAATTATTTATGTTTTAACTGACGTTGCTGAAAGTACCGAGTAAACAGGCTGCAGTTACCCAATGCCCAATGCATTGGGTAATTGCAAAGAATACCAACTAACGTGGCTGAAACTACCGAGTAAATCGGCTGTATTTACCGTATACATTAGTTAAGAATACCAACTAAAGTTGCTGAAACTACCGAGTAAATAGGCTGCAGTTACCCTTTACATTGGTTAAGAATACCAACTAACGTTGCTAAAACTACCGAGTAAATGCAGCCTTACCGTAGACATCGGTTAAGAATACCAACTAACGTTTCTGAAAGTACTAAGTGAACCGGCTGCATTTACCCTATACATTAGTTAGGAATACTAACTAACTTTGCTGAAACTACCGTTTAAACTCAGTTGTAGGTACAAAATGAAATTGGCTAAGATAGCCAACTTTACCGGTTATTGATAAGGAAGTAATTTTAATCAACTTACATGGTTAATTAAATAAGCCAACTTTGCAATAATTACTTACTTAAAGTAATTATTGCAAAGTTGGCTTATTTATTTTTAACTGTCAACTTTGCAGGTGCTATATTAACAAACACGCTTGGTTATTTTTAGCAGTATTTTATTTATTTTTAACCGATACGTTTTTTCAGTGTGCCGTCCGTCTGTCACCAGGCTGTATCTCATGAACCGTGACAGTTAGACAGTTGAAATTTTCACATTTGATTTATTTATATTGCCTATATTACAATAAAAACTAAAAAATGGCCTATATCTATAAAAACAGCAAAAAAACAAGCCTGTTTGGGAGATTTATAGATACGGAACGGTACGGAACTATTCATGCGTGAGTCCGACTCGCTCTTAGCTGTTTTTTACACTATAGCAAAATGTGGGGAACATTTTCATACAGTCATTATTATCAATTTATAAATTATATATATTTTTATACGGTATTGCGACGTAAAGCAGCGACTCACTGAAACACTTTTCCGGTACAATGAAATACTTTTCGTAGAAAATACTCGCGTTTCCAACACACGAATTATACGAATATTACACGAATATTTTCCTAAGTATCAACGGTTTTGCCTTTATCGGGCATACAATATTCATATTCTTAAATTATATATTTTATTAAACTGTACATAGTAACATTATTCCATCTTAAAACTAGAAGTAAAAGTCAATAAATAAAGTCAAAAGTCAAATATGTTGTGAATGTCAATGTTATGTGAATGAAAAAAAAAATACCGTAGGTAATGTCATTTATATTTAATTAGGAGGGTATACGATATTTACTCTTTGATTGTACAATATCACTTAGAAGTCAACAAATTGAACAATTTCCTTATTTATGTTATCTGATTTCAGTAGGTAATGATTTAGGCAAATGATTATATATTTTTAATCCCATTGTAAATACACTTTATTAAATCAGTGCCAGTCGATGACTAGGCACGCACATTCTATACTCGTTGCGTTTACTTTTGTGAGGCATAACGCGCAAATGTTTAAAAACTGATGCGCATTATTTCGAATGAATAATACTGTTTCTGCGAAGCGCTCGTAGTGGAGCTTGACTTGACGATCTTAACCGCGATCAACAAGTTAAGCAACGCTGCGGTCAGGAGTTGGATGGGTGTGTGCTAGTGGCATTATTCAACTGAGCGCTTCCGTGCTTCGGAGGGCACGTTAAGCCGTCGGTCCCGGTTGTTTGTCTTAGGACAATTAGGCTATGTCGAAGGCCTTCGGGCGGCCTGAAAACATCGACATGGGTTGGCCACTAACCTATCCACCAAGCCGCACTGGGCCCTCGTGGTGGATTATGGCAACAAAAAAATAGGCTGATTATGATTATGAATACTGTTTCATTATATAGGTAATGAAAATACATACATAACTCTAAATTTCATACAATATGGTACTCTTATGTAACAGTAAGCAATTTCTACTATCCAAAAAGAAAAGGAGTATGCAGATCGACGGAGGCGGTGGAAGATGTTATTTTTATTCTTAATTAAAGGGCTTGGTCGCTGATGCGATTATGCCGCCCTGGTTATTACAACAAAATAATGATAAACTAATAACTAATTGTGCTCTTACTTACTAGCAAATAAAGTTTTTTGGCATCTTCAGATAATGGATCTGATAGTATACTATTACAGCTGCCTACTAACGATGAATTCACACTAGAATTAGTCCTTTCTGCTGAGTTCTGGACACAGACCATCAAAATATGGTACACGTCATCGATAACATCACAAGTCAAACAGTTACGGGAAGTAGTTTTTCGTATTAAATATGAAAATGTATTGCATGGAATGTGTCCAGATCTGAGTCTTAACGCGGTTACAATATCGCGTCTACACAATAGACTGTTATCTATGTGCCATCTACACAAGAGACTGTTATCTATGTGCCATCTACACAAGAGACTGTTATCTATGTGCCATCTACACAATAGACTGTTATCTATGTGCCATCCACACAATAGACTGTTATCTATGTGCCATCTACACAAGAGACTGTTATCTATGTGATATCTACATAAGAGACTGTTATCTATGTGCCATCTACACAAGAGACTGTTATCTATGTGCCATCTACACAAGAGACTGTTATCTATGTGCCATCTACACAATAGACAGTTATCTATGTGCCATCTACACAATAGACTGTTATCTATCCAAGTAACCAGCATTGGGTGTGGTTGGATCGAACGGTACCATATACCTTTCTCTTTCGATCTTTCATAAAAATATTCCTTCCAGAGATCATAACAAATTTTTTTCAATCATCATCATCATCATCATTATCAGCCGGAAGACGTCCTCTGCTGAACATAAGCCTCCCCCATAGAACGCCACTTGGACCGGCTACTCGCTTCCTGCATCCAGCGATTCCCCGCGGTATTTATGAGGTCGTCAGTCCACCTGAGGTTTTTTCAATAAGGGTATGTAATTTTGGAAAGAGGGGGTATATGCACAATCAATACCATCAGAAATTGCTTGCTTGGCTAAGATATCAGTGAAAGATGATAAAGTATCTAAAACTGAGTAGTAAATACATTCTGATTAATGATTTCACTATAGTCATTTATTTTCTGCGCGTTCGTCTCTATACCGGGGAACGAGACTATTTACAATCCATTAAGTACTTCAACTTAGCTGTACTTGTTTAACTGCTTTACATAAAACACTTTAACGTACATATTAATAGAGTCGATAATACTTTGGCAAGGAACAAATGGTTAAGTTAACAGTATGAAGTGTCTTAAACAAGACAATTTAAACTAACACCTAGACTTAGGTGTGCGGATTTATGACGGTAACTTGGAGGGTATTTCGGTGACGTCATTAGATGCTTGTAGGTACTGTTTTAGTGCTCTAGGTATGTTAGAACGGAAATTGCTTGAAAAGCTCACGACCGGTGCCTATATTCTATCTATCACCAGTTGTCCCTACTAGAGATAGGTATTTGACACTATTTGTATGGACGTTATGTCAAATTTCTGTCGGTAGTAAGGATTCTCTATGAGCAAACATCGTTGCATCTTTGACAACATCCGTGAAACAAATGATGATATGACAAGAAACGTTGGAAATACAACAAGGGCGATGTCACATAAAGTATATGACATCGGTGAGCTCGTCGACGAACGCAACGGCGAATCATCAGAGAATCGCACGGCTGGGGATAGATAGATTATTGGCACCGGCCGTTTGTGTCGTTAAAAATGTGTATATCTTGAGCCAATATTTGTGATGCTTCATTTGAGATATATTTTCACTATTTAACTAAGTTTTTGAATTTCGGATTTGTACATTTAGGTCAGACATAAGATACTACTAATAACTACTAGCATCATTTGGCTCTACCCGCGTGTAATGTCTCAGACAAAATTAAAAAAGCCGAGGCAGAATGTTGTGAACAGAGAAGAAAAGCCGGTTTTCTTAATAACATGTGCGTGCATCAGTGCTGCCATGACATTTCAAATTAAATAAAAATAACATCATAATTATAAAAAATAATTATTATTATTATTATTAGTTAAAAAATTATTCATAATTTTAAATTAAATGATAGTTTAAATTCTTATTTTGACCACCTTATAAACGATGTCATGTAGTACATCGTTGTAGAGGGTAATAACTAAAGAACTTTTTAAAAGAAAGCTAAATTCAAAATGGCTTTTAGTTTTTTGTAATGAATTTAAAAGTTGTCACTTTTCATAACATTTTACACAGATTTCCCACTTTGAAAGCTCAGAGGCTTTTTTATATTAACTGTATCAAGTAATAATTTATTTAGAATAATCATACATTGCAGAATACAAGCATAAGTTATTTTGTGGTATTACACCACAAACAAAAAGTTATGACGGTTTAAAGGCAAGATTCCGGGTGATTTAAAAAAAAATAACATATCTAAACTACCGTGACACCTAGGACATAGGGTCTATCGTGAAAACTAGCGCATTACACCCAAAACCCCCCCAAAAATCATGTCGGTCCATGCACCAAATACCCTGTATATTATCCCCAGAAAGACCTACAGTCTAGGCCAAGTCATACATTTCAGTTAAAAGGAAGTGTCCTATAGGTTTCAACACCCTTGTCAAATCGTAAATTACCCGAAGATATGTGACATAGACTTCTGTACTTTTATATCTTAATGTGAAATCTTTTGATCGTGTTACAAGTTTTTTTTTTACAACTGAAAGAGACCGCAGGCCCGAGTGTTCGATTCAAATTTCAACTTGATACCTTTATGCGTTCCTGTGAAAAAGGGTCTTCACTGACAGTTGGAAATAAAGTAATCCTATATGGGTGCCTTTTCCTTTTCAGGTACGGAACCTTAAAAATATCCTGTTACTGTGCTCAGTTGTAAGTGCTTCTAACTTTGTAGTCTGGCAGCTGTACTATAGCTACCATTTTAGGTCCAATGTGTTACCATGTTTTACTTACCTACCCTGAACTCTAAATTGGTTATTGAATTAAAAAAGACATGTGGGGGCAGTCTCTGAGGACTTTCGAGTTTTTATTATATTTTATTTTTATTTTACAAGGATTCCTAACAGATTTTTTACAACACTCAAATAAAAATTATAGATACACTAAGGCCAAGAAAGAAACGAAAACTATTCCATTTATTTTTAAGACACACAATCAACACAATATCTATGACAAAGAGTTTGGTGACGGTGAGGATGACGCGAGTTTCTTGATTTTTCTCCACCCAAAAAGTGCTCAACGAACCCTAAGAATTATTTACATTAAAGGCCTATTTAGACCTGAGCGTTATTCGCTACCGCTATGGGTAGCGAAAAATACCACGCGGATCTCGATGGGTAAATAGTATGAAGTTCCATAACTGCAGCGAAACTTTTACCGCCTAGCGAATAACGCCCAGGTCTGAATATGCTTTAAAAATGTTGAAGGAATTGTGAGAAAAACGCGAACTTGTAGGTTTACCATGTTTAATACTGAGTGCAAGGTCACAGTCACAGACCACACAACGCCATAGATTATATATATATATATATTATGAAACAGATACCTAAGTTTATAATCACATCACACTAATATTATAAAGGCGGTAGTTTGCGAGTGTGTTTGTATGTTTGTTACTACTTCACGCTCAAATGGCCGGACCAATTTTAATGAAATTTGGTATGGAAGTAGATGAAACGCAGGAGTAACATAGGATACTTTTCAGCATCACCATCCATCATCGCACGGGTGGAACCGCGTGGCGCAGTATTAAATAAAAGCCAGACAAGTACGAGACGGACTCTCACAAGTAGATAGTTTCTATCAAATAGAGTTAAGGACACCGGTCGGCACCCAGTTGCAGTCTCACGCAGCGAGTGACGTATTCATTCGCAGTTTCAATACCGACGGTACATAAGGTGCTTTATTTTATTAATAACTAGCTGGTGCTCGCGACTTCGTCTGCGCGAGCGACTTCTTCGCTACTTCGAGTTGCTTATTATCTTCTATAGTGTACTTCTGACTTAGCTATCAGAAACTGACACAAACTTTGACAGTACTGTCTTCATTACGATCTTGTCGTAGGCGGGGATCTTGTTATTTTGTCTATGCTGTGTCCAAGCATATTACGCAATTCCAAACGCGTGATGATGGATGGTGATGACGACAAGTACACTATGTGTTAATCCAGCGCCTCATCTACGTTCATACCAAATTTCATCAAAATTGGTCCCGGCGTTTGAGTGTGAGAGAGTAACAAACATCCATTCCTACATGCATACTCACTAACTTTCGCGTTTATATTAGTAGGATTCCTAATGTTATTATTATGAACTTACAATCACCTCAAATATTGTTTGGTCTCTCATTTTGTAGGATAACTTTGAACTACGAGTATCAGCTATAATTTTTGTGGTTGTGCCACGCTGCAACCCCATAGCCGAATGGGCCGGCACGACCGGAGAAGTACCACACTTCCACATAACACCGACATAACATAGCTTGCTATTGCGTTTCGTCGGATTGTGGTAGGTTCCGGAGGCCCGATTCCTCCCTTCCCCATTCTCCCTCTCCTTCCCCCTCCCCCTCCTCTTCCACCCTCACCCTTTCTATCTCTTCCTTCCTATCATTCCTTCCTCGAAGGATTCCTCGTATTGCGGATGTCCGCGGCGACTGTATCATCAGGTGAGCCGCTTGCTCGTTTGCCAACCTACCGATAAAAAATATATAATAACACACGTTTTGTGGACATTTTGACCAGCTAACTATTACGGCTTCACCAGCTATACATAACATACATAAAGGAATCAAAAAAAAAATAAGACGTGTGGTACTCGGAGACTGCCGTGGTAAAGCTATTGCATAGCTGTTTTTATCAACTTATGCAATTATAATTATTTATCCAATGCCATCTAGACGCGAGTTGCTGAACTAAAGAGACAAGCGTGATATTTAAAAAAGTCATTAAAAGTTCTGCTATTCATCGATAGATGCCAAATCAACTTATGCAATTATAATTATTTAACCAATGCCATCTAGAGGAGAGTTGCTGAACTAAAGAGACAAGCGTGATATTTCAAAAAGTCATTAAAAGTTCTGCTATTCATCGATAGATGGAGTCGGAGTGGGGGGTGTTAGGTTATTTTCGTTACGGAATTCGTGGATTCGGTCTCCATTCGATCACAGATTACTGAATTAACAGATACTTCACTCAGTAGAAAATTTCCAATACCTATTACGATAATTGCCTACTCCCTCGCGTCAACAACCACTGTATGCTAAAATGCGCCTAAATGCTCAAGCGTACAGCAGTGATTGCTTCGCACCGCGCGATTCCACAGTAATCGCAGGGCTGCCTCTTCGATAAAATTAAATTAACATAACTTTTTATCTATGTTATTGAGAACTGTGAATATGTTCTGACTTTTATGTGGCAGTTAAAAATTTTATCATTTATAAAATATTTAACCAACTTAAAAAAAAGGAGGTGATCAGACAAACAGGCCAAACTGAGATGTTTGACTTGTATGGTTTGTAAGTATGTATGTTTGTGCGCGATAATCTCGCGTTTGGCTAAACCGATATCGATGCGGTTTTCAGAAAAGGATTTGTTACATTGAGGAGAACGTTTTAAAATAAGTATAATACTTCTTAGTTTGATGATGATCTTCGGAGATGTTCACTAGAAATGAAAAAAAAGCCTTAAAAAAAGAGAACCGACTTCAAATAAAGCACTAAGCCGTAAGAAATAATTAGTTTTTTTTTATGTTAGTACTAACAGCTGGTAATTACATTGAAAAAGCACCGACATCAAAGAATAAATTATTTCTTACGGTTTAGTGTTTTGAAGTCGGTTCTCTTTTTTAAAGTTTGTTTTATTATATTTGTAAGTTTGTTTTGTTTTATATATTGGTGCTGACTGTGGAAGAAACCTAGATAAAACATAATTATAGACATCAGTGTGTAGGTAAAATAAAAAAATCTTTAAAGTTACACGTGTTTTATTTTTATATAATTTTTTATAAATTTCTTACCTTTTCTAAATTCTCGATTATTAAATTTTAGTGTAGAAAAAATCCTGAATCTAATAAAATGTTTTATGAGATATTGTTTTGGAAAACAAGGGCAGGGAGAATTAAAATGTATGTCATTTAAAATTTCATAAAGAGTACTACCCGGTCTTTGTTTCGTATATTTTTCAAAATTTTTAATGAACATAGTCTCAAGTTCTTTTACATAATTATGAAAAGCATCTGTTGGCACTTTTAACTTTCCGTAAAAAGACGATGTTTTGTTGAATGCTTTAAAATGGATAAACAATCTATTCATAGATTTATTTAAATCGGGAATGTTCTGTAATTCAGCAACAAAGTCAGGACATGTATGCTTTTTGCTACATTTAAAAAGTAAATAACCCGATATATATGTTAAGGCGTTTTCTGTTGGCAAGTCGAAGCGGTAATCAATTTCACCATACGCGTAATACGCGTACGAACGAACAGCACTATTAAAATTGAACGGCGTGCGCGCGCTTCGCTTGCGAAAACCGCACTGAATTTGATCCGCCGGCGGACCGAGACCGCTCGGCTGGGCGGTAGGCACTTATAGCGCGCAAGTACATGGAGTGACGGAGGCCTGATTCGGTAGGAGGGAAACGGACAAGCCGTTACGGGTGGCGTAACAGCTTGTCTCGGTAATGAGGAGGCCCTGTCTACTTAAAAAGTTTTTTTTTTTAACTTTTTTTTATTTTAGGAACTTTTAAACATCGTGCTTATGACAGTCCAATCATAGCCTTACATACAAATTATACACATTTTACACAACATTAACACATTACAAAATTATATCTAAATAAGATAACAAAACTATAAATAAATAACTACCTATATAAGTTAAGTATGATGATGGGTGAAATGATTCATGAACTGAGACGTGCAGGGCTATTATGTATCTCAGTTGCTAACAAATATTGATTAAAATCTTGAAAATTGGCGGCTGTCAGTTCTGTCAACTCCAGTAAACATAAATGTTAGCAAGCTGATGACTGGAGCTGACAAAACTGATATAGAGCCGCCATTTTTCAAGATTTCAATCAACATATGTTAGCAACTAAGATATATAATAGCCCGGCAGGAGTCACTAGTTCATAAATCATTCCAGCTTCACTAGACGTTCTACATGACAAAATATTAAACAACACACCCAAATGTGTTCTATTTACATTAAAATTGTGAAACGTTTTCTGCCTCTCAGCGTGGTTCCGGGCACACTCCATCAATATGTGGTATACGTCTTCAGGTTTATCACTACTTAAAAAGTTAATAATATTTAGTTTCCGTCCCTGAAAATCAAATTAACGAACCTTTTTAAAAACTCCACCGCAAATAAAATATAGGGCAAAATAACATTGACAATCACTTAACGGTTCCCCACACATTCCATCACGCTACCCTTTACTGGTATCGGAGTAACAACACCGAAGTTCATACATCCATCAACTGATACGCATTTATTCAATTTGTCAACATCTCGGCTAATATCATTGGGGTAAAAATGTGTAAACTCTGGCAACACATGATGGATCCTTCTACCATATTGTAAATTGTTTTGTGCAGGCATTGGACAAATCTGTGTAATGATTCGTCGATGCGCCCGTCTACGAGCTCACCGATGTCAATTACTTTATGAAATATCGTTCTTGTACATAAGGTTCTATTCCCAACGTTTCTTGTGGTCTCGTCATTTGTTTCACGGATGGTGTCAAAGATGCAACGATGTTAGCTCTTAGAGAATCACACGGCTGGAACACAGTGGTACTTGTCAAGAGTTGCCAGCCGTCAACACAATTAACTTTTTGGTTCCATGCAAATAAACGGCTTTTAAAAGAGCAGTTCTTAAACCTGGCGTGTGCAATTAATATCTGTGATCAAGCGAAAGTAAATTATGATACAAGCGTGGGTGCATAACATGTATTTATTAAATATCATCGTGTGTAGCTTATTCCTGATGTTTCACAATAGATTTGATGTAGATAAATATTCATCTCTTCTCCACCACCACAACCAGTTAAGATGGTGACCCCGATCACCTTCCTTTGTAAGTATTATACCAAAACTCTAGTCCCTTTGAGCTTCCAAGACGATAGATTCCATAATTTCAAGTATGTGAAGTGTAAGTATGACACTAAACCAACGGATAAGGTTTTTTTTTTAAATTTCATGTAAGTAGAGTTGCGTTGAGTACTATCTCACCTGTGGGTCTACCATGAGTTTACAACATTGACACCAATCGATGCTCGGTATCAACTGCCGCGAAAAATGTATGAAAAACGAACAGTGCCACCTTGCGGTCAATTGTAGAACTAAAATTGACAGCGAGTACGCCAATCACAAGCGAGGTAGGTAGGGGGGCGAGATCGAGTATTGACTAAAGATGACATTTTATGTTGCCAACTCATGGTGGAGCTAAAGATGTTAAGTGATGATGCTATCTAAGATCTAGTGCGAAGTCTTAAATTAAGCCACCAATGGTAGATACCATTTTTAGTGACCTTACTACTTCATTATCATCAGCCTGTAGCAGTCCACTGCTGGACATATGCCTCTCCAATTGCACGCGACTTAGGTCTATCTTGGGCTACTCGCATCCAGTTTTTGCCAGCCGTCTTGCGCAGATCGTCACTCCACCGTGAGGCACGGTGGACTTACGGGATACAACGTCAATGATGATATATCATCAAGATAAATCAACACTTTTCAGTTTTTAGATCGTAACTCAAAACCTGCTTCGCCGAATTTGATGAAATTTATATGGGACCACCACGGAAGTATACTCTAACAAACAAAAAATCGGTTCATAAACGGCGAAGTTATCCGCGAACACACATAAAAAATATATATATTTACCTACGGTCGAATTGAGAAAACTTTTTTGGAAGTCGGTTAATAAAAAAGGTTTATGTTCTTGCTATATTTTAAACAAATATAACATTATTTAGTTTTTATTTTAAATGGATCGCTCAAATATTTTAATAGTTATCGCGTTTTTCATAACCAGTCTTCTTGGCGTTCCAGTGTAGCTTTGACCCAGGTTAACATAATAACTACTTGTTTTATCGATTATCCGTAGAACTTGTAGATAACGAACATCTTATTTCAGCAGTCGAAGTCATTAGCACTAAGCGGCTAATATGAAATGAACAGTTCAAATACCAGGGCCCTCCCTACGAGTGCCTACCTCAGGCTTGGTCTTTCGGAGAAGATAACATCGAATTGAAGTCAACCTACAGTATGGTGATGCAGCACTTTCTAGTGCTCACCCGGGTGGGCGCCTGGGATACCACCTTCAACATTTTCATTCAACTCAGATCAAACAATTATCAATTTAATCACGGAAGAATATTTTTTTTTTTTAAATAATGCGAACAACTTGATTCGGAAGGTTGTTATAATTTTTACATATAACTGAATTATAAATTTTGTATCCAAATCATAAATTCAAATTCATGCAACGAATTGCGAATGAAATCAAAAAGTTTCACTGTCCATTAACGAAGCGAGCTTGTCACAATGCGAAGCTGTTTGATTGAAATACAATTAACAAATTTAACATTTCAAACATTTAAAACTGTTATAACATTTTAATAAAATTCTACATGAAAATTTGGTCCAACGGAACGAGGAACGCAATCATTTTATAAGTATATAAAAATGACATGTTATGATACAGACAAATTGATCGCCTGATGGTAAGCTTAACATCTGCAAATGAAATGTATTATCTTATAGCTGCTGCCCGCGACGTCGTCTGCAAGGGGTTACTAAGTCGAGTAGATTATTATCTTCTCTAAAGCCATAACTTTCTTTATACCAAAATGTCATAAAATAAATACATGATTATAATAGTACATGCAAATATCACCATAAAAAACTGTCATTACATTTCATCGCCCTTAACGGTATTTGTGTAACATTTCATCAACCTTGACGGTCACCGAGCACGTCTAGTGTATCGAGCTGTCAAAATGATAGCGTACTTTTGACTTGAAACTGACACAAACTTTGACAGAACTGTCGTCATTACGATCTAAGCGTAAGCCGAGTACCTAGAGTAGATCTTGTTATTTTGTCTATGCTGTGCCCAAGAATATTACGCTTTTTAACCCACGTGGTGATGGATGATGATGATGATGATGAAAAGTATCCTATGTGTTAATCTAGCGCCTCATCTACCTCTATATCAAATTTCATCAAAATTGTGTGAAAAATTTGTTAATGAGTAACAAAGATCCACACATCCATACTCACAAATTTTCGTGTTTATAATTTAGTAGGATCTGAACCACACTCGTCAACCCGAGCCATAATATGTATGGTAAGTGTGTTTCGTACAGGCTTTGTTTTTGTGCTAGCTCAAATGCATTTCCAACTGAAATACAGCGCGGCTCGCATAGCGACACTTACCAAAATATACAACCGACTTCAAAACCAAAAAGCGTGAAATACTTAACTTGTTGAAGTCGGTACCATGATAGTTCAGCTGGAAGTAATACATATTATCACAATATTGAACTATCACGGTACCGACTTAGAAAAGTTATTTCACACTTTTTAGTGTTGAAATCATTTCCATATTTTGGTTTAAAACAATATACCATTATTAGTGTCTCTTGCTACTAACGGGATCGATTGTCATTCACCGTCAATGATGATATGCATTGAAATAGGCGAAACACTTGTGAAATTCAAATATTAGTTGCGCTTCATAGTTTCACCCGCGTGTTGATGGCTGATGATGATGATGACGATGAAAAATGTCCTATGCGTTAGATCAGTGTCTCATCTACCTCCATACCAAATATCATCCAAATTGTCCCAGTTCACCCACGTGGTGATGGATGATGATGATGATGAAAAGTATCCTATGTGTTAATCCAAGGCCTCATCTATCTCTGTACCAACTTTTATCAAAATTGGCCCAGCCGTTTGAGCGTGATAGAATAACAAACAAACAACCATCCATCCATCCATCCATCTAAACGTTCAACTTTATAATACGTATTAGTGGTATAGTCGGATTAGGATGATTGTTACTATTTTCTGATGGTCGCAGAAAAGCTGTGACTGTCTTATCCGTTACGTGCTCATAGTAAATGTTATATCTATATATATTATATATATACAAGTCTGGGGTAGCGCTGCCAAAACAAAATTAGCCGATATTCAAATCGCACAGAATAAAATAATTAAAACACTTTTTCACTTACCTTACCGAAGTCCAACCTATAAAATCTATGCAGAAACTAAGATAATGAATATCAGACAGTGGTTGAGCGGTTGTCTGTCTGCAACCATACGGTCGTTAGGGAAATTATTATTAGGAGGGAATAGGTGGGTTTATGTTTAAGTAAGATATGTAGGTACTTACGGACGTCGGGGTGACTCTGGATCTGATGGGAGCTGATGATCTTGAGTTGTCCTCGTAAATAGCGTCCGGGTCGGACTGCGTGCTGAATGGTTGTTGTGTCACTTGTAGGTATAATGTCCTTGCATTGTTTTATTGTGCACTGGTTTACGCGTAAACACGGGCTGATTAGGAGGTGGTGTGTGGCCGTGCCGACACACCCTAAAGGTCACTTTTGGGCTGACGCGTAAACGCGGGGCTGATAAGCGGTCGCTCGCGGCGACGTTAAAATGGCGACTGTTTCCGCTGCCCTTCAGCCGCCTGCTCGTAGTTTGACAGCTGCAGGACAGTGGCGGCGGGACGCGCGGGCGGGGGGCATTCCTGAAGTGACGTCGCGCTTTAGCGCGAACAGACAGTTATACATTTACAATATTTGTATTTTTATAAAAAAACCGTAGACAAAAACATTCGTACCAACGTGACATTCACTAAACTAAAACAAGTGTCTAAACGCAGCACGAGACGAGCGAGTTTCATTGTTCTACTAAAGACACGAACAAACTATGCCAAAAAATGGTAACGTTTGAAGGAGCACAGCTTTTTAATAAAATACCCTCAAGTATAAAAAATGCTAGATCATTTAGCACTTTTAAGGTTCAATTAGCCCAGTACATAATTAACAATAGCAAATTACTTTAATAAAAACATTTGTCAAGTGTTTGTTATGATAAGTGTAAATAAGACGAAACGACGGTCAAATTTGTTTATGTATAATATTGTTCTCATGTAAGTGATGTTAATCTTTATTGAGAATTAAAAATTCTTTAAACCTAAATATACAGGCTGATTTCTCCAAGAAATCTTTAACTGCATAAAAGCTCTTGCTCACCGACCACTTTTTCAACTTTGTTTAGCGTTGTGTGCTTATCTCATCGTCCTTTTTTCAGAGCATTAGCTAAAACATAGTCCAGTTGTATCATTTGATACGTTTGAAGGAACTAAGGAATTTAATCTAAATTTAACGTTTAGTTTTATTTTTATTTTAAATATTACTTACTTGATATTTAAATGTAATAATTTTATTTATTTTACTATTAGTTCGTATTCAGAACTCAGACAAGAAGCCAAAATCTGGGAGTCTCTTTACAACAGTTGCTTACGATATAGGTTATGCTCAATTCAACTTTACAACATTATAATGTTAATCTGACATATCTTATCTTATTATATCTATCTGTTTTCTAAATAATGTCTTAGTTTTTATTATAATATTTATGTTACCATATATTGCAACTTGAATTTTCATTCCGTTAACCTCGAAGGCAATGCCTTTTGGGAATTTAGTTTTAGTTTAATTTATAAACGCAACTATACCTTAGATTATTTGACGTTTACATATAACCCAAGGTATATACTTAAAACAATACTTATGCGTCTTATAGTCTAGAATACGGTACAGTTGTGTGATGCTCATTTCTAGACTTAAAATTGTGTTAACTTATAATTTTATACGTATATTTTATAAACATAATTTTAGATGCAATTTACAAAATGATAATGATGATGGTGTACCACGTATCATACACCAGTGGGTAACTAAACATTCATCTAGTGCTCAAGGTTCAAGTCTCCAATCCCCACTCCCAGCACTTGGCTCAACATCCTATAAATCCCGTAAGACGTTCCCGGTGCTCCTTCCCCCCTTCTCAAGATAACGTGCAAAACACAGATAACGCTCCTCGATTGATCGTCAATGAGTAGAAATTCATTTATCTCCACCAAACCTTAAGTAAACTGCAGCACAATGTAATATCAACTCAAATTAATTACGAAGAAAGTTCAATTTACTTCAGAAACTAACACAATGGAGCGAGATTAAGGTGCGGTTTCGTTGAGGCGTATCCGTTTTCAAGACTAACGTTTTAGAGATTGAATAAAATCATAATAAACGTCCAACCTCTCCACTACTTAGCACGTAATTGCGTTCGTCAAAGATCAAAGTAAACGAATCTAATTTTAATTTAAGAGCTTACTTTGGGGAGGTTACTTAAATTTTATGGGTAGAATTTACATAATTATACAAGTTTGTCGTAGCCTAGATTTAGCCATTTTTTCTTAGAATTTCGTAAAATTTGTGCTCCAAGTTTTGGTAATAAATTATACTTATTAAAGCAACTAAATATTCAGGAGTAGTATGAATTTATTTTAATAAAATTTTGATTTAATAGTTGGTTACGCCAAATGGCTATTTATAAGAATTTGGTTATTCGTTTATGAGAACAGCCTGTTAGATTATAATTAAGAATCTCATAACATTGATGTAAGTGTATGTTTTGACATTCAATTACTGCTTCGCGGAGCTCTGTTCGTAGCGAATAAAACTCTGACGCATAAATACTAAATTACTAGGTCTAATAAGAAATTAGTCTTATTAGAATCATATAACATCGGCAGTGACCATAGTTTTCACAGAGAGTTAGAGTCACCGAAGCGGATTCGTCGCCGTCAGTAGTACGTTTTTATTATAACTCAAAACTCCATGTGGGTTTTAGAAATAAATATTTAGTATATGAATATAATAAGTGGTTCATTCTGTTTAATACTTTATATTTCACGTAAACTGAATTGGAGTTTAGGATAATTGGCATTTATCGAAGCGATAGCGAAATGCTTGCGATTCCGCCTCAGAGCATGACGTCAGAGAGGTCAAATTTGCGGGCGGAAGAGATATTACAATCTATACTAGGTAGAGGAAAATAAAATGTTTAAAGTACGTACAGTTCTGACCAAAATAAAGTATAGTATTTTGTTTTTTTTTTACATGATTATTCCATCTTCGTAGAAAATTTAAATTGCTGTTTTGCAGACGATCAAAAGAAGGCCTGATTATCAATAATATTTCTATTATGGTTTTTTGTTTTGTTTTGTTACAATAGAAATATAAATATTTTTTTTCAAAGTTTTTTTATTCTTTTTGTAGTGTCATGTTTTTATTACTGCAGGCAATTTTTGCCAAATTAACCCCTAGGTTTTTAGAAAATGTTCCGTGGGCAATGCTCCAAAAGACTGTATTTATAAGACTGGCCGATAGGCGCAGTTGTTAGACCCTTGCTTTGTGAGCCACAGGGGCCTTACTATGAGCTCTTAAAGCAGGACTTTTAGAAAACTGCTCGGCTTATCCGTACCATGACAACGTTATAGCAGGCCTGCCCAGACCTACTATTCAAGAACCGCAGAAGAACCGTTCACCTGTTTCTTTGTATGGACTCTCATTAACATGTCGCTCTAAATCCACTCAGTTTATCAGCTTACAAACGTATAGACGTCTGCAATATTGGTTATAGTAAATTGTTAGAATATCAGAGAAAACATTATCCGTTCACCTTTGCGAAAACAATGTTCAAACAGTTCACTTAAATGAGCGTCATGGTATGATTTCATTCAAAACTGTTTATGCCAGGTTTAAGAACTGCACGGAAATTGCATGGTTTTTGTGAAGCTGGTAGTAAGGCCCCTGGTCCCGGGTTCAATCCCTGGACAGGTCAAACATTGGTATGCATGAACCTGTATCACCTGTTATGTATAAGTAATAAGTATGTATATCAGTCATCACGTTACCATAGTACAGGTTCTGCCTAGTTAGGGGCCTGAAGACCTTAAGTGGATGTTGTCTCTTGATAAAAAAAACGAATTAACGTTTAACCTCATTGTGCCTTAATGACACTCGCTTGTATAAAATGCATATATGACTACATGGATACTTTTCGTAATTTTGTATTTATTCTTGCAACACCATCACTTGAAAGGCCATGTTCACTCAAAATTCTCACTACATCACTAGTGAGTATTTAGGTACTTATTTAAGTGATATAGAAAATGGTTAAAGATAAGATTGTAGATCAACCCGTTTCGATTGATCGTGGATTTAGTTTATATTACGAACAACCTTAAATTTTTAAATTCATACGAACTCTTTGCGTTTGAACTTGAGAGTCCTCCATACTCCTAGCCCACTTTGTGACAATGACCATCAAGTGTAATGAAAGCAAAATAAACACAAACTAGTGAATTTTCTACCGAACTCCAAAAAGGAGGAGGTACTTAATTCAACGGTTTTTTTTAT
Source organism: Selenia dentaria (assembly GCA_917880725.1). Classification (NCBI taxonomy): domain Eukaryota; kingdom Metazoa; phylum Arthropoda; class Insecta; order Lepidoptera; family Geometridae; genus Selenia; species Selenia dentaria. Next base: position 33,108,730 of record OU862890.1, on the reverse strand, counting down.
ATTTGTTACCTCATAACTTTCGATAGAGTGAACCGATTCTCAATTTTTTTGTTTTTGTTTGAAAGCTGGTGATTCCCGTGTGGTTCCATTTAAATTTCATCAAATTCGGTCCAGTAGTTTCTGAGTTACACTCCAATAGAATAGAATGGAAGTCGGTATTAAATTTTTCAAATTGTACTTGTGTTGTTACTAGGAAGTAAATGACATCCCCAGAAGCAAGACGGGCAAGTTGGATGTATAATTGTAAAACATCTAAATAACCGAGCTTTGCTCGATTTAGATACGAATTACTTACTGATGTAATATGAATTAAACCAAACACTCATTATAAGCTTAGCACTAAGCCAATGAGTGTTTGGTTAGGTATTTTATTATAGGTTTTTTTTTATATATTATTGTCCAAGATTATTACAAAAAAAAAACAAATTGTACTTAACATTAAAGACTGCGGAAGCCTGAAGGGCTTATGAGCAGTCAATGAGTTCGGTAACATATCATATTATGTATCTATATATAAATTATATTATAACAATTAACTTACATTAGGTAAAACACGGGTAAAACGATGTTTTTTAAAACTGTTAACCTGTTAACAGCTGCTGCTAACCTAGCTAGATCGATTTGTCGCCCCGGAAACCCCCCGCATACAACATATCATTAAAATCGTTGCAGCCGTTTTAGAGATTCAGATTCTATCCCATCCCACTAATATTATAGATGTGAAAGTTTGGATGGATGGATAAATGGGCGGATGGATGATTTTAATGAATGTTTTATACTCAATAACAGCAGAACGGCTGAACGGATCTGTTTGAAATTTGGCACAGAGGTAGATTATAGTCTGGCATAGCACATAGGCACTTTTCGTCGTCATCATGATCATTATCATCTATCATCACGCGGGGGAACAGCCTAATATTCTTGGGTACAGCATAGACAAAATAACAAAAACTCCGCCGACGCCAAGATCGTAATGATGACTTACTTAATAGAGTTCTGTCAAAGATGTGTTAGTTTCTGATAGCTTATCTGTTCAAGTATCCGGACTGTTATTGAGAATATCTTTCTCGCTCAGAAAAACTCTAACTGTCCAACCCGGGGATCGAACCCGTGACCTCGAGGTTCCAAAAAGGCAAAAGGCACTCCGTACAAAATGCACTGAGCTTGTCAAATCAAAACATTATATAGTTTGCCCGACAATTGTTCAAGCCTTGTACATTGTGGTGGTCCTGCCAGATCCACACCACTTGACACATTCTACTGTGCTCTACACATGGTCGGGAAATGAGGAAAATGGCGAAAATTCTTATAAGAAAAGAGAATGGGGAAAGGTCACGGCCTTCAGATATGAGGAATACTGCTCAACGAGGAGGAGGACTTGTACATTTCGCCTAGAACCAAAAATAGTTATTATGTTTACACTACTCATAGCAGTAAATCTGGTAGGTACATAATACATCCAAAAATAGGGCAGTTGAAAAACATCTTTGGAAAAACCGTTGATGTTATATATAAACGGATGTAGATCTAGATACGTCTTACTGCGCTCGGCTTGGCGGCATCGACACAAGCTATTTGTCTTGAGTCAACTTAGTTCCAGCCTGTCTGGCGAGGACGCATCGCGTGTTCAACATTTAGGAAAAAATGCCTTCTTGTGCGTTCAGAAACTGCCGAACATATACTCGTGTCGTTGTGAGTGTTGTGTACTATAACTAAAGGTAGGCATATCTTAAAACTTGCCATGTTTAAACTTCATATTCAAGGAGTAAAACGTCTGTATACTAAACTTAATCTCATTTGAAAAAACGCTCTTTTAGGCTTTCGCGGTTGATGATGATGATAAAAGCTGGATCGTTTTGTGTGCTCCTAAATAATTTTGAACTTATTTTCACATCGCCACCCACATCTTCAGTCTACCCCTGAACATGGTGCATGTGACTGTGCCGAAATATGGGGAACTCCAAAATCAAATAAATCGTGCTCTACATCCCGTAAGTACTAATTATATCTTTGAGAAATACTCACATCAGCAAAGTTTACGTTTGTCGCGTCAATAAGAACGCCCCTATACTCACGAAGCACATAATTTGTGAACGCTATCGACACCTAGATAAAACCGTTCGATTCGGCGCGACTTTAATTTCTTTCCCCACGATAAATGTCGTAACACACGTCCCTTTCTTATATGGGTCGACGGAAAGAGACAAACTGCCCGAGCGTAGACAAAGAAGTTTAGTTATTGTAGGCAAGTTAAATTGTGTTGTTGTGTTTCGAATGCTTCCCCGTTGTTAGCGGTAGGGGTAGGATAGTTAAATGTCCTATGGCGGCAGTGCGACAGTTTTAGGTAGGGTTTCCTGATGTTCAATGTAGGTCACGATAATTTAACAATTAATTCAATAAATAAATACCAGCTTACGTGGTTTAGTATTTGGGTTATGTTGGTACTAATGAAATATCAATATATAGATACCTGGTATTTATTATACGGTCTAGTAAACAGGTTCCTAATGGTGTACGGTATGGACCCGAAACTTAGATTTTACTAGTTGCTAGCGTAGTTCGTACGGTCAGGTTTTACTTAGTTTAGTGTATTTCCGATTTGTGACAGTTTTGGGTATATGTTTAATTCTTTTATTTATTTTTAAACTAGTTCGGTAAGGTAGAATACCTACAATAACTTATGACATGTTTTGTAGGAGGATAAACTATAACAAGGTGAGGCGAATGGAGCAGTTGGTCTAAAGCAGTCATGTCAAACATACGGCCCGCAGGCCACATGCGGCCCTCAGACCATAATGCTGCAGCCCGCGACCGAAGTCCAAACCTTTATATGTTTACCGCTGCACGTTTAAAATTGTGCGTTTTAACCATTTACTTTTGAAGTTACACAGGCACCAATTCAATTCAACTCATAGATCTTCGATGTGAGGTGAGACTGTTTCATAGGATAAATTTAAGGAAATAAATATAATCTTATTTTACACAGAGTACTTCAAGAGTTTGGATAATTTTATCATCCAAACATAAAAAACAATGTCGGTAGTTCGTACGTATGCGACCAGACGTTTTCTATTATAAAAATTCATAAAAACAAACAGCTCCAGGCTTAGTGATGAACATCTCCACTTCAGTCTATCCTGATCATGACCACTACGATTATGACATAAATGAGATTATTAATAGGAAGAGAAGTCAAGTCCATGGATCCTCATAATAATCGACTTACCCTTTTTATTATAATATATCGTTGTTAGTTACATAATGTAAGGAAAAATGTTAATGAAATAAAAATGAATACATAATTCAACTTAGTATGTGCTTAGTTATTTTGAGTCATGCCCGCTATCACACCCTAAATATTTTTTATACCGCACCCACCCAGAAAGTGTATCATTACTCGTTCATAAACTGGTTACAAAGTTAGTTATTTCTCCCTTATAGATGTGCGGCGGGATAAGTTATCTGCCTCCCCGTAGCGGTGTAGAAATGTTGTATGAAAAATCAATTTCTGCCCTGTTAGCGTTATTTTGCTTTTTAGCAGCGAACATAAAAATAATACAAATTTTTATTATAATAAATATTCAAATCTCAAAAAGGGGATTTATAACCAATACTTAGAAAAATGAGGTGGGAATAATTTTATTGTACTCGATTTTCAATGAAAGGAGGCTAGCAACCTCTTTTTGCACTACGAAAAAAATGTGGCCATATGTATTATACAATTTTATTTTTTATTAAATTGATATGTTAACAGTACGCATTTCATTATTCTAAACTAGCTGGTGCTCGCGACTACGTCTGCGCAGGATTAGTACTTCGAGTAGCTTATTATTTCTCCAAGGGCATATCTATCTTTAAACCAAAATTGTATTAATTATGTACATGGTCAAATGCAATTGCTATAATAGTACTATATGAATAAATTTAAAAACATGGTATATCAATCAGTACACATTAATAATTAAATACAGGACTTAGGTACATACAAATATAAAACTAATCAAAATTATTCACCATGGAAAAAACTGTCATTACATTTCATCACCCTTGACGGTCGCCGATCACGTCTAGTGTATCGAGCTGTCAAATTAACTTGGCTTTTCACTAAGCTATCAGAAACTGACACAAACTTGGACAGAACTGTCATCATTGCGATTTTGATGTAGGCGGAGATCTTATTATTTTGTCTTAGCTGTGCCCAAGCATATTACGCTTTTTAACCCGCTTAGTGATTGATGATGATGATGATGATGAATAGTATTCTATTCATCTACTTCCATACCAAATTACATCAAAATTGCCCCCGCAGTTTGAGCGTGAAAGAGTAACAAAGATCCATACATCCATACTCACAAACTTTCGCATTTATTATATTAATAGTAGGAATAGGATAAGTTCTGAAAATTTCATCTGGTACATAGTGAAAGTGGCGATTTTATAATGGTAAAGCGACCAGAAAAAATATGTCTGATTTCTTACAAAACTCTCCATACAATAATTATTTACTAATGAAGGTAACTATTTCATTTTCCTCGTAGGTGTAGTATATGTGTATATAGTATAGTATATAGATATATATATGTATATATAGTATATTATATAGCACTATGTCATCACTCGGGAGTAAGTCTATTTCTGTTCGAGAGTAAGGGAAACTCGAGAAGATCGTTTCCTCGGTGTACAACGTACTATTAAATGGTTCCTTAGAAAAACCAGTTGGACACCCCTGGTCTAGGACGATCTCAATGAATGTATGTTGATAAGATTCGAGACGTTCTAGAGAATGGCTAAAGAAAAGAAAAGTCATCAGTATAGGTGCCTTTAAGAGACGGGTGTGATTACGAATGCTAAGAGAGTGAAGGAAGCAAGTTAGAGACGTCAATATTGAGGTCTCTGCTTACCCTTACGGGAAGCAACGGTTATGTTATGTATATGTTTGTTACTCAATCAAGCCGAAACGGCTGAACGAATTTGGTTTAAATTCGGAATGAATATAGCCATGAATAAACCCGAGTTGTTCAGAGAGATTTCTATGAATTTATTCAACGCAGTCGAAGTCGCGGGCAGTGTATTGCCAAATTAAGCAAATACCACAAAGCAAACGAGTTCCAACCGCACCGTCCAACTTGTGACGTCGGTATAGAGCTAAGTATTATAGTCTTATCTAGCTCAGTGGCCAGTAGCCAAACTGTGTCACCTGAAGGTCCGAGACAGTGACGTAATGAAGCGAGTAATGACCGTCCACCGCAACTAGACACCTGAGCTTCAGGAGAAGCCTGCTGACCACTACTGCCAGCGGAGCCCCGAGACGGGCGGGGCGGGGAGGGGCGGCCGTATCTCGGCGACCGCAGCGCAGGTACTGCATTACTGTGCGGCCCACAGATTAAACTTCACTTGGATGTGCGTCACACAGTACTGCAACAGTGAAGAAAAAACAAAGAAGTAGCATTGGTAACGGAAACTCTTCATTGTATTGGTATTCTTTTGTTCTTATTTCACATTGATTGAATTTTCTATTTTATTGCAACTGAAAAGCCGCCTTATTAATATAGACAACATCTTATTCCGGAAAATGTGGTTAGCTTTGACGCGGGTGGAGTTAGTTGGTGCAATTAGTATTTTATACTTTGGTAACTCCTTCTAATTTTATTTATTCAGGCCTCTATCAGTGGTGAGAAAGCGAATCATTGTGTGTTGTTGAAACATGATAATTGTATTTCAGAAAAACACACATGCAAGCGGTACAGGTGAGTGGTAAGAGAATACAAGTTTGGTGCAGCGGAATAGACCGTGAGCACTCCTATAGTTTTTATTATGCTCATCCAGTGTGAGGGGGAGGCGGAAATAAGTCTAAGCAAACGTATATCTTCAATATGATTTTCAAAGAGGTTATGATCGTTAATTAAATGAGAATTTCAGAGTTCGTGAGTTTGGATGTAATACCCGGCACTTTCACTTATAGGACATTATTAATTGCTAAACATTATTTTCTATTGTTGTAACGTAGTCTATTTTTATAAATAATTTTTAGTAACCAATCTGTATCTGTACTTGAAGTCAGCAAAACAACACAACTGGCTAGGTTTAGGTTTATCGACGTGCGCTGTCTCATCAGGCAATATCAGTATGCATAAATACCGCCCGCGGTCAATGTGTGCACTTGACGTTCAATGTTTGCCGCAGCTATTCGCTTCGGTGTGAGAGTATCCCGTGGCAAATCCGGCCATGTCCAGCCATCGCTCCGCGTCGCTCGAGATCTAATCTGAACCCTCCTGCCCGCCATTAACTCCAACGGGTAATACTTAAACTACTTTATCTAATTCAACTTAAACATTATGCTACATCTGTAACAATATATATATATATATATTGCGACTGCCCGCGATTTCGTTCGCGTAGTAGGCTCGGCCTTCGGGCGCGCCATAAACTCCCATCTTTTCTTGGTTTTTCTTTCATAACAACCTTCTCGCATAAGAACGCATAAAACGCAACAGAAAGAAGGTAGATCGTTTCGTTTGTTTTTAGTGTCGCACACCCGCATAGACTTAAGTTTGCTCGTGATCATGGCGCTTGCAACAGTGCCAAAATACTTTTTTCGGGAACTCGAACAAAACAGATTGCACGGTAAATGTCCCGTTTCTAATGTTGATATGATTTCAGAATAACTTTCCTTTGAAGAACTAAGAAATCACTTACTGCGACACACTTGTATAGAATACTAGCTGCGCCCCGCGGTAATACCCGCATGGTGATGGATGATGATGATTATGGTGATGATGATATAAAGAGAACTATGTGTTAGTCCAGAGTTTCACCTGCCTCTATACCAAATTTCATACAAATTGGCCCAGCCGTTTGAGCGTGAAGGAGTAACAAACATCTATCCATATTCCGTACGTATTTTCGCATTTATGATATTAGTAGGATTTATTCGATATTTACTAACTTATAAAGAAGAATGTATAACTTAAAATGAAAATATGAGACAACATCCACGCGAGGTCTTCAGGTCCCTAACTAGGCAGCGCGCACAAATTTTTGACGTGTCCGGGGCACGAACCCGGGACCAGCAGATCCGAAGAAAGGATTGCTATCATTTGCGCCAACCAGCCAGTTAAAGATACACAATCCAACCAATCATATAATAACAAGTATTGTTATTCATGGAATACTAATACAAGTTCTTAAACAAATAAAATCTAGGCTGAACGGATCTGGAATCTTATGAATTTTGAACGCGTACGCTCCCTTGGTACGTATCGTGGAGAACTCGCCTACATCCTTTTCGGAGAGCATTATAACCCTTTCATATCCCCGAGAACCACAAGAGGTGTTATAGGAAATAAAATATAGGGCCTCGATGTCCGTTCGTACAATATCGCCCGAGTAGTGATGGGGCATGGAATTATTTAAAAATCAAGAGTTCAAATTTTTTATATTTTATTGCCGCTGGAAACAGAAAAGAGATCAGGGGCCCGAGACTTTTTAAAGTAGTCATATTTAAATATTATCTTTGAATTTAGTACCACGACATCAATATAGCAAGCTTATAATAATAATGGATTACGATAGACGTTTTGATGACGTATTATCAAATAGTGCACTCAATTCGCGTACCTACTTTGCAACTGCGCTGCGTTAGCGTTCTATTCGGGTTGGGCATTATAGGTATCGATCCTGAAACGCCCCATTAGGATCCATTTCGGCTAAAATGGAACTCGCCGTAAATAGTGTTGAATAATATGTTCGACCGTTTTGTGTCGGTGGGAGTACGATAGTAAGTATAATTATTCTAAGCTTATTTCAAAACGCTCCAGTTATGATAGTTTCGTTATTAAGATTGGGAGTAATCCCCAAGGTCTTATCTCTTCAATGATAACTAACGTTTCTTGTCCTTTCTTCATTTGACTCACGGATGTTGTCAAAGATGCATCGATGTTAGCTCTTTTAGAATCGCACGGCTGTTCTACGCCGTACTAAATTACGTTACTAAGTTTTTAGCAGGGTTTTTTGGTAATGGCGTTAAAGTTCTAACTTCTAGTATCTTGTTTTCATTATATTAACCATAATTAATGTGACGGTAAAGAATGTGATGTGAAGTTAATGATTTCTCCAAACACTAACTAACTATATAGGTACATATCGTACTAAATCACCTATTGATTTTTACTATTTCAATTGAAGAAGTTTTTTATGTAAAACCGGTACAGTTTTATCATTTTATAATTATAATTTTTTTATTTATTTATTTATTATCAGTAAGACCAACAGCCATTTAATATGTAATAGTTACAAAATAGAAACAAAGGGCCAATTACAGGTCCTCACGGATATAAACATAATGGATTACAATGTGAACTTCGCCTGGAAACATAATGTGAACTACACAAACCAAAATAAAATATAATTGTAATATCTATAGTTAATAATAAATAATTAATTAATGTGACGGCGGGAGCGCTCGCAGCGGAGCTTGACTTGGCCATCTTAATCGATCAACAAGTTAAGCAACACTTGCTGCGGTCAGGACTTGGATGGGTGACCGCTAGTGGCATAACTCAACTGAGCGCTTCCGTGCTTCGGAGGGTACGTTAAGCCGTCGGTTCCGGTTGTTTGTCTTAGGACATCAGTCGTTAGGCCATGTCAAAGGACTTTGGACGGCCTGAAAACTTCGACATGGGTTGGCCACTAACCTATCCACCAAGTCGCACTGGGCCCGCGTGGTGGATTATGGCCCAACTCCTCTCTCTGAGAAGAAGGCTGGAGTCTCAGCAGTGGGAACATTACGGGCTGATTATGATTTTATGAGTTCTTGAGTGGAGACCACGTTTAGGCAAACGGAGTGTAGGGCGCCCTGCGGCCAGGTGGAGAGCCCTGCGGAAGGCGGCTGGCAGTAACTGGATGCCGAGAGCTGAAGACCGAGCTCTGTGGCTTACTTTAGGAGAGGCATATGTACAGCTGTGGACGAATGTGGGCTGATGATGATGATTTTATGAATTTGACGGCAAAGAATCTGCTGTGAAGAAAATAATTTCTGCGAACACTAACTATAAGCAACCACCCAGTGACGTGTTTTTATACAATTAAGCGACGAGTTGGGCAAGTAGTTTGCCTGAAAGGAAGTAGTACGGCTGCTCATGACAGGTTCGTCGCGACCCAGATCTTTAACCTTCATGGTTCTGCCGTGCGATTCTGTAATGATTTCCTGTAATTTAACGAGCTCGTCGACGAGCTCACCGATGTCAAATGTCAATAGTTCGCCTTTGTACATAAGGTTGCTTTGCCAACGTTTCTTGTCATCTCTTCATTTGTTTCACGGATGTTGTCAAAGATGCAACGATGTTTGCTCTTAGAGAATCGCACGGCTGTACAGCACTGCACTGGCCTTGTCGAACATCCAAGACTTAATTAGACCTACTTACTTGGATAGTAAGGTTGGTATTCCTAAAAGATGCTTCGCTGTGAATCTCGACTTGCGAGGAAATTGTATACTTTTTTTTGTTATTTTTTTTATTATTATTGCTTTTGTTCACAGACTCAATGGGTCCGTGGCATTGCTTACATTTATATTTTAAACATATATTTTTTATTTTATAATTATTAACGGAATACAGGAGGACATTTTTTTTTCTTAACAACATAATACATTTTTTTTGTACACAAATAGACTTTTAACTAATTTCTAAATATTGTACATACCGAGAGCAGACCGGCTCCCGCAAGCAGCGCCCGTTCACGAGCTTGACACGTGTGCCAGCCATCGCCCTCCTCAACCATATTAAAATTTGAGGGAAGAGGACGACCCGCCACACGACGCCGCCGCGAGAAGAAGCCTTTTAGTGAGCGTGAATGCTCAAGGTATACACGCATACATAATACAAAAGCCTAAGCTTGTCTAACTTTTTTTTTGTAACTAATTTTTATTTAAGTCGGCTTTCTCCACCCGGCCCAGGGCCTCCAACACATCCACATTCCGATCTTTTATGGCTATCTGCAATTGTATACTCAAGCCTAAGTTCACTGCTGAGCGTACTTCTTCAATACGGCCCTAAGTTTACTTGCTACAGTGGAATTTAAACCCTAACGCAGTACAGGAAGGATTACACACTATACAACTTCGCGCCAAACTAGGTTTTTTTATAGTAGTTCATAAAAGTGATTCCCTCTTACCTGACGTAAAGCGGAGATAGAATCAAGATGCGATGACTATTATTGCAGCCGTAAACGCTTTAGCCCTTCCTATACCGTGATAATTTAAACAAAAGATTTATGAATGAAACGCACGTAAATTTACGTCTCTAGTATTCAACGGGCTAATTGCCAGTCTTATGATGACCCAAGAGATGCTTTTTCACGCCCACTTGAAAGACCCAGGGTCGTTGCTACAGGGGACAACGTAAGCTGGCTGAGCAATCCATAATTTACTTATACGACAGAGGTAGGAACTGCCAAACTTTTTGGTTTGTGGTAAGAAGTTATGAACAGGTATATAGATAAGAGCTCTATCGTCCAGTGATATACTCCTTTGTCCACTCATCGTGGGCCCAGGTTACCAACCATAATCACCCTGGTAAGCAACCAGCGTGCACGTATTCACTAATGGGTTCTACGGACGTGAGACTTAGTTTCAAGTTTATAAGATGCTCTCCAAAACCATCATTGAAAGTGCAGCTATCAGTCACCCATTCGAGTAGTGATTGACTCCAGGTTCTCTTTACCTGATGGAACCGCATGGTCGGGTTTCTTAAAGTATTAATGAGACAGTTACGATACCCAGCCAAAATTACAATTTTTTTATTGTTAATTTTTTGCTTCTTTATAATCTGCCATCGGCTTATGCCATAATCAGATACGTTCCAGGATGGTTGATGTTGGTGCTATTCCAGTAAATGGCACCATAATATGGAAAGAGACTCAATCTCGAGTGTTGGAATTGGCTGCTCGGTCGTCAATCAAGGCTAACACTTAGCAATAAAGTACTGGCGTATAAAGCTATCATAAAGCCCATCTGGAGTTATGGAATAGAGCTTTGGGGCTCTGCAAGTAACTCCAACATTGAGTTTCTCCAGAGATTCCAAAATCTGAATCTGCGAACACTTTCAAGTGAACTTCTCTATGAGAACTTTTCATTCGTGTACGAGTTCCAGTTTATTTGATGTATGCCATATTCGTCCCGATTTTGGCCCAAGACATTAAAAAGTTTTTATTCGTTCCGCATGGTGATATTTGTCTTTATTCGTCCCGCATACCAAAATGTTAGTACAGTAATCGATTAAGGCTCGTATTAATGATGCATGTAATAATTAAAAGAAAGTAATGCGGCTGATAAATATGTATTTATTAAAGAACGAGTTGTTAGTATGGTACTTATGGTGGCGTGCGAAGAGTGTTGCAAGCGGAGCATGAAGTAAGCCAGGAAAGTAAGTATGTACAGTCTAGAATTATTAACCAGTATAAGTAACCAGTTTACGAATTACCTTCGTAATTAATCCATGCCGCAATTCGGATGCGCACCGCTCTCCATCCCTAGCCGTAATATCGGCACGTGACAAGGGTCCGGCGATATTACGCCCTTAGAGCTATCTCCACCCAGCGACCTATTGATTTTACCTAAACATCGGATTATATTGTATCTGTAGCCACTCACGACCGCCGCTAGATATTTCATCGTCTTTCTTTACGGATCTCTACGGATTTTACGAACTCCCGAAAAATTGACTCTGCACAATGTTATAGTCGAAGCGGATTAGCATTGGTGTTATCCAGTTGATGAACAGTTCGAAAACGTACTTTTTTATCGAAGATTTTTTAATACGTAGATGTAGTAAATCTAAGATTAGTTTGAAAAGTATTGCAAAAGCGTCGAGATTTTCACGTCCCTAACACCAAACGATAATTCAAGACTTTTAGAAACGAAATCGCAGGTTTTGGCATCGTGACGTCATATTGTGGTTTATAGATTTTAGTTTTTTTAGCCCTTAAATCTTCGAATAATAATAAGTCAGGAAGCATAATTCAGTACAAATTCCACACAAAAAGTGGTCCTTCAAACAAAAGCGACATATGATTCCAAATACGAATTACTTCCGAGGTTACAAATAGACATGTTCGGTGATTGGTTTCAATTCAGAAGGAAAGCAGGGATTGGTTCACGCGCGCGCTGCAACGTCTACTATGACAACTGAGTCGTAGTGGCGTAAACGATGTAATGCAACAAGTGAATTGGACCAAGTCAATAATATAAACAATGTTTTTTATTTGTTTTTTTTTATATCAGTAACTTTTTAAAATTCAGTGAATTTTATGTCCCGCCAAATGATTAATTTGTTAAGTTTTCGTCTAGAAGTAATTAGAAGAGACTCTTTCTTCGCAATGTAGTGAAGTGAGATAATAAAATTATCGCATATTCATTTTACCAAAAATATATTTAACTAGCTGGTGTCCGCGACTACGTCTGCGCAGGGTTAGCACTTCGAGTAGCTTATTATCTTCTCCAAGGCCTCACCCTGACCAAACCTCCATCTATCATTATACCAAAATGTCATAAAATATGTACATGGTCAAACGCAATTGTTATAATAGAAATCCAAGAGAAAATGTAAATACTTAGTGTATCAATCAGAATCACCATTATCATTACATTTCATCACCCTTGACGGTATTTGTGTTACATTTCATCCCCCTTGAGTCTAGTGTATCGAGCTGTCAAAATCATTGCGTGCTTTTGACTTGAGGTACGTTCGTTTAGCAATGAGGGCATTGGTGACGTTGCAATTGTTGGCTCTTTTGTTAAAGCGTTCGTAAAGCTCAAAATCGTTATTATTGCCGCTAATCCCGCACTCTACTCGAACGCTAAACCATGCATAAGACCTAAAATCGCACGATTGTGCTGTCAAATAGATAGTTGTCAAAAAACGATCAAAAACCACCGCAGCTCCGGACGTGGGTTGATTAATTTTACTTTTCGGTGGTATAAATAACTCTTTTTTAGCTTTGCGAATGGTGAACAAAAAGAGCCGTAAACGACATTTTCACCCACAAATTCCCAATTCGAACGCCATATTGAGCGTTTTTAGCGTTATTTTCGTCAACTTGGGGCTATTCGAACGCACTATATAATCTATCAGAAACTGTCACAACTTTGACAGAACTCTATTGACAGAAAGTAAGTCATCATTACGATTTTGGCGTCGGCGGAGGTCTTGTTATTTTGTCTATGCTATACCCAAAAATATTAGGCCGTTTCACCCGCGTGGTGATAGATGATAATGATGATGAAAATTAGCCTATGTGCTATTCCAGACTATAATCTATCTCTGTGACAAATTTCAATCAGATCCGTTCAGCCGTTCTTCCGTTATTCAGTAACAAACATTCATTAAAATGGAGGGATGGATGCCCTCCATCCATCCAAACTTTCACATCATTTATGTTATTAGTGGGATGTAAGTAGGAAGTAGGATAGGATATTCGTTATTTGCCTGGTGGACGTTTTCAGTGGTCGCAGAATACCTTCATTATCAATTATTTTAGAAAAGCATTGTGTTGATATTACTGACAGATTTATGAGCAACTCAAGTAAACCACTTCAAAATTTGCAGAGGGTGAATTTTCATTAGCTTGAAAAATTAAACGTACTTACATAATTCAACCAAACAATTAACTATTTTTTTAATGCTATATATCGGCGCAACTACAACAGTTCGTCGAGAATAATTAAGTTTAATCATTTGATTGCCCTAAAAATAGTTTATAAATCATCAGTTGATTATTTTTGAGTTGATTACGATGTAAAATTAATGTTATGATTGTAATTTCAATACTTTACCAACAAACTTGTAAACTCGTGCACGTGCGCCGAGTCCTATAAGTACGGCCGCACTGTAGGCGCTCGTCCTTGCGGCGAAGCGTCTTCAACGCTCGCCTTAGGCGGTGCGCCCTCTGCGCCCGCATCTGGCTGAGTGCCATCTGCGCTCGCCAACCGTCCGGTGACGCTGTAAATGCCGGTAGAGGCAAACAGCATTAGTCCGTTCTAATAAAAAAAAAAAAAAAAGGCGCTCGTCAGATTCCGGTCAGCGCGCTCGAGTGGGATGGACGTGCGCTCAAGTGCTCCCCGAGAATATTCCGATCGGCCTAAAAGTGCTTGCGCTTTTAGTGCCGGTTACCTGTATCGTTTCGATTGAAGAGGATTCAGTGTTGGACTTCGCTAATAGTGGATTTTCTGTGTGCAGATTCGACGTCAAGCCACCGCTTCGTGTACCGTTCGGCGCACGGAGGCGTTCGGCTTGGCTCGGCTCGCGTCGCGGAAGAAGCGCGCTCTTGTAAGAGCGCTTCGACACATCAATCACCTACATTGTTCATTGTCTAATCAAAACCGCTCTTCTCAGAGCGAACTCTAGTTTCGATTTTTTTAATTTTTCAATTTTCAATTTTCAAAGTCGAGTCAAACAAATCCACGCTTCACGTGGTCTTCTGGACGATCCTTGCGGTGTTAACGCCACCCAGTTGGGCGCGGACCCGGTGCGTCAAGCCTTTCCCTCCTGAGCGTGGGAGGGAACGGCTAAAACCGGACGGGCCTGCCTTCACCGGCCTTGGGGTCTCCCCTCGCCGACGGCAGGTATCTCCTTCCCACCCTACCCTATCCTACTCTCCTATTCTCTGGGCAAGTGTTTGGTTGGAAGCCGGGTTTTACTCGGTCTTCTCTCCTCGCCCCCGGAGCAGCTAGGGCCTCGCGTTTAGGCACACATCCCTCTGCACAATAAGACTGGCAGAGGGCACACAGTAGGGACACCTAGGCACTCACTCTCCCGCCTGTACCCGGCGGGAGTGGCATTCACCCCTCACTCGCATCTCGAGTATTCCCCTCGAGATGTCTTTACTCTCTCCCTCCCCCGCTATGAGCCGCCCGCAAGGCGTTTCGCCTCAGGCGTTCGCCTCGTGGGTCTCAAACTGCTACCCGGACATGCTGTCCGAGTATCTCCAGTCCAATAGGGACTTTAAAGAGAGACCCCGCTTCACGGACTCTCAAATTCCCTCCTCCGGCTCCCTCCCTCCGAGGGCGCCCTTCGGTTCTTCGGCGTTCAAGCCGTTAGATAGCCCTCTCTCCCCCGACCCTGCGCCCCGCGCTCCCCGCGCACCTCTACCACCCCGCGATCGTTCCCCAGTCCTTCGGACTGAGTACGAACGCGCCTACGACTCGGCATCCAACTCGGAGAATGAGATGGATGTAGAGTTCTCCCGCTCCCGCGCTAACTCTGTTGGCAACATCTCCAACGACGGGTTCACTACCGTCGGAAAGAGAAAGCGCGTCCCCAAAGCCGCCTCAGAGGCTCCCTCCCCGCCACCCAAAGCGGCCTGCACCGCCCCGGGAGCGAAGCCATCAGGCTCTCTCGCTCCCACCTCCCGCGACCCTCTCGCTCACTCCGATGCTCCCGCAAGCATCGCCGCGTCTCAACGCGACGTCTCCTCTCAAGGAGCGTCAGTTAGACGCGAGAAACTGCCGCCGCCTCTGTTCCTTCAGGACAAGGCGAAGTGGGACATGGTCTCACGACTTTTGACGGATCGTAAGATCCAATACACTAGCGCCCGCTCAACCCAACTGGGTATTAAAGTCCAGGTGCCTACCCCAAGCGACCATAGGGCATTAACCAGGATTCTCAAAAACGAGAGTATAAGTTTTCATACCTATGCTCTCGAAGAAGAGAAAGTCCTACGCGTCGTCATACGCGGTGTACCTAAGGAGGTACAAACTGATAGTGTCCTCGCCGACTTGAAGGCGCAAGGCTACCCCGTCCGCGAATGCCACCGCATGTACAGTGGCAAAGATCGCAAACCCTACGACCTACTATTGGTCATCCTCAATCGCACGCCAGAGGGCAAAGCGATTTTTAATGTCAAAACGGTAGTGAACCTCTCGGGGATCACCGTTCAACCCCCATTCCGGAACCGAGCACCTGGCCAGTGTCATAACTGCCAACTATACGGTCATGCCGCCCGTTTCTGTTTCGCCCGCCCGAGGTGCGTCAAGTGCCTAGGGGATCACGGGACAGCCCAGTGTTCTCGCACTAGGGACCCATCAGACCCGCCTAGTTGTGTCCTCTGCGGCACACAGGGACATACCACCAACTACCGCAGTTGCCCTAAGGCACCCCGCGCACCCAGTGGGCCGGCTAGGAGGCCTATTCCCCCTCCTCGCCCGGTCACTACCCGCTCACAAGGCAACGGCCCTAAGCCTAACCTTACACCCGCACCGCAGGCAACACCTGTTGTACCCGCGCCCGCGCCCGCGCGCAACGCTTGGTCCAAGCCCTTGAGCATGGTACAAGCAAGCGCCCCCCTCACCCTCGCCCGCCCGCAGGCCTCTGTCAGCGCGCCGGCTCCTAAGCCCAAACCGCCGCTCGCTAGGCCTCCAATGGCTGGGCTCATGGACGCCCCAGGTCAATCTGACCTGGCGGCCGACATAGCCCTTGTCATGGACTACGCGATGGTCATAGACGTGGACGAAGTACGTGCATTCGCGCACAAACTTCGTACTGCCACTAACGACCAAGACCGCTTGCGAGCCACGCTCACACACGCGGGTCTAATCAGCGCAGTGAGGCGCTACGCCCTCCCCAGCGTTTCTTAGGTATCATCCAATATGGATAGTACACCGAAACGAATTAAGCCCCACTCAGTCACCGTAGCGACTTTCAACGCTGACGGCCTCTCTAGTCAAAAGGACGAAGTTCACGAATTTTGTAAGACCCATCAGGTCGATATCCTATGCGTGCAGGAGACCTTTCTGAAACCAGGTACAGCGATCCCTAGGTTTGCAAATTACCGTTTGGTTCGTAATGATAGAGTGGCCACCCCAAAAGGTGGCACTCTCATCTATTACAAAAGAGCTCTGCACTGTATCCCAATTGTTACTCCACCACTTAGAATACTAGAAGCCTCTGTTTGCTTTCTAGCGATGTCAGGTCATCAACCTGTCATCATAGCCTCATGCTACCTCCCCTCTGGTAAAGAACTATTACAGACAGACTTGGAAGCCCTCTTCTCTCTAGGAAGCTCCGTCCTTCTGATCGGTGACTTCAACAGTAAACATGTCATATGGAACTGTACTAGTAACAATAGTAATGGTAAAATCCTTGAAGGCTTGGTCAGCCACTTAAACTTTGATATTCTCTCCCCTCTGGAGCCCACAAGATATCCCTATGTTGACAACCAACGACCAGACATACTTGACATAGCACTTCTCAAGAACGTCACCCTCCGGTTGCGCTCTATAGAAGTGTTACACGAACTGACTTCAGACCACCGCCCTGTATTGTTGAAATTAGGCCCCGACCCGACGGACATAACCCCTATCACTAGAACGGTAGTGAACTGGAAGCAACT
Source organism: Selenia dentaria (assembly GCA_917880725.1). Classification (NCBI taxonomy): domain Eukaryota; kingdom Metazoa; phylum Arthropoda; class Insecta; order Lepidoptera; family Geometridae; genus Selenia; species Selenia dentaria. The sequence continues at coordinate 33,091,348 of OU862890.1, read as the reverse complement.
GGGGGAATCCCTCCAAGCTATCAGTTCACCCGCTCTCGATAGAATCCCCGATGACATACAGACAGTAGAAGACGTGTCAATTGCGATCGAGGCTCTCAGTGACCACCTCCGCACCGCAGTAGGTGAATCCTCAAAGCAGGTCCAAGTGGCGGATGGTCGCCGCTTCGAACTGCCCGAGGGTGCGAGGAGGTTACTAACAGCTAAGAACGCCGCCACTAGGGCGTATGACTCGATGCCAACCCCAGAGAACAAAGCCACCATGCGCTATTTACAGCGTGCTGTAAGGAAGCGCATGAGTGAGCTGCGTGATCAAAGGTGGGACGACAAACTGTCAGAGATTGAGCCAACTCACCAGGCATACTGGCAGTTGGCTCGAACTCTGAAATCTGACGGACAACAGACAATGCCTCCACTCATTAGGCCACCTCCCCTCTCCATAGCGTTCCTTGACGAAGACAAAGCCGAGTGTTTAGCTGATAGCCTTGAGGCTCAGTGTACTCTAAATGTAGATCACGTCGACCAGAAACACCTCGATTCGGTGGAATCTGAAGTCGAACGTAAAAGCTCTATGTCCATCTCTGACCTCCCACTCCTCCCACCGGTAAAATCATCCGAGGTAGTGTCTCTGATCAAGAGCCTCAAGACCCGTAAATCCCCTGGTGCTGATGGTATCAGCAACAAGGTGATTAAACACTTCTCAGTCCCACTAGTCCATCTCTTAGTTAGCATCTTCAATGCGGCTATGAGCAACTGCTCCTTCCCAGACACTTGGAAGCATGCCATTGTCATTGGTATTCACAAACCAGGCAAACCGGCAGCCGAGCCCTCCAGCTACCGTCCCATAAGTCTCCTCAGCTCTCTGGGGAAGATTTACGAGCGGCTCATTGTGAACCGACTCTGGTCCCACGTTAGGTCCAATAACCTCCTTCCCGATGAGCAATTTGGTTTTAGAGCCAAACACTCTTGCGTCCAACAAGTGCACCGCGTAACGGAGCACATCCTAGGCGGTTTCAATAAGAAACCAAAGCCCCAAGGGACCATAGCTGTCTTCCTCGACGTAGCGAAAGCGTTCGACAAAGTCTGGCACAACGGCTTGATATTCAAGCTGTACCAACTGGGTGTGCCAGACCGTCTTGTACTCATCTTACAAGACTTTCTCAGGGATCGAACGCTATCGCACCGAGGGAACGCTCTCCTCCCCGCATCCCATTCACGCAGGTGTCCCTCAGGGCTCTGTACTCTCACCCATTCTCTTCTCGCTGTACACCAGCGACATCCCACGATCTGAACCTAATGTTCAGATCGCTCAGTTTGCGGATGATACTGCAATATACTCTACTGGCTGGTTCAAGGTCAGGCAGAGATGCGCCATCCAACGAGCCATCACCGTTATCGGTGCATGGTTTCGTAAATGGCGGATTGCAGTAAATCCTAGCAAAAGTGCAGCAGTGTACTTCACTGAGACCCGGCGGAATCTCATGCCGTCACCCATAGTCCTATTCGGCGAACCCATCCCTTGGGCTAAATCTGCCAAATACCTGAGCGTCACCCTTGATCGCCAACTCACTTTCGCGAAACACATCCAGATTGTTCGCAATAGGGCGGCCTTCATTATGGGTCGTCTTAATCCCCTCATAGGCAAAAACAGTAAAATGTCTCTTAGAAATAAGACGACTCTTTACAAACTTTGCATCCGCCCAATCATGACTTACGCATCTGTAGCGTTCGCCCATGCTCAGAAACACGACCTCCACAAACTTCAAGTGATTCAGAATCGCTTTATGCGCAGGGCAGTGGGCGCTCCGTGGTACTTGCGGAACGCCGAACTGCACTGCGATTTCACCCTCCCCTCTATAACGCAGTATATGAAAGACTGCTCCCGCCGCCACTTCGACAAAGCTCCCCACCACTCGAATCCCCTCGTGGTCGAAGCGGCGAACTACTCCACTGACATAACCGATCCCCACTTCCTTCCCCCCCGTCGCCGTCCAAGGCATATTTTGGGCGACCCGGACGACCCCATCGCAGCCGTTACTTCGGCAGCTTTAGCGTCGTCCCAAGGGAACCCCGGTAATGGTTGTAGACCCGACCAGGGCTGTGATCCCGATCGCATTGTAGGCTCCGGCCGAGATCTTCTTCGCAGCCCCAGTCGCAGTCGAGGTAATTCACACACACACGATTGTAGTCCCAGCCACGGTGCGGGTGGGAGTATACACCGCGGCCCCGGTCGCGATGTATCCTCCGGCCCAGCAAATGGCTGCGGACGAGGTAACACTGGTTTTCTATGTAGTCCCAGCCACCATGGCTGTGGGCGAGGTACTTCACATTCTTATTGTAGCCCCACCCAAAGTACAGTCATGAGTGCACAACGCGACGATCCTGGTCGCGGTGTGGACCCATGTCGCGGAAATGGGGGGAGGCGAGGTTCACATGGTTATGATTTAGTGGTAAACACAGTCAAACACCGAGCTCCGAGCCGGCGAGCTCGAGGCAAAAGTTATGTCTTGGTTAGATTCTCTCCAAATAGTCGTAGAGTTAAAATTCATAGGGCCCACTTTCAACGGTACACTTATGTACCGGGGCGATTCTCTCCTACTCCCCTCTCTCCTGGCGACGGCCCAAGCCGAGGTCCGTACCCTAGTGGTGCCCTTGAGCAAGTCGCCTACTCCTCTCCTTGCGGCGAAGCGTCTTCAACGCTCGCCTTTGGCGGTGCGCCCTCTGCGCCCGCATCTGGCTGAGTGCCATCTGCGCTCGCCAACCGTCCGGTGACGCTGTAAATGCCGGTAGAGGCAAACAGCATTAGTCCGTTCTAAAAAAAAAAAAAAAAAACATACGGACATATTTGTGACGTTGTTACGCTGCTCGTTGAATATACGAAGCTTATAAAAGTACTTGTGAAGTTTTTTACTTCGAGGACCCAAAAATGAGTGATCATCATGAAAACAACAATTTGTTTTTAAAAAGTGTGAAAACACTTTTTAAAAACACTCCGGAGGTTCTTTCTCCGTCACTGTAGGTAATCGGTTATTACTGTTAATTGTTCATTTTCCATAGTATTTTTTAGAGATGTTGATGTTTTTTCGGGACGAATCATCACCTTAAAAATGCTTTATATAAGATTTGATATACATAATAACATAACAAAAAAAATTAGCAGGGGGTGAATTTTCATTAGCTTGAAAAATTAAACGTACTTACGTAATTCAACCAAACAATTAACTATTTTTTTAATACTATATTATGCAACTGTAGGTAATCGGTTATTATACTGTTAATTGTTCATTTTCCATAGTATTTTTTAGAGAAGTTGATGTTTTTTTGTTGTGTGTTTTTTGAAAAAAAAACAGTAGGTACTAACTGTACAAACTGGAAGGATCTGCAGTTTTGTGTAACATGGTACATACACAATTTCTTTCAATTTTTTTCAAGACATTGCTGTTACATTTCAATATTCAGTATTGTAAAAAATAAAACTTAGCTAAAACTAAATAAGCAAAAGACATTGCTGTTACATTTCAATATTCAGTTCTGTAAAAAATAAAACTTAGCTAAAACTAAATAAGCAAAAGACATTGCTGTTACATTTCAATATTCAGTTCTGTAAAAAATAAAACTTAGCTAAAACTAAATAAGCAAAAGACATTGCTGTTACATTTCAATATTCAGTTCTGTAAAAAATAAAACTTAGCTAAAACTAAATAAGCAAAAGACATTGCTGTTACATTTCAATATTCAGTTCTGTAAAAAAATATACATTAAACAAAAATAGACTGACTTTATTTTGCATAGTATTGACCATCTCGGTTTGTATACGCATTTGTACATCTTTGAATATCATTATAATTTTGCTACTACTTACTAATAAAAGTGATTCCTGGACATTTTAATCTTGTATGGATCCTGCACCACTTCACAACACATGCTGGCATGATTGATTCACAGCTGTAGATCACAATGATAAAAATTAAAAATATGCGAAGATTTCACGTGTGCTCGCTTGCAAGAAATATGTCCGACTGATGACGTACTGAACACGACTTTTAAGCCCCGCCTACTTGAACACGACTTTTTTTGGGTCATTTTTTTAACGCAGTTACTGTTCCTGACTTATTATTATTCGTAGCCTTAAATGCATCAAAGCCTTCGTGACAGATGCACTGCACTAGCCAGTTTCCCTATGCTAATTATTTCTTATTACTTCTTCATAATATAACTAACATATCCACCAATTCTTTATTTCTTCGCTACTTTATGACTTCGCTCGCTTTATTCCCTTAGGTGTTAAAGATCCAAAAAAATATTCCTTAGTGTATTTTTAGAACATAAAATTTAATATATATAAATATAATTAAAATTCTTTTGTGTTACCACCGCCTATAACTTAGTTTGGAGTAAGATACCGTTTCTTTTTAATAGTTTTAACGTAACACTGAAAGTCTCCACGAGTCCTGTGGGAAACAACGTGAACAATAGATGTCCGACTCACCGGTGTCTCCGTAAGGGTCAAGGTGTCTTAAATCTTCATGTCTTTGTTTTCCGGCGGACGAAGCCGTGGACTGAAAGATACTTGTACCAATGAATGTACCCTACAAATTATTATTAAAAATTCTAATTCATTAGTAAATATTACGGTTACCCGTTGACATCGCTCTGTAAACTCCGGGAAAGTTCCCACAAGCATGCTTCTCTGACATTCGAGTGAGTTCTCAAACGAACTCCACACACAAACATATTATATACACATACATACCTGCACATTATTACATGTGCTCGCAATATGATGAAATTCAGTTTATTTCCGTAGCTTTAAACGGTATTTAACGTTGGGGCTTGCTTTAGGTCCGATTTACAGTATCATGCACCCTGGAGTGATGTACGGTAAATGAACAAAAATATCGTATGATGTGTGTAAAAAATATGACAGTAGCGTTTAAACGTAGCCTAGTAAAGAGCCTTACTTATAAACACTGCTTAAGTTTAAATGACGTTATTTAGTTTTGTGCGCAGCAGAATCGTACTGCGCCATACGAAATGACGTTATTTGAAATAAAGTTGCGTTTGTATATAAGTAAGGCCGTAAACTATGTGTATAGAAACAATTAACACGAACTAATTTGACTTTTAATTGCTTTATTTTAGTAAATAAACTCTACAGTTTTAGCAAATCGAATCGAGATCAAAATGTAGTGTCTAGCGAGTATGTACTCACATGATAAGATAAATACAACTGTACCTAAATATATTTACATAACAGTGACATGCATTGTATAAAATGGTTTATTGAACAGACTAAATGGAGTTTGCGTTTTGTTTACAGCGCTACTGGATGGGAGAGAAAACGGTCCGTGATATCCAGTTTTGTACTCAACTTTACACTACCCGAAGCTACACTCATGTTACGAAGCGTTAGGACTGATGCCAACCAAAAACAGACCAGAAATAAATAATAATACTTACTTAATTATTGTAGATCTATCTATCAAATCAATTTCGATCGATTTAATAAGGCGTTTAAAACGCCTGAAAAGAAATTTGAAAACTGCAAGGGTCTCGCTCTGAGAATCTTCCTGCCTATTAAAAAAGTATCCTCTCCTTTAAAAAGCTTTGAACATTAAATATTATAGATATCCAATTATCGTCGTTTCATTAAACCTCTCATAGTCCATCAATCCATCAGTATTGGCATGACAGTGTAAACCGTACCTTACCTGTCGTTAGATGCATGCTTTTAACTGATTGCTAACGTCGCGTAGCGGCAGAGTTCCGATAGCTTAGCCGCTCCTCTCTACCTCCGTTCTACAGTACGTAGAGGCTAAAGCAGGATAGAGGAAATGGTACGGTTAGCAGAAATACAACATTTCGTATTACTTTTTAATAATAAAATGATGAGTGTATTATTTATTTTTTGCTTGATCTGCCGCATTGATTTGCCGCATCAATAAATTAAGTACAGACTTAAGTAACGTTGCACCGGCAAGCGCTCTCTCAATCAGACACCGAGCTTGCCGGCGAGCTTGAGGCAAAATTTATATCTTGGTTAGATTCTGTCCAAATAGTCATAGAGTAAAAATTCATAGGTTTCAACGGTAAAACTTTCAACGGTACACTCATCTACTGGTGCGATTCTCTCTGACTCCTCTCTCTCTTGGCGACGGCCCAATCCGAGGTCCGTACCTTAGTGGTGCCCTTGAGCAAGTCGCCTACTCCTTCTTGCGGCGAAGCATCTTCAACGCTCGCCTTAGGCGATGCACCTTCTGCGCCCGCAACTGGCTGAATGCCATCTGCGCTCGCCACTCGGCCGGTGACGCTGTAAATGCCGGTAGAGGCAAACAGCACATACGGTGAAACTCGTCCAAGAGTCTAAACACCTCTGACGTTTTTTATTTGCAATAAAAAAAAATATATTCTTGGAGCGTAGTCTACAGTGCTCAATTAATTTACGTAACGGAAACAAAAATGAAATAAATAAAACAAAAATTTCATGGCCGCTATATTGTAACTACTATACATGCGACGATATAGACGTAATGCATCGTATACACTGCGGAAATGAATTCGCAGACGCACGTGCATTTTTTTTTGTTTTTGCCATAATACATTTGCCTTAATTATTCAAGTTACATAAGTTAAGGTTAATAGTTCAAGTAAGGTTTTTATTCAAATAGTCACAGTCGAGTCAAGTCATATTCAGATAAATCTAAATATATATTATATATATAATATTATATATATATATATATATATATATATATATATATACTGGTCACGCTATAACTTGAGAACGGATGGAACAATCTCGCTAATTCTTTTTTGTTGTGTTAATTACTGTCAGGAGAAGGTTCATAAGAGAGGTTATGGCGAGGTCGAAGGCCGAGCCTACTACGCAAACGAAGTCTCGGGCAGTCGCTAGTAGGTTAATAATGATCAGTTCATCTCAGTCACGTTCCAGCGGTGCGTGCGGTGGATACATTATTAATAGTTTCCAGGGTGATTAACGAGGATCACATAGTTATTTCACACACTTTGTTTAAGAACTGGGCATCCTGTTTACTCTTACAACAAAATATTTATGAATGAAGCTAATGTCGACGGATGCGCAACTAAAATAATAATAAAATGCAAATAAGTTCGCATTATTAATATTAGTGCTATTACTGCGCCCATCACCCTGAAATATTCAGTTTGTTAAATCTCATGTGCATTTAATTTCCCCGGAAACTATACCCATCAAACTGGAACACAGTAATGCGAACATTAATGCTTCACGTAGAAATAAGTATGGTGACAGTACTTCCCCGGGCAATTTTGTTCAAAAAGAGTTCTACTGCATTTAAAAACACGGAAGCAGAATATCTGAGACGGACTCATCCTACCAAGTACCTAGTTATATGTTTTTTTCGACTCTTACGATTCGCATTTTGACGGGTGGAGAGGATACAGTTAGGTCATCATCCTACGGAGTAATACATACCTACCGTAGAATCAAGAGTCCCTGTCTTTAGTAGACACATTATAGATCAAGTTCAGTAATCCAATCAGATGGATGATCAGGTCAGCTTTTGCATGATATAATCCATATGAACAGGCGCTTTTCATACTGTTGTCACGTCAGTCAAGCATCACGCTTGTTTAAGACCATTTGTGGCATTCAGAATTTTAAACTTCAAGCGTCCAACACCGTGCAGGACAAGTCAATGCGCTCATCACCTTTAGATTATAAGGTTGTAGGGCTATGTTACCGCCCACAACCCATCTATTCGTACATAGCAGCTTAAGTAGCTACGAATGTATTTACTAGTCACCTTTTGCATCGTTTGGCCTCTCTCCTGGCGACGGCCCAAGCCGAGGTCCGTACCTTAGTGGTGCCCTTGAGCAAGTCGCCTACTCCTCTCCTTGCGGCGAAGCGTCTTCAACGCTCGCGTCAGGCGGTGCGCCCTCTGCGCCCGCATCTGGCTGAGTGCCATCTGCGCTCGCCACCCGCCCGGTGACGCTGTAAATGCCGGTAGAGGCAAAAAGCATTAGTCCAGCCGAAAAAAAGAAACGCCCGGCCAGTCCTTGGCCAGATCGTCTTTTACTGAACACGCGATCCCAACTTAGGTCACCTTCTACTACTTGTTATTTGGAGTCAGAGTAATCCACAATCAATAGTCACCTCACCTAATAACACACCCACCACAAAGACCTAAAAGGTATTCCCTTGCCATGTTATTTTGCTGGCAACAATGCCTTTCAACGAATCACAGTAATGCTTGCGCACTTATTCTAGTTCTGTCTACACGGAGAACTGGCAAAGGTCTACCAAAACGTACTTCCTCCGGCGAACTCTGCAAAGTCCTTCCATTACAAAATAGCACTATTATACACGCATATTATATATATCCACGAAAAAAAAGGCTGCTGCGCATGGTTTAGGCGATAATATCCCTTCGGGTATGTTTACCTATTGTATAGCATTGTTCCGAGGACTTAGGGCTTGAGGAGCTGAGATGGCTAGGGTAAAGGCTGGCGGGAGAAAAGCACAATACACCCCAAGCGGGACGTTAGTGCAGGACTTAGCGCCCCCACACAGAATCAGAAAAAGAAAGCCTTGTACAAACATACAAGGTACATATTCTGACTACAGTCAAGGATAAATATATGATGATCCTTGGTACAGTTTACCTATTTAAATTATGTAGGTACTAGCTAACCCATCTGCGGATTCGTTCGCGTGTGCTCGCGGGATAATAGGTTATGTGTTTTCGCGCAAAACCTTTATTATTTTATTAAACTCAAAGTCAAAATCCTTTATTCAATTTAGACATCAAAGACGCACTTATGAACGTCAATTTTTCATTATAATGTACTTAAAAGACTCTACCGCCGCGTTTTTATTAAATAGAAATATCCTCAGTTACTTCTTAAATCATCCGCTATAATGCCAGTGAAAATCCCGTTAAATCGGTCCAACTGTGTTCGAGTGACAGACAGAAATTTCAAGGTTGTTTTGTTTTAACTACCGTATATGCTATCAAATGCATTCACTAAAAAGCTGTTATTATGGCGTACCAAAGTTTACTCTGAAATGCTCATAGTCTTCGCGCACCATTATGAAAATTTGAAGCCATTCCATAACATAATGGACAATTCCGATTGCATTTCCAACTTCATCTGTCACAGACATTGTTTCTTTTCATTCAGTGAACGAGTGGACGAATGAATGAAAGCTATTGAACGGGTCGACTCAAAGACAACTATTGTCGTCGCAGCGCAGATGGAGAGCTCAGATTGGGGGCGTTTTTGTGCAGTTTCTAGGTACGATTGAACTGGTATGTGAGTACCTACCTCATACCTCCATGTGGGGATATTTGCTTTCGATGCTTTTGTACAATACTGCGATTTGCCTTATTGAGCGGAGAGTACCTTTTTTCTTTTTCGGGAAAATCTTTTATAAATACCACCGCCCCCGGGGGGACCACGGTGGTTATGTGGGAGTCCGTATACCCACTAAAAACCCGGGGTGTTTCTCCAAGTGCCTTTTTGTCAAGACTACATGAACGTTTTGGCAATCGTCTGCGGTCCCGCCAGCACACAAGCCACTTCGAAGGAGACAGTTCGGTACTCTCTTATTACTCCGACTGCCATTGCCCTCTGAGGTTTTCTCAGAAGGGCTATGGTGGAGTGAGGAGTACCTAGATCAAGTTTGATAAATTAGAGAGTTGAAGTGACCCCTGCACTCGTCGTGAATAGCAAGCAGTAACAGTTATTTGTTGCAAAGTTGTTTATTAAAGTTAATTGGTGGAATTACTTGTATTGAAATACTTGTAATGAAGCGTAGCCAGGGTACAATAGGTACGTGACGCAGAATAACTTTGCTACCGATCGAGACACACAAGCTTTCACCGGTAGTAGGTACAGTGAGGAAAATGCTGGGTTCAAGAAAAACAGCTTAAATAATAAATTAACTGCTTATTCTTCCAATTCAATTTCAATCCAAGGCAATTCTTCCTTTTTATATTCCTCTTAGTATATAGTTATACATCAGGAGCAAGAAATCAGCAGGGAATATTATTAAGAAACGATATGCGGAACCTTGACATGATTAACGTTCGGTTTCCTGATTTACTGAGATTGAGTCGGTAAACGCTCCCTGAAGACAATGTGTGCTTTCCTTCAGTGCCTCATACGGCACGTGGGTAGGAATCGTAGCTAAATATGTTGCTTTGAAACTCGTCATTTATATTCTTTTTACACAACAGTTGTTAGTTCTAGGAACAGCCGCCACTTCTTTCGTGTGGATTAAGATTATTGAGATCGGTTGGTTAAAGACGCAGGAAGTAGATGGGTTTTAAAAAAATTGTATGTACCCTATTTTCAGGGATACTTTTTAACTCACATTTCTAGAACTAAGGAGGCGCATGGCGGATCTTATTTACCTAATAAAGATAGCGAACGGTTCGGTCGATTGTCCCGAACTACTAGCGCGAATAAGTTTGAAAGTGCCATATGACCCCTTCAGAAGACCGTGTTCTCTGTACATTCCCCGAGTTAATGCTCACTATAGGCAAAATACTTATCTCTTAAGAGCGAGCCGCAGTTTCAACGCAGTAGCTTCACGACACGATATTGATGTCTATAACACACCTGTCGCGCAGTTCAAGCGGTTATTAAGTAATGATTTTTTTACCAACTAATTCTCAGTTTTATATACTATTGTTTACGAACTATTTATATATAATTATTAATAATATAAATACCTAAAAGAGGAAATTTTAACTGGCTATATGTACATATTAAAATATTATGTTTATACCTAGCTGTAAGTTTCCCTAAAAATAATAAAACTACCTCGGACGTATACTCTACCAAACAAATAAATAATTATTAAAATCGGACTACAATGTAAAAAGGTATGCGATTATACATAAAAAAAATATTCACCTCGACTTAATAAAACACTCCTGTTTTTGGAAATTGGTTGAAAAGAGAAGACCGTAACTTGCACATTGGTACAAATTTATCTGCACGTTTATCTGATGCTTATAAATATCTAATTTTAAGAATGCACCTATGTCAGGATGTTCCTAGAGCCACAAGTAAAAAAACTAATGACAAATATTCTGTGCTGCACTACTTTGTTCACTCTAAGTCACTATACATAAAGGAAGCCCATATTCATTAATACAATAAACTATTCCAACTTCTTTGAATTTTTCTAATAAACGGTCAGTTAAAGTTTATACCTAATATATAACATGGTTCCGTAGGTGCTAGAAACGGTGCAAACCGGGGAGATACTCCTAGCTATCCTACTGTCAGAATAATTTCCATACTTTATCCTAATTGACTAGACTAGAGTGAGTATCAAACGCAATCAAATTAACTCACAACTTATAATTATTGTACATATAGCGGAATGTCAACGGAAGAGTTTGATTTCACGTAAATTATAGACTAATTTGTGACTCACAAATTTGATTTTCCAGCAAAAACCAATTAAAATTTGAACATTTAATTAAGGTTTGTTTACAAACTAGGCTGAGCCTGTACTAGGTATATAGTATAATATACGAGTATAATAATATATAATAATTTAATAATCGACATCATCATCATCATCTCAACCGTAGGACGTCCACTGCTGAACATATGCCTCCCCCATGATTTTCCAAAAGAACCGGTTGGAAGAGGCCTGCATCCAACGTCATCCTTTACCACGACCTTTACCAGCTCGCCTGTCCACCGCGTCGGTGGACGACCTATGCTGCGCTTGCCGGTCCGTGGCCTCCATTCCAGAACCTTCCGGCCCCATTGGCCATCTGTTTTGCGTGCTATGTGCCCTGCATACTATACTATACATAAGTATCCCTCCGGAACCTCCCACAAACTGACGAAACGCAATAGCAAGCTATGTTACTTCACGTCGGTGTTATGTGGGAGTGTGGTACTGTTTACTATGGTGCTTGGGCATTCTCTCAAATATTGTTTAAGAAATCATCGATTTGACAACTTTGTTAGCTAAGTTGGTACATAGTTACCGTGTTTTCCACGCGAGAGGGCAAGGTTCGGTCCTTGGTGGTGGCAAATATGTGTGTGATGAGCAGAAATGTTAGTTCTGGGGTCTTTCATGTGTGATGTGTTATTGTGTGTGCCCATGCCTCCCGCGGCACAGGGAATACTAGTGCTGGGGTGTGAGTGTGTATACGCTTTGATGCGACTACGATGAATCCTACCTATAATATAGCAGGTATACTTTTACTAGAACACAATTTTTGAGAAACCCCAATTAAAATTAATAAGTGAACTTGTCACAGCGTATAGTATTCTACAAGTACACCGTAATTCCCATGTAAAGGGAGTTGTGAAAAAGTAGGTAAGCCGCTATTTTGTGGTAGCGGCCTTGTCGATGTCATCAATAACTATGCACACTATCACGACTAATTCACCTTTCAAACAAAACCGGATCCATATGCCACCACCCACACACACACACACACACACACACACACACACGCACACACACACACTAAAACACACACACTATCACAGACACGTCAAAATTATAACACTCCGTTGTTTTTCCGTTTGGGGCTACGGAGAAATAATGTCTTTGTAGGTCGGGGGTAGATAAAAACAGATAACAAAAAAATACAAATAAGCCTTCGACGTCAGATATTTTGAATCTAATACTAGGACGGTACTCGTATAATTCGTATATATTGGTAATATAAAATACAAACAATCCATTTATATAAAGATAACAATAGCTCATAATCTGGCTATTCCGCCGCATCATCGTTTCCCATCAGGCAAGCAGCCCACTTAAAAAGGCTATTAAATAAGAAAGCACCTTCAGGTGGTGGAACCACTTCCGCGAGATGAATCATCGAGTTTTTCTTCCCATAATTTGTGAGCAAAGTTTACCAATTTATCAAGGCGCAGGCTCCGAGATCTCTTTATGTATTCTTTCATGACGATTCCTATCTGATCTTTCAGTTTACGAAGCTTTTGACATAATCACCGGGAAAGTTCGCTCCGTGTTCAAATTACCGTTTCCTGTGATGTTTCATTATAATTAACCTTACAATAAAGTTAATCTTTCAAGAAAATTCGTCTCATTTATAATCACTTATTAATATTTTCCGTATTTTAATTTGCATTTTCTAGATTTATATATAAGCTATTTTCTATCAGAAATCCTCTCCATATTACCACAAACAATATTAGCGTTATTACTGTAATCTCAATTATAGTAATTCTATAATCTCAATTATAGTAATTCAAAATGGAAATGTATGGGTCACCAACTTGAAGCATCCGCACTAGCTTCAGACCGCACACGCTCCCAGCAATGACGAGTGCTGTCACACATTACTACTAATCACAAGATGGAAGCTAGACGACGTCCTCAAGTAACATCTCGGTCGCATAACAATCGCGTGTGACACTCACCGGAGAGGAATATAAATAGGTACTAAACAAAGCAAGGAGGATTAGTAAGGACATACACGAGTCGCCATATCCAGCCATACTATCCAGGAGTCATTCCCCGGGCCCGGGATACGAACAACTGCCATGCGGCACTGGGTGAGTGTTCTTTCATACTTTTCCAACTTCTGAGTTATCAATTACTTTCCGCAATAAATATTGAAACCTTTATTTAAATCTCTCATATTCGGTAAGTAGGTCCTTATTACCCCCAAATGGGGCTTGTCGGTGACCAATTAGCGCTCTTGGGTAATAAATCTAACCATCATACTGGCAATAGACATCATGCATTCAGCCCAATGACAAAAGAGGTCGCTTCGCTATTCAGCCTTGTCTTCGTATGAGTATAATAGTCATCAATTTTATTTTTGTAATGCCGGTTTTTTTCTACTTACCTCATAATCGAGATGTAAAGCAGAGTAGTTAGCTCGGGTGTAAGCATCAATTGCAGCCCGAGATATTTAGGCGCACGAGCGCAGCGAGAGCGCCTATAGTTCGAGGGTGCTGCCTTACAGCCCTTGGCTACTAATCTACTATTAATGGACGTAGGTAGCGAAATTGTTGGTTCTTTTACTTTCATTGTGAGGTTGTCTAATGATTTTCACCTGTATTATGTAGGTACTTTAATAACAAAAAACAAACTAAAAGTTTAAGTTCATGACTACGGAAGTAATTAGCCCATAACCCTCATTAAAGCTCATAAACCCGCCCTCCTTTTGGAATTCATTGCAGTCGAGGAAGATGCCTGATACCTCATCATTGTCAATCACTAAAACCCCGTAAATATTCAGTTGAATCGATCGCTGCAACCACACACACACTGCCACGGCAAATTAAATCATTCATCGCGGTTGATATATAATTAACTTTGAAAGTTTAATTAACTGCTTTTTACATAGCGCTGGGTCTGCTTCTGGGTATCTCCAGGCCTGAACCACACATTTGTCATTGCGAAAGTATAATAGATCTTTTAGGTCATTGTGGTCTATCTTCTGCAGTTCTGGACGGCTTTCAAGACACGATGCCTAAAATGACGTGATCCTTCGGAACCTTGCTACCGTTCACGTGCCGGATATTTTAGAGCCAAACGGTAATTTACATGATGATGGCCAGAGGCCTGACGGTTTAACGTTGATTCCGTGGAGTTATGGGAGGCCGCTGGTGTGGGACGCAACTTGTGCTGACACACTTGCGCCTTCTCACCTCGAGCAGACTTCACGGTCGGCAGGTAATGCTGCAAAATCTGCAGAAAACCTCAAACGGTAGAAAATATGCTTCCGTTTGAGACTTATTCTTGTATGGTGTCAAATGAAGTGTCTGGAGCGCAATGAGTGGTGGTCGTGTATGCTGAAAAGGTGCCCGACTTCTTCTTACCGTATAGTGACTTAGCTGGACAGTTCAAAAGTTAGCGAGGTTCTATATACTTAACTTTCTATAAGGAAATGGTTTCTCGGCCAACATACACAGTTAGCTAACCTGTCGTCTCAAGCATCGGTACCTCCTTAACATCCACCTGGCCGCACGCCAAGCACATAACTATCGCTAAGAGGTTGATTAATCCACTTGCACCAACGAAATAACCGTAAGTTGTTTTAAGACTTCTCCTATAAACAATTGATTCTCATAAACTGCCGCAATATAATATGGCGAATAATAGGTAGGGTAGGCCGGGCGAATCCTTGGTCTACCCTAATTAAGAGAAATTTAGTTTCGTGACGAGACTTAACACAAATAGCGTTAAACAAATTTCGAACATCGTTGTACCTCTTTTTGGTAAAATTGATAAATATTACAAGATGATTACACTTTCGTTTACATTTCCGAATATTGTTTTACATAAAACGCTAGAACTATAACCGTTTCCGTTTTTTCGTTTTACAGAAAACACTATTGCTATATTTCAATGGCCAGATTAATGATTTGTATTTTTAATTAGCATTCGACTTTTGAAAAAAATGATTATGTGTGTACAAAACTGTTTCAAGTCAAACAAGAAACTGAACTATCAGCAGTTCTGCTAACATGAAATTCAAACAAGAACCAATTCCACAAAAGTGTGTAAGACTTTTTTGAATTTATTCGTGACGTTTGACATAATGACATTTTAAACAGATTTAAACCCTGCCGTGCGATTCTCTAATGATTCTTCAACGACCGCATAGAAGAATCATTAAAGAATCGCACGGCTGGTTTCCTATGTTAGCGGTGCCGTCACGAAGCGGATGTAACATTACGGACGCAAAAAGGCGAACATCTTTACGGTGACGACATGTGGAAAGTTCTAACACCTTTACGGCCACCAATCAGTCGTATCTGATACAAGAAATGACAATAGAAAAATTGTTTCACAGCTATAGGGAACGTTCACGAACTATCCGACACCTCCGACACCGGCAAGGCGGTCGTCATGCAAATGGCGGCACCACTTTTGAAGTACGGTGTCAAACACCAGTCTCTTAAACAAAGGATGAAAATCCTTCAATAAAATCCACGTTGCCGGGTCTGTCGTTTAATATGCCGAAAAAGTGGTTTGTTTGTAAGGGTGTATCTGTGTGTATGAGGAATTTGATTCTGTTTATTATAGAGTCGGCGGATATCTTGTGTGTGATTTTTACTTGAGAGATTTTTTTTTGTACTTTCGATGTAAGAAAGCGCAGCGTTGAATATGTCTTTAACCTTTTTGATCAATTGAGAAAGCAAGCTCCATCCGCCGTGGTCGCTTCTACTTAGAACCTCCCAGATTTTCCCTGAGACAGAAGTTTAAAGATATAAACATTCTAACTGTTGTCTCTCAGTTTATCTATGAAATTCGAATGTACGTCAAGAAAAACAGGAACAGTTTTGAAAAAAGGAGTGATGCTCATTTCATCAACACGCGGAATAAGCACAAGCTATCCGTACATGTAACGCGTCTCCACAGAATAAGTCATTCTCTTATGGGACAATGTATACGATTCTTCCTAATGTTATCCGAGATTTGCCTATTAATAAGTTTAAAATTACTATTAAAACTAAACTCTGTCAAAAAGGTTATTACAAATTTTCGGATTACTTATAGATTGGGACTGATCATTCCAGGATCTACGTACCTACTTGTGTACTAAGATGTCAAAGTGTAGCGTGTCTTGCCCTACTGATACCATATTATGTTCTCTTTTGTAAGGCAACACACTGGAGCTAAAAATAAACGATCATTTGTTATATGTCTACATTAAGAAATTGGCGATACAAAAAAATTTAAAAAGACAAGCCCGCTGTGTTTCTTGCCGGATATTCTCAGTCGTGGTCGCGGTCCGATCCGGTTGTTGATTTAAGAAATATTAAATGTAATATGACAATTTGTAAGTGCCCCCGTAGGCCTATACAGAATAAACGATTTCATTTCATTCCTCGTACAAACACCTTATTTTTTTGTTCATTGTATCTCAATAACCCGGTGCCTTCGTATTAGTGGTACACACACAATACAATGTACAAAATTCGGAGTTTGGTAATTTACTTGTATAATATGAAGCTACATCCAAACTAAGTATATTTCAATTCATACAATCTTATTAGAATGAATGAATAAATGAAATAAGTTTATTGTGGCAAAAAACATGAACAAATACTTAACTAAACATTAATAACTAAATAGTTATTGCCACAAAACGTCCTCTACTCAGCATAATGCCGGCTGAAGCAACCAACGCTGATCTTCCGTAGAAGCTGCCCGGTGACATCACGGATCGTAACACAAAAGAGTACAATATAACATTAAATTTATACTGACAAGAACAATTTGCACAAAAAAAATATATTTTATTATTAGCGTTCCTTAAATGCTTTTCTAGCGACATGAAATAACTTTTTCCTAGAAATCTCAGAAAAATCTACAAGTTTTCTGAACTTCCACCGGGACCGAGTAATAAAAACAAAACATATAATTTTAAACCATTTCGTTGAAAATATAATTCCAACGACTGCGACAGTTGGACTCCGTAAATTGTTCAAGGGAACCTCCGACCAACTTGTTATACCTTTGCAAAATGTTTTTTTCATCTGCGCCCTACCTTATGTGTTACAATATAGAGTTTCGAACGGAGTAAACCAGATTTAGAGTGTATGTAAGTCAGGGCAGCATACTTGTTCGCAACCAGAGAAGTTTTGGAACCACTATTCTGCATATTCGTCGGAAATGTGAACGATAAAATACTAGTAACGCTACAGGCATATCAATGCATCATATATCGGACAACACTCGTATTTATTGGATGTCTCCATGTAGTGTTGTGATACACTTTCTATTCGAAGTCGGAATATCCACATTTTGTCTAACACGACTCAATTAAATTTAAAAGTTGTGACCTTATTTATACACACACATGCCACACAATACTATGAACTTTCCAAACTTGGTTCGTTTTGAAATATTTTGATACTTACTATGAAAAAATAAATCATATTGGTACAAAAATAAAATTTTATTCGAAACTGCGAATAAAATAAATTATAATTTTATTTATTGTACTAACAAATCACAAGCCAAGTCAACTTCCGATTATTTGAAATTTAAATGATGAAATTATTATTTGTTAGCCGACAAAACGCTCATCTTCGGGATCGAATACGTCTCGCCCGGTTCGGTTTCTGCGAGCTCCACAGGGACACTCCCTACGTGTGAAACACCCTAAGGATAGATTTGATGGTTCCGTACGAAGTATTCCTGATTTTTTGGTTTTAAATAGATTGCTAGTTGTCGTTGTTACATGCGAGCTTAACATCTTATTATTTAGGCAGCCGTTACGACTTGCGAAAAAATTGCCAAATCGAAATCTCAAGCCGGGAAGTGCCAAATGTCTGTGACTAAAGTGCTGGCGAACATTTTTGGTATCTAATGACTTTATTGCTATGTTAAGTGTGACAATATTGTGAACAAAGTAACCCATTACACCCAATACACCCATTACACAACTTTCAATTTCATTCCACCCGTCGTTAATACCTCATGTGTTTTGTAAAATAATTTTACAAATATTAATTAGGTCTTCACGAATTCGCAATCAAAAATTAATATTATTACCTTTTATTAAGTAATACAATTAATAAACGTAATATAGAGACAGATAAACATCTCATTTGTTAATTACTCCGCCGACGCTCCCTTTGAAGGAAAGAGCTTTTAGAGCTTTCAGCTTATTGCGAGACCTTGTTTCGGATAAGTATTTCGGGAAAAGTCAAAAGCTAATTAATTTGTAACATATAGATAGTTGCTATTCGCTCATGGCTCTGTTTTTGTGTTGTTTATTACATTTGTATATTATTGACGCGCTGAGCTTTTACTGTGTATAGTTTGCAAGTACGCGTTTGATCAGATCGAAACCACAGAATAAATAATAGTACTTTTGTATAAGATATTGGAAAAATGTATGTTTGTTTATCGTGCATTGAACACAGCGACGATATATAGACTCGCGTAAAGAATCAAAATTAAATATTTACTTTATTACTACTACTATTATAAGGCGCGCTGGTATCCTGATATTAGTGAAAAGAAGATAATATTCTTTAAAAAATACTTTGATCAGAAAAGAAATAGAAAAAGTTAAAAGTATGTTAACCGAATGGAATTCACAAATATTACTCGCTTTTCGTAGAAAAGAATCCTAAATAGGTCCACAAAAATAAACTTTCACGTCCAAACTCTCTGAATTTTCAGTTATATGGTTTCTTAACTAAGGTATAGTATTAAAATTTGAACCAGCAGCAACCATTTTTAATTGTATTAGTATATATCTAAAAATATAAAAGAAAATGTACAAAACTAATTCATCTTCTCATTACATTGTCGAATCTGATACACAATTTTCAACCTAATGCCTCGTAAACTATTATAAAATTTAAGCTTTAAATACGCACACCAGTGTATTCCGTGTACCAGGAATACCAGTGTACTCTGTATGTAATGCGAATTAAACGCTTAAGTTTTGCATTAGGTTTTCTTCACAAAATTATCTTGTATATTCATTTTATTTTGTTACGTTTCTGTACTGTGGAGTTGCAATAAAGAGTTTCTTTCTATTTATCTACAAACAAAACATACGTTTACGTGCTCATAAGAACTGCCTTTATTAAATTGGTCTCATAAGGACTGCCGTTATTAAATTTTTCTCATAAGGACTACCTTTATTAAATTGGTCTCATAAGGACTGCATTTATTAAATTGGTCTCATAATTTTACTACAAATTAGACACCAACACAAATTTAATAAAAAGCCTTTATTAAATTTGTGTTGGTGTCATGAGGACTGCCTTTATTAAATTGATCTCATAAGGACTGCAATTATAAAATGTGTCTCTTAAGGATTGCCTTTATTAAATTTGTCTCATAAGGACTGTCTTTGTTAAATTTGTATGTTGTTGACGCGCTGAGCTTTTGTGTGCAAGCACTCTTGTGTTTGGTCAGATCGAAACCACAGAATACACAATAGTGCTCCGTATAGAAATTTAAAAGGACTGCCTTATAAGCGTGTAAACGTATGTTTTGTTTGTAGATAAATAGATAGATATTGGAGATGTATAAAACAAATATAATTTAGATAACTTATGCATGTAGATACAATATATGCATGCAGGCTGCCAGATCAAGTTGGTCTGCAATCTCTCGCAGTGGAAGAAATAAGAATCTTCAGACGGCTGGTTATCAAGAGTACCTACAATGTACTCGGTACAAAGAGCTCAAATGAGCAATATACAATAACTTAACATAAAATAACGACTTACCAACAATTCCCGGATGCGTCGCACGGAGCAGCATCAGCTCTGTAAGTCTGTTCTAGTTAGTAAGGGAGAGAAGGTGGAGGAAGGAGAAGAAACCAACAGACCAAACTCGGCAGTCCTTCTATAATGTGCTTTTAATTCAAATAATCTTCGATTAAACTGTTGTCTTCGGTCCAACAATTCTTGTTCAAAACAAGTTGCAGATGCTGCACGCAGCTAATGCGAGAGGTAAAACGCTTTGACACTTTGTTACTAGTAGAAAGTGTCCAAGGAATGCAAACGTTTCATTTTCCTTTGTAATTTTTATGCAACAAAAAGTAGTTAATAAACACACTTCCGCATATCAATTTGTAGTATATGTCACAATTTGTGTTGTGTAACTTAACATAGACAGCCTGAAGGCCCACGACATGAGACTGTGATGTGGGTTCAGTCACGCTAGTTTCATAAATGTGAATATAATTTCATATATAACATCTCTTTACGCTAATAATTAGCTACAAACATATAAAGTACTGGGATGTAAAGAAAACGGGCTCTTTGTAAAAAAACGCGACAACTATAAAACATCTCACATGACCCTTAAAACAGAATCATCATTAAATGTCAGTATAATCTAATTCATTATAATATAAGAACAAGTGAACATATTTCTTAAAAGACTTCAAAAAAGGAGGAGATTATCAAAATACTTAACAATTAATGTGTAAAAATGTGCACACTTCATACCGTAGCACATTTTTCAAAACTAGTGAAAAATTTTAATTCTGAAAAGAAAGAAAAAGTTACTCTACCTTCTATATTTTATTGAAACAACTTAAATTCATTTATATTTTAAGGAGTTGCTTGAATGATAAATGATGAAAAAAAATTGAGTGATAGAAGGAAATTTAAGGAATATAAGATTATTAGCTCTTCGTCTTCATCGCTACGCTCTTGACAGAGCGGTCGTGGTCGTCACTTCAGGTTGTGTAACGTGCCTTACAATGCGTCGCCATTCCTCCCTGGCTGCAGCCTTCCTCGTGCACGCGTGTAGAGGACCGTTTATGGCTGCTCGTATCGGTCCATCGCATCGGTGACGGTTGAAAGATAAAAATACTTCTTAAATGTTTGATGATGATTACAATGACGTTTTGTTCGAAACTTATACCTCTCATATATACCTATACAAAATTACTCTATGCATAGACTAAAATATACGAGTATACTAACTAGGACTCTATGTTTGTACCGTCATCAGGCCAACTTCGCCAGCTTAATAAGTGTGCAACAAAAATAACTTAATATAACTTGTGATGTTAAGAGACACACCTCCAGATCCTCGAGAACCAATCTCATTTCACACACCAATACTTCCCGGGAAAATCTCGAGTCTTCTGAGTAATTCGTTAAAAATTACCTTCCCGCGTTTCCGGCGGCCTAACATAAAACACAGTATAATTCCCCGGCATTATTCACAGTTCCCGGAACCCCCCGGGATGGGAGGGGGCAGGGGTAATGACTTTATTTGAAATGGAATTTGGTAAGGCGCGGACAAGTTCGAGTGGAGTGAGATGGTGTGATAGGAAATATTTTTAATGGATTGCTGCAGTGCGATCTCTTTTTTTATGTATTAAGCATAGACAAGTGCATGTGCTCTAGGTATAACGTAACAAATCGAGCAGTGTCGCCCAAGCACGAATAACTGCGTAACGTGTCACGTGATACTGTACAAACTGTCATGTATCTAGGCCAATTGTGACATAAATAACTCATAGTTTGTACGCCGAAGTCTGACATGTTGACGTTTACGATACGAATACTTTTTCGCAAATTGTTCGTGCTACGGCCTCAGCTCGTAATAGGCAAATAACTGGTAAGGTATTGTATATCTACGAGCAATCACAAAGAAAATTTCTTTAGTCCAGAGTAATTTTGCATACTCTTGTACCTACTTTTTCATCCTGAGGCTAAAAACTAAGGCCACCTTAGTATTGAGTAACTCTATTGTATTTAGTAGTTCAATCCGGTTTCCAACAGATGTAATATCACACTCATGAAGAGGAAAAGATTCGGGAAGATATACGTTACAGGTAAACAATAGTAGATTATGCACCAAGGGAGTAAAGCAGTGTCTTACGTCATGGGCGGCATATTGAACCCTGAGTGCTACGGGGGCTCTTGGGTTAATCCGCGCAGCGAGGGGACATTTTATGAAAAACACTGTTTTAGACTTTCGCGGTTGTTAACTAAGTTATAATTAGTACTCACGAGATGTAGACCAAGATTTAGTTGCTTTTGGAGCTCCCGATATTTCGGTACAGTTACATGCACCACGTTGAAAATAATAATATATTTTAATTTCAACCAATATGTATAGTATTATCTATGACTTCAACTATGACCGATACGTAGTACATATAATTGTCTGTGATGACCGATGAGGGGCCGTGTGTTACCCATAGCAACGCGGCGCACAACAATCGTGCGTTCGGTGAGCAATAAGGGCATTCATTGGTGGCGTTGCTATTGTTGGCTCTTTTGTTAAAGCGTTCGTCAAGCTCAGTTTTGGTGGCAAAAACAACTCATCTTTAGCTTTTCAAACACTGAACAAAAAGAGCCATAAACGACATTTTCATCCATATATTCCCAATTCGCACGCCCTTATGAGCATTGTTGGCGTTATTTTCGGCAACTTAGGGCTATTCGAACTATATAGTAAAACCTTATCGCGCCTTTTTTCTTTTTTCTTCTGTATGCTGTCTCCGTACTAAGAGTATTCCTACAACTAAAATTCCAAATCCAAATCACTTTACTCCCCAGGGAGTTTCATACAACTTTACAGCCCCGCGTATGTAATGCCTTGCTTTACGTAGAGATTGCGTGACATGTAATAGAATATTTTCGAGCAGGTGGTATGAAAACTATATTTAGATACATAAAGATAACTTTATATAATTTGCTACCTATTTCCTCACGCCTTTCTAATCAAAGTAGATACAAATTTCAGTATTCTGTTGAACTCTCAGCTTCAACTAACGGAGCCGACCAGGATCTCGGTGGTACGGAATACGGACGGTCGTCTCATTTGAATACAATCTGACCTAAGCACAGACGTAGGTACTCCCAGTTGTGTAAGTTGGGAACCGGCCACTTACGCGGCGTCTTGCGTTAGCGATCTTGACGGGAATGCGAAGCGGCGCGGCGCGAAAACAACAAACAGTCGATACCTAAGTAGTACTTGGCCCGCTGTACCAAGTACGCGTACCAAATCCGTCCACGCTACAGACGAGACGACCGGACCGAACCGAACAGTTGCTTCACGTACACCTTCAAGTGTACACGGTTGTCGTCATGTCGTTGGACACAATAAAAACTGGCCAAGTGCGAGTCGGAACGTGCACGAATGTTTCCGAACAATTATCTATAAACATGATATTTTTTTGCTGTTTTTACGGAAACCATCTAAAATCATAAAAAATGTTTACCAAAAATGGAACCGACTTCAACACTAAAATGTATGAAATAACGATATAGAAAGGAAGCGAACGCGATCAGTTGGTTTGATATATTCGCGCAAACTGGTTACAGACCCATTGTTTTAATAATGTTAAACAGAAGTAGAATGTACAGTTCCACTGAATTTTTGAAAAGAAATTCGCGCGCACGTAGGACAGGACCGCCGCGTCGAGCTGCATCACATTGACTTCGCCTGTCACCGCATCGAATCGCTTCGCAATCGCGTTCGCTTTGAATCGCCTACGTAGGACTTCGCCTAGAGAGACAGATACACTGGTACGGCGTTGATTCTTGAAACTATATGCGCCGACAACTATTAGGTATTTTGACGATAAGCCGTATTGAATGTCTCCGGAAAGGCCGAAACTAAAAAGAACGTTTCAAACATAATTCAAACGCAATACATTCCAAGAGGGACGTTGTGCATGGCTTATCGTTTTCAATAAGAGAATAATTAAGAAGAATAAAAAGAAGATAATAATAAGAATAGGTAAGAACTTACACTAGTACAAGTGCAAATCCTGCGACATTGTGTCGACGCTGCCGTGCGAGCATGGACCTCATGATAAACTTGTCGAGTCGATAAAATTATTCTATCATCTATTTAACCTTGTCTCTAATGTGGATGTTACTGTGGTAGCTATATCGCAAGCTGTCTTTTACCGATAATTGTATCGTATGGACAATCCATGCTCGCACCGCTTGGTGATGATAACGCATCGGCCTTACGCAGCATCAATTAGTGCAGTTTATTACATATTAATTCAAGGCGTACGTTTAATAAGACAAGTACAATTTGAAATGTAATACCGACTTCCATTCTATTCAGTTATCAGAGTGTATCTCAAAAACTACTTAACCGAATTTAATAATTTAAATGGGACCACACGGGAAGCGCCAGCTTTTGAACAAGAAAAGAATTTTGAGAATCGGTTCACCCAGTCAAAAGTTATGAGTTAACAAACATAACAAAAAAAGCATACAGTCGAATTGAGTACCTCCCCCTTTTTTGGAAGTCGGTAGAAAATAAATTATAAATTAAATTATAATTAGTCTGTCGGGCTATTTACAAATCGTCTTATATTGAAATTCGAATCTTATTCTACCGACTTCCAAAAAGGAGGAGGAACTCAATTCGACTGTTTTTTTTTTAAGTTTGTTACATAACTTTCGATACTTTCCGAATCTTAAAATTCTTGTTTGAAAGCAAAGCAATTTTGTGTTTGAAAGCTGGTGTTTCCCGTGTGATCCCATTTAAATTTCATCAAATTCGGTCAACTACTTTTTGAGTTACACTCCAATAACTGAATATAATGGAAGCCTATAATTAAGTTTTTCAAATTATACTTGTTTAATATCAAGTCTATATTATACCGGTAGATGTAATTGAAATGAGGAACAGTCAACATAATATTGCGAGTATGTTTATAATTGAAGAAGAATATTTAATTAGTTTAATTTATTTATGATATCAAGCGGCGTGACAAGAAGGTAAGTATTGTGCCTATATGTTAGCTGCACACAGTAAAGCACTCGAGTACAGTGCTCGTTACTCAAAATAAACATAAGTAGTTAGTGCCTCTAAAAGCCCCTTGAAGGTTTTAGACCTTTATCAGTAGAAACACAGACATCTCTCTGAGTATGTGTGTGTGAGTTAGATATGGGCCGGTAGGACCCCTATGGTTTGATATACAGTTTAGGCAATTTCAAGATTGGGAAAAAATATTGTAGGTCAAACAAACACTTTTGTGTTCAGACTAATGTATCACTACATTTTACCTCCAGTTTGCTCAATAGGAAAAAATAGGCAATATAACTAGCAAGTGACATATAAACTGGATTTGTATTTTCTTTAATCAAACACACAAATATAATAAATGAGAAAATATGTTCATTAGACGAATAGAATATTATATTTCCGTATTTCACTCAATCCGTTATTTTTTTCTGGTCCGTATCAGTTGTACTACTGAGTAGCTCAAATGGTAGTACAATTAATACAAACTTGTATCTCCAGTTCTACCAGCAGGACTAGGACCCTATATAGTATCGTCGGATCTAGTGCTACTGAGTAGTTCAACTGGAAGTACAATG
The DNA here is from genome assembly GCA_917880725.1 of Selenia dentaria. Lineage (NCBI taxonomy): Eukaryota > Metazoa > Arthropoda > Insecta > Lepidoptera > Geometridae > Selenia > Selenia dentaria. The sequence continues at coordinate 33,065,530 of OU862890.1, read as the reverse complement.
ACACCAAACGCGGATCCACAGTAGTGGGCACGATGGACACGCCCATAACCCTATAAACTTGTGACAACTGACGTCACACTTTTATATTCGACAGGCCGATGATATGACGTTTTATATCAAATCTACAAAACTTGGATAACCATTGGAGAAACAATTAACGTTTTCGCGAAAAATAAATCTTTTAAATTTAATTTGACATCATTTGATATCCTTTATACTTAGTTGTTTCTAGCAAAAATAGAGAGCAAGAACCTCTTGTATCTCCAAGAAAAAGAGCAATGCCTTGCCATGCACGGTTTGTAGTGTTGTAGCCAGTTCAAGATTATGAATGGCACTGGACTGTTATGGGCAAGCGTGACGCTTAACATTAAACGAGCGACTTGATACTATACCGATCATAAGAGAGTTTATGCTCCAACTCGCACTTGGCTGATTTTCGGGTGGCTGTTACGACAACCTTTTTTGTGGGCTGGATCCGCGCCTGAATGACACAAACTTGTATCTAGTAACTACTAGTACTACTGCACCCAATACAAGTAAATTCACTCGTCAAATTTGTGTCGACTTAAAAAACATACCTACACTTCTTTATATTCTTCTCTTCTTCTATCTTTCATAATATTCATGTGATAAGCCACCATTTGACCACTACACCAGTTGACGTCAGTGATTAGGCTCGTAGCATTACAAATACCCTAGAACCTTGCTGCGGATCACTTCACGTGTACCCGAGGCCTCAACCCTGAGGATCCACAAGGTATCGACCTACCATCGATACCTTGTGGACGAGCTACCATCGGCTCTTCTGGCGGTCCGTGTCTGTCAGCAGGTCCGCCAGCAGGAGCTCAGATTTATTCTGTGGTGGCAAGACGCACAAGTGCAGGAGCACGTTTTCTTGGCAGCGTCGAAGCATTTAACTCAGTTTTAACTTATTATGGTATTATGTAGCCATATTATTACTATAATATGGCTAAACTGTTTCTTTAACAGTGGGTATAGCATGAATTATGAGTTAAAATTCGATGCTAAGTCGGTAAGCCTCGATAGCCAAGTAGGCATGGCGTCTGGCACGGATTGTCGGAAGGTGCGGGTTCAAAACCCGTCCGAGGATGTTAATTTTTCTCTCTTATTAGATTGTTTGGTCTGAAAGCAGGCTTACTTTAAATTCATATAATATAAACTTATCGACTTCCGGTGGATGTACGCCGATACGGATGCATCATTCCACGTGCAAAGTTCTTCCCGTGGTATGTCGTTGGTGCAATCCGTGTGTGAACACCCGTAAAATAACACACCGTGTAAAGCCACCTTAACACAAATCGTCTGTCAAACACCGCAGTTTAGAAGTAGTTACAGCAGTCGCAAGGCAGCAGCAGCCGCGCGGCGGGTTTGTGCGCCCTTCGCCCGTGTATTGTACACGCTGAAACCAACTGACAATAGAAACTTATCCCCGACCGACTCCACAACTTCCAGCGAAATGCTAAATATCTGGAAGTGACTCGTATACGTTTTCTCTATTGTCTCTACGGAATTCACTGCTAACAAATAAGTATGTTAAAATTTATAGAGAGATAAATTCACATCTTCGGACGGGATTTGGACCCGCGTCTTCTGACTATCCGTGTCAGACGTCATGACCATCTAGGCCACTGAGGTTCGAGGTCCGAGCATCGAATTTTAACTCTCTATCTGATTTAACCGTCTTACGGGGACGGAGCGACATCTATTGAACAGCTTTTGCAGCACTATCCAACCGAAGGAGGCATTTTTAGAAAAACTTAAACTTTCGTATTGACTTCGCAACCCTTTATAATTTTTATAGTATTACTTTTTTAAAGAGTTTTGTCTAAAGAGATTGCGCCAGAACAAGCGGGCTTCGTAAAGGGCAAAGGTGCTCGAGAACAGATCCTTACAGTGCGTCAAATTATTGAAATATCGCGCGAATTCAACAAACTGACATATATTTGTTTTGTTGATTTCTCGAAAGCCTTTGACTCTGTAAAATGGCCAACACTTTGGAAAACATTACTTGGTACTAAATGGGTACACCAAAACATCTCGTACATCTCTTGCGAAGTCTCTACGAGAGCGGAACGGCATCGGTAAGAACTGATGATGTGCTATCCAACAACTTTCATCCCAGTTCTGGAGTCCGTCAGGGTTGTATAATTTCAACGTTGCTTTTTAACGTATACACCGAACCGGAAATAAGAATAGCTCTAGAAGATTGAGAGGACGGCGTGTCTATTGGGGGGTCAAAGATATCAAATCTGCGTTATGCTGACGACACCACATTGTTTGCGACTAGTAGTCACCACATTGAAGACCTACTTCGCAAGATTGAAGAAGTCAGCCCACAATTTGGCCTAAAAATTAATCGCACTAAGACAAGGATGATGATTGTAGACCGTGCCAACAACAACTCGCCAGAAGTCATACAAATTGCGAACTGTGATGTGGTCCAATCATACATCTACTTAGGCGCGTTGATAACGAATAATGGAGGTTGCGCTGATGAAATCAAAAGGCGAATGGCCATTACTAGATCAGCCATGGATAGACTCAGAAAGATATGGAGGAACCGCGACATAACAAAAGCCACAAAAATCCGGCTCGTGAAAGTTTTAGTGTTTCCCATATTTCTATATGGTGCTGAAACGTGGACCTTACGAGAGAGTGAGAAGAAGAAGATTGATGCGCTCGAGATGTGGTGCTACAGGAAAATGTTAGGAGTGTCATGGACCGAGTTCCACACTAAATTGTCCACATTACAAGAACTGGGCATCAAGCAGCGTCTTTCTTACATCGTACAGACTCGTATTCTCACTTTCTTTGGGCACGTGGCACGGCGCAGTGACGAGTCGATTGAACGACTAGTTGTCCAGGGCAGAGTGAAAGGCACTAGATCGCGAGGGAGATCACCAATGCGATGGACCGACCAGATACGAGCAGCCTTAAACGGTCCTCTACACGCGTGCACGAGAAAGGCTGCAGCCAGGGAGGAATGGCGACGCATTGTAAGGCGCGTTACACAACCTGAAGTGACGACCACGACCGCTCTGTCAAGAGCGTAGCGATGAAGAAGATTTTTTTAAAGCACTAACGCCTGTTTAGTGATCTCAAACACTGAAATTCGAACCCGCGTCTTCTGACTATCCGTGTCAGACGCCATGACCATCTAGGCCACCTTCCAGGAATCAAAATTTAAAAAAGTAATACTACAATAATAAGTATGTGTTAAGCAGCAAGATGCCATGATGACTGGTTAAGCTATAGGTCCCGGAGGTTGGTCTTAGGGCATCAATGGCTAGGTCATTTCGGAGGCAACACTAAGGCCCAAATTCCAGATGTACGCTCAGTAGCGACTCTAGGCTTGAGTCTTGCAAATTTCTACTCAAGTAGAGATTCACAACTGTATTTCTAGAATACAGGCTGATGCTAACTACTAGTGATCCAGTGCGGGTTGCTGGATATACATCACAGAAATCGCTTGGTGAATTACGCCCCATACTTCTACCTCTAAAATAAACACCCTTGTCCTAGCAGTGAGAACATAATGGCTGATTATAATATGCATAATTATCTTTACTTTTGGTTGCAAACTACTCACTGATGAATGAAGAGGGAACAGAAGCCAAGTTTTATTATTATTATTTTATTGTATTATTTATAACGCTAATGTCTCTACGAATAATAGACTTATTATTATTCGTAGTAATGTCTACATATTTTAGACATAAGTTTATGACTGGATATTTTGTACCTTATACAATTCTTTGTATTCGTTTAATTTAACAATCGTTTGACTTATTACATTGATGTCATAAGTCAAACGATTGCCTCCGTCGTTTTGCAAACAAGGAAACCTTGCAAAACATACTATCCACCTGTAATGAGTATCTGTCCTTGCGCTGCACGGAATCTCTACTTGAGGTGCATAGACATCCTACAATATTAAGTGTACGAGGGGTTCACATTCGCCTCTTATGCTAGGTTTCTTTAAAAAATCAAATCTTGTTGACAAAAAGAAGAAGGTTTCTGTAAAGTACGATACATTTTTCATACTTTTCAACCAACTTCATAAAAAGCAGGAGGTTCTCAAGTTGACTCGTATATATTTTTATGTATGATACGCATAAGTTTTACTGATTATCCCGATGATAATTATTTTCTTGTTTGCTACTTAGAGTATGTTTCCGAGCTCCAATTAAAATCCTGTCACTCGGTTTTTGATTTATAATTCAACAACTAAAAGTGTTCGCCTATTTTGATGATAACGTAATTGACAGCGCATGACAATCGATCCCTTAAGTAACAAGGGTCACTAAAAGGGTGATTATATATTTGTACGAAGCGAGACGCAACGACGTCCAAAAGGCTTGTCGACAAATCCATAGCGTGCCTCGATCGTGATATCGATGATGCGTTAGTCCCGTTATGTACTGTGTTATGCGTTACGTATAGTTTTTACCGAGCTCCAATTAAAATCCTGTCACTCGGTTTTTGATTTATAATTCAACAACTAAAAGTGTTCGCCTATTTTGATGATAACGTAATTGACAGCGCATGACAATCGATCCCTTAAGTAACAAGGGTCACTAAAAGGGTGATTATATATTTGTACGAAGCGAGACGCAACGACGTCCAAAAGGCTTGTCGACAAATCCATAGCGTGCCTCGATCGTGATATCGATGATGCGTTAGTCCCGTTATGTACTGTGTTATGCGTTACGTATAGTTTTTATTACAAAAACTATACGTAAGCTTAAAAATATCTATCTGTTGAAGTCTTTATTGTGTATGTACAAAGTAAGTATTGTTTTGGATGACTGAGTAAGTACCTACCTCATACTAACTCGTAAACTTTGGCAGGGAACAATGAACTAGCTTCTACAGTCCTGACCATAGCTCAAGTTTATCTCAAGTTTCATCTAAACAATTTGCTACCCATTATAGCTAATTCAGGCAACATGTATACTAAAACTATATCTCTCTTATAATAAAGGTGGCAATATCCATAATAGAGCTTCTATTAATTAGGTAGGTAAATAGATGACCTGGTAGCACTGTGGGTAAATGTGGAGGTCTCACAAAGTACTCTTGCTAAATCATTGAGCATTTACAATAACCTCTTAGTAAAACTATAGTAGGATTGAAAAATAAAAGAAAATGACTCACAATTGTGAACCATGTACCTAAATAAAATAAATATGTAAATTCAACCTGCAAACTCTGAAATCTCAATGTACAGGGGTATTGATGTTTAGATATTTTAATTTAGAGACCTACTTCTGTACCTACTTATTAAGTTAATAAACTTTATTCTTATTCTTTATTACCCCAGGTCCCAGTATCTAAAAGAGGTCGTTTTGGAAAACTTCTTTCGTTTTTTACTTTCTTTACTTATAAATTTAAAATTTTAGTTATTTACATACAAATTGTTCTAAAAATTTATTATATAATTTATTATTAAATTAAATAAATTACTTGTAAGTACTGTGCCCAATAGGTTTAAGAGTGTCAGTATTTATATTCTAGCAGCTCTAGATCCGCGGCAACTAGTTTACAAACTCGGTACTGTCTAGCTGTCTTAATTCAGTTCTGGTGTCGTTGGCGACCGCTGCGGGAACGCTGCGGGACCGCTGCGATTCGACGATAAACTTGCGTTAACTGTTGTTCTCTCAGAGACCGTTTAAAACTCAACTTTTTCAATTATTTCACTTGTATTTTACTTCGATTTACGCGGAAATATAGCGTTTATTAAGAATAACAAGCTCATAGTAAAAGGAAAATCAGAAGCTGAAAAAAGGAAAAGGGAACCTTCTTTGTCACCCAATAATATATATACACCACAACGCAATACAGAGAAAAAGATTACTATAGCCCCTTCCAAAATGCACAAAACTGACGCATTCGCATATATGAGGGCCAGATCTCATTCACTGTCGGAAAAACTAACACAACAAAACAAATCATAGGAATTATTAGACACCGGAAACGCGAAGAATATAAATTTAGAACGAAACGTACCAATTAAAAACAACCAAATCCCCAATTCGGCTGGTCACCGCGGGGAGATAGACCACACCCCCCAAAAGCTTATAAAAGCCAAAGCGAATAAAACATGTAGATCCAAGCTAAATATAGCAACACTTAATACTAGAACATTGAAGTCCAAAGAATCCCTATTAGAACTAGAATACGCCTTAGAAAAAATAAACTGGGATATCACTGGATTAAGCGAGATACGGAGAGCAGATGAGAAAATCGAAGAACACGAAAACTTCATATTATATTTCAAAAATGAAACTGCGGGACTGTATGGCGTAGGGTTTATTGTGAAGAAATATCTCAAAAATAACATAATAGAATTCAAAGGAGTGTCGGACAGACTTGCCGTTATGATTATTAAGCTCCCCGGCCACAAAAAAACAACTTCAATTGTCCAGGTGTATGCGCCCACCGAAGATGCTAAAGAAGAAACAAAGAACGAATTCTACAACCAACTTAATAATACAATAGCATATTTGAATCTCAACAACACCGTTATTGTAATGGGCGACTTTAACAGTCAAATCGGAAAGAGGAAAACAAATGAAGATAAAATAATTGGACCTTACAGTACTGGAAAAAGGAATGATAATGGACAAAAACTGGTGGACTTTGTCATGGAAAATAACTTCCACATTATGAATACCTACTTTAAAAGAAAGAAAAGCAGAACATGGACATGGGTATCACCGGATGGGAAGACAAGAAACGAAATCGATTATATAATTACAAATAAACCAAAGCTATTCTCAAAAGTGGATATTGTCAATCAACTGAATTTTAATACCGATCATAGAATGCTTAGAAGTCAACTATACACAATAGAGCCAAAACTATCAAGAAAATACATTCATAAAACCGATAAACGTATAATATTACCAATACCCAAAAAGATCTTAGATTCCCTAGAAGTCGCGTTATTAAGATTACAAAACGTCAAAAATATTCAAGAGAAATACGATACCATAGAGAACGAACTAAAACAAATACAAAAGGAGGTTGTACAAAATAAATCAACAAAGGACAAAATAGGACCGAAGGCCACAAACTTAATCGGACGAAGAAAGATCTTGTTTCAAGATAGAAAGAACAACAGACAGGAAATAGCAAAGTTAAGCAAAGAAATAAACTTAGAAATACGGAAACATAGACAGAGCACAAGAACACAAACAATCAATTACTACATAGAAAAAACAGGTGGTTCGAAAAAGGCTTGGCAAGAGTTAAGAGATAGTTTAGATTGGATCGAAAACGTTACAGACCGAAGAAGTAAAAAAAACAACACATATAGAATTGAAATATCGAAAATCGCAACAGAATATTACCGAGAGCTATACAGCGATAAGGAAATGCTGTCTGAGGCAAAGCAACCAATAATCCAAAAAAGCGAAGAGGAGGAAGACACCCCAAGCATAATGCGAGAAGAAGTCAACAAAGCAATAAAGTCACAGAAAAGAGGGAAATCACCAGGGGAAGATGCCATATCTAACGAACTCCTTATAGGAACATCGGACGAAACATTAAACATAATCACAGACTTATTCAATGAAATTATGAGTACTGAATACATACCCCGCCAGTGGAAATCGTCAACCATAATACTTATACACAAAAAAGGGAAGAAAAACGACATAACAAATTATAGACCTATTAGCCTCATGTCCAACGTGTATAAAATCTTCTCCAAAATCCTGCTAAGCCGCATAACAAAGATACTGGACGAAAACCAACCAAGGGAGCAGGCGGGATTTCGGAGTGATTTCTCAACGCTTGATCATATTCACACCATAAAACAGGTGATTCAAAAAAGTAACGAATACAGTATTGACTACTACATAGCTTTTGTAGACTACAACAAAGCGTTCGATTCACTTAAACACACAAAAATATGGGAGGCGCTAGAAGCACAGGGAGTAAACAAAAAATATATACGGCTCATTAACAATATATACCAGAACATGACAGCTAAAGTACGAACAGAAAGAACAGGCGAAGCTTTTCCTATACAAAGAGGAGTTAGACAAGGCGACCCGCTGTCGCCCAAACTTTTTTCAGCAGTTCTGGAATTCGTATTTAGACGCCTCGAATGGGACAACTATGGACTAACCATTAACGGAATAAAACTGAACCACCTAAGATTCGCAGACGATCTGATACTTATTACAGGGGACGCGAGAAGTCTACAGGAAATGCTCGAACAACTTACCTTCGAAAGTAGAAAGGTCGGTCTGTCAATGAACACCTCAAAAACGAAACTAATGACAAATGTAGAAAAAGTTCCTATTACAATTGATGGTACGCAGATGGAATATGTGAACGAATACATGTATCTTGGACAAATTATATCTCCAAAAGACCTGACAAATAAAGAAATAAACAACAGAATTAATCTATCCTGGAAAAGATACTGGTCCTTGAAAGAAATCGTAAAAAACCCAGAGATACCACTGAAAAATAAGAAAAAAGTATTTGATGCATGTATTCTGCCCGTTATGACGTATGGATGTCAAACGTGGAGTCTAACAAAACAAAATATACGCGCACTAGAGACATGCCAACATAGGATGGAAAGAAGTATGCTGAATATTAAGCTAAAAAATAAAATAAAACTTGAAACAATCCGGAGGCAAACTAAAGTTACGGATGTGACATATTGTGTCAAGAAACTAAAGTGGAGGTGGACAGGTCACATGATGAGAAACCAAAAGCACAAGTGGGCTAAGGATGTGACCGAATGGTGCCCAAGACAGCACAAAAGAAAGAGAGGGAAACAGCGTCGGAGATGGGAAGACGACATAAAAAGAATAGCAGGCGCCACATGGAGTAGCAAGACACAAGACCGCGCTTTATGGCAAGCTCTAGGGGAGGCCTATGCTGAGTAGCAAGACAATCTTCGCAAAACCAGTGTCTATGTTAATTATTTATTTATAAGAAATATGTTTTATAAGATTGTTTAATAAAGGCTTTATTATTTTACTTCGATTTCTTGGAAATTATTTGATTTGCAAGTTCCGGAATGAAATGCTAAGTTGGATAAGTTGTGGAGCCGGGGTTCCTTTAACGAGATAGTTAACAAAGAGTAAAGCGATTGCGCTCGAGTGGCTTCTTAATGCAGTTAGCACTGAGCCGTTACCATTAACCATGCCGCGGAGGTTGATGTTTAGTAACATGAATAGAAATTCAAACAAAATATAACTTAAAGCATTTTTTAAATCAAGTGTTTATTGGATGAGCAAAAGTGATATACATATTTACAATTTTAGGTGGAGAACATTTTAGATGTTTTATCAGAAAGCATCTAAGGTAGGAGTCACTTAGCGTAAATAGTTTGATGCAAACGAAGTACCTACTAGTACCTATACTAGTTGTTACTTAGGTATTAGTTTAGCTATAAACATTACTTAGTACTGCCTAGGGAGACGGTAGTGAACAAACGGGCTAAGGCTACTACGACAAATTGGGATTCACCTGTTTGTGTGTTTGTCCGAAAATAACTTGAAAACGATTGAGCAGGTTTTATGAAAACTTGGAGGTAGGAATATATATTGAAATGTATAGAGAGAAAAATTCACATCCTCGGACGGGATTCGAACCCGCGTCTTCTGACTATCCGTGTCAGACGCCATGACTATCTCAGAATCGCGTCAGTTAGTTAGTGCGTAAGTGTGCTTTAAGAAGAGTAATACTATAAAAAATATAAAGGGTTGCGACGCCAATACTAAAGATGCCAATACAAATATATCTAAAAATACTTCTTTCGGTTGGATAGTGCTGTCAAAGCTGTCCAATAGATGTCGCTCCGTCCCCGTAAGATGGTTAAATCAGATAGAGAGTTAATATTCGATGGTCGGACCTCGAGCCTCGGTGGCCTAGATGGTCATAGCGTCTGACACGGATAGTCAGGAGACGCGGGTTCGAACCCCGTCCGAGGATGTGAATTTTTCTTTCTGTAAATTTCAATGTTTGATATATCGCTAAGCAGGCGTTAGTGCTTAATAGTATAACATTTTTTTTAGAATATATAGTTAATATTAAGATACATCGTAAATTTGTATTTCAGCTAAACGGGTTCAGATATTGGGGTTATAGAGGAGGATGTACAGTTATTAATTTGTTCAAACGAAAGAGCTTCCTTTACTTATTCTCTACCTACATTTCATACTATGTTTGGCTTTCTAGGAAACTAAGTTTTTTTTATTTGAAACCAAAAATTAATAAAGTAATCATTAAATCTGAATCAGATATGCGCCAACATAACGAAATATCCCATTCGTCCACTTGGCTCCTCCGGTACATGCGCGGTCTTTGTTCCATCACAAGTTATACTGCGCGGTGTGATTAAGTTTTTTTTTGTATTTGATTATTAGTATTTGATAAAGCTTGATGACTGTTGGCACGAGGTTGACAAATAAAGTACAACATCAGTTACAAGCATCAAGCGATTTGCTTTTATTTAACAACTAGCTGACCCTCCAGCGGCTTCGCTCCCGTGGCCTCGCGGATACGGCGGCTATAATATAAAATTTACCTTTATTATTATTATTTATTTATGAGCCGATTGATAAAACTCTAAATTTTAAGTGAAGCTTACCACAATATAATAGTGAAAACCACATATATATCGGATAAACCGTTTCAGAGATTAGCGTGTACAAAATAGATAAACAGGCAATCAGACTAAAATTATAACAATTTTTTTTTTCATTCTCTTTTCGTTTATAAAAGTCCCAATAATATTTTTTCTCATATATCTTCCATGTACCTACAGACATCTCCATACATCACATGTATAGATCCGTTACATTTTTATTACATGACGTAATAAAATAATAGATATATTATGAGTAGTATAATTCAATTTATTGGCTGCCCATGACAAATGCAGCGTTACCACGAGTCATTCTCGATTCTCACTCGCTAGCTTCCATCATGATGGATCACTTCGTGTAAGGGTTCACTCATATGACACCCTACTTACTTCCGATAACTATATGTCTATGTTTTCACGTTGTAAGGAAAGTAATGCTTATTGAAATCTGTACGAGGTGACGATACTACATACTATGGCCCTTCGATAAAATATCGCAAAGAAGTCTACGAACTTTAGAAATGTATCCCTACTTAAAACAATAAAGCCAAGTGAGGTAAAAGACATACATATTTTGTGGTTAAACTCTGATAGATCAGAGTGAATTAGGTAACTTCTCCTTGAAACGCTGACGAATTTATGTAACCACTGCACGTGTACACACAGGTACCTGTGTAAGCCACATTATTTAACCTCTTAGCTTAGGTATACCCGATCTTTGACAAAGTTATTTCCAATCCACATTCTCCACTTTAAATATTTCACCGATATTAAAAATATCTTCGGAGCGGGTTCTCAACAAAAATTCGATTTAGTAACTTCTGTGAACGCTTCCAAGTTTGTCGGAGTTTCTAACTTGTCACCGCGCCGTGGTCGGAATATATCCCAACACATCAGCTACTTTCCAACCTTATCACCATCAGAATAAGGAATGTTTCCACTTGACAATGTTGTGTTGAAGTTATTTAGAAACATGTTATGAACATCATAGAAGTTCGTGTGTGGCTGCTCCAATGTTAGGTAATTGTTGGGTAATGTATTTATTGGGAGTAATGGACAGAGCTGACGGGTCTCGTTAAATTTATACAATTAATTGCACGTAGCTGTCCAATTAATTAATTGTGTTCAATAAATCATTCAGCGTTCGAGCTATGTACGGCCTTAGCAAACTGACTCATGTAATGTACGGATTATTTTAAGAAATTACAACTGTTAACATTACCTTCGATGTACATTATTGAGGTAGCCATGTTCGTAAAACGCAACCCTGAAATATTTGAATTTACTCCTGCAGGTACTCGACGGGCAGGGAACCTGCGACATTGCTCAGGGAGTAAACTATACATGCGCAAGAGTGTGTTCTGCATGGCACACAAGATATATAATACAATTCCAAAAAGAATTAGATGCATCGAAAGTGTTGTTTTGTTTAAAAACGTTCTTAACAAATTTCTTGTAGACAAATATATGATACCATTAGGGATTTTTTAGAAGATATGAACCTTACATGACATTGTACATAACGTTTTTACTCCATACTATTTTATGACATAATTGCTACAATTTTTAAAATTTATTTGACATACGAAATTAAAATTATCGTTAATACGAAACATGCAATATTAATTTGTATTAATATTGCATGTTTCGTATTTTTTTATTATTCTTTGTAAACATCGTGTATGCTAAGTATGCTGGTCTAGCGAAATTATTTAATTTTAACATCACATAGGTATATAACATGTATATAATTGATTGTTTGATTGAAAATCTATACCTGTTAGTCGTTTACCGCGTTTGCATAGACCATTGAAGTGCTTAGAAACATGCAGTTGAGATGGCGGGAAAACATCCCAACAATAGCTAACGTTAGTTTTGTTAATTTTTTATACTAAGGCTTGTGTGGTTTCTACGTCAACCGCCCAGCAAGTTCTAATAATCCATCCACCACTTTACCAGAACGTAACGTATACAGGACAGTGATAGAGCCTTAATGACAGATAACTACCATACAATAATGTAATATACTGAATCCCATGTACCTGGTGTGTACCTACTACTACTTGTAAATATATCAATAATCATGAAAGGTATGTGTGACACAGTCATTTCGTAGAGCTAATTTGATCTTATATAATAATATCTAATTTTATTACTGTGTATTAAAATTAAAAGTTGCTAAGAATGCTCATTATGGGGATAACTTATTTGATTGAATATTTTCCTTGCGGAATTGAAAATTTACCGCTAACCCGCACTGAGCTCGCATGGTGGAGTATGGTTGGTTTAGTACTCCTCTCACTGAGAGGACACAGGCCCCAGCCATATACATACTCTAATTTATGGTCCCAGCAGAGAGAACAGAATGGGCTTTATCTATCTCTATCTATACTATAATCTCTTCAATTTAAAGTTTCTTAGCCCGAACTAGAAACAATTTAAACAATCAAACCTTAAAACAGTATAACAGTAAAATTTGTATGCTGTGATACTGACAAGTCAGTTACCAACGTGATCGCTGATTTCGTTCACGAATGAAATCGATGCGTGTGTTAAGGACTAACAACGCCATCTTGTTTTAATATACAGGCCTTTATTAATAAACGTTGCGTTAGAATAGCCGTAAAACATGATTTCTCGTGAATTCACGCGTGACATTTACTGTAAGCGAAAAATTTACAGATGCAATTACTACTCCGTGTGTAGCCAAGTTTAAGGCGCGCTCGTATCCTGATATTAGTAAAAAGCAGAATCTTTAAACATCTAGTGTAACGAAACAGATCCATAATATTGTATGAAAAAATTACTTAGTTTAGAAAAGGAACAGGCAAAGAGTAATAACGGAACAGAATTCCTAAATATTACTTGCTCTCTGCAGAAAAAAATCCTGAATAGATCCATAATAATAAACTTTGACGTCCAAACTCTCAGGATTTACAGCCATAACACTATTTTTTTCATTAAGTGATACATAGCCAACATATAGTACTAAATTAGTAACCAGCAGTTTTTTCAATTGTGTTAGTATATATCGAAATATATTAAGAAAACGTACAAAATTAATGCTATTTCGCATGACATCGTCCAATTTAACGTGCGATTTTCAACCTTACGTAAATCATCGTAAATTATTTTAAAATTGGGGTTGGACCGCGTCTTAATAATAGGCCGATAGAGTAGATATAACTATATAGTCTGATTATTCTATGAGCTAAGTTACGAGCGACTCCGCTGTTTCCTGCGGATACAGATTAGTATACACACACATACTTATTACTAGACATAGATACTTGCTACGCGCTCAACGCTACGCGAGACGTGTACATGTATAGGTACGTAGTACTATTCTATACTTTGACCACCGAGCAAAACTTTGATTGTGTTTTCAGGCATCGTGTTGAAATATACCAGGATATAATCAAATAGGTAGGAGTATACCACAGCGTAGGTATATTCCTAGATTTTGATAAACTAAATGTACCCATTCGCATGCTCAATGAAGAGTAAACGATTAAGTTACAGAGTAATTTAGGCGTCCGAAATATTTCTACGTTCAGTATGTTTAAAACCGTTTGTTGCTCGTGACACTATCGCGTGGCATTACCAGTAGAGTGAAGGGTAATTTTCAAGTAGTTTGATTGAAGTTTTGATAAGATTTAAAATAGCCCATTCATAGAGAGCCCACTCGTGTTACGGGAAATCATATTTCCCGTAAAGTGTAGTGTCACTGCTAATGTACTGTTACCCTTCGTACTACCAGCAGTGCCACGGGACAGTAAAATTACCCTTCACTCTACTGGTAGTGCCACGCGGTCGTGTTACGGGCAACGAACGTTTAAAACCACCATGCCTTTTGTATAAAAGTTGTTTAGGTGATCAGTGATGATGCGGTCGAAGGTGGTATCACACAAGACCTAGAATAGCCAGGCTGTCAAGGACAGCTGCCGGAACACTATTGTATGCAGCGACAGGTTTTGAAACTAGAGGGCGGTAGCTTGGCAGATGGACACCCGAAGTGCCCTACCACCATGCTGTGGGTTTCATCACGGTGTTACCCTCACCGAAAGCTCAAGTCCGAGGTAGGGATCGATCCCGTGGCCGTGTAATCGACAGCTGTGCTTTAACACAAGGCTGTCATCGCTTCAAGATGGTGGAATGCTTAAGCATGTCCTGTCATCAACACAACAGCAACACAACAGCGGCAAAGAAATTATTGGCATTATTTAGTTATTTTACTGATATCGGTGTTATTTTCGAGCCTAGTGAACCCGTATCGTTAAATATTACTTAGAACATCCGTCACTTGAACTCGAGTCAAGGACTTGCTATTACGTCATCAATTCAAGGAAAATAAATGATCAAGCCAATGAAGAAAAAATAGATAGAAGCATTCGTAAAGCTTGAAAATAGCCGAATGTCAATTACGCTGCGGTGGGCCGGGGATACCAATCACGCTGCGACCGACTTTTGTTTGTAGTACAGATTAAAAATGCCTTTCTGCACTACTGTATTTCTGTACCAGTAGTGCAGGTTGGTAGTGCAACGGGAAATGACTGGAAATAAAGTACGAACGGTCAACAATCTTTGTTTTATAATAGTTTTATTTTTTTTATAAATGAAATACGTACAAAAGATAAAGTGACAGTAAATAAAAAAATAATAAAATTTATAACAGAAGAAACAATTTAAATCGTTGAGACGGGTATCAAGAAAGCTGGCAATACCGCGTTGAACTGCTAAAGAATTTTTTTTCGCAAGAAATACACAAGCCCAGTGGCGTGAATTATATTCTATTATTTTACTAGCTGAGCTATGGATTCGCTCGCAATGTTGGGTGATTCGAGATACGAAGCCAAACAAGCAAATAGATAAATTTTAAAATGTTGAGAGAAAAGTACACATTCTCGGACGGGATTCGAACCCGCGTCTTCTGACAATCCGAGTCTGACGCCATGACCGCTAAGCTACCGAGGCTCGCCTTCCGAGCATCGACCTATAACTCTCTGTTGGACTTTAACCGTCAGGATTTACATTAAGTGTAAACATACATTACAAGAACAAAAAGATTACCTATTGTTACATATAATTCAAAATATTAATACGGGCATTTTGAAAGAATATATACAATCAGGATAATTATCGTGTAAAAGAGATCACTTTAGAGTACGTGTAAGGGCATCACATAGTGCATAGTACGTTCCAAACCTCCAGCAAAATTAGGACATTGACCTTAGAGCATGTTGTAGGTATAACCAACATTTTTTAGAAAGGTTTGATAAATGTTAGGTACCTAAATTGTAATCGATATTTTATAAGCAATATAAAAATTTAAATAATTGCTAATATAATTCCAATATTATGGAGTACTAATCAACTTGCAAATTTCTTGTATCCTATAATATTGTTTACCTATTACAACTTATAAGTCATGGTAAGTATGTTACTTTAGGAATAAAACCACTTCTATATAATGCATAAGTACTACTTTCATTATATTGGTCTTGTTCACCACATTATGATTCTTCTTCTGTGTCCGTTTCATCATCATCCGATGATGCAGTTGACTCTGCCACAGAGACAATGAAACTGTCAAAAGTTTTGTCGATAATGTGATCAATATCCATATATCAATAGAGAGACGTAACCACAAAACAACTCAATAACAGATTAAATCAAGCGCTTTTACTGTAAAAAATCACTACCGCATTCTACAGCGGAATGAAGCCGGCAGCGGGTCTTGCGCATTCCCGTACCACGAAATCTCAACGACAGGTAATACGATAATTATTGAATGGCAATGAATGGGCAGCGACACTAGAAACTTATATCGTTTTGTTTATTTGCTAACATAATACTTAGGCGTCAATGTCCGGATTTCGCTGGAGCTTTGAAACGTACTATAGTCAATTTAGTAATATAAATTACTAGTTGCTCTCCGCGGTTTCACCCGCGCGGTGATGGATGATAATGAATCTTATATAGTCTATGTTACTCAGGGTGAATGTAGCTTTCTAATAGTGAAAGAATTTTTGAAATCGGTCCAGTACTTTTTGAGCAAATTCGTTACAAACATACACACAAATCTTTCCTCTTCATAATATTAATATGATAATTAAAAAAATATGTTAGAGCTACGAGTATGCTAGGTATTTCGGCTCCAAAACGGGTATTTTGTGTATTTATTTTAGAAATCATTGTCAATTAATTATTGCATGCATTACATTAGGTTATATTAACTCATGCCGAATCTGTGTCTATAATTAATTTTGTACCCATAGATATATTACTGTAATACTCTTACTTTAATCAGAATAGTGACATGCAAATAATATTTATTTCCTTAATTAAATTAAAAAACAAAAAAAAAATACGCTTATCTGTATGGAAGCATATTAAGTACTTATTAAATTAGATTATAATTATACATTTTAATTGAAGTATAGAATAATTGTAATAATTGAATAGTTAAGATTAATAGCCTAATGAAAATAAGTTTATCTTACAAAAAAGGTCAGTTACAGAATAAAAACTTTCCATCCATCTAAAGTCATGATCCACACCCTTTTTGTTATTTTTTTATAACAAAGATAGATCTTCAAAGAAACAAACACAATTATTGAAACATTTAATTTTGTTTTCGAGCATTTCTAGTGGATTGTGGTGGTTGCAGATTAAACTAAAGTTATTTTTAACACATAATCCTGAGTGTGTTTGTAAATGTTTATTTGTTTAACAAATTTAAATTAAGTCCTATGTTACTTATACGCCTATTAATTACTTCACAAATCTTTGTTTAACATTACAGGATTACTATTAAAAATGTCAACTTACACAATTTAGAAATCAGCCAATACTCAGCGATTGTCTTGGCATGCTGAAGGTCAGTATCCAATCAGACGGCCACTGGTTCTCTACTTCTGCCTGTGACATTGTGATGAAATCCGTAACATGGTGTTACAGCACTTTCTGGAACCCGCTTACCGCTACCTTGTTATATACCTACCTACTCACGTTTGAAATCTGTTGCAAATCTGTTCTTACTTTAATCTATATTAACTACAATATATTCTACTATAATGAATAGTATATTTTTTTGACTATAGTAAACCATACAGTGAGTGCTAAGTGCGTAGGAAATTTCCGTTGCAGGTATTTTCTAAATGGTACCTATACGAGTAGTGCTGCGGTGGATTGCGTTTGCTGTTGGAAGCACACCTCTATATGTTCGAACTGTTTCTAACCAAACCAGATGTAAAAACAAATGTATATTTTGTGCATTACAATTTTAGAGAGAAAAAATCTGATCCTCGGACGGGATTCTAACCCGCGTCTTCTGACAATCCGTGTCAGACGCCATGTCCACTAGGCCACCGAGGCTCGCCGTCCGAGCATCGAATAATTGAGAACTCTATATATAATTTTAACCGTCGTATGGGGCCGTATATTTGTAGTTGAACTGAATGTATACAGGCTGTGGTTGAACTAACTATAATTTGAACACATTAACTATTTAGTTAATATCAAAACAGACTTGCTGAGTTACTCACGTAATTAGCCGACGTTATTGACCTAGGTTTCCGTCATGTCCGATACCCATGAGTTCAAGCTGCAAGATCGCGGCAACCAATAGTAATAACTATGTATTACATAATCAGGGACTTTAAATAATATTATCTCCGTAGGTACTATCATCTAAACTGGCCCACACGTGTTAGCCGTGTAACATTCTATAAGTGATAAGAAAGTTTCTACGTATAAACATTTATTAACGTAATAATAGTACTCTGTAAGTCATCAAACAACACGCCCCTCTTGTAAAACCTACTGTCATTATAGAGACGAGAAGTCATATAGAAACACAAATGTCGACCGTCCCATATCATAAAACAAATAAGGTGGCCCACGAACACCGGATCCAAGATTATGTTAAATGGGGTCCGGGTGATCCGGCACTTATACCCGGCTCCGTGACTAGGGGTCACTCTGTCCTGGGCAAAGCCGGTAAGTGGACCAGGGTACTCGGACAAATCCCTATATTACGGTTATGGCCCTGAAGGATCCCAACCTCCTTTGTATACGACCACTCCCGACCATTATAACCAGTTTTTCCGATAGTATTTTTCAATATAAGTTATTGTCGTTGAAGAATGTTTAAGATATTTTATGACCGTATTTAGATGCTGTTAGAATAAGTTGGTAACGTAGTTATGTTACTGCGCGGAACGGATCGGTATTTCTACCCGTAGCGTTCTTGTTATGCCCCATTTAGGCTTTTGTTTTTCTTCTGAGAGACGCCGGCATGTCCGCGGGCGGCGGGCGGGGCATGCCCGTGTACACTTTGAAGGCATCATACACGAACCATTGCAGACCAGTGAGCGTGCCGATCATGATAATACGCGCCACCAACCCGCGCCAAATTCCGAACACACCGACTTCGGAGATGATCCCGCCAATCGACGAGCCCGGGTCTTTGTTTAGCTTGGAAACGATCGTGTCGGCCGGGTGCGACACGATCGCGCACAGAATCCCAGCTATATATCCCGCGCTAAAGGTGACCATCAGCTGCTCCACTTTAGTACACTCTGCTCGCGGTTTCGGTACCACTTTAGCATACAATAACTCCAAGGTCCTTTCGAAAGATGCGAATTTCATCATCGTGTACGGGACCTGTCGCCCCCACAGCGGAGCCAGTCCTCTGTAGAACACTCCGAAGCCCTCCGTAGACCTCATGTGTGGCATAGCTCTCCTCATCTTTGAGGTGTACCCAGGCGTCGTCTGCATCCTCACCTTGGTGGCTTCCCACGGAGATAGGAATATGTCAGCTACGAGTTCCGCCGATGCCGCTGCTGCCAAGTATAAGTAGGTTCGGTACAGGTAAGCCGACTCCTTGTCGACCATGTTGGAGAATTTGTACTTGAAGTATTCATACCCCGAGAATTTGACTGCGCCTTGCACGGAGTATCCTATGAGGGTAGGCGCCCAGCCTTTTACAAGGTTTGCTGCGCCTCCTTCCTGGAACGAGACTTTAAAGCCTTTGAATATAGACTTGTACTTCCTAGGATCAACTTGAAGCCGGCATTTGACAAGGTCCAGAGGCGTGACGAAGGTGTGCGTGCTGCCGCACGCAGCAGCACCCCCTGCAGCGCAAAGCCAGAAATACTTCTTGCTGTACAGCTCACACGAGAACTCTTCCTTCGACATTTTCTACGTTTGTTACTGCCACTATATCACAAACACTAAATTTTCACCAGCGAGTCCCTGCTCGCTTTTCCCACCCTTAGAAAAATAGTATATATTATTTTGGAATGGGGAAATGCATACTGCGAGACATATTGATGTGACCAAAGAGAATATAAATACTTGGGATGTGACAGAATATTTTTTCTTTGTTTATGAAATAGTTCGTAACAAAGAAAACTTATTTATGACGCGGAGTATGATTAATATTGGGATACATAGTCAAAGGATTAAGAACCGCCAAGAGTCAGCGATCAGGGTGCACCTCACCCACATTAAACCGATACAAGAAACACAACCAAGCGAGAGGCAACTGCGAGGCCAAATCTGTCAAAGTAGGGGTTTCTTTTGTATATGGCACGCGTTGAAACATAATATGTTCATATTATGAAAACTGTATTCGCCACACACTGCACACAGCGACTAGTTAATAAATCAAATGTTCATAAATTTTGTCCTAAGGAAGTCCACGTCTTGGCTATGAATTGAAAGAAAAAAATAAAGATGTAAATATATAAATTTAAAAATTAGGCCTCATACGCAGCAACAAGTCAAAGATACTTATATGAAACATACTTATGAAATCTTCAATCTAGGAACTGTATTAAGCAGGTGTATATTGTAGGTGTTACAGCAACCCCCACTACCTACTGGTATGCATGTAGGCTCATGAAACGGCCACTCACGTGCTCGCAGCAGTGTAGGTCGTCCACCCACAAAGTGTGAGACAGAGTAGTGGAATGTATAGAGAAAACCAGCCCCGAGAGATCAAAATAGATTTGTTTTGGTTGAAATCATTTCGCCAATTTTCGACAAGACCTAACGCGCTCTAATTAGCTAACCTGCCATCACGTCTTGTCTCCAAAAGGGCAATGTGATGGGACGTGTCACGTGATAGTTGTGCATAAATCTATCGATATCGATGTTTTGTTTTGTAGTGATCAATAATCAAATCAATCATAATGGTATGAAAAATGAGTGTTCAATAATGTAAAATATATCATTATGGTTTGAAAAATGGGTGTTTAATAATGTAAAATATATCATTATAGTTTGAAAAATGGGTGTTCAATAATGTAAAATATATCATTATGGTTTGAAAAATGGGTGTTCAATAATGTAAAATATATCATTATGGTTTGAAAAATGAGTGTTCAATAATGTAAAATATATCATTATAGTTTGAAAAATGGGTGTTCAATAATGTAAAATATATCATTATGGTTTGAAAAATGGGTGTTCAATAATGTAAAATATATCATTATGGTTTGAAAAATGGGTGTTCAATAATGTAAAATATCTCATGATATTATAGAAATCAGCTGTTTTAAGATATGTTTTTTATTTATTTTCTATTCATTTTTGGCCAGCTGTAAATAAGAAGAGAATTGAAATGTGTATAGCCCTCAGGTGTCGATTGTCATTATAACAATGAAAAATATCTATAGAGAATGGGTCGTTCGACTGATGAAGTATTAAGAGAATCTAAAGTATTAATAATATAATATGTATTATTAATATAATATATATTATTAATATCTGTGTAGGCATTTACTCATGTATACATACATACATGACGACTCGTATAATATATAGTATAATATAATTTTACAATCATATTTATGCCTACAAGTCCCTATAGAGATTAAAATACATCAGGTCAAATATAATATATGCCGAAGACTATGGTGCTCCTAAATATGGAAAATAGGTTCCAAGGTTACTTTATAAAACTCAACATCATTAAGATGGTCCACGGTACGAATACCAGAAAAAATACTTTCGGCTGCGTTCTTTTGAGGTCTGTACCTTCCGACGGCTCGTGTTTGAATGACTAGTTCCGCCAGGCCCTAGCAAGGGTGTACTCGTATAGCAAAGCGGCTTGCTTGATTTTTAGAAACGTCATTTAAATAGTGTTGAATGCTCTAGCTTAAGTTTTTACAATTAATCCGTCTAGCCAATTACTTTTCATTATTATAAAATAAAGCAGCGGCAGCGCACAGATCTATCTTCTGATCGGTATTGTTATGCAAAATCATAACTTAGTTTACTAGCGAACGTACCATAGCGTGTACCTGCGTGGCACATTGATGAGGATCAATGTGCCACGCAGGTACAGCAAACAGTTTTGTACAAGACGCACTGCTGGCATTTAAATTAAATAAATCTGGCGATTACAGGAAGAAATGGATGCGCAGGTGTGTGAAGAGTTGTTCAAGAACATGCTTCTATCATTGGAAGAATCACAATAATTTATATTGATAACGTGCCCTACCGTTCTCGCCGATTTGACCACTTTAACCACGAAATGCCAAAAAAATGGAAAAAATATAGACGATTCCATGATAAAAATAAAATTGTTAAAAATATTTAAAACCAAACAGAAACCATAAGCTAACGGTATGTAATCGATGAAATAGCAGCAGAATATAGTCATATCTTATCGTCCTTAGGATTCCTTCATATCACTGCCGATACAACGCCACAGAACTTATTGTATACTTATGCCCATACAAGAAAAAAGTCATGCTACAAAATCCATTCACAGCGAATAAAATGTTGCAATGACTTAAAATGCTCGCACTCAGGTGACGGCCGAGAACTGGGTAAAAGTGGTGGAGAGATCTATGACTTTCGTTCTTCTACAGATCTCCTCATTTCTGATTCGATCACGTAGATACACATAGGTATCCCCATGATCCTAGACTCTCATGAGTCTGTTGATACAAAGTGATACCATCACGCTTTAACATATCCTGACACACTGTCACACATATTCACACACCTACATAACGTACCCCGGTATGCCCTCGTACCCTATATGTACTCGTTAGAGGGCTTGTGATACGAACGGTATACCGGTGATACGGATACCACACCCCCCACCATACACACATAAACTCACGCACACGCGTAAGCTCTAGCTTACTAGTTGGTATTATATACAATCAAGCCCGCTTCTAACTTTATCCTCGACTAACATCACAGTTCGAGCAAAGGGGTACACTGAAAACCAGCCCTGCGTAAACCGCGGTTTACGCAGCACAGTGCTGAGCGTATCCCTATTGCCAATCAATGAAGCATATTTAGTTTAGTTAACATCTATAATTTTGTCTTTGAACCTTTGTTGGTAATAAATGATTTGACTTTGACTTTGACTTTGACTTTGACTTTAGATAAACCCCGAGCATAGCCCTCTCCATAGCTCGTTGTACGAATTTAAGCTTACCAAGAGGCCCACAGTAAGAGACCACGATTCTGTTCCATAAGTCATCATTGGTAACACACATTGGTCGAAGACTCTTGTCTTGAGGCACTTGAGTATTTTAGACGAGAAGACTTCGCGAAGTTTCCGGAATGCAGCCCAGCCGAATTGGACTCGACGATTGACCTCTTACTCGAATTTGGACCTGCCTAGTTTGACTGTCTGTCCCAGGTCTGTTGATGTTGTTGACGAATACATCTAGTATTCGTCAACAACATCGATAACTAAGTTCCCAACTGATATTGGGGTAAGCACAACATGGGCATTAGACATAATTTTCGTCTTGTCCATGTTTATCTTAAGATCTACCCGTTAGGAAACTCGATGGAGACCTTTGAGCATTGTACTGAGGTCTTCCATGGATTCTGCCTTGACTACAATATCGTTGGCAAATCGAAGGTGAGTGATGTACTCACCGTTGATATTGATGCCAAGTCCTTGCCATTCCAAGAGCTTGAAGGCGTCTCCCAATGCAGCGGTGAATAGTTTCGGAGATATTATATCTCCCTATCTCACGCCTCTTTGCAATGGAATTGCCTTCGAACTCTGCTCCTGTACTCCAACTGACATGTTGACGTTTTTGTACAAACACTTCAACACTTCAATATACCGATACGGCACCGCTTGAGAGACTCAAGCACTGCCCACGTCCCGATCGAATCAAAGGCCTTCTCATAGTCCACAAACGCTAAACAAAGAGGCAAGTTATACTCTTCGGTCTTCTGTATAACTTGCCGTAGCGTGTGAATGTGGTCTATGGTACTATAGCCTTTTCGGAAACCGGCTTGTTCCGGAGGCTGGAATTCGTCAAACCTGCGGCTGAGACGGTTCGTAATGACCTTCGAAAACAGCTTATAAATATTGCTGAAAAGCGAGATGGGTCTGTAATTCTTAAGTAAAATGTTGTCACCTTCCTTGAAGAAAAGCACCACCACGCTTTTGTTTCATGCTTCTGGCGTTGAACCTTCGAGTAAGACGGTATTAAAGAGCTTCTGAAGGACTTTAAGTACCGGTATTCCACCCGCTTTCAGAAGCTCAGATGTGATACCGTCGTCACCCGGCGCCTTTTTATTCTTAAGCTGTTTCAAGGGCAATCTAATCTCGCACAGGCTGATGTCCAGGATATCTTCGGTATAATGTCGGGTCAACTTGGCTTTTGGGGTTTTGGCCGAGCTGCTAACAGGTTTAGCGACCGAAGAGTATAACTGTCCGTAGAAGCTCTCTACCTTTCCAAAAACTGCTGCCTTGGTCGAAGCTACATTTCCGTCTTCTCTCTTCAGCTTCATCAACTGGCTTTACCCAATAGACATGTATCTAGCAAGCACTTTGAAGCCCTTGTTCCGCTCTATCGTCACTTTAATACGATTAGATATCGTTGGAGAGTTTATGTGGCCTATCTGTACGGTGGGAGTTAAAGAACTTGGAACCCACTATATGGACAGTTTCCACTAACCTGTTGTTTAACTCGTCCACTGTAGCAATGTTCTCGAGGCAATCGAAGTGATTGGACAGCTCAAGTTTAGCTCAAGCTCTCAGAGTGTTGGATATGGGCATGAGTAGGTCGGAGGGTCCATGGACTGCGCATAGAACCAACCAATCGGTTCTCAATGAACTCAAACTGGACAAGAATCCAAGGCTATCTAACACATAGAAGCGGTTCGTGCAGGTGGAAGCCGGAATAGATGGAGAAACATCGTACGGGAGAGGCTAACTAATGCCATGAATGGTCACGACCACCAGTATTGGGGAATCGATGCAAGGAGGAAGGTCAGAGCGTAGGCTTCATCAGACGAGACCTCTCAAGTTTTACATTAATATTCAACGTGCCTCTTACCCTGTTGATCACAGAGACATCTGTGAATATTTGTCTCTTGATGGCCATAATGAAGTCATTTCATCATCTCATTTCTCGTGGACTCATCGGGACTTAGCCAGGTCGATCTCCTGTTAGGTGGCATCTGAAAGAAAGAGTTCATCATGAAGGTTCGCTCTTTTTCCAGGAAGTCGGCCAACCTCTGTCCTCTACGGTTCCGGTGCCCATAACCAAAATGCCCCACCTTCAACTCATCATTGCTTCTTTTACCCAACTTTGCGTTGAAGTCCCTCATAACAACAAGGCAATGCGCTTCAGAGGTATGTATGGCCCGACTAATGTCTTCATACATATTTTCCACTTCATCATCTGGGTGCGACTTTGTCGGTGCGTATACCTGAATGACCTTCAGCGAATATCTTCTAGATATTCTGAGTATTAGGTATACGACCATGTTAGAAACGCTCTTGATTGTCACTATGTTGTTAATGAGGGACTTATGGGCGAGAAACCCGACACCACCTTGTGACTGTTGATCGCCCTCCCGGTGGTAGAGTAGGTTACCTGATTTCAGGGTAATGGTGTCCTCACCCGCTCTACGGACTTCAGATAACCCCACAATGTAACATACTCCTTCTTCCAATGTTAATATTGTTTTCATACCACCTGCTCAAAAATATCCAATTACATATTACGCAATATCAACGTGAAGCAAGGCATTACATGCCCGGGGATGTGATTTTGTATAAAACTCCCTTGGGTGTAAAGTGATTTGGATTTGGAACATTAGTTGTAGGAATACTTGTAGTACGGAGACAATTACAGAAAAAAGGCGCGAAATGGTTTTACTATAAGTAGTGCGTTCGAATAGCCCTAAGTTGGCGAAAATGACGCTAAAAATGCTCACAAGGGCGTTCGAATTGGGAATCTATGGGTAAAAATGTCTCAATTAATGGCTCAATGTTCAGTGTTCAAAAAGCTAAAAAAGAGTTATTTTTGCCACCATAATCGAGCTTGACGAACGTTTTAACAAAAGAGCCAACAATAGCAACGCCACCAATGCCCTTATTGCTAAACGAACGTACGATTGTTGTACGCCGCGTTACTATAGGTTACGCACGGCCCCTCTCTGCGCATTCAAGGTCATGATTGAAGTTACGTGCTGCGATCTGGTGTTTGGTGTTAATCAACTTTCATTATATAGCTATTATTATTTTCAACTTGGTGCATGTAACTGTACCGAAATATCGGGTGCTCCAAAAGCTACTAAATCGTTGTCTACATCTCGTACTAATTAAAACTTAGACAACAATAAAACAGTGTTTTCCATTAAATGTTCCTTCGAAAGATATTACTCTGTAACCCCCTCTGTATCCTTCTATAACGGGACAAATGTGTCCAATTTGAATATTAACTTTTAACTAAATAACTGCTATTTTAAAGCTCTGAGTTTTTATTGTCTCGCAGTAGGTATGAAAAGTACAGTATGCACCTCGAGGATAAACCTTGTCTTCGTCTTGGGCGGCTTTAAGCCCTCGCTTAACTCAGGACTCTAAATAACTCCCTCGCTTCGCTCGGGGATTAACCCAAGAGTCCCCGTTACACTCAGGGTTCAATATACCTCCCATGAGGTAAGACACTGCTTTACTCCCTCGGTGCATAATCTAAGTACTATTATATTTCCAATGTGAATTTTATCATTTATTTGTTTCATCCTTAAAATTTTGTAGTCTTTCTTTTTAATTATTACACCGTATTTACTTAATGACATACATACACTAGAGGTGCTCAATAAGTGAAAAGAATTCCAAAGAGAAGTAGCGATGTTAAGAGAACAAGGCAAAAAGCTATTAATAAAATATGACAAAGTCGTTATACTAGAAAATAGTGACCAACATCCAGAGTTACAAAAATCTCAAAATAAAAAAGAAACTTATCCAAATCCCCTGAGATGGCAACATGATCTACCAATACAAATATAAAAAACTCAAAAACAGGCTACGTCCAACCATAACCAAAAGAAAAGGCGAGCTAACTTTTTTTTTTATTTATGTGTGGGGAATGCATTTACACATCCCCGCCGATCCCAGGGGGATTTGACGGGGTATGTCGTACTCGTCCTTTACGCACCCATAGCAGCAAGCAGACCATACCGACTAAACCACCACACGATGTTTCTCCGGACGCTCTAATGTCGGGACAACGAGAACGCTTCTGCAATCGTTCGCGGCCCTGGTGGCGTTGGCCCTCCCACGAGGACCCCATCCGGGTGAGATGAAGCAGGAGTCACTTCACACCACATTCTTGAGAGGCACGCGGAAACACCGCGCGCGCCATCTCGAGGTCTTTAAAAGGTGACGGACACCCCCGTATCCATCACCGGGACCTCTGTTATGGGGGATGGAGGAGGGCTTGGTACGCCCTCCTCCTACACCCGGCTCTCCGGGTGCGGATCGGAAGCGTAGAGGTAATCTCTCTCTCTCTCTCTCTCTCGACAGCCTCCTTCTACGACACGACCCGTTCGCAGAATTCTAGCCCCGCATTCCACGACCTGTCACTCTCCACCATGGCTTTAACCAATGATGGAAGCGAGAGGTCATCCCCCACCACTGCGATGAGGTCAAGGCGCTCGCTCTCCCAAGCTGGGCACTCCTCGAGCGTATGCTGCGCTGTATCCTCATCACAGCTGCAATGATGTCACTCTGGTGTCGGTTCCCTACCGGGCGGCGATGCGACACAGGTACTTCCCAAAGCACCCGTGGCCCGTAAGGACTTGCACCAACCGGAAGGTTAGTGCCCAACCAATCCTGGAGGACGGGTCGGACAGCCTCAACAGTCTTGTGGCCAGCCCTAGGTTGGGCAAGCCGCTCCCGCCACTTCCCTATAAGGAACTGTCGAGCGTGGAATTTCAACGCCTGCACCTGTCTCGGCGGAGGGATCTCCCCTCGGATTCGGTGCTGCGAGCGCCACTCGTACACATACGCGTAGACCTCAGCCTCCAAATCTCAGGGAGGAGACCCCGCCAATACACACGCAGCCTTGTAGGAGATGGTGCGGTACCCACGTATGAACCCCGACGGCCATCACTCTCTGAGATCTCCTCAGCAGAGCTACGGTTGACTCCGTCAGGGCATCCACCCAAATGGGGGGCCCATACAGGGCCATGGATCGCACCACCCCCAGATACAGGCGGCGGCTGCTCGTTCCCGGTCCCCCGATGTTAGGCATCAGCCACCTTAAATTGGCGGCCGCTGCAATCAGCCGGGGAGACAGGCGAGTGAAGTGCTCGCGGAAACTCCACCTGATGTGGAGCACCAGATAGTTTCCATTTCCCGGTTGCTCAGACTGCGAGTGTGTGCCTCAGACGCTAACGGAAAAGTAAGTAAATATCTATAAGTAGAACGTCTTCCTTAATAGCGTTGACTCACGCAGGGTTAGCGCGAGAGACGTGTATAGGGATGTCAATATCGCATCTACGAAGAAATCTTCCATTGATCAACAGAAAACAATGTCATTTAAAAATTGCCCACCCCGACCGCTCTGCCATGCCGGCACTCATTACGCGATTATCACCGCGTCTTCCCACTTTTATCGCGAAGATTTTCTACCTACTTGGGGGCTCGCGTCCAAGAACTTTGCTAAGTGTGAGTGGTGAGTCCCAGCCAGTTTATTGTCATGTTGAACTTTTAGTTTGTTTATGTTTTCCTATAATTATGAGTCAGTAAATTTTTTAGGCCCATATATTTCTTAGAAAGAGTACGTACATACCCAACTAACCGTCACGCATATATCCTTGAAGGGGCAGCTATTTTTTAAACACCTACGTTTCGCCAGATGTGGTTTTGTGCAAGTAAATTGACATCTACGGGCACTGTTCCAGATTTCTGGCTGCTATTGAGGATTTATTCCGATTATATTATCCGACCCGAGGATCGAACCAAGGCCCTCTCGATCAACCAAGCTCACGACCGAACTACTGCTCTAGACCCGAGATCCCATAGCGGCGCTACTGTAACCATTATGAGGACGAAGTGGCAGACAACTTACTCTCGATCAATTTATGAAAACGACGTGTCTTTTCGGGTGACATAGAATTTAATATACCAGGAAATATTAAAGTACCCACAGAAATAAAATAACTGCAATTTAAACTCAATAAAATTCAAATCAGTTGGCAAACGGGCTATAAGAACACGTGGTCAATCCCTACTGCGGATTTTAGAAACCAGAAGTGGATATGCTTTATTTAATATTATCGGTAACATGAATTAGTATATACATATATATATATTATATAATTAGAAACAGTTATTTATTTTTCAAGTACCAACTAAATAACTACAACAGCGCCCGCACTGTATAGTCAGAAAGAAAGGCACGCAGTTCATTACAAATCACTGTAGGATTTTAGACATGGCGACGAAAATAATCCCGGAGTCACACAAAGGCACCGACAGGATAGCCACGACGCACCTCGTAAACAAGAGGTACGAGTACGGTCTAACACTGCAACTCCTGACCTCTCAGCTTTTGTCTTCTATCAATTTACTGATTGTGATGTTAAGAAAAGTGTGCTGTCCATTACCTCAAATGCTGTCGGAGTTGATGGCATTAGTAGAAACATGCTTATTCCTATCCTTGACTGTATACTTATATATAGCCATATCCTTAATTATTCTATCACCAATGGTGTGTTTCCTTTTATGTGGAAGGACGCACAAATTATTCCACTGCCTAAGAAAGCGAATCCCAAGTCATTTTCTGAGTACCGTCCCATTTCTATCCTTTTTTCTCTCTAAAGTTCTTGACCAAACCAGCTAAACTCCTTTCTCACCACACATGACCTATTGAATTTTCAGTCCGGTTTTCGTCCAGGACACAGCACAGTCACTGCACTTGTAAAAATAACTGATGACATACGTTTTGGAATAGAAAACGGCCAGTTAACTGTGCTGACACTTCTTGATTTCAGTAATGCTTTCAATACTGTTGACTTTGACATTCTTCTTGCCATTTTACGCACTCTTAACATATCTCCAACAGTAGTCTACTAGTTTCACAATTACATGTATGGTCGCCGACAACGGGTTCGCCTCGAAGAGTGCTCTCCTCATGGTGCAACACGTCAGCTGGTGTACCTCAGGATGGCGTCTTATCTCCACTGCTTTTTGCGCTCTTTATCAATTCTATATCGCATAATCTTACTTCTTCCTACCACCTATACGCAGACGATCTTCAATTTTACAGTCAGGCTCCTCACGATAAATTGGCTGAAGCAATTAAGACTACGAATAGGGATCTGTATCAGATTGCCGAATGGAGCAAATCTCATGGTCTAAAAGTAAATTTCACTAATACTCAAGTAATAATCATTGGTAGTTCCAGAAAACTGTGTAAAGTGAATTGGGATTTGCTCCCTCGTGTCGGCTTTATTGGGGTGTTTATTCCATTTAGCGACACTGTTACGACAAATCTAGGCATCACAGTTGATAAGCACTTGAGTTGGGACTCTCAACTGTCCATGACTAGCCGAAAGATGTTTGATCTCTACGCAGGTTGCGCAATTTCTTACCGACTATCACTAAAATTGCACTAACACAGTCACTGCTGCCACATAGTCTAGGTAGCAGCTGATATCTGCTACCTAGACCTTAGAGAGGAGAATAAACTTAAGCGTCTTTAAAATGTCTGCATACGATTCATATTTGGCCTACGCAAATATGATCATGTCTCTGAATTTCGCACTAAGCTTAAGTGGCTTCCCATACGCTATCGCTGGAATGCTCATATAGTGTCCCTAACTCACTACTTTATAGTACATTGTTCAATCCTTCATTCCCGCGCTATCTTCAGGAAAAATTCTAATTTCTTCATGTCGGAAGTTCTTTTTCCCTACGGTCATCAGCGAACTTATTGTTAGGAACCCCGGTACATCGCACTACTTTTTTTGGCTCCTCCTTTAGCGTTGAAGATGTTCGCCTGTGGAACGCTTTACCAGTAGAAGTTAGATGTGCACCTTCCTTGAACACTTTCAAACAACGTGTCAAAGCGTTTTACCTCTCGCATTAGCTACGTACTGCATTGCTACAACTTGTTTTCATTCTATTAATTAGTATAAGTAATGTTATAGTGTATGTATTATTTATTATCATATATTAATATTAACGTGTATTTATTTCTATAATGTTATATATTTATTTATATATGTTTAATATATGTTGTAACTTAATTTTAAAAGTCTTCTTTATTGTACCTACTTGTT
Source organism: Selenia dentaria (assembly GCA_917880725.1). Lineage (NCBI taxonomy): Eukaryota > Metazoa > Arthropoda > Insecta > Lepidoptera > Geometridae > Selenia > Selenia dentaria. Next base: position 33,034,314 of record OU862890.1, on the reverse strand, counting down.
TTATGCACCACCATTACTTGTAAACATATTTCTTTCCGTGCATGGTTGTCTGGAAAAGATCGCTCTGAGCGATAAGATCGCCCATTGTGACACTTAATTTGAAGTTTTTTATTTGTTTGTTGTATTTTATAATGTGGTGTTGCAATAAAGAGTTTATCTATCTATATACGAGCTGACCACCGAAAGCGGTGTCCTGGAGGGTCTAACATCGTCCTATCACGTCTACACGGACGGCGCGAAAACAAAACGGGAACTGGTTGTGGATTCCATTCACCAGAACTTGGAATTTCTGATTCAATAGCCCTGAACAAGACCACAACGGCATTTCAAGCAGAGGCCATGGCCCTGCTACTTGCGGCTAGGGCGATATCACGCCTAAATTCACAAAGTCACATGGACAAAGGGACATGGTCTTTGTTCTGGTAATAGAAGGGCAGATATACTAGCTAGAGAAGGAGCCAAAAAGCAGAGTAGCATTGAGGAAATGGAACTCTGCAGACCATCAGCAATGGAAGTGCGGAATCTCCTGAGTCGCTACACTGAGAGAAAACACCAAAACTGTTGGGATGACAGGAAGGGCTGTAAACAAAATCCATGTTTCCCATCCAAAACAAAAATACTACGAACAAATTACTACGATTACAACGGCAGACCTTCGCCTAATGGTGGGCATTATCAGTGGTCATTGTAATCTAAATTACCAGTCATACAAAATTGGAGTAACGGACAGCCCTCTATGTAGAGGTTGTCTGCAGGAGAACGAGACTGTGGAGCATTTGTTGCTGTTGTGTGCGACAGTTGAAGGCAGATTATCTATGGGCAGAGTGCTCGCGGCGCAGGTCTGTCGCCGCTTTTATACATTCGTTCTACAAGATGGCGGCTTCAAGCTAACAATACATATTTGTATCTCTAGTACCTACTACTACAAACTGGTACTTCAATCTCACACGACTCTCGACATTATAATGTGACACGGCCGGTGGCGGATACTAATCTCCAGTATCTGGCACGTTTGACAAAGTTTGATCAGATGGAATACTGACCGCTGATTGGTGACATATCACGTCATAGAATACCATTGACCAATGAGCGTTTAGTATTTAGTTTGTCAACTAAGGCGTTGACAAATGTTCTAGAAGCCGGGGGTTAGTCTAGCACTGCGTTCGCTTATCCGTTCTTGACCCACAAATTTGTTTTAGTGAACACTTGACTGCGTATTGCCAATGGCGTTAAACATCAAGGAGTCAAAGATACAAATAAAACCAAGCAAAATAAATTAATGTTTTAATTTATTAACTTCATATTCATCAATTCGCCTTAGAATCTACGTTACAATATATTTTCTAGTTAAACTAACGATTATTATTAATTTTACGTCACATTAACTGTACACACATATTTACAAAACATATCTTTTGCATCGATTTTTGTACTTCTAGACCTAATATTGCCGAAATTAATAAACTCATAATATAAAAATATCTCACAAATACGGTAAGTAGATTATTCGTAACATTGTCCAATTGACATTGGCAAAGAAATAAATAATATTTCCTTACGAACTACACCACTTTCATATTAAGATACATCTGCTACTGGCTTCGCATGCATGGCGAAATTAGTGATGTACCATTACAATATTCAAAATATCGACGTTTGTAAAGTTTTATCGACACATCACGACACTAGCGTCGTCCACTAACTAAACATTACAATAACTATGCACATTATTTAATACTGCCGATAAGATCTCCGCGACCTCATGGTAACACAATATTTTGTGACGACGGAATTATAATAAAAATACACAAAATTCAAATGCCTCAGGCGGTCCAACATAAATAAAAATATAAAAAAACAACTCCGTCGATACATAATATTAGTCACGCTTTCAGCTGAACCAGTCTCGCTCGATACATCTTCGTGAGACTATCGACATATCCCTAACACGCGACACTAGTTAACTCTAACACTTACAGATTAAGGTTCAAAATGGCACTACAGACTACATCCATAAGGCACTATCCTTGTCAAACTCAGGATATCGACTACGTTTATAATGGCAGTGACTTACATTTGTGTCGGTCACATTCCTGAACACAACAGTTACGTGGGACAGTTGTGTCGGTCACATTCCTGAACACAACAGTTACGTGGGACAGTTGTGTCCGCTACTCGAAGGCACATCGACGATTGTGGAGCAAATGGGATAAAAACCGTCCCGTGCGCTACAAGAAAAGTTGTGCAACTCGGGTTTGTGTGAGCTCACAACGGGAGGAACCAATCTCTGCAAACGTTTCTGTGGATTTCTTTGAGGTATTGTTGAATGGAGGAAACTTTACTAGAAATATACAAGTACAAAATTTTGACAATTTTATTGCTTTATGAAAAAGACTTCCAATGCAACGGGGAATTATGTGTGGTTCATGTTTCATAATAAAAACTAATGTTCTGATTGAATAACAACGAAATCAATAATTGTATGATTTGGAAAATAATTCGATCCGGACTTTTCCAATAAATTTTTAGTGATGAATTTAAACTTTATAACATAGATATACCCTTATTTAACATTAACAAAAATTTTAAATATGAATACGTTTTTTTTGGAATAGCGTTGTTCAGTCGCCTGCAATAATATTAACCATTTGCGTACCAGAGACGTAAAATTACATACGTTTTATTGATAAATCTATTGTTCTATTGTTGTCAAAACAATAGATTCATCAATGAAACGGTATACAAAGGGTTAATACATTCAACAAGGTTCCAAACTACGACACATTACTACATTTCTTAAAAATGTACATAAGAATTAAGTTAAATAGTAAGTAGTAATATATGTGACATAATTTTAGAATAATATTGTCCTATATTATTATGAAATTAGATACTGAGGAACTTTAGAAAATTATAGAATGCATACATCTTATTGCAGGCGACTGTACGTATAAAGACAAGATAGTTTTTAATCGTGATAAATAAAATTCAAACATTCCAGATAGAGTTCCTCGAGCGGTACAGAGCGTCCCAAGTCAAACAGTTCGAAGAGATGGTTTTCCTGTGGAGCCCTAGTGGTTCGTACCAACAGCAAGCGCAAGGTCTGCTCCTCAGCGCTGGTGGGGCCCGACCCTCACGGATACGTAGAACCGCATCGGCGCGGGCACGCTGAGGTCTACGGCGCGCCGGCTTCTCCGCCGGGATCCTATCTCGGGGATTGGGACGAATCTAGGGGGAAATACACTATTTTATTAAATAAGTCTTTACCTCGAGAAAAGCGGGATGTCAACTCGATATATGTTTCTGGACAGATGTAAGTTTTGGAATTCACAATGACTCTTTTATAAATCAAACTAATTTTTAAAAGTGAAAACTTTTTTAGGCGCGTTGAGCACTTTTTGGGTGAAGAAAAATCAAGCAACTCGCGTCATCGTCACCGACACTGAACGCTATTTCATAGATAATGTAGTTTTGAAGTGAAAACTTCTTAAACTTTGCGCGATAATTGTTTCCATGAATATCTTTTGTTGATTGTGTGTCTTAAAAATAATTCGAATAATTTTGACTTCTATCGGCAGTCCCTACAGAATGCCCCGCGTTTTAGTGAAACATAAAAGGAAACGTATTCAAAAACAAGTACAATTTGAAATATTTGATACCGACTTCTATTCTATTCAGTTATTGGAGTGTAACTCAAAAACGACTGGACCGAATTTGATGAAATGGGACCACACGGGAAGCACCAGCTTTCAAACAAAAAAAGAATTTTGAGAATCGGTTCACCCTATCGAAAGTTAAGAGGTAATTAATAAAAAAATCCGTCGAATTGAGTACCTCCTCCTTTTTGGAAGTCAGTTGAAAATAGGCGGAATGCCCATTTGAAGAACAATTTTGTTTTCTACTTCATGCCTAAATAAATGAAATTAGGATAAATGCCCATGCATTTCTCCTAATTTCATTGATTTACAGAATAGATATAACAGTAAAAATATTATCGCAAAGTTCTAGAGCGAAGTTTGTAAAAATATAGGTTACCCACTTATAAATTGGCAGACAGAATTTAGAGTGAAATCTATGCCGGAAAATGTTTTGTTGTTTCTTTTTTATGTCCTCGTAATAGTGTTGAAAAACAGAGCGTTCTATTCAGACAACCGACGAAGACCGCGGTTTCCAACCAACCGGTTCCGCGTGTCAGCGTCGGTTGTTATCTTGGGAAAAACTTGCCAATTTCAGAGGAACTCGATCAGTCTGAAAATCGCGTGAGGGACTATAACTACAACATACTCCTTTCCCTAAGAAGAATGGCCGTTTCCTAACAATGTAAATTGGCTGCTTTTGCAACCATATACACATGCCACGATTCCTTCACAGACATTACGTACCAAAAAAAAGTAATCCAAACATTGCAATTTTTGACGGGACGAGACATCGGACGGTATTCGAACCCGCATCTTCCGACAATACGTGTCAAACTTTTACGAATTTTAACTCTCTATTTAATTTTAACCTTCGTATGGGGACGGAGCGACATCTATTGAACAGCTAGACAGCATTATCTAACAGAGTGAAGATTTTATAAATACTTAACCCTTCATAACTTTTATAATACCAAATAGCGATACCGAACATTGCAATTTTTTCTACAGACTTCCAAAAAAAGGAGGAGGTACTCAATTCGACTGTTTTTTTTATGTATGTTAGCTCATAACTTTCGACTGGGTGAACCGATCCTCAAAATTCTTTTTTTTATTTGAAAGCTGGTGCTTCCCGTGTCGTGTCCCCTTTTTCATCAAAATCGGTTCAGTAGTTTTTGAGATACACTCCAATAACTGAACAGAATGGAAGTCGGTGTTATTTTTTTCAAATTATACTTGTTTAATTTGCAATGTTCGGTACCGCTAAGCAGGCGTTATGCTTTAGAAATTATATTAATAAAAGTAATCACCTGGCTTCCAACTCCAGTTGTTTCTCTAACTGCATGTTCGGCTTCAAATGTTTCCTGAGTCGCAGCGCCCAGACCCCGTCGCGTTTGTTCAGCACGAAGTCCTTGTTGTCGTCTCCGTACGCGATGCGGTAGTGAGGCTTCCCGCCGCCCTCGGCCGGGAGGAGCCGGAGTAAGGGTGCGCGGTGCCACGTCTGCTTGGGGCTCGCCTGGACCACTATCAGCTCTGCTTCGGGCTCCAGCAGCGAGCGACGGCCTATAAAGATATAATTATATGTCAGGAAAACATGTGTTACAAACAATACCGCTAAATAACCGGCATGCTATAGATGTCAAAATACTACAAAATTATATGTAGACATGTTTTGCCCCTGAGGACGTACACATAGTAGTGAGATAGATACAGACATTAAAAAAATAATTAAAAAAAAAAATTACTAAAACAACGAAAAACATTAATAAATTATTGGACAAAACTTACATCGTAGTCAAATTTAACTCATATTAAATTTACACATAAAATAAATATTTATTTATATTGAAAAAAAACACACAAAGTGAAACAAGTTCCCCAAATAGAAAATATAATTATAAAAGGATGTATGTCAATATGTATAAGTTCAAAAAGCCAAACTCATTATCATTAATGTATTTGCTTATGTTGTTATAGCACCTTTCAAGTGGGATACTGTTAAGGTTTTGTTTAAAAACGTGAAGTGGAAGTTCTGTAATGGCATTTGGAAACTAATTATAAAAAATAGCAACGCAAGCACTTATGGAACTGCTTCCAGGACAAGATGTTGTTTTTAATTTATTTATTATTTTATTTTTAACGTTGGTAGTTTTATTTTAAGCCACAAATTCCACAAATCCCCATTGACGGGACAACCTAAAATAACTTGGAATCTGATGGAATAATTGAGTTAGAAGCTGTTGAATGTGAATATGCCACGTGGAAGAAAGATCATCAGAATTTAGGACGCCTTGAACGTTATGAATTCACACGACACATGTAAATAAAAAATGTCTAATTGTAAACTTAGCGGAAAAAAATAAAGAGAATCAATAAGAAGAAACAATTGAATAAAATGCCTTGGAGGGACAATATGATAATTGTACCCATGTTCAGTTCATTTGGGTTGATATTGTAGTACGGAAGCTACTACTGAGCGTGAATTCTATAGAATATATATATATATAATATATATATAATATAAATATATATATATAATATATATAATATATATAATATATATATATATATATATAATAGAATAGTTCAAATAAATGCAAGTCTGAAAATAAGAAGGGAAATTGTTAAAATTTCGCCTTGGGTGAAAAATGTGACAGGACAAAAAGACGAGATACTTACGTCGACTGCGCCTCTTTCGTTTCCTCATAACTGTGGTTCCGTTCGCAAATATGATGGCCTCATCAGGCGCTCTTCTTCTTCTTCCGTTCACCTGGACAGAAACAATGTATTGTCAATATTGTCAGCTGCGTTATTATATTCTCTTTGACGTTATTAGTTAAGCTAGAAGACTGGCCAGAAAGGTTATATTTTCAGGATTTTATATGGTAAACCGTCAGGTTTCAGGGGGCCTACTCCCACCTTTTACGAAACTATCATAAATCAGGAGCGTCTTGTAATAAGCTTAGAATAATCATACTTACTATCGTACTCCCACCGACACAAAACGGTCAACCAAATTTAATGGTAAGGTTGCAATATTAGATGGGAGTATGGATTTTCAATAATTTCATATTGGAACAATGAAACTTAGTGTCAAAAGTCACGTCGTTCGCGTAGAATTCAGTGAAATATTTGATACTACGTCATCAAAACGTCTATCGTAATCCATTATTATTTTAAGTTTGCTATATTGACGTGGCAAACGTAGTGTAGGACGTCCTGAGGTACGGTGGAGTGACGATCTGCGCAAGACGGCTGGCAAAAACTGGATGCGAGAAGCCCAAGATAGACCTAAGTGGCGTGCAATTGGAGAGGCCTATTTTTTCAAATTCAAATTCAAATTCTTTATTTTCGGATAACAAAGATCCATCGTTTTAGTAACTTAGTATTACTTAAAAATATAATGTTAGTAAGAAAAAATATAAAAATATTTAATTTACATTCAAAATTATATATATATATTGACAGTCAAATAATAAACACCAGTAAGTACCTAAAATATATACTTATGTACATTATTTCACCATCAATTTTACAAAATGCTTTATAAAAGGCGAAGATAAGCTTTCTGCCATCATTTGTAAAATAGGGTTGTCACCTACCCCCATTCTGCACCTCAATGCTGCTACTTTTTTACGAATGATGGCATGAAAGCCATCAGTTTGGTACTGTGCGAACATTTCCGAGGCACTGCAGAACCGGGGAAGTCCCAACAGCATCCTAAACACATTGTTGTATTGGACTCGAAGTCCGTCTAACGAGCTTTTGGCATAGTTAAACCATAGACTACCCGTGTACATACCCTGACAAAACGCTTTAAATAGCGTTATTTTGACCTGGTCCGTACAACGAGCAAATCTACGTGCCAACATATTGCCCCGTACTGCTAAAGCCCTCCGCTCCCGCTCTATGTCAACATTATCCTTAAGGTCGTCGGCAAGGAAATGCCCGAGGTACTTAAATGTATTTACTTTATTAAGTTTAATGCCATTGAGAGTAATTTCAGGCATTTCCGCAGTGCATTTACCGGCGACCCCAAAGATCATGTACTCGCTCTTTCTTACGTTATATACTAGCCCATGCGAGGCAGCATAAGTCTCGCAGACTCTCAGCATCTCTTGTATCGACCGTGCCGTCGGACCCAGCAGCACCATATCGTCTGCATAGTTGATGTTGTTTACACAAACTCCATCTACCCGACATCCGACACGCATGCTGCCAAGTTCGACTAATAGATCATTTATATATAAATTGAAGAGCTTAGGAGAAGTCAACCCCCCTTGCCTCACCCCGCACTCCAATCTATAAGGTTCAGAAAAAGCGTTGGCCCATTTTACAACGTTACTTTGGTTCGCATACCAAAATCTGAATATCCCTACTACCTCCGGCGGTACACGCCTGTCCCTCAACTTTCTCCACAGCACATCATAAGACACTAGATCGAACGCTTTGGAGAGGTCGAGAAAACAAGCGTATACCTGCGTTTTGCGATTTTTATAATAATGGACAGCATGCTTAAGTCCCAAAATCGCACTCTCAGTAGATAATCCTGGGCGGAACCCGAACTGTGTATAATGCAGGTTCATGTATTTATCTAAGCAGGAGTTAAGCAAGCTGTCCAATACTTTAGCTGTAATCGTCGCCAGAGAGATAGGGCGGTAGTTCCCCTTTTCCGAGATATCTCCTGTCCTGTTCTTGACGATTGGTACTACGATAGTTTTCATTAATAGAGGCGGTAAATGTGAATGACTGATACATAACGTATAGAACATGGACAGGACTCTCGGCAGGTGAACACCCGCATGTTTTAAGTGTTCGATGCTGAGCCCGTCATGTCCGGGAGATTTTCCTCTGCTCATCATTCTTATGATCGAAGTAATCTGATTTGCCGAGAAACTTAACAGAGTTTTCTCGACCGGCCTGCCAGGTTCATCATCAAACACCGTTACTGAAGGGCCCAGTGGAGACCGCACATTGAAATGATCTAAAAAGGAGTTCGCTATCTCCCCCGGGTGGTTTTTTCCATCAACGCTCACCGGGAGACCAGGCTTAGTGTCCAATTTAGCGGTTGATTTCCAGAACTTACTAAAGTTTTTAGTTGATCTATGTTTTGCCAAAATATCCATTTTTATTTGATCCTGGTTTTTTTGGCACCATTTTAACCGACTTTTAAAAACTTTACAAGTCTCACGCATTTGTTCGTATATAGCACCTGAAGAGGGACGGTTATGTAGAATCCAAGTCTGAAATTTCAGCCTGGCGTCTTGATAAGCGCTATGGACATGATTATTCCACCCACACAATACTTTTCCCTTTTTCCGTCTTTTTCCTACTTCCTCTTTAGACATTACAGCTGCGCGACATAGGGCATTTATAATTTTATCATACAACCTATCAATCACAATTTTATGGGCAGCAAGACTACAAGACCCGCGACTGCTATCTGTAAACTCAACAGGGAAATCAATTTCTTTTAATGTTTCGTTGCATAAGGTACTATAAACACCTATTTGTGTACTATTCCGTTCGCCCCATATAACAAAGTTACGTTGCAAGTTATCCACCACCAATTTAGGTCTCACTAGGTCTAAGTTACAGTCGACAAACAATGGTAGATGATCCGATGCAAACAACGCTTCTACTATACCAACATTGATAACAGTTTGCCATGCCGATGAGGAGACAACACAGTGGTCCAGCCAGCTCCTAGTACCATGAGCATCACTTATATATGTGTATGTGTTCGAGTGAAATCCCAGCTTTTCAACATCAGCACAAATCCACATCTGGTCTAAACAAAAACTACTTAATTCTCTATAAAAAAGGCTATTAGGGTCGGCATTAAAATCACCTAACACAAAAACACTCTCAGCATTGTTAGCCGCAACAATTGCACTAATTTCACCTAAAATCTCCGTAAAAAAGGGAAGATTGTTCCTGGAGTCAATTGGCATGTATACAGAGAAAACAATTATGGTACGACTTTGAACTGTTGCTCTGATAGCGGCTAGACGAACACTACTGCACTGCACTACAGAGACCGACTCAAAAATACCCTTCCTCCAGAGAATGGCCACTCCCCCAAATGGTCTTCCAACAAGCAAACCCGCAGATGTGTCTATGGCTGATTTACCTGTGTACTCAAAATGTTCGCTAATCGTACCTAAGATTGAAATGTCATGGGGAAATAACCATGTCTCTTGCAGGGCTACTAAGTCTGATATCGTACAAAGATATCTTATATCGTCAATTGATCTTTTAACTGACCTACAGTTAAAAGAGGTAAATTTACTATGTTTGTTTATTTGATTGCTCATAATAAATTTTTTTCATGGACTTTAACATTACCTGTAGATTTCGTTTTATAATTAAAATACACAAAACGTCTAAAAGTTATCCCATCTGGCCATAATTGATCGTTTAAAAACAACTCCAATTTGTCTTTTGAAACAAACAATTTGTAAGCTTTATATTTCTTTTTACTTTTTATATTAATCATTTTTAACGTAACAGTTTGGTTTGTTTTATTTTTGATATAGTTTATAATATCGTTCTCGCTCGTTTCCAAACTGACGTTCGATATAAACAGCGGAACCTTTATCTCAGCGGCTTTAAATTTACTGTCAGGTTCAATCAAAGCACGGCCTTTTTGACCAAGAAGTTTATAGCTTTTAGACGACCTGTGCCGTACGACATGCCACTCCGAAACGTCATCACTTATAACTTTATTAACTTGTACAGGTTCCGCTGATACTTTCGTTGTCAACGACCGCGTATAGTTGGCATTTATTTGTGACCGCTTAGTCGATATGTCAGTAATAATAGGTACATTCACAGACGTACGGTGAGTATCCGTTGCGCACACGCAGGAATCCGTGACACTAACTGGCGAAACCGTGGTACTAAGTGAGGCCTCCACGCGCCTCGATTTATGCTCCATCTCGTTCACGCATGTAGCTTTGGTGCGTCCTTGACGCATATCGCTCGCACCTGTCGAAACCGGGGTGCTTGCCTGGGCCTCCACGTGTTTACAATTCTCTGTTTCATCTTTTTTCTTAGCTATGACAGAGACCACACCATCAATTCTTGTTTCGCTTAGCGAATTTTTATCAGACAGAGTGCGGTCGTTCACCTCAAAATTAACTGTTGGCTCTAATGATTCTCCAGCTATATAATGAGGTCCCACAGGGCTATGTATTTGTGTAAAACTATCCTGTAAGCACGCTCCTCTCTTTTTATTTACATTTTCATTCATATTGGACGAGTGATTATGTACACATTTTAAGTTTTCTATCTCTTGCTTAAGCAAGTCAAACATGTCCTTCGTTGCCATTTTGTCCTCCAAAATGCTAAGCTGATTTTGAAGAGTCTTAACATCTTTCATAAGCCTAGGTATATTGGTTCCGTCCAGGTTAACGACGGGAAGGGCATGTAAATTCTTCGCGACAAATATCGGAAGCATTTCACTATGAGTGTTTTTCATTGCACAAATGATGTCGTCTAAATCTCGAGACAGCTTCTTTTTGCCTTCTTTTCGTCGCACCGGCATTTTCTTCATGCTTGGAAGCGAGTCATATAGCAAAGATTTTGCCTTTACTATAGCATCCTCCGAGAAAGACGAAGTACACAGTTGATGAATACTTTCTTCATCCATAAAATCTAATACATTTTGCAAAAACGTCAACAGCTCGTTTATCACTATATTACAGTTCGTGCACTTCACTGTTTCTGAGGTCATTGTCCTCAGCGATGAGTCACCGATTACCGGTCAGTGCGATAAGAGCGTCCGTATTCGGTCGCACGCAATGGCGGACTGCTACAGGCTGATGCTGATGATGATGATGATGATATTGACGTGGTGGTACCAAATTGAATGGTAAGTTTGAAACATGACTACTTTAAGAGGTGGGAGTAGGGCCCCAGGGCGTATTTAACCAGATCCTGGTGTCTCTATTAGCATTACTATAGTTTAGAGAATAACCATCGATGCTAAAGTAATGGAAAGCTAAAAGATGGACTTCAATGAAACTGTCGAATCTCTAATTCTAAAGCCACAAGGCCATAATAATAACGCAAGTAGATGGTAGAGTCATGACTCTAGTTGGTACTAGAGAATCACATCATGATGGAGACAGTCGATTAAAAATATAAATAATATGGCTCGATGGTTACATTTCAGATATTGCTCCAGACAATTAAGCAAGCAATGTAACCAAGTCCCACAAATTCCAAACCTAGCAAAATGGCACTGACTTTCTGCAAGCCCTTCACGACCTGCAGTGCTATTATGTATCTCAGTTGCTAACAAATGTAAATTGAAATAAAAAAATTGCGGCTCTATGTCAGTTTTGCCAGCTCCAGTCTTCAACTTACTAACATTTTTGCTTACTGGACTTGTCAAAACTGACACAGAGCCACCATTTTTCAAGATTTCAATCAACATTTGATTGCAAGTGAGATACATAATAGCGCTGTCTGGGCCTGAATTACAAACAACAATTTTTTGCCTAAACATAGTAAGTATCTTCTTCAATAATCACTTCAAAGAATTTTACGGAAAATCCAGACCACGCATTTGCAGAGAACTGGCCACCACGTACCTTACAACTGAAGCAGCCCTCAGTGGATATGAGCTCGTTCTTCCCGCCGATCTTGTACTGGTCCCTGACCGGGAAGACGGGCACGTCACCGATGTCGTCGGGCGGCAGTGCCCCGTCGAGCGCGGTGAGGCAATGCCCCGCGCCCACGAGCTGGTAGCCGGTGGGGCAGCCGCACTGGTAGCTGTCACCGAACGCCGTGCAGCCGAACAGACAGGACGCCGAGGCGCACCCGCCAGCCAACTGTCGGGACAACATTGGATTCATTAGAATACATACAAGTCTAAAGTCTACGACAGAGGCAGAGAAGATGGATTTGATCTGTATGTATGTCTTATACAATAATAGATGATGATTAGTTTCGTTGTAGGTAAGAGAAGTAGGTGCGTTTGGAGAGTTGTCTAAGTTTTCTAAATTGGACCTGGCTTATTGAATCAGTTTCTCAGAAAAGCCAACTCCAAAGCCATGGATAATGGCTATTTCAGTTCAAGTTCAGAAATTCTATTTATATTTAGTTGGACATCTATTTGTACTAATTTACGGAAGATTTCAATTGAAAATTGTAAATAGATGAATGCACCAGTATAACTACTATACAATATACCGGCAAGCAGACGGCATGTCCCGCTTCCAGGCCATTTGTAACCCTCCCCTTTTCTAGCCGGCTAGCTCACGTGGGCAAATGTTGGTCGACTTGCGGGAGTAATATATGTCATGGTACGAATTACTACGATAGAATACTATACAGATCTGCTCTATGGCGTTTTAGTTCGCTGATAGGGGTGGAAGAAGGTAGCGTGTTATCGTGAAGGAAAGTATAGTATACCTGGAGACAGACGGCGTGTGAGGCATCCCAGCCGTAGCCGTTGGGGCAGCCGCAGCGGTACGCGCCGGCCACGGCGAAGCACGGCGAGCCGCCACACGGCGCCGCCGCGCACGCGTCCTGCGGCACGCACACGCCGCTCCCCGACCGCACCGTGCCTGCGCGACAACACTACATATACTCACTACCCTACTACGTCGTACACCACTGATACTCTAACTCTCGAATATGAGATATCGACCCGGGTTTATGAACTCCTGGTAGGCATGTTCAAAACCCGGGTTGACGTATTCGATCCCTTACGTGAGTGTTTGGCGGCTAATAATAGTTTAATACATCGTCTTGTTAAAGTAGTAAAAGAACCTCCGTACAGGTTTTTGTTAGGAAAAATACCGTCAAAAGATAAATCCGGTCCAATACTATCTACTGGTTTCGTGTGTAAGTTTACTAACAAGCGTGATATAATAATATGGGACAACGCCCACACAAGGTTATGGTCACAGATTATGTTAATCATTGATAAAAATAATTAAATTACAATGAATCAAAGATTAAATTTATTGAAACAAAACTTTAACGACGAATATTTTAATTACGAGTAATTTTATATGACGTTGATAGGATACTCTACAGTGAATCTTTAACACTCTACAGTGAATCTTTAACACTCTACAGTGAATCTTTAACAATCTACGGTGAATCTTTAACACTCTACAGTGAATCTTTAACACTCTACAGTGAATCTTTAACAATCTACAGTGAATCTTTAGCACTCTACAGTGAATTTTTAACACTCAACAGTGAATCTTTAGCACTCTACAGTGAATTTTAACACTCAACAGTAAATCTTTAACACTCTACAGTGAATCTTTAACACTCTACAGTGAATCTTTAACACTCTTCAGTGAATCTTTAACACTCTACAGTGAATCATTAACACTCTACAGTAAACCCTTAAACTTGGTCCCCAAGTAATGGAAAATTGATAACATACATACGGTAGGATTATTCGGAAAGATAATAATATTAGATTCGGAAGAGTCTGTCTACGTGTTTCGGTTTGAAGGGCAGTATGTCAAGTATTAGGGCTAGTTAGGGTGAAGAGAAGTGTTTATCAATGCAAGCACTGACCCTGCGGACAGTCGCAGCGGTACCCGCCGGCGTAGTTCCGGCAGGGCGACTGACAGCGTCCGTCCGCGCACTCGTCGCGGTCCCGACAGCGCGAGCCATCCAGGTCCAGCCGGAACCCGCGCGGGCACACGCACCGGTACGAGCCCAGCAGGTTCACGCACTTGCCGGGAGACTCGCACACGCCTTCCTCGTGGCACTCGTTGATGTCTACAACACAACACACAACATTACACTATACTCTAATGCTTAGTGTTTCGGGAAGTAAATGTCAATTGTTACTGCGAGTCACCTCGGGATAGTATTGCATCAGCCAGCAATAATGTTCCGCACTTTGTTAACAAGGCGCTACTTGCGACCGGCGTATTAGATTTTTTTTCATATTTTGTGCCGTTAGGTCGGTACCGCACCGCACGCGTCCTTGACACCGTTGTTTTTGAGTTTGTGTACCGAGAAATGGTAATAGACAGTTGAAAGTGCTAATTGTGACAAACTGTGAACGTGAAATACTGGACAATAAAGAAGCGAATAGATCGCTTTTGCCGCTTGTCATCGTATCACTGAAGCAGCAAGTTCCCGGTTACATTTATTTTCTTTTCTTGCGCAATGATTGGTTGAAGAGTCCCAAGTTATACCTCTCGGGAAACACAGACTCGGGGAAGGAGTTCCATTCCTTAGCAGTACAACACGACAAATGGTACGCGTGATACAAGTGCAAGAATACGCTTCGTGCGTATTATTGGTATTATCTATTCTTTATACTTATAATAACTACACTTTTTAACAAAAAAAAATTTCTTACTCTTATTGTACCTGTGTTTAAGCTAATAAATGAATTTGAATTTGAATAAAGGAGTAGAGGCCAAAAAGTCTGCACTTGGAAGACAAATCAAAAATATGTGAGTCAGAAGACTTAAAATTACCTACTAAACAAGCATATGACGTTTTTGAAAAAAAAATGTCCGTCTGTCTGTCCGTATGCTCACGCATAACTTAAAAACTACTGCACATATTTCGATGAAACTTGGTATATGGATATAAAAGAGCCCAGAGAACTCAACTATAAACTTTTTATTAACCGACTTCAAAAAAAGGAGATTTTTCAATTTTACTGTGCATATAATTTTTTTATGTGTGTTTGCGGATAACTTCATCGTTTATGAACCGAATTTGATGGTTCTTTGTTAATTGGAAAGATTAATTTCTCCAAGCCGTTACCATTTCATCTCGCTTATTTTGGAGATTGCGCCGTACTTTTAGTTTAGTTATGCAGACAAAAAATAAGGGTAAACATCTGTGTATCCGTGACTCTTGAATGTTATTTATGAGTAATGCATACTGACCAACACATCCGTCGCCGCGCTTCTCGTATCCGTCCTCACAGGAGCACTCGTAGGAGCCGTCAGTGTTGGAGCAGATCTGCTGGCAGGTATGTGTGTCTCGCTCGCACTCGTTCACGTCGCGGCAGTTGGCGCCGTCTTCGTCCACCTCGTACCCCGAGCGGCAGAGGCACTCGTATGAACCTGAGGGTTGCACACTCAGTGAGACCTTGCTCTTATTATTTGCGTTAAAGAAAGCCTATACCGTCAACGCTGGGTGTACGCTTAAGGGTTGTTCTCTGAACGATAATGAAGTTCACATAACGCAGTGTCAGACAATCTGTCTCCAAGCATTACTGTGTTTGGGCTTGAAAGGCATTGCGGTAAGTAAAATTTTTGGGCAAACGGTAAGTAATTAAACAATATCACAGAATGTCGGGCTTGCAGAAGCACGATTAGATTGTAGATAGCTCTGGGTGATGCTGCAACTGTTAGCAGGCGTGATGCTTGCATCAGGACATAATGCGGTGTACGTATCAAGGCCTATATATAGCATGGGATCTTTTGAGAGCAATTTCTCTCTGTATGCGGGAGGGAAGTACATACTCTAATTTTAAATTAAAGCTTTTTTCAGTGGAATTGCAACTAAATATTTTAATGTGAATTGGTGATTTAAAGTACGAATAGTTACTTATCAATATGATCATTATTGTACATTTAAAAGCTTGTTTGAGGTTTTGGTTTTGTATGTTTATAGGTTATGACGTGAATACGTGAACGTCTTTAAATTTGCCACCACACGGGGGCAATCCAAAACACCTAATGATAACAAAACCGGGGGATACAGCTTGGCGTTGTAGTTTCGAATCTATTTTATACATTCAAAATTTAATTATAGGTACCACTGGACAGCTAAAGGATCAAAGAATTGCGATAAACGAGAATTGTGTGTGTTAATGTGTTCATCGCGGGGGGATGGAGGGGGAAGCGCCGCCATTTTGAGGTTATTTTACTCCGAGAAACTTTCGTTCACGTACAACACACGGCCGTGTCCATGACACAGCTACACCCTATTTTTTGTTCTCTATCTTTCACGCTTAAACTACTGAACCAATTTCGTTGAAATATAATAACACAGACATAGTCTGTAGTCTGTAAAGATTATAGGGTACAATAAGGTAAAATCGGATGTAATTGTGATGTGGTTATACCTTCAGTGTTCTTGCAGAGATGTTCGCAGGGCGGCGGACGCACGCTGCACTCGTCGATGTCCGCGCACTCGGCGCCGACCGGCCGGTACCCGCGTCCGCACACGCACCGGAAACTGCACCGCACATCGTCAAACTTCAACACTCGTCATACAATATTGTCACCAACATAATGATTATTAATAATTATGTAAATACCAGACTGCAAAAAAAAACTAATTGAATCGAGTACCGCGCCGGGTGAAATGGCAAGTTTACAATTTGGGTGACAATGTAAAACTGATTTCAACGAGTCGTCAGTCAAAATTTGTTTGAGTAAGTACTTAAATATGTGTGTTTTCTTCGGTATTTTATTATTATAATAAAATAGGTGCATTTCAAGTATAAGTTTGGAACATAATTATGTATAAGTTTGGAACATAATTATTAACATGTTTTGGAAAGTTTTTAAAACATTCAATCTGATACTCTCGATAGTACTTGATAAAATGTCGTTTCATTGAAATTGCAAATTAGTTTACAGCCGTCATATTGTATAACAATTTTGATAACATGCAATAAAAACTGGAATTTCATATAGATTTCACACTTTAGAATTCCAGATTTTAGAGATTCTTAGACCTATTTTACCTATCTACGTTACCTATTATTACCTCCTATATTACGTGCACATGGGATAACTTAATCTTGAAAAGTATGCTACTTTTATGCTTGTAAGTTCTTCAAATCATCAGCCTTACTAAAGAAAAGATACAATTGTAACGATTGACTGACCTGCCAATAGTGTTGACGCACCGTCCGGGCGCGCATAGCCCCGGCATGGCGGCGCACTCGTCCACGTCTCCGAACACGTCCACGCCGTTACCGATGAGCATCCCGTCCGACCCCGGGCCCCCACCACCCGGCACGAGCCCCCCGGCGGGACCCCCGGCGGGCCCTCCTCCGGGTCCTCCACCAGAGCACAGCTCGAGCCGCTCCTGTGATCCCGGGGTGGGACACAGCTCGCACTCCGGGCCCCACGCTACGCCCAGTGTGCAGCAACATTGCGCTCTGAGGGATGGACAACCAGTCGGTAGTAATCAGTAACATTACTTAAAAATGCGAATATGAATTTGTCAATTTGTCCTTCTTTCTTCTTTTAATGTGTCAGGTGTGCTGAAGGAAAATGTAAGGATTCATAAAAGAGATGTATTTAAAAAAAACTTATTAATAAAATAAAATTAATGGACGATTTCAAAATGTATTGTGCAAAACGAATTAGCAGTGTTTTTCTAATAAAACGATACAATTCTATCCAATTAACTATTAATAATATCATTATAAATAGTTAATTAATAGATAGTGTGTGGGCAAACATAAAGTTAACCAACTTTTTCTTTCATCACGCGGTTGCTAGAATGCACATTTACTTCTTTTATTTTTCTTTTTAACGCTAACAATGTAATAAATGCTATTCAAACGCACTTTAAATAGCCTTTTGAACTTATTTTTATGTGCAAAAGCAAAAAAAATGCTACATAGTAAAAATGTGCTACAATAAAAATATCACAGTTAGCAATTCAAAATTGTAGTAGTCGATGACTTACTTAGTAACTTGTGTCGGGGTGGCCGGAGTGGAGCCGATAGACCGCGGCCACGGCTCTGGCACGCAGCGGCCCGATACCAGCGAGCGGTGACAAGTGCCCGTGCGGTGATCTGCACACAACAACGTTCGAGTTGTATATACACAGAACACTAGCGAATATATCTAGGGTAAATGTTCCTGCGAGATAATCATTTGCCGCAAGACGCATATATTGATTTAATTTATTTTGGCGCAGTCGTGAGGATCACTTTGGCGCAGTCGTGAGGATCACAAGTGATATATACACTTTCAGCCTTTATTAGCCTTTACTAATAAACTTGGCTATAACTGGAATAAACCATTTGTAAATTTTTCGCTTAAAGTAAATGTCACGCGTGAATGCAAGATAAAGGATGTTAAGCCTAATATATGTTTACGTAACTTTTAGCAGTAAAGGTTATTATGTTTAAATTCAATGCTATTTTACCTCGGTTTTGTTCCCGATCGCACTGCGTAATATTAACACCTGATATGTTTTAAACATTATTAAGGTTACACATAAATTACATCTGCAGTTGACAACAAAACCAAAAGATATAGAATAGGCATAAAATGATAATATTTAAATCGATATCAAATGAATGAACGATCTGAACGGTCGACAACGCGTAGATTTACTCTCATATTTAAAAATAAAAAATATATCTCCTCTAATAAAGGGATACTATATATACAAATATATTTATTGTATCCATTCGTCATTAAAATATTAATAAAAAACCAATAACACTCAAAAAAAACAATCAATACAATGAATACGATCAAATATTCAAGTTAAATTCAAATTATAAGGTCTCATGCGCTAAGATGGCCCGTGTTTTTACATAATTGTATAAAATGTCGAAAATAAGTTATTAATGAATTTAATAAGATCCACGATGTAGCTTGTATATATGACAAAGCAATAGTGTGTTCCTTTGTTTCTTATATGTAAAATACGTAGCTACTAATAACATTTTATTAAACATGGACTGTGGGCCATCTTAGAAACATAGCGACCCATCATGGCCCGCAATAAAAATCTCAATATTTACGTTTAGTTTAAGACTTTTGCATATTTTTAAATAAATAATAACATTTTAAAGCAATCAAATTTAAGTTAGAAGACCTTGTATTCTTTATTAACAATTTATAAAGAGCTGGGCCATCTTAAATTTAACAAAAAATGTTTAGTTAAAACTAAATAGTTTTCCGTGGTGTATAGTTTTATAACTTGTTTTTATAATTAAACGAAAACAAAACTGAATTCAGATCATTTATTTTGAAACGTAATCTTAGGTGGGCCTTCATAGGAATATGATATTTTTTATTGTGAACTTACCTATAAAAAAGTATAACAGCGTTTTTTTAATACTTTGAACTGTCTTTATCAAGCATTTAACTATGTAACTATGAGATCTATAAACAACAACAACAATTAAAATAAAACAGTGGGCTCTTCAATCAACATCCAAAATAATTACTGACTGAGATGGCCCGGGCCATCATAAGTCATTATGGAGTGGGCTATCATAGGGATATTTCACAGATGTAGGTAAAGACAACAAAAATATACAATGATAAGATAAATTAAACTTACTTACTTATGAAACTCGATGTTAGATAGATTGTTCTTTAAAAGTCCACTAAAAAAAACAACTGAATTTGCACTTTTAAAAGTCAAAATGGAAAAAAGTTTGTCGAAGTATTGTTACAACGAGCACGATTTTTTGGACGTCCAAGCCTAACTGACGCGCGATTTCTAAATGGCGTCTCGCGCGTTATTGTTCTAAGTTGCCATTTTGTGTACGGGTGTGTTCGGAGATTACCATGGAATCTGATAATTTTTGTGTTAGTGGAAGTTCGTTTTATAGAGAGTGGGCTATCTTAAGCACTGGGCTATCTTAGCGTTGGATACCTTACCAAATAAAAAACTAACATGCATTACATATCGTAGGAATGTATAGCGGTGGAGGTGAGTGAGTTTGTCAAGAAATAATAAAAAGTGTACGGGTTACGTACACTTGTAAACTGCTAACGGGCGACTGCTTCACCTTTGACCTTGGACTTCAATAATTTAATTTTTTGTGCATTAGAAAGAAATTGTAGTGTAGTAACTTGATCGTTTCTGTAAAAATATCTTTTAAGGAAACCCATTGATGTGGATTACCATGAAATATCGGAATATCCATATGTGGAGTTGGCTTTTTTCTGTGAGTCATTGACCAAAGTTTGCTGTTAAGAGATTTTTTCGTGTTATTATATGTCTGCTCATGCTCAGTGAAAGTGATCTTATATTCTCTCATCGTAGCTGCCGTCTAATATGCTATCTAACTCCCAATGAACTGCGTCAATCACTGCCCATCGAGACTCTAACTTTTACTCTACTAACTATAATAGGTTCATTGGGTAATAAATATTGGCGCAGTCGTGAGGATCACAAGTGGCAACAAGTGGTTTGACTTACCGATGCACTCAGTACCATCCTCGCTGGGTTCGTATCCCGCATCGCAGTCACAGATGTACCCGCCGTCTGTGTTGATGCAGACCCCGGGCGAGCAGCGGTCGGGCTTCTCCGAACATTCGTCGATGTCTTCGCACGCGTCGGGGGCGTCGTGGGGAGATGTGGTTCGGCGGTAACCTAGAATATATTATATATTAAACATGATATGAGCAACATTAACTGTTGGTCAGAGTAAGAGGATGCGTGATAGAAAGGGAAGCCAGACGGACTGGCGCCGTAACGCGGAAAAGAAACGATTCTCCTTCCCATAAGAAGTTATGACTTCAAACATAAGCTAGTTCTTACTAGAATACTTTTAAATGTAGCCCTAACCTGAAAATGCATCGAATAAGGTTACAAACTTATTCGTTGCGTTTTCGACATTACCTGAACCTAAATACTGAAAATCACAATTTAGAATGTTTTGTTATTGTGAAAAATAAAACGTGTGTCGACTTAAAAATCAACCTGTTCAGTATACTCTCTCATCAAGTCGCACTACCATAGATAGTCTTATGTATTTAATAAGACCAGAAACCAACTTGCAAAATACACGGAACGGGCAACACATAACAAGTAAAGAGCAGTAGAACTCTTTGCGAATGAGTTCGTTGGGGCAGTACTGCCACCATATCGTGAAGCAGTAATTCGTTTTGGTTTGAAGGTATGGTTACCGGCGAAATAACTTAACAACTCAGATGTCTCAGGGTTACGCAATCTGTTCTAGGAAGAGGTTACCACTTAACATCAAATGGGCCTCGTGTTTGTAGCGGTTCCTAATAACAATAATAAAATATAAAAAAAACGCAGATCATACTGCTTTTAATGCCTGTGGATGAAAAATATTGATTAAAAGCAAGGTAGTTAAATTTGCAACTTCACTGAATGTTGTCAGCTATACTCAATAACGTAATAGAAATATCTAGTGCGTGGAAGCTCTTACCTTCCGGACACTTGCAGATGTAGGACCCTACGACGTTCTCACAGGCGTGCGGACACACCTTGGTGTCGGCCGCGCACTCGTCGATGTCCCGGCAGTGCACGCCGTCGGGCGCCACCGCGTACCCGTACGGGCACGTGCAGCGGAACGAGCCCGGCGTGTTGTGGCAGCGGAACGTGCACCGCGCGCGCCCCTCCACGCACTCGTCTATGTCCACGCACGTCTGGAACACGCGGACTCACACATACTGTATCTGCCTTCAGATGATTTTCCTCCGTGAAAAATAAGTTGAGGTTTGTTATTGAAACGCGTTATCGCAACCCAATTGTATGAAAACCGTCATTTTTGACAGTTTTCATAGTCTGTTCGCTATTCGGCCAGCGGCTTGATATCAATAGTTTTTGACTTAATTGGTGTTCTGTAAACTATTGTGTAGCGATTGCGTTACTACAGTGGGATACATTGGCAGTCGTTGGTGTTTTGACTGACGCACGTTAGTAGCGCAGCCATATGACAGGGATGCGATTGCTTTACAACTGCTATTGATAACTAGATCTAACAGACTACCGAATTTGACATTAGATGCAGTTCAATCGCAGAAGCATCGCTGTAGCGTGACGTTTGTCTATAGCTAACAGACTTGGGTCGCAGGTCTATAAAGTGTTATATTTGATGATCACATTTAATTTCAAACGATAGTTTATTCAAGTGATTCTTTACCTTAAAGCCAAATAATGTTTTACAAATATAACAGTGCCAAGATGATTGAAAATATTCTATTACAACACGTTGCAAATTTGAAATTATCTAAAGTCATAGCCTGTATTTGATGGGCTTCGCCCCAGGTTTCCGTCAAGCAAAGCACGTCAAATGTTTGTTCAAGTAACAAGTTATCTATGTGTAGTTATTTATAATGTATGCTTGACATTAGCATGAAGTATATATTCTGTATGGTGTAATTGTTTCGTGAATTTTTCGTGAATGTGAGTTAGTGAATATTTCCTCTGCCGTCAAGATGTCAATCGTACAAGACGAGGAATCTAGACTTGTTATGGCTACCGCTTTCTTTGACGACCATTCGTAATCTAGTGTGATATTGTCTCTGATCTAATCGTCACTGGACATCAAGGGATATAGACAAAAACAGCCTAAAAATATATTTAAAATTATGAACCGCAAATAAATTTACTCATAGAACCGAAAATGTTTTATGTAGGTACCATAATAGTTCAATATTGTATGTTTAGGTTAAACGCTTACTGTTGAACGTCTACCTACATTTTAATCAAGTAATTGTCACTCCTCGTGAACGGCTTGAGATTCAGATTTGGATGAAATTTTATGTGTATATTTCAATGGGTACCTGAGGGACTGAAAACATTTTGTTTTAAACAACGGACTAATGCTGTTTGCCTCTACCGGCATTTACAGCGTCACCGGACGGTTGGCGAGCGCAGATGGCACTCAGCCAGGGGACTGAAAACACAATTGTACCCGGTAGGTGGAGTAGTTATCGGTATGTCACTTATCTTCTTCCTGCGAGCGTAGCCGCTGACGGACTGGGTAGCCTATTATATAAAAAACTATTGACTGTTAGTCGTAGGCTCGGCCTTCGGCCTCGCCAGAAATTCCCATCTTTTTTTTGGTTTTTCTTTCATACCGTTCTCAAGTTATAGCGTGACCAAGAGAAATAGGGGTTTATTTATATATTATATACGTATAATCCGATACCTAACTGATTGATGAAGTGTTGTGTGCATACTTGCGAGTTCGCACAAAAAAAAATCAGTCCGCTTTCTGTATTACGTACCTACTTACTCTTACCATTTATATAGGCATGTATGAAGCTTCCTGGCGAATTATATAATATTAGAACCTGTAATGATATCTCACGTTATAAATACTTAATATGTCAGTGTAAGAGTTCAGATTGTTATTTATTAAACATATATTTAGTAGTTTGCAGACTAAACAATAGCATTATGTACTAACCTATGTGGTTCATGAATGCTATGTTATATTACTTCAAATATGTATGTACTTTTAATTTAGTAAATTAATTTAAAAAAAATAACTTAGACAGAAGAAAAGAGTGACAGCAACGCATAACAGGCAAACGAGTATAAGATTGTAAAGTCTGTTCATCCTTGGATAACAAAAATGGTAACCATAACAAAGCCAAGATTATGACGACAAGATTTATGACGATTTAGTTATGAGGTTCCATCGAATGAACGACACGTAGAAAGACATTAGAGTACAAAAGAAAATAGAAAGACAAGTGAAAAGAGACACTTTATACTAGTTTCTCTTCAGTGAATGACATAGTATATATAGGTAGAGGATAGCTACCTGATCAGGTCCCTGCGTGAAGCCGAAGTTACACCTGCACTCGTACCCGCCCGGCGTGTTGGTGCAGGTGCCGTTGCCGCAGACTCGCGGGTCCTGCGCACACTCGTCCGCGTCCACACAGCGCAGACCCGTCCCGTCCAGCACGTACCCCGCGCCGCACTCGCACCGGAACGAGCCGTCCGTGTTAACACAGTGCCCGCCGCGGCACACGTCCGGACGGACCTTGCACTCGTCCAGGTCCTGCCCCGCACACAAACCAAGCTACAACTTCAACTCAACACTAATACAAGGCCTTTAATTTAATAAATTAATGCACAATATTGAACGGGTGGTTTAGAATCGATAACTGGGCATGAAAGTTAAAGTAAAATGTCATATATTTTTTAGTATTATGAACTCATATTCGCCGCTCCACGGCTAGGAGCCATAGTGCGACTGAACGCACGACCCGAGGACGCGACACACCGCTACATCGCAGAATATCTATTCTGCGATGTGTACTGCTATCTAGCAGTAAATACCCGAGGCATAACCTACCCGCTTAGAATAGGTACAACGAAGTGCGAACGATGACCAGTCCGGGCCCGCCGTCGTTTAGGCATAGACATCAACTGCGTACATCAACATTCGCGAGGTAGGTTCGTACTCAGTTGTACCTATTCTAAGTGGGTAGGTATGTCTCGCGTAGTCACTGCAGTCTATTCTGTGATGTAGCGGCATCCGTTCAGTCGTGCAATGGTTACTAGCTGAGGAGCAATGAATATGGATTCATAATAATAAAAAAACATGCATTTTTTCCCTGCACTATAAGGACCAGTCATCGATTCCAAACCGTTCGATATTGAGCACTAACTAACAATGACCTTATGTATTGAACGGGGTGGTTTGGAATAGATAAAGATCTTTGTCAATTACTGCACAGTATTGAACGGGGTGGTTTGGAATAGATAAAGGTCTTTGTCAATTACTGCACAGTATTGAACGGGGTGGTTTGGAATAGATAAAGGTCTTTGTCAATTACTGCACAGTATTGAACGGGGTGGTTTGGAATAGATAAAGGTCTTTGTCAATTACTGCACAGTATTGAACGGGGTGGTTTGGAATAGATAAAGGTCTTTGTCAATTACTGCACAGTATTGAACGGGGTGGTTTGGAATAGATAAAGGTCTTTGTCAATTACTGCACAGTATTGAACGGGGTGGTTTGGAATAGATAAAGGTCTTTGTCAATTACTGCACAGTATTGAACGGGGTGGTTTGGAATAGATAAAGGTCTTTGTCAATTACTGCACAGTATTGAACGGGGTGGTTTATCTGTAGCGGTGGTGAATATGTAGCGAGGAAAGTTCGACAAAAATGTTATTGATTGTACCTCATTATCTAGGGACGAAGGAGTACAGCAAGCACATTATGCAATAATACTATGTGAAGGTCATAATGTAACACCACATCCCCAGCGAGGATTTAAACTTCGTGTGGGTTTTCTACAATATATTTTATATTGTTTTATGCTAGGCCCGACAGATCATTCGAAATAAGTCTTTAGTTGAAATCAAATGAATAAGAGAATATGTTACTTGAGTCAGATTAGGCCGGCCCATTCCTCCTTGACAGATGCGCAAGAACTCGGCGGAATCAGGAGCCGGGCAGCGTTCGCAGTATCTTCCCCAGGCAGCACCTACACAAATGGTGTATTGTAATGTATAGTACCAATAATGGGCATTATATGTACTAGATCTGTTTAAAATATCTGAAGGAAGAGACAAATTATTAAAGAAGGCAATGCCAGAAACTAAGATAAGGATAGACAAGGCTCTTACTAGATGTAACCTATTATCTAAGACTTCCTAAAATAACGGTACTTTTAACTTAATTTTAAATATTGGTTCAACTTGACGTGGTTTAGATATAAATCATATTTCTCAAACCAATTTATTACTAATTTAATTTATTTGAGAGATATTGAAAATAAATAGCATATACTGTAGATATATATATTTATATATATAGATATAGAGATCTTTATAAGAAAGTACAATTATGTATAAACAAGAACAGTACGAGTATAAATACCTTCAGAGCAGCAACACTCGGGCCGGCCCAGCTGCAAGGGCCGAGCCCTGTGGCAGCGTCCCTGCTCCCACTCGTCGTAGCACAGCTCGCGACGTTCGTCCACGCAGATGGCGGCCATCTTGTCGAACCGCCAACCGGACGGGCAGTCGCACACATATCTGTAAACGATCGGCAGGGCTATTAGGTATGTATCTCAGTTGCAATCAAATGTTGATCGAAATCTTGAAAAACGGCGGCTTTATGTCACTTTTGACATAAAGTAAACAATAATGTTAGTAAGTTGAACACTGGAGCTGACAAAACTGACATAGAGCAGTCATTTTTATTATTTCAATCAATATTTGTGAGCAACTGAGATACTCTTGCAGATCATTCCTGTCGAAGAAAAACGGGGCAGGGGCGCTCTCCGACGTGATAGACACAAACCGCTCAAGAGGCAACAGGGGCCACCTTGCAATCATCTATTCAAATGGCGCACGATGGAGAGAGCTGGAGAAAAATGGTGGCACAGACTACACACCAAAATCACGTTCCTCAGTCATGAGGATACGACCAAGAAGAAGGTAATTTCTATTGTTACGAGTAATTCATCAATTTGTTTCAGTATAATTGTCGGTCCGTCATCAGTAATGAATTCAACTATATTGCTTTCTGTCGTCAGTATATATTAAGTATCTACATCTATAAATACTTGTAAGCAAGTAAGTGTCACGTTTTCATTATCTATACAAATATCTAATTTTCAATTGTTAAATTATATCTAATCTAATAAATCTGTATGGATATCTATGTATAAATAAAATCTAAGTGTCTGTTTGTAATTCGAAATTAACAGCTTTTCACTAAATATATGTGAAAGTATACACCTACGGTACATACATAAAAAATAATTCTTAAAATTCTATCTGTCTGTTTGTTTCGACTAAGCGACTAATCTCTGAAACGGCTGCACTGCACCGAATTTACCGGGATTTTCACGGGCAGGTAGCTGATGGTATAAGGAGTAACTAAGGGCACTTATATTTTAGAAAAAAATATTAGGCTTTTTTCGTAATCATATTTAACAAGGTTACAGATTATATCCCGGGGAAGCACACTTTTCGTCATCACCATCATCATCCATCACCACGTGAATGAAACCGCGGGGCGCAGAGAGTCTTGTTAATATAACTTACCCTCCATTAAAGTTTCGGCACTCTCCACCGGCGCACACATGTTGGAGTTCTTTGCACTCGTCTCGGTCCACGCACCGCTTGCCCACCAGCCTCCAGCCGACACCGCAAGAACACTCATATCTGAAGATAAATATAGGAATAGTATAGGACCAAGTATACTGCCCTGAGGTACACCACACTGTACTGGCCGCATAAACACTCATATCTGAAGATAAATATAGAAATAGTATAAGACCAAGTATACTGCCCTGAGGTACACCACACTGTACTGGCCGCATAAACACTCATATCTGAAGATGAATATAGGAATAGTATCGGACCAAGTATACTGCCATAAGGTACACCACAGTTTACTGTCATTATCAAAGAAGTGTTGAATAACATGAATTTGTACACAGTGTCATGAAGACAATATGTACAGTAGTTTAGATGATCAAATCGCATGAGGAATATTTGCAATCATTATTATTAATTAGCAATGCACTATTTAAAAACATACAAAATAAATTATGGGACTTGCAATATTCAGGATACCTACTATAAAATATATGATAACATTAAAACTGTGCGATTCTAAGCCTTGTTTATCAAACAGTTAAAAACCAACAAATGGAATTGGAAACCTCACTGGAAACAATTCAGGTTTCAAGCATGTTAGAGGCGTATCTTTAGGATAGGTTTGACGGTTATATACCTAATGAATACGTCAGTGTGTCAAACATACGAGAACTACAACAATTCATAAGCTAATGACAACTTTAAAATATACACAATGTTTAATACCCGCGATGTTATTAATATTTCATTTATTGCGATCGACACTTCTAACTAGACCAATGGACCTTTCCCCGGATTTAAAAATGGAACGGATGTGTATGCAATGTTTCAAAAGACCCAGAAAATACTTATTTCCTTCTGCAATAATGTCAAAAATTCTAAAGCAGTAAATTTTATTAGGCATTTCGGTGACGATATTCTATGACCAACACATGCCTTAGCAATCGTTACTGCTGACACGGGATAGGCTATGTCGGTTTGGAACTTACCCTCCGTTAGTGTTAGTACAAGAGGGAGATCCGTCCCTCCCGCACGGATGCTGTTGCTCGGAGCACTCGTCCACGTCGCGACAGTTCCGTCCGTCGGCGGTGAGCGCGTACCCGGGCGCGCACTCGCAGCGGAACGAGCCCACACTGTTGCGGCACCGCCCGTTGCGGCACACCATGCCGCCCTCGCGGCACTCGTTCACATCTAATCAACAATTTTTTTGTCAAATACCCACAGTAGGTTAACAATTTTTCATGTCTCCAAAATGGTGCGTTTACTGTTTGAAACCAGGAAGCAAAAGTTAATGTTGCTCACTACGTGGAAAGGGGTTTTAAATGTTGACCACGAAATATCACTGAACTCTTTTTCTTGCACATGTTATTTGAAACAATATGTTAATATGCTGTATTATTTTTAAAAACCCATTTTTTGATTAACTTGATTATATTACAGATAAAATTTATTATTGTTGCTAAATAACAATATTTACAAGTTATTTAGACATCATGAGACAACATTGTTATAGTTGCAAGTACCGCGAGTGTAAATCCTGTGCAAGCGATGGAACATTCAATTGAATCAAGTCTGTGCCGTGTGGAGTGATGTGTTTATTTTTCTATTCGTGTACAGGTCGCATCATGTAAAAAGAGCTCTGGGAGAAAGTGGCGGGGGGTTGTTTGCGCATGAGTACCCTCGCGCACGAAAGTACTAGGCCTATTGTTTTATTTTTGTACTAGCCTTTCGCTCGCGGCTTCGTATAATGGTTATTGGCAGGTACAGTCGCCTGCAATAAGATGTTTTGTATACATTTCACAATTTTCAAAAGTGCCTCAGCAATCCGGTTATAAAAAATGGACATGAAAATTATTCTAAAATGAAGCTATTTATATTATTTTACTGTTTAAAATAATACTTATCTATATTGTTATAAAGTGTTGTACTGTTTAATAGTTTTGAAAATTACGGAATGTATACATCTTATTGCAGGCGACTGTACGTGGAAAATTATATTAGATAGGATGTCATTAAATAGAATCAGTACGTCATTTCATCGAAGATGCTATCGTCACTTGAGCTTACATCACGATTGAGTCAGAATCATAATCCCCTACACGAATATTAAATGGATCTGTCATCATGTCGACCACATCATCACTTTAACAATAATTGGCCTCTATTTCTTTTTTTAGGTTAGTCCACGAAAATTAATTGTTTACTAATGAACAAAACCCGGTCATCCAAGTGCGGTTGACATAACGTCCATACCAATGGCGTCTATCTCTATCTCTAGTAGGTGGTGGGTAAACCGCCGATGGATATGATCGTGTGTGTGCGTTAGCTCACCGATACAGTCGTTGTTAGCGCCCGGCTTGAACCCGTCGTCGCAGTGGCACATGTACCCGCCCGGTGTATTCTCGCACGTGCCGTTGCGGCACAGCGGCCGCGGCCGGGAGCACTCGTCCACGTCGCGGCACGCGTTGTCGCGCAGCGTGTAGCCCGGCTTGCACTCGCATCTGCACCACATCACACCATACAACACTTGGTACGTTACATTGTACCAACAAAAGTATACGTTATTTTATTTCTTTTTTTTATACTTTCGCGATTAAAACACATATTTATATTATAACTAGCTGCGCCCCGCGGTTTCACCCGCGTGGTGATGGATGATGATGATGATGATGATGAAAAGTATCCTATGTGTTAATCCAGCGCCTCATCTACCCCCATACCAAATTTCATCAACATTAGCCCCCCCGTTTGTGCGTGAAAGAGTAACAAACATCCATACATCCATACATACAAACTTTCACGTTTATAATATTAATAGGATAGGATAACGGGGCTTAATCGCGTTAAAAATAGTATATATATACCTCGACGTTTCGATCAAGTTACATTGTTCGTGGTCACGAGCGGACTGAAGAGGCGGGTGTCGTCATCTCAAAGTATGGTTGTCATGTGTCGGGACAATGACTTTTTATAACAACTGTTGGGGGTATGTCAAAAATATCGCCATACTTCGAGACGACGACACCCGCCTCTTCAGTCCGCTCGTGACCACGATCAATGCAACTTGATCGAAACGTCGATGCAAATAAATACTAATTCCCCCGTTAATATAATATAAATATGATATTTATTTCAAAAGAATACTCATTCACTAAACAACTAACATAGGGAAGAGAAACTTGCATTTTGGAGTCTACCATAAATATAAGTACCTTGTTAAAGTTTAAATAATATGTTAGTAATGTGATCCCATAACGTTGCACTTCTCACATCCAGTGAGAGTGGTAAGAGATCTACTTTCCCAATCCTGCTACCATTTGCCGTGAGCGGTAGCATAGACTAACATATGTTAGTCTATGGCGGTAGTTAGGCGTCATGAGTGTGGGGGACGTTGAACTAGAGCGTTCCCACTAGCACACGGCAGCCGGTACTCACCTGTAGGAGCCGATGGTGTTCCTGCAGTCCCCGTGCTCGCACAGGCGGTCCTCCCCGCACTCGTCCACGTCCTCGCACTCGTCCAACGCCGCCGTGAGCCGGTAGCCGGGCGGACACTTGCACTGGTAGGCGCCGGGCAGGTTGACGCACTGCGCGAGCCCGCGGCACGGCGACCGGTGCAGCGAGCACTCGTCGATGTCGCGGCACAGGTGCGACGTGTTGTCGTGCTCGTATCTGTCGCACAGGCAACGGTGTCAGGGACTCGGACCCTAAACGGTGAACTCTAGTACCGCGAACTATCCACCAATGTTTTACAGTTAGAAATATCATCGAAGCAATATCTTTACTTTGGTCACAGACTGTGGCTACGGATCTGAGAAGTGATTGCGTTGGAGTATTACGCATTGCCAATGAGGTCGTCTACACAACGATGAATATTCAATGTCATTGGTATGCACAAGAAATAGCATTAGCGACAACAATGAACCTTGAGATACGCTAGCATGTAAAGACATGTACAAAATTTTGGTTTTCGGAAAATATTTTCTTTGGTGACTGTAAGCCGGAGAACTGTGGGGCTAGCACGAATAACAGCGTAAGTTTAACGTAACGTCCCATTCACTTGAAACAGCACAGACTGTCATTTATCTAAGGCTGTGAAGCAGATAACACATAGTGCATGTCTAAGGCTGTGAAGCAGATAACACATAGTGCATGTCTAAGGCTGTGAAGCAGATAACACATAGTGCATGTCTAAGCGTGACGCGTTGACGCTTTCGATACGAATACTTTTTCTTTTTCTTTTGACTTATCATTTGACATGAAATTACATAGAAAGTATAGAGAGCACTGTAAATATTTTGATTTTATTATAATTTGTATGTTTTGACTCTTTTGAAGATATGGACTAATAACACTGTATTGTATTTCAATAAGGTAGATAATCATATTAGGCATACAGTACATTTTTAAGAACGAACGTTATATTTTTTGCATACCATCAAGGTGGAATTGTGGAGTAGGTACTATACCTTAAAATGTTACCAACTTTTTATGACCTATGATTCATGCAAATAAAGATATTAGATTTGATTTGATTCAATTTGTGCTACGGCCCTAACTCGTTTGCTCTTTCTGGTGCTAGGTTGTGTGTAGGTGTGAGCAGGATGTGAGATGTGGCTCACCCGTGGTCGCAGCCGCACTGGAAGCCGGAGGGCGTGTCGCGACAGACGCCGGGCTTGCACAGCTGCGGCATGATGTCGCACTCGTCTATCGGCCGCGTCTCGTTCGTCATCGGGTTGATGTACTCGCCGGGCTTCTCCCCGCACAGCGCCGTGTGCTCCTGTGGGTGCCGACACAACTCATACATACATTCCATAACGCCAAGATACACAGACAGCGATACTATTACGTTATGATGTGAATACGTGAACGTCTTTAAATTTGCCACCATACGGGAGCAATCCAAAAACCTTATGATAACAAAATCTGGAATACAGTTTGGCGTTGTAGTTTCCAATCTATTCGATACATCGAAAATTAGATTATACCACTGGATAGCTAAAGGACCAAGGAAATATAATATTATCTAAATATATTACCGTGGTCGTATCTTAGTTAATTAAAATTATTGGTAGTAATAAACAAACCAATATTTGTCATCCCTGTTTCATGGTTTTATTTATAATAAGAAGACAACAACAAACATTACACGGTTAGTGTTGTTCGTGATAACACAAAAACTAGAGTGCGAACCATAGTAGTAGTGCTTCGCATAACAAACGAGTACAGAAGAGGGCAGACCGCTTCGTCTGCTCGTTTATTCACCCACCCGCAATTCCTCAGTTCATCCGTGGTCATGGCGCAAATATCGGAAACTCTAACATGGCGACTATCCCGTTAATCATTTGAAAATATTTCTAATGTTTGTGAACTGTCTAAAGTTTAGAGGAGGTTTTAGAGGTGCTACATATTTTAGAACACTATAAACTAGGTAGAGTATGAGTAGGTTACAGGTGAAATGTACAGAGATAGTAATTAGTGTATGTGAGAGTAACCTGCGATCCCTTGTCGGGACAGGGGTCGCAGGGCGCGCCCCACGCGAGCCCCACGGAGCAGCAGCACAGGTAGCGCGTCTGCGGGACCCCCACCGGCGCGCCGCACCGCCCCGTGTCCGGCTCCCACTCCAGGTAGCACTGCCGCTGGCGCACGTCCACGCACTCCTCTGCACACCACGCAACGTTAGTAAGTACACGCGCACAACGTCAGTACGTACACGCACGCAACGTCAGTACGTACACGCACGCAACGTCAGTACGTACACGCACGCAACGTCAGTACGTACACGCACGCAACGTCAGTACGTACACGCACGCAACGTCAGTACGTACACGCACGCAACGTCAGTACGTATACGCACGCAACGTCAGTACGTATACGCACGCAACGTCAGTACGTACACGCGCGTAACATCACTAAGAACTGCAAGGGATACAGATGCGCATCACAATACTTTTTCTTGTTTTTTATGCATTCAAAACTTTCTTGTGCAAGAGGTCATCTTGGTACTGCTGCAGTGCAAGACATTCTACCGCGAAGCAATAGTGCGTAAGCATTACTGTGTTAGAATGTGAAGGGCACCGCAGTAAGTGAAATCACTAAGCAAAAGGGACAAACCCAAGGTGACAAAGCACAGCTTAGTTACGCAATAATTCAGTTCAAAGTTTTGAGTGGCACTGCTATGAAACTTGCCCATAAAAACCCTTCTTCATCAGATAAGAACGTCAAGACAAGCTCCACAGCGAGCGCGTCTCCAAAACTAAAGCATAATTTCAGTTCCAAAAGGTGAAGACAGACAACACAGATGGTACTCACTCCCGTTGGGCATGGCGACGTATCCCTCGGGACAGAGACAGACGTAGGAGCCGGGCAGGTTGCGGCACACGCCGGGCCCGCACGCGTCCGGACTCGCGCACTCGTCGATGTCCACGCAGTGCCGCTCGTCCTCGCTGAGCTGCCAGCCCGGCCCGCACGTGCACACGAACGACCCGAACGTGTTCGTGCACGTGCCGTGCACGCACAGATCGTGCTGTGTGCACTCGTCGATGTCCGCGAGTGTCACCACGTACGATGGCTGAATGATACCAATAACATAATTTTTTAAAATAAAGAAATTATTTTATCCCTCTTTTTATTGTCACATAAAAAAGGCCATTCATGACCTAAAGAATGAAGAGAAGTTAGTCGAGCTGCCTACTCCAATTTAGGTTCTATTTTATATGTATTGGTGGAGGTAGTCGCTCACCGGTTCCAGCACAGGCTGGTATCCAGGTCCTCCGGGGCACAGCTGCCGGTACGCTTCCGTGCCCGGCTCTGGGCACAGGTCGCAGTAGTTACCCCATGCCGCTCCTGAAACATGGGATATAAACATACTCTTTATACACTCAGTTGGTTGGACTCACACTCAATTCTTGGTACAGTCGACCAGACGAGAAAAAAGAAGATACCACATTGTAACTCCAGTAAACTCTATCATTTTTTGAGGTGATAACTTCTAACGGTTATGGCACCAGTCTGTCTGGCTTCCCTTTCTCTCACGCATCCTCTCTCACTCTAACCCACAGCGCTAGACAAGTTTAAGTTATCACTTCTGTCGGGCGTCCCGAGACGCACACCTTTTATCAATGACATATGTCTTATGTTCCATTTTTTTTTAAATACTTGTAAACTAGACCGGCTGCCTTATTGTCTAACTTGAATGAGAATGAAATGTCACTTCACTCTCATTCCCATTGACGGTCCCAGCCAATAGGCTTGCAGGGTTTTGAGCAGAATGGGAATTAAATGTCAAAATTAAGCCCATTCCCATTCTCCGTAAAGAGAGACAATAAGGCCGCGGATATGGGTAAACAACGCAAGCATCGCCGTTAATATAAATTATTATCTATGAATTCAATATAGAATATGGACACATTGGCAAAGCTAATGCGCCAAATAGCTTTGCCAACTCATCATATTCTACCGTGAACCTCTTCTAAAAAAGAGATGTTCCGAGTACATAGACATACCGACGGAGCAACAGCAGGCGGCCATGGTCCCGTCCACGGAGAGCTCGTCACTGTCGCGGCACTGCTCCGTGCCCGAGCGCAGGTCCACCTTGCCGTAGCACCGCGCCTTGCGGGAATCTAGAACACACGCATATTGTCCCATTACGAGCATATAATAAAAACACTAGATTTGAACTCAGATTTGAACATAACCGTACGTCTTTTGGTACGACACGACCAGGGCAAGATTGGTATGTAAACGGGTGTATGGCTTGCTTCTAGTTGTAGAGTCCTCTTTCCCATCTAAAGTTCTATATCAAAACTTGGCAAGCTCCGATTCATAATCTGTGACCAAATTCAGGGGTATTGATTCACACTTTTTGTATATTTTATAACTAAATATTCCGTATCTCGTGGTCCACTTCCCGATAGCGGATATCTCTTTAGAAAGGAGAACAAAGATAAACAAACTAAAAGTTTAGGTCATCCTAACGGAGTTAAGCCCGCACATTGAAGCGCACAAAATCCGCCATTTTTAACCATTTTATTTCCCCATTGAGACTCGGACCATGAAGACAAATGTCGTATCATCGTTTGCGCCGTTGATTAGTTATGAGCGGACATCGGATCGGACAAACATTCAGGTTTAACACAAAACTTTAGATGCACCAATGCATGCACAAAACTTTGGAAGGTGGTTGATCCAGCAGTACTGACCGTAACAGGCGGTTCCGTCGGAGACGAGCTCGTAGTTGGGCGGACAGCGGCAGATGTAGGAGCCTTGCGTGTTGATGCACTGTCCGTACTGGCACGACTGTGGGGACTTGCACTCGTCCACGTCCGTGCAGTTGAACCCGGGCATCACTGGGAATAAATACAATAGTACAATAAAGTAACATTTTATTGACACCAAAAATAAATGTTTACAAATTATATCAGTAAGTACAGGTACAATGGCCTCCAAAATCTCACTGTGTTCAAATCTCTTCCTTCAGATGGAAAAAGTAAAGTAAAAAATAATTATATATAATAATAAAAAGTAAAAAAATATATAAAAAACGGTACGCGGTTCTTTCTTGAGAAGAAGGTTCTCTGATGACAGAAGATGCGAGGAATTAAGAAATTGGAATAGCTCCTTTAGGACGCTACTACATGAGTATACCGGCGTAGGTGTATTGGAAGCCATTGAAGCTTAGTAAGAAATTGAGAAAAATTTTGTATTCGGTTTATTTTAGGCCTTTGAAAATATTACCATACAAAAATTTTGAACGCTCTCAAGCTTATTCAGCTGGTCGTCTGTGAGATTTAAGTAGCAGTTATCAGCATAGTCACAAATAGGTAGGAGTGATTATGCGGGCGCATTTTTGGACGCAGTCGAAAAAATGTTACGTTACCTATTAGTAGAAGCAGCAAATGCGGACTGTTTACGCCGCACAAATTCCAGATGCGGCCCATCAAGACTAAAATGTTAGTCTTTAAGTCCGTAATGTCTTAGTTGTTTGTAAGCTTCTTACTTTAATGGCTTGTGTTTTTGTGGGGTTAATAGTCAGACTATAAGATCTACTCCAGTCAGCAATTTGACCTAAATCACTGTTATATATATTATAGTGTTGATTGCGTTGACTAAGTCTTTAGACCGAGCCTGAGAATATTTATATTTATTTCAACACCACGAAGATCATCGGCATTGAGATAGTAGAAATAAGTTACAAATAATTATACATAATTAATAAAAATAGCAAAGAGGAGAGGAGAAAGCACGCCACCTTGAGGGACGCCAGCGCTTGTATCACACCAAGAAGAGTAAGCATTTTCAATGCAGATATGTTGGCGACAGCCATGCAAATAACTACGAAATAAGTCAGTCACTGTTGCAGCTATATTAGTAGAGCGGAGCAATACTAGGAGGATCTCAAAGCTAACCGTGTTAAAAGCACTGCTAAAATCCAGCAGAGTAAGGTCAGTAAGCTGGTTACTATCCATACCCAACCTTATGTCATCAGTGACTTTGACAAGTGTGTCGCGGTGCTGTGCCCGGGATGGAACCCAGTTTGCGTAAGATTTAGTATGTATTACGTAGTATTATTACGGTTAAGATAGGAACTAAGATTAGCAACATAGTACAGTATAGTAACAGTAGTATGAGACAGCATCCAAGGTCTTTTGGTCTCAAACTAGGCAGGGCATGTACTATGGTAACCTGTATACATATACACACGCAGGCACAGGTCAAGCAGATATGTTCATGCACATTAATGTTTGTCCTATGCGGGAAGAAAAGAAAAAGCTCGGGACAAGTGGCGTAGAAGGCACCAGCCTGTTATAAAGAAACTAGCTTCCTAGTCAAAACTCTGGGTTAGTGGCGTTTTCATTTGATTTTAAGGTAATTAGATCATAAGGGGCATATATATGTATATTTACATGACTATTGGATAATGAGAGAAACAAGTGTTATTGTGACACAGTGGTACAAAGCGACAGCGCAACACTCACAATCGTCGATACTGTCGGACTGGTAGCCCTTGTCGCAGATACACTTGAACATGCCGTACGTGTTGACGCAGCGCCCGAACACGCACACGTTGTCAAATGTCGCGCACTCGTCCATGTCTGCGAACACAACAATAAACACAATAAATAAGTAATTAATACAAACATGAAATTCTAAAAACAAATTCCGAGCAACTTTGTCCGAAGTTTTAAAGTGCGTAAATAACACAGCTTTATTAAAAACTGTAATTACAAATATTTACAAGTGGAAAGTGATATTTATCAAAATAAATTTAATCGTGACTGTTCTATTTGATTTATAGATATAGATAGAGGTACCTTTCCTGATTTAATGAAGTATAGCAGAATTACTCTAATTTTAAGGCTGAAGAGAAATCAGACCTATCAAATTATAGACCAATATCTATCCTACCAACTTTGAGTAAGATCATTGAAAAAAATAT
Source organism: Selenia dentaria (assembly GCA_917880725.1). Taxonomy (NCBI): domain Eukaryota; kingdom Metazoa; phylum Arthropoda; class Insecta; order Lepidoptera; family Geometridae; genus Selenia; species Selenia dentaria. Next base: position 32,996,467 of record OU862890.1, on the reverse strand, counting down.
GCTCAAACAACTTTTGGCGCACTTCAACGAGCATTCAAAACTGCACGAAAATCAGTTCGGCTTCACGAAAGCAAGATCAAATACAGATGCCGGTGTGCGGTTAATAACGTATGTCTTAAAGGTTTGGCAGAGGTTGCATGATGTTATTAGCGTTTTTGTGACTTCTCTAAGGCATTTGATTATGTGGAACACCGTACATTGATTCAGAAACATTTACATTATGGTATACGTGAAGCTGCGCTTGATGTCATCGAGTCAAATTTATCTGACAGGATACAAAAGGTTGGTAGAAATGGTGTAACATCTTCGGGATCTATAATTAGAATCAGAGTTCCACAAGGGTTCATTTTAGGGCCTTTCTTGTTCTTAGTATTCATTAAAGACTTGCTACTTATGGTCAAGAATCTTTGTGGTATTGTTTTATTTGCGGATGACACATCTTCTAATTCTTACTGATTTTCAAAGTAGATAGGAAAGTTCGCACACTAATTGAAGTAAACAACGCTTTATCTAGTATTTCTAAATAGTTCATAACTAATAATTCACTTCTAAAAAAGAGAATATTTTTGAAGTCTTCTTGGCCTACTGTTCCATATTTGGAGCCCAACGTTACGCTTGATGAAATGGACAAGGCAACAGTATTCATAGCATTAAAATTGACTCAAACGTGGATTCTACAGTGGGCCTACTTGCTTCACTTATTGTGATCTATTTTAGTTCAGAGAAACAAAGCATTTTTAAGTGAGTAATTTTCAAAGGAAGATTATACCATCTACTAACTACTAAACTAACTACTAAATTTGTTGATTCAGAATAAGCGTTAGCCAATTTTCCGTCAAACTTTAAAACGGCATGTGCCGATGACGTTTCGTCATTGTACGAAAAAGCATAGGGGAAAACCAACCCCAAGAGAGGAAATGCTAGATCAAGCAATTCCGAAAATAAGACCTTATTAGATAGTGAATAAAGACCATAATGTTTTGTTCCAGCTGATATTAAACGTAAGCAATTTGCGCAAAGTTATCAGTAACACGTATGTGTGGGTGCGACAGCGGTACCGACCTAGACAGGACCGGCTGTCGTGCGACTTCTGGAAGCCGACGTCGCAGTCGCACTCGTAGCCGCCGGGCGTGTTGGTGCAGTGCCCGTTCTCGCACAGCGTCGGGTCGTTGCCGCACTCGTCTATGTCCACGCAAGAATACCTGCAACAAAACCAACAACATATCAAGTGCATGGAACACACTTCGAATAAAAAATCATACAGAAAATCAGATCAGAGATACCTCTATTCGACTGTATTTTTTTAATGATTTTAATCTCCTAACTTTCGACTGGGTGAACCGATTTTAATGATTCTTTTTTTAAAGCTAGTGCTTCCCGTGTTTCGCATTTAAATTTCATCAAATTCGATCCAGATGTTTCTGAGTTACATTCCAATAACTGTAAAGTGTTTCGCTTACTTTGATGATTTGATGATATCATCATTGACGATGAATGACAATCGATCCCGTAATTAGCAAGGATCACGAAAAAGGGTGCAAAAAATGCTACCGTTTAATATACCATCATTTACGACTTCAGCAAGTGATTACACACTTTTTAGTGTTGAAGTCGGTTCCATTTTTTGGTAAAAATTGTTGGATGAGTCTTTTAACCATGAGTTACTTGATGAAAACCTGAGAGTGAAATCACTCAAATTGTTTGAAATGTCGCGATTACCAAAAAAATATGCGTAAATTGATCAATTTCAAATCCTATATAAGTTATTATCTACTGGGCTGGAGAAGCGGTGGTCTGCATCTTGAGGGGGCGGGTGTTTTTTACTCAACTATCCACATTTGATGTTAGTTATTAACTAAACAGTCACTGATAAATACGCAGTTATGAAATCTACTCCAACATAGACGTTATCAAAGCATAAGTAGACCGTTTCCGATTACAATGTTTACAATCCAAAGATTCATTCAGGCATTCCAGTTTCAGATACGGATTGAAATCTCTACCATCCCACCTGATGGGAACACAGTGGTTGAGAGTTTTCCAGTTATACCGATAGATCCTAATGCTCTGTTAGTAGACCGTGGAATTGCGAACCATATGGATATGTGCCAGGTTTCTGACTGCTAGCTGAAATGTACGTTATCTCACCCGTCTCCCTTGTATCCAGTGTCGCAGAGACACTTGAAGGAGCCGTCGGTGTTGGTGCACGTCGCACGGGGGTGACATCCGCCGTTGTTGGTCAGACACTCGTCCACGTCCTCGCATTCCGTGCCGTCGCCGCGCCAGCCGTCTCGACAGCGGCATTGGAACGAACCCTGGAACCGGAAACAAGATAAAACTAACCTAGTTAAGATGACATTCGGCTAAAACTAATGTAAAGTTTAGCAATTTGTATTCTATTTTCGATGTATTTTCTGTAATAACTGCGACGTTCTTATTGCAACAAACCCTGGCATTACATATATTTTACTAACAAACATACAAACATCAATTTGTCTGAGGGGGAGAAGAGGGAAAGGGGGGAATTGGGCATCCGGAACTTTATATAGACCGACTGAAACGCAATAGCAAGCTATATAACGTCAGTGTTATGTGGAAGTGTTGTACTTCCCCGGTCGTGCCGGCCCATTCGGTTGTAACCCATAGGGTTACAAGCATGGCACTACCACCCAATAGTGATGTTATTTATATAATATTTATGGGATCCAATCTACAATCAAAACATTGAACTTTAGTTTAAATTACTATATAAATAAACATAGTTGGATCGATACAAGATGATCCTCTGAGTTCTCTCACCGGCAGGTTAATGCAGTCGGCAGCGGGATGGCAGTCGCAGGTCCCAAGTTCGCACTCGTCGTCGTCAGTGCACGCCGGGCCTTGCTCGGGCTTCACGCTGTACCCGTCAGGACAGCGGCACACGAAGCTACCGATCGTGTTGCGGCACTCGCCCGCGCCGCACAGCTCTGGGACCTAGAAGGGTGACAAACAATACAACATTGAACATATTTTTTTTTTTATTTTATGATTTTTGGAGTATTAGCGTCTGCTTAAAATTTTATAGGGAAAATTACAAATCCTCGGACGGGATTCTAACCCGCGTCTTCTAACAATCCGTCTCAGATACCATGACCGCTACACCACCGAGGCGTATGTACCGTCCGAGCATCGAGATTACCTCTACCTCTTCTTCTACTTCTATCTTGCATCTTTGCAAAAACCGAAAAAAATCCGAAAAAAGCTCGCGAGCTGATACCGTGAGTTGTATGTGTCGAGACCCAGATCGAGTTCCAAGTGACTGTTGTGTCATTGGTAATAAGCCGGAACGCAAGAAACGTGTGCGGAAGAGGGTAGACCGTTTCGTCTGCTCATAACAACACCTACCCGCAGATACTTCAGTTTACTCGTGAACATGGCGCATGCAACTGTGCCTAAATATCGAGAGCTCACAATAAACGCAAAGGATGGTGAATAGCCCGTTTCGAAAGTTAGCTCTTGAGTTTACCTCTCTACTTAACTCTTTGCGTCCCAGTGACGTATATATACGTCAGTTTCATTCATAAATCTTTTGTTTTAATTATCACGGTATAGGAAGGATTAATCTAAAATTGCGAAGATAAAATGTATGTTAAGGAGTTAACATTTCTGTCCGTTATTTTAATATAGAGACTGCGTAAGCATAAGTGAAACGTGTTCACTGTGCTTATGTTTTTTTTATGTAGGTACTTGACATTACCTAACCAAACGCCTAAAGCTAAAAAAATATATATCTTATACTAAAATGATGTACGAGGAAATGCAATTACCAATCCAAAGACAAGAAAAGAAACGACAATGTAATAACCAAGAGTGTTCGTAGTTTCGTCGTCGAGCTTTTGGTGATTTCAATAGTTAAATTTTAAAATATTGTATGTACTTGTGTATGAATCATCATCATAATCAGCCCATTCGACCCTCTCTCTCAGTGACAGGAGTTGGGCCATCATCCACCACGCGGGCCCAGTGGTGGATGAGGGTTGGTGGCTAGTGGTCAACCCATGTTGAAGTTTTCAGGCCGCCGAAAGGCCTTCGATATAGCGTAACGACTGTTTTCCTATACTATATAAGTATGAATACTTATGTATAATATGTACTTGTGTATTAATATGTATGATGTGATATGAATATATGAGAGTTGTATGATAAAGTATGTATAGTCACATCTGCACACTCGTCGATGTCGAGACAGGTGGGCTTGGCCCCGGACGGCGCGGGGGTGAGCCCCTCCCCGCACGTGCAGCGGTACGAGCCGGGCGTGTTGCGGCACTCCCCGCCGCCGCACGGCCGCAACCCGCGCGCGCACTCGTCCACGTCGCGGCATGTGCGCCCGTCCGCGCGCAGGTGCCAGCCCTCTCTGGCAACACATTACATTATACATTTTAACAACTGAATTATATACATAAGTAAAGTCTCTGCAACGGCTCGACAAATTCGTCGATGAAAGCAAACTAGTCTTGACAAACTTTGGTATACGATTGTATAGATTTTTTTGTGATCGTCGTTTACAATTGATAGAGAAGTTAGCTGCGGTGCTATCTATTTATAATATCAGAAAAAAGTTTGTGCTCGCGAGGTTTATTGTTCGCAGAACTACTGGTAGTGAAACTGCACGGCCTTACAAGTGTACAGCCTGCAGCTTAGCGACTCAAAGCCACGTAGTTGTGTGTCTAGAATAATAGGTTTGGGATGCCAAAACACACCTTTTAAATTCATAAAAGCCAAACGGTTTCATGACTGCTGTTTTCGTATCTTCTTCCTGGATCAATAATAATACACCATTTTTCCATGAATATATGTTATTGACTTGAAGATATCACTAAAAATTGGGGTTTACAGTCCACTACCCGGTGCCAAATGTTGCTAAGCCATGAAATAGCTTTATTTTATACAGCTAACTTATAAAACTAGCATTCACTGGTAATAACACACACATGTGTTCCGGTTTGATGGTATGGTTGCCGGTGAAATTGCAGGCTTATGAGACTGAACAACTTAATGTCTCAGGGTTACGGGCGCAGTACAGTTTGTCATACGTGAAGACATGCATGTTATAGGCAAAGGTTACAAATTAACACCAGGTGAGCCTCGTTAATAAATAATATTAATGATAAAGTCAATTCAATTTGCTTACGAAAATATCTACACATAAACTTTGCAACAACAACAGTTTCAAAAACTACGCGCCATTAGCGTTTTTTTTAAAACTGTACTTCATCTTTACTGTTTCCATTTTACTATACCTACCTGCCAACCCTATTTACTATACGTATTCCGTATGCTGTTATCGACGTAATTTGAATGAATAATAAATGTAATGATACGTATAGCTAACTATGCTACCTCTTACATAACTGCGGTGTAGCGACTGACCTGCAGGTGCAATGGTAGGACCCGGGCGTGTTGACACACTCGTGCTGGCACCGGGTGGGGTCCTCCGTGCACTCGTCGATGTCCTCGCAGTGCGACTTCACGGAGGACTGAGCGTAGCCCTCGTCGCACACGCACTGGTACGTGCCCATCAGGTTCTCGCACGCGCCGTTGCTGCAAATACCTGCAACAGGTGGAAATCCTTGCTTTCATGAAACACAATATGGATCGAGGCAGGATGGAATTGCGCTTCGACAATGTATTTGTTAATTTTTCATCTGACGTTTGTGTGTGTGTGAAAACTGTTCTGAATCTCGACTTAAGTGGAGATTTAAAATTCAGGAAATACATTGCATGTTTCCTAAAAAGAATTATTATTATTATTCATAATAAATAATTATTATTATTTTATATTTTTATTTGTAATATTAAGGTTAATTATATGATATTTTTATATTAAATTTTGTATCTCATGGCATGTTTGTGTGTCCATCTATACCTCTCGCAACACGTGTAGTCATATAAGTCAGTATTCTAGAAAGACAGTCAGTTCTGAATCTCTACTTCGGTGAAGATTCAAATGCCACACAAAACTTACTCCGATATACAGTCAAGCCAACCAGAGACCCAAGGCCATACTCCGCTATGTGAAGGAGTTAGGCTGGCTTGATGCTGGCAGGGCGGATGCACAAAACACCCCAAGCGGGACGTCAGTGCAGGCCTCATCGCCCCCAAAACGAATAAGAATAAGATGCAGTCAAGCCTAGATTCAGTACTGAGGCCGAAGCACAAACAATTTGCGTAAAAGCTATTCATATCGTCCACAAGTAACGCTTCGGTGCACAAACTATGAGTTATCTGTGCCACCGCTGCCCTAGATACATGACAGTTTGTACTGTTTCACGTGAACGACACTTTACGTTATACTCGTGCAGTTATTCGTGCTAGACGCACTGCACGTATTCTGGAATAGTGTCCTTAGTGCGAGGAAATAAGTGTATAATGTGTGTGGAGTGTATGATGCAATGTATAACCGGAAGTGATGGAGCACTCGTCGACGTCCTTGCAGGAGAGGCGGTCGGGCGCCAGCTCCATCCCCGGCCCGCACTCGCACCGGAAGGAGCCGGCAGTGTTCACGCAGCGCCCGCCGCGGCACAGCGCCGGCGTCTCGGTGCTCGCGCACTCGTCGATGTCTGCAATCACAACATAACATATAATGTAAAATATAATAAAAATAAAATAACTATCTGGACTACGAGTAAACAATCGAAAATCTCACATTGTCCATATGAACAAGGAGACAACTTGATTGAACATCGAATAGTTATAAATATTTTTGTCACAATGAAAAGTTTAATTGGGCGGGAACACGAAAGCGTAACTTAGACAGAAAAGTGACATAATGACATACATATACTCGTATATGTGACTTTAACTTAACCTATTTAAATTGAGGAATGGCAAATGTACAAATGTACGAGTCCACATATGGAGAAAACCAACAATATTGCCATAGTGAACATAACACTAAATAAAACATATTGTGTTTAGAAACCAAAAGAACTAACACATTGGAATAAAACTAATAAAAAAACTAACCAATTGCGAGTTGGCTCGCGCGCCGAGGGTTCCGTACATTACAAAAGCACTAACATTATTTATATAACTAAAACACAAACTATGTTAAAAGGCAAACCTAACATTACCGTTCGATCCCTAGACACCAACCGCAAATTTATAATATGTTTGTAATAGAAAGATTTTTTCCTTTACATGTACTGTAAGACAAAGCAACTAGTCAAATTTCTTGAATCTATGTCAACGGGAAGTTAGTAGCCTATAGGTCTTGATTCCCTTGTGAAATATACGATATTTGCGATATATTTTTCGATCGCGTTGATATACAAATTTGTGAAAGAAACCTTAGAATCGAGTATTTGCTTTACACATCTGGATATCGCTATCGCAGATGGAAAACAAAGTGATCCTTGGGTTCCTTTTAAGGTACGGAAATCAAAACACGGTTGCGAATTAACTGCCAGTTCATCTTGGTTCAGTTTGCCTATTCAGTGGAGTGTAAGGGCTGGATGAGACAAGAACCGTGTGCACACTCACCGACACACACTTTACTGAAGTCGTCCGCCTTGTGCCCGGGATGGCAGTGGCAGGTGAAGCCGCCCTCCGTGTTGCGGCACTCGCCGGCGCCGCACACGTCGTCCACTATCTCGCACTCGTTCACATCTACGCACGTGTGGTTCTTTGAGTCCTGCACAAAACAATACATACTAGTATTTCTGCGAACAGTAGACCTCGCGAGTACACTCATCCGCGACAATTATTCCTATTCTAATTTAATCTATTATCTCGGCAACCACCTGACCAAATACGCTCATATTCAAAATTCCTCTTTAAAGTCACTCACCTATTTTGTGTACCAAATATTATCAAAATCGGTCAGTAAATAGCGCCAGCAAACTTCCTCCCTTTTAGGAAAAGTACTTACCTACTTAAAATCGCCGAAAGCAAAAAATAATAATAGTAGAACATGAATAGCAATTGAAGTTTCGTTAAGATTGAAAATGTGTTGAAAACAGATCAAAGGCAATTTGACCAATCAAAGCAGGGACGCTTCGTTCTCTCGGTCAAAAACTTGGATACAGGACAGAATTATGCGATTGGTGTTTGACTAAATATTTCAATGGCTCAATTATATTTTCTATATTCTAAACTTATTTCATATCTATTATATCTATTATCAAAACACATCCTTCTTTGAAGGTCTATTGTTTTGTTTTTATTTCTTTCTGACATAGGCTTAGACATTATTTTGATAGACTAGCGTTTGACTATTTGTATGTATGATAAGCGTACATACATCGGCTATCATTACACTTGCTGCAGTGCCTTTCAAACCCTAAAGCGCACAATATACTAAAGCTCGGAGGGAACATTTATTTGTGTTTTCTATTAACATGACCTAGTTTATGTAAAGATCTAGACTAGAACATAATTATTGTCCAGTCAGCTCGTGACCAGGGCAGGTATAAGTTGGCCGAATCGTCAAGGTTCAGTAAAATATTGACATTTGTGTGGTTCGTGAATGGAATGAAAAATGTCAAACAACTAGTTTTCATCCTCTAACAGTTTTTGACGTGATAACGTCTTATAAACCGATGAACCGCGGCTGCACGCACGAAAAAAGTATGACTCACTGTCACGTTCCGCCTGAGCCGAGCATGCAAGCGGGAGCGTGGAACAAGCGATAGAGAGTCACGATCGGCCTAAGCGTTCGGCTAGTCTGACGTTATCACGTAAAATTACCGTTCGTAAACCGTCTTTACAGACAACCTTTAGTTTTTTTTCACAAACTCAACAAAACCCTCGCATATAGAACCCTCTTAGCCTAAAGCTACTTAGTAATAGTTACCTTTTCATAACCAGGGAAGCAGTCGCAGGTGAAGGTGCCCATAAGGTTGCGGCAGCGGCCGTGCCCGCACAGGCCGGGGAAGGCAGCGCACTCATTCACTTCCATCTGCCCCGGGACCAGCCCGTTGCCGTGCTTGCCGAATCTGGAAGTCAAATACAAAGTCAAGCTCATTTTCCTTATCTAAAACTCCGATCTTTTAACTTAAGAAAGAAAGTCATTTATTTGACTCACAGGTTAAAAACAGTAATATAATAAACAGTAACAGCAATGTGTCAAACAGGCCCTACCTCAGCACTCAGCACAAATGTCATGTGTCCGTGATCCGTGACATCGGACGCTAGTTATCAGGCAATACCTCGTAGGTGAATAGGTTACATAGAAATAAATTTAATATAATATTCTACCTCCAGTCACACATCAAAATATTACATATAGACAGGATGTAGTACAGGTTCACTTTATTTTAATATCACCTTAGAAAGAGGAATTTTACAAATAAGAAAAACAAGGAGTATTCGACCAAAACATATGTCGTCCATGAATGCCCACTTACACTTGGACCATTTCTTTAGAGTGATAAACTTTTTGCATGGGATGCACGGCCACTTAGACATCGAGATATTCAGCAGATTGTGAAGTCAGGTAGACAGAAAAAGACTACTGACTAATTATTCAAGGCATCTGAACCGGTGAGTCAGAAGTTGAGCAGGAAATAACGTGGAAGATTCGAAGATAACTTACCCATCAGTGATATTCCAGTCAGCCCCATCCCCGCCGTCCCATCCCCCTCCAAACTCATTCCCGCCTTCCCCACCCATGCCACCACCTTCACCCCCGCCCTGTGACCAGATCCCCGTCTTGTTCCCGAAGCCGTCCGGCGGCCGGTCCCAGATGGACGGCGGCTGGAGTGTCGCGTCAGATATGCACAGGTTTCGGTACGAATCCGTTCCTGAATCAGAAATAACTTTCATCATGCATTTAACTTAAGCAACACTACTAAATCGATAGAAACCATCAATAATACTACGTAAGAATGATTGAAAATTTTTTTGTACAAGTATAATTTGAAAAATTTAATACCGACTTCCATTCTATTATTGGATTTATCTCAAAAACTACTCGACCGAATTTGATGAAATTTAAACGAGTATCGGTTCACCCATTCGAAAGTTATTAGGTAACAAACATAAAAAAATACAGTCGAATTGAGTACCTCCTCTTGTTTTTGGAAGTCGGTAGAAAAGCAATATTCATTTATTTATTTATTTATAGAGATACGCCAACAGTGAACATATTACACATTCTTAAAAAATACAAAAAATTTATACATACATAGATCTGATATGAACACCTTTTACAGGCGTATACAACATTCGCCAAAAAAGTGGTTAGACACTAAAACTATATAATCAAATAACATAATTATATGAAATTCTTAGTATTATTTGTCTCTAGTTAGAGACTTTACTATTTTGTTTTTAAAAACATATAAAGAATCATTAAATACATCCAGATCACTCAAGGAAACGTTAAATTCATTATAGGTGCGACATAATCTTTGTGTAGGGGAGTTAAGTGCCAAATTGGTTCTAGCAGCTTGCCGCCAACCTATTCCGAGAGTAAGTACGATGGCCGATAAATACAAAAGAGGACATATTCCTCTTTTGTATTTATCCATTTAATTCCAAACAAATTATCTAATTAATCTTTATTATTCTGCAGCCACATCCACACGCTACGGCAAGTTATACAGAAGACCGAAGAGTATAACTTGCCTCTTTGTTTAGCGTTTGTGGACTATGAGAAAGCCTTTGATTCGATCGAGACGTGGGCAGTGCTTGAGTCTCTCCAGCGGTGCCGTATTGACTATCGGTATATTGAAGTGCTGAAGTGTTTGTACAAAAACGCCTACATGTCAGTCCGAGTACAGGAGCAGAGTTCGAAGGCAATTCCATTGCAAAGAGGCGTGAGACAGGGAGACGTTATATCTCCGAAACTGTTCACCGCTACATTGGAAGACGCCTTCAAGCTTCTGGAATGGCAAGGACTTGGCATTAATATTAACGGCGAATACATCACTCACCTTCGATTTGCCGACGATATTGTTGTCATGGCAGAATCCATGGAAGACCTCAGTACAATGCTCGAAGGCCTCCATCGAGTTTCCCAACGGGTAGGTCTTAAGATGAACATGGATAAGACGAAAATTATGTCTAATGCCCATGTTGTACCTACTCCAATATCAGTTGGGAACTCAGTTCTCGAAGTTGTTGACGAGTACATCTACCTGGGACAGACAGTCAAACTAGGCAGGTCCAACTTCGAGAAAGAGGTCAATCGTCGAATCCAACTCGGCTGGGCAGCGTTCCGGAAACTTCGCGAAGTCTTCTCGTCAAAAATACCTCAGTGCCTCAAGACAAGAGTCTTCGACCAATGTGTGTTACCAGTGATGACTTATGGCACTGAAACGTGGTCTCTTACTATGGGCCTCATAGAAAAGCTCAAAGTCGCACAACGAGCTATGGAGAGGGCTATGCTCGGGGTTTCTCTACGTGATCGAATCAGAAATGAGGAGATCCGTAGAAGAACGAAAGTCACCGACATAGCCCAGAAGATTAGCCAGTTGAAGTGGCAGTGGGCAGGGCACATAGCACGCAGAACAGATGGCCGATGGGTCCGAAAGGTTCTGGAGTGGAGACCACAGACCGGCAAGCGCAGCGTAGGTCGTCCACCGACACGGTGGACAGACGACCTGATGAAGGTCGCAGGACGACGTTGGATGCAGGCCGCTTCCAACCGGTCCTTTTGGAAAATACTGGGGGAGGCTTATGTTCAGCAGTGGACGTCCTACGGCTGAGATGATTATGATGATTCTGCAGCCGAAAATTTAGGGATATGTACAAAATAACTCTTTTTTTCCCCTTACCCGTTACTACTTTACGCCCATTACTTCAAAGAAAACTATCGCTATGTCTCGGGAACTAAGTACCCGTTAAATTGGGCTCATAGGTGGCATTTGTGTTAATACCCTACGAGTAGGTATAAGCATATAACAAATAATATTACATCGTAGTGAAGATTAATTCGTGTAATCTAAGATGATAAATCTGGAAAGGTTTTATATTAAAGCTAAAAGTTAGTAGAAGTAGAGAGGTGGCTCACCCTTGCTAGGACAGGGGTCGCAGCGCGCGCCGCCCCACGCCTTCCCGAGCGCGGAGCAGCAGCACACGGCGCGCAGCACCTCCACCTGCAGCGCGCCCGAGCAGCGTCCGCCCACATACTGCGTGTAGCAGTACTCGCGCCGCGTGTCCACGCACCGCCCGCCTGCAAACATGCCAACAACCACTATGTACACACGGGCTTACCTTATATAGAGAATATCGGAACCTCAAACCAAATATGTATGGTAACTGTCCCATAAATCAAGTAAACGTTGAGTTAATTACGAGTACACGAAAGTGTCAACTTTACACAAATTGGATATAAGCAAACAAGGAGAGAAATCTGCTACAAGTATTCATAGAAAATTGTAAACGCAATGGAAGTGAAGCCAAATAAAACTCTTGTAAAAGAGTTCTATATTAAGGACAAGTCGCTTATTTGTATAAAACCTTTAATATAGAATCTTGATTAGTATTCCGTCCAAAATGTGACTTAAATTTGATGATGATTGACGATGATTAAATTTGTGAGACATTATGGTAATGAGTATTAAATGTATTGTTTGTAAATATATAACCAAATTGTGAGTGCAGAAGCACTGAACAGAAGACTTCATTAGAGGAATTAGGTATACATTTAAGTATGCCCCTCACAACTAGCTATCAGAAATCGCTAGGTATCTGAAGGATGTATGATCCTATATGAAGGATGTATGATCCATATGGATTCTGACGTATGGAAGCGGGCGCTCATCCCCCCGATCCACAAACGAGGCGACAGACATGGCGTGAAGCAATACAGACCTATATCTAAATCCCAAAGTATTATTGGAAAAGTTTTGTAAAAAACACAAGAATTATCTATAAGTATAGACGGCATGTTTTATTCCCATCAATTTTCAAAAGGTTTCTTTCGTAGTCGTATTATTGGCACCAACCTGGTTGTCTAAATTAAATGTATTATTACTAACTTGATACCCCTGTATCAAGTTATTAATAATACTGGGTATACGCCGTGTATACTGATTTTTCTAAGGCTTTTGATAAAATAAATCGTTTTACGCTTCTTACCAAATTATCGATGATCGCTATTGTACGGTGACCTACTTAGATGGCTAAATAAGTCGTACATTGACATTCGAAGCTAAGTTGTCGCGTTTAAGGAGTACCATGTTGCTCTCATTCCCTTCGGGTGTACCTCAAGGTCCACTTGGGCCTGTTTCTATTTACACTGTATATCAATGATTTGTACCGCTTCTTTAAGAACACTTTTCATTTCGTGTATTCGGATGATAAATGAATATTTAAGATTTCTATATTAATAAAATCGAGTAAAAACTGTGATGATTTTCTAAAAGATCTGTATTTATTTGTGGAATATTGTAAACTAGACCAGTTTACTTCAACCCTAAGTGTTATTATAAGTAAAACATTCTCGCGTAAACATAGCTCCTTTACTTTTAACTACTCTTTAAATGGCTTCACTGTAGAACGAGTCACTGAAATAAGGGATTTCGGTGCCATTTTAGTCGCTAAATTACATTTTAATAGACACATTGATGCTTTGATGGCGAAATTATTTAAAAAATTGGGTTTAATTTGTCGATTATCTCATCTTTTTAAACGTTCTAGTACTTTCATGGCATTTTGCTTATGATTGTCTTGCAAGAATTTGGTTCTGTGGTGTGGAGTCTGCAATATTGCATTGCACAGTGCATTTATGCAGATTTGAGAAACTTTTAAATGCATTTTTTAAAGTTATAAGACTAACGAACTGGTAACCATTTTCAAAGTTATGTAGGCACGAGACAAAGTATCGCCTCTTTAGTAAAAAGACATCACTATTCTTATTTTTCAATAAAATATAATCTATGGATTAATTGATTGCAGTAAATTGCTTTTTAAAAACCCCTTTTAAATTCCAAGTGCATCCGCCTCACGTTTAAACAAAGCTCTTTATATTTCACTCTGTAACACCAACTACGAAAAAATTCGTTTATAAGGCGATCTTGTAGTTGTAATAATAACATCATCAAACATTTAATATTTTTTTTCTTTTTCATTAACAGTATTTTAAAAGAAAATGGGCGAATTTTCTAACTATTTATCTTTCAACTATTCATGCATTATATCAGAATGTAACTTTTGATTATCTATATGTATTATGTTTGATGTTATGAATTTAATCACTATTAACAGGCACTTTTTCTTTATCTAACAGTTCCAAAATGTTCAGTGCTTGTTAACTTTCTATGGAATATTATGCATATATTATATTTTTATATGACTGTGTTTCCAAAATATAATCAATGGTCAGGTCATGTATTGTTTGTAAATGTGTGACAATTGTGACTAAAGAAAGACTAACCAGTGGAGTCCAAAGTAAGTCCATGTGGACACTCGCAGCGATAGGAGCCGTCCGTGTTGACGCACGAGCCGCCGACGCACAGCTCCGGGTCCAGTGCGCACTCGTCCACGTCGCGGCATGTGGCTCCATCTAGCTGTCGAACCAAAAACACTTTTATGTTTATGTGTGTTATGTGAAATACGGGATTACTCGTGTAATAGTTATCGGATAGGTCAGACTATAGTTTGCTAAGCGAGAAGTCATCGACGCGGGCGTCCCGAACACTCCTTGAAAAAGACCGAATGTGGTCGAAACTATTGTCGGAGTTATATTTTAACTAAACTTATGGTGTAAAATGGTTCCAGGCAATGCTGACCTGCAGAGCAATTACGTATCTCAGTTGCAATAAAATTGGGATTGAAATCTAAAAAAGTGGTGTCATTATGTTACTTTTGTCAGCTCCAGTCATCAACTTACCAACATTTTCGTTTACTGGAGTTGTCAAAACCGACATAGAGCAGAATTTTTTTAACATTTGATTGTAACTGAGATACGTAATTGCTATGCTGGTCATCACAAGCCTCTTTTGCATTTTACCGTTTTTAGATTTCAATTGCACGTCGACTTTTTTAAGCGATGTAATCACTGTGATTCATTGATTTTTTATTGGTTCATCATCAGAACTTTAATGTTAAATTAATATTCAAACTCAAATTCAATTTTTTGAATTTCAGTTTCTACACAGGACATCTTGCAAGATCTAAATCAATTTAAGGGTGAATGATGCTGAAGACCAACTGTATGAAATGTTGATTAAAATGGAAAAAACATGACGGCACACTTTTGTCAGCTCCAGTCATCAACTTACTAACATTCTTTGCTTGCTGGAGTTGTCAAAACTGGCATAAAGCCCCCATTACCAAGATTTCAATCAACATTTGTTATCAACTGAGATACATAATAACCCTGCTAGTCATCACAAGACTTTTTTGCATTTTACCTTTTTTACATTTCAATAACACCTCGATTTTTTCTATGCGGTGTAATGACTGTGATTCGATTATTTTTAATTGCTTCGTCATCAGATCCTTAATGTTATTTATTTCCTAGGGAATTGTGTGCGTTTTTAGAATAAAATCCTAAAACACATAACTGAGATCACTGAGAAAAAAATAAAGTTGACTGTTAAAAAGTTTTAACAAAAAAGCATTTTATAAAGTCCAATATTATATTTTTGTTATACTTGTATGAAAAGAATAGCCCTGAGTTTCTTGCCGCTTTTTCTTGGTAGGCTCTTTAATACTCTATATATATTTTGGAAGGCGGCGGTAGAGTCTTTAAAGTACATTATAATTAATAATTGACGTTCATAAGTGCGTCTTTGATGCCTAAATTTAAGAAATGATTTAGATTTTGGTTAAAGTAACATTCTAACATAAATTTCAATATCAAATTGCAAAATTTCTATCTTGCAAAACATAAATCAATTTAAGGGTGGATAATTCTGAACACCTTAACCAACCGGTTGCGAAACTTAGTTGGTAATACTGACAATAGGGCAACAGGTAGATACCTTAGCGAATCCCTTGGGACAGGGGCAGTGTTCGATCTCGCAGGGCTCACAGGGCGAGCCCCAGGCCAGGCCCACGCTGCAGCAGCACTCCTGCCGCAGCAGCGGGATGGGCGCCGCCGCCTCGCACTGTCCGTCCACCACGCGGCGCCAACACGACCCGCGGCGATTGTCTGCACATACACGTTTTACATTTTCATCGAATATACCATTATATACGAGCAAAGTTTAAACAAATGAACACACAACGCCGCAATGAGGCTATTGAGGTTAGGATCACGTGAAGAAGTGAAATTTGAAAAATTTAATACCGAGTTCCATTCTATTACTTTGATAAAAATCCGTTATTGGAGTGTAACTAAAATGTAAAAAAACTAAAAAACTGAACCGAATTTCATGAAACTTATGTTATGGACTATGGATATGAGTCTACACGGGAAGCACCAGCTTTCAAAAAAATAAGAATATTGGAAATTGGTTCACCCAGTTGAAAGTTATGAGGTAACAAACATAAAAAACCTCCTCCTTTTTGGACGTCGGTAGAAAACAGAAATACGTAGTTACGAAAACCTTACGTGTTTATTATATAAATGAATAGCTTGAATACTGTTACAATGTCCAATCACACTAAAGTATCATTCACAAATATTCCGCACTTTTTACGCCTGAGGGCAGTTTTGAGCAAAGTGCTGCTTCAAAAGTTCCTGTGTTTAGAACTTTTCTCATTTTTGTTCTTGCTCTGGACATGTCGACGTTTATTGAAAAATAGAATTAATGTTAGCTTCATGTTTGGCTTTCTGCTTAAGAGGCGCCTTACATTTTTAATAAAAGTTGCTTCATCTGCATATCACCACTATCTCAGTGGCCAAACGGGAACCTACCAGTTATAAATATGTGTGACTTACCCACACAGTGCTGCGCGGTGGGGTCCAGCACGAACCCGTGCTCGCATTCGCACTCGTAGCTTCCATGCGTGTTGATGCAGCGCCCATTGTCGCAAGGGTTGGATTGTTCTGGAATCATTCACCGTTTTACTATAAAGCGTGGACTAAAGATAATCCTGAGTTTAAAGCATGGTTTATGAAATGTTGCTGTTGAAACTTTCTTAAACCAAGTTTTTAAAATCAGGACTATCTTTAGTCGATGTTTTATCATAAGGCGGGTAAGGTTTCATTATATTAATCAAATTGAAGTTTTTTTATCTGAATATAAATTTTATGTAGGGGTTTATAAAAAAATCCAAAAATATACTACATAAAAGTAGTTTCAAAATTATTAAAGTATTTTTATTGTGAACTCGAATGAATCCAAGAATTTTGAGATGCCAAAAAAAATCAAATGTTAAAAATAATTAGATCAGAAGCAGTGCGATGAATTCGAATTGCGTGCAAAATTTAATATATTATGCTTTGGTTTGATAATTTTGAATTAATTTTGACAAATTAATAGTTGTTTTTTTTTTAAATGACCCATGATGTTAATTTTAATTATCTAATCATTTCAAACAGCAGTAATAAGTCACCCTCGGACTGCTTAGTGATTCCTGTGTTTTTAAATCTCAACTAAAGAGCAAAATTACAATTTCAAACTAGTCACACAGAAAAAAAAAAGTTTATAAAGTAATAGTACTAAAAACAATATACCCGAAATAAGCCAGCTGTTCACTGTACAATACTGTGTACAATCAATTTTTTTTTTCAAATAGTCTAAATGATTAACATTCGAAACTACAAAGCATAGTTAAAATGCTCTAATAAGAAAAAAAAATTCTTAACATTAAAATTAGAAGAAAATACAGACCAAAATCATACCGGCCAATTTTGAAAAATGAAACACGTACTATTGGTTTATTTCCTCTTTGATAGAGTCGTTAGATGTGTAGTTATGTCAAATGGAGAAATATAAGAAAACGGTGTGTAATTTTTATAATATAATTTAATTTTCGTATATTAATTTCCTTTACTGAGAGAAGCAGCATATAATTTTGTATTTAGCTACTACATTAAAAATATATCGAGTAAATTTTTAAATATTAAGGTATCCCATTATTGGTCTTCATACTGAAATACATATTTTCGATAAGTTTTATTGCGATCTATACTTTATCGATAACTAGTTTGATGAACAGGCTCATATTTCAGCAATCGCTTTTATCGCTGCATTTATTGCCTTTATACAGCAATAGATTATGCTGAGTATTACCCCAAAATGTTGCTTTGTGTTGCGATAGGTTATGCAGAGAGTACCCGAAACATATAACAGCTCTGTGTTGCCGTTTTTCGTTAGGCAAACAATTGGGGTAATTACAAATTATAGCTATATGTTGTAACTAAATACCGAACGAACTAAATTTCCTATTTTGTAATGAACCTTTATTAAATCTCCAGTAAACAGCTGTAGACAGAGTTCACAGAGCAATAGGTACTAATGTATATCGTATAGTGAAGAGGCAGCTTGCAGTAACAGATATTGCAGCCAGGCAGGCATGAGAGGCAGGCGTCGATGAGCGGTCGGCGCGTGCAATGAATAGGTCGGTTGCACAGTGAGAGTATAACCTGCCAACACCGGTATCGAGAGGGGAATGTCCCCGCGCTGCACGTCGAGCACTGTGTATGTGGGCTCACCCTCGCACTCGTCGATGTCGCGGCACAGCTGCGCGTCCGGCTCGTGCCGCGTGCCCGCCGGACACACGCACGTGAAGCTGCCCGCCGTGTTGCGGCACTGTCCGCCCGTGCAGTACTGCGCACACACACACCCACACGTTACCCACACTCATCATGCACTTACAAACTAAACTAAACAATATTGGTGAAACTTACAATTGCTCTAATGTTCTTAAAACGTGGCAATACTTTGGGGAAAATAGCCCTAGTTATATTAAATAAAAATATTTGAAAGCATAACCTGAAGAGAAAGAAAAGATACGATGAAAAAAGAAAGATGGCTTCATTTTTAAATTGTAAGTTATCATAAGTTTAAAAGTACGCAATAAGGATGAAAATAAAAAACATATAAGTAGCGAACGTGGTTGAGGGATAAATAATTAACCAAATAAAACTTTTGAATCTCTAAAGTCCACTCTCTAAAGAAAATGTTGTTTATTTTTTCTTTCCTAACGCACATTAACGATGCCAAACGTGATCTATGGCCGTACAATCCGCCTCATTTGGACCAGAATGGAATATTTTTAAATGAAGCCTGTCAGGATGGAGTTCGCTGCTTGATGAAAAAATGGACTCACCGACTGATGCATATCACACTCATCCACATCCCTGCAGATCCCGTCCCCGTCGGGATGGTACCCCGGGTCGCAGATGCACTTGTACCCCGGCTCTAAGTTCTCGCAGGTCCCGTGCGGGCAGATCCCGGGGATCATCGTGCACTCGTTAATGTCCGCCCCGCCGTTGTCCTTGCTGCTGCCCTCGGGGCACAACACCTTGTATTCCTTGCTGTCGAGCTCTGGGCACGCTTTGCAAGACACGCCCCAGCCTAATTTCAAGCCTGCAAATACGAGACAACTCTTGATGGTACAGAACCTGTAGAATGTATACATTACACGTGGCGTGATGAATCTTGGGCCTTACTATGAGCTCTTAATCTGTTGGGATCAGCAACTCTCATTCGAGGCAAGTTTCATTCATAAATCTATTGTTATTTTTTGTCCTGATGCGGACGAGTTAAAGCAGGACTTCTAGAAAACTACCCGGTTTAATCGTACCATGACAACGATAAAGAAGGCCATCCTTACTATTCAAGATCCGCAATAAACCATTTACCTGTTTTTGTATGGATTCTCGTTAGTATGACGCTCTAACCACTAAGTTTATCAGCTTAAAAACATCTGGGCGTCTGCAATAATGGTTAGAGTAAATTTTTAGAATGCCAGGACCTTTGAGAAAAAATAATTAAAACAGTTCACCTAAATTAACGTCATGGTATGATTTCATTCAAATCTGTTTATGCCAGGTTTAAGAACTTCACGGAACTTGCATGGTTTTTATGAAGCTGGTAGTAAGGCCTCCGTTTTTTAATAATTATAATTTGTCATAATTAATAACGGTTCAGTTTACCTTTGCTGGAACTGCAACAGCACTGCGATCTGGTGACAGCGTTAGGGCCGGGTCCAGTGCAGTGTCCCTCTTCAAATTTCTCGTAGCACAAGTCTTGCACTTCGTCTGAATAAAATTGTGGAAAAATAGTTTTTTCAAGAGCTTCATACATATTAACAGGAAATATTAAGCGAAGGTTAATATGCTCGGCATTCCCCTTTTTATTCAATAGATGGAACAAATAAGCAGCCTTACATCATTGTGCAACCCAAGTAAAACCCTCTGTTTTCGATTAAGAGCATTCATCATAATCATAATCAAAGTCAAAGTCAAAGTCAAAGTCAAAGTCAAAGTCAAAGTCAAAGTCAAAATCATTTATTCAATTTAGGCATCAAAGACGCACTTATGAACGTCAATTTTTCATTAAAATGTACTTTAAAGCCTACCGCCGCGTTCCAAAATGAATAGAGCCAACCGAGAAGAAGCGGCAAGAAACTCGGGGCCATTCTTTTTATATAGATGTTTTTACAATGTTTTTACTTAGGTACTACAAATATTAGCTCCAGTGTGTTGCCTTACAAAAGAGAACATAATAATGGTATCAGTAGGGCAAGACACGCTACACTTTGACATCTTAGTACACGAGTAGATAGATCCTGGAGTGATCAGTCCCAAGCTGTTTTATCCTCCAAGTAATCCGAAATTTTGTAATAACCTTTTTGACAGAGTTTAGTTTTAATAGCAATTTTAAACTTATTAATAGGCAAATCTCGGATAACATTGGGAACTTTATTATAAAATCGTATACATTGTCCCATAAAAGAATGACTTATTCTGTGGAGACGCGTTACATGTACGGATAGGTTGTGCTTATTTCGCGTGTTGATGGAATGAGCATCACTCCTTTTATCAAAACTGCTAATGTTTTTCTTTACATACATTAGATTTTCATAGATAAACTGAGAGACAACAGTTAGAATGTTTATGTCTTTAAGTTTCTGTCTAATCAGCCCATTTTGTCCCCATTGCTGGGACTCGAGCCTTCCTCTTAGGGAGAGGAGTTGGGCCATAATCCTCCACGCGGGCCCAGTGCGGATTGGTGGATAGGTTAGTGGCCAACCCATGTCAAAGTTTTCAGGGCACCTGAAGGCCCTCGACATAGTCTAACGACTGTTGTCCTAGACAAACAACCGGGACCGACGACTTAACGTGCCCTACCGAAACACGGAACCACTCAGTTGAATAATGCCACTATCGGTCACCCATCCAAGCCCTGACCGCAGCAAGTGTTGGTTAACTTGTTGATCTGTTAAGATCACCAAGTCGAACTCCGCTACGATCGCTTCAATTAAAAGCATTAGACTGTTCTAAATATTTTGGTGAATATCATGAAGTTTAAAACCATTATTAATATAATATGATTTGGGAAATAGTTAATATTTGATAACACGAAATATACGAAAGGAAAATATCTCACCAAGACAAGTCCTGCCATCATTACTGAGCGTGAACCCAGACAGACACTCGCAGCGGAACGATCCTGCAGTATTGTGGCACTTCCCGTTCCTACAAACTCTCTGTTCGGAACACTCGTCGACGTCAATACAAGCCGCTCGGTCGGGCGTGGGTCGGTATCCAGCTTCACACACGCACTGGAATGAACCTTCGCTGTTCACGCATCGCCCACCCTGAGGAGAACAAAAAATTAAATAGATTAAGAATAGAATGTGACTTATAATGACGCCTTGTGGCAGACATAAGTTTAATTTATTTTGAATAGCATATTTAGAGCCATTTTTATAACAATTTGTTTATTTAACAAAAGGAAGATCGTTTAGTTCTAAATCTGATGCATTTGCTTCGTAATACTGTTATTCAGTCTAAGAAACATTCCCCAAAAACCGTATCAAACCCTTCATTGAAATCCATAGGAACTATTCTAATGTAACTTTGTTTCAGTCTGTATAATGATTTGAAAATGAAAACTAGTGTGATAACCTTGCGGAATGCGCAAGTAGTGTCGCCCTGGAGCGTTGTCTCACCTGGCACGCGGAGTTGTCGGCGCACTCGTCCACGTCGCTGCAGTAGCCGCCGGCGGAGAGCGCGAACCCGGGCTCGCACTCGCACTCGTACCCGCCCGGCGTGTTGCGGCAGCGCCCGCGGCGGCACACGCGCCCGTTGTCGCGGCACTCGTCCACGTCGCGGCACGCGTGCCCCGTCTCCGTCGCCTCGTACCCGGGGTTGCAGGAGCACTCGTACCTAACCACACGTCTCATCTATAACTATTACATTTACACATTACCTCACACACTCGCACTAGGATTTCCTGTGACGCATTAACACATTACGAGCTGCACCCAACATTCGAAAACTAACCTCTCTGTTCATCACAACATTTCATTGAAACTGAACCCTTACGCTTCGAAAGCAGAGTCATAATTAGTACTTACGAGACTACTAGGTACTACAACCCTAGGTGAGTACTAAATATAACTCAGTTAACAAGCGCGAAAGTCTAAAACGATGTGAAAGCACGGCACTTTTCATTTAGCTTACGAGACAGTTATTTTTTAACCAAATCTCGTAAATGGTACTTTTATATTAGCAATGTTATGGGTAAATCATAAATTAATATTTTCTGGGAAAATATCTTTTAGACTAACTTCCGTTGCATTAGGTCAAGAGCCCACTAACTATGTGACTTCTTTAGGTAAATTAGGGAGCAGAGACATTCAAACGGTTTCACTAGACATATAAAACCTAAACACAGTCCGAAATTTGATTTTTATCAACAATGAAGACACATTCAGAGCTTTCTATATTTTGCGAGTTTCTTTACCATTTATGGATTTTTTGCCAGCTTTTACTTTGTTATTGGTTTTGTGTTACAACTTCAGCGGAAACGAACATTTATTACCAAATATTCCTTATAAAATTATGGAAATATATACTTTACATTAAATTAATCGCACATAACATCCCTGTTTCCAATACATGTACACTACCGCAAAATAAATAACATGATATTAGTCTGTAAGCTTCCTCTGATTTTGCCTTCTTTCTATTTCCAATGACATCAGTTATAGTGTAACAGCTGTATGTAAGCACAGTGGTATGTACTCACCCCCCACCGACATTGGTGCAGACGCCGTTAGTACACATTTGTCCGTTCGTCATTTCGCATTCGTTTTTGTCGCTGCATCTCAAACCGTTCTCCACCGGATCGAACCCTGGAGGGCATCTGTTGATAGAAAAGCTCATCTCACATCACGGATATTTTCATTGGTTAAATCCTGAATTGAAGACTTGAATGTTAATAATAAAAGATTGGTGAGACTTTTGATAAAATAAATCAAGAATTATAATTGAGCAGTGGCACCAAAACACAGTAAGCAAAAACTAAAAATATGAATGCCTAAGAACTTGCCATGGCCCAGCTCAAACAATGGACAATCCTTTACGTTTATTGTCTGCTATATTATTATAATTAATTGTAACTAAGGTTGAAATTAATATTCAAAATACCGCGAATTTCCCATTGTTTTTTCACATACTTTAGGAACTAAATTCAATCTCATGGCGCTAAAATAGGATCTCGGACAAAAAGTATGTCGAGGACAGTAACTGGTCTGCGTTAAACCTAATACAAATACAATTTGACTTGATTGGAAGTTGGTAGGTTTTCCTGCGTGGCCATGCAAAACGTGCTCCTCTCCATCCAAAGGTTGTCTGGAAGAGATCGCTTTGAGCGATAAGGCCGCCTATTGTTCACTAATATAAGCTAAATACTTTTAAATTTTGTTTTAGTTTAAGGTGTTCAATAAAGAGTTTATCTATCTATCTATCTATCTATCTATCATGCAAGATTGTCAAGCATACAAATATATATAAGTACTTTGTATAAGAATGCTGTGTATAACACAAAAAGTATGATGGCCACTTGCCTACAATCGAATCCTCCCGGGCGGTTGATGCAAGTTCCTCCCTTGCAGTACTCGAGCGCGCACTCGTCGATATCTATACACGTGGGGTTCCCGTCTATTTCCGCCGACTCAGCGCCGTCCCAGCACTGGCATTGATATCTGGGAAACGATCAAGTGTTACTTTTAAAGTTACAAGTGTTTGAGTGTACAAAAAAATAAACTATTCATATTTTTACCAATCGAATTTATCTTTCTACCAAAAAAAGGTGTCCACAGAACAATATTACAAGGTGTCTTTTCAATTAAATCAAATTAATGTAAAAAATAAATTTTGACTGAACTCTACGTTTTGATCGAGTAACAGCGGTCGTGATCTGGAATAGACAAGAAAAGACTGCCTGTATACATTACGAAAAGGGTGTTTTTTCAACTAGCAACTGTTCATTACTTAAAAGTCACTCTCCCTACAAACAATGCAAAGGCACCAACATTTTCCGAAGAGATTATTTACAGCACACACACAGACACAGCTGTTTAGTCCCATTCGCTCAATAAGTACACGTCTTTCAAACTTAACACAGTAATGTTATATTACAGCTTCGTACATGAATATTTTACAACCCACCATACTTTGTAGTTGGACACTTGCAGAATGTCGTACTATCAAGTATGCCTGTCACAACCCGAGGGCTACGTGTAGCGTTTCACATAAGGCTAGTTACATACGGACGCGGATGACCCGACCACCACAACCGTCTCACCCGATATCTTTATCAACGCAGTCCCCGAGGCCGCAGATCCCGTTCCTCAGCATGCACTCGTTGATCTTGGCGATGGCGGGAGGCTCGTACTGTCCGCCGCCGTCCCCGCCGCCACCGTCACCACTGCCGCCACCGCCACCGCCACTGGTCACATTCCGACGCCAGTCGGGTGGAATCATCCCGCCGCCGCACAGGTGTGTCCATTCAGCTGTCAATTAGATCAGATATAGTACGACGTGGTGAAGGAAACATATTGTTCAACATAATCGATGCGTGTAGTAAAAGTTATATACAGTCAAAATTGTTTACTAGTTTCCAAAATGGAAAAATTAATTTGGCAAAACTATATAGGTGGCGTGTTTATTTTTTGAAAAATTCGATAAGAGTAAAAGTAAAACAACAAATTTGATTAAACACAATTTCAAAGCATTGAAAAATGAGCTAAATATAGACTTTATAGCAGGCGTAATGGTTGACGATTGATGCCGACTTGGTGGCTAGGACTCACCAGCCCCCCTCGGCGGACAGGGCGTGCACAGATCCCCCCAGGCGCGGCCCATGTTGTACCCGCAGCAGCAGTCCCGGTTGGAGAGCGCGGCGGGCAGCCGGTCTGCACACGAGCCCGTCTCGCTCAGGTACGTGAAGCAGCTGCCCACGCGCCCGTCTGCACACGACAAGCAAACGAAACGTCAACATCATCGTCACACAGTAGGACGGATTCAATACGACACTACAATTCAATTCACTTAAAACTCTTGATATTTAGATTCAAAGAGAGTTGAAAGATGAGCAAATTTCAAAAAAGTTCCTATAAACAACACATTGTTCGATTTTTATAATGCCTTAAGCTGGTAAAGTGAACGATTTCTAAAGTTAGTTAAGAATTTTGAAAAACTATTATCACGCTCAAAAGGAAGCATGAGGCATTGGGGGACATTGAGGACGGTTCAAAAATAAATATAAAGAAAACATGCTCACCGATACAGAACTTTTTGTCGGGGCTGGGGATGAAGTGTGGGTTGCAGAGACAGTAGTAATCACCCTCGGTGTTCACACATTTACCATTCTGAGGGAAAAAAGCACACAAATGAATGACATCCTAAGTGGCGTGCAATTGGAGAGGCCTATGTCCAGCAGTGGACTGCTACAGGCTGATGATGATGATGATGATGATGAATGACGTCAGAACACTAGAAATGAACACAAACACGCTCAGACTTACTTGATGGGTGTAGTTGTTATATTGGCATTGGTAAAGTTCCTAAAGATCGACGTTCGGTTCCGTTAGCAGCAGAAAGTAACATTTTATATGAAATCAAAATTACCTAATGGTATTGAAACAAATCTAGAATGTTATTTAGAACTAGCTGACCCGCCGACGGCTTCGCTCGCTTGGTCTTGGTGTAGTGGTGGAAGCGCCGCTGTGGAATCTCGAGGACGTAGGTTCGATACCCGGGTCGGGTTATGGGGTTTTCTGACAAATAAATTAATCTCAATAACAGTCCGGAGTCTGGAACAGTGCCCTGTTGGCAATAGGCTCACCCCATATTACATGGGACTAAAAACATATCCCTCTGGCCAAACGTAAGTATTTAAAACACCACTGCTTATTCCTTCGAGGATGTAAAGGCGTGACGATTATTTTGTTGTATTTAAAAACTATTCTGAAACCTTAAACAAAGCCGAAAATCTTTAAATCTACTTTGAGAAATTTGACACACGCACTGGTGTGCTGGTTTTATTTTGTTGTTATAGCGTAAGTTTTTAGCCGTACCATAGATGTTCATGCGCGCCGACCAGTTAATTGAGACATCAGTTTTATATGAGACCGTGTAGCATACAGAGATCAAGCTACCATCTTAGGGCCATATTTTAACTCAGTAGGTAAATTTACGTCTACTCGCGCTATTGTGAGTTGAATCGCCGGCAAATCTAAAGCCACGTGCACATATACGAGTATCTCCAAGTACAATTTTAAATACATCTGGAAAAGGTTTTTTGAAATATATGTCTAAATGTCTAAAAAAATAACGAGGATGAATTTTATTGACGATTCGAGAATGAATTCCCTTACCGGACAAATATCAGGGTCCTCACACTCGTCGACGTCCTCGCAGTTGTTGGAGACCTGATGCCGGCGCTGGCCTACGGGACACTCGCACGAGAACGAGCCCACGGAGTTGACGCACTTGCCGCCCGAGCATAGCCCCGGCACCGCGGCGCACTCGTCTATGTCCTAACGTAACACATATACACATATTATATACATATACCTAGATAAAGCAATCGTATTAAAATAAAATGTGAAGATTTTACTTCCTTATAGATTTTTTCCACAAGAAAAGAGTCTTCAACCAATGTGTATTACCAATGATGACTTATGGCACTGAAACGTGGTCTCTTACTATGGGCCTCATATTTATATTATGATTAGGACCGGAAGGTCCTGGAATTGAGACCACGGACCGGCAAGCGCAGCGTAGGTCGTGTACCGACACGGTGGACAGACGACCTGATAAAGGTCGCAGGACGACGTTGGAAGCAGGCCGCTTCCAACTGGTTCTTTTGGAAAATTATGGGGGAGGCATATGTTCAGCAGTGGACGTCCTACGGCTGAGATGATGATGATAATAGATTTTTTTGGATGATCTACGCACAATTTAGCCAATAAATTCCTTAAAAAACCAAGTAGTGTGAGTCTCGGGACGACCGACAGAAGTGATAACTTAAACTAGTCTAGCGCTGTGGGTTAGAGTGAGAGAGGATGCGTGAGAGAAAGGGAAGCCAGGCAGACTGGCGCCGTAACGCGTTACGTAACGAAGCGGTTCGCCCTCCCATAAGAAGTTGTCACTTCAAAAACTATTGGTCCACCTATATGGTTGGTAATTGTTAGATTTCTATCACTTTAAGACAATGCAGACGTTCGAGATTTAGAAAATAAAATTAGAGCCATAAATGAATGTCAGTTTAGTTAAATTACATAGTTCAGGAAAGGTGCCAATCGTGATGCGGTGAGTTGAGACCGCTTTAAACGATAGTGATTGTAGTTTCAATACCGCGTATATACGGCCAAAACCGGTAGATAGCGTTACCTGACACTCCTTGGTGGCCAAGTTCCTGAGGTGCCCGGTGGGACAGTCGAGGTCCCCGCAGCGCTCGCAGGGGTGTCCCCACGCTACGCCCACGGTGGCGCAGCACAGCTGCTTGGTGCACACCACGCCCTCCAGCGCGCCCGTGCACAGCGCGCCGCGGGTGTCCGTGTAGCACGGCCCTAACACCACATACACCACATTAATCAACTAAATGGCACAGTGCTGACCAGATCAGTCCATGACAGTTAATAAGTTGTCACGTGGAGTTTTAATTTCCTAAAATATCTGTCGCATGCGGTCACAGTGAAGAAAAGCTTTTCCTAAGTTGATAATATTGAATATATTATATCTTCATCACTTCGACTCGATATTTTTGCTCGTCGTATACTATTGTTAGTCTTTTCAACCAAGTTCATAGTGGCTTTTGCAATTGACGTTAACACAGACGTTTTAATAAACAGTACATTATAAAGTCCGACATTATAAAACAGACAAAGATGCTTGGAATACTCCACTTCTGGCAAGCTGTCACTCTGCCACCCATAAATTGTAATAATAGTAGTTACCTAAGGAGAAACATTGTAAACATCTATATGAAAAGAATGGCCCTGAGTTTATTGCCACTTCTTCTCGGTAGGCTCTATATATTTTGGAACTTAGCGGTAGAGTATTTAAAGTATATATATTAATTAATAATTGACGTTCTGAAAAGTCTGTTTGTGTACAAAAAAAAATGTTTTGTGCCCTTCAGGCCCTTAGAATGTGAAAGAAGTGTCTAAGTTTTCAAAGTGCCTGTCAGGGACCAATGTATAGTTCTAAAGTCTATGTAAAAAATAAACAAAAAAACTGTTCTCCTCTTAGATTCTTCTGTTTTGTTTTAGTAATAATAAAATGCTAAATTAATACAAATAATGTCACGGACCCATTTGTTGTCTGTGAACAAAATCATGAATAAAAAAACTATAAATGACGTTCATAAGTGCGTCTTTGATGCCTTTGTCTTTGATGATTGAATAAATAATTTTTGACTTTGACGCAGGAGCAAGAAAAATATTGTAATTGTAAGTTTTTCATCCAAAGACAAATGTCAAAGGGTTACGGAGTAGCCACCACAGACGGAAAATGCAGCGTTTTCCATCAGCAAGGAGCGGTGCGGTAGGGGACGGTGCGATAGCTGTCGCAGGACGACGTTGGACGCGTGCTGTGAATCGGCGTCATTCTACACCTGAAACGATGAAGAAGCTTCTCGAGGAATAACAGAGAATGATAGTGAGTACAGTTGGTTGCATACCCGTCCTGCGGTCGATCTCACAGCGCGTGCCCGAGAGCCCGTGGAAGCACACGCAGCGGTCCGGCGCGATGCATCGCCCGCCGTGCAGGCACGGGGACGAACATATCGCTGGAACATGCAACATTCTTACTAAATAAAATGCCTGTGTGAGACACCGACTTAAGTATAATAGCAAGGAGTTGAGAGCATTTGTATTTGACATGACAAAAAAAGCCATATAAGAAAGCGCTATTCAATAAACACGTACCGAAACGTAGTAACGTAGAAAAACTTGGTTGAGTTTTTAAGAAGAGTAAATCAATTACAAGTGACGTGTAACCAAGTTTTCCTTTTTAACCAAGAGTGAATTAATGACATGCACCAAGGTTTCCTGATTAACAATTACGTTTGGCAAATTATATTTCAATATTAATAATTATATAAATTATTTTGGGGACTTGATATTTGAGATGGAGATATTACTTTTATTTTTAAAGGAGCATGTTGATATTTAGTAGATGAGAATAAGTAAGAAAGAGACAACTTACGTTCTGTACAGAACTCCCCGCTCCAGCCGGGTGCGCAGGCGCAGGTCCCGTTGGTGCACGTGCCGCCGTTCATACATATCCTGCGGCACCCGCCCGGGGTGCGCACTGGAATCAATTATACAGATAATTTAACAACACTTATTTTCATATTAAAATTAGGCTCCACAGACTCCAGGGGCATTTTCAGTTAGTTGCACATTTATTAAATCTAAATTATAATTATAAAAGAAACAACAATGCATACTTAATTAAGGGACATAGGATTTTTATGTTAAATTACTTAAGGGCTGTATCATTTCTGAGTTTGAAGCAATTATTACAAAATGATTGAATCAAAACAAATTATACAACCATATCTCATTTTCAACAAACTTTCAATAGGAGGAGGTTCTTAAGTTAACGCTTGAATTTTTCCCTGTATGTACACGCATAACTTTTAACAGAGTACTTAGTCCGATTTTGATAAGTCTTGTTTTTTTTTTGGTAGAGTATACTTTCCCAATTAAATTTTATCAAAATTGGTCAAGTGGTTTTTGAGTTACCCTCTAATAACTGAAAAGTGTTTCGCTATCTTGATGATATCTTTATTGATGGTGAATGATATCGAACGACATCAAACCCGTAACTAGCAAGCAAACATTGTGTGAACGTTTGCACTATCACGGTACCGACTTCAACAAGTTATTTCGCACTTGTTGGTGTTGCTGTCGGTTCTATTTTTTAGGTAAAACCTTTTTTGAGTAAGGAGTTCTTTCTTCTCTTTGTTTATATAATATATACTTCGAACTCAGGTCACCGTTTATAATTTCTAGACAGCCTCCCATCCCGAAGAAATTCTCATTTACTTGCTGGTGTAAGAACACATATAATATCTCTCTACTGAAGGATACTCAAAGTCGCACAACGAGCTATGGAGAGGGCTATGCTCGGGGTTTCTCTACGTGATCGAATCAGAAATGAGGAGATCCGTAGAAGAACGAAAGTCACCGACATAGCCCAGAAGATTAGCCAGTTGAAGTGTCAGTGGGCAGGGCACATAGCACGCAGAACAGATGGCCGATGGGGCCGAAAGGTTCTGGAGTGGAGACCACGGACCGGCAAGCGCAGCGTAGGTCGTCCACCGACACGGTGGACAGTCGACCTGATGAAGGTCGCAGGACGACGTTGGATGCAGGCCGCTTCCAACCGGTCCTTTTGGAAAATCATGGGGAGGCCTATGTTCAGCAGAGGACGTCCTACGGCTGAGATGATGATGATGATGATGATGAAGGATACTCTATTGAGTATCCTTCAGTAGAGAGATATTATATGATTTCCCATATTTAACAGAAGACGCAATCTTCATACCATTCACTATATTAAACACTCTATTCCATTATGATATTATCAAAACTCATTATCTTTGCGAGGTATGTTGTTAGAATTTTGAGTTCGCTACTCTGTAATTTATCTGATAACTAGCTGTCTCGTGCACTATAATCTGTAGATACTGTGTAAACTATTAAAGCCTACCTACCTACATTGGTTGTAATTTGAAATCAAGAAACGAGTACTAGCGATTGAAATGCAGCTTCACTAACAAATATTGCTTGTCTATGAAATTGTCCATTCAAATCTACATCATCCGTCCTCATTCGCAAGTGTAATTAAGCAATATTTAAAATTAATAATCTAATTTTGAACTGTCACTACTCTAGGTTTAAAAATATGAAAATTTAATAAATTTACACAATACATTTAAAGGGCACCGTTTCTTGCACATAATTTGTTTATAAAAAAACGATTCCAACTGTTCTTAATTTGAAACAATCCGCCTAAAACCATGTTTGTTCTTACCTTAAGGCGAAATGGTAAGCTTTAAGGTTGTGTGAAATACTCGTACTCAGCTTGCGCTCTTTAAAATTATTTTGAGTGTGTTATTTTTTTTTAAATAGAATCTTACGCTTTTACAAAAAACTGAACTCACTCATTTGTTGAGATTATATACATAATTTTATTTGTATAAATATCTTCCATAGAAACTGTATGGAGTTGATTAATTCTATCGACGGCAACTTCGTCAAGTGTTTTAGGATAGTTTTTTAGTTTAGCGATTTTTTTTCTATCGGGCCAAATTTTTTTTATCGTTATAAGTTTTTAAACTAACATGGTCACTAATGCAAAAAATAACTTTAGAAACGGGCACAGTTGCATGCGCCATGTTCACGAGTAAACTGAACAACAACACTCATAACAACACCTACCCGCAGATACTTCAGTTTACTCGTAAACATGGCGCATGCAACTGTGCCAAAATATCAAGAGCTCACAATAAATACAATACATGGTAAATATCCCGTTTCTAACGTTAATTTTTAAATTGTGTTTCAGTGAACATATCCGAATAAAGTATTTTGTGAACATTTATTACATAAAAAATAATGTCAATTAAGCATTTTGTAAGGTCTAGTTTTAAAATATTCGTGAGGACCTATTTTCAAATTTGGAGCATATTAGATATTTAATTCGTTTCTACCGAACACTGACCTTAAATATGGCCAGATTTTGAGTGTATAGAGGTAAAAAATATAGTAATTTTATACATCCGCTCAGCCCCCATTTTACCCTCTTAATCTACGATGTCTATTCCTTTATAACCTCAATTTCCTTAACCTTTCAATTTCATAGGTCAAGTATACTTTTAGAAAGCGAATCAGTGAAAAGTATTTCGTTTGTATCGATACTTACGATTTTGTTTGATACAGATGATCAAAACCAGGCGCTGAAATGTCATTCCAACTCACGGATTTAAGTCACGATTTCCAAGTCGCAGATCTACGACCCGACTTCCAACTCATACCAACAGTTGTGTCCTTAGACCGTTAGAGAGCAAGAATATGGCAACCTCACCTGGATAAGGGTAGAGGGAGCCACTGCCGCCGGCACAGGAGGGCGCCTCCTGCCCTCCGGGACAGCGGCACATGTTGGGGGCCACGCACGCCGCCGACGACCCGCACTCGCCGCGGCACACCGCTGCACAAAGGATAATAACACCTTCAGAGTTTTTTCTCCATGAAACTGATATTTACGCCGATAACGATTAAAAAACCAGAGGTACGTATTGAAAGTTATATATAAACAGTAGATCGAATATTTTAACCAAATTTAATTTACTTCATTGCATGAAAGCGTTAATAAAATACTTACGGACTATACATAGCAAAGAATTAGGTCTAGAGGTCCATCCTGGACAGCAATGCGTGCTGTTCCTGCTCCGACATACGTGTGGACTGAAAACAAACAGAGAAACACATTTAGATGTTTAATATTCCCGGAAAAAGGCAAGAGCCGACTTTCTTACGTGTTGGGGGACGCTTTCTATACATGGACTCTTTGATGGAGTCAAGTGGTAAAATTATAGTGAAATTAATGGAAAACAGCTGGTTTTTTGTTTCTGTCCTTTCCTTAAACCATCTAGAAAGCTATGTTCGATCAGGAATAATATTTAACCGAATTAATCCTGTGACTTTTTCACTGAGAAAAACATCTTGCCGTTCCTTCTGAGTTCATCCATTCAAAATGGGAGTATTTCTTTTCCCCCTTTTCCTTCCAAATGAATGTGCCATATTACTTTCAAATGTTAGAAGGAAATGGGTATCGTGTATCTATTACAGAAGAACACAACTAAATGATTTTTTGGGAGGATAACACCAAGAAGGAATCACCTTCAATCTAAATATTCCTACCAATAAAAGGTGGAAAAAATAATCCTATCAACGATATTTTTTTTGGAAGGATGCATAAGAAGGTAAAAGTCAAGGATATTTCCTTTCGATTTATTCCGTCCTTTTTAACTCAGAAGCAAAATTGTGGGAGGTTTAATTAGGAGGTTAAAATGGAGGGTATGACCCGTCAATTTTAGGAGGAATAGAATATGTAGTTAAGGAGGTAATATTGGTAAGGAACTATCGAATGGTTTTATTGTTCTTCTTTATTGTAAGGAAATGTTCCTTCTGAGTCAAGTTCAAAATCAGATGGATATTTTTCTCAGTGTTATTTCATAAAAGAAAAGCGGGCGAACCAAAGTCAGCTAGTTTATAATGAAACTTGCCAGATCAACTTGAAGTTTATTTCATAACGTATGACCACTAAGAAAGGATTGATAACCCATTAAAAGGGAAAGTGTATAGGTATAGTGTTAATTTATATAATGTATGAAATAATTACTATAAACTAAGATGATGGTGATTTTCCAGACTTTTTGAAGTTCATTTTTATTTGATGCTAACGGGTCTATTCGCGCACATATATCTAAAGAACAGTAATTTTGACTAACCTTTATGAAATAACTTTACAAGTAAATTAATTCAACAAGTGGTTCGTTTTTCACAAAACTAATCACACAAGTTTATTTTTATTTAAACGAACACAATACGAAAATATGCAAAGAGAAATAACAGCTGTGTTGTTATTGCTATTAACATTATTTTCCTATTGGTGTTCTGTTACTAGGATGGATTTGTTGAACCGCGGCAGGAAATACTTAGCGAAGGTTTATAATGTTTGTACACAAGTTGTAGCCATGGGAGGTTTCCACTAATCACTGTAAACGAGGTTTTCTGTGAATATTCTTTACTATAAAAAACCATACGCCAAAGAACTATATAACTATGAAGATTTGATGATGAGTTCGAAATACTTCATCATTCATCATCATCATTATCAGCCGGAAGACGTCCTCTGCTGAACATATGCCTCTCCCATAGAACGCCACTTGGACCAGCTACTCGCTTCGTGCATCCATCGATTCCCCGCGGTTTGACGAGGTCGTCGGTCCACCTAGCGGGGGGCCGGCCTACACATCGTCTTCCGGTGCGGGGTCGCCACTCGAGAACCTTTCTGCCCCACCAGTTATTAGTTCTGCGAGCGATGTGGCCTGCCCATTGCCACTTCAACTTACTAATTTTATACTTACTAACGTGTGAACCCTTTCAATCGGTGGCATTAAAATACACGAAATATTTTTCATATTTGGTCGGTTTGGCAAATGAATTGAAGAGCTTTGGAATTAAATATCTCTGTTGTCTGAAGTATACTTGCCCAGCATGTTGCTTTTCAATCAGAATCTTGTATATGAGAACATATATATAATAAAAGAAACAAAATTAAATGAAATAGATAAAATAAATATGAGACTTAGTTATACAGAAAATTAATCATAACGTTTAATCAATTATTATGTAAAGGTAAAGAAAATGAGAAAATGAAAATGCCATGGCAAGAGTCTTCAACCAATGTGTGTTACCAGTGATGACTTAATGGCACTGAAACGTGGTCTCTTACTATGGGCCTCATGAGTAAGCTCAAAGTCGCACAACGAGCTATGGAGAGGGCTATGCTCGGGGTTTCTCTACGTGATCGAATCAGAAATGAAGAGATCCGTAGAAGAACGAAAGTCACCGACATAGCCCAGAAGATTAGCCAGTTAAAGTGGCAGTGGGCAAGGCACATATCACGCAGAACAGATGGCCGATGGGGTCGGAAGGTTCTGGAATGAAGACCACGGACCGGCAAGCGCAGCGTAGGTCATCCACCGACACGGTGGACAGACGACCTGATGAGGGTCACAGGATGATGTTGGATGCAGGCCGCTTGCGGAAGAAGAAAATGATGGGGGAGGCATATGTTCAGCAGTGGACGTCCTACAGCTGAGATGATGATGATGAAAGAAAATGAAAATAAATCAAAAGCTCGTGAGTGGC
Organism: Selenia dentaria; assembly: GCA_917880725.1. Lineage (NCBI taxonomy): Eukaryota > Metazoa > Arthropoda > Insecta > Lepidoptera > Geometridae > Selenia > Selenia dentaria. The sequence goes on along the minus strand of OU862890.1, from coordinate 32,961,172 downwards.
GAGCGAAGCGATCAATCCATTAATTATAATTGCATCCTTCGGTAACGAATAGAACTCACTATAAACAGAAACAATCGATATGAACGAACTTACAAAGATTAACATAAACATCGAGAACGGCAGTCACGTTTATCTAACATCCGTCGATGAATCACTGTTTGCCATAAAAGTTAACGCTTCAGTAGTGGCCATTAATAAATCTGCAAACACAAGTCAAAAGCTATTATTCGCTAAAAGCGACAAGCTCCAAACAATACATTACATAGTAACACATAATGTGTTACGTAATCGTAAAGATGAGCGATGGCGACAGCAACCTTGCTTATTGTAATGTGAACAAGTGTGTCTAAATACGATTCGGTTCGCCTATTTAAAACTAGACTAATTCCTGACGGGTCAAAGTGTATCTGGACATATCTTGCGTCCTTAGACTTTGTCATCAGAACCCAAGACTCTATACTCTGTGTTGCAGCTATGTATATCCTAACATATATTTAGTCACACTCATATTATCGACCGCCTTCCAAAAAGGAGGAGGTACTCAATTCGACATTTTTTTTAAATGTTTGTTACCTCATAACTTTCAATAGGGTGAACTGATTCTCAAAATTCTTTTTTTGTTTGAAAGCTGGTGCTTCCCGTGTGGTTCCACTTATTCATCAAATTCGGTCCAGTAGTTTCCGAGTTACACTCCAATAACTGAATAGAATGGAAGTCAGTATGAAATTTTTCAAATTGTACTTGTGATAATAATAAATGCGAATGTTTACAGGGTTGCTGGTAATTGGTCGTATTCCCATTAGGAGGTCATTGGGGTGACCATTTACGATAATTTTAACCCTCACATGCATTATGCAAAAGTAAAACATTTTGGAGCTATCAAGTTTTGTAGATTTATTTGAAAATGGCTATCGCGCCATCGCCTAACATTGATACCAAAATATGCAGGACATCCGTCTTCCTGGTATATCAGGTTTTACCTTGTAGCCAAAGGCACGTCTGCGGAGGAGGTAAACATTACATTTATCAAAAAAAACGTAAACTACAGACAAATTGACATTTAAAAATTAATACTTTTATTTTAATAAATTTTTGATGTTGCATTTTTTACTTTTTAGAAAAACGCTAGAAACATGATAAGTGAATCGAAAATCATCAAGTTATATTTTGCATAATGCATACGAGGGTTGAAAGTATCGCAAATAGTCACCCCTATCACCTCCTAACGGGACTAAGTCGCATTACCAGTAACCCTGTATTTCCGTTTGGACTTGGAGTGCTTATAGCTTATTTAATTTAAACAAAAACAGTGTTATACAATTTTCAGGCAGGATTCAAACTTCTGTGAGCTTTAGACTACGCCAATATCGCGATTCCAATTGAGTGTAGCGCATATTTGTTTAAGCACGCCAGTAAGTACGTACGCTAGAGAACCGTGGCAATAATTCCTTTGATTACAAGCAGGATTCAAACAAATGGTTGCGATGTTTAATTAATTATTAAATCATCTCTTATCAACACGTTCTGTTTATAGTCCACATATCACTCAGCTTGTATGATTCACCGTTCAGCAACAGCCGTGGGAACTTCAATTATGTCGTTAGCGACATTTTCCTTGCAGCCACCGCGTCCAGGACCTTGGGTCCCCAAAACTGTCTGTTCACTGCCTGTCCCACTGAACCCGAGACGGCGTTGGTTCCGGTGGTGACCTCTACTCGGCTCCCGAAGTTAGAAGCGTGAAAACCACCCACGCGGGGCCCACACGTTACAAACTCTATTATGTTGCTAATAAGTGGTGTCAATTACACTTATGTGATAACTGATGTGACTGTTTCTTAATTATTTGATACTTTTTTGAGGATCGTACATCAGTTTGTTTTCTGCTGCTCTCTGCCGAAGGTGGTAGTCGAGAAAATGCCTTTTCCATCTCAGTTTACATGAAATATAATTTATGACTTTATGAATTTTATGGAACCCTTTGTCTACTAGGTATGTAATGTATACTACACTCGAGAGCAATGAATCCGGGTCACTTAAAGAATGTTAAAAATCTCGGAAACTAAAAATGATAGGTTAATGCAATAAATTGTATTTAATAGACAATGTAATACTCCTTAAATGAAAGTTAAAAAAATATGAGTCACCATACATTTTATTAACACAAAATTACATAAAGAAAAAAACTGCTGATCTCTCCTTAAAACAAAAATAGGAAACATGAAATTTTTGAACTTTATTACGATTTTCTTGATTTTTTATACTTCGTATTGCCTCCTCGTGCTTCCATTACTGCGTTTACGCGGTTTGGCATGCTGTACACCAAGTTCCTTATACGATTTTGGGGAATATTCTCCCATTCCTCTGTGAGAGCAATTTTGAGCTCACGAAGCGTGATTGGGGGAGGGTTTCGTTGTTTTACGCATCTGCCTAGCTCGTCCCAAGCATGCTCGATCGGGTTGATATCCGGGCTGCGCGCTGGCCACTCCATACGAGTAATGTTCATCTCTTGAAGGTAGTCATTCACAATCCTACCTGTATGAGGTCGGGCATTGTCATGCATAAATATAGCATCCTCACCTAAATAGACCATAAATGGACCAACGTGATCATTGAGGATTTCTTCCACATATCTTTCGCTAGTTAAAGAGCCGTTTTCTATGATCACCAGCTCTGTGCGACTTTCAGAAGAAATTCCGGCCCACACAAGTACAGACCCACCACCGTAGGCTACTTTTTCTTCGATGCATGCTTGCTTGAATCTTTCCCCTGGTCTTCGATACACTCTGTGTCTTCCATCGTGCTTGTAGAGCATAAATTTTGATTCGTCGGAGAACATAACTTTTGACCAATCTTCAATACTCCAATTTACGTGGCTCTGGGCATATCTTAGTCTTGAAATACGATGCCCACGCTCCAGTTTAGGGCCGTTTGCAGGTCTAAGGGGTTTTAAGTTAGATTCAGCAAGCCGACGTCTTACTGTCCATGCACTTGGGTTACTTCCTCCGAGGCGTCGAAACTGATTTGTGAGTTCAGTTCCTGTGAGAAAGCGATTTCGAAGCATGGTGTTCACCAAGTATCGGTCTTCTCGTGCTGTGGTACACCTGGTTCTGCCCGTTCCTGGTCTGCGTAGGTTAGAACCAGTTTCTTCGTAACGTCGGAGAACTCTTTGTACTGTTGACAGCGACACACCGACAGTCCTAGCTGTATCGCGCTGACTCCGGCCGGTTTCCAGCATTGTAAGTATTCTGGTGCATTCTTCAGGCGTAAGCGACATAATTTCAGCTTGAATAATGAATATAGAGCACTATCAACATAGTTTATGTACCCACATAAATGACAGATTACAAACAAAAGCAAAACCAAATGCTGTAATTTCGTAGTTCCATCTTCGAAAGTGGCCCTTTTTCAAATTTGATTTTTTTATGATATAACTTTACAATAACTAAGAAGTTTTAATACCTTCATTTAAGGAGTATTACATTGTCTATTAAATACAATTTATTGCATTAACCTAGCATTTTTAGTTTCCGAGATTTTTAGGATTCTTTAAGTGACCCGGATTCATTGCTCTCGAGTGTATATAAAATACTTTGTTTTCTATATAAGTAATAAAATATTAATAAATAACTGCTATTTTAATGCTCTGAGTTTTTATTGTCTCGCAGTAGGTATGAAAAGTAGAGTATGCACCTCGAGGATAAAGCCTGCAATGTCTACGTCTTGGGCGGCTTTAACCCCTCGCTTCACTCAGGACTATATATAATAAAAAAGTACCTACATAAGTGACTTAGAACTAAATAAATATTTTAACAAAAGTTTCTATTGACCATAATTAGATATGTAAGAATAGTTTTGCAGTAGTCCACTCTTTTGTAACAAAGGAGAAATACATACCCTCAGACAAAATAAAAAAGTCAAGACAGAATGTTGTGGACAGAGTAGTGAGGCCGGTTTTCTAAACTACATGTGTGTGACTCGGTACTGTCATGGTAATTCAAATTATATTAAAGTTATTAAAAAAATATCAATAATTAATAAGTTTTAATTAAATGATAATTAAAACTTTACGTGTTGCTTCCACGCGCCGCGATAGTTTGACTGACGCGCCAAGGCGTAGTTTCGTTGTAGGTTTTGTATGTAAATATGTATGGACACACCGAGGCGTAGTTTCACCCGGCCTCACTTCTCTGTTCACAACATTCTGTCTTGACTTTTTTATTTTGTCTGAGTACATACCTATTAATTTATATTATATATAAATTTCTCTATAAAAATACAGTTATGATTACGTTTTACGTTTAAAATACGGTATTATTACCTATTTATTTCATTCCTGTTGTCCTCATGTTTATATTATACTAGCTGGTGCCTGCGAGTACGTCTGCGCAGGATTAGTATTTCGAGTAGCTTATTTTCTTTTCCAAAGCCATATCTACCTTTATACCAAAATGTCATAAAATATTACATGAGTAGATTTAAAAATACGTACGCATTTATAATAAAATACAGGACTTACGTACATACAAATATTTAATCACCATGGAAAAAAACTGTTATTACATTTCATCACCCTTGACAGTCACCGAGCACGTCTAGTGTATCGAGCTGTCAAATTGACTTGGCTTTTGACTAAGCTGAAGAAACTGACACAAATTTTGACAGAACTGTCATCATTACGATCTTGACGTAGGCGGAGATCTTATTATTTTGTCTATGCTGTGCCCAAGCATATTACGCTTTTTCAGCCGCGTGATGATGGATGATGATGATGATGATGATGAGAAGTATCGTATGTGTTAATCCAGCGCCTCATCTACCTCCATACCAAATTTCATCAAAATTGCCCCAGCCCACAAAGATCCATACATCCACACATCCATTGTCATACTTCCATACTCACAAACTTTCGCGTTTATAATATTATAGTAGATCCAACCGTTTATCCTCTTTTTGACAGATCTAATTTGTCAGTTAAAGTGTTGTGACCAAGTGATTATAGTGGACACGATTTCGATTCATTTTTCTATCGAGTCTGTGCGGAAAGAGAATAGTCCTAGGAATGGCGCCATGACCATGGCTATTGGCCATCTAGAAATACGTCAGCCAATGGGGAATGTTGAAAGGGCGTGGACAGGCCGTCATGGCATGGCCATCTAGAAACGCATCAGCCAATGGGAAATGCTGACGCATTTCTAGATGGCCATGCCCAGATGGCGAGGCCACGCCGTCCGGTTACACCCGTGTAGTTTCCAAGGTAAGCTATCAAATTCTGAGTTATAAGTTTTCACTTCTATCGGCAATTCCTATGACTGCCAATTTTTTTGTCTATGGGTAAGCAGTAGTATTTTATCAAGGTAGTAAAACTCAATGGTCCACCGCCGTTTTGTATTTGTCACTGTCACTCGCAACAAGACGCCCGTGCTAGTAATTATTTGCTGAGTTTTATATTGGAACTATAAAATGCCGAAAGGATCAGTGCTGAAAGGACAGACGAGAGAAATGGTGATCAAGCTTCGTAATTACTTTGAAGCAGAGTATCAAAATGGCGGCCCGCTTTTACCATTGTCGCAAGTGAGAGAGCGCGTTGCGGCCGCGTTAGGTATTAGTGCATCTACGATTACAAAAATTACTACCGAAGCCTACGGAACAAGCGGCATGCAGGAGAATAAGCTTCGTACGCCGAAGAAAAAACGCCAACCACGTCGTGTGACTTCGGTTGACAACTTTGACGCAGACGCTATACGCCGTCATATATATAACTATTACTTACGTAAAGAAGTTCCAACACTTAAAAAACTTGTTGCTTCTTTGCGTGAATGTGATTTGTTCCGAGGTCAAAAATCGTCATTGGTAAAGGTCTTGAATGAAATTGGATTTACTTATAAAAAATCGGACAAACGCAAAATATTGATGGAGCGTCGCGACGTAGCTTTTGCTCGTTGCGAATTTTTGAGCGAAGCCAAAAAAATTACAGATTGGTCAAATGTTGTTTTCACTGACGAAACTTGGCTGAATGCGAACCACACAGTGTCTAAGAGCTGGACTGATGACACCGCTGCTTCCACTACCTCAGTACCGATGGGAAAAGGAGAACGTCTAATCATTTGCCATGCAGGGTCTGTGAAAGGATTCATGCCAGATGCTTTGTTGGCCTTTAAATCCAAAAAAACAGTTGAGTACCACGAAGAAATGAATTCTGAGGTTTACGAAAGTTGGTTTAAGGAAATGGTACAATCATTGGAAGAACCGTCAGTTATTATTATGGATAACGCATCCTATCACTCACGCCAAATTGATAAAATGCCGACCCAGGCCGACAAAAAACAAGTAATCATTGACTGGCTTCAACGACATGGTGAAAATGTTGATAACTCCTTACTAAAAGTACAATTACTAAATATATTACGAACAAAAAAACACTTCCCAAAACGATATGTGATCGACGAAATAGCTGCAGAACATGGTCATTGGGTTCTTAGACTTCCACCCTATCATTGTCAATACAATGCCATTGAATTAATATGGGCTCAAGTTAAAGGACACGCTGCTAGAAATAACACAAAACCCCCATTCACGGCAAACAAAATGGTAAATTTATTAAAAAATGCATGTGTGAAAGTAACTGCGGAAAGCTGGCAAAATGTAATTCAAAAAACACAAGAAACTATAATGGCAGATTGGGATAAACACGTGGCGATAGATTATATGAGTCAACAATTAATTATAAATGTCGGCAATAGCTCGAGTGACAGCAACGATGAATCTGATTTTGATTAATAAATAAATAAAAATAAAAGATTAGATTTCGTTTGCTTAAATTGGAATTGGGGTTGCTCAAACTTTACTATTTTCTGGTACCAAACGGCAGACTTTAATGTCTGCCATCCCCAGCGAGCAACACGGAAGGGAGTAGCCTTAGCTAAAAAATATTGTTCAAATCTTTCTGTCATTTCTTGCGGGAGGGGAAGTTGCACACTAGCGCAAAGCCGCACTATTACATACAAAACATACCTGTACCGATCCATTGCCGATCATACTCACACAACCAAATCACTAACACATAAAAAATAAAGCACCATTCACAAATCTAGCCCCGCCCTCACCCCACAGTATATTATCAAACTCCATGGTCCATGCGGACTTGTACTTTGACAGAGGGGAAACGCTGTGTATGCCTACTCCCTTCCGTGTTGCTCGCTGGCCATCCCAGATTTAACCGGTAACAGCTTCGTCAAGTATGACTTGTACTTGTAATCATCATAGTCATCATAACCTTGTTCTTTTTTGGATATACACCAGGAGATAAACACGTCTTCAAATAATGCTGTATGTTTTCCTGAGGCGCATCAATATAACGGTTTTACATAAAAATAAATCCGATATTATGTGCCGAGAACGGAAAACACCCGTGTAAAAATAGTTCATAAACAATATCGATATCTCAATCGTAACTTCGTAACATCACTATGTTGATAGCCATAGAACGTAATTTTTTAAAAACGTTTGTTATTTTATGGAATTTATAAAAAAACTACTGCACTTATGGACTCATTTTGTGAAAGATGATTATTATACGGGATCAAGGAGCAAATTTAAGCAGTTGTCATATTTTTAAAACCTCGCATTTATAAGTTAACTTTTGCGTAACATCGTCATGTTACGTTCTATTGGTGCTGTCAAAAAGAGGATAAACGGTTGGATCTACTATAGTAGGATATAATCAATAGCGAATCAGATGAAATTTAACTTAATAAAATACAAGAAGCTTTAATAAGTCATTGATAAGAACTTGTAGAAAGTTATATTCTCGTGGAATATTGTAATCGCACGAACGAAAGCGTTCAGTAAAACAGTAAGCCGATGGTTTGTATCACCGCGTTCAGCTCACGCTCCCGAGCGGAGACCGATGCTCCTCAGATACCATTTGCGTTAGGTATTACAAAATAGAGATTCTATAGCTAAAATATTACCCTATCGACGACGCATATTTGTCTGTTTCATAAACACTAGGAAATTATACTTCCGGAGATATCGCTTAGCGAGACCAAACTTTGAGAGCAAGATTAGAGAGAAAAATATACCTCACCGGACGGGATTAGAACCCGCATCCTCTGACAATCTATTTAGATTCAGACGCCTTAACCACTAGACCACCGAGACATACCATCCGAACATCAAATTTAACACTCTCTATTCAATTTTAACCTGCCTATGAGAACGCAGCGATATCTATTGAACAGCTTGACAACATCTAACCAAAAGAAAAGTTGTTCAAATACTTAACTTTTCTACCGACTTCCAAAAAAGGAGGAGGTACTCAATCGACTGTATTTTTTTTTTGATAGCTGGTGATTCCCGTGTTCCATTTAAATTTCATCAAATTCGGTTCAGTAGTTTTTGAGTTACACTCCAATAACTGATTTTTACCAAAGTAATAGAATGGAAGTCGGTATTAAATTTTTCAAATTGCACTTATCTATTTGACGGTTAAAATAGATAGAGTGTAGACGCTTTATGCTCGTTCGGTACTCGTGAGGAACTGTCAAGTCAATCCTTCTCATGTTAATAGTTCGTCTATGTTTGGGACTCGTCGGTAATACGCAATACTTCCGGAATTATATGCATCAAAACCTAATGTTAATTGTGCGGAATCCAGGAAAAAATATACTCAAATAGCTGATCCAGCAGAGGTTTCCCTTGCTTTCCAAACATATTTACTTCTTAAGTGGGCGCTTACGAGATAATGCCATCAACTATAGACTATACTCATTTATAGTGCGCGCGAGTAAAGTTTTTAATACACTTTCCATACTATTGGACATTGATCCATTATTTATCGGTAGGTATTTCGAGGGCAAGGCAGCGCATAACCCTTAACTTCCTTAATACTAATGCTGATTTAATATTTTTAATAATCTGAAAATAGTCTTCACTTTTCTACCGACTTCCAAAAAGGAGGAGGTACTCAATTTAACTATATTTTATATGTTTGTTACCTCATAACTTTCGACTGGGTGCACCGATTCTCAAAATTCTTTTTTGTTTGAAAGCTGGTGTTTCCCGTTTAAATTTCATCAAATTCGGTCTAGTAGTTTTTTGAGTTACACTCCAATAACTGAATAGAATGGAAGTTGGTATAAAATTGTTCAAATGGTACTTGTAGGTTTTGTATCAACATGGTGAATTATGTAGTGTTTTCATAATATTATTTATTAAGTCGCTATCTGTGAAAACCTGTAATTGGCTTTTCGTTTCGTTTCTTGTTGCTAAAGAAATTTGTGTGCGTGGTTTTCCAAATAAATAAAGTATTATAAAAACACAAATAAAAGACAAGATGTCCGTTGATGAATCATGCAGTCAGCACATGTACAATTCATTCGTAACTAAGTACATACTCGTAGTTTTATTTCAATTCTTGTAGCTTTCTAAATTAGATTTTCTGGATTCGTTGTGTAGGTAATCCTCCTTTGTAGTTACAGATGTAACGAGGGCTACGACTTCCGATCTATTAGGATGATCAGTGTTTACACAAATTCAAGCCATTTCTTAAATCTTCGTTTACGCCTGACGTTTAGAGCAAAACACTGACGTCACCCGTTTCCTTTGATTTACAAATCTTTGCAAATTCTATTTCTGCCTTATGTACCTACTAAGTGCGAGTTTCCGCTTCTCTGTTGTGGAGAATATCATTGGCAGTCACTGCTTGCACCATGATTAGTAGTTTTATAATTATTATATAATTTTGTAATGTATTAATGTTGTGTAAAATGTGTATAATTTGTATGTAAGGCTATGATGGAACTGTCATAAAAACGATGTTTAAAAGTCCCTAAAATAAAAAAATTATAAAAAAATATGAATATAGTTTTTAATCAATTACCGACAGGTGCTAATTTTCCATCTGATGTGCTTTGAAATTCAACGTAGCACTTGCCTTCATAACTTCGAGGCCCCCATTGGCTCAGGTAGTTTTCTTTCCTACGGTGCCCTTCAAGCCAAAACAGGCACTATGAATATGCCTTCCACAATGAAACATTTTTCGGAGTAAAAAGTAGCTTACGCGTTAAATCTGGCTGTCATCTCACCCATGTTCAAAATATATATGTTCTATAGTTGTGGTGAGAAAGTGTAACAAACAGTTTACAGTACATCCGCATTTTTATAGTATATAGGTATTAGTCTCACTTCTTTCAAAGAGCTGATCGACTCTTTTGTTATAAAACTATTTAGTTCTCGACATCCAATTGCTGCCAACAACTAGACCAATTATATATGCTCATATTTGAAATTCCTCTTTAAAGTCAGGTACCTAATGTTTATACCAAATTTTAGCTCAATCGGTCGGTAAATAGCTTCCGCAGCAAACTTTCCCTCTTTTTTAGAAAAGTACCCCCATTCAATTTTTTTTATTAAATAGTAATTTGTCAAGATTGGTTGAAAATGCGAGCGAAGGACCAACATACAACCTAACAAACATACGGACAGATGAAAGTCCGTTTGGCCAGTTAAAGCAGAGACGCTTCGCTCACTCGTTCAATTATTATTAACCTACAAAACTCACGTAGGGATCGAATACGTCTCGCTGTGTTTCGAGCATGTCAGATGCTCATCTTCAGGGCGAGTGCGCAGCGGCGTTTGCGAGCTCCCGGCGGGCACACCTTAGGTTAGGTTAAGTACCTATGGTTCGCTAGAGGACCGACACTACCCTTGTCCGAAACGTGATAGATCTCCAGCCAACAATCCCTCTACTCCAGAGCGTATGAGTGTCTCACGATTTGTAGGAAATGGGGTTTGATGTCGAGGATTGGTTGCACTCAGTATCCAGTACTCACCCTACAAACTGAGTGGGCGTCCTCTCGTCCAGGGTCCTGGCCCCGCGCTGCCAGTGGCGTGGCCGCATCGTGCTCTGCGGGTAGCGCGGGTCAGCGCTCACGCACGCCACCAGCGCCAGCGCCGGCAGGATCCGCCACAATGTCATCTTGGCACCATCACCCTGGGGACAACACGCCTGTATCACAACAGAACAAAAGTTCTACGGAAAGAGATAAGTTACTGATCCTTGAACGAGATTCAAGTCGTCTTCGAAAAATCCGTAGACACCATGGCTACCGAGGCACCCAAACAAGTTTATCTATCTACTTGTTTTAACACTGGGATATATTGTTATTACTGTATTGTGTACAAAAGCTGGCGTTTCCCCACTACCTTGCCTGATGTTAATTAACTGATGGCGCTCTTCACGAAAGATCACGTCTGCCTATTAGAAAGCACCGGTGCGTTTATGACTTGAAAACATCCAGAATATACTAAATAATGTCTACGGGAATTTCAGACGAAGATACGGGAGATTCAGGAAGTGATGTTCACTGTTTTATTCAGACACATTATGAAGAAGTAGAAATGGGTTCGCGGTGGAGTGTGGATCATGTAGCAATGTGACATCAACGTCATCCGTTCGTACGTAACGGGGATGAAAGGGAGGTATTACCGAAATGTATCCGTAAAAGACCGACTTACTAGTTGTACGACATGATTCCAAGGCTTTGAAATTATGGCTTACCTAGAGAAACAATTGAAATTAAACAACTTTAAATGGATTACTCGTACTTCATTACTGAGGATTTAATACCTCACACGTATGTATTGTATGTATTATACTTAGAAGTATTTTATTTTATAAACGTAAAACTAATGTGCGACCGTAAAAAAGATCCGGAGAATAAGATAAACAGATCGTAAGTGGAGCAAGAATTATCAAGAAGTGCAATGTTAATGGCTTGTTTATGATACAATAGTAACCGAAATGATGTGATTGGTGTTCTGCAGCAAATCTGATAAGTTATCTCCCGGCCGTTGTGCGGTGCTAGTGGGACACAAGGCTAGCGGCAACTTGTATCGGGACACTTACGTAGGCAATTACTTTATTGCGTGATCTTGTTGCTTCTTTCTGGAAGCGCTCGTGGAGCCAGTGTTCAGATACTGTATATAATACAGACTGATGACAATTAATAAAAGTATTCATCCGTATTTCATCTTTACAGGCGTGGAAGTTAAAATATTAAAACTTAACAATTAATGACTTTATTAGCAATGTCGATCCATAATTATTGCCATACTACACAATCACAATCGTTTAAAGCAAGACTTCTAACCGTAGGTCCGCACTCCGCAGTGCAGCAAGCACCCGAAGTGTTATTTCACACTTTATAGTGTAAAAGTCGGTTCCATTTTTTGGTAAAAAATCACGTTTATAGTGCTACTCTAGTCTTGCTACTTACGGGATCGATTGTCATTCGCCATCAATTACGATATTATGGAGATATGCGAAAAACTTTTCAGTTATTGCATTGTATCTCAAAAACCGCTTGATTGAATTTGATTAAATTTAAACTAGGACCACCTCGGGAGGAATACTCTACCAAATGAAAAAAATATATTTACTAGTATCGGGCTACTCTATAACAAGGTATGCGTGATTATACATAAAAAAATATACGCGTCGACTTGAGAACCTCCTCCTTTTTTTGGAAGTCGGTTGAAAAGATTCGAGATATAGCAATGTTATCTAACTTATTTCATTCATATATTTTTGAACATACGAGTATCTATGGTTCGCGGTGTATTCTCGCGACTTCCAAAAAAGGTTTGTTACCTCATAACTTTCGACTGGGACAACTAATTCTGAAAATATTATTTTTGTGGTCACATTAAAATTTCATCATATTCGGTAGTTTTTGAGATACACTCCAATAAGTGAATAGAATGGAAGTCGGTATTAAATTTTTCGAATTGTACTTGTTGATAATTAAAATAAGCACCGAGATCGATTGGTAGGCCGTATCGAAACGCGTTTGGTTTTAAGCCATTGAACCAAGGATTCAAAAAATAGTAAAGAATATCCAGTCTCTAAAATCACATTAAACTACCACTAAAAATTACGTTTACTGCCGCTGGTGATCCATAGTAAGACAGAAATTTACTAAAATAATCCCTCGGCACTAAGGTAACCACTGGTTTATATATAAATATAAACGTTATTTAATTAGCAAATTATTAAATAAAGCATTTATGACCGCAGCAATAGAATTTTATAGTACTACATTCATTAACCGTGTACGTTCATAAATTTGTGTTTGATGTCTTGATTAACCCTTCATATACCGTGATAATTAAAACAAAAGATGTATGAATGAAACGCACGTAAATTTACGTCAATGGTGCCCAAAGGGTTAAATAAATGAACTCGGATTTGAATCAAATAATAATGTTGGCCTGCCCGAACTGAGCATACAACACATACATTATTTCAAATACTAATGATGATTCTGTTGGCTCAGTGGGTAATGACCGTGCCTTCGAAGCGCGGAGTCCTAGGTTCGAAAGTTCGAACCCTGTTTAAAACGAATATTTGCGTGATGAGCGCAAATGTTAGTTTTCGGGTGTTGGATGTTGTTCTGTGTTATTGTATGTGTGTCTGTGCCTCCATCATCATACAGGGAACCCGAATGCGCGGGGTATGAGTGTGTAAACGTATTTTTTTTATTATAATTTTATTTATATTGTACGTAAACGCATTATTATATACAAGTGAAGCGCTCGTAGCGGAGCTTGAGTTGGCGATCTTAACCGATCAACAAGTTAAGCAACGCTTGCGGTGGTCAGGACTTGGATGGGAGTATGCTAGTGGCGTTATACAACTGAACGCCTCCGTGCTTCGGAGGACACGTTAAGCCGTCAGTCCCGGTTGTTTGTTTTAGGACAACAGTTACTATGTTGAAGGCCTGAAAACTTCGACACGGGTTGGCCACTAACCTATCCACTAAGCCGCAGTGGGCCCGCGTGGTGGATTATGGACCAACTCCTCTCTCTGAGAGGAAGGTTTGAGTCCCAGCAGTGGGAATATAATTGGCTCAATGGTATTAGCACATTAAGGTATGTATTGTACAATTTACCGTTCGCTATAGGTAGCACCTGGTTTTGCTATATATTTGTACGTTTACATACTCAATGTAAATAAATGTTTAAATCAAGCTTGAAAAGCGCAAATAACTTTTAGAAATAAATCATTGACGACGAGGACTTTTTGATAGAGACGACGTAAGAGTAAACGAGAGAGCTATAGCCACAGATAGAGGGATGCCGGGGCGAGGGGCGGGGGGTCAAGGAATCTGTGCCGAAATGATAACGAGGGCCGACGACCCGCATGCGCCTGCGCTGCCCGCGCTGCCCGCGCTGCATCACCAATCGAAGCTATCATCAGAGAGAAAAAATCTAGAGATTCTTGTTTTGATTTCATTATCAAAATGTAATACTGATGTACTTAGGCTTGTATTCCAGAAGTAAGCACGCTCAGTAGCAAGTCTGAACTTGAGTTCAGATCTAAGTATATTTTGTTTGACATTTGCTGTCGATACTCCGGTTAAGTCAAGATTTACAACTGAGAGTATTTCTGGGATACCGGCCATAGCCTTTATCATTTATTATGTGATTTATAAAGAAACAAGTACAATTTGAAAAATTTTATACAGACTTCCATTCTATTCAGTTATTGGAGTATATCTCCAAAACTACTGGACCGAGTTTGATGAAATTTAATTCGGACCACACGGGAAGCACCAGCTTTCAAACAAAAACAGAATTTTGAGAATCAGTTTACCCAGTCGAAAGTATCGAAATGTAGTATTTGCTCCTTTTTTTGGAAGTCGGTAGATAACAATACATAAAAGGATCTAGGAGACTACTGCAAAAAAGAACACTATATCGCTATGTATTTTGTTAAAAAATGGTTGTCTGTAAAGTCGGTTCACGGACGATAATTTTACGTGATAATGTCATAAGACAAGCCGAACGCTTAGGCCGATTTCCTATTACTGCACAAGAACGGTAAGTTGCATTTAAATGGAATGCCCTTGTGATGTGACGTAGGTACATAGATCATGTGAGCAGTTAGCTTCCTCAAAGGGGTCAGCATAAGCACCCGCGTTTCACCAGATATGGCCACTTAGTCTTATCACGGAAAATGAGGAGAACTATCTCAAGCAACTGATGGGTATGGAGCTCCTACTTCTGCACTCCCACAGAAGGTAGCGGAGTATCAAGTCAGAGCAGGTGCGATGGAGAGCGAAACGAGGAGGAGCGTTAGGTTGAGTGGTGACCACACAACGAACGCCAGAATTAGGATAACTTAAGGATATAACGCAGCACTTTTGCGATACAATTCTTCTTAAATAGGTAGGTATATGTCCTGCAAAGCAATGACTTGCCGATTTATGTTGTTTCGAAGTAAGCGACTTGTCGAAGTGTTGAACTTGTCGAAATCAAGAGGTAGGTACACCCCACAAAATTTACAAAACTTACTTTTTCCCTTATTATGCTTATAAATATCATGATGGGTAGGTAAGTAAATTTAGGCAATATCATGATGGGTAGGTAAGTAAATTTAGGCAATAGCATGCTTAACAATTATTATGCTAAAAGTAGTGACGCTTTAAAATTGTGCCAAAAAGTAATAAGAAATGAATTCTGTGCGTTACTATTATTAGAATAAGGTGAACGTTAAATTATGACATACATTTAATTCAAAAAAATATGGAACCGTTCTTTTAGTGTACAAACAACTGAGTAAGCAAAATCTGCCTTTACTCACTGGTTCTAGGCAACAAATGCACTCTTTTCAAGATAGCGAGGAGTAGCTACATATTTGCTGTGGTGTTTCAACTACAGTTACAAATAAACTTACGATTATAACATTTTGAGCCGATTTTGTAGAACTGAAAATGAATGCTTTTTCCCGATTCATCTGTTTATATATTATTTAAAGTTCCAACAAACAGGGCTAATTCTGATCTTGGTCATTTTTGTATGATGTAAGTATACTTTCATTGTATTCTTTATGTATGACGTCACAGGAACAAGAGACACCCAACATGAGTCAACAGCGCGCCACACCGCCGCCCACGGCGCCGCGTCCGTACGCCAATCTCCTACCAGCTTGGACTACATCTTCGTTAATCGGCCTTTGTCATGTGTTGAGATTCTTTTTCATATGCACTCACATTTCGGAGTCAAGGTTACTATTTATACGGAGAAAAAACCTCTACGAATCAAGCCAATACGAAGTTGGCGCACTATGTATTCTAAGAGATAATCTATAGGCACCAACCAGTTGGTCGAGCAGTAAAATTTGGGTAAGTGTAACGTAATCATATCGTTGAAGTATACAGTACAAACTATGCCTTTTATTCTATCAATAAGTTAAAATTACTTTTAAACTCTGACAAAATTTCAGATTACTTGGCGGTTAAAACAGCATGGGTCTGATCACTCCAGAATTTACCTACTCGAGAATTACGATGTCAAAGTGTAGCGTGTCTTACCCTACTGCCATTAGCATGGTCTCTTTTATAAGACAACACGCTGGAGCTAAAAATAAATGAACATTTGTTAAATACTCGTAAGTACATTAAGTAAGTGGCGATAATAAAAATATAAAAACACAAGCCCGCTGAGTTTCTTGCCGGATCTTCTCAGTCGTGGTCGCGTTCCGATCTGTGTGTAGATTTAAGGAAAAATAAATAAATATAAAATGTCAATTTTTAACTGCCCCCGTAGGCCTATACAGAATAAATGATATGATTTGATACGAGTTATCTGTGCCACAGTTGTACTAGATAAATGATAATTTGTTCTGTATACAACGATACGTTACCTTACAATTAAGCAAAGTTATTATTTAAATTTATTTTCGCGGTAAGTCTTCGGTACTTAACCCTAATAGATATTGAACTTTTAAGTAGGTATGATTTTACAGGGTCGTGTGGTCGCTCAGCGACAGAGCCTTTTAAATAAATGAAAAAAAGTTCACGCACTATGTGTATACCTAGTAGTGAATAAATTATAATGGTTCATTTGAAACTAAGCACGCCCCGCGGTTACACCCGCGTAGTGATGCACGATGATCAAAAGTATAATATGTATTAATCCAGCGCCCCATCTAATTCCATACCAAATTTTATCAAATTGTTCCAGGCGTTTGAGAGTAAAGAAGTAACAAACAGAAAAACACAAACTTTCGCATTCTACGCTAATAATATTACATAGAGATATAAAGCAAATTGAAGAGACCATTGCTATAATACCTACTGAGATAGTACAGGCTAATAATCTGTTTTATCTACAGCCAAATTGGGAAAGTTGTAAAACCAACTAGAAACTTAGTGTGAACAATTTGAACATGAGTTCATGAGGCCACATAAGGCTTCCCCTAATAGTGGGTAAGGTCACTGCCACCTGTTGACCTACATCTTAACTCTGTGATGCGTCCAATCAAATCAGAAGTCCTTCAATAATAATCCTTTGTGAACTCTGAATGGGACCTAACGAACTTTCCCTACACATTCGATCTTGAACATCCGTTAAATAAACAAATTTTGTAAACGGGACTTTAATATAAATAAATGGTTATATAGCAGCAATCTTCAAAGGAAGAAGCTAGTACCGATTGTTTACTTGTTGAACTGCAGTGTTGTAGGAGTCCCACATTGGTGACTCCGACATGACGCAAACGAAGTCTTGCAATCAATGTATTTTATACTGACTGATGTGAGCTATGAAACCTACAGCAGGAACTGTTCTATATTAAACATCCTTAAAAACCAAAACTGTTTATATAATATAAGTGACAATAAAAGTTGACAATATGAGAAAAAAATAAGTGTTTTATAAATTAATAGCAAATTAACTTAGTGGATAGGATTTACCTATAGCTTAGTGTACTGGCGAGCGATTTGGAACATTACAAATTAATAAATATGTATTAAAATACTGCCGCAAGAAAAAGAGACATTGAAACACGATACAGTTTTAACTGTAAAGTATGTACCTATAGGTGTGTATGAACAATGCTTCTTAATGCCATCGCTGGGCATCGCTACGCCGCCGATATCGAAATGGAATGTGGGTACAAAGGACTGAGAAAACATCGTTTTATTTTCTATTTTTAACTGACTTCAAAAAGAAATAGGAAAAGTTGGAGTTTTCTCAATTTCATCAAATTTGGTCCAGCAGATTTTGAGTACTCCAATAACTGAAAAGTGTTTCGCCTATTTTGATGATATCATCATTGACGGTGAATGACATGAATCCCGACTCTATCCAAGTCGCTAAAAAGGGTAAATATTTTTTTATCAAAAATCGTTACCAACTTTTGTCAAAGTCGGTATATCATGATAGTACAAGGTACAATCAAGTCGTAAGTACATATTATCACAATATTGTGTGCATGGTTTTTGGTAAAAGATTTTGTGCTTGCATTTAAATCAAATGTTTATTATTGTTTGATTCTTAGCATATAGTCATTTATATAACTACGGCCATACAAGCTCGACGGGACCAGGAGTGTATAAACATAAAGTAATATCTATTAGTGTGCAAGCATTGGGTTAGATTAGTAGGAGACTGAGTACCCAAACAGAACTGAACCGGGGTGAGGAGCAGAGCCGCGCAGAGTTTAAACTTGTCATTGACAGGCGGGACGCGTACGTCTGAGAACTATTCCTTGTATTTTCTACCAACATCCAAAAAAAGAAGGAGGTACTCAATTCGACTGTATTTTTTTATATTTATTACCTCATAACTTTCGACTGAGTGAACCGATTCTCAAAATTCTTCTTTTGTTTGAAAGCTGGTGTTCTCACTTAAATTTTATCAAATTCGGTCAAGTAGTTTTTGAGTTACACTACAAAAACTGTTTTTTACCAAAGTAATAGAATGGAAACGGTATTAAATTTTTCAAATTGCACTTGTATTTGGAATAATTTTGCGATAGGTTCCGAAAATTATCAATATAAGAATCTGAAATTAGGTTGTCAAGCAAATAAATGCTATTAATAATTTGGAATTATATACAACAGGAATTAAAAGCCTTTTAACCACGTCTAAAAGAAATAATTGGATCGCTAGCGCCTGCCTAACGTGCACTCACCGCAGTGGCGAGTGCCCCCAATTGAAGGGTTATTAACGCTGCGCCCGCGCCGCTAACATCTCACGATTCATCTCTGTGTAAACAAACAAACTATAACGATGGGAACTAATGAACCGAGGGACGTGTCTGTCTGAACTACAACGATGGGATAGTACGAGTAGATTCAATATTCCCCAACTCTTTCGAGTTTACCTTTGCAACCAGAACCAGCAACATAATGAACTATGTAGATATACTTAGTATTTTATTTTTCATACTAAGTTCATGAACATTGAAATCATAAACTGGTTCAAAACATTTACTTGGATTCGGAGGTGATTGTATGGTCTGTTCCTGATTATTTTAATCTATATTTATATATATATATAAATGAACCCTTATTACTTCTGGTCACTGTGTGTGTAATATTGTCAGGTTTTTATGAAAGAAAAACCAAGAAAAAAAACCATTTATTGCCTTATGAGTACACAATTATATAAAAAAACACAATTATAATATCTTTCCAGCAGGCAAAAGGGTTATGCTCAGCATAAGCAGCGCTTGCGCCCATCAGACGAGCGCTGAGCTGTTTTTCAGCATATCCCTACATCGGGCAGATGTTTGCAGTGAAACAAATTAAAGCAATTAAAGCGGATCACAAAAGAATAAAATATGATATGAACAGCTTGCTATACAGTCAGATATAAAATGATTACTATGTCTAGAGTTACAATACATTGAAAGTGACAACAAAACATTTAATAAAATATGTAACTCTTATTAACAAACTCTAGGTACATACACAGAATTAAAATATTGAGAAAAGGTGGGAGGTTATACTAATACGCGAGCGAAGTCGCGGGCAGCCGCTAGTAATGCGTTAATATAGAAAAACATTGTGTTTTTACTATTATAATGAACAAGAATTGTTAGCAAGAGCACCTTTTACGATAATGCATTTACCAATTTGTCGAGCATAACTCACCTATATACTCATAAACAGTATTCCAATAAAACAACTACGAGTATAGTCCTTAGGGTTATCAAACTATCAATTAACAAAATTAATTACGTCCATTCCTGCATCGAAAGCGAGATATTAATTATAGACTTTTTTCTATTAACAGTAACGGTATGACGATTAATAGCAGCACATACATTTAACATTTTAGTAATCAATTTATTGATAACATATATTTTGAGTGAAGTAAAGTATGTTCTAAAAAGTCTGAAACGGTTGACAAGGTTACATTTTGTAATGACAATGCGCATAACTGCCTTATGGTAAGCACCACATAATCCCATGCATCCCATAGCAATGTTATCTAGGGATTTGTGCTGAAATTTAGCGTGGCACTGTACTGTGCTCGTCTCGCCCAAGTCATTTGTATTTAAGATACTTGTTTGTTAACATACTCGTTTAAAATACCGCAGAGCCTGAAGACAAAAATCTTCAATCAGTGTGTTGCCGGTGATGACTCAATAAACTCAGACGTAGCCTTTTGAATAAGCTTAAAGTCACACGCCGTGGAAGGTATGCTTTGAATTTATTTGCGCGATAATATCCGATACGAGGAAATAAGCCGAATAACCAAAGTCACCGACATTAGCAAGTTAAAGTAGCGAACGGCAGGCTACATCGCTCTACAAACTGATAACGGATGGGGGAAAAGGTTCTCAAATGGCTACCACGAACAAGTGGGGTAAGTAGACCCTCACAAGACGGACCTTTGGCATTATGAGACTGGGGATCCGATAGACGCGATCGGCAAACATCCGTTTGTTGTAACGTTTAAGGAAGAAGCAAAATGTTCAGAACTAGACGTCTTCCAGCTGATCATGATGATTATGCGTCCAGTAATATCACTTGCTATAGTGGTCTTCAAAGCTTGACGAAGTAATTGCTTGGAGGCAAAATATGTGGCTTGTCTGTTGTACAAACCAAGTCTGAAGCCACGAGACATACCTGGTGAGTTGAGTTTTCTCATCTTTTACGATATGCGTCCCGACAGCACTAGAGGGTTATTTTTTATCTCCTTCTTTCTTTTTTACTTATTATAAAAGTTGTGATAGATACGTTCCTAGAAAACATAATGGACAGTGCTAATAATCCAATCCAAAAAGAGTTCAAAGCAGGACACATAATGCAGAAGTTGATATCTATAATTCTATAATTATATCTAGGTATCTATAATTACGTGTTATATGTATGGGTTTATATGAATATTATATATATTCATATAAACCCATACATATAACATTTTATCTGTAAATTCATACGTAATTTAACTGCTGTCAAAACGAAGAGTAGATTTAAGTACTTACTTATTACGTACTGCTCCACAGTTAAGCAACATAAGAAATGCTATTAAAATGAAATCAATGACATCTCCAAAAGCCCTGATCACATCTATGTGTTCCCAAAGATTCCCATCGGAAACACCACAATCACGTCGTTAAAGCCGACGACCCACGGTGCATGAATGCAGACAGCTAGGCGCCAAAACACATTGACAGCTTTGATTGATCTATAGATAAATCCCATGAGCGACCGATACAAACTAGTTTGAAACGGTTACGGTTGGCGTAACAGTTAGTTACATTCTTTCGGTAGTATTTAACTAAAGATAAGGCTGATAAACTCCACATCGGTGATAACATTCTTGTCATTGTTTAGCAAACTTTTAGCTCCGAAGATAATGTTATAAAAATAAATTATCTACAATATTTTACATAAAGTATAAATTTATAAGTTATTTTTACAAAAACATTCAAAGATATCACTTACATTCAATGTTTTCATTCCAGAAACCTCTCCAAACACAAATGCAACCACACCCACAACACGAAGAGAAACCACAAGCAGGAACACTATGACACTTTATAATTTTAAGCGCAACTCCACCACCACTCAGTTGATAATGTAGCGGGGTACTGATGACCCTCGATCAACGGAGCCTATGAGGACATCTTCATAATAGAGTAATCAAACAAGAAAAAAACAAACAGGATATACTCGATAAGAGACGAAGCGAACTAGATTGCAAAATAAAATTAACAAAAAGGTGTCATATATAAATCATCAATCATCGTGATTGATAGCGGGCGACGGCAAACACACTATGCAGGACTAACGACCCCGATTCATTACTGGGTTAGGTAAAGGGAGAAGCTCGCGATACTGATCTCAGATACTGATAATAGGCTCATTTGCTTGCCAACATTTAACGGTTCACTAATTAACCTTTGAATGGATTTCACTGTCAGTATAAATTTCGATCGATGCATACTCGTATACTGTGCATCTCAGATTATAAAACAAAAGGTGTTGCTTCGGACAAGTCGCGTATAGCACTAGCGCGGGTTTGTATTTGCTTTTGAATTTGTATTCGCTTTGGTGGCGACACTCGCGTATTCAGTACGGTCCATCTGCCTTTTGTTTTATAATCTGAGCTGTGCATAGTGATTATTATTATGGAGTTCTACAAGGTACTCATTTTGAACCCTAAAGTTTATGTATCTTCTTAAAAAATTGAAGCTCTATAATAAATTCAATTTCAACTGTAATCAAAACTATGAAACGTTCAAATCTTACACAATAAAGTTATAACTCATTTAGGTTTAAAGATTGCGAATATTTATCTATCTGCCAGTACCTAACATTAAAGACTTATGTAATAATAGTTGAGTGATCTTGCCTATTTAAACAAACTGATAAGCACTCAAAACTACTACTGGGAACGTACGAAAACTCGCGTCTTCCACGGGTCAAAAACATGGATAAACTTGGTAAATTCGTGTTATCAATACATGCTCGCGAATTGCGTACCTAGATACGTGTTCACCAAACTGACCCAATATTTTAATCAGTAATTTTGATACTTTTATTTAGGTCAAGGTCATTCCAATGAATTAAATCATTCTTGGAAATGGAAATATGCATATCGTGATTGTTTTAAGTGTATTACAGTTCAGCAAACGATACATACAAAATTGACTTCCTGCAAGCAAAATACTGTCTAGCTAGTTAGTAGGTAGGTAACCTGGCTAGTGCTAGACAACAATATTATTGTAACTTTTTCGTATTAAATGCAGGTCGAATTAAATACGCCTTGCTGTAAAGGTGGTCAAAATACAAAATGTTTAACAGTAATATAATTAATGGAAATTTGGAATTCTAGTTTAAGAGGCCTAGGCGCACTAGGCCACTGAGTCATCTTAGGAAGCTAGTTAATATATACTTAGGTAAAAATCTCGCATTTTGTGCTCCATAAGTTCTTGCTTCAACACCGCCCACCGATTCATCACCATAATCAATCAGATCACCACTGCGGTACATAAGCCTCTCCGTTTCTTCCTCTTCCAACAGAGCAGGAACAACTCAAAATGTCGGTTTTATCACTTGTGGAATCATTAGCACATTGCGATTATACAACTATGTATTGTATATCCTAAACAGAGTTCCGTACGCCAATCAGGTTAGAGCACTAATTGCGGAACGGTGCTCAACACGGATTTAATTTATATGGATTCGTCTGAATTGAGTTCACAGCTATTGATTTTAAGACTACGTATGACAGGAACGAAACTCTCGTGCCGGTGTATTTGTTTACACTGTACAAAAATAACGCGGCAAATGTAGTTACATTGAGAAATTATCTGTGGTCTTGTAAACACGATGCCCGAGATTAGGTGAGATTGTTCTGGAAATTTTAAATACCTTCAATTAGTTTGTTTTCCAAATCATCATAGCCATTTGGTATGTGTGTTTGATTAGAATATACTTTATTCAAGCCCTATCTTAATTTAGTATCTTAATATAGTTTTATTTTCTCAGTCGTGTTCGCGTTACGATCCGGTTGTAGATTTAAGAAAAAATAAATGTAAAATGACTTTTTGTAAGTGCCCCCGTGGGCCTATACAGAATAAACGTTTTGAGTTTGAGTTTGTATTCAATATTCGTATGAAATTTAATGAATTAAAGACAAATCTATTATCGTAACTGGAGGAGATGCCTTTTCCGTATTATATATCAAATTTAAAATTTTATTGATATGGATTACGTTTTATGATGTTTTAGTCAAAGATTCTTTAATTCCTGTATCATTGATATTCTAGCGAACACGACGAGCCTTTACAAAAATACAAGTCGCCTTGCTTTATGAATATTCTAAACTCTAGTTTCATCCCGAAACAGTTACAGCCTATTACCTACGATATCATTTCATAATTCTCAGTCCATCCCAAAGACAAGGGGCGCATTCATCGACAAGGAAGCAGCGGTGTGCGTTACAGCCGATCAAAGGAGCACTCAGACTGTGCACTCATGTGATAGAGCTCAAGTGTTTGCTTGTGCTCTAGATCAGGAAGGAGCTAAAACATTAGCGGAGCACTAGAACGCTGAATCAAATTAGAAAAGGGGCGATAGAGATTGCTACATTAACACTGAAAGGATAGAGTTTGGCAAATTAAACTTGAATCTTGAATTGGGCAGACAAATTTAATATGTCATGGTTGCATTAGACTATCCCTGTTACAATTTAACTACATTATATGTTGTCAATACATTTTGATTTAATGTTTCGACACATTTCAAATCAAATATCGAATAGAAACAATTTAGGTGAGATAATAACTAATAATAGATGTTCCAATACAAATCAATGGTGAATATGACATGACGGAGGGCTATAAAGGAACTAAAGAAAAAATATAGATATAGATATATAAATATAGGAAAAAAGAAGAATAGGTACCCAATACATTCATTACATTGCTGCCGTATAAAGAGTACAAAGATAATTAGTAGACCGTTAATAGAATACTGCATACTCATGGACTTTAGGAAAAATGCGTAAATTCAGAAGTGTGTGTCAAATAAAAAAATCCATCTTGAAATAACAGTTCGACAACCCCTTAAGGATTTCAAAGCTAAACGTAAAATAAACTAATAACTATAGATTTACGTATAGACACGAATAATACGAGAAGAATAAAAGTTATAGTGGAGAAAATTAACTACAAGCATTAGATGTGAGGCCTTTCATAATTCATAATGTTATCATTTGGCATAAATGTTAGGCGTTATATTGTAGAAATCACGACTCACCAAACACCAACCTCACGTGTTATCTAACACAATCAAATATTTGTCGTCAAATAACGTAATTGTTCTCATGACAACCGACGCCAACACACACATAACACCTTGTTAAGAAAATCCTCTCAGTCATTTCGGTGCATTACTCCTATCCAAGGTCTGCGATCTTAAATTGGGAAAAGCATCTGTATTGACGACTTCCGTCAAGAAAGCATTGGAAAATATTGCGAGTAAGTTAATTTCTTTTTCATTGTCCTGTTATAATGCAGTTTCGCTTAGTTATGTCTCGGACTATTGCCTAGTTTGTTTACGATCTGGGCTCTCCCACCTCTTAAAGTAGTCATGTTTCAACCTTACCATTAAATTTAGTACCACCACGTCAATATAGCAAGTTTAAAATAATAATGGATCACGATAGACGTTTTGATGACGTAGTATCAAATATTTCACTCAATTCGTGTGCTTTGACGGGACTTTTGACACTATATTTCATTGTTCCAATGTAAAATTTTGAAGATCCGTACCTACTCCTATCTCTCAAAATAATTATATTGCAACCTTACCATTAAATTTGGTTGACCGTTTTGTGTCGGTGGGATTATGATAGTAAGTATGATTATTCTAAGCTTATTACAAAACGTTCCTGATTTATGATAGTTTCGTTAAAAGTGGGAGTAGGCCCCCTGTGCAAATTAAATTTAATCATATACCGGCTATGAGAACACCTATAAAGAAACAAATGTAGCATGACCTACACACCACACATACGTGTGCAGTATCTGTGTCATAGTAACAGACGCAGACGGAGAAACATCTGTGCAGACAAAACTGAGCGCATTGTTTTCGAAAAAATATTTAGGTTGAAGTTATCGTACACCACGACGCGAATGGAGCTAGTGTAACAGCTACGTTAAACTTCTCCCGTGAGCCTGTAATCACAAACTCCTAAAACTTTATAGTTGCTGACAAATTGTGTTCCAAGTGACACTTAACGACAGGCTGTTATTCATAACGCTGGCAATAAAACTCAGTAACAATGGCGAATTAGTTTGCAATGCAACGAGGTGCATAGGGCCAATGTCGACCAGAACATTATTCTTGTTGCGGCATACAAAGACAGCAATGCTAATTTCTATCCCTGAAACAGTGACATGTTTCGAAATTGATACAGAAACGTTTACCTGTAACTACTTACGTGTAATAATTGTATTGGCATAGCAACCTAATTGCGGTGATGAAATCCTAATTCGGAGTATGTATAGACACAGTTGTCCAATGTTTAATTAATACTGTAGGACCTTAACACCAATTCTCTGTCCATAATGAATTACAATATTAATAACAAAGTGCTTAGCTGCAAAGTGTTTACACAGAACGAAGAAAATAATTTTCTAGAAGTCAGTTTTAGTGTAGTTCAGTTCTTAGAAAGTTCTCTTCAGTTTATTCTTCAAGAAAGGTGACAACACTTTACTTAAAAATTACAGACTCATCTCGCTTTTGAACCATGTTTATAAGCTGTTTTCGAAGGTCATAACGAACCGCCTTAGTCGCAGGTTTGATGAATTCCAGCCTCCGGAACAAGCCGGTTTCCGAAAAGGCTATAGTACCATAGACCACCTCCACACGCTACGGCAAGTTATACAGAAGACCGAAGAGTATAACTTGCCTCTTTGTTTAGCGTTTGTGGACTATGAGAAAGCCTTTGATTCGATCGAGTCGTGGGCAGTGCTTGAGTCTCTCCAGCGGTGCCGTATTGACTATCGGTATATTGAAGTGCTGAAGTGTTTGTACAAAAACGCCTACATGTTAGTCCGAGTACAGGAGCAGAGTTCGAAGGCAATTCCATTGCAAAGAGGCGTGAGACAGGGAGACGTTATATCTCCGAAACTGTTCACCGCTGCATTGGAAGACGCCTTCAAGCTTCTGGAATGACAAGGACTTGGCATCAATATTAACGGCGAATACATCACTCACCTTCGATTTGCCGACGATATTGTAGTCATGGCAGAACCCATGGAAGACCTCAGCACAATGCTCGAAGGCCTCCATCAGGTTTCCCAACGGGTAGGTCTTGAGATGAACATGGATAAGACGAAAAGTATGTCTAATGCCCATGTTGTACCTACTCCAACACCAGTTGGGAACTCAGTTCTCGAAGTTGTTGACGAGTACATCTACCTGGGACAGACAGTCAAACTAGGCAGGTCTAACTTCGAGAAAGAGGTCAATCGTCGAATCCAACTTATCTAATACCTCAGTGCCTCAAGACAAGAGTCTTCGACCAATGCGTGTTACCAGTGATGACTTATGGCACTGAAACGTGGTCTCTTACTATGGGCCTCATAGATAAGCTCAAAGTCGCACAACGAGCTATGGAGAGGGCTATGCTCGGGGTTTCTCTACGTGATCGAATCAGAAATGAGGAGATCCGTAGAAGAACGAAAGTCACCGACATAGCCCAGAAGATTAGCCAGTTGAAGTGGCAGTGGGCAGGGCACATAGCACGCAGAACAGATGGCCGATGTGGCTGAAAGGTTCTAGAGTGGAGACCACGGACCGGCAAGCGCAGCGTAGGTCGTCCACCGACACGGTCGACCTGATGAAGGTCGTAGGACGACGTTGGATGCAGGCCGCTTCCAACCGGTCCTTTTGGAAAATCATGGGGGAGGCATGTGTTCAGCAGTGGACGTCCTACGGCTGAGATGATGATGATGATGAGTTCTTAGATTATGGCTTCTGCGACTATTGCCACAATCCTGCTAGTGTCCGTTGTGCTAGTTTCATAAACTATCAGGAAAATTAGCAATTGTTTATAATATGACCGGTGGTAGGTGCATAAGGGAGAGACGCGCTTAAACATAACATCATGATTTACCTAAAACAAAGAAGGACAACGTTTTCTAGAAGTCAATGGAACCTTATGGACTAACGTTCGACCAAAAGGCTGTAAACGGTGTTCTTATAGCACTAAATTAATCATAGTTTGCCGGGACATGACCTGGCGGCGCGGGCGCATCGACTGAAGCAAGCCAGGATCGTTAGTCATAATAAATTGATCTCTGAATGCATAAACCTGTCCACCGTCCAGGCACACCTCTCAACATTTAACACGACAACAAATGGTTTTATTACCTACTGTTAATATTACTGTGTTACTGGCAATTGACATAAACATATGCCAATTGCCTGGAAGAAGCGCAAGAACTGTCTCAGCAATCCTACCAATATCATTAAAGGACGATAATTTAGTTTCGTTTTTCCTTAAAGTTACTAACACTCTACAATTAGGTACTAATAAACCTAAGGATGAAAACAACATTATGCTCGTATGTTAAGAGTAAAATAAAAGATTCTCGATGTGTTCCGTTCAGAGAGGAGCTCATCTAGACGTACATTATTATTCAGAGCAAATAATAGGAATGTAAAAAGTGCAAATCGTGCGAATTGAGAACTTCTTGCGGCGGGGTTCTACGGAGCAATGCGAAATATATTCGAGTATATCATAGGTACATGATAATGATTGGTCCTTCAAAAAGTGCACATTTTTAAAGTTATTTGATATATTCATAATAGTACCTATTTAGCAAAGAACCTAATAAAGACTAAAGTTTATTAAGAGTTTCTAATACTTTACCTACCTCTTCGGTCGACCTAATATCCTAACCTATAAAATATGCAGCGCCAATATATAATTTATAATCTCATTTTAGATATGAAACATTTCAGCACGCAGATTGAGCGCCATGGATACTAGACAATAGCAAGTCTTTATCAACGGATTATAAAAAAAGTATTCTCAGTTTTTTAACCCTAATCCTGCCTAGGACTGTGGCGATTTCACTCACCTGGTAATTTAGTATTGTATCTTTTTTTTTATAATGATACATCAAAGTGACTCCCTCTCGGCTGGTGGAAAGCGAAGACGAAATGATGACCTATGATGACCTGAGAGATGCTTTTTTACGCCCCGCTTGAAAGACCCAGGGTCACAGCTGCAAAGAAATACGTACGCCGGCAGAGCATTCCACAATTTACTTACACGAGAGAGGTAGGAACTGCCAAACTTTTTGGTTCGTGGAAAGAAATTTTGAACAGTGTATGGGTGCAATGCTACGCCTGAACGAGTAGTTCGGGATCGGAATGGTGAGGAAGGAATAACATTATAGAGCTCTTCAGAACATTCGCCATGAAACAAACGGAAAAAAGCTTTGAAAAGCTATAGGTCTACGCATTCGTAAGGGTTCTACGTGTTGAGTGACATCAGTGTCTCCAATAATACGAACAGCGCGACGTTGCAGTCTGTCGAGAGCATCCATCAGGTACTTGGCGGATCCGTCCCAGAGGTGACAAAAATATTCAATACAAGGGCGCGCCTGAGTTTTATATAGAACCTAATACAAATACTCAGAATAATCAGAATAATCAGAATAATCAGAATAATCAGAATAATCAGAATAATCAATTTATTGGTAAGAAATATTACAAGTCAATATAATAATAATCACATATAACTTAGTATAACACTAGAGTATAAGATATGTCAATTGTGAATATATATGTAAATTACATTAAATACAATGTATTTATATATCTTACTATTATTATTAAAAGAGTTAATAATAATGTCAATTTAGATTATATAAATTATATTAAATACAAAATAAATTATTTAAATGTCATTTTATTTTTCGTACATATTCGTCAACACTGTAGAACGCCTTCTCAACGAGCCACGATTTAAGTCTATGCTTAAATGAAGAAAGGCTACCTAACGGTACCTAATACAAATATAATTGTAATAACCGAGAATAGAAAGGACCCTGGGTTTCTTACCGCTTCTTTCCGGTAGAAACTCTATATATTTTTTAATATGCCGGTTACATCTTTTGACATAAATTAATTAACATGTGATTAACTTCCATATAAGACCGTTCTACCAGTAGTTTAAATCATATTGAGCGCTTATGAAGATAAACACTAGCTTGAAAAACTTCTGATTGGATTGAAATAAATATTGTACGTTAAAAGGATCGTATGAGTGCAAAATGTTATAAAAATAGGTTCGATATGAGGAAATTCGAAATCTAGACAGTGGTTTCAATCTTATTAGAAATGCATCTCGCGACAATCTTACGATTAAATATTGGGTTTACGTTTGGCGATGAATTACTATTGGTAAGAAGTTTCAGGGGGTATATTCTATTCGTATTTAAATTGATACCATTTAGCACACGTAATATATTTATTCAGTTACCTTTATTATTTCTTTGTAAACGAGTTGGTACAACCTTGGTACAACTTACATGTCTCAGTGTTACGGATGCAGTGCAGTTCATCACTTGTGAGCAAATGCAGATGTTGAAGGCAGAGGTTACCACCAGGGTTAGAACCAGGTGGGCCTCGTGCCTATACCGTCTCCCACTAAACCAACAGACAAAAAAACACACACTTTTTGTTGACCTACTACAAAATACAATTGAGGATTTATCGGGCGACGTTAAAATACATTTGCACTTTTGTTGAACTTCGACCAAAACTGTATAATTGTAAATTTGTTGAGCTTAGACTAAAATATTACAATTCTAAATTTGTTGATCTTAGACCAATATGTAGAATTATATATTTGTTGAGATTGGACCAAAATGTATATTTAATTGTAAATTTGTTGAGCTTGGACTAAAATGTATATTTAATTGTAAATTTGTTGAGCTTAGACTAAAATGTACTATAATAATGTTTTTGAGCTTAGGCAAATATGTACAATTTAAAATTTGTTGAACTAGACCAAAACGTACAGTTGTAAATTTGTTGAGCTATGATCAAAATGTATAATATTATATATTTGCTGAGCTAAGACTAAAATGTACAATAATTGTAAATTGGTTGAGCTACGATGAACTGTAAAGAGAATTAACATTCCACGTATTCCCAGCTCGTGCAGATGTAGTATCACATCCCAACGATACACATATCACAATAAAGGCGACGGGAGGATTCCCACACAAGTGAATACTGCGACGGACGTGATACGCCGTGATTGCGCAAATCGGTAGCCTTCGCGCGGACTCCCGTGATAAGGGACTCACCACTGGCTAACCCTGGCCCTATTTCATTCATTATATTTAAACTAATTTGCACAAAACCATTTGGTTCTACTAACATTAAATTATTACAAGTATCTCTCGCTTCAATCTCTATGTTACACTCCCGCGCATCTTTTAAATTTGTTTAATTCAGTAATCCAATTAAATTTAAGCGAATTTAATTTTTTTAGATATATTATTAAAGTACTTAGCGAACTTGTTTAAAATGTTATATTTTATCTTTCAATTTCGTAGACGGATATTGTCCTTACTATCTGGTTTGCGTTCAATTTTAAAACAAAGACATGATATTTTTTGTATCACTAGCTAACTTGTGAATTGCGAGATAAAAAACTCATAATTTTTAAAAGCTATAGCTTTAAAAACACTATACGTATTCTAAAACGACATATGTAAGTGGCCCTTAGAACTTGTCTATTAGACTATTGGACAAAGTTGGTTTGCAGAGTCATTGTTAATGACCATTAGGATAAATGTTGACTGTAGAAGCTCTACGTTAATTAAGACATACATTGTGGTGTCTGTTTATAACAACATTTAAATGGACGTTGGACAACTTGCGGAAACTTTGTAACTTCACAGATATCTACTAAAATATTTTTAGAGCGCCCTACAGTAGTACCAATTAAACAATTTTTTTTTTTTTTTTTTTTTTTTATGTACAATAGGTTAGCGCTTGACCACAACTCGCCTGATGTTAAGCGTAGTTGTGATCTACGATGGAGCGCGCTTACCTAGAAGATACCGATTCACTCTCGACTTAAAGACTCGTAGATTATATTTATCAGGAAACAGAGACATCGGCAGTAAGTTCCACAGTTTGGCAGTTCGCACAATGTAAGAGAAATTAGCAAAATTAAATAATTTAGCAAGTTCTGATAAAAGTTTTCTTTGTTGCTGTAATCTTTATTAATTTCTAATAATATTTAATTTTTAGTGACAAATGTTTTAGAGATTTTACCGATATAATGATAAAAGTTATATAAAATTGTAAAAATTATACGATACCGATAGACTAGTCATATCCAGCCAGATCCTGGTATCCTGTCAGTGAGAAAACACAATTACCATGCCACTGGAGTTGCAGCACTTGCAGCGGCCGCTGATTGCGTGATGCGTGACTGCGGGATACGTGACTGCGGGATGCGTGACACGCTCGGGACAGGGGAGCGCTTCCGACGATGGCGCTCTCCCAACTGGCTGGCCAGAGGCGAGCTTTGCCGTATGCTAGCACGCGCCTAGTATACTGTACTGACTGGGCCAGTACCACATCTCGCGCTGACACTTGAGAGATAATGTTTCGTATGCCTCTGAGTCAAGATGATAAATTGATTGGTATTTATCTTCCTAATTCACAATTTTTAACACAATCTTAAAACTTTCCAAAATATCTCTATTTTTTATGATGAAGCGCGGTAGAAGTGTCTAAACATCAATTTTTTTACGCGCCTTCATTTATAGTCCAGCCGAACAAACGAGTTAGAAAATAATGTGACCCGGGAAAGCCGAATGAGGGATATTACGTAGGGAGGCCTAGAAAATCTTAACTTATTATATACTTAGTTTAATAGACTCATCATTGATTTCGTAATAAATGATGATAAGGCTATTGCTATCGCTTTAGTGAGTTTTGCGACATCCGCGTGGGAGGTTCTGTTAGATATTTTTATTGGGAAACGTACGACATAACGTAAAAAGAACAATTCTTGTTCGCTAACCATCGTCATAACCATGTCATCAGACTCTCTCTTCTCTAGCATGCTACTGAGCATACCTATCTACTGAATAAAATGTTATAACAGGAAACAAAAACCAAAAATGTTACTGCCTCCAACCTCCATACTCTATAAGTAGGTCCACAAAAGAGTCACGGTAAAAGATAGATAATATTACCGCGACAGACTCCACACTAGTTAGATGTGGTCCGCGCTAAGCTCTCAACTCTTTAAGCCTTGGAATTAATTTACGTAAAATGCACCATTCAGCGATACAATTCACCCACAGTATACACAGTGGACAAACGAGTCTGATCATTAATGCCCGGCCAGCACAGCCCCACACAGCCGTCTGCAGCTCAGTCACTGCCGGCCGCGCGCCCTCTCCGCCACTTAGAGCCATCGTGCTTCCGTTACAATTAGTCTTGATACGTTTGTTCGCCGCCTCCGCCTTCGCGATGGAGCTTGTTGGATACACTTGCCCTACGTTACATTCATTATATATCACGATTAGTAGGGCGATAAAAAATATTTCAGACCACAGTCCACCTACTTACCTATAGAACACTTATAGCATAACCTTCTGTATGCGGACATATTTATATATATTATATATTATTATTATATATTTATATATATTATATATTATAGCTATGATAGTAAAACCAAATCACACAATATAATATTAATAAAAAAAAATGTCAAAATGGTGTAAATATACGGATACATTTATAGCTATGATAGTAAAACCAAATCACACAATATAATATTAATAAAAAAAAATGACAAAATGGTGTAAATATACGGATACATTTATAGCCATGATAGTAAAACCAAATCACACAATATAATATTAATAAAAAAAATGTCAAAATGGTGTAAATATACGGATACATTTATAGCTATGATAGTAAAACCAAATCACACAATATAATATTAATGAAAAAAATGTCAAAATGGTGTAAATATACGGATACATTTATAGCTATGATAGTAAAACCAAATCACACAATATAATATTAATAAAAAAAATTGTCAAAATGGTTTAAATATACGGATATATTTATAGCTATGATAGTAAAACCAAATCACACAATATAATATTAATAAAAAAAATGTCAAAATGGTTTAAATATACGGATACATTTATAGCTATGATAGTAAAACCAAATCACACAATATAATATTAATAAAAAAAATTGTTAAAATGGTGTAAATATACGGATACATTTATAGCTATGATAGTAAAACCAAATCACACAATATAATATTAATTTAAAAAAATGTCAAAATGGTGTAAATATACGGATACATTTATAGCTATGATAGTAAAACCAAATCACACAATATAATATTAATAAAAAAAATTGTCAAAATGGTTTAATTATACGGATATATTTATAGTTATGATAGTAAAACCAAATCACACAATATATTATTAATAAAAAAAATTGTCAAAATGGTTTAAATATACGGATACATTTATAGCTATGATAGTAAAACCAAATCATACAATATAATATTAATAAAAAAAATTGTCAAAATGGTTTAAATATACGGATACATTTATAGCTATGATAGTAAAACCAAATCACACAATATAATATTAATTTAAAAAAATGTCAAAATGGTGTAAATATACGGATACATTTATAGCTATGATAGTAAAACCAAATCACACAATATAATATTAATATAAAAAAATGTCAAAATGGTGTAAATATACGGATACATTTATAGCTATGATAGTAAAACCAAATCACACAATATAATGTTAATAAAAAAAATTGTCAAAATGGTTTAAATATACGGATACATTTATAGCTATGATAGTAAAACCAAATCACACAATATAATATTAATAAAAAAAATGTCAAAATGGTGTAAATATACGGATACATTTATTAGATATGATAGTAAAACCAAATCACACAATATAATATTAATAAAAAAAAATGACAAAATGGTGTAAATATACGGATACATTTATAGCTATGATAGTAAAACCAAATCACACAATATAATACCTATTAATAAAAAAATACAAATAATTAAAATTATTTGTCAAAATGGTGTAAGGTGTTATCTAGTTAACTGTTTACTTATAGCTCGTTAGTGCGGAATGCAACAACATTTTAAATAATTCACATAGTTACAACATATTACACGTACAAGATGCATATTTATATTTTTTTATTGTAAATTTTAAACGTAAACAAATGTTTTGTTAAATAGTTTGTAATTCTTTAAACTAGGTTATATATTGTAATTGTGCTTATTTTTGGAAAAACACTGCCTACTGCAACACAGTGTATACTAAAGTAGTAGACAGGGCCTAAAACATTTACTTTGTGACTTATTTTTAGATGAAATAAAACATTTTATCATTAATTTATTTGGCAACTAACCTTATGTCTTAAAATTTAAATAAGTAACATATTCTTATATTCGGTATACCTAGTTAACATTATTTTAAAATTAATACACTTTGATCTCTACTGTACGCGTCCCTATGTCATGGGGATCGAAACAAAACTGATTATAAAACGTCACAAATTCGTAACCTACTATTTAGCTATAAAGGATCTGATGGGCCTAAACACCGACATTCAGTGTCTCATGAAACACGAATACATATCCTCAGCCACGACGCGACGGCCAGATGACTACAGGAGCTAGAGGTTCTCTGGGTAACCAAAAGCAATCCTACCTGTGAGAACTACTCATACTCACAAAGCTCTAGCAGAAGAACTCTGCAGTCGTTCGTAAGTGTTCCATTACATTAAACAAACTGTATTGTCAATACTTCGATACTAATTATATTGGCGATTAATAAGAAAATAAGTTTACGCAACACCCGCATTAAACCTTTGAGTACCATTGACGTAAATTTACGTGCGTTTCATTTATAAATCTTTTGTTTTAATTATAACGGTATATGAAGGGTTAAGTGTCAATGCATGGTCACTCACAATAAAACATGACAACAAGCTACCGGACCATCCATGGGTACCGGAATCTTAATAATGGGCCACCTCTGCAGCACAGACCTAGGGCTCTGACGTCACATAATATTTCTCGAATTATCACCTCTGCTGAGCTAAAAATAATAGCAAACATAATTATAGACAATGTTATCTTCTATATATATATATAAGCGACAGGTCACTCACTCACTCACTCAATCATCACGATATCTCAGAAACTACAAGTGCTAGGAGTTTCGTAGACGTAGGTGCTCACTAAGACGGGATTTTATGATATTCAACCCCTAAGGGGGTCAATAGGGGTGAAAACGTTTGTATGAAACTCCTTCGTTTTTTGAACTTATAGTTGTGAAAATTTGTATTTGGAGAAGTCATTCAAAACAAAAAATGTTGGCCTAATTTTTTTTTTATATTGCTGGTTTAAGAGGGTGAAAGTTTGTATGGAAAGTTATGTGTTTTCGAACATACAGTGGTGAAAATTAGCCTTTGGTCAGTTTAAAGTGATGATTTCAATATTTATTGACAGGGACGACTTAACGTAATTTGTAACGGGGTATAATTTTTTTCAAAGTGCTTTGTGTTTGGAGCTACACTGATGAAAATTGATAACTGAATAGGTTATTCTAAATAAATAGTGATGCTTTCAATATTTTGGTCAGGGATGACTTAAGGGGGTAAAACGAGGGATGTAAAATAACCTACTTTATTAATATAGTAAAACTAATCAATTGTAGGAACTGTATTAATTAGATATATACCTACATGTATAACTAAGAATCTCTGCTCTCTATTCAAGTACATTTATATAAAGTAAATCCGTCATTAGATGTAAGACTTAGCTTTTAAAGTATACTATAATAACATTAAGATCTGTGGATTTTGTTAATAAATAAAATAAAAAATAAAATAAATAAATAAAAACTACTACATATTATAAACTGTAGAGGTCAAATTTCTGTACAATGAAAACTATGCTGGAAACCGAGTCAGGGGATGTAAGGAGTGCAAAATAAGTTCAAATTGTTTGTTTCTCGGTCTGTTTGTACGGGCTAATCTCCGAGACGACTGGACTGATTTAAATGAAATTTCGTATGGTGGTAGCTTATATTCCTGATCAACATATAGGATATTTTTGGTCCCGGTAAATTAAAGAGTTCCCGTGGATAATTAAAAATCTGTAATTACCGTATCCCGCGAGGCCACGCGAGCGTAGCCGCTGGCGGGTCAGCTAGTTTTCATATATACATTTTCATTATTATTACATTATATAAAAACAAACTCTCCGGGACGGGAGCCTCCGGCCCTCAGGGAGCTTGGACTATTCGTTGTAGTTAGAAGTTTCTAAAGGAATCATTTACCTATGTACCCCGGTAACCCGGTTTTACCTATGTACCTTTTAGGCAAGCATGTACCACTGTCGACCGCGTCATCACTTTCCATCAGGTGAGCCTGTGGTCAAATGCTTGTTTATCAAATAAAAACATAATAGAATAAAGGTCAAGAAAAACTTACTAAAATACAAATAATTATTAACACATTTCCTGAGAAGATACTACTTATGGATAAGCTTACTATTGGTATATATTCTGTTTTATAACTCATAGAAATATAACTATTGCTCTTACTTAGTATATATCTACTACTGTTACTTATAGTTTTTTTCCAAGTAGGTACTTAGTTGCATTGTTTATTATGTTTTAATTTAGTTTTTACTTTCTTAATATTATAAAGACAAAAGATTTGCTTGTTTGAATTGAATAGGCTCCGAAACTACTAGACCTATTTGAAAAACACAGCCGCGAGAATTCGACTGTACCCCCTTCTTATTCATCATGCATTGTACCGGCCGCTTGGAGAGACGCAAACGTCCAACCGATCCCCAAGAAAAGGGATCTTATAGTCACCACTGTATTGTATAAGGCGTTTGTGAATGGAACATCAACACTGTACAGCTTGAGTTTTTCCCTGAGTTGATGAGTTGGTCCATCTTCCGATTCGCATCTCGACGTCACTCATCGTCGGACCATAAAATTAAATCCGTATGAAACTCAGAGTTATCTGCTCATCTAAACAAATAAAACTAGAAATATTCACACGGCTGTGAAAAATGAAGTCGGCAACAGATGTAAACGATCAGCCAAAGTCAATAGCTTTATTTAACTACCAATATTAGGTTAGAAACGGTTAGAAACATAAGCAAGCAGTTTGACACCTTGTCATATTAATATCAATCGGAAATCCCGTTCAAATACCAAAGAAGCTGAACGCGAGTTATTGCGTCAAGGTGCTGTGTGCTTGTAGCGGAACATCCGATTCGACCGATTTTGAAGGCAGACGAAAACCTATAAATTCCTATACACATATAAATTAGGTCGTTACTATAACTTATGGGCGCACGGCGTGTGTAAGCCGACTTATCTATGTACAGGGTGTTAGCAAGTGGTGGACACACTTTGAAATGCCATACGCTTGGTATTACCGTGGCTTGGTGTTACCGTTTTATATCACATTCATGATTGATTCACATAATTGGGGATTGTCTTTAGTACCATGTGAATAAGCTTGATCATTATTTCATCTGAAGAACCTGAGGTGATGATGAAGAACCTGAGGTGATGATGCGGCTTAATATATATCTAGCAATCAGACTTAGATTATAATTAGGTATAGGTACTCGTTCAATAGCGACATCCTCACAAGATGGTTCAGGTCCCATACTAAGCAGAGCCTGTACTATATCAATCGGATACAGAACGGAAAGATATTAGACAAAAAGAAGGAGAGGTGTTTCGTTTTACATGTGAACAAGATGTTGCTAACATTTTATTGTAAGGTTGTGTTGGTTACATAACTATAAATAGACCTACATTCCGCTATAGACCGCACTACTACCAGGTACTTTTACAGATAAACCATATACATAATATTATTAAGTCGCTTATGTAATCTCATTCATTTTATTATTCCTATATACCTACTTAATCTTATTCACTTGTATATATATAGGTACTTACAGTACTATATAGTACTTTATACATACGAGTACTCGTAGTAGATATGTAGTAAGTTTGTGATACTCAGCTTTTACCGTCGTAACTCCATATTACTTCACGTCATACGAGCATGTTTATAATGTTTTAAATTTTGTTAAACTATAATTTTTTTTTTTCATTTTCTTATTATATTATTATAATGATAGTGATAATCTTGAGATGATGACTATCATTATAATATAACGGTTTAGAATAATTATTTCAATACGTATGTTTTGTGTTGATTGCACAGTTTAATAAGTTTGTACTTATATAATTACTAAATAACTTTGCTTTGTTTAAATACTTTACCTGGACAGCTAGTAACCTGTTTATGATTTGGTTTGATGGTTCTATGTTTACCTATCTGATCTGTGGCCCTGGGTGGGTGCATGGAATGTCCATAGTATAGGTAAGGTACCTACCTATGCTGAATAAAATGATCAAATACTTTTTAAACATATCTATTGTGCTATAGGATAGTTATTGTTTCGTTTATAGTTTTATATGTCATTTATAGTATTTGAATAATTTCACTACTCGTACTTACGCCAAAATTAAGTTTTTTTTATGTGAGCAAAGGAGTATGTTGAAAACCAGCGCTACGTGGTAGGCAGTTGTACCTACTCGTAGCATAATGCTGAACTTACCCCTTTTGTGCACAACCTAGCTTTTATACAAGTATACGAGAAAACATTGTGTAGTTTGTTTGTAAACTGTAAACTTTGGCAATATTCAATTATTTCATGTTCCTACTATTGAAGTTTGTGCACATTAAAAAAAAATCTTTTTTTTAATAACATATGAAATACTTATATACGCACCCATACACATGTTAAACAGACATGTGCATAATATTAGCCCTGTCCGGGGCTCGAATCCGGGACCAACGGCTCAGAAGGAGGAGTGCTACCAACTGCGCCAACCAGCCAATATGTATAATATGTCAAGAACGTATATCATGTATCGAAGGATACCTTCGTTAAGGCGAGGAATGTACTCTGTGGCAGCGCGTGTTGTCAAAGCGGAAGCAAAGCGCTTCGTGTGTGAAGATAGTACGAGAACGTGTGCCATATAGCGATGCAGTTTTACCGCATGTCTGGTTGTCCGATGAAGAAGTAGAGAGACAAATTATTCGAACTGGAACTTATGTCTTTCAACAATCCATGTCTGACACCATAACCGCTGGGCCAACGCGGCGGTCCGAACGAGCATCGAAATAAACTCAGTTTTCGAATCATATAATAAAAGAAATGTTTATTCCCGGGACTTGATTGCTAATGTGTGTCCATATGCCTCACGTAACACGGGGAAACTTAGTGCGGGGGGTGGAGTGTAAAACGTTTTTTTAAGTCTCATTTTGAAACAAATAAAAACACTATTTGTAGAGGCGGTTCTTTCGGTGAAGGTACTAGTCATACCACGGCTAAGAGACCGTAGATTGACACCCCATTGGTAATTAAGTGGGTCAATTAACATAAAGTTATAAATCGGTCTGTGGCCGCGGGACCACTTCTAAACCCATTACATCGCGTCCATGCGCACACCCCGCACCCCGCACCCCGCACCCCGCACCCTGCACCCCGCACCCCGCACCGCGCTCGCAGCTTGATTACGTAAATTAGTTTAGATACAATTTGACATAGAGGATGGATGCTGATTGCATCTCAGTCTTGCTCCTTTTGTTTAAATACATCTATTACTGTCCATTCCTAGCATATGTATACATACACTAGGTTTGGCCCACGACATCGTCCGCGTAGAGATTTTTTTCTGGATATGAATTATTTTGACAATATAGAGATATGCCCATCGATTGCCCACTAATGCGAGTGATATTTACCGGTAGAGACTACCTACCGCGCAAGTTAAACCGTCAAAATAACATTAAAACGTGTGATATTTGACATAAGTTCATGTAGATACCGTCCCCTACAGTATTTCTTTATACAATGTTGTTCACTAATACAGAAGCGGGCACTTAAGTAACCAGGCTAGTTGGAGAACTCATACGTGAGCATGCCACATGCATCTGGCGGTGGGAGAAACAGTCCTGCCGCTAATCAACTCCATGCCAATTCAGAGTTTATCCCTGTGGCTTATTAATAAACATCGCGATACAAACTTTAATTATTTGGGACCTGCAATATTAAATCCAAACGGATTTAAGATTACTACAATAGATTGGACAGTAGGCTTTCAAAATAAAAAACAGAATTATCATATAAGGTGTATTTGATTTTATCAAGAAAATCACCGAGTTAAAATAAGTATTACTATTGAATAAATTTATAAAGTAATCAAGGATACGTTACCAAACCTCACAATACGTCTGTCTGATCTAACTATAACGTATTTCAATTACTTATTTATTGACTTTTGTGTTGCCCATCCCGTTGATTATTGAAGTCAAGACAATAAGACATCGTTGTTAAAACATTATTTGTTTATAAAGTATATAACATATTTACATTAGGTATATCTATTTCTATTTCTATAGATATACCTAATTAATATGTTTTGCATACCAAATGCTTGACAATGTCCAAATACATGTCACTCAATCTCGACATAAAGCAAGGTATTAAATCCCAAGGAAGGTAATGTTGTATGAAACTACCAAGGGATTAAAGTAAATTCGATTTGGACGTTTAAAGAAAACTCTTAGTATTTTTTTCTTTTAATATCTGTCATCTGTCATCTACCTGTGGCGGCCAGTTCGATTTTCGAATAAACCCTCTTTAAAATGCTATGCTATATGAACTCTACAACTTCCACAACTTCTTTATATGATCCTAAAAAAGTATTAAAGTACACTGTCCCTCCATAACTGGGCAAAGGTGTCCAATGTGAATATTAACTTTAAATGCTTTTATGTAGCCCTGAATTTTTATTCTCCCGCAGTAGGTTTTAAATGTAAAGTATGCACCTCGACGATAAAGCCTGTCTTCGTCTTGGGCGGCTTTAACACCTCGCTTCACTCAAGACTCTACATAAATTTAATTAATTAACTATAGAGTCCCGTTACGCTAAGGGTACAATATACCGCCCGTGTCGTAAGACACTACCTTACCCCCTTCGGTGCATAATCTACTATGAAAATATTAAAAATGTATTCCGGCAACCAGTTGCTCATATAGGTCTACGATAGGACTAGGGTCATATCAGAAGCCTATCAGTAATCCTTTTTTTTCTTTCTTTACGTTACTTTTAAAGTACTGAACTGAAATTAAACTTGGTACAGAGATAACCCGTAACAACGCCAGCCTACCGGAGTACGGTACATAAGATACT
Source organism: Selenia dentaria (assembly GCA_917880725.1). Classification (NCBI taxonomy): domain Eukaryota; kingdom Metazoa; phylum Arthropoda; class Insecta; order Lepidoptera; family Geometridae; genus Selenia; species Selenia dentaria. The sequence continues at coordinate 32,918,979 of OU862890.1, read as the reverse complement.
TTTTAACCTAGATAAATATCCACCTAGATAATCCTGTGGGTTAGTCACTATTCCCGCAGGCCACACGCGAGTCGGGTCACTAGTCCATTAAAAAGACTGCAATACCTAAGGTACGTAGTAGGTACTATTGTTTATTCTGTGCCCAAAACAGTGTACTGGCGGTACTTAGAAGTAATGTTCCGCAAACCCAAGGCCAGAACCAGATTAGTTCCATGGCGTTTGTAAGCCGTGACATTTCACGCATTCGCACCCGATTCCCTGGCATTTCGTATTATGGTTCTCCTTGCCTTTTATTGGTAGACGTTTCGGACATTTCTCTGTACCTCGGTGGAACTTCGTCTATCGTTCTCGTCGGTATTCATTGCCTACTTCAAGAATTATATTATGAGATTTATGAGTAACACTAGTTGCTTACCGCAGTTTCACCCGCATTGTGATGGATGATGATGATAAAAAGTATCCTATGTGTTAATCCAGCGCCTAATCTACCTCCATACCAACTTACATCGAAATAGGCCCAGCCGTTTGATCGTGAAAGAGCAACAAGCATCCATCCATCTAAACTATCATATTTGTAATATTAGTGAGATAAGATATTGTGAAGTATGAATTAAATCTCCTCTTCGGGAGAGTAGGATGAACTATAGGTCATACAAACAACTTATATCGTTTAACTAAATAATATGGTATAGCCTTGCAAGGGTCCTGATAACCAATAAGAATAACTTTAGCATTTTGTACTTACGACCTGGGATGGAGCTCGAATTTGCCACGAAACTGAGGCGACGCTACTGAGTCAGAAAATTAAGATCTGCTGCTATGTGTACCGTACAAGTAACAATGTCATATAACGTGTGTAAAGGCTACTTTGTCCACTCCGACAATACCGCCTTCATAACTATTACATCACCCCGATGACAGATTTACAACGCTCGTTATCCACTCATCTCCTACCGCGTCTATTCAAGCCTACAATTAGTCTGACACGAGATTGATTGAATCCAAGATATTCGAACAGCGGCCGCTAAAATGGTAGCCAGTTTTGAATGTTTCACTTTTCTAAAAATGGTCCGTGTGGGAACGAACGTATCTAGGCTTATATATAGAGGGGGAAATGGAAACTTGAAAATGTTGTAACATTGATGCTACGAGGAAATAACCCATATACGCCCAACAACGAGTGCGTACAAGGGCGCTGAATTATATACATATACACAGCAACGTTCCCCAATTTTCTTTAAGCATTACCCCTCACACCCACACAGTCTTTTGACAATATTTTGCCACCTTATATTCTTCTGCCTGAGCGTAGCGATTTAGGTTTTCTGATTGGTCTAGGTAGTAGTAGAGCCGTCTCTAGATAGAAGAGCCTCTGTTACAGAGCATACAAGTCTGTGCCGTCTACTACATAATTATATAAAAAGCGCGACTCCAATGCAAGGAGTAAAGTAGATAATAAGTATGTGAAATTCAATTTAGTCACAAGTCCAAGTTAACATATTTTAGTATGGATTTCTGAACGCCTGAATCAATTAATTATCCTAAAATTATTTGTTTATATATTAAGACGATCCTAAGAACGTTAACAATTAATTGTATTGTGTAATTTAAGAAGCCTACTACCACATTCAAATAATAGAGCCACCACCGGGTGAAACCAGCAGAGAACTCGAGTTCTACATAGCCCCTAACAACGTTCCTTGTTACGTCCCCACGCGCGTGGGACTCACTGTTTTGGAATAATGTTTGTTGTAGTGTGGTCTTTGGAACGGGCCGATTATTCGTAAGATTGCATCATTGGGAGCTTTTGTTTGAGTTTTCCAGTACCTCCAGTACCTAGACATGCTGCTTCGAGATCAGCGATTGATATGGAAATGAGGTTCTTCTTATAAATTACGTATTCAGAATATCTTTATTTTTTTTAAGAATACCTTTATCGTTCGCCATTTGTACGTAAATTACAAAAAAAATATTATCTTAGATAATTTATTTGTACATAGGTATGAAGTTAAGTAGCAATTTTAAAGGGAAAAATTCGCACCCTGGGACGGCTTCGAGCGACGGTTAAAATCAGATAGAGGGTTAAATTTCGATGCTAGGACGGCGTGCCTCGGTGGCCTAGTCGTCATGGCGTCTAACACGGTTAGTCGGAAGACGCAGGTTCTAATCCGATCCGAGTATGTGAATTTTTCTCTTTAAAATTCAATATTTAGTCTCGCTAAACAGGCGTTCGTGCCTGAAAATCATATGATAAAAATTAAATAAAAGTATTCAGGAAAGGGGTGGGTTGTAATGTGACAGACTGTCCCAAGGAGCTGAGTAGTCATTCGGCATGTGTTCTCATTCAGTCGGTTACCACAACCATGTTGTGTGTTGTGAGGGGACAGAGATGAAGAGTATTACCCTTCCTCATTGGGATATACGTATAGTAATTGTCGAGAAAACCCGACCTACCAGGTATCTAGGCGACTAGGCGCACGAGATCGTCTTGGTGGGTACCACCGCAGTGCTAGATATTCTGCCGCGAACCGTAGTGCGCTAGCATTGAGTACTAAGTAAGGGTTTGTTATAAGTTATTCTGTGGTAACGGTGTGCAGCTGCTACTGTGCCCGTTGTAAGGGGAATTCCTGAAAGAGACTCAAAACCCAATATTTAAGGTGACGAACGCAGTGCTATATATGTCACGTGAAACTACAGTTCTAAGTACTGCAATTGTTATCATCATCATCATCAGCCTGTAGCAGTCCACTGCTGGACATAGGCCTCTCCAATTGCACGCCACTTAGGTCTATCTTGGGCTTCTCGCATCCAGTTTTTGCCAGCCGTCTTGCGCAGATCGTCACTCCACCGTGCCTCAGGACGTCCTACACTACGTTTGCCGAGACGCGGTCTCCACTCTAGAACTCGTTTACCCCAACGGTTGTCGGTTCTACGGCTAATATGGCCAGCCCACTGCCACTTCAGCTTGCTGATCCGGTGGGCTATGTCGATGACCTTGGTTCTCTGACGGATCACTTCATCTCTGATGCGATCCCTCAGAGAAACACCGAGCATAGCCCTTTCCATAGCCCGCTGAGCGACCTTGAGCTTATGGACCATTCGAGCCGTCAGAATTTTCGGCTCCGTATGTCATGACGGGTAGGACGCACTGATTGTAGACTTTCGTCGCACTGTGGAATCGGCGAAGTAAGGACTCGACGTAGCTTCCCAAACGCTGCCCAGCCCAGCCGAATTCTTCTATTCACCTCGTTCTCAAAGTTGTTTTTTCCCAACTGCAATGTCTGCCCGAGGTACACATATTTTTGAACAACTTCGAGAACGCCGCCGTGTATCGCAATCGGTTCCGGTAGAACATGTTCGTTGAACATGACCTTGGTTTTGTCCAAGTTCATCCGTAGGCCGATGCGTATAGAAGAGTCAGCCAGGTCATTCAGCATCTGTTGCAGGTCCTGCAGCGTCTCTGCCACGATGACGATATCGTCAGCAAATCGCAAGTGAGAGATGTATTCGCCGTTGATATTAATGCCACGTCCTTTCCAGTTCAGCGTCTTGAACATATCCTCCAATGCATTTGAAAACAATTTCGGGGGAAAAACGTCCCCTTGTCTCACTCCTCGATGCAACGGTATGGGACTTGTTTGCTGATTCTGTACTTGGACGGACATGGTGGCGGTTTCGTAAAGACATCTCATCACTTGGATGTATCGCGAATCTATCTGGCAACGCTGCAGGGACTCCAGAACAGACCAGATTTCAACCGAGTCAAAGGCCTTCTCATAGTCCACGAATGCTAGGCACAGGGGCTGATTATACTCTTCGGTCTTCTGTATAATCTGCCGCACTGTGTGAATGTGGTCTATGGTGCCGTAGCCGCTCCGAAACCCAGCCTGTTCCGGTGGTTGGAATTCGTCGAGTCTACGCGCAAGACGGTTCGTGATCACTCTTGAAAACAGCTTATAGACGTGGCTTAGAAGGGATATGGGTCGATAGTTCTTCAGCAGGGTCTTATCTCCCTTTTTGAAGAACAGGACGACCACACTCCTACTCCACGCCTCTGGAGTTCTCCCTTCGAACAGGACAGCGTTAAAAAGCTTCTGGAGCTCCCTCAGTACGGGTTTACCTCCTGCTTTTAGTAGCTCTGTTGTAACGCCATCCTCTCCAGGGGCTTTTCCATTTTTAAGCTGTCCAAGAGCGATCTCGATTTCGCCAACACTGACTTCTGGCAAGTCTTCGGTGAAATGGCGTGTTAACGTGGCTCTAGGATCATTTTCGGGATCAGGTCGAGATGCATGCGATGCGTATAATCGGCCATAAAAGTCCTCCATTTCCGAAAGGACTGCCGGCTTCGAAGCAACGACTTCTCAACTAGCTGTGGTCAACTTCGTCAGGTGGCTTCTTCCAAGAGATTGTACGAACACCTTTGACCCCCGATTCTGCTCGATCGCTCTTTCGATCGAAAGAGTATTGAAGCACCGGAGGTCATGTCGTACGTTCTTATTGATCTCTCGGTTTAGAGTCCGCTTTTCTGACGAAGTGATGGGTGGGTTTTCACGTCGTTCCTTCATTAGCCCCAAAGTCTTTTCTGAAAGCTTGGACTTCTTGCCCTTACGCTGCATGTAACAAAATCTCGTACCTTCTTCCCTGAGGACCCGAGTCACATTTTCGAGGTTCTGGTTTACGTCTGTGGTGGTTTCCACGGCAGCGAATTGGTTCTCCAGGTTTAACTGGAATGTTTCAGATCCTGCAATGGTTTGGAGCAGTGTTGGTCGGAGCCTGGACTTCATCAGACGGACACGTTGCGCCTTGAAGTTGATATTCAGAGAGCCTCGGACAAGTCGGTGATCGCTACCGGTATTGAACCTGTTGATCACGGAGACATCTCTAAATATGTGCCTTTTATTCGTCATGATGAAGTCAATCTCATTTTTAGTCCTAGTGTCGGGGCTTAGCCACGTCCACTTCCTTTGGGGCTGTTTCTTAAAGAAGGAGTTCATCAAGAAGAGCCCCTCCCGTTCGAGGAAGTTGACGAGCATTTGCCCCCTATGATTTCTGCGTCCAAAGCCATGGCATCCTACTACCGATTCGCTGAAATTCTGTACTCCCACTTTAGCGTTAAAGTCCCCCATGACAACGGTGTACTGGGTCTTTGTAGTGAAGTGGAGGGCCCTCGATATGTCATCGAACATATCCTCCACTTCATCGTCCGAGTGTGTTGAGGTCGGTGCGTACACTTGCACCACCTTGAGGCTATACCTCTCGGTGAGCTTTACAATAAGGTACGCTACCCTGTTCGACACACTGGACACTTCCACAACGTTGTCAGAAAGGGACTTGTTTACCAGAAACCCAATGCCACCTTGGGATTGTTGGTCTCCCTCTCGGAAGTACATAAGGTGGCCCGATTCTAGGGTTAAGGTGTCCTCCCCCTCTCTTCGGACTTCACTCAACCCCAGTATGTGCCACCTAATTTTCCCAAGTTTCACCTCGAGTTGCGCCAGATGCGAGTCAAGCCTTAGCGTGCGTCCGTTATACGTCGCCAGGGTCAGTTGTTTGTGGTGGCCTCCCGTAGCCCGGAGATTCTTAGCACCCCTCGCCCCGCCGTTACCATGGTCGCCACCATGACCAGGAATAGCAGGGCCGCCGGGAACTAGGGGCCGTGGCTTTTTGTTGTCCTGCATTGGAGGAGTTTGCCCGTAATCGCCACGCTGGGCAGGCGGGTTGGCGATCGCAGGGCGTAGCTTATCGCACCGGTGACGCTGCTGCCCGTCACCGGCCTGTTGCATTTAGCGACGCCTGTTGGGATGGGTATACCGCCATCGGTCGGTTGTCAGAGCCACGTTCGTCGATCAGCAGGATGCACCGCGTGCAGGTGAGGTTGACTTGGGTCAAAAGATGTTGGCTCGCCCCTTACATCCCCAACTGTTATGAGCAAGCGTATTGTTTACCATCAGGCGACTTGCCTTCTCGTCTCTACATTCGGTACTAGTGGATACCAGCAGGGCTATTATGTATCTCAGTTGCTAACTAATGTTGATTGAAATCTTGAACAAGTACAATTTGAAAAATTGTATACAGACTTCCATTCTATTCAGTTATTGGAGTGTATCTCCAAAACTACTGGACCGAATTTGATGAAATTTATGGGAACACCACACGGGAAGCACCAGTAAACAAAAAAAGAATTTTGAGAATCGGTTCACCCAGTCGAAAGTTATGAGGTAACAGACATAAAAATAAAATACAATCGATTGAGTACCTCCTCCCTTTTTTTGGAAATCGGTAGAAAATGACGGCTGTCATTTTCTGTCAATATAAATGTCAGTTTCGTCAGCTCTAGCCATCAACTTACTAACATTTTGGCTTGCTGGTGTTATCAAAACTGACATAGAGCCGCAATTTTTCAAGATTTCAATGAACATATTTTGATTGTAACTGAGATACATAACAGCCCTGAACAATCCCAGGTTCTTAAGCTAAGAACTGTATTGTCGATGTTCCAAAATATCACATAGAAAATAAGATTGGTACGGTTTTAAGAGCGGTGGGGCACGGGTTGTGTACCTATTCAAAACGTGAAGCATTTTCTAAGCGAAAACAGCAAGTCGACAAGTGGGTCAGGCTCGTAAGGAGGCTGCGACAAACAACAGATTAGATACCGAGAGCAAACAGAGTGTTGATACAAGCGCCTGCGCCGGCGTACGTGCTGCTCGCCGTGCTCATTAGGTAACTGCGGAGAGTACGTACACCGAACACATCTAGAATTTTGCAAAACTATGTGATATAACGCTTTATCCATGTTTTATCACATCTATTCGAAAAGGGCTTGTTTTTTCCTCGTAAACAGGGAACAAAATTGCTTTTTAATCCCTAAGGACTAAAAGCGATTTGAATTTGGAATGTGGATATTGTAAGTAAATATTCCAATCACAGAAGAAAGGTGCAAGTCCGAGACGGACTGCAGACTGCGACTGCAGGCGACACTGCGGCTTGCAGCTGCAGTCGACTGCAGTGCTGCCTGCAGTCGCTATTCCAGCGCGGCGACATGCCGCGGCTGCACAATACACTGTACGAACGCAAGTAGGTAACCGCAGGCCTAGACAAAAGATGTTTCTGTTAATGCTAACGCCAAACGACAACTCCAAAATGTATGGCGTAGACATTACCTGTCGAAAAGTCACGTGACGTCACGCTAATGTCGTAGACGGGAGCCGGGAACGTTCTGTCTGTAGCATGTGCGGAAAAACGCCTGCTTGAATTTGGGGGTAATAAGGACCTACTTACCGAATACCTATGAGAGATGTAAACCGCCCTAGGGCTTTTCTAGCTACATTATTACCCTAGAGCGCTAATGGGTCACCTACAAGCCCCATTTGGGGGTAATAAGGACCTACTTACCGAATATGAGAGATGTAAAAGAGTTTGACGTCACTGAAACGTGATCTCTTACTATGGGCCTCATAGAAAAGCTCAAAGTCGCACAACGAGCTATGGAGAGGGCTATGCTCGGGGTTTCTCTACGTGATCGAATCAGAAATGAGGAGATCCGTAGAAGAACGAAAGTCACCGACATAGCCCAGAAGATTAGCCAGTTGAAGTGGCAGTGGGCAGGGCACATAGCACACAGAACAGATGGCCGATGGGGCCGAAAGGTTCTGGAGTGGAGACCACGGACCGGCAAGCGCAGCGTAGGTCGTCCACCGACACGGTGGACAGACGACCTGATGAAGGTCGCAGGACGACGTTGGATGCAGGCCGCTTCCAACCGGTCCTTTTGGAAAATCATGGGGGAGGCCTATGTTCAGCAGTGGACGTCCTACGGCTGAGATGATGATGATGATGAAAAGAGTTTTAATATTGACTTAGTCACTATAAGATGTTGTCAGGGTAGCTAATTACGCAATAATTTAAGACAGAAGGTCCCTTAAATAGGGACTGAAAAATTAACTGACTTGGTCTTTTCACAAGTTTTGTTTTGATGGCATCTCATTTATTTTTGTAGATAGTGCTATTTTTTTCCTTCCCGGTTCCTTCTACTTCTTGAATACCAACAACGGATTTTCTTAAAGCCCACTCTCTGTCTAATGATGGTTTTTATTTCTGTAGGTAGTCTTTATTTGTTTAAGCACTCACTGCCGCACTCAAAAGTTTTTTAAATTAATAAATTAGGTACTTAACCCATTATCTTTCTATAGAATAATAAAGATTACATACATGTTTATACTCATACTGACTAATACAATAAGTAAGATAAATAAAACGTGGTTTGTGTTGTGTGTATACCAGCGATATCGCAGTAAGACCCAAAGGTTACCTGGAAGAAAGTGGCCGCCTTTCTGTGACGGACGGGAAGCGTGGAAACCGGGGCGCGGGCAAGCCACCTTAGTGTTCTTTCTTGCATGGCAATTTCGGCCAATTATATACATAATACTTTTCGGGATTTTAGTTCAACTTCATAAGACATGTCTCATTCTTGCTTTTTCATTTCGTTGGCCATTTTACAAGTTACCTTTGAACAAATTTAATCTGGGTACTTAGCTACATCCACCTATTATTCTATTATATTATACATTGTATAATATACAGGTACCTACACTGACTCACTGCAAATGTAACTTTGTAATCCTATACACTTATATGGGTTATTACAAAGTTATTTATGCAGTTGATGTATCAAGAAAACTGGACCGAAATTTCTAAATATTTTAGTTTTCCATTTAAACACTAAACACTAATTGTGCTCTAAATTTGAAGTTTCTATGTCTGCTAGAAGTGCCTTATAGTTTTGGTGATCAGTCAGTCAGTGAGTGAGTGACAAAATTAAGAAACTTTGAGGTATATTTTTTAAACTGCTGGTCTAGGCTAGATAATGACAGTGGTTTCTTTGTATATACTGTAATATATTAGAAGTAAACGAAGAAAAAGAGTATTTAGCAAAGAACAAAGATGTGCACAATCATAATCTGCGAAATAATGACAAAATTATTCAAACCTAAAGTAAGGCTAACAAAAGTTCAAAAACAAATAATATTTTAGAATTTACAGTTTTCGTGTGAAAAAAGTTTCGCTATGAAATCTGACACTATGAAGGTTTAATTTTACTTCTAAGTGTCTAGTGCGATAAATCGGCAACTTCATATTCAAACCCCCATAATTACTTGCTGGCACTGCGGTAGCGATGGTATCTCCCGGATTCTTGCTGAAAGGCCAAAAGTTGTGAGGTACACAACATAACAATTTCTCTTAGCATTCCGAAAGTATTCTCCATATAGTAACAGCAAATTAAACGACATTATCTGATCGCAGGATTACTCTGTGTGCTGATGACGAGCGCATTTCTCGCAGTGTACGTAACCGCACAGGTATGCGCGGAAACCTATTGTAATCGTGCATAACAGTTACAAGGCTGTCGAGAACTATTTGGTCAACAAACTCAATAAAAATTCATTTGAGTTATCAGATTATACTTCAATGTATGTGATAGGTAATCTTTGTTTATAAGGATCGCACTGCTTGGTAACATTTGTATTGAGATTGAAATTAAAGTGTTTTTGTCTTTTTATACGAGAGGAAATCTTATTGAACGCACTGGGACCATCCTGACATATGGGCATGGCTCGACTCTGAGAGCATTTCGCATCTCCTTCTTCTAAAGATAGCACGGTGTCAGTTGCCACATCATGACGCCGTCTTCCTCGAGCTCGTTAATGAGATAGTTAGGGTCCCTCAACTATACCCGAGCTCTTAGGGTCCACTTTTAGTCGGCTCTTACGACAAGCAGAGGTTAGCGTAACCCTATTCTTTAAAAACCCGGGCTTACAAGTTCGAAAGTTTTTTGTCCTGAACTAGCCGACCCTCACTTCAACCTCTTAAAGGTGAAATGTCAAAAATCCTTCTTCAGTCCACTCAACTAGGATAAAAGACATCGTGTGCAAAAAATTCAAGTGTATGGCTCCAGCGGTTAAGCCTCTGCATTGATGAATCAACCAGTCAATCATGACAAATAATAATAACAGCTTTATTTCAAAAAATAAAGTATTATAATTTGAAATTAAACGACTTTAAACGGATTAATCTTTGTGTGTTTTGCATCTGTGACACTGACCACCTAGTAGAAGAGTAAGCCATGTCGTACGAAGCAATAACCACAAACTCCCACAGTTGAGCGCCAGCCTGCTAACGTACCATACGTCAAGGGTGCCACTGACAAAATTGTGAATATCTTAAGATGAGCTTCAATAAAAACATACTTCCAGCTGCACAAGAAGATTAGCCAATTACTAAGACGTTTTAAAACAAATATTCTCTTACAAGATGCAGGAGTTTACAAGCTTGATTGTGAATGGGCTTATCATCCGCAGTGCAATTAAGTACCTCAGTTACAATGAAATATTCATTGATATCTTGAAAACTGTCGTCTCCATCTCAGTTTAAGCAACTCCAGTTAACAAAAATGTTCGTAAGTCGATGACTTGAGCTGGCAAAAGTGACACAAAGCCGCATTTTTTTAAGATTACAATGAACATTTTGATTGCAACTGCGACAGTTAATAGCCCTGCTGATCCGATAGTTGGTTTACAACTTGATTTATCCATCACCAACATCAAAAATAACCATCTACGTTGTAATCACACTGTTACAATCAAAATAGTAAGTCAGAAAACAATTTGGACAAATGATGAGCAGGTGAACGCCCCCCTCGCACCACCACGAGAAGTTCTGCCGATATACTGGGTGAACAGCACAATACTCACACCTGTGCCGACAAAATCCTTCAACTTTAAATGTAGGACGAAATGGGCAAACAGAAGAACATGCGTAGTCGTATTCAAGCAATGAATCATAGCCGAATCCATTCAATGGCGATTCATTGATAACATATTCCAGGTGACGAATTACCGTGAAATCGTAAGTTTGATTTACATTTTGACAAGTTCTTTTCGTAACAATTCTTGTGAAAATGTCGACCAGTATCGCAACACTTATGAGTAGGTATGTGGCTGGTCAGAATTATGAGAATATGTCAGGACTAAAATAGGCTTTTATACTGCGTCCCTCAACTGTGCCCGTCCGGAAAATCTATACTAATATTATAATAAGTACAATTTGAAAATTTTATACCAAATTCCATTCTATTCAGTTATTAGAGTGTAACTCAAAAAGTACTTTCGACCTTTTTTTGAGAATCGCGAAAGTTATAAACATAAAAATATATTTCTTTTTAAAATACAGTCGAACTGAGTACCTCCTCCTTTTTGAAAGTCCGTAGAAAAGGAAGGATTTGTTTGTTTGTTTGAATTGAATAGGCTCCAAAACTACTGGACCGATTTGAAAAATACTTACTTTTACCATTAGAATCCTTTTTTTTTGAGGGGGGGAAACTACTACTTCCCTTCCACCGCGAGGGTGACGGAAGGGGGAATGTGGGGCTCAGACCCACCAAAAAGCCCCCCGTGAGCAGTCCTTCGTCAAGGTGGGGCGAGATGGGGTCGCGCTGGCATTCCGACTCTTCGTAAGTGACCCTACTACGGAGGAGGGAGGAGAGGTGCGAACCGTCTCCTCCGTTCCCCCGGTCTTCTGCGCCGGAGAGGATAGCTCGGACATGGTTCTCCCTGATCCGCTCCGCGGCCTCCTGCGCCTTCACCACTTCGCAGAAGGTGGCCATCGCCTGCCACCATCTCTCGCTGTCGAGCATGGAGATTACCACGCTCGGCAGGGAGAGATCTCCGCAGGCGCGGATCCAGCCCTCGAAAAAGGTTGTGGTCACAGCCACGCCACCAGAAAATCTGCTAAGTGAGAGTCGAAATAATGACGAGTTTATTCAAGATCGACATAGTGCATTCCTATAAAAGAGATGTTTACAAAATATTTCATTATTACCAAGATTTTTTAAAATGAAAAGAAACAGATAATATCTGGTCTAAAATGTGACATACATGACTTGTCAGCATATCATCTTTCATATAGTTTGTCTTTTATTTTATATTAGCATTCGATATAATGACATAAGCCTATCGCCTCAAATAGACCGTGTAAGTGTGACGTCACAAGTCTATTAGGGTTGTGGGCATGCCCACCGTGCTCATAACGGTGGATCCGCGCTTGGATCTCCGCCTATTTCCGCTGAAAGCGTGTGCCGCTGCGGGCCCCATGCAGCACACACTTCCAGCTTGTGTTGCGCCGTATCCTCCGGCGCCCCACACTCGTGGCAGGCTGGGGCCGCCTCCCGTCTCGCGATTTGGTGCACGTACTTTCCGAAACATCCACTGTCCAATCCAAATGTCCATCCAAATCCAAGTCCACTGCCCCGGGACTGGTGGAGCTAGGTCCTCCGTCCACCGCCGCAACAAGACGGCCCGCGCCTGCAACCGCATACGTGTAACCTCCTCCCACAGTGGAGCTCCCAGGGGGGATCACCAGCCAGCACGCACGCCGCCGTCCAGGACACCATCCGGTACCCGCGTATCGCCCTCGTCGCGATGACCCGCTGCGGACGTTGCAGCAGTTTTGTTGTCGCTACTGAGGGTGTCCACCAAGACTGGTGCCGAGTATAGCCACCATTAGAAGCCTATATTATCCCTGATGAACATAGGCTATATATTTTGAATAGTTATCATCATCCATCACCACGCGGGTGAGCGGAGCGCAGCCAGTCACTTATGATACCTAACAAACATTAACGCACTATAGTTTCCTTGTGTCGCGGGTTACATGGACATATGACACGCACACATAACAAACATCCAATAAAGTTAATAATAATGTCTGATCTTCACACAAATATTCACCCCGCCCTCTGGTCCCCTCGGTTCGAAGGCTACTAACACTACCTACGAGGTTCACGGACTATACGTAATCCCGAGTACAAGCTATCGCTGTTTGAAATGTCACTCACAACCATTGAGCTGTTTTAGCTTTACGACAATCACATGACATTCACTCACTCACTAACGTTTTTCATTTATAGTATCTACCTATTAGCATAACTTAAATATTAGTGCAAGCATGCAATATCTAATGACATGTAAAACCATTTAGCCCATTGGTTGTTAACTGCTGGTGGTCCGCGGATCACTGGCAGTGCGTGGAAGCACCCGAAGTGGTCCGCGAAGTGAAGCCATTCAAATTAAAAGATACATTGGGACCAGGAATAAATTAAAGATTTTTGGAGCCAAATGGCTATTTTGCAGCCACAAAAAGTCACATTGGAATAATATGTGCAATATAAAATGTTCGGCAAATATTTATACATAGAAGAACTCTTTATTAATTTACATTTACTATATATTACCTTACCTCCAAACAGTGGGTGGTCAATGACAAGACAGAAATTTTGTGAAATGGTCCCTTATAACTAAAAGTTTAAGAACCATTATTTAGTTAGTCATCTTTTCCACCATTAATGCAAAAGCAAAGTTAATTCTACCTATCGTTCCGAACGCCTCAGAGATCATATCAACACATGATCGTAATGTTCTACGTGCAAAAATAGAAAAAATTCCAACATAAAGCCATTCTCATATGACTAAAATTAATAATACAATCTTATATCGCAGGATTTACGAGCAGATCGCAGACAGAATCAAAAAGTTAAGTTATCAGAATGAGATCACTGCCATAATGGGCGTACCAACCACGCTCCACATGGCTTTCTAGGTCGGAATTATGTACAAGTGAATAAATAAATGGTTAAAAGTAAACAATTACGTACCACTTACGAGTGGAGACGGACGTTGTAGCAGATGTTGCCAGACGAATAGGTTGCAGATGACGATCGTGGGGAATAATATCATATTGTCATTTGTCGCCATTTGCTAAATCTTCGCTGGGAACTGTGTTTCTCGTGAGATTGGTTCATGGAGGTATGCAGTTTGTGAAAGAGATGGCAGCATTGGTATTTTGAGCATGATCGAAAGGGGAAAAGGAGCGCGCCGTTTATTAAAACATTATATTATACTAGCAGACCCGCAAGCGATTTCGAACGCTTCTCCCCCTTAGGGATGAGATTTTGAGAAGTACTTCTATAATGGATACTTACACTACTTAAGAACGGTTGGACCAATTTGTATGATTTTGAATGATTTTCGAAGGAAGGGATGGACATAGGATACTTTTCATCATCATCCTCGATCAGCACACCACGCGGGTGAAGCCGCGGGGTGCAGGTGTTAATTTGCTCCATAATTTCGACTAGATCAAAATTCTTTAAATATATTTTTAGAAAACGAAGTTATCCTACTATTATTATAAACGCGAATGTTTTGTATGTATGGATGTTTGTTACTCTTTCACGCAATACTACTGAAAGGATTTTAATGAAATTTGGTATACAGATGTCGATAGATGAGGCGCTGGAATAACATATAATTCTATATGTTATTCGTGTTTTCAACATCATCATCATCATCATCCATCACCACGGGGGTGTAACCGCGGGGCGCAGCAAGTTAGAAATATATCTAATATTTGACCGAGCGAGTGCGAAGCGCCTCTTGCGAATGCTTTCGTCCGGCTGTTCTCCTCTACAGCTCGCATGTCTCAACCGATCCTCGGATACTTTTGTGAGCAAGTTCGATAATTATACACAAGTTTTTGTCGATAAGTTTTGGAAATCATTCGATTTTATGTTTTAACCACACACGTTGCAGTTCCTGGAAAAGTAGGCTGAGTTCTGCGAAATCTATTGTATTGGCGAATCGCGAGTCAACGGGTTAAGGTTTAGTTTTAAGTTACGCGGTGAATATTTATCCAGTTAATGCCCCGGATTTTCAATTTTTTCGAACCAGTGCAGAGATATGATAGTGGCGCCCCTCTCCAGCCTTGGAGATAAATTACTTTAAAAAACTCAATGTGTACTCTCTATCCATTAACAAATTTTTTCTTACAAGTTGTCGGTGAGTCCACCAGGTGTCGGTATGCTCGGCACGTTGTGGAGCAATTTTTTTTAAACGTTCCTGCTACGTTATAATTTTGGCGCCCCTGAACCTGCCGTCCGGGGCGGGTGTCCCGGTTTGCCCCCCTCCCCCTAGATCCGGGGCCGAGTTTAAGCTATACAAAGACATACTCGCACGGTCTATAGCTCACAGAGACACTTAGTATCGTAGTAGTCAAATGTTTATATACTACACTGTACAGGAATGACTTTAAACTTCAAAAGGAACTTGATCAGGTGACGTCAAAATCTTAAAAGAAGAGTCAGAAACACAGGTCTCTTTTTGTAGAGAAAGAACTCTTGTCATCACACTATGAACAGTAGTAAAGTTATGCAATTATAGAGAGAAAAATTACATATTTCGGGACCCGTGTCTCTTGACTATCCGTATTAGACGCCATATTCTCTAATCCACTGAAGCACCGATCCTAGTATCGAATTTAACTCGCTACTTAACTTTAGCCGTCGTATGGGGACGGTATGCCATCTATTGAGCAGCTTGACAACTAAACACTTACGGCCTTACTTATAACAGCTGCTTAAATTTTAAAAACTTTATTTAGTACTGCGCAAAGGAATAATGTTCTGCGCCGTACTAAGTGACGTTATTTAAATTTATAAAGCAACGCTTATAAGTAAGGCCGTTTTCTTTCGTACTGATGTCACAGCCCTTCAATTTTGTTATTATTTGATCTAGGATATCTGATGTCGGGAGACGCGGATTAATTAATTAATTAATTAATTACACGGCACGTATTGTCAGGAGGTTCCTCAGTCTGCAGCCCTAACCACTGGTAGTTTGGGTCATGCCCCGCTGCCGATGGCAATCTAGGATTAGGTTTTTTACAATGTTTTTTATTTATTATTTTTTATTGTATATAGAAATATTGTAAAAAATTTAATTTTAAGAAAAGGAAATAAATAATGTGAATAATAATAATAAAACCGCAGGGGCGCACACGTCGGTGACTGACGACACCGTGGACTCTGATTCTCCCTGGGGCTAAATGAGACCCCTGACCCCCGGATTGCCTTAATTGGCCGTCTGGGGGTGGAGACGCAAGAGCAAGTAACAAAAAGCTCCAAGGGTGGAAGTGTTAAAGGGCATAACGCCGGTAGTAGCGCTTCAGTGAAACCGCAGCTCACCTCTCGACACCCTTTAGCCAGCCACACCAACGTTGCCCTTTCTGTCACCATTCATGGTGGCCTTTATGGGGGGCCCGTTTAGTGGGTGGCAAGTCACCACCTGCCCAAAATATTTAAAATGAGACTGAATTTGGCAGGTGCCGTAGTCTCTTCCATAGCCCACTAACTTTTTATCACTAATAAAATCATTTCAATAGCCTTGTCATTTTGCCCATTTTTATAATAGATATACCATGTCACCATCCATCCAAAAGTTTCTGGTTTTTTATACTACTTTGTATTTTTATACCAAACAGGCCTCTAAGTGTTGGCTACAGCCCCACTTATGCCTTTGTAAAGGACCGGATGAAATCCGTGATTTATTTTGAATAAAAAAAAAAAAAAAATAATAATAATATGGGACAACATCCACACAAAGTTCTTCAGGTCCCTAACTAGGCAGAGCCTGTACTATGGTGACCTGATGACTGATATTCATACTTAAATACATATACACACCCAGACACAGATCAAACAGACATGTTCATGCACACAAATGTTTGACCTGTCCGTGGATCGAACCCGGGACCAGCGGCTCAGAAGGCAGGGGTGCTACCAACTGCGCCAACCGGCCTGACGGCGGATTAGAATCCCGTTCCAAGGATATGTAATTTTTCTCGCTAAATTGCTACATTTGGTAGTTCTAAGCAGGCGTTAATTGGTAACAAATTCATAAATAAGTGCAAATAACCAAGTATAGTACCTATTTCATGTTCTTCCTATCACAATCTTGTTATAATGGTGGGTATAGAATGGCACCTTGACGCCTTCTACTAAGTTAATCTACGTGTGTATATTATGACATGTTTATCCAAATCTGTTTACCGAAAGCGCTGGTTATCCTAATTGTTTGACGAGCCGGAATTATCTATCTTACCGTTTTATCAAACCGTATGTGTGTCACCTATGTTATTTTTACTCCCATGACCAGGTAACCTGGCTGGTGCATTTAGGTCATTCTTGGTTACACAAGTGATGTACCTTCCCTGCGTATCTTATAAATTAAGACTAATTAAAAGTTCTTCACGAGTTGTTAGAGAAAGATGGTCAGTAATACAAATATAGGTACGTGAAACGATGAAAGTTTCAGGCGTGATAACGGCCAAGGTAGACAGTTACGTAGTTATCATTACTACATTTAAGGTTGTGTACTTTGAATGTAACTTGATTTGTTCTTGATAGTAATTTTTTATGTTGTTGTGTTCAGTATCTGTTGAAATACATGCCTTTTGTTTATTTCTTTCTTCTTTACATGTTACGGGCGGTAGTATAGTGTACTTATTATTACCCATATACAAAATATCTACGAACCGAACCAGACAAGTCTGCAGATGTTTAGTGATGAAACATTAGAAATGCGGGAACTACGAGTATTGACACTGGTGGCGATTCACTTGTTCAACCAACTAAACTAAACTAGCGAACTTAAATTTAATTTTGGTAGTCCTCATTATGTTAACACTGAACTCAAAATACATGTAATACATAGAATAACATTTCTAAACATTATATTCTATGCAATTTTGGGCATTTTACAGAAGCACCACAAGCACAAGCATGTTAGCACCAAGTTACGTGACGACTAAACTGTCTAAAATATACCCACAATTGAAGAGAAATGTCTAATTTTAGCGCTGTTAAGTAAGTGTTATACCAATTTGGACTTTAGCCCAATCAGAATAAGTAGGTACTGCCTTAATTTAGTGATTTTTTTATGGACAATATCTGGGTTATCTAGAAGAGATCGCTCTGAGCGTTAAGACCGTCCATTGTTACACCTAGTTTTTAACATTGCTTTTTTTTCTAATATTAAGTCATAAATGTGTGGTCTCAATAAAGTGTTATACATCTATCTATCTACCAGTAGGGCTATTATGTATCGCAATTGCTAACAAACGTTGATTGAAATCTTGAAATATAGCAGCTCTATGTCAGTTTTGATAACTCCAGTAAGCAAAAATGTTAGTAAACTGATGACTGGAGTGGACAAACATGACATAGAGCTGCCATTTTTCAAGATTTCAATCAATATTTGATAGCAACTGAGATACTGAGATAATGACTTACCTTATTATGTAGAGAAGAATCACGAGATTGTATTGTTTGCAGATGACACTTCACTGTTATTTAAAATTAAAAGGCAGTTATTAAACTATGACGATGTTAACAATGCATTAGCTAAAGTTGTGAATTGGTTCAATACAAATAATCTTCTCTTCAATGAGAAGAAAACTAATTGTTTAAAGTTCTCGACACCAAATGTGAGACAAGTAGAATCCAATATACAATTGAATGGAACAGGGTAGGACCTTTTGGAGTCAACGGTATTTTTAGGAATGACTACAGACGCTAAGAAAGCGGGCAGTTCGAGCCATCTACGAAATGGGTCCCCGCGAATCCTTAAGACAAATGTTCAAAGAAATTAACATATTAACTCTTCCATCTTTGTATATCCTAGAAAATATAATGAACGTTCGTAAAAATATAAAGAAGTTTAGAATAAATAGTGATATGCATAATATTAATACTAGAAATAAGGATAGGATAGCTGTATCTAAATTTAGACTCACGAAAACTAAAAATAAGTCCTTCTTAGGCAATTGTGTACGTTTCTATAATAAAATCCCGAAAGACATTACTGAGCTCACTGAAGGGAAATTCAAGTTACGTGTCAAAAATATACTAATGAAAAAAGCCTATTATAAATTGAGTCACTACTTAGAAGACAAAGATGCCTGGAAGCTTTCCACTTCTGCCTAGTAGCCAACTATTGAATAAATTTGTTATTTTAATACTACTCATATTATGTAACCTCAATGTACAAAGACTTGAAAAAATAATGGCCCACGAGTTTCTTGCTGCTTCTTCTCGGCGGTGGTTCTTTTCCGAAGACAGCGGTAGAATCATTTAAAAATTTTGACGTTCATAAGAGTGTCTATGATGCCTAAACTGAATAAATAATTTTTGAATTTTGAATTTTGCTAAATTGCAATGGGGTCCCCACATTAAAAAAATGTCTAGTAGGCTCAGTTTAGTGGCTTATGCTGTTAAAAAATTAGACTATTAACTGATGTAGACACAGCTAGAATAGTTTATTTTAGTTATTTCCATAGCGTTATGACTTATGGCATACTGCTCTGGGGATGTTTTGCAGATATTAATTCTAAAGTTATACTGCAAAAAAGAGCTATACGAGCTATCTACAGTTTAGCTCCCAGAGTTTCCCTTAGACAGAAGTTTAAAAACATAAACATTCTAACTGTTGTCTCTCAGTTTATCTATGAAAATCTAATGTATGTAATGAAAAACATTAACAGTTTTGATAAAAGGAGTGATGCTCATTCCATCAATACGCGAAATAAGCATAAGCTATCCGTACATGTAACGCGTCTCCACAGAATAAGTCATTCTTTTATGGGATAATATATTTCTAAAATAAAGTTCCCAATGTTATCCAAGATTTGCTTATAAATAAATTTAAAATCACTATTAAAACTAAACTCTGTCAAAAAGGTTATTACAAAATTTCGGATTACTTGGAGGATAAAACAGCTTGGGACTGATCACTCCAGGATCTATCTACTCGTGTACTAAGATGTCAAAGTGTAGCGTGTCTTGCCCTACTGATACCATTATTATGTTCTCTTTTGTAAGGCAACACACTGGAGCTAAAAATAAGCGAACATTTGTTTATATCATTTAAGAAATTGGCGATACAGTCTGACATTATATAGAAGACAAAGATACTTGGAATACTCCACTTCTGAAAAGCTGTCACTCTGCCACCAATAAAATGTAATATTTGTAGTACCTAAGTAGAAACATTGTAAACATCTATATAAAAAGAATGACCCCGAGTTTCTTGCCGCTTCTTCACGGTAGGCTCAATATATTTTAGAACGCGACGGTAGAGTCTTTAAAGTACATTATAATGAAAAATTGACGTTCATAAGTGCGTCTTTGATGCCTAAATTGAATAAATGATTTTGACTTTGACTTATACATTATACTGGCTTCACTTTCACTGGCAGGAAAATGTCAAACTGAGTTTTGAAGCTAAAATTTTAAATAAGAAGAAGATAATGTTTGATGTTTACCAACATATGCAGATAACATTAAAAAAGCATTTTGTCACAATAAGTTGCGAGACAGCAATGGAATAGTGCAATCACTACTAGAACACCATAATAAAGTATTTCTGAAAGGCGCTGGTAGGCACAGTATATATAACATGAAGTATAATTATATGACATCAGATTTAGCGTTGTAATAAGTGGAGCGAAAATATTTGTACAAGCTCGGTGCATGCACAGACAACACGCTACGAGGCCGCATGCCAGGCAGGTGAATCGATGTTTGTCTAACTGATCTAAAGCAATCGAGGTAACTGATGTTTTGATTAACATTAAATATGATCTTTATAATACTATATAAATTTAAGAGGTATTCAAATTATCAACGGGATAATTACCATGTACATTTTCTATGAGTTTCCGATATTTCGGCACTGTTGCAAGCGCCATGATCACGGATGAACTCTGGTAACTATCCCGTTGATAATTTGAATATCTCTTATGTTTGTGACTATGATAGTTTAAAAACTTATAACTATATAAATTATTTGTCACGTTGTTACAATAAATTGTCAACGGAGAAAATAGAGACTTGTTAATTACTCTTGATTGCTTACGTACTTAATGTAAGGTAAGATAATTAATGTGACAATTAATAATTTAATTTTAGCGTTATATAGATACGAATATCTGCAAAGAATTGGCCAAGAGATACGATTTAGAAATTATATAGATACGAAGAGGTACTCAATTAGATTTTTTTATGTTTCTTCTTTTTTTTTTGAAAGCTGGTGCTTCCCGTGTGGTCCCATTTAAATCTTATCGAATTCGGTCCAGTAGATTTTGAGTTACACTCCAATAACTGAATAGAATGGAAGTCGGTATTACATTTTTCAATTTGTACTTGTTATCTTACTTCAGTGTTGGGATTTCCTCCGTAATAGCATATATTTAAAAAAATGGTTGTCTATAATCTGTAACGGCCGGTCCCAATAATCTATCTATCGTCGGTTTACCTTACTAGAGATAGATATTTGACAATATTTCTATAGACGTTATGTCAAATTTCTATCGGTAGTAAGGAAAACTGTGGATGTATAGATTATTGGGATCCCCCATAAGTCGGTTTACGGCCGATAATTTTACGGATAACTTCATAAGACTAGCCGATCGCTTAGACTGATCGTGTCTCTCTATCGATTGTTCCGCGCTCTCGCTTGCACGATCAGCTCAGGTGGAACGTGACCAGGAACGCGACAATAAGTTTTACTTTTTCGTGCGTGCAGCCGGCGTACATCGATTTATTAGACGTTATCACTTCAAAAATTACGAATACCTTTTACGGTTGAAGTTCAAAATATATAACATAGGTAGGAAAAACAGGCAGAGGAACAGACAGCGCGGTGATTGGGCACCGTAGTTGTGTATACGAGCCAAACATAAACACAACATAATACATTATATTACCGAATGAATACAAAGTCGCACACTTGGAAGCCCCTCGCGAATACAAGTAGCATGATATCATCAGCCACTGGCTCACATGTGCTGTGCGATTAATAATTAAACAAATATTGGGTATCTCGCGAGTTCGGCTCCTTACATCACTTACATAATATTACCTACAGTTGCAAACCGTAGCGCGCTTTGCTGATACCCTGGTACCTACCTAAGTAAACAGCTTCAGGATGTGGGCATGTGGGTAAGATTACTACCATTTTACTATACTACTACTCCTACTACTGCTACTAACTATCAAACTGTCATTTTTTTATATTTTTTTTAAACTACACTCATTAGACTCCAGGGTCCGTGCCTTTTTTCAACTTTTGGGATTTTCACTACTTACGATTAATTTATTACATTCAACAAATATACATACATGGGGAACACATTAAACTAACTAACTATTTACTATATTATATACTAAATTTATTAAGTAACTGTCATAATATCTATAGTTCTACTTTTTTTCTCGCTTAGCGTACGTTAATGTACTACATTAAAACAATCAGCGCCACATAGAACTTAAAAGTGCACAATAGTACGATCAAGTTTAATATGCGAGGATAAGGCTAGATGATCATAAAACATCTGTGGGCCTAGCACGAATAACTGCGTAAATGTAACGTAACGTGAAACACTACAAACTGTCATTTATCTAGGACAACTGTGACACAGATAACTCATAGTTTGTACGATGAAGTTGGACGCGTTGACGCTTACGATACGAATACTTTTTAGTAGATCGTTGGTTCTACGGCCTCTGTACCTACTCCATTTGTCCTCGTATTTACAAAAAGTGTGGGTTCGCGACCGGCGACTACCGTTGATGCCCACAATCCGCAAGCACCGGACGGCTCTAGGGCCGTTGTCCTGACGGACGATCAGTAGTGAACCTAGACCTGAGAACAGACCTGTGTCGTTTACTGTCAAATCGCCCCTCAAGTCGTCTTTCTGGATACACTTCGAGCGAGGCGTGGAGATGGAAACTATGCAAAAAGGATAGGACCCTCTGCAATAAGCTAGCTATCTCAGCAAACAAGACAGGGAAGCAAATAAAGCAATGAGAAGATCAAATCAACTAGTTAATAGTTAGTTATTCTTTTCAACAAAATAAGGCATTAAAATTAAATATAATTAAAACGTAATTCTTTCTTTATCAGGTTCAAAACAGACAACACAGAAACATAACAATTTGTTTAGCGTTGAAAGTATTTAGTGCAACTTCAACCGAAACAAATTGCGATCATTATGTGCTCAACTTGAGTGCCATGATTTCTAAGTTCAGAGAGAGAGAGGCTACTACGCTCGGACTAAACGTATATAGGTAATGAAATAGGGTTCCGCACCTCAAAAGGAACCCTTATCACTTTGATGTCCGAATGTATGTCTGTGTCTGTCAAGAGCCTTTTTCTCAGGAACGCGTGACGGTATCATATCGAAATGTATATCACATACTCGAGTCTAAAAGTATATTGCAGCTGTAAATTTTTTTAACTTTTGTCCATTTAAGTTCTTTTCTACTGACTTCCAAAACAAGTATAATTTGAAAAATTGTATACCGACTTCCATTTTATTCAGTTATTGGAGTGTATTTCAAAAACTACTGGACCGAATTTAATGTAATTAAAAATGATATGGGACCACACGGGAAGCACCAGCTTTCAAACAAAAAAAGAATTTTGAGAATCAGTTCACCCTATCGAAAGTTGTGAGGTTGTTACCTCATAACTTTCGACATAAAAAAGAAAAATATACAGTCGCTTTGAGTACCTCCTCTTTTTTATTTGGAAGTCGGTAGAAAAAGGATGTTGGTGAGTATGTATTTTAATACCCGATTTCTCCCCTTTTGTGTTTGGTAGAGTATACTTCCGAGGTGGTCCCATTTAAATTTCATCAAATTCGGTCAAGGTGTTACACTCCAATAACTGAAAAGTGTTTCGCCTATCTTGATGATATAATTATTGAAGGTGAATGACAATCGATTAATAAATTAATAATAAATTAAACCGTCTTCATTACCAAAAAGGGTGAAATGACTTGTTGAAATCGGTACCATGATAGTTCAAAAGTAGGTACCTTTTATCACAATGTTGTGCGCATGGTACCGACTTATTTTTTGATTGACTGATTTTTTGGTAAATATAGTTGTTTTCTCACGCCTGTATGTAATTTAAAAAAAAAGTTTACGACACAAGGTATTCAAATTTCTAAAAAAAACATTAGAACGAATGGAACTTGAGCAACAACTAGTACCTAGTGATCAAAGAAATAAACAAATCAAGATATATAAAAAAGTTCTTAGAAAAGTTTTGATATCAGCTAAGAAAATACAATACAGACAAAGAATAAATGTGTCAAAGAATAAGATAAAAGAAACATGGAAAATTATAAATGAACAAATTAAGCATAACACACATAAAAGTAAGAATAACATACAAACAATTTTGAACAACGACGGTAACGTAGTAATGGATTCAAAAACTATTGCTGACTTATTCAATATGTTTTTCAAAAACATAGCCCATCAACTGACATGCAAAAATAAGTTTAAATTTGACAATTGTATTAAATACTTAGAAACCGAAAAAAAACCTCGAACATCAATAAAGTTTGACCCAGTAAGTTACAAAGAACTAAAGACGATTGTCAGAAACATGAAACAAAAGACTACTCCGGACATTAATGACATGAACACTAAGATATTAAAGAAATTGATTTTAAAAAATGCACAACTAATGGAATTGCTGCATGTGGTGATAAATGACTGTTTAGAGCAAGGAATATTCCCAGACTGCCTCAAAGAAGGCCGAATAATACCGTTGTTTAAAAAAGGGGATCAAACTGAACTTGGTAACTACCGCCCCGTTTGCATACTACCAACGTTATCAAAAATAATGGAAACGATCTTAAAAAACAGAATAGTTTGTTACTTTGAGAAGTACTACCTTTTCACTAGTTCACAGTTTGGATTCCGGAGAGGTCGATGTACTGAAATGGCAATTCGAAAAGTAATTTACTACATTTTAGAGTCCTTTGACAAATCACAAAAATGTGCCAGCATTTATTGTGATTTGTCAAAAGCGTTCGATTGCTTAAGGCACGATGTATTGATTTTAAAATTACAATATTATGGTTTTGATGGACCGGAACTAAATATGATGCGCACTTATTTAAATAATAGAAGCCAAATAGTCTCTGTTAACGGTGTCAATTCTGATATCAGCTTGGTTGATATTGGGGTACCAGGGTTCAATACTGGGTCCTGTCTTATTTTTGATATATGTTAATGACATTGTTAATGCTTTACCAGAATGGACATATACTAGCTTATTTGCTGACGATACCCACGTGGGAGTAAGTGACAAATGTGAAAACAAGCTGCAGGAAAAAATAGATGAGACCATGGGCATCCTAAAAGACTGGTTTGATGCAAATGGAATAACTCTTAATGCTGATAAGAGCGTTATAATGAAATATCAGACACAAAAACGCATTAAAACTAATATAACTGTAAAAGAAAATGTGTTTCTTGGTTATACAATAGATCATACAATAACTCATGCTGCTCACATAAATAAACTTTGCAAAAAACTTGCGAGTGCGAATTATGCTCTTCTCAAACTCAAGCCTCTTGTAGACCAAAAGACCCTTAAATTAATATATAACGCTTATATTCACTCATCACTTAGATATGCAATAACTGTTTGGGGAAATGGTACAGACATAGATAAGGTCCTAAAAGCTCAGAAAAGAGCAATTAGAATAATGTTTGGACTAAGAAAACATACTTCAGTCAGACAATATTTTAAACTAAACGAAATAATGACAGTGGTTTCGTTGTATATATACTGTAGTTTATTAGAAGTACATGAAGAAAAGGATAACCTACCAAAAAACAAAGACGTACACAGTTATAATCTGAGAAATAATAACAAATTGTTCAAACCTAAAATAAGACTAAAAAAAGTACAAAAACAAGGAATATTGAATTAAATATGTATGTTTAATAAGCTACCAGTCGCTATAACAAAATTACATACAGGTGATTTTAATAGGAAAATAAAACACTTCTTTCAATCTCATCCGCTTTATTCTGTTAATGAATTTATGGGCATGCGTCTTACAGAATCCTTATTTTTGTAAAATAGTATAGTTAGAATCAACTTCTTTGTTTACTTTTTATAATTTACTGTTTATTTAATATATTGTTAGATATTTAGTTTCTTTGACTGTACTGTGATGAATCCCGAGACATTTATATAAATAGTCCCATCTAATTTTAATCATAATAATCATCATAATCATAATTAATTATTTTTTAATTTCGAATTTTAATCTCTGTAGTCTTGACATTTATTGTATATAGCTTCTATTAATAAGTATATAACACGTTAGATGTTTAATTGCATTGAGATTCTCAATACAATTAAATCAATTATTATTGAGAGTGGACGGTATAAATGTCATGGGTGAGATTCACATTCACATATATACTGATTGAAGATATCGTTTAAGAAATGTAATTGTATATGACGTGCCTAGTATAACGAACACTGTTATAAGGTCAATAAATAATTCTAATTCTAATTCTAATTCTTTTGTTGGTTGCAACAATATCAATGCCAATGTTGAATCGCGCAGATAGAGTAGGAAACAACCAAAATCATTGGCCAAGTCTGTGGCAAAATAGGTACTTAAGGGCTAACAGGTACCTAATCAGCAAATATTTGCAGAGCGCTTACATGACGTGTTAGAGTTGCGAAATCCAACATAGCGGATCCGCGATGACGGCATAGCAATAGTTCAATTTAATTGTGAAGATAACGCTATTGTATTCGCGGATGGTTAATTGGTCGGACAGATAACTGATCGTGTTATCTTTTAAATGGGGATAGAATTCAATTAGCACCGCGTGCAGCGGGACTCAGGGGTTTTGTAAGAATGTGGTATCTGAACCATTTATAATAACTGCTTTTACAAAACGCATTCATGTGTGTGCGTGTATGTGTGGTTAACAAAATATCTTGCTTTAGTCTTATTCCTGTCCAATAACTAATAGGAGATGCAAGTGTGCGAAGGCTAGTTCACCAGGCAGTTGTGCAGTCACTTACTGTTAGGGTTCAGCACACAAAGTATGGTTACGCTCACTCTGTCTGTCCGTCCGATGGTCACAAGGATATCTCTGCAGCCGCAACCACACATGACATATGTGGCTCAGGGGCCGATTCCATTAACTAAGTACATTGCAATTCGACCAATGCGTGTTACCATTGATGACTTATGGCCCTGAAACGTGGTCTCTTACTATGGGCCTCATAAGCAAGCTCAAAGTTGCACAACGAGCTATGGAGAGGGCTATGCTCGTGGGTTCTCTACATGATCGAATCAGAAATGATGAGATCCGTAGAAGAACGAAAGTCACCGACATAGCCCAGAAGATAAGCCAGTTGAAGTGGCAGTGGGCAGGTCACATAGCACGCAGAACAGATGGCCGATGGTGCCGGAAGGTTCTGGAGTGGAGACCACGGACCGGCAAGCGCAGCGTAGGTCGTCCACCGACACGGTGGACAGACGACTTGATAAAGGTCGCAGGACGACGTTGGATGCAGGCCCCTTCCAACCGGTCCTCTTGGTAAAATTATGGGGAGGCCTATGTTCAGCAGTGGACGTTCTACGGCCGAGATGATGATGATGAATCGAACCGCAGCTGAACGGTGGCTTTCGATACGTTTTCTTATTCTGCTATTGAAAAATCAAG
This sequence comes from Selenia dentaria, assembly GCA_917880725.1. NCBI lineage: Eukaryota > Metazoa > Arthropoda > Insecta > Lepidoptera > Geometridae > Selenia > Selenia dentaria. The sequence goes on along the minus strand of OU862890.1, from coordinate 32,891,528 downwards.
TCCATCTGTAGTTATATTTCTGTTGGACGTCAGCAATCGATCAAAACTTTATATTCTGCTAACTCGATAGATCATGCATACGACGCTCACTCATATTCGTATAAAGTAGCGTTCAAGATGACGTTACGTTCCAATTTGCCCATAGAAATAGTAGAAGACTTTCTAGGTAATTTATCGAACGACAACCGGAGTGGAACTGCAGTTGCAGCGGGACGGATTGTTGAACGTTGTGCATTAGTAGAAATGGCCTCCCGGGATAGTATTAGGGTAACATCTAGTGTTAAGGCCCTTTATAGTCATAGGTTGGACAACTTTTATTTTACTGTAAAGGATAAACTTCTGGGTCCCTGCCTTCTTACCTGACTGCAGCGAAGCTCTTAAGGATTGCTGTGTTTGACCTATAAATATGTATGTTGGTTCGTAACTAGCCAACGGCTCAGAATGGCGGGTCGTATGCACTTTAAATGTGCGGGCTAATTATTTTCTAGTCGGTTTATTAAACTTTACTTTGTTGTTGTTAAGAGCAGTAGAACTCTGTCTCTCTCTCTCTCTCTCTCTCTCTGTGAATGAGTTCGTCCGGAGCAGTACTGACACCACACCCTTTTCTACCGTGATGTTCGCAGTACTGTGTTTTAGTTTGAAGGTATGGTTGCCGGCGATATTACAAGCACATAAGACTTAACAACTGAATTTTTCAGGGTTACGGCTTACGACTTATGACGCAATGCTATGCTGTTCTAGGCAGTGGTTTACACATTTACAAAAACCTAAACATACTAATGAACATACGTATACGAAAGCTATTCTATAGTGTTTAACTCTCATTTTTAAATAGCAGGAAAAGGAATAGTCATAACTAACCGGCACGTCCAGTTGTAGGTATACTGTTCAATACTGAGAAGTTTGAACCCAAACATTACGTGAACACGTCGCAAGGCAAGTGAGGGCCTCAGGACATTTATTCCAGATCCTAAAACAAAATGAAAACTACTTCACACGACAGATAAAGTAGTAGCAGTTTTACGTCACTCATATTAGATGAAATTGTTGATTGATTCCTTGTTTAAGTGCGTCTGTGCTTGTGTCACAATTTTGCCAGTGATGGTTTCAGAAACTGCATGGAAATTGAAATAAAGTTTAGAATATGTAATGGCCAAGACAAAAGATAACTAACGGATGTGTTTACAAAATGTTTCAAATCATAGATTATATATATCTATCTATACTTACGGTTTAAGATATTTATTTCTCTAAAGAATATGAATTCGCAATAAGAAACACAAGCATCCTTAAATTTAGGTAGGTATACATTGTAATTGCGAACATAGGATAGAAACGAACTAAACCGACATCCAAATATCCGACCGAATTAGTATTTTCAGTCCCACGAGTTTTGAGTACACTTCACTTTGTCCGAAAGTTAAATATTTTTACGATAATTTGCGACACGTCCGCTTCGAAAACGTACAGTCGAATTGGGTACCTCCTCCTTTTTTTGGAAGTCTGTAGAAAAAGGACGTTGGTGTGTATGTATTTTAATACCCGATTTCTACCCCATTTGTGGACCGATTCTCAAAATTCTTTTTGTGTTTGGTAGAGTATACTTCCTAGATGGTCCCATTTAAATTTCATCAAATTCGGTCTAGGTGTTTGAGTTACACTCCAATAACAGAAAAGTGTTTCGCCTATCTTGATGATATAATTATTGAAGGTGAATGACAATCGATCCCGTAAGTAATAAGGGTCACCAAAAATGGTGAGTACCTCCTTTTTGGAAATCGGTAGAAAATATCCTTAAAACGCGTACGCTGCGGAAACTATTGATAATAGAGCAAAGTGATGTATTACAGTTTTATAGAGCACTTCAATCTCTACAAAAGCGTATGCAATAACATTTGTCTAACTATTACAGTTATGTCACAATAATTACTTTTCCGTATACATATACAATGTTAACGCCGCGCCGCGCCGGTACTAACTATAGGCCATATTATTCGTACCTTGCTTATCTACTCTGATAGTATAGAAGAAAGATTTGATAGTTTGTTTGTAACGGATAAACGCAAAAACTACATAACCGGTTCAAATAATTATTTTACCCGTAGAAAGCTATATTATGCCTGAGTAACATAAGCTATATTTGATTAATTATCATCATCCATCACCGCGCGGGTGAAACCGCGGAGAACAGCTAGAGCTATATTAATTTATGGAAAATATCTATGATTATTCTCTATACCCATCTGTACTAAATTGCATCTAATATGTAATGTCAAGAATAAAGGATATTATGAGCCGCCCCGCGGACACAGCCACCTGATGACCTGGGGCCTTACTATGAGCTCTTAAAGCAGGACTTCTAGACAACTGGCCGGTTTATTCGTACCATGACAACTTTAAAGAAGGCCTGCCCAAGCCTACTATTCAAGAACCGCAGAAAAACCGTTCACCTGTTTTTTTTTGTATGGACTCTAGTTAAGGCGCTCTCGTATCCTGATAATAGTAAACAGCAGAATTTTTAAACACTAAGGCCTTTATTAATAAACGTTGAGTAAACCTATATTAGGCGTAACATGCTTTGTCTTGCTTTCACGCGTGACATTTACTGCAAGCGAAAAATTGACAGATAGATGTTTTAACTACTCCGGGTGTAAGCCAAGTTTATTAATAAGGCCGCTAGTGTAACGAAACAGATCGATAATATATTATGAAAAAAATACTAAGGTTAGAAAAGGAATAGGAAAAGAGTAATAACCGAATAGAATTAATAAATAAGTATAACTATAATATAATTAACTATAACTATGCCTATAACTCTCTTCAAGCAGAAAAAAATCCTGAATAGGTCCACAAAAATAAACTTTCACGTCCAAACTCTCAGAATTTTCAGCGATAACACTATATTTTTTATTAGGTAATACTTAGCCAACGTATAGTACTAAAGTTATAACCAGCAGTTTTTTCATATGTGTTAGTATATATCGAAAAATATAAAGAAAACGTACAAAATTGACGCATTTTCGCATTACATCGTCCAATCTAACAAGCGATTTTCAACCTTACGTAAAGCATCGTAAATTATTTTAAAATTGGTGTTGGACCGCGCCTTAACATGTCGCTCTAAATCCACTTACAAAAGTCTAGGCGTCTGCAATGTAGGTTATAGTAAATTACATATTAGAATGCCAGAGACAAAATTATCCGTTCACCTTTGAGAAAACACTATTATAACAGTTCACCTAAATGAGCGTCATGGTATGATTTCATTCAAAACTGTTTATGCCAAGTTTAAGAACTGCACGGAACTTGCATGGTTTTTACGAAGCTGATAGTAAGGCCCCTGACCACTGATCACGCGGTGACAGCCACATCTCGATTGCAATTTCCCACTTAAATACATGGGCGCTACACAGCTCTACTATAGTAGGTGCCTGGTGTACATGAGTTTCCGCAATCACCACATAAATTATGCCATCCGTTGGATGAGTTGTTCATTAGTTTGAAAGGCTCTATAAAAATATAAAGCCTTTCAAACTAATGCTGAAAAAGGAATGAAAAATGAGTTTATTGCCAATAAATAAAACATTACACTAACATTTAATCACTTAAATAATATTAAAATAATTTGTAAAATTAATTATGCTATGAAGTTTCTTGTGTTTGTATGTTTGACAACAGGGATATGCTCAGCGTTTTTGTGCACAAAAATAGTTTACACGCTGCCTGTTTTCAGCATACCCCATTGCTCGAAATGAGATGTTCTTCGAGTAAAGAAAAATTAGTGATGAAATGATTGGGACATTAAACAAATTCACTTCAACAGTCAAAAAAAAAATATGCTTGAGAAATACTGAAACGAAAGAGCTCGAACTACGACTATTTCGAAACTTCCGCGCGATTATCATATCTAAACTAATATTACAAAGAGGAAATATTTGTTTGTTTGAATTGAATTGGCTCAAAACTACTGGACCGATTAGAAAAATTCTTTCACCATTAGAATGCTACATTTTACCTTATGAACATAGGCTGTATAAAATTTTCAAATAAGTTAGGGATCCGTATGAAAACGTCTTTAATGTAACCCAAAAAAAAGTCCTTATATCGCGTACGCTGCGTAAACTATTGACCATATAATATCTATTAAATTCGTTGCAACTGCAAACTAACCGTAGCTGATTTACACACATTCTTATTCTGCTATTGAAATACAGTTCAGCTGCAGTTACGTTTCTATTATCGCCAGCCTTCGAATAACATTATATATCGTTCGTTGCCCGTGACACTACCGTGTGGCACTACCAGTAGAGTGAAGGGCAAGCTAGTCCTAAATAAATACAAGACAAGAGTATATGATCAATGTGTGTTACCAGTGATGACTTATGGCACTGAAACGTGGTTTCTTACTATGGGCCTCATAAGCAAGCTCAAAGTCGCACAACGAGCTATGCAGAGGGCTATGCTCGGGGTTTCTCTACGTGATCGAATCAGAAATGAGGAGATCCGTAGAAGAACGAAAGTCACCGACATAGATATAGCAGATAAGCCAGTTGAAGTGGCATTGGGCAGGGCACATAGCACGCAGAACAGGTGACCGATGGAAGGTTCTGGAGTGGAGACCACGGACCGGCAAGCGCAGCGTAGGTCGTCCACGGCTGACAGACGGCGGACAGACGACCTGATAAAGGTCGCAGGACAACTTTGGATGCCGGCCGCTTTCCACCGGTCGTTTTACATAGATATAGGCAAGACCTATGTTCAGCAGTGTAAGTCCTACGACTAAGATGGTGATGATCATTAAATAAATCCGAAAAATGTGTTACATTTTAACTAATATAGAGTGCAAGGAGCGAGTGCTACCTGTATTGATAATTTTATAGTAAATTTTGACAACTGTAAAGGCTATGTTTTAGATTGTAAGTTATCGGACCATAAATTTATTAAACTAACGATTCCTGACGTTATTGTAAATAGTGTCAATCGCAATACACCTTCAGTATTTAGAAGAAATATGTCAAAGAACAACTGTAGCTACTTCCATTATGAATGAAATGAATGAATGAATGAATGAATGAATGAATGAATGAAATAAGTTTATTATCCATTACATATTTAATAAAGATTATTTGAGTTTAAAGAATCAAATAATAGCAAGTGAGGATGCAAATACGAAAATTATTATTCTACACGACGCAATCAAATTTCATTACGACATAGCTTTTCCGTATAAAAAATATATACAACGAAACGCAAATACTAAGTGGACCACAACCGGGATAGAAATACCTAAAAACAATTTTGCAAAATTGGAGATGTTGCAAGAGCATTATCCTATTGAAAAGAGAGCTAAATACATTAAAACTTATAGAAAGATTCTAAGAAAATCGTTCTCTGGCGCTAAAAAGATACATTATAGCCATAGAACAAGCGCTTCAAAAAATAGAATCAAAGAGATTTGGAAAATAATTAACGAACAAGTAACGTACAATAAAAAACAAGTAAACAATAAAAACATAATATTATATCAATAAAAACATAATGGTATATCAAATCGGAAGCAAGAAATGAAATAACTGACTGTATAGAGATAGCAGACACTTTTAATAAGTTCTTTATAAATATTGCCCATAAACTGACAGCTAGCACCAATAAATAAACCAATAGACACTGATAAATGTATAAAATATTTAGAAATAGGAATAAAAATCAAAGAAATATTGACGATTGTAAGAAGCATAAAACAAAAGACAACTCCTGACGTTTACGGTACAAATACCAAGACACTAAAAGAATTAATTTTAGCGAATGAGCACATAATAGAACTGCTATATATCACAATAAACGATCGTCTGCAAAAAGGTATATTTCCTGACTGTCTTAAACCTGGAAGAATTATTCCATTGTACAAGAAAGGGCATAATACTGATCTTAATAACTGTCGACCAGTTTGCATATTACATACAATATCCAAAATTATTGAATCAATTATAAAATAAAGAATACTTGAATATTTTGAACGACACAATCTCTTCACTTCCTCTCAATTCGGTTTCCGCTCAGGCCGCTCGACGGAAATGGTTATTAGAAAAGTTGTGTACACAAAAATGCGCTAGCATTTTCTGTGATTTGTCCAAAGCGTTTGACTGCCTAAGACACGACATATTAATATTAAAACTAAAGCATTATGGATTTGAGGGACCTGAATTAAACATGATGTGTACATATCTTCAGAATTGTAGTCAAATTGTTTCAGTAAATGGGGTAAAATCGTCAATGGTCACTGTAAATATAGGCGTGCCCCAAGGGTCAATATTAGGACCAATATTATTTTTAATTTATGTGAATGACCTTGTTAAAGCTATGCCAGATTGGACTAGCGTTAGCTTGTTTGCTGATGATACTCATGTAGGAATTAAAGACAAATCGAAAGATAGCTTAAGGGTAAAGATTAATGAAGCAATGAACTCCCTTAAAGAATGGTTTAATGCAAATGGGATAATTCTCAATGCCGATAAGAGTGTGGTGATGCATTATCAAACAAGGAAAGATATGGATAGTGAAACAAATATAAAAATGTGTTTTTGGATTACACAATAGACATACATACAATTACTCATGCACCTCATATTGCGAAATTGTGCAAAAAAAATGCCCGTGCTAACTATGTATTGTTGAAACTTAAACCTTTATTGGAGAGAAAAGCAATTATATCGGTATATTACGCATATGTACATTCAATCATAAGATATGCTATTACGGTGTGGGGAAATGGGGCAGATATTAAGAAAGTGCTCAGATCCTAGAAAAGAGCGTTACGAATATTGTTTGGATTAAGAAAACGCACATCAGTCAGACAACACTTTAAAAATAATAAAATAATGACAGTAATATTACTGTTTATACTACTTTATACATTTACAATTGCCTCTTAGAAGTTTATGATGCAAACTTGAGAAAAATCAAAGAGGTACATACATATAACCTGCGAAATAAAGATAATATTATTCAACCCAATGTTAAATTAGTAAAAGATCAAAAACATGGTATCTTTAGTAAGATTTGTATGTTCAATAAATTACCGGCTTATATTAGAAACTTACCTATTAGGGGGGATCCCAATATTCTATCTGTCCATAGTTTTCCTTACTACTGATAGAAATTTGACATAACGTCCATACAAATAGTGTCAAATATCTAACTCTAGTAAGGTAAACCGGGGCGGTAGATAGATTATTGGCATCGGCCGTAAATGAATTTAAAATAAAACTCAAACAATTTTTTGAAAGTAATCCGTTCTATTCATTAACGGCCGTTTTCAATAATCTATCTATCGCCGGTTTACCTTACTAGAGATAGATATTTGACACTATTTGTATGGACGTTATGTCAAATTTCTATCAGTAGTAAGGAAAACTATGGATAGATAGAATATTGAAAACGGCCATAAATGAATTTATGAAAATGCGTCTCATAGAATCTTCGTTTTCGTATGAATAAATGCCGCCATCAACCAATTTGTAGAATTTGTTTTTAATAACATATTATGTTGATTTGTTGACATTGTACTAATATAAAATTTTAACATATCTTAAATTTTCTTAATTAGGTAATTAATTGTGACATTTTTAATCGTAATAATTAATTCGAAATGTTCTATTATACCTTATAGGTAATGCCTTATCAAACTGACTAGATATAGGTATATGTTTCTAACGTTAAGATACTACCTATATGTTATTTTTTAAGTTGTTGCAATTTAGAACTGATGTAAATTTGACTTGCCCAGTGTAACTACGAATGTTATAAAGCCAATAAATTCTATTCTATTCTATTCTAATATGTAACTTGTATCGACGTGTTTTTTGGTGCTTACTATTATGCAAAGCTGCTGTAACGCTCGATGTGCGGAGCCTGACTTGTAATTCGTAAGCTCAACAAAGTTAAGCACCATCTTATTCGTAAGCTCAACAAAGTTAAGCACCATCTTGCTGCGGCCACTATTTTGATGGGTGACCTGTAGTGGGATGAAGCACTATGTGAACTACAATCAGGTGCTTTGCAGACTGCGGGGCAGGCCGTGCCGGTCAATTTCACCGCAAACGATAGCGCTAAGGGAATCCTATAGTAACGTACATAGAGGGTAAAAAGACCGCGTTGCTAGTGCCCGGTGTGCACTGGCGACTCTACTGCTTTGCGGTCAAAAAAACTGCCCCGCTTTGTCGTCTGCAAACCGCCTTCTAAGCTCTGTGTGGGAATGCACCTGTCATGGGCAAACGTAGCGCTTACTATCAGGGTCTCGACTTGTCCGTCTAATCACTTAATAGCAACAAAATAACTTATAGATAGATGAAGCGTGTGCCGAAGAGATGCACTTTGCCCATACTGTACCCTAGAGCCACATGCACGCGAGCGCGACGACACTCCGATCGGAGGTAACGATGATGGAGCGACGCGACTCATGTAATCTAGGTTAACTTATCACACACCGACCTCATGATATGTTGGCACTATAATCTATTTTAAGAATGTAGGCCTTGCAAATGCATACCCGCCCTATGCCGTTCACATCTGTGGGCCTAGCACGAATAACTGCGTAATGTGTAACGCAAACTATCGTTCACGTGAAACAGTACAAACTGTCATGTATCTAGGGCAACTGAGACACAGACAACTCATAGTTTGTACGACGAAGCGTGACGCGTTGATTACCGAATTATCGAATAACTGAATAGAATGGAAGTCGGTATTCAATTTTGCAAATTGTACTTGTTAGAAATGTCATTCTAAATGTTTGATTTTGGATTTTAGCATTAACCGAATAAGGACTACCATAATGGAATGTTAGCCGTTAAGTTAGGATTAGGAACAAGTGAACCGCTACCATTATACTCGTATTAAGCACTAACAGACCCATCCGTAGCTTCGCTACCGAGGGTTTTGCGGGATAAGGGTATATTTGTTTTGCGCGGAACCCCGAATTATTTTCTAAAATAAACAATAAAATAGATTTAGTATGTTTTCCCGTAGTGTAAGTTCAATTAAAAGAATCATGATATAAAACTAAACAAGTGCAATTTGAATAATGTAATTCCAACTTCCTTTCAATTACTTTGGTAAAAATCAGTTATTGATGTGTAACTCAAAAACTACTGGACCTAATTTGATGAAAATAAATGGGACCACACGGGAAGCACCAGCTTTTAAACAAAAAAAGAGTTTTGAGAATCGGTCTACCCAATCGAAAGTTATGAGGAAACAAACATAAACAGTCGAATTGAGTACCTCCTCCTTTTTTTGGAAGTCGTCGTTTGGAATCCTTTATAATAAAACTAACTGACCCGTCCGCGGCTTTGCGTGACCTCGCAGGACAATACCTACATTACTTAAAATAGTTCTGCGACATTATCATCGCTTTAAAAATATCACTTTCGCGGGTCTCTAATTATTTTTCTTAAACAAGAGTAACCTGTGTTACTCCTAATAACGCCAGCTATCTGCCAGTACCTAAAGGGGATTTCATATACATATTATATGAACACATATGTATGAAATTCCCTTAAACCACGGTTTAAACTAGGGACTATCTTTATCTACGTTCTATAAGACGGTAGCAGTTTAAAATTCTGAATGGCACTGTACTACACTGTTTTAAACTATCACGGTTGTTCTCTAAAGTTATATGATTATTAACGGGATATTTACCGTGGTAAGGTTGTGGAATGAGCTCCCGATATTTCGGCGCAGTTACATGCACCATGTTCACGGGAAGACTGAAGAATGCGGGTGGTTGGTCAAAAAGTTTAAAAGTTAGGTGCAGACATAACGATCTACCCTCTTTCTTAGTCTTTTGCTACGGTTATCACTGGAACTCGAACTCGATCCTAAGTCCCGACAAAACACACTCACTGTATCACTGCGTATAGTATTTTGAACACATTTTGAACGCGGACTTTTATTTTTAAAACAACCTAATACTGGATTCCACGCACTGGCGAGTTGAAAACCATCACCTCGATTGAAATTCTGGCATTTCGAGATCTCAATAGTTTCCTTTACTAGCCTTGGTATGTAATGGCGTTCGGTGGACAAGATTTTAGGGTTATGGAATTCAATCCAGTGGTTAGGACCCGCGTCCAGCAGATGCTCAGCTATGGCAGATTTGTGTCTTTCATTGTTTTTTACTGCCTTTATGTGTTCCTTGATGCGGCATGAAACAGTTCGCTTCGTCTGTCCTATGTACGAACTTCCGCAGCTGCAGTTAATTTTGTACACCCCGGGATGCTGAAAAGGAATCTTGTCCTTAGGGGAACGCAGACATTGCGCAATCTTCTGATGAGGAGTAAATATGGTCTTGATAGCAGCTCAGCTCATTCCACAACCTTACCACGGTAAATATCCCGTTAATAATCATATAACTTTGGCACTGTACTGTTATAGGCAAGCGTGACACTTCACATCAGACGAGCGACTTCTCTTGTTATTGACATTATTGTCTTGTTACTGACAGACATAAAAAAATACTTAAAAAACATGCAGCTTTCATCTCTCTCTGATCCAAGCGAGGAGTCTCGATACAAGTAACTAATCTAATGCGGACAGAGTCGCGTACTGAAGCTAGTCGCATGTTACCACAGGTTTTGATAAAAGCTGAAGTGAAGGTACTCATCGCCGATGCAATGGAAACTCCCGAGGGATTCTGATAATTTTATACGTGGGTTCGTGGCTAGTTATAATTAAATTTAAATATAATATATACTTATTATAAATATAATGATATACACATACTATTGCATGCCCCGGCTGTGCTCAACGTAGGTAAATACCGGACACCAGGTGTTCCGAGCAACAAAGTCTGCAATTGAACGTTTGTTACATTTGCTTATTGCTTGTTTTCAGGCGATTCAACAAGTTTCTATACATTAAAATACTAATTACTTGCTGGATGATTGACGTGATTCTTTATTTCATTAGTAGCTGCACCCCGCGGTTACACCTGGACGATGAGTGATATTAAAGATTTTTTGTTCTTTTGTGCTGTATTGCGGCGAACAAAACAAAACATGAATTATTTATGAATGAATGAATTAATGATTGAAATCGGTTTAGGCGATTTAAATTTTTTTGCGAGTCAACGAACAAGGACCTTATTCGATATGCCCATTGAAACACGTAACTCGCTGCGTTACGATATATTCTAGGAGTGGGCTCGGAGTCAGAACAATTATTTTACTATAGTTCCTTGAAGATGATCGTGAATATCTACGAAGAAATAATGTCAGGAAGCATAACTCAGAACAAATTCCACACAAAAAGTGGTCCTTCAAACCAAAACGACGTATGATTCCAAATACGAATTACTTCCGAGGTTACAAATAGACATGTTCGGTGATTGGTTCTTCCTGATATTATTTTTTCGTAGGTGAATATGTATGTGAATTAATGGCCATATCAAATAAGCCCCAGTAATTGATTTTTATACGAGTACTTATATGAAGACTATAACTCATACCTAAATCAAAAGCTTTCATTTGACTTAGGCATTTGATTGTAACAGAACATCTCAGACTCCTGCAATGCACTGCACGTGTCCTAGAGCACAACATGCAGGCGTGCGTACACCCATATCTAGATTGTCGCAGATAGCTGGACGCCTGCGGATTGGAGATAAACGTTATATCGTACGCATCACACAGGGATCGATCAGGCGCTCGCGACGCAGGAATGCGTGAAGTAACACACCTACAAGATCAACTTATCGGGAGTGGATCTCATCTTAGCATTGCAAGGCCAGAGGTTATCCTGCTTTACTACTCATATAAATAGGTTCCCGTGTGGACGCACCAATAAAAACTATATGTGTTTATATTTATTCGTGTTATTCTATATGCATTAGAGAAGCAAATGTTAAGATTATATTTGCTTCTTCTTGTTTAAAGTCGTGCTTGCCCAAATTAAAGCCAAGGTGTTTTTTTCCTAGATAGGAATTGCTGTGCACTTCCCTTCCGCCACGGAGGTAACGGAAGGGGGCGTGTGGGGCTCAAACCCACTAAAGTCCCCCCGTGAGCAGTCCTCCGCCAAGATGGGGAGAGATGATGTCGCGCTAGCATTCTCCATCTCGCCCCAGCGGTAGGCCCGGATCGGTTTTAACCGGCGCCTACGCAGGGGTGACATTGCTCTCCAAGCACACACCTTAGACGTGTGTGGCTGTGCAAGCCGGTGGACAGTCCCCGACTCACACAGTGACCCCACTAAGGAGGAGGGAGGCGGCGTGAGAACTGCTTCCTCCGTTCTCCAGTCCAGCACGTCATTTCCCTAACCCGCTCCGCGGCCTCCTGCGCCATCACCGCTTTGCAGAAGTGGCCATAAGCGCAGCTTACCTACAACAACGCCTCGTAACTCATACTATCACAGAACAATTGCAGGTGCTGCTCTAGGCAAAAGTCTGACCTTGTGAAAACCGTCGATATAAATTTATAAGAACACTATCGGAACAGTATACATATAGAGAAACAGTACGGAAACTAAGTCTAGTTAAGCGGAAATAAACTCGACTCGACGCGGCCTCACTACTGACAGCACCGCGACAACCGCTTAGAGCTCTCGTCGATGCGCATGTTTGTGTGAGTGAGCCGTTTCGAACGTCTGTAGGTAGTTTCCGTACTGTTCCTCTATATGTATACTGTGCTATCGGTTTATCTCATTACCTTTGTCCAGCTTAGATTACCCCAAACAGCGAGTAGCTTTACGAATTCCCATATTTCTAATGGCGTACAGTTAACCCGTAGACTCGCCAGGCGCCATATTTTGCTAATAATACAATAGCTTCCTCAGCAAACGTACCTACTACAGTTCCAGGAAATGCAGCGTGTGTGGCGAGCGCAACCTATACATTCAAAGTTGCTTCAATGTAACTAGGTATTACCATTTCACATTAGTATGTATACTTTATTGTACGCCGGCCCGGCCCGGCGGTCACACATACAGTACTCACAGCTAGTTTGTCATAATCGAATTGAACCGTCACAGATGACTGTGCAAGCTCCAGTACTAATACTCTACTGCGCTGTCAGTCATCATGGATACTTAGGTAATAAATAAATAATAAACTCCTAAAACCTACTTTAATCTCGAAGAGATAAATGAGATTAATCAATGAGAACGGAGTTACAGAAAATTCCCTGGATGCTAATCGTACAATGTGAGGAAGCTCGACTCTTGTGCAAAAGGCCGTCTTGGTGGGTACCACCGCAGTGCCAGATATTCTGCCGCGAAGCAATAGTGCACAAGCATTATTGTTAGCGTGTGAAGGGCGCTGTAGCAAGTGGAATTACTGGAAGAAGGAGACTCGAAAACCAATGCCTGGATGTGACAATACAGTGCTACATGCAAAACTGCAGTTCTACGCTCCGGGTGACCCTACAACTGCCATGGGCAAGTGTAATGCACAACATTAGGCGCGTTTCTTGGCCGTCTCGTCACTTCCTTGTTTAAACACTTTTTTGTATGAAATATTTTTCTTTAAAGGTTGTCTTGCTTTCGTACTGATATAAACATGTTGCTAAAACCTTTTAATTTTGCTAACGAGCAGGCGGCTCACCTGATGGTAAGTGATCACCGTCGCCCACGAACATCCGCAATACCAGAGGTTTGAGGATGGGTTGCCGACCTTAGAAATAAAAAAAACTATTTCATAGGCAGTATCCGCGCCGGTGTCTTCAAATGTGTTGAAAATGTAACTGTCAATGGGCTGACGGCGACTTATCCCGTCCTGCAGCCCGTATCTATGCACGTCGTAAGGATAGGATTGTAAAGGTATGCACTGGTATATAATGACTTCGTTGTGGACACAACCACCTGCTGCCCGTTGCCTTTAGTGTGGGCTAGATACTTACGCCATTTCGGGTTGGTGCACCGACCGCCCTCAGTCGGGCGTGGTGACATTGCTCATTCTACGATATGCATGCTGCTGTTTGTGCCGCGTCTGACAGACAGGCAGCAACTAATAACTATATGTATCATGTGACATGGATTATAACAGCTTGTGTGTCGTGTCGCGGCTCACACACTTTATACGAAGCAACTTTAACTTGTTTACCTACCTACCTAAAAGAATAGATTCCTTTATAATAATTTGGTAATTATAAAGGAATTAATTCTTTTTAATAATCACTGGTGGTGAAAAATTATAGATAGTAGTACCCATTGTTATTCCAGTACGTACTGCTAGGGCTACGTTCCGGCAAGCGCCCTCAACGCTCACAACTGTCGCGCCCCGGTTTGCCGTTCCCTTTGGTTGACAGTGACAGCTAGCAATGATCACGTAGACCCACCTAAGATCCGCGAGCGTGTGCGGCGTGTGCGGCGTGGGTGTTTTCGGTGACGTCATTGATGACGTATCGAGCGCCGCGAGTGATTTCGGTGCTTCCCGGAACGTAGCCTAAATTTCCATAAATATCCGTTCAGCTGTCGGGGAACGGTGACAATATAAATACAGTGAAGTTATTTTCGCAAATATATTAGTAAGTAAAAGTATATTTTTACCTAAAAGTTGTTCAGTGAAAAAAGAAAACCTCAGGGGACCAGCTAAAAAGAAAACGTTGGTCTGTTTTTAAAAAAGTGCTTGACAAAATTACACCGTATTCATTCAGTAGTGGTTTTAGAGGCGGAGGCATGTATCCTTTTGGCCCAGATTATATAGACATGTCTAAATTAAGAGTCCAGAATCCTGTTAATCAAGAACCAAATGAAAAAACAAGACAAGCACTGGAATTTTTGGATTCAATAATAGTAAAGATATTTAGTAAAGACAAATTTCATACAGATAGTTATATATTGAGGGAAGGAAAGTTATCGAAAACATGGCTTTAGGAAATCAGAACCTCTACATCTTATGGGCAAATACCAAGGTTCCCAAGCTTTCCATATCTGTTATTCCACGCAGAAACATAGAGATAAGCTCGTCAATTATACGAGAAATACAGGCACAAAATACTGACTTAAACTCGAATTCAGACACAACTAGTACAGAACAAAATCATACACCTCTTGATTTTATTGGAGATAAAACATCGAAACTGATTAAGCTGTATCAGAAGTTCAGGCACAACATACTGACTTAAATTTAAACACAATTATGACGGAACAAAACCATACATATCATGCTTTATACTGGAGATGAAAAACAATGAGACCAGTTCAACTACGTCAGAAATTAAGGCACAGGGTATTAACTTAAGTACAGAGGCTAACGTGATCATTAATGGACAAAATATTCTAGTTGATTCCACTATGTCAACCTCGTGCGACACATTAGACAAGGCATTAGGTTTCTTAGTACCAAGGCCATTTAAAAGATGTCTTTTCTGGTCAGAAAGTGTTAGTCCTAAAAATTGCAAACAGGAAGAAGGAAAAAATTCCATCGGCTGTTACAAGTATAGCTTGGCAACAGTACCACGAAAAGAGACAGAAAAGAGAAGGCTTCACGAGGAAAAAGAGTTAAAAGCTAAACAATGTCTAGAAAAAAAGAACTAAAAGAAAAATTGGCACAAGAAAAGAGATATAAAATAAAAGTTAAAAATAAAAGGAAAATCGAAATGTATGTCATCTACTGATGATACAGACACTGAAATAGAGTATGAAGCAAGCGAAGACAGTGAGCTTAATGAAGAGTATGATTCCGGCAACCAATAAAGAATCTAAGTCCTGATTGGTGACCGAATCACTGACAGACAATGCATAGCATTAAATGATGGTCGAAGAGACTTGGAAATCTGGAGGGTGCTTTTGTCTTGAGGTACTAATAAAGGGTTTTTCGAAATTCAACCCCTAATTGTGAAAACGTTTGTATGAAAGTCCTGTGTTTTTGAACTTATAGATTTGAAAATTGGTATTTATATAGTTAATTTAAAATAAAACATGGTGTTCCTTAATATTTTTGACAGGGATGACAAGGGGTGAGGTGAAAAGGGGGATGAAACTTTGTATGGAAAAAAATTCTTTGTTTTGAACTTATAGGTGACAATTGGTATTTAGATATTTCATTTCATTTATAAAATCGTGATCATTCATATTTTTTCATCATGGAAACTATACCTACTATAACTATACACCTTTAAAACATAATAACAGAGGTTATTTTAAAGTGCCCGAAATGGAAAATATTTTGCCGGACTAGGGCTGTAGAGTAAAAGGGCACGCCTCGCGAAACTCATCTTCAGGGCGAGTGCGCAGTGGCGTCTGCGAGCTCTTGTATTCGATCCCTAACGCGACTATTTTGCCTAATTTTTTTTAATTGTGTCAAACTCACGAGAATTTCAATAAAAAAACATTCCTGAAACATAAATTCTATATATTATTAAGTAGAGATCCTTACATGGTCGTAATTCAGTCTCAGGCTATTTTTCTGTGATCAATTAATATATCGGCTAATGTGTTGTGACGAAACGCATTCAGCCGTCAACGTAATGTAAACTTTAATAATTGGTTAATTAAATCGGTTAAACGTAATGGCATCGAAGTCAGTAACCATCACAGTCGTAGAATCATCAATTCGTGGCATATGTCTCATTGTATTAAGGCTATGGCTACTATAAATCTACCTCTTCTTCTTGTTTGTTTGGCTTGTGCGGCGTAACCACAATTTTGCCAATTTTTTTTTTTTTTAGAACGGACTAATGCTGTTTGCCTCTACCGGCATTAACAGCGTCACCGGACGGTTGGCGAGCGCAGATGGCACTCAGCCAGACACCAAAACAGTTCGCGCGGATATAAATCTACCTCAAATGCAGAATACATTACGGAATTACTCAACTAAAGTCAGACTCGGAAAAACAAAACAAAAAAGTCAACAACTTACTTTAATCAACGCCTATCTATCTATTCTCTATCGCAAAACTCCAAAACGTTTTAGTATTCTTCAAATTGAGCTCGTGGGCCTTAAACGCGTAGGCTTTGAAGCCGAGAATAATCAATTTGTGGCATATGTCTCATTGTTTTGAGGCTATGGCGACTATAAATATACCTCAATAACAGAATTAAATAGCTAAGATCAGACTTGGAAAAAATAAAACATACAGATTAAGAACTTACTTTAATCAACGCCATCTATCGCAAGCTCCAAAAAGTTTTAGTGTTCTTCAAATTGAGCTCGTTGCCTCTATACGCGTACGCTTTGAAGTCGTCCAGCTTCCGTTTGTCTATGTAGAGGTACTTGTGGAAGCAGGTGTCGCAGAAGAAGGCGGGGTCGAAGGGCACCTTGGAGGTGCCGGAGACGAGCCACTTGGCGCCGAACTCCGCGCAGGTTGTGCAGTAGATGGTCTGGTTCTGCGAGATGGCGGTGTGGCAGGGGTACGCGCGCAGGTGCAGGGGGTCGCTGCGGCTCAGCAAGCGGATCTCAGAGAACAGGAACACGTGCTCGCAGTTGCCTTGGTGCACGTACACCTGGATAACATGTGCGGAAGTGGTGAGAAACTCAAATTAAAAAAATAATAACACGTTTATAACACACAATATCACATTACATAAATCTGGGCATAAAAAAATTGTTACCAAACAAAAAGAACCGACTTCAACACTAAAAAGTGTGATATAACTTGTTGAAGTCGGTACCGTGATAGTTCAAAGAATATCCTATTATCACAACTTTGTGCTCGTGGTATCTCTCGGCAAACGTAGTGTAGGACGTCCTGAGGCACGGTGGAGTGACGATCTGCGCAAGACGGCTGGCTAAAACTGGATGCGAGAAGCCCAAGATAGACCTAAGTGGCGTGCAATTGGAGAGGCCTATGTCCAGCAGTGGACTGCTACAGGCTGATGATGTGCTCGTGGTACAGTTTTCGACAAGTTGCGGTTGAGAAGTCGGTTGCGGTCGGTAATTACGTGATGTAATGATAAGAGGCCGGAGCACAAACAATTTGTGAAAAAGTATTCGTATCGTAAACGTCAATGCGTCACGCTTCTGCGCTCAAACTATGTGTTATCTGTGTCACAGTTGTCCTAGATACATAACAGTTTGTACTGTTGCACGTGAATGACACGTTACGTTGCACTTACGCAGTTATTCGTGCTAGGCTCAGATATCGTCAAATCACCAAAATAGGCGAAACACTTTTCAGTTATAGGAGTGTGACTCAACTGCTAAACCGAATTTGATAAAATAAATCTTTACGGGAAGCACCAGCTTTCAAATATAAAAAGAATCATCAAAATCGTTTCACCCGAAAATCCTGAGGTAACAAAAAGACACAAATACAGTCGAATTGAAAACCTCCTCCTTTTTTGGAAGTCGGTTGAAAACAGAATGCACATTAAAACTCTACACGTATAGAAAGCAGCTGATGGTGTGCGTGTCATGAACATGGGTCCCGAGTCCCGACTCAGCATACGACTGAGGGCAGAATCCTTAGTCACCGATTTTCAGTCGGAATCCATAGACCTCAGGAAACCCAAGGCAAAGAATACTTATAGCCCCCGGATCGGACCCGGCGCCATGTCTATGGTCGCAGACAATACAAGAAGATATACAATGTGGTCGGCGTAAGAGAATCATAAAGAAAATTTTGCCCTAAAGTTGTATACTAAAGTACAAATTCAAAATTAAATCATCCTATACTATAGGCATTACAATTGACCTAAGCTTCACATTGAGGTATCATATCATGCCTCATATACGTATTAGGTCTGGGAGACTAAGTTCTATTGCATACGCGGTTCGGAACAAAAGATAATGTATAGACTAACGGCCGGTCCCAATAATCTGCCTATCGTCGGTTTACCTTACTAGAGATAGATATTTGACACTTTTTGTATAGACGTTATGTCAAATTTCTATCGATGGAAAACCGTGGATAGATAGATTATTGGGATCCTCCATTAGGCTCAACTAGTGTTTTTTTTATGGGATAGGTTAGCAAACGAGCAAGCGGCTCAACTGATTGTAAGTGATACCGTCGCCCACTGACATCCGCAATACCCAAGGTTTAGAGGATGCGTTGCCGACCTTTGAGGAAGGATGATAGGAAGGAAGAGATAAAAGGGGTGTAGGGGAAGGGGGACGGAGAGGTAGAATGGGAAAGGGGGGAATCGGGCTTCCAGAACCTCCCACATACCGACGAAACTCAATTAGCAGGTTATGTTACTTCACGTCGGTGTTATGTGGTTGCGTGGTACTTCCCCGGTCGTGCCGGCCCATTCGACTGTGGGGTTACAGCGTGGCACCCTACCACCGAAAAATGTACTTTGCATATTTTCGCTGCATAACTTTAAAGGTGGCTCCGGTGCTTATATACGATTGTTCAAATAACCGGGACCAACGGCTTAACGTGCCCTCCGAAGCACAGAAGTGCGATGACCACCTTGGGTCTTGCTAGTTAAGGCCTATAACCAAATTCATGGTGTGCGTTACTAAAGTTGTGAGGGCGCATAGCGTATTGTGGGGTTAAACCAAACTGTAGGGGTCTGTAACCCATTGGTTGTGGGGGCCAATAGCCTGTTGGTTGTGGTGCACGGAAACCGAAATTTGGACTACTATAATTAAGTGGTGGCATTTAATATCTTTGTTGGTTCTTTGCAATACTGAATTAAATCTTTGTGAGGCTAGACTTGGTTTCAACCCAGGGTTGTATGGGTACATTGTTTGGGGTACCGAACCTAAAACCACTTCTTGTAGTAGTTGGGTGAGCTTGATGAATGCCACTGGCACACACCCATCCAACTCCTGACAGCAGCAAGTCTAACTTGTTGATCGGTTATGATTGCCAAGTCAAGATCCGCTGCGACAGCTTTAATCATATATTAAAAGAAATACATTAAATTTGACACTCGACAAGAGAACAACAGAAGGAATCTCCTCACCTCTGGATGAGCCAGCTTGACGACCACCTGTCCCAGCGTGTAGTCCTCCATCTTCCGAATGGGGAAGTCCCCGAGCCCCTTGTTCCTGGCCCAGCTGCGGATACCCTCGGAGATGTCCTTGCATCCCTCGCGGCCGTCCACGTAGAAGGTGTTGTTTATGAACAGGAAGCCAGAGGGAAACACGTCCTGTTCAGTGGGAAACGTCACTTTAGTTTTTATTGTTGACCAATTGAGCGAAGCGTCTCTGCTTTAACTGGTCCTAATAGATTTTCATCTGTTCGTATGTTTGTTAGGTTGTATGTTGGTGTTGGTACAGGTCACATTTTTCAACAAATCTTGACGAATCTTGGTATGCATCTACTATTTAATATAATATTTTTAAGGCCGCGATTTTGAGTGTGGGGTACTTTTTCTAAAAAAGGGGAAAGATTGCTGCGGCATTATTTACCGACTGATTTTGATAAAATTTGGTACACACATTAGTCAGTCTGCGCGTGACCTTGGTCTGTACGGGTGTGCGCGCGGGATCGATGTGATCCGTCCGTAACGAAAATGTCGAAATCAAAGGTTATATCGGATACAGTGAAATGTGTTAGCTGTAATATAGTTATTAGTGAGATCCTAGCGTATATACAAAACAAGGTGGACGTTATGGATACCGAAAGTATGGTGCGAATATGTGCATCTGCTTTCTCGATCGAGGACGCCGAGAATGCTAAGTGTTTACTTTTTCATTCAATAAATACAAATAAAAGAAACATTTCAAGAAGAAAAGATGATATGCCTATTTTTGTGGCCCGGGATTTGAACCGGCTACCTCCATGTACATGGGATCATGTAGATGGCACCTTGTCTGATGAATATAAGTTAGAATGTAGTGTACGTCAAGGTGGCTTAACTTCTCCAAGCTTGTTCAATTTATATGTGAATGAGTTAATTGAGGGACTCTGCAGCATTCATGTCAGATGCTATATAGACGGAACCTGTGTCAACAACTTTAGTTACGCAGATGACATGGTGCTTTTGGCTCCCTCAATTAGCGCACTGAGAACGCTCGTTAACAGGTGTGAGCGTTTCGCAGCCGAGCACGGCCTCAAGTACAACTCAAAGAAAAGCAAATTACTTATTTTCAAGGCAGATAAACTTAAACCTACAAATGTGCCTCCAGTTGTACTTGAGGGCACTGCTTTAAACATTGTAAACAGCTTCAAGTATCTTGGACACATGTTAACGGAAGATCTTAAAGATGATCTAGATATAGAAAGAGAGAGAAGGGCGTTAGCGGTAAGAAGCAATATGCTGGCTCGCAGGTTCGCTCGAAGCACTATAGATGTAAAATTAACTCTTTTTAAAGCTTACTGCCAATCATTTTACTCGGGCAGCCTGTGGGTTCAGTATACCCAGCGAGCCTACAACGCCTTTAAGGTGCAGTATAATAACGCTTTTAGAGCACTGTTGGGACTGCCGTGGCGTTGCAGTGCTTCTGGAATGTTCGTGGAAGCGGGCGTGGATGGCTTCCATGCTATTATGCGAAAAAAGGTCGCGTCAATGCTGCACCGTCTACGGGGAAGCTCCAACAGTGTTCTAAAAATGATTGCATCTCGCTACGAGTGTCCTATCCAAAAATACTGGATAAACATAGTCACAGGCAAGACTAAGTAACTTTCGTGTGTAATATAGCATACCAACATATAATTTACTTAAACAGACTACTAACACACTATGGATTTTATCCGAAATAAATATTTTTTTATTTTATTTATTTTATTAGGTACCTGACTTTAATGAGGAATTTCTAATGAGCCAATGGTCAAGTGCAGTGCCATTTGCAGAGCAACATTACACCTTGTTGAGCACCTTCTTGGCCTGCAAGGGTAGCACCTGCCATCCTTAGCTGCCAGACATTGTCTCTTTATGGGTAGCAAAGTCTTATTACCCGACTGTGGTGAAGCCCAAAACGAGGGTAATGTGTTTACCTGTATGTATGTCCTATATCCGGTCGTAACTACTAAACCGCTCAACCGGTTTTGATAAAAATATTGTAAATAATACGTCATTAGATTCGTGTTGATAGCGCGAGTGTCGGGTCGGGTTATAAAACTTTCAGTTTGCTTTCTTGTTTGAATAGGTGCAGTGGAATAGTTAACGTGCAACAAGAGAGAAGTTAGGTGTTGTTTCGAAAGATAAGTTTGGTTCCCGAGCAAGTGAAGTCTGTATGGGTTCTATTCTATCGATCTTGAGCATAGCGAGGATTCCCAGGCACAAGGGCAGATCCCTTTTCTTTCGGGGTACATAGATACATCACTATAACTAGCCCGAACATACAAGTAACAGTTGTAACTAAGGGCGTTCGCCACGTTAAGCGTGCGCACGCGGCGGGTGGCCCGCCTCGCAAGTTTGTATAGAAGATAGTATGAGCAGTGCTGACTGGCGCGGACGCGTGCGATCGGCTTGCGCACGCACAGCGGGAGGCGGGCGCGCGGCGGCGGGCACATAATTCATGGTAGTCCATCCGATACAACTGTACCAGCTGGAGACCGAAATGGTTCTAGCGCCGCTGCATGCAGCGTCGGGTGCTCGCCGCAGATCCTAGGGCCGCGTACGAACGCTTGCCACCCTTGACCTTACCTAAGTAAGGTAAAAAACACGTACCGCATCTAGGAGCTTCGTGATATAACAAACAATACCTTGGCGGAGGTGAGCGGGACAGTGTCGGGTGCGAGCGAGAGGTCGACGCGCATGTCGATGTCGTTCCGGCACGTGAAGCGGTCGCGCAGCGCCGTCAGCGACTGCCGCCCCAACATCACGATGTCGCAGCTAAACACCGAGTGCCGTCCGCGGACCTGCCCGCGACCCACGCAACGTAACACATACACATTCCCATACAAGTTTCATACTTAAAGTAATAAGAATTTGAAAAATTAGACATGTCAGACTTTCGTTATATCATTGAAGGTAACTACTCAACGTTTGAAGACCCGATGTTGATGATAAAATATTGTCGTTACATTATACGTTATACAGGTTAGATTTTGATAAAATTTAAAATGGGACTCCATGAGAAGCTCCAGCTTTAAATGAACAAAATCATCCAAATCGGTTCACTTAGAAACAAGTTCTAAAGTAACACTGATAAAAAATACTCCTCAATTTTGGAAGGCGGTTGGAAAAAGCACCTTATTCTATCAGAAAAGCATTATAAGTCAACATGAAATTCTCAATCGGTAAAAATTTTATCAATAGTAAAATTACATTTTATGCGCGCCTTTACGTATAGCTTCTGTCAGACTGTCGATATGAAAGCAAGGGATATTTCATTTTCAGGTTCCTCCTGAAACGTAACCGAGCTATGGGAGATTCGTTCAATCGTTACATTTCAAATATCTAATACTAGCTGCGCTCCGCGGTTTCACCCGCGTGGTGATGGATGATGATGATGATGAATCAAATACAGCGTATGTTACTCAGGCATAATGTAGCTTTCTACTGCTGAAAGATTTTTTGAACCGGTTTAGTAGTGTGTTGGTATATATGTATATAGTAAGTATATAGTAATAGTAGTTACCGAGTCTAACCGAGGCCTAGTTGGTCATGGCGTCTGACACGGATTGTCTCATATAAATAAAATAAAATATCCTTTTATTTATCATATTTACATTGGTAATAATTTCAAAGTAATCAATTATTTATATTGAATACAGAATATAATGCAAACTAATTTATGTAATATAATTTGAAACTGTAATTACCAAGCATTATATAGATTTAGACTTTAGCGTGAACAGAATAAAAACTACTATAATTTACAAAAAAATTGATTGTAGTCCGCTATTTTAGTTTGGGTGTTCCGAACAAGCGAATTGCTAGCAATAGCAAAGTCGGTCGCCATAAATCAAGCACCACGCTTGCTTATGACAGTTGCATTGACACCTACAGCAAATTGAGTAAATATCTATAAGTAGAAAGTCTTCCCGCGTGTAGGGATGTTAACATCGCCACAAAACAAGTGCACATCGCATCTACGTTTTGTTGGTAGCATACCTATGCAACAGATAACAATGACATTTGAAAACTGCCAACCCCGACTGCTCTGTCGGCACTCACGTAATAATCGTCGGTATACGTCCTCCGCCCCCACCCACCGCCTCTTCCCACTATTATCGCGCTACTTACTCTGGGTCGCGCGGTATAAGTACTTTGCCTATAGAAACTATAAAGTCCTACTTAACACTGTGACAGCTAGTTTCAACCCGACTTCGATTTACAATATAACTAAGCTCAGTAAGCTACCACTTCCAGACAGAATATCTCCCACTGAGCTGGTGCCACCACCCGCCTGTTATACCATCCCGATATTAGCAAGTGAAGACATGGACGAGATCGTCCGGAATCAAGCGCAACACCTGCTCATAGCAGTCACAGTGTTACCCATGTTAAGTATTCATTGCTAGTTAAATAAATAATAACAGATAAATAAAATTGAAGTGTAAACCCATATGAAAGTATGGAATGGTACTTTCATAAAAAACAATTTTTAATTTGTCTAGCTTGTCTGTCGGTTTGTTCCGGCTATCTCTGAAACGACTGGACCGATTTTAACGGGACTTTCACAGGCAGGTGGTTTTTTAATTATAAGGAGTACTTAGGCTACTTTTATTTCATCATCATCACTATTGTCGCGGGTAAAACAGCGGGGCACAGCTAGTTATTAATATTAGTTCAATATAACAAGTAAAACAAACTTACATGTTTTTCTCCCGTGAGAAGAAATGTGAAAGGCCTGTAGGTACGGATCCGGAACAGAACATCTCTCCCCGGCTTCAAGTCAGGGGGCTCGCGTTTCTGAGCGGGAGTAATCTGTAACCACAAATATCCATCCAGTTAAACGTTGAATGGCGAGAAAAACTCTAAACACAATAGATTATTCTGTCCATATAATATTCTGTCCACAGTCTGTCAGGAACACACTACAGGCCTGGACTGCATTTGGTAAATTAAGAGATGGTTTTTTTGCAACCAACGTCCACAAAGCCTGAACATGCAAGTCAAAAAGTGCGGCATACATATACATGTTGTGTGAAGATCCTATGAATAGCTGTTGCAGTTCAACAGATACACCAATTTTTAATGCAGGACCAGAAACAGACAATGGTTTGCTGTGGGCGTAAGGAAACCATAGTCTTCTACAGATTCCGAAGTGTAAAAACAGAATCTCACCTGCTCTATCAGCGGCACTAGCTTAGTTCCTCTGTACTTCAAGTTGCGGGCGTATGAGTTCAATCGATCTGTCTTTATCCTCATTCGCAGCTTCTTTAAGATGCATAGTTCCTTCACTGGCGGCTCGCCGTCATCACTCTTCTCTTCGTCTTCAGAGTAAGGGAGCTTCAGGTCTTTCACTAAGTTCTTGGATATATCACCGGGGACTGGTGCCCGGGTTACCATTCGGAGTTCCTTGCCCGTCTTCAACATGTCGATGCTGGAAATCAAGATCAACTGTGTAATGTATGCCAGTTATGTATGAAACCCAACAATCTTGAGCATATGGGACTAAAGATCAAAATCTATGTTTTATTAACAATAGATTTTCTATTATGTCTGGTTCTCGAAACGGCTGAAGGCTTGTAGCTCCAGTGTGTTGCTTTATAAAAGAGACCATGCTAATGGCAGTAGGGCAAGACACGCTACACTTTGACATCGTAATACTCGAGTAGATAGATCCTGGAGTGATCAGTCCCAAGCTGTTTTATCCTCCAAGTAATCCGAAATTTTCTAATAACCTTTTTGACAGAGTTTAGTTTTAATAGTAATTTTAAACTTATTAATAGGCAAATCTCGGATAACATCCCAGTTCAATAAAGGAAACAATCGTGGTCGTTCGATACAATACGTGGTTTGACTTGCGCAGTAGACGATTTATTTTTTACGACTCTTTAGCGGATTCAGGTCTGAGGCGGGAAGAGACCGGGTGTCATCGGGGCGGCGGAGGGAGCGCGGGAGGCGCGGTACGGCGCTGCGCATGCGCATTAGTCGCCTCATGTCCTCTTCACCTCGTGCACGCAGCGGTCGACTCCGTAGTACAGTCGAGTACAAACTCTTTTTATATTTTTTACTTTGTTTTAAATAGTGATGTTGTATAAGAGTGCAGCTTTGTGAAATTTGGATTATGCTTCGAAGTAAAATATTAAGGAGACAAAGCAGGAAGAAGATTTATGACGTGTACACGTACATTATGTTAAAAGAAGCAAAGGAAGGTACACAAAATTTGAAGCAGGTACAATTGCGTACAGTGGGCGCAACTAAAACGTCATTACTGTAAAAATAATTGGAAAGAAAGCAACTAGGTAGTTTCGAGTCAATTTTAAGTACTCCAGGGAAAAAAATTAGGACATAAAATATTAACCATTATCGATGAATTTGCCGAAGTGATAAAGAGATGTAATCACAACTTTCATATTACGAACAAGGAACTGCCATCATAAGAAGAAGAATTTTACTATAGTATTGCTACATCCAATTCCGAATGTCATCAAAAATACCTGAATAGACATACACATTATGGATAACTATTTATTACACAACTGTACCTGGGCAAGCCCCCAACACTCGTCTAGTCTCATCTTTCGTGGCGCGATATATACTTTAATTCCATTCAACATCTTCAAACTTCTTTAATGAGTACTTCTACTTGCCACTAGATGGCGCTTAAAACAAAACCTTGTACCTTATCGAGCTTTCTAGATACAAAATGGAATAAAAATGTACAATGAGTGACATTCTACATTATACATTTATTGACAGTGATGTACATTAATTCGATCATCCATGTCCCGACGCAACAATTAATTTTGCACCGGCAAACACATGACAATGAAAATATCTGAGAAGAATATGCATGCACCCCACCAAGAACTGTTAGGAGCATTAGAACTCTTTGTGAATGAGTTTGTCCGGGGCAGTACTGCCACCATACCTTTTTGTACCGTGGAGCAGTAATGTTCACAATGCTGCGACCTGGTTTGAAGGTATGGTTGCCGGCGAAAATACAGGCGCGTGAGATTTAACAACTTAAAGTCTCTGGCGTACGGGCGCAGTGCAATTCGTCACTTTTGGAGAAATGCATCTGTTATAGGCAGAGGTTACCACGTAACATCAGGTGGGTCTCGTTCTTGTATCGTTTCATAGTAACATTAAAAAACTAATTGCATGCTGTTGACAGGCCCCGAGTGTGGAGTTACTAAACTATGCAGGCAGCCTCTGTGAGGCCAGGACAACATTGATGGAGCTGGACTACATTGCTGACATCTCTCATTTATTTTTTCTCTGTGTCTAAGAGCAAAAGCAAAAAAGGGGTTCAACTGGTGATTCTATATCACCAACACTTTATTACTGTTCTAGAATATATTCTCCACAATCTAAACTGGAAGAAAAACAGTAAACGTAAATGGATGTAGACTAGTAATCACCGCAGATTTAGAGGCAATATAGTGTTATCGTCAGAGTCACCTAGGGAGGTGAAAGGATCACGCTGCTGATTTGAACCGAGACAATTCTAAAATAGATCTAGATATGAACCTAAGCAAAGCCAAGATAATATGCAACAGAATAAATAAACCAATGATACGAGTATTAAAACAAAGTATAACTAAATATGTAGAAAAGTACACATATTTAGGCAAAGAAGTTTTACTCTCACCAACAAGCAACAAAGAAGAAATAGGAAGGTGAATAAAGATCACAGCTTGCAAGAGATTTTTGCTATCAAAAGAAATATGAAAAGGAAACAGCGTAAACCTAAAAAGGACTGATCTAGATACATGTATACTACCAAATCTTCTATATAGCTCCCAGACAGACCAAAAAGTTCAAAAAAAAGATCAGAAGGTGTCAGGGAGTAATTGAGAAGTGCATACATAAAATAAAATAAAAAAAAATTACAGATAAATACTAAGGGAGAAATAAGGTAAAAGATAAGAGAGACTCTGGCTCTATACTGGCGCTGAGCAAGTCATATCTCAATATACAGATTATTACCGGTGCATTTTCCAACATGGAAGGGTCCAGCAGCAAAAACATGAGTCGTTGGGCCAAAGAGACCACTGGCTGTTATTAAGTACACCAACTGCTGGAAAAGAATGATGATATTGGACCAAGACAGGAAGGCATGGACAATTTAGAGATGGCCTATACCCAAAAACCTGTACCCCTTACAGAATAAATGCTAAAATAGGGTTAACATTATAACTAGCGTTTGAAAAGTAAAATATCAACTAAAGGAAATAAACGTATTATTATTTTTATTATAAAATTTTATTTATATCACGGATTCCATCCGGTCCTTTACAAAGGCATAAGTAGGGCGCTGTAACCAACAGAGTTAGTAAAGGCCGGCTTGGTATGAAATATACAGTGTATTATAAAAAACTGAAACATTTTAGATGAAGGGTAACATCGTATGTCTATTACAAATATGGGTAAAAAATTGGCAAGGCAATTGATACGAGTATGAACGAACATGTAAGGGAGATCGACGGCTATGGATGAGACTACGACACCTGCCATTATTAGTCTCATCTTACAATATTTAGGCAGATGATGACTTGCCTCCCACTAAACAGGCCTCCCGTAATGACCGCCATCAATGGGGACAATAGGGGCTATGTTAGCGTGGATGGCTAAACGGTGTTGAGAGGTGTGCGTGTGCTGCAGTTTTACTACTTCCACCCTAGGAGCTTTTTGTACTTGCTCTTTCGTCTCCATCTCCAGACGGCCAATCCAAACAAGCGGGGGGTCAGGGATCTCATTTAGCCACAGGGAGAATCGGAGTCGCGGTGTCGCCACTCACCGACGGCTCGCCACAAAGCTGTGTATTATTATTAAAGTATTGTTTAATTTTCTCAACAAACAGGTATGTAAGAAGTCCCTTGTCTGCGAACTCTAAAACATCTTGTCAAATCAAGGGCCAAAAACACTTAAAAGCCTTGAAGTACTGTTACTGGATATATTGAATAATTGTGGGTAAAGGCCAAAAAGGAATAAACTGCCAGAACCTGTGATCTCAGCCACCTAGCAACTAGCATGTTTAACAATAGACTGGACAAATGGCAAAAACAGAAAGAAAGTCATTGCTTGATTTATAAATTGTTAGGAAAAACTCAAGTGGGCGGAGCCGACCAATCAGAGCTCAGCATATATAGCATCAATAGACTTACTCATATTAATGGATATATTTATAGTTTTAAGATAAACCAGGATGATACTATCATATAAATTCATTTTAATATATAAATTTATACATATGTAATATTAGTATATCATACATCTCCCTTTTTATAATTAATTGAAATTTATGATTAATGTAAACTGCATCAGCCTACATATGCCTAGACTAGGATTAACATCATTACTAGTCCTTAAATCGAATGAACACTCTCATTAGGTACTGCGTCTACATCCATGCTTTCCCGTGATATATCCTCATCTTTATTTGTGTCCGTAATTCTCCATTCTCCTCCTACCTTTTTGAGATGAACAACATTTTGCCTGTATTCCTTTCCTGTTTCGTTGTTCCTCACCTCGACATCTCCCAACTCTGGTCTTACTCGTACTTTGGTAATTGTGTGTGTGTGTGGTAGGAGACAAATTTGGTGACAGCTTATTCTGTTTGGTGGTATTTCTGACAAAAATTTGTCACCTGTTTCAATGTTGTGTTCAGTTGCTCTTCTTTTCCGATCACTTTGCTCCTTACCCAACTGTTTCTGTTCTGCATCTCGATCTCTAGTTTCGAAATCAATAGCTTTAATTTCTACATCTACGTGTGACGGGATTTTGTCTCTGAAAAGTCGGTCTTAAAATAGCTCTGACGGAAACTTACCTGTAGTCTGATTCGGAGTGCTGTTGTACATCATAAGGTAATAGAATATATCTTATTTCCTGTCTCGTTTTTCTATTTGGCTGATGCACAACCTCTTTAATATGCTTCGGTTCTGTCTTTCGACCTCACCGTTTTGTTGTGGCCAGTGAGGTATGGTATTGTAGAGTTTGATGCCACTCTCACGCGGGTAGGACTTTAGCTCCTCACTTGTGAACTGACGTCCGTTGTCTGCAGTGACCGTTACGGGATAACCCAGCCTAGAGAAGATCTATTTTAAAAGTTTTATTATTTCGGCAGAGGTTATGTTTCTTGTTACCTTTACTTCCTTGTATCAGCTGTAGTAACCGATAACCACCAAAATATGTTCTCCAGATGGCAGAGGTCTTAGAAGATCTATGGATACAGTAACCCAAGGTCCAGTAGGGAGTTCTCTCCGCTTCATCGGATTCGGTGGGTTTGCAGCAGATACTAGAATACAACTGTTGCAATTTTTCACCGTACGTTCTGCATCCTTATCAATTTTAGGCCACCAGACTTTTGTACGGTGTCGTTGCTTCATGACCACTATGCCAGGGTGTCCTTGGTGAGCTGCTTTCAAAACTTTGTTCCGTAATTTGCTAGGTATTGCTATTTTAGTACCTCGAAGTAGGATGTCTTCGTGGAAGCAGAGTTCTGTACCAAAAGTTTATAACAGAGCTTACAGACGCTTCTACGGCGCGGTTAGTGTATTTTGCATATTTCCACAGCGTAATGTCATATGGGATATAGCTATGGGGTTCAGCGGCTGATATAGAGACCATCTTTATCCTACAGTAACGTGCTATTCGAGCTATATACGAAATGGGTCCCCGTGAATCTTTAAGAGATTTATTTAAAGAAATCAATATATTAACGTTGCCTTCCTTATATGTATTTGAAAATATAATGTATGTTCGTAAAAATTTACATAAATATAAGTTAAATAGTGATCACCACACTTTTAATACTAGAAATACAAATAGGATATCTCTACCTAGTTTTAGACTTGCGAAGACTAATAAGTCATTCCTAGGAAAGTGTGTGCGTTTTTACAATAAAATTCCAAAACACAAAACTGAGCTCACAGAGGGCAAATTCAAGTTGACTGTAAAAAACGTTTTAATAAAAAAAGCTTATCATAAAGTTCGACATTATATAGAAGATAAAGATGCTTGGAATACTCCACTACTGGCAAGCTGTCACTCTGCCACAGGAAGATCGACATGTGACATACCGCGAAATTCAGGCAACTTTAGACATTGGCATGAGTCAAATACAAATAATCTTGCATGAACAATTATACTACGAAATGCTGTATACAACATCGTATCAGGTGACGAATCCTGGATATACGCGTACGGACCCGAAACAAAAAACCAGTCACGAGTTTGGGTGTTCGAAAATGAGTTAAAGTCAACAAAAACTGTTTGTTCACGGAGTGTTGCAAAAAAAATGGTGGCCACGTTTGTCTCCAAAACCGGCCATGTTACGACTATTCCTCTTGAGGGACAAAGAACGGTTAATACAGAATGGTATGCTAGCATTTGTTTGCCACAGGTCGATTCTGAACTCCGTAAAGAGAACTGCAACCGTCGCATCAACCTCCATCACGACAATGCGAGTTCTCACACCGCGCTCAGAACAAAAGAGTTTTTAGAGCAAGAAAACATAGAATTATTAGACCATCCGCCGTACAGCCCCGACCTAAGCCCTAGTGATTTCTATACTTTCCCTAAAATAAAGAATAAATTGCGTGGACAGAGATTTTCATCACCTGAAGAAGCTGTGGACGCCTACAAAACGGCCATTTTGGAGTTCCCAACTTCCGAATGGAATGGTTGCTTCAATGATTGGTTCCATCGTATGGAAAAATGTGTCAAATTTCGCGGAGAATACTTCGAAAAGCAATAAATACATTTTTAAATAGTAATGTTGTGTCACTTCCTTGATTCCCGAAATTTTCAGTGCCGCCCTCGTATTACTTCGTATTACATTTGAAAATGGAACTCTTTAGCCGTGGAATTAAATTTGTTTCATCTGATTGTCAATTGTTTTCACATTGTGGCGCCATTTAAAAATTGCGTGATTGCAATAAAATCGATTTAACTCAGAAATTTTTCGTTACATGATTTTTTACGACTTTAAGTGTAATTTGAGCTCAGCAGAGCCTCGTTCGGCTTCAATGTGCTTTTGGCGAAAAAGCATCATGCAAGACGACAATTTGCAGAAATCAAACGCAGTCGTGTCAATCTCCATGATAAAATTCGTGAAGGTCGCCCGTGCACCGCTGTGAATAACAAGAACATCGATGCTGTGCGCCGTATGATTGAAACAGACAGGTATATGACCTACAGTGAGATCCGGACGTCTTTGGACATAGGCATGAGTCAAATACAGTCAATCCTACACAAACATTTGGGTGTGAGAAAGCTGTTCTCGATCACTCGATCTCCGCATCACTTGGTGCCATGCTATGCTTGCCACAATGAAGGGGCATTACTGATTGATATAACGAAGGTGCTTTAAATTTGGTGTGGGACATAGTAACAGGTGACGAAACATGGATTTACCAAAACGAAGCAGCAATCAAGCGTATGGGTCTATAGAGATGAGCCCAAACCAACCAAAGTAGCGCGCGTGAAAAGTACCTCGAAGCGGATGATTGCGTCTTTTTTTAATAAAACTGGAAACGTGGGTACTGTTGCTTTAGAAATTTGTCGTACCGTGAATAGTGACTGGTACACGGCCATTTGTTTACCGGAAATTATTGGTAAACTCCGTGAAAATAACGGTAAACTCCGTATCATCTTGCGCCACGAAAATGCAAGTTCCCACACGGCCAGACAGACAAATTATTTTTGAAGGCGAAAAACGTACAACTTATGAGTCATCCAGCATACAGTCCTGACCTAGCACCGTGTGATTCTTTCTGTTCCCAAAAATCAAGAACTAATTACGTCATCAACGGTTTTCATCACCAGAAGAAGCTGTCGAAGAGTTTGAAAAGCACGTATCTGACGTCACCACGGAGGAGTGGCACAAATGTTTTAAAAATTGGTTCAATCGAACCTTGAACTACCTTGAAATGGGATCTGCAATATTGGTTTTCCAGGCCGGTAGACGATCTTAAAGCGAAACGACTGAAGTCGTAGTACAAATATAACTTCTAATGGCTTTTGGTCACTGATCAGTTGAAATTCTTTGCCATACAGATATATTTTAAAATGCCCGGATCAAGGGCAATGTCTCTTTTTATTTTTGACAATATTTTTTTGACAAACCCTTAGGCTTTTGCTGCCATATGCTATAGCTCGGGGGCCCTTGGGGTCGATCTGGATCAAAACTGCCCCCAGGCCTACCATCTGCAAACTACCTGAGTCTTATCAGCGGGATCGTAATAGCCCAACGATTTAATATGAGACAGTTTTTAACAGTTTGACAGGTTTTAGTGTTTTAAATACTACTCTTGATGTTCGGTTAACCACTCTCCAGATATATAAGACTTTTTACCCGACTTATTCCGTTACAATCTTCTGAGTGGTTCAGTCAGAGCTAAGATCTAGCTAAGATTCGGTATCCATTTTCCGACATAATTGACAAGACCCAGGAAGCTTTGTAGTTATTCTGTTGTGAAAGGAGCCCTAACATTTTGGATGGTTTCCACTTACTTGCCCAAGGGTTTGATGCGTTCCGGGACTAGCTCATGTCCCAAAAATTCAATTTTAGTAATGTTGAATTTGCATTTGTTCTCGTTCAGTAAGACGCCGTTCTCTAACAGTAAAGACATTGTGTGTTGTAGGTGGCGGTCATGTTCTCTTGGCTTGACCCGAAAACCACGATGTCATCAATAAAATTCACTGTACCCCAAAGCACACCAAAAGTATTCGTTCTAAGGTCTTTCCAAAGATTTCCGGCGCACATGAGATTCCGAACATGAGTCTTTTGTACATGTACATGACCCTGCTGGTAATGAATGTTGTTATCTCGCCAGAATCTGGATGTATCTCATCTTGGTGGAAAGCGTCTTTTATGTCAAGGTGTGAAAATACCTTCGCTTTCTTAAACGTGTGGTAGCATTTGATCCATGGTTGGCAAGGGGTGGTTTTCACGCATGATCGCCGCATTCGCCTTTCGCATGTTTACGCAGAGTCATAAATCTCCGTTCTCTTTAGTATAGGGACTATGGGGGATACCCACCTGGTCCTAACACTTTTTCTATGATGTCTGTGTCCAGAAGATCCTGTAATTTATTACTTACTTTTTCTTATAGTGGAATGGGTATTCTGCGGTATGGCTGGCAAACAGGCTTTATTTCTTTGTGAATTTCGGTTGATAGGTATCTCGACAAAAACATCCGTGAACCTTGGTTTCTTTTCAACTGCGTTTACTTCTAAGCCAACCCGTAACACTCCCAGCGCTGTAGCAGACTCTTTCCCTAACAGGTATTTGGTACCGTTCCTTACGACGTAAAATATTGCAGGAACATTTTTATTACCCATCTGTACAGCAGACTTAAACGATCCAATAACAGTGAGTAGTGTGTTGCTCCCATAGGAAAGAAATACCTTGTTTGGATTGCTGTTCGGCGGTTCCATTTCTTCTCGGTTAGAAGGTTACATTTACTACCTGAGTCTATCAATAAGTTGGCTTTAACTCCGCCAATGTCACAATCTACGAGACGAGAAAAAGTCGTGTACTTCCTCGCGATCGTTCTTGATATCTTAGAAGGCCCTGGGTTATTATTGTCGTTTCTGATAGAAACGTGTTGACGTTTACTCGGGTTTTTTGTACTACAACATTGTTAGAAATGTCCAACGATCTCACATCTATGGCACCTTACTTTCTCGCTGGGCATTTAGGGTCCTGTTCAGTGTGTTACTGTGTACTGTGTGGTTTTTCCACATCTCGTGCATCTATAAGTATTGTTAGACGTACTTATTTTATTTACCGTATCTGAATCGTCCTTTTCCACTACTTCGTTCACGGTGCTGCCTTGAGGCGGTTAGGACTTGAGGTCAAAGTCATCCAACTGCCGACTAACGCTTTCTAATATGTTGGCTTCAACAATGATGTCATTTAAGGTTAAACTATCACCCCCTTTTAAGATTTCCGTACGAAGTTCCTTGGATGGACATTTTTCAGCAATTTGATTGATAAGGCTTTCACCTTTGCTAGCAAACTTAACACTTATCAGCTTGTTTGCGCAACCTTATCAGAAACTTTTCAAAATTTTCCCCAGGTTCCAGTTGCGAGACTCGGAAAAGGTGTCTCTCGTAGACTTTGCTTTGTTTGGCCATGAAATAATGATTCAGTTTTTCTACCGCTATTTTATAAACGTCAACATTCTCATCGCTAGCTGCATTTGCTCCAGGAATGTTGTGATAAATTTCCTGAAGCCCTAGGCCACCAGTGTGTAATAGAGTGACTCTCTTAGTAATGGGATCTTTCATACCAGTTGCTTCCAGGTAGATCTCGAAACCTCGCATCCATTTCTCCCACCTCTGCCCGATGTTGCCAGAGTCACTGTCGCAGTTTAAAGCTCTCCAGCGCAGCTAGTTTCAACTTGGATGCCATGTTGACTCTCGTAGGACTGAAATATTCGAACAGATAACAAGTATTTTTGTTTTCGTATTTTCCACTTATGAACACTGGATGATAGTTGCCTATTTTACTTGGTGACCATCGGATTCATTGTGTGTAAAAATATGCAAACCCTTACCATACCAATTAACAATGGTGAACACTATTCCAATCATATCTCGATCAGTGTCCAGTACAAGGATGTACATCTTTAAGTTATGCAAACAAATGTGTGTCTATAGCTTGTAGACTGTCACATACTTCACTCAATTGCGTCTCCTCAAATGGATAAATTGGACCGTCATGATCAAAATAGTGATTCTATGAATAGCATACGCCCAGGCTACTGTTACAATGGCGATGGACACCAATTATGTTTTAGATACTACAATTATGTAAGAACATTGTTAAGCTATTGCCATAACCTATTGAGAAGTAAAATAGCTCACTCAGAGTGAACTACTGAGATTGCATTAAAATAGCTATAGCCAGTTGTGTGGGTCATTAATATTAACTATGTCTCGCTTTTGGACGATAGTTATAGCAGCTAGATGGTTACAGGTTGTAAAAAAAGAAAATGAAGCATGCTGCACAATCACACCATTACCTATTCCTTCACTCTAGATCTTTTCAATCGACTGTAAAATATATTGCCCTTATTTCCTTCCCTCTAACAAAACCGATCAGAGGGCATGTAGCCTAAGCGTAGCCATTCGGGTTGTAATTTTTTGATACATGGCGTAAATACGTACACATATTTAATAGTTAATAAACATTATAAAGTTATATGAATGTCAGGTACTTTACTTGTGTACTTTTTTCCTCGTCGCCAAAATGTAGTGCTCATGATACTTAGTGATTTAGTACCGTTCTAATCCGTACCCATACTTGCACTGCATGCATGCAATATCTATGCGCTTTCACCTGTGTCGCCTCCAGCGCTCAGTCATGAACTAACTCAGCAGTCAGCACAAACTTTCTCCCCTGATCGTTTCCCCCACCCGGCTTGTTAGGAAATACTCAAGGGGGCGGAGCCGACCAATCAGAGCTCAGTATAGTATTTCATCAATAGACTTACTCATATTAACGGAAATATTTATAGTTATAAGATAAACCAGGATGATCACATAAATTCATTCGAATTAAATATATGAATTTATACGTATGTAATATTAGTATATCCTACAAATAATAATACTGCTTTGTGGTGACCCATTGGTGAATGGTGAAACTGTGGACCCTGATTCTGCCTGGGGCTAAATGAGACCCCTGAGGTTGGCCTTAATTGGCCGTCTGGGGGTGGAGCAAGTAACAAAAAGCTTATTAAAGGGCATAACACCAGTAGTAGCGCTCTAGTGAAACCGCAGCACACCTCTCAACACCCTTTAGCTATCCACACCAACATTGCCCCTTTTGTCACCCTCGATGGTGGCCCTTATCGAGGGGCCACTAAATTATAATAATAGTCTTTATTCAGACAATACATAATTTACATAACATGTTTTTTTTTTGATAATAAATCTAAGTAACACTGTTTTTACTTGCACTGATTAATTAATCATTTATTACGCATCAACGTCTGTTTGCAACTAGTTGACAAAGGCTTCCTCCAACTGTAAGTAATACAAAACTAAATTTTGGATTTCTTGGAGGTTAAAACAGCTTGGGACTGATCACTTCTGGATCTACTTACTCATGTATACAATGTCAATGTGTAGCAGGGCTTGCTCTACTGATACCATTATTATGGTCTCTTTTGTAAGGCAACACACTGGACCTAAAAATAAACGAACATTTAACCTTTATTTTAGAAAAATAATTTGGTTTCCGCGCAAATAATGTTAGTTTATTATGAATAAAATTTGAACCTGGAGTGGAAGTTTCTACATGTTAGCACGAGTTAGCGAGTGGTCGTTTCAAGCCCGCTGAGTTTCTTGTCAGATCTTCTCAGTCATGATTGTGTTCTGATCCGGATGTAGATTTTAGAAGAAATAAATGTATTGAAATTTGTAAGTGGCCTCATAGGCTAAACATAATAAATGTTTTGATTTGAAATAAATGTGATTAAATGTGTGTAGATAGTAAAAAAAATGTTTTTTACTACAAACACTCTGCGAAAAAATAGACTAAAAAGTACACTCGAGAGCAAAAAAATCAAGCTTTCTGAATCTGAAGCTTTCATTCTATTTTTTATTTTAACACCTCAAAGCTGTTAGTTTTAGCTTTAAAATGAGTGGTCTAAGTTATTATTAAAAAAAATATATTGCTCAAAAAAAAAATATTTTATGAGGGGTTTTAAACAATGAAAAAGGTGATAATTAACAGCAAAGAAAATACAAGATTAAATTCGTCAAAATATGAATTTAATCTAAATTAACTTATCAATATTTAGTGTTCCCCCCCTAGCCCTAACAACAGCTTCCAATCGCTTCTTCATGGATCGAATAAGTTTCTTTACTCGATCTTGTTCGATGCTATCCCATTCTTCAATGAGCGCCACTTTGAGGTTCGATTTCGTGACTGGTGCAGGATTTCTAACCCGAACTTTTCTTTTAAGTTCATCCCACAAATGCTCGATAGGATTTAAGTTCGCGCTAAGCGCCGGCCAGTCCATAGCGGTAATTTCGACCTCCTGTAAATACTGCCGGACGGAATCTGCAGTATGTGGATGGGCATTGTTATGCATCAAGATGAAGTTTTCGCCGATAAAATCGGCGTAGGGCACGACGTGATCCCCTAAAGTATTTATTTTGTTTTTATACAATGGCTTTCCATTTGCTTTTAAAGGTTGGAAAATATTGAACACAAATGATATAAGGCAAATTCCAAAAGAAAATAGCCGTCAACATAATGCACAGACCAACAATATAGAACCGGCGGCCGGAAGAACCATGACATGGCTCTGCAACAATTAAGCGATTATTGGAGGAGCCATGACATGGCTCGCAACAGGTGAAAGGTTAATAGATCATCCATAAACAATGGTTAAATAACTCACTTGCAATAGATTTCAAGTTCCTCATATTCTGCATTATCCAGGTCACATCCTATAAACTGCCGTATCAACTTATTCTGACAATCATCTAACTTTTCAGAGCACTCTGGGGTACCATATATCGGCAGACTCTCAAACTGGCGTGGAAGGTTCTCAGTAATAATAGGACGTGTTATCATAGGATTATTCATTTTATGCCAAAAAGGACCTCTATCATCAGCATACAATTCACCATTTTGTCTTTTTTCATTTTCAGTATCTGGACCCTGTTCACTGGAACACTGAGCAGCGGCTAATTTGGCATCTTTCTTATTCACATATGAATCAACTATTCTAAATATTGGACCTACTCTTTCCACTTTGTAAACGCCAGTGACGCTATTCCTATTTGGACTTGTGGTTTTGTTTGCAGTCGTTGCTAGAATTGTTTAAAACATGTTTTAGAGCATTAATTAAGGAGGGAATGGAAATAATATTATAACATTTTAGGATTTGATAGGATATATAAATGATAACACGTACCTTGCTCACCTGGATCCATATTTTTATATTTTTAGAACAGAAGATTTTATTGATAATATTGCATTGCATTTTATGATAAATACTTCTTCTTCTTATCCAGGGCTGCGTTCCAGCAAGCCAATGGACAAGCCAAAATTTGGCAATACTGCCAATCTGGTCCACGGCACCTTAAGGCCAAAATTTGCCCAGATCAAGATTTGATCACGCCCGTATCATGACACCTGTCAGCACAAATTTGGTCCCCACCGGCCAAAATTTTTCTACCTTTTGAGAGAGCCAAATTTTGGTCGGCTGTCAAAAGTGACAGTGTTGATAGTGACAAAGTATTTACTTGCATTTTTACGACGAATGGAGAGGTTTATTTATTTGTACTAAACTCGAAGTGCCTAATTATATATTCTTGACTGGTGGACAGTAATTAATATCCTCAAATTAGTTTGAAACCAACAAAGCTAGGTCCTGATTTATATATGTCAAACTCGTTTTGTCACATAATGGTAAAAGACGTTCTAGCAACGCTCGATTAAATCTTGGACGAACATTATTTGGTCTAAAGCTTGCTGGAACGCAGCCCTGTATACAAATGTTCTCTATGCTTCTTATGTGGCTTAGAGATACACACCATTTTTCCGTATATACAATTTTCTCTATGATAAAACGCTTTTCACTTAGATTAGAACAAATTACAGAACTGTAGGTTTACCGGGAATTGTAATAGTTTGTTCACTTTCAGTTAGATGACACTAAATACAAGTTCATACATTTTAATATTTTTTACAATGAAAATATGTTACCAATTATGTTACATTTATTTAAACTACATTATAATGAAAACGTTCATAAGTGTGTCTTTGATGCCTAAATTGAATAAATGATTTTGACTTTGACTTTTATCATTTTTATTGAAATCTAAACCTTCAAATTTTTTCTGATTCATAGCTATTCTCATTTGTCCTTCATTAAGACGAGCTAGCTTCCTGTGCCATTGCTGCATTTTATTTGATTCATAGCAGTTTACTTTTTCTCTTACGTTTTCTTTGACATAATATAAACCGTCTTCGTTTCTTTCTGCCTTTAACAATAATTCACCATTTCGCATCACGGTTGCAAGTTTTTGTTTAAATAGAACTTTAGCACTCTTGTCTGTTATTTTGCCTACTGACATTAAGTTCATCATTTTTATTACCTTGGTCTACTTCGACCAACATAAATATGCTTTAAGTCCTTTTTTCTTACATTTAAAACATTCTACAACATATTTTTTGTCTCTCTTTCGCTGTTTACTATACAGCACTTCTTGTTCAGATTTCCCTTCATTTGTACTAGCTATGTTTCTTCTTGCTTCAGCTTCTCCTATAATTTTTATTTTTAAGTTCTTTGGACTTCGTAGATCATCCCTGGATTCTATAGCAATACAAAAAATTTCGAAAGGCGTGCACCACCCTCCCTCCCGCATAAAATGCTAATAGGAAGAATACAAAATAAAAAACACAAGAAACCCCAAATCAACCAAAACCGATTCGACACGTGTTTCGCCTCTACACGAGGCATCCTCAGGAGATGTTGACTCGTCGAGCGCTAGAGCGACAGTGAGAGCAACGCAAAAATCGCCCACTTATATAGCATGCAGATTCCGCCACCTTGTGACTCACTGCACACGCGCCGGCCGCTGCTATATTGTTGTTGGTGACGTATTTTGGAAAAATATACGCAATAATGGAGATGAAACCATGTTGGTTTGGTCATTCAATAGTGTAAGATTATTATTATTATGTTTTATAATCTCTAATTGTTCAGATTCAGATTCAGATATTTTATTGCTTCCATATACAATGTAAAGGTGTTAAAAAAATGTACATAAAGTCTTATATGGACCTTGTCGGGCACCGCAAAGTTAGAAGAGAGGAAGACGCAATTATGGTTATATAAATATAAATTAATTTGTAACATATTGGTAGAAATAATTTAAATGTCAATAGTTAATTATATCGTAATTATATTATTTATCTTTCAAAAATTCGTCTATTGAGTAATATGATTTGTTTGGTAGAAATAGTTTTAGTTTAGCCATAAATATTTTGTCATTTTGTTCACAATCAAGTTGGTTTTGTATTTTGTTGTTTAAAATTACTGACATCGGTAACGTACTAGACGAGTGCGTCTGCAGCCGGGATTGTTACATAACCGGTTCCAATGTCGAAGTGTAATGTGAGTTTTTATGTCTTGCCGAGCTTTATATAAATGAGGGTTATTGCGTACAAACTTACAAATTTCGCAAATATATACCGAAGCCATGGTTAAAATTTTGAATTTTATAAAATATGGTTTGCAACTATCGAGCTGTTCTATGTTCCAACACACTTAACCAAAAGCTTTTTCACAAACATGTAAAATCTTAAAAGTGTTGTTGTTGCTCAACGAATGACCGCTATCGAGTAAATGTTTAGCGAAATGAGACTGGTCAGGGTGGTCATTTCTGTAAGCTGAAACATGTTCTTTAAATCTAATAATTATTATATATTCTAATATTAATATATCTAATATAATATCAATACGCGGAATCTATTGGGGGTTATCTGTGGGCCTAGATGACGGTACTACACATCACATATTCTTTTCATGTCCTTAGTTAAGTTTTTCTTTGTACTCGTATGATAAGCTAAATTCTGATATCCCTAGTAATATTAACTCATTTTATTAATATTTTATTTTTTAAGCCAATAATATACGTTTGTAAAAGCGAAATCAGGTTTTAATACTTTTGATTAATACATATTATTTTAATTTGGTTCCGTACTGTTAAGCTATCAGAAACTGACATTTTTGACAGAAAATAAGTCATCATTTATGCAAGACTCACGATCGCTGATCACCATAGAATAAATTTATTGGTTCGAGGTGGAACGTCAAATCGTAAACACGCGAATTTTCTGGCCTTTGGTAAAAAAAATATTTTAGTTAAATAATCTCACCCAGAATAGGTTTTTGTGTTCCATTTCATTAGTTTATAGACATCACTTGTTAGTAGGTTCATTTCATTAGCGTTTTTAGTATATTATTGCGTGATGAATGATCCCCCTGATCCTGGTGGAGGCATGGACTTTGTCCAGCCGCCTTCCCCTGCGGCGTTTACATCAATTTCATCATCTGTTAACGAAAAGGCTTTTGAAAAAGTCAACAGAAAACGACGATCTGAAAAGCCTAAGGTGACTCAAGATTCCCGTAGCGACCGTTCACGATCACGTACATAATCAATGGTTCACGATGAAACTACGTGTAAATTTACAGATGCGTCTGACGTTGTTCTCCAGGCTGGACAATGTACCCCTCCCAACTCTTTCTCCCTTAGTTAATCTAGCCCCCATCCTAACGGACCCCCTGCAGCTTCGCAGAAGTCTTCATTTACACCTGTACCGTTGCCGCAAAAGCGAAACGCTTCTATTTCTGGGAACTACTTTCTTTACAACGTATTAATCAATTAAATTCGAGTGACCAGATATTGGGCAGTAGTGAAACGCAGTGACACCAACTGTCATGCACCGCGTACTCGTCCAATGGGAACGTAAGGCTTGCCAAGTATGAAGAACCAGCCATCTTGCATCGAACGCGTGCGCTGAACTAACACCGCATCATAAAAAAGCAACAAAATACATATCTCGCGTGTGAACTGGTGCCTCGCGGCTGTGAAAGAAACTTATTTAACCAAGGACATACATTTTGTGTACAAGATATCCCGTGTCGCGAAGATTATAGGTGAAAGCATCAACGGAGGTCCGGAGCAGTCCCAGGTACGTGAGTGCAAGTGTATTTGCTCTGCCTAAGATCCTGAACACTCGTAAAATTAACAAAATACGTATGTTCCCAGAATGTAACTAAAAGCCACCGAGCTATTTCTGATATATAGGTGCAAGCGACGTTACAACACCTATCGGTCGGAAATTATACGACTCAACTGATCGTGGCCCTTTCACGGTCCATGTTCAGAGGGAAGAGACTTCACCTACCGCTGGAACATCCCTTCACCCGGTGACATTTGGGAGATTCCTCTTTAGCCGTGCTCGGGAATTTCAAGGAATCATCGATGGCTCAATAAAGAATGTTGGACGCAATCGTATAGCTCTAAACTTTCATTCCGCCATTTCAGCAAATAATTTCATCCAGTCCCCTTCATTGCCAAACAACAAACTCAGAGCTTTCATTCCGTCGTTTAATATTACTCGGATGACTCCAGAGGATGTTATGAGCGAGATGAAAGTTCCTGAAGAGTGTGGTCCAATTTTAAAAGTTCGCCGGCTCAATTTTAAAGTTTCCATTGACGGAGTTGTGACGTGGAAACCGTCGCAAACAGTGGTTTTGACTTTTGATGGTAAAATTTTGCCCTCAAGAGTTTATCTATGTTACAACTCTTTCCCTGTTGTGGCTTATGCCTTCCCGACTATTCAGTGCTTCCATTGCTGTAGATACGGACACACCATGACGCAGTGTCGGTCAAAACCTGCTTGTTTTAAATGCGGTTCTAACCACTTAGGAAAGTCATGCAACGTGGATTAAGTTGATGCGAAATGTTTGTGGTGTGGTGGCAATCACTTTGCTAATAGCAAGTACTGCCCTGAAATGCAAAAACAAAATAACATTAAATCCCGTATGTCAGAATTATCTATTTCATATGCTGATGCATCTCAGTTTTTCCCAGCATATAAAAAGTCCTTTGCTGAAGTAACTTCCACCTCTGTTGCAGCTCCTTTACCTAGTCTATCCAGGAATTTAACTACTGAACCGTCCAAAGTGCATTACAGGGGAGGAAGAAAATCTATGAAATCCCATATATTGCCTTCATCTAGTGTTGGTTATGATCGTGAAGCGCACATGAGCATCATTCGAGAAGAATCCTCTGGAGCATCGCAAAACGGTTGTGCTTTATTAAATCTTCTGGCCCAAAAAAATGAGACTCCTTCTGTTCAAGCTATAATAGCTGAATTCCTACAGCTCTTGAATCTATTATCCTCTCTCATGTCTAATTCCTCCTCTTCAAGTAATTCACCGTCCAACGCTGCCTTCAACTTAAATTCGCTTATTTCCCTACTTCAAAATGGGTCTCTTTGACAGGATCCTTCAATGGAATAGTCATAGTATTTGCAACAAAAAGTCTGGTTTCTTATTTTTAATAAATAAACATGAACCAAGCGTCTTGGCCGTCTCAGAGACTTGGCTTAGACCTGATTCCTTTTTTAGGTTGTCAGGCTATGTTGACGTTCGAAGTGACCGCCAGGATGGCTTTGGTGGTGTTGCACTATTTATTAAAAATAATATTAACTTTTCAAGTATTTCTATCCCTTTTCATAATGATGGCTTTGATGCTGTTTCTGCGTGCATCAACGACTTTACAATTGTCTCCATATACATTCCTCATCCTTCTAAATCTATTATTCTAAATCTCTTCCTAAGCCCCTTCTTATTCTAGGTGATCTGAATTGTCACCATACGGTATGGGGGTGCGGTTTGTCTGATGCTAATAGGTTTTTTTTATTAGATTCATTAGATAGTCTCAATCTCTGCATCCTTAACGATGGCTCCGCTACGAGAAGAACTCGTCCTAATGAGTTTACTAGTGCAGTGGATCTTTATTTATGCTCTCCTGAGCTCGCGTCACTTATGTCTTGGTGTGTTCTCCAATCTACTCATGGTAGTGACAATTTCTCAATTCTTTTACGAATCTTGCACAAACATTCCCGTCCTGCTTCAATTAATTCTCCCCTTCTTAAATATATAATTGACAATAACAGTTCGATCTGGGATGTGTTCAATGATCGTACTGATTCCAAAGCCTTAACTTTACCTCTTATAAATTCCTTTAACATTTTTACCTGTTCTGAGATGTTAGTACGATCTCTAGTAGAATGTGCTGATTTGAC
Source organism: Selenia dentaria (assembly GCA_917880725.1). NCBI lineage: Eukaryota > Metazoa > Arthropoda > Insecta > Lepidoptera > Geometridae > Selenia > Selenia dentaria. Next base: position 32,846,779 of record OU862890.1, on the reverse strand, counting down.
TTTCCCAGTTAAGAAATCTCATCCAGACAAAGTTCCTTCTCCTCCATGGTGGGATAAGGATTGCTCTGAAGCCGTTAGATCTCGCAATGATGCAGAAGCTATCTTTTGTCTGTCTATATCCTGTGATAATTTTATTGAATTGAATAAAATGATTGCAAAATCCAAGCGTCTCTTTCATGATAAAAAACGTAATGGTTGGAAGTCATTTTGCTCCAGCATAGGCCCCAATACTTCTTCATCTCTTATCTGGAAGAAAATACCTAGGTATTGTCGGTCTCAATGTGTTCCTTATCGTAGTTGTTGCCCTTCCCAAGTTTGGGCTGATCCATTTATGGACAAATTGGCCCCTCATTATTGTCCCCATCATTCAGAATTACCATCTCTTTCCCTTTCCTAATCCCTTTTCTAATGATCCCCTCGATCAACCGTTTACACTTAATGAGTTGGAAAACATTTTGAAATCTGTTAAAGATTCTGCTCCGGGTATTGACGGCATACCATATTCCTTTGTTTCTAAAGCTAATGTCCGCCTTCAGAACTATTATTTAACTTTGGTTAACACAATTTTTGCAACCGGATTTGTTCCAGTTTCTTGGAAGTCTCAATATATTATTCCTATTCCGAAACCGAAGTCTTGACTAAAATTGCGGAACATTTGATTAAGAACCACCTTGAGTGGTTTCTTGAGAGCAATGAATTACTCGCTAAGTCTCAATACGGTTTTAGAAAAGGCAAGAGCACTATGGACAGCCTTGCCATTTTCACGACTGACATACGACTTTCATTTACGTGCAATGAATCTATTATAGCTGCTTTCCTAGATATTTCCGCAGCCTATGATAGTGTCCAACTTCCCCTTCTTAAAAGTAAACTAAATCGATTGAGAATTCCAGCTAAATTAGGCAATTTTATTATTAATAATCTTCTTTCAGAGAGATATGTATATCTTCGTTGCAGTGATTCTTCCATTACTTCTAATAGGGTCATTTGGCGGGGCTTACCGCAAGGCTCTGTCCTAAGTTCACTTCTATATAATGTATACACGTATGATCTGGAATCCTCTGTTGGTCTAAGTCGTATCCTTCAATACGCTGATGACATACTTGTCTACAGCTCTCATCACAAAATTGATGTGGCTAGTAAGTGTATTTCCCATTCCCTTGAATGTTTAAATGACTGGCTTCAAAAAAATGGTCTAGATTTATCTCCTACAAAGAGTAATATCGTTCTGTTTTCTCGTAAAAGAAATCCTCCTGATTTAAATATTTCTATTAGTGAGTGCAGAACTCCAGTAAAGGAGTCGGTTAAATTTTTAGGTCTCTGGTTGGACAGTAAACTATGTGGTCGTCAGCATTGTGAATACATTTCAAATAAGTGTGAGAGGAATATTAACATATTACGGTGTTTGTCTGGGGTGTGGTGGCCACCCTTTTAATCTTAAATTACTATATAATGCCATTATCCGTAGTGTCTTGGATTATGGTTCCTTCTTGCTGGAACCTGCACGTAAGCGAGATCTTACCAAACTTGATCTAATTCAATCCAAATCACTCCGGATTATTACTGGTGCTATGAAATCATCTCCAATCAACGCTCTTCAGTTGAAGTGTGTGGACCCTCATCTTCATCTTCGTCGTCAATTCCTAGCTAATAGATTCTTTTTCCGTTCTATTCATTTCTCTAATCACCCTCTCATTTCTTAACTCCAACTTCTCAAACAATATGTTTACACTTCCCGTTTTTAGACTTTTAAAAAACATCCGCTTCTTTTGAAAGTTATTCAATCTTTAAATTGCTTAAGGATCCCACGTATCGGTCTACTAACCTATCGATTTATAATATTAATTACTTTGTTATAATTTCGCAGCCGGAAATAATTTTGGTCTTTGGTATCTGTAAGGGGGACCTCTACGCTGATACGTATTTTCAAGAGCTCTTGCTCAGGAATTGGCGTGGATGGCATACCATTTTTACGGATGCCTCAAAATTGTCTCAGGTTGGATGTGTTGGTTGTGGTGTATTTCACTCCCAGTTTGATATTGTTCAAAAGATAAAATGCCCTCCTGAGTCCTCTGTTTTTACAGGTGAATGTCTAGCAATTCTTGAGGCGGTAAAATATATCCTTCTCTTCAAACTTCGTCAGACTATATTTTCAGATTCTCGTAGCTCGCTTCAATCCCTTCTGTCTAACCCTTTTTACTCTAAATTTCACCCCATTGTTCTCCAAATTAAAAAATCTTTATCGGATTGTATTGATAAAGGGCTAGAAGTGGTTCTTGCCTGGATACCAGGACACCTTGGTCTTTCTGGTAATGAACGTGCTAATAAAGCGGCCAAAGAAGCGGTTTCTTGTGGTGATAAAGTACCGTTTATAAATTATAGCGTTGACCTTATCTGCCTCCCTAAAAGTTTTCTTTATAAGTCATGGTCTACATACTGGAGAACGACTAGCTCATCCAAAGGCTCTGGTTTTGCTAAGATCCAACCAGAAATACCAAGTAAACCTTGGTTTTCGCGGTGGTACTTCGGTAAGATTTATACGTCGACCTTAATTCGCATGAGGCTTGGTCATTGTTGCTCACCTTCACATTTAAAAAAGATTCAAGTGAAAGATTCCTCTATATGTGAATGTGGCCTGGATGAGGGGGATCTCAACCATATATTCTTTTCCTGTCCATTGTATGATAATGTTTTTTTCTACAATTCCTTCTCTCATATCATTAAAAGTCTCATTTCCGACTCATATTCCTGAACTTTTATCATCTACTAATATTGATATATATATAAAGTTTTCGTTTACTTCCTCACTATCAATACCTAACATTCGTTTATAATTATGTACATATTTATTTGTTTTTAATGTTGTTTGTTTATGTTCGAATAAGTTTTTTTTTAAGTTATTATTCTTTCTTGTTCTTATGTGTGTATATTTTCATTTTTTCATACAAATAAGCCTATTCTGGTTCATAGTTTGCTCAAATTCGTTTTAGGATGTTTTTGTTTTTTTTTTGACGTGAAACTGGCACAAATGTCATGATGACAATTGCCACAAAAAAAAAACAATATTCCTAACGGAGGATCACCCTTCCCGCCACCGATCAATCTCCTGCGTTTGTTTTCGCTCTACCCACGCGACATTGCGATAATATCGCAAAAGCCAGAAAGATACTAGGCTTTTCCACGTGGTGATGGATGATGATGAAGCCTATGTGTTACTCTAGAGTATAATCTATGTCTGTGCCAAATTTCAACCAGATCCGTGTAGCCGTTCTGCCGTGATTGAGTAACAAAAATTCATGCATGCATCCATCCATCCATCTAAACTTTCACATAATATTAGTGAGATAAACCTCAAATATCTACAAGGTGGTGTATTACGTTTGCGCTTTTATAGACTTTTTTATCACAGAATCTTAGAGCTATGAACATTTGTTGACCACAGGTAAGTCCTTATTCCAGCTTACCTATACTTAGTTATACCGTATATTATATCTATAGTATATTTTTTCCAGTGATATAATAATACCTACTGGCTATTTTTAGGGTCTTAAAAGTGTTAATGATTCATATTAGAAAACAACAGGTAGGTACAATTTGATAATTTTTAATTCCGACTTCCATTCTATTCAGTTATTGGAGTGTATCTCAAAAAGTACTAGACCTAATTTGATGAAATTTAAATAGATAGATAGATAGATAGATAATTCTTTATTGTTACACCACTTAATATACAAAAATAACATAAAAGTAAAAGAAAGCTTAAAATAAAGTGTTACAATGGGCGGCCTTATCACTAATAGTGATCTCTTCCAGGCAACCTTATGATGGTGTAGCGGTTCTCTATGGCCAAACCCTGCGTCTACCAGGAGAATTCCATGGTGAATGTACGAAGCTAGAACCATCTCCGTCGAACTTCATGGCTCACCTCAGTGAAGCGTTAAAAAAGGCTCAAGCGCAAAGAAAGGCAAACACAGCCCGCGCAGCATTTATTCACGACGATCTGTGGAAGAGCTCACACGTGTTTGTCCGCAATGATGCACAAAAGCAACCACTCGTTCCTACTTACGATGGACCCTTTGAAGTACAGCAGCGCTGGGAGAAGTATTTCAAAATTAAACTGCCGAACAGAAGCGCCAATGTTTCGGTCGATAGATTAAAGCCTGCTTTCTACATGAGTGACGGCGAATTTCAATCGCATAACCAGTCGAACTATGTAACAAGATCAGGAAGGACATCCAAACCCCTTATACGCTTCGCTTTCAATCGCGGGGGGGAGTGATGTAGCGGTCTACATACAGCGTGCGCCCTGCGTGGCCTGCCGGCCGCGAATGACGCGCTTGCACACGCCTCGAGTTATTTACGTAACCGACGACATCCCAGCGCGGAGCCTCGGCCTGAACTGACTGGCAGATTTTTTTTTTTTTTTTTTTTTTTTTATTTAGAACGGACTAATGCTGTTTGCCTCTACCGGCATTTACAGCGTCACCGGACGGTTGGCGAGCGCAGATGGCACTCAGCCAGATGCGGGCGCAGAGGGCGCACCGCCTAAGGCGAGCGTTGAAGACGCTTCGCCGCAAGGAGAGGAGTAGGCGACTTGCTCAAGGGCACCACTAGGGTACGGACCTCGGCTTGGGCCGTCGCCAGGAGAGAGGGGAGTAGGAGAGAATCGCCCCGGTACATAAGTACCGAGCGGGTAGTGACCGGGCGAGGAGGGGGAATAGGCCTCCTAGCCGGCCCACTGGGTGCGCGGGGTGCCTTAGGGCAACCGCGGTAGTTGGCGGTATGTCCCTGTGTGCCGCAGAGGACACAACTAGGCGGGTCTGATGAGTCCCTAGTGCGAGAACACTGGGCTGTCCCGTGATCCCCTAGGCACTTGACGCACCTCGGGCGGGCGAAACAGAATCGGGCGGCATGCCCGTACAATTGGCAGTTATGACACTGGCCAGGTGCTCGGTTTCGGAATGGGGGTTGAACGGTGATCCCCGAGAGGTTCACAACCGTTTTAATATTGAAAATCGCTTTGCCCTCTGGCGTGCGACTGAGGATGACCAAAAGTAGGTCATAGGGTTTGCGGTCCTTGCCACTGTACATGCGGTGGCATTCGCGGACGGGGTAGCCTTGCGCCTTCAAGTCGGCGAGGACACTATCGGTCTGTACCTCTTTAGGTACGCCGCGTATGACTACTCGTAATACCTTCTCTTCCTCGAGAGCATAAGTGTGAAAACTTATGCTCTCGTTTTTGAGAAGTCGAGTAAGCGCCCTATGGTCGCTTGGGGTAGGCACCTGGACTTTAATACCCAGTTGGGTTGAGCGGGCGCTAGTATATTGGATCTTACGATCCGTCAAAAGTCGTGAGACCATGTCCCACTTCGCCTTGTCCTGAAGGAACAGAGGCGGCGGCGGTTTCTCGCGTCTAACTGACGCTCCTTGAGAGGAGACGTCGCGTTGAGACGCGGCGATGCTTGCGGGAGCATCGGAGTGAGCGAGAGGGTCGCGGGAGGTGGGAGCGAGAGAGCCTGATGGCTTCGCTCCCGGGGCGGTGCAGGCCGCTTTGGGTGGCGGGGAGGGAGCCTCTGAGGCGGCTTTGGGGACGCGCTTTCTCTTTCCGACGGTAGTGAACCCGTCGTTGGAGATGTTGCCAACAGAGTTAGCGCGGGAGCGGGAGAACTCTACATCCATCTCATTTTCCGAGTTGGACGCTGAGTCGTAGGCGCGTTCGTACATGTTCCGAGGGACCGGCGAGCGATCGCGGGGTGGTAGAGGTGCGCGGGGAGCGCGGGGCGCATAGGGCGCAGGGTCGGGGGAGAGAGGGCTATCTAACGGCTTGAACGCCGAAGAACCGAAGGGCGCCCTCGGAGGGAGGGAGCCGGAGGAGGGAATTTGAGAGTCCGTGAAGCGGGGTCTCTCTTTAAAGTCCCTATTGGACTGGAGATACTCGGACAGCATGTCCGGGTAGCAGTTTGAGACCCACGAGGCGAACGCCTGAGGCGAAACGCCTTGCGGGAGGCTCATAGCGGGGGAGGGAGAGAGTAAAGACATCTCGAGGGGAATACTCGAGATGCGAGTGAGGGGTGAATGCCACTCCCGCCGGGTACAGGCGGGAGAGTGAGTGCCTAGGTGTCCCTACTGTGTGCCCTCTGCCAGTCTTATTGTGCAGAGGGATGTGTGCCTAAACGCGAGGCCCTAGCTGCTCCGGGGGCGAGGAGAGAAGACCGAGTAAAACCCGGCTTCCAACCAAACACTTGCCCAGAGAATAGGAGAGTAGGATAGGGTAGGGTGGGAAGGAGATACCTGCCGTCGGCGAGGGGAGACCCCAAGGCCGGTGAAGGCAGGCCCGTCCGGTTTTAGCCGTTCCCTCCCACGCTCAGGAGGGAAAGGCTTGACGCACCGGGTCCGCGCCCAACTGGGTGGCGTTAACACCGCAAGGATCGTCCAGAAGACCACGTGAAGCGTGGATTTGTTTGACTCGACTTTGAAAATTGAAAATTGAAAAATTAAAAAATCGAAACTAGAGTTCGCTCTGAGAAGAGCGGTTTTGATTAGACAATGAACAATGTAGTTGATTGTTGTGTTGAAGCGCTCTTACAAGAGCGCGCTTCTTCCGCGACGCGAGCCGAGCCGAGCCGAACGCCTCCGTGCGCCGAACGGTACACGAAGCGGTGGCTTGACGTCGAATCTGCACACAGAAAATCCACTATTAGCGAAGTCCAACACTGAATCCTCTTCAATCGAAACGATACAGGTAACCGGCACTAAAAGCGCAAGCACTTTTAGGCCGATCGGAATATTCTCGGGGAGCACTTGAGCGCACGTCCGTCCCACTCGAGCGCGCTGACCGGAATCGACTGACTGGCAGACACCGGTGCGTGGATATTTACGTCGGTTAGACCGCGACAGAAACGTCGCGGCGTTTCTTTCGTTTTGCAATTGTATTGTTAAGTACTAGATGTAATAGCGCTAGTTGTGCGGAATTATTTTGTACTTAAGTAAGATGATTTGACGAATAAATAATTGTAACCTTTTCATTTGTTTTATTTGTAACCCACTAAGTAGTAACCTCCAATAAGCACCTAACCGTAACCTAAACGCAGGGCCTAATCTACCGCACAGGTAGGAACTCTTGGTTAGCCACAAGGAGTGGCTAAAATGGAGAGGAAATACAGGAATAACAAGACGGGGCGTAATATAAAGATAAAGGTACAATCAAATCAAGACAATAATACATTACTAAATCAAATTAATAATAAATTATAAACAAGAAAAGAAAAATATCTACTAATACATAAAAATACACTAATACATATTGAAATATATATAAGCATATAATTAATTCATTGATATTACTGTGCCATACTGAGGGCAAGATTTTCTGATGACCTAAGATTGAGAACGTTGGCATTGTGAAGGAAATTGAAACGTTCCTTAAGATAGCGCGGGGTCAAATGATTGAACAAAATATTGTAAAGGAGAGAGAGTATGTGAGCATTCCGGCGAAGACGTATAGGGAGCCACTTGAGCTTAGATCGATATTGAGATATGTGATCATACTTGCGCAAACCAAATATAAATCTTATGCAGAAGTTTTGAAGACGCTCAAGCTTATCTAGTTGATTCTCAGTGAGATCTGGATAGCAGACATCAACGTAATCTAGAATTGGGAGTAGAAGAGATTGAACTAGAGCAATTTCAGTGGTGACAGGAAGAAAGTTGCGCAGCCTTTTTAAAGCGCCAGCGGTGGCGTACAATTTGCGACTAGTAATTTGTAGCTGAGGAGCCCAACTTAAGCAATGATCGATTGTCAACCCTAGATTTTTTAAAGATGTACTATAGGGAATAGGGACTCCATCAAAATGAATGGATGGAATCGTTGACAAGTCTACCTTTGAGATTAACTGCGAACTTCCCACAATCATTAACCGTACCGCTAATTCTTTGTAAATAAAATTATCAAGTAACATTTGTGGGTGGATAAATGATATAGTTAAGAACAGAAAAAAAGGGTACATAACGAGGAATCGGTACCTCGGCGGGCCGCAAATACAAAATAGAACTAAAAGTGAAAAAACAACAAAACGGTGCTACTTCTTACTGGCTGAAGGGGCTCGTCGACTTTTCGATGGCGGTGCCGTGTCCCTGGCTCTGGTGGTGACAGCAGCTGTACCTGCAGTCCTAGGCGCACTCGACGCGGCAATCTTATCGAGCTCTTTGAGATTGCTAATCCGATGCCGCACACCATCGGTCCCAAGTACAAAAACGAAGCCATCCCTTGTCCAACACCTTTGAATGCCAAACTTCTGGCGGGCAGCCATGAAAGTGTCGTGACGCGGTTTTGTCAAGAACTCTGACAGCGTGATATTGGACCCTTTCAGACCGGTCTTACCGCTCCAAATCCTATTTTTGGCATCAAGATCACGTATTTCTGGGTCTGGGTTTGTCAGGTGCTGAAGCACGGCCCATCCGATGTGAGCGACTGATGTCTTTGCTGGAAAAATCAGGAATTTTCATCTGACTAGTTACCAACTTCACCACTACAGAGGTAGTATCTTCATCTCTGGTTTCTGGGACACCGTGAAGGAGAAGAATCTTTCGTCGCCCTCGCATCTCCATAGCATCCTGTTGCTGCATAACCAGGCCTACTTGATCTTAAATGAGACACAGGAAGCACCAGCTTTCAAACAAAAAAATAATTTTGAGAATCGGTTCATCCAGTCGAAAGATATGAGGTAAAAAACATAAAAAAACTGTCGTTTTGAGTGCCTTCTTCTTTTTTTGGAAGTCGGTAGAAAAAAAATACCGAAAAAGTTATTGGTGAACCCGAACCATGGGACGTTTGCGTCGGAGGCGGACACTTGCAACCTGAGCCAGTTCGTAGTGACGGCAAATGCGAAATAACCATAGCCTTGCTAAATGCTAAACCATTACAGAGTGTTTGACATTGTCGTGCAAACGCGTAGTCGCGGATTCTTCAACTACTCTCTACTCATACCTACATACTATTACCTTGCAAAATTTTATCAAGATCAGTTACGCCGTTTAGCCGTGATTAGGTAGCAAACAGACTTGAGTTACTTTCGCATTTATAATATTACCACAGCATAAAAATAGTAGACAGTAGTATATATACAGGGTGACTGGTTGAACACTTTACATATTGATATATAGTGCTCAGTACTCGATTCTCGTTCTAATTAAGAAGTAAAAATAGGTGCCTAATATTTACCTAATTTAACTTTAATTGTCTACTCAAAACAATAAACATGGTCACTCGCGGCGCGCGTGTAGTAATAAAAGCGCGGCGCGGCCGACGATCGCGGCATCCTTTGGCGGCGCGGGCGGCGCGGCCCTTTGGGTCATTAACCCCGTTCGGACGCAGCTTGATTCCTTTGAACGCGGCGGCGGCGCTTTGGGTCATTAACCCCGTTCGGACGGTGTCCATAATTTTCGAGTTATAGCACATTCATAGAATGAAGGTTTCCTCTGTAGTTTAACGGTATTTTTTTAAACGTTACATGTGACCATGAATTATCATGTCCTTGTTTATGTAAAGTGTTCAACCAGTCACAGTGTATATATATTAGTGTGGATTCTCACACAAGCGAGCTATAGGCTACTTTCCGGGAAGGACCGAAATCACTCGCGGCGCTCGATACGTCATCAATGACGTCACCGAAAACGCTCACAACGCTCGCGGATCTTAGGTGGGTCTACGTGATCATTGCGAGCTGTCACTGTCAACCAAAGGGAACGGCAAACCGGGGCGCGAGCATCGAGAGCAGTTGTGAGCGTTGACGGCGCTTCCCGGAACGCACCCATAGTAGGCATCCTAGGATAATAGATCTGTGGTTGAGGTGATGTAGACTAGAGATTTATTTAATTATATTCATCTCGCTGCTTACCGATCATTCTCCATCGTTTGTTGCCCTTCCTATCCGCGCGAACTGTTATTGGCAAAATTGTGGTTACGCCGCACAAGCAATACAAACAAGAAGAAGAAGAAGAAGTATTTAATTATAATTTTTAATTTAATTTAATTTAATTTAATAATAATTTAATAATAATTTTATTTATTTGGAACCATAACACGATTAGTTACAAACATATAGGATTCGATGACACCTGCAGAAGTATTAACTGTGTCGCAGATGTCAACGCCCTCCTCCGAAAGTCAGCTAATAACATAGTTCCTTAGTAACAAACAAGGTACAACTATATAACATATTATGTAAATACGAGAAAAACTAAGTGTGAAATATTGTTATAAATTTATGTTGCTTATAAATTATAGAGCTATTTAGGTTTGGGTGAGTAGGTGAGAGTAGTTGAAATGTGTGTTGTGTGTATGTGTGCGTGTGTGTGTGTGTGTGGGGGGGGTGTATTTGTTCGGTAAGGGTGTTTTGTATAGGTGTGGTTGTGTGGACTGGTGTGGTGTGTTTGTGTGATCAGATGAGGTGTGCTGTGACGTTATTTTAAAACAACAAGGAGGTCCTCTGTATCCTGGTAAGACAATGATTGCAACCATTCAACACATTTTAGTTTGCATTTATATAATGTAAGGGGATATATATTTAATTTTCTGTTTAGCTTATTGTACAGCATCGAGCTGATATGGTAATAGTGTCGTTTTGCAGTTTCCGTCCGTCTTTTTTCTGTGGTGCATACTATGTCCCTTCTACGTTTTTTATTTATCTGGTTCGGATCATATGGCATATGAGCATGTTTCCTTAACACAGTTTGCAGAATAAAAAGTTGTCTTACAGTTAGGACTTTGCATAATGAGTATAGCTCACTAGTGGAAAATCGGCGTGTTTTATTAGAGAGGACTTTTAATACTGCTCTTTGTGCCCTTTCCAAATATATCATATTTGATTTTACAGAACCACCCCACGCAGTTATGCAGTATGTCATGATGGATTGGGCTAAGCCGTAGTATACAGTCTTAAGGTACTGAAAATCAACCATTTGTCTAATGTTTTTAAAAATATAAGTTAACTTTCTGACCCTAGATACCATAGATGTAATATGCTGATTCCAGCCCATTGCACTGTCTATCATGACGCCTAGATATTTAATCTGATAGCACCGTTCTAATAACATGCAGTTGCAGTCGATAGAACCAACGCCATTTCCACACAGATGAGCACGTAGAACAAACGAAGGAGGTGGTAGACCAAATGTGCTGACAGCAAAAGCAATGAATTTCGTTTTGGACACATTAGGGGTTAAGAGGTTCGAACATAACCAGATCATAACAAGACATAGAGCATTCTCAGAGAGTCGACGAGCCTCTGACCAGCTGTGACCATGGACCAGAAGGACTGTATCGTCAGCGTAAGATACTAACTTACAATTTGGGAGGGAAAGGTTGCACAAGTCATTTACGTACACTAAGAACAAGGTAGGTCCCAAGACACTTCCCTGAGGAACGCCGAAGCAGAGCTGTTTCTCGCTGCTTCTAATACCGTCTATAGAAACTAGCTGAGTCCGATTGCTGAGATAGCTGCGGAACAGGTCTAGAACTCTGCCTCTTATGCCTATGAGTTCTAGCTTGGAAAGAAGAATAGGAATAGAGACAGTGTCGAACGCTTTAGAAAGATCTAGAAAAATACCGACAGTTTTTAACTTTTTATCAATGTTTTTGACTACGGTATCCGAGAGTTCTAAAACTGCGTCTTCAGTAGACTTACCTTTTCTAAATCCAAATTGATTTTCAGAGAGAACATTATTATCCTTTAAAAATTTTACTAATCGTTTGTTGATTATTTTCTCAAAAATCTTTGACATAACTGTAAGCACAGAAATAGGTCTGTAATTTGTGACACTGTCTCGATCACCACTCTTAAAAATGGGATGCACAATAGCTTTTTTAAACACTTGTGGAAAAATACCAGCCGAAAACGAGATATTGAATATATGATGTAATATAGGGACGAGTACAGTTCTGGCGGCCTTAATAACAGATGTCGAGATGCCATCCCAACCATTTGCACATTTGTCTCTAAGATTAAGAATAATCTGATCAATTTCATCATAGTCGATGCTAAATAAAGCCATAGAATGTAATGGTGGTTGGCTAGGGTTGCCGGCAAATTGAAAATTTAATGATGATAAAGTGTTAGGCTGACATTGAGGAAGCATATTGGAGGCCAGGTTGGCTCCAACACTGGCAAAATATGAGTTGACTGCATTAACTGAGGTGGATGGGTCTTCAGACAATTTTAATAAATTACTTGCGGAAGTGTGCTTTTTGCGCATATGTGCAAGCTTGTTAATCATACGCCAAGCCTCTTTGGGATTTCTCCGAACCTTCTGAAATTCCTGTTGATGGTATTCTCGTTTAACTTTTTTAAGTAAATTGTTACAGTATGTACGATAACGAATAAAAATCAATTTGTTTGAAGAGTTATCTGGATTCTTTTTAAATATTTTAAAGAGCTTATCTCTATGTCGAATACATCTCAGAAGACCAGGAGAAATCCATGGCTTGAGCAACCTTTTTTTACTGGGAAGTTTAACGATGCGACGAGTGTGTTTACTAACAATGTTAGAAACGATGTTAACTAAGATTTCTGCAGCTGTATCAGGATCGATGCAAAGAAGAACAGTAGAATAATCAGTATTTTCCAAGTCTGTAACTATTGCTGCGATATCTACACGTTGTGAACTATGACAAGAGATATTTTTTTCTAGATGTAAGTTGCAGTGAAAAAGAACTGGAGCATGATCGGTGATCATTGTATCCAGTATTAATGTTTTTGCATTAAAAGGAGTACGAGCAATGACGTGATCAAGGCAATTATTTTCTCTGGTTGGATGTTGATGAGCGGGAAGAAGCCCGTGTGATGCTACCAGATCAAGATATTCTTCCACATCAGAGTCAGTTATGGAAGATGTGATGTTTATGTTTATATCGCCAATTATGACAAGAGTTTTGAAAGATTTTAGAGAGGACAATACAAGGTCCAAGCTGTTAAAGAAAGGATCTATTTTTTTATAAGATGGAGATCGATACAAAGCAACAACAGCCAATTTATTTGAGAATTTTATAATTAGACAATTTGCTTCATTGAAATCTGGCTCAATGATACTATAGTTAATATTATTTCTAATGTAGACTACAACACCATCATTTTGATTTCGAAAATCGGATTTATGGGAGTCAAAGCCAGGAATTGAAGGTACATAAGAGGATGCGCTCAGCCAGCATTCTGACAGAATGAGAGCATCAATCCTGAGCTTAAGTCTATGTATTAATATTAAGAACTTATCAAAGTTACAGTTAATACTTCTGATGTTAATGTGCAGAATTTTAAAACTATCTATATTGTTACATATGTGATCATTTACATCTTCTGGGGAGCATATAGCAGATTCCGAAACAGAAAATTGTTCAATATCATTAAGCAGACGAGTTGTATCATCCATTATGAAACAAAGTGAGGAACAATTGGACAAGAACTCCTGAATGTACAGCAAAAGTAAAAATACTTTGCCAAAACGCAAAAATCACACCTCTAAGCAAATGTAGAGAAGGCCTCAGTAGTTGTTGATATGACTGTATGTGTATGTGAGTGAGTGGGTTGTAAGGATGTGTGAATCGGTGTTTACATATACAAGGTATAGAATCAGTTAAATTAAAGAAATTAAAACTAGTACGAACCGCTCCTAGTAAATAATAGGTTTCCAGCTTAGTGGAACAGCCTAGTCATTTTGGATCTAGCGCCCCCTTTAGGTCCTCTTCATTGGTCACTCGAATCAGAGGCCCATTCTCTTTTTTTCGCAGATAGATTTTCCCATGGGAAACCCAGCAGTAGTTGAAATTATTGGCCTTAGCAAATTCTCTAGCCAAGAAGAATAGTCTCTTCAACTTGTGAGTTAAGTTTTCAGAAATAAAAATAGGTCTCGGCGGTCCTTTTATGTGGAGATGTTCCGTGGTGAGTCTCATTGCACCTTTGTTGAATTTGCGAAACATAGTGATGATTGTTTCTTTTTTTAAGTTACTGCACAAGTCCACAATCACAGTTCTACTGGCTGGGTCCCTGGATCTAATGCGGAAGATATCTTTGACCTCAGATTTTTGAATGGGCACTTTTAGGGCTTCTCCGGCTTTAATAAAGGTGTCCAATAGTGACGATTTAGTCTCCGAGGCGGCAACTGGAACATTTCTCATTTCTAAACAACTGGATCTAGTGCCTCGCTCCAAATACTCTATTCTATCCTCCAACGCCTTAAAGTGCTGCAGGTCTGCCCCTCTGGCAGTCTCCAGCTCGACAATCCTCGCCTGAGCCAATTCCAGATTTTTACCCAAAAAATCCAGTGATGTATGCAAGTCCTCAATAGCGGCGCATAATCTATCAGCTCTTTTATCATGGTCTTCCTTGAAATGCTTGAGCAATGATTTCATCTCTTTCATGAAGTCATCTAGCTTATCATCATCTCCATGAGGACGTTTTTTGCGGTGAGTGACATTTATACTTGGCTCCGATGAGGAATGATGTAGTTGTTGATTAAAGGGCACCGTCAGAGTACAAATTGGTGCTGAAGTAGGCGCCGACGACGCCGTGTCTGCTACTGGCGTTGAATTATGGGTGCTAACAGTAAGTGCGGGAGAGGAAGGCGGCGTGCGCTTTAGCGGCATTTTATATGTCAGTTGTAGTCCGAACGAAATACCAGGCGATAAGCAATGCAAAGACGTTTACCGATGTGGAATTGCAGTGGAGGTCAAGTTAAAGTGGACGGTATCGACAACTTGGAACAAAACCGCTTTCCGTCCAATCTACGTTGATCCCTTGCTGTTCTTATGTGCGGGGCGTGTTGAAGTACAAGTAATTATACACTCACATTGATATTTATGCTGCGTGTATGCGTAGACCGAGTAGAGGAGTCTTCAGTAGTGCCAATGCGACCTCCGCGCCGCTTATGTTTTCCTAATTTTTGTGTAGATTTTAGTTACTTTCTGATTTATTTTTACGTAACAAAATAGTAAAATATTATTACGGAGTATATTAAAAACACGTCTGTACTGGCCAGAGTCTCGGAGGGAAGGGGGTTTATCAGTCAGAAAATTAACATAAACTCATATTACTCAATAGAGTTTATGTTCATTTTCATCTGATAAACGGTTCTCAATCTAATCTTCAAAAGAATTTGAGTTACCTACTAATTTAACATAGCGTACGTTCCTAACCACCAAAGCATATATTATACGCTCAGACAAAATAAAAAAGACTTTTTTATTTGGTCTGAGATTATACGTTACGTAGGTAGTATCTTATAGTCTGCACCAGACTACAATGAATACTGGGTTCTAACCACTAGACAAGATCACAATTTTATTTCGAACCATTATACACATTATAATATTATACATACCTATTAGAGGTACATTGTAGACATTAGGATTTGGTTAAATAAAGGAAAATTTATTAAAATAATAAAAGCTACGATATTATTTCATAAATAGAGTTGCTAGGCTGGACCAAGTTACATTTAGGTTACCATAGTAATTAGATACCTTGAAATTGAATTACTTAGAGCTATCATTAGAGAATAGGCTTGGTACAGTCGGAGCTGGGTAGGGTTTTGTTACAATTAGTACTACTGCGTCCAGGATCATAATAATAATAAATAGAGCTCAACAGCCAGATGTTACAAGCTTAACATGTTTTATAATACTTGTAATTATTAACAAATAACTAAAAATTTACCACATTATTTTCTTTCTTTCTCATCCAGTTATTGAAATCAGGGCTGAATGCCAAAGATCTCTTCATGATGCCAATTACATATTGTGATAACATTCTTGGGTTTTATCTCTTAGATTTGCCTTGAACCAATGCAATTTAAATTTCCAGATTATCCTGCATGAAGCATGTGCATCCAGCTCCACAAGCAAAACAAAAATGGCTGTTGTGGGGCGAGTATGCAGGGCATGTCAACAAAATATGCCAGGGTTTTGTGATCACTATTCGATCAACTGACAGTACTGACACTTTGATCAAAACATCTGGTTTATTATCGAATCCAACCTAGTGGAAACCGGGCCTAAGGACCTAATACTTGTTAACACTGTGTAAAGTTTCACGAGACAGACAGACCAAAATTGAACATTACATATTTTTGGCTTCTCCAGCACTAACAAAGTACAGCAATATAATTATCATAAAATATTTAATGTACACATTTGGCTCAGTTACAGTTTATTTTATATGTACCTATATGAGTTAGATATTCTCACAAGATTCATATCCCATGTAACAAGATAATCTCAATGAAGAAACATTTATTTCAATTATTCAAATGTGACACTGTGGATTGAATTGAGGAAAAAGGATGCAAGAGCTTAAATGAGATTTTCAGCACAATTTATTTTTACTTTTATTTTTATATAAGGTATGTAACATTATATAGTGCTTATTATTAATTGGCTTAATCACAGAAGACCACTATAAATATAATTATATCTTTGAGGGCTACCAGCCCGGGTTTCATATATAAATCTATTGTTGTTGACATAAAACTGACTGCAAGGATTAAATTTTCCCAGAAATATCCTGAAACTTCAGGCACTTAACAATTTTAATCTATATATATACCTATTTATAAAAATGAACCCACTATTCCTTCTGGTCACACTGATACTTGAGAATGGCTTTACCAATTTCATTATATATCAAGTCAACAACGCGTTAACTATTGTTTCAAATTGGTTCGTCGCAAACAACCTGCTTCTCAACGCAAAGAAAACGAAATGTTTAAAATTTTCCATGCCTAATGTAAGACATATAGAGCCAAACGTATTACTCGACGGAAATAAATTGAAAATTGACAAGGCAATAGTCTTTCTAGGTATTAGCATAGACTCTAAATTACAATGGGGTCCTCATATTGATGCACTATCTGGAAGACTGAGCTCAGCTGCATATGCGGTTCATAAAATTAGGCAAATGTTCAAAGAAATTAATATATTAACTCTTCCATCTTTGTATATCCTAGAAAATATAATGTACGTTCGTAAAAATATAAAGAAGTTTAGAATAAATAGTGATATGCATAATATTAATACATACTAGAAATAAGGATAGGATAGCTGTATCTAAATTTAGACTCACGAAAACTAAAAATAAGTCCTTCTTAGGCAATTGTGTACGTTTCTATAATAAAATCCCGAAAGACATTACTGAGCTCACTGAAGGGAAATTCAAGTTACGTGTCAAAAATATACTAATGAAAAAAGCCTATTATAAATTGAGTCACTACTTAGAAGACAAAGATGCCTGGAAGCTTTCCACTTCTGCCTAATAGCCAACTATTGAATAAATTTGTTATTTTAATACTACTCATATGTAACCTCAATGTACAAAGACTTGAAAAAATAATGGCCCACGAGTTTCTTGCTGCTTCTTCTCGGCGGTGGTTCTTTTCCGAAGACAGTGGTAGAATCATTTAAAAATTTTTGACGTTCATAAGAGTGTCTATGATGCCTAAACTGAATAAATAATTTTTGAATTTTGAATTAATAACTTTTTTAAATGTTTTCTAATACTTTGTAGAAGGTTCTTAAATTCAAAAAAAGAAAAGATGGGAAGTCATGGCAAGGCCGAAGGCTGAGCTTATTACGAGCGAATGAAATTACAGGCACTTGTAAGTACTATATAAAATATTACTAGTTATGTATTAACCATCAGTGGGTAAGTTGTATGATATTTCAGTAAAAATAAAATTGGCACGGCATGTCAGCGCTCTGTGAGGGGACCAGTAATTCAAAGAAAATCATACTGCTATGTGTTATCCCAGTAATAGCTTAAATATTATTGTGAGTATATTCAGGATAATCAGGGGAACTGAAACAAAAATAAATTGTGTTTTACATACCTAGACATAATCAATATTAATGGCTTTGTCCAAAGGTGAGCCATCTACATGAAAGTTTCAGCTATTATTCAGCTGATAAGTTATTTAATTAGGTGTGATGAGTCAATGCCATGCTGTCTCTTACCCTATCAACAAATGACTTCAAACTGGTTATGTTACAGTGTGGCGATGCCCTTGCCCTATTGTAATCTACTTATTGACCCGACCGAATCAGCAAGCACCCAGTTCATTCTTAAATCTTTTGTTATAGCGTAAACCTGATACGGACAGATTAATAAGCAAGAAACGAATTATTTCATAACCAATTATATTTTATTTTACACTAGCTTTCCTCTTAGAGCTTCTCATCTCATATTTCTATCCCACATGATATTGTGCAGAATTCAAATAATGTATGTATGAGTTATTCCACAAATTCATCTTAGTTAAAAGTGAATAAGCAAATTAGGATTTTGTTCATGAATCAAGTAAAATTTCATAATTACAATAATTTTCATTCCAAATGAAAAGTCTGGATCGCATATGGTATGTGTCATCTTACTGTTCTTGCAACAGTTACATCACTATGGATCTGTCCAGCTGTTTATTCAATGTTGACTAACTTCAATGTTTCTCAGATTATTTTTTTAACCAACTACTCGATTTTTTTTAACATGTGTTTAAAAAATTTAAAAGTTCTATGTTAGTATGTACTTACTTCGTGTGACTGTTCTTATGGATCTGACTAAGTTTAGGATCTGGAATTTAACAGAAGATTGGTCTTCAAATCCTTGACTCTGGCTGTTTGCTCCCCAGCCCACTGTAATAGAACTTTCGTTACACTCAAGCAACAACACATGAAGACAATAATTATAATACGTTGACGCACATCAGTTGTTGGTTAAAATTTAGAGCTAGTTACTAACTTTTCTGCATAAATCTTTCTTCATGAAGCACACAAACGGCATTTAGACATAATAGAGAAGCTTCAAACAAGTTCCATAAAGTCAACATTTTAAATTATCAGCAAACAGTAAACGCAATCCACAAATCACAATACATCAACACGAGAGAATATTTTCCATAGATAATACTATAAATTGGGAATCCACAAACACAAAAGAACTAGGCCGCGTTCAGAACTTCGATGAGAGCGCACTCGGAGTGCAGCTTTTCGCACTAACGCCGCCGCCGTTCCGAACCTCAGGGTATAAAGCACTAGGTTGTTCTAACTCGAGCGTCCCGAACCTCGGAGCGTCGCAACTTGTTTGTTTGTTTGTTTTTGTTTTGGCAAACGTTTAGAACATTATTGCCAGTGTCACGTCAAAAGAGTTATTGAAAAAAATAAAATAAACGATTTTTGAAATAAGGGCAATCTAAAACAAAGGAAAATATCTTTATGAAACTACATACTACTTCTACTTACTTATACATATATCTACAGGGTACCTATTATATTATTACTTACAGGATGCTTTGTTGAAGTGGGATGAAACTAATGTTTTAAGCAATATACAACTAAAGTTTTATGTTATTTAAATGTATGAAAAATGCTATTATGTTAACTGAGGAGGGGTTGATGTCACACAAAAGATTATCTATATGAACAGGTAGTGTAAATTTATGATCAACAAGAGATGAATATAATGCACAATGGTCAAATTTGGAACAAGAAAAAATACATGGTTGAGGTTGCCTTCATCCATTCCACATTCACATATTGATGTATCTTTAATTCTCAGTTTTTTAAGATGAACATCAGAACAGCAGTGGCCAAATCTCATTCTAGATATTATTGAACTAGTTCTCCTCTCACATTTATATTTAAAAAACCAAGGCTTACAACTTATATCGCGTTGATATTTAGCAAAGTTAGTACCAGTTCTTTTACTAGAAATCAACCACCTTTTTGACCATCTAGATTGTAGGTAGTGATTAGGAATAAGTAATAGATCTTGCGGGTAATTCTGAAAAGGGACTTTATCACCACAAATAATTGATTCCTTCGCAATTTTATCTGCTTTTTCATTACCTAAAATATTACTGTGGCTGGGGATCCATGCTCAATGAACCGTATAACCGAGAGATGAACATTTTAATATTTATTAGTTTGAAATATTTTTATAATTTTTTAGTTTGAAATATAATCCAGTTTCTTGAACCATGAATAAATGGATTAGCTTGGAAAGAATGAAGAGCACTCAAGGAGTCTGAGAAAATAACAGATTTACTTAATTTAAAAAGAAGTATGTAGTTAACAGCCTCCATGATCCCTCTACATTCACCAGTAAAAACAGATGTTTCAGGCGGACACTTTATTTTCTGAACAATGTTATAATTTTGGTGGAATAGACCAACACCAACACAACCTTCTTGATTTTGTTTAGAAGCATCTGTAAAAATATAGTGCCAACCACGCCAAAGAACATCTTGAATACACAAAAAAACGTTTATTAGCAGAAATGTCTCCTTTAGCTAAATCTAGGTTAAGATGTAGAGTGGGTTCAAACAAGACAGTTTCAAAATCAAACTCAAATAAGGGGATTATAGGGTTTCTAAGAGTTGGGAACCTAAAGTTTATTATTTTTGTGTAGCTCATAACAAGACAAGGGAACTTTTTTTGTTTCCAATAAGGCAATGATATATAACTCAACAACAATTGTAATTTTGGAAAAATAGGATGCGTAGAGAACTGAAATAGTCGGAACAAAAACATATCTGAAAGGTACTGTCGTCTTAAATCTAGGGGAGGGTCGACACACTCCACTTGCATGGCGTTTTTAGGTTTAGATGTCATTGCACCTAATATGATGCGTAAGGCTCTTGCTTGAATGACATCTAAAGAATTTAGAATGATGGTTTTTGTCTATGGTTTTTGTGTTGTGACTAAACTAATTGTCACAATTCTGCCAGTGTCTCTACACGCTAGTGTCATAAGCCGTGAGGAATATGTTGGTTGTAGTCTAATATTTATAACGTCAGTAATGAACGAATCCATCAGTATTTGAAAATCCCTCCTGGTTTTGTATCCACCTTATATAATGACCAGCTGTGCGCCGCGGTTTGACCCGCGTGGTGATCGATGATTAATCAAATAAAGTATATGTTACTCAGGCATAAATCATATAGTAATATAGCTCTCTACTGGTAAAATAACGCTAAAAACGCTCACAAGGGGCGTTCGAATTGGGAATCTGTGGGTGAAAATGTCGTTCATGCCTCTTTTTGTTCAGCGTTCGGAAAGCTAAAAAAGAGGAATTTTTGCCACCAAAAAGTGCAATTTTTGACCCACGTCCGGAGCATGGTTGTTTGTGATCGTTATTTGACAGCTATGTATTTTACAGCATAATCATGCGATTTTAGGTCTTATCGTCAGTTGAGCGTTCGAATAGGGTGTGGGCAAAAGTGGCAAAAGTAGCAATAATAACGTTTTAGAGCTTTAGGAACGCTTTAACAAAAGAGCCATCAACGACAACGCCACCAATGCCTTCATAAGCTAAACGAACGCACCTTCACTAGAAAGGAATGATATATCCGGTCTTATTTCAATTGAAACAACCAATACATTATCGCGAAATCAGATTAAAATCTTCACATAAAATCACATGTATTATTTTTTTAACATTTTTCGTAGGAAAACCATAATGAGTAGTAAGAAATTCACCGTTTGCCACGCAGCGAGACAGGCTAGCCATTAAAAATCGTTAC
Organism: Selenia dentaria; assembly: GCA_917880725.1. NCBI lineage: Eukaryota > Metazoa > Arthropoda > Insecta > Lepidoptera > Geometridae > Selenia > Selenia dentaria. The sequence continues at coordinate 32,825,221 of OU862890.1, read as the reverse complement.
AGGCTCATCAGGGATAGGTACAACATTTAGGGCTATTGGGTGAACCCTGTGTCTTTGGTTTACCCTTTTTGGTGATACCCAGTCACAGAAAAGTATTTAGTGCTGTTAAACCTCCCACTAAACATGAACTTACAGACTCATTGCTGCAACTTGAATTTGGATTAAATGCGTTACTTGAGCCTGTCACTTCTGCACATGTTTGTGCAACTGAAAAATCTACGTTATGTTTCAACGTTTTTAGCAACGTTTAAAACAAATCTTAATGTGCGAGCACTTGAAAGCTTGCTCGGATATTTCTACAACGTTGCATAAACACCATTATCTTAAACGTTATATTGTAGGGTAATGAATGGTTTACTTAAAAGTTACAATAACTTATAACAACTTCCAAAAATAATGTTTCAGTAAATCCTTAGATGTCAGGTACTTTCAAGCTCGCTGGGACTTATTTTCGTTGTTGCATAGACGTTGCAGACTTGCAGACATATCTTACAACAGTTCATATGCAACGTTATATGAACTTAGCCTTGCTCAGTGGTCTAAATCCGACATCTTCAAATTTTTTGACCAACGTTAATCGATTTTTTCTTACGACGCTTCATAGAAACATCACTAATAATGTTTGAGATGTGGTTACGTTCCATTTCTCGCATAAGTTTTCTTGGTACCACACAATAATTAGTGCATTGCATCTAACAATTTTATTTGTCCTAAATACATTAAATAAATAATGGTTATAATAATTAAATCCTGGAGTGATCAGTCCCAAGAACTTATTAATAGGCAAATCTCGGATAACATTGGGAACTTTATTATAGAATCGTATACATTTTCCTTTAAAAGAATGACTTATTCTGTGGAGACGCGTTTCATGTACGGATAGCTTGTGCTTATTTCGCGTGTTGATGGAATGAGCATCACTCCTTTTATCAAAACTGCTAATTTTTTTCTTGACATACTTTAGATTTTCATAGATAAACTGAGAGACAACAGTTAGAATGTTTATGTCTTTAAACTTCTGTGTAAGGAAAACTCTGGGAGCTAAACTGTAGATCGCTCGTATAGCCTTTTTTTGCAGTATAAAAATAGAATTAATATATGCGGAACATCCCCAGAGCAGTATGCCATAAGTCAAACGCTATGGAAATAACTAAAATACTTAATAAAATACAATAAAGTTAAACACTGTGAAGTATGTGCCAACGGCAAGGCAACTAAGCTGCCGTACAATGTAGATAAAAATGAATGGACTAATGAAGTGTTACAAATTGTTCATACCGATGTTTGTGGGTCAATGAGACAACTATCGAAAGAAGGTCCGAAATACTTCATCATATTTATTGATAATTTTTCAAGATATACAAGCGTACATACCATGAAGACTAAAAACCAAGCCAAGTATCAAAATTTAAAGAGTTTAAAAATGAAGTTGAGAGATTTACCAAACAAAACATAATATATTTGCAAAGTGACAATGGGAATGAATATATTAACAATGAATTTGACAAATATTTAAAAGGAAATGGCATTAAAAGGAGACTTTCGGCACCGTACACGCCTGAACAACAACTGGTTTGGCTGAGAGAAAAAATAGAATATTACTTGATAAAGCAAGATGCATGTTAATTGACGCTAATATGAAAGAAGCTTTTTGGGCTGAAGCTAATAATACAGCCAACTATTTAGCAAACCGTAGCCCTTGCAGCAGTATTAATAATGTGGCTGCATTTGAAAAATGGTTAAAAAGAATCTCATCTTTGAGGCATTCCATATTTTTGGCACGAACGCGTTTGTTTTAAACAAAAATAAAAAATACGGGAAATTTTAAGCCAGAGCTACAGCTGGCATATTCTTAGGATATTCTGAAAATCATAAAGCTTTTAGAGTTTTCAATACAAAAACCGAGAATATAATAACTAATTAGCCAAGATGAAAAATTTAGGAAAAAATGTTTTATGAAAAAGATATAGAAGAAGAGAAGACATGACAATAATGATATAGAAGTGAGACTTTTTCCAAAAGGACAACATGTTGAAAACATAGAAGTATTGAATAGATCAGTAATTGGTGAGCAAGAACAGGAACTAAAAAATGGTGAATATGCAACATTTATTCAATATTACAACAAATATTCGAAGATGCAACCGCAGAAACATTTGTTCAGATAATGAAATAGATAATAATATTCGTACGGATAATGAAATTAATGCGACGAATTCCATTACTGGAAAGCGAAAAAAAACCCACCAGTATGGCACGAAGATTATGAGATGGATGCTGAACAATTATTTTCGTGTGAAATAGATGAAAATAGTAATGAATGGGATGACGCTATTTTAAGCGAGATAGAATCGCATCTTAAAAACAATGCATGGAAAATTGTACACAGAAATGAAAGTAAATATTTGATTGACGGTAAAATGATCCTATAATATAAATACAATGGTACTTATATTAGGTCAGATCAAATAAGACCACGTCTCACTCCTACTGTCACCATGTTACCTAGACGTGTTGCAATCTCACCAATGCCCATACCATCTTCTTGCACACCATCTTCACATTTACAATCCACACCAGTTCCATCATCTCATCCCCTGCCATACCAGCCTCATCTACGTCCACAACCCCTGCATCTTCGTTTCCGTCTGGATCACCCATAGATTTGTCATCCATATCATCACCATCTTCATCACCCATTTTTGTACTGTTCAGATCTGTTTCTAAATCTGTGTGATTTAAACCCGTAGCAAAACGATCTCGCAGTTGTCGTTCTAGTAGTTCGTATTTGTAGCCGCAATCCCGACTCAGACTTTTAAGTCTGTTTGCGTATTGTTCCATTGATTCAGAGGATTTCCTAGTGCAATTCTAAAACTCTACTAATGCGCGGTATCTTGTTTTTTTTAAAATTATTTATAATTCTAGCTGTTTGGCGCAGTTGTAGTCTTTGTACGTACTTGAGTCAAAATTAGGTGTGAGTGCCACTTTTACCTCGCGGAATAAGTCTGGTGTTAAAGTGTTTAACAAAATGTCTTGCTGTAAGTTCTCGTCAGTTATGTTGAAAATTTGACATTTATTTCCGAAGAAATCGATGAAATGTGCAATTCTGCAATGTTCCGGTTGGTACTTTTCCATATTGAAATTTTTTATAATCGTCATCTTGTCGCTCGATGTTGATGGAGTGCTGTTCACACTTTTCGTCTGTGTGTACTTACCTTTATGTATTGTTTGTACCAACAGTTTTTAAATTTGTGTAACTTGTTCCTGTTGCGCCTGTTTAGCACGTAAGAACTGCAAATTGTTCTTCGTTCATGTTAAATTAATCACTTTTCTTCTTCCTCTTATTGGATGGCTTCTGTGACTAAATTGTCACAATTCTGCCAGTGTTCGTATATGATAGTGTCATAAACCGTGAGGAGTTTGTAGGTTGTAAGAATATGATCGGTGATTAGATAAAAAGAAAATCAAACAGAATTTTAAAAAAGGACCTCCATAGTGACTATCTAAAACAAAATACAACGCAAAAAGGATTATACCATATAGACTAACACACATTAGATCACAATAATTATATGACTGTTTTAGTACGCATGCTATAAAAAATATTTACAGTTTAATTTTATTTTTATCCACAAATTTACAGAGTATATAATTAATATCAGAGAAAAAGGTAAGGGATAGTAGGCATTTGAAGGAATTCGGACGGGAGATATAAAATGGAAGAATATCATATAAAGAAAAATGAAGTTTAGGACAGCTAAAGCAAAAGTGATCCACGCATCCCTCATCCAGGCCACACTCACACATCAGTGATGAGTGATCAGGGATCGCTTTAGTTTTACTAAGTGAACTGGAGTACACGAATTACCTAACGGCAGACGGCAAATTGTTGAGGTAGTAACTTTATTGGAACTACGGAACTTAAAAAACCAAAGATTTTAGGAATATCTAGCTGAATATCACCTTAATACTTTCCTCTGCTGATTTTCGAGCTTTCCCAGTATTCAGACCAGGAATTCTGTAGAAGAGATTTAGGTTGAAGGCATAGATCATTGAAATATATCTTAAAATGTTCAAGTGACCCGATACGAGCAGCAGCTTTTGCCCCAGAGTCAGCAGATTCATTACCAGGGATATCCGAGTAACCAGGAATCCAAGCCAGAACAACATTGGTACCGAGAGTGTGGCATTCAAACAGGGCCTTTTTAATTTGTAGAATAACAGGGAAAAAAAAGGATCGGAAATAATAATCTCAACGCAGCTTTTTGAATCCGATAATATTAATGAATTTTTCACAAAGAGAATGTCTTCCAAGATAGCAATAGCTTCTCCAGTAAATACAGAAGAGTGGGAAGGAAATTTTAGGGGTTTCGCATATCTTTCCCGAAGGGATCTAGACCGCTGAGCCGACAACACTATCAGATGATTACTTAGATGCATCGGTAAACAAGAAATACCAACCTAAACATTGTAGGTTAATGCGATGATTAAACAGGGCCTGCGCATTAGGATCATCTTTGTCTATCCCAAAGTGAAAAAGAATATTAGGCTCATAAATAAGGGCTTCATACGAAGTTGAGTAAAGAGGATTACTTGGAAATTGGACGACAGGCTGAGGGAGCTTGGTAAATTTAATGAAACTAAGAAGCAAACAAGGGAAACTATCTGAGTTCCGAAAGTGGTACTGGTCATAGAGGAGCTGTAATTTTGTGAGAATTGGATGATTACAATTTTGAACTAATTTAAAAAGATACCGATCTGAGAGGAATTCTCATATTCATATTCATATCTTTTATTGCATCATACATGTTACAGGGATCTTAAATATAATAATACAGAGTCATATATGTACCCAATTTTGGGCATAGCAATATGAGTAAAAGCGGACCGATATATTATTACTTTTTTCGTCAAAGTGTGTCCTTAAAAGTGGGTCTTTGTCTTGAGCTTTTATCATATCCGGAATTTTATTATAAATTTTTACAGCCATGATGTTTGGGCCAGAACTGTGTATTTTTAATCTTGAAGAGGGTAGTATTAAATTATTTTTATATCTAGTTTTGTCAAACAATATAAGGTATTTTCTGACGAATTTGCAAACTTCTAAGATGTAAATTGATCTAAATGTCAGTTTTTGAGTTTGAAAAAATGAGGTTTGCAACTATCTGGTTCTTTAATGTTACTTAAATATACGTATACATTTTTTGCATAATGAAGATGTCTTGTGCGTCAACACTATTACCCCATAGTATAACGCCGTATCGCAACCAGGCTTCTGCATAAGCGTAGTAAGCAGACAGTGCCGTTTTCATGTCTGTTACTTTTTTAATTCACGTAGTGCATATGTGAAGATAGACAATTTATGTTTTATTTTTTTTATATGGCTCTTCCAGTTAATATGGGTGTCAATATCTATTCCCAGTAATGTAAAAGTTTCGACGCATCAAATTTTTGTGTTATTATAATAGAAATGTATGTCAAGGGGTTGTTTTTGAAATGGCCTAAATTGCATAATTTCTGTTTTTGAAAAGTTAATTTCAAGGTTATTGTCCAACAGCCAATTTACGGTAGTGTTCAAAGTGTTAGTTAAGGTCATATTTAAATAATTATTGTTTTTGCATGATGTAAGTAGTGAAATATCGTCTGCGAATAAAATGCACGTGTCGTTTTGTATTTTAGGTTTATATATATTTTACATTTATATAAATTAAAAATTTACACCCAAGCACGCTGCCCTGGGGGATAGAACTATGGATGTTTTTATATCTGATTTTACTATGTCAATTTTTCCGCTTCTTGTGTCATAAAATTCAACCTCAACAATTTGTTCCCGATTTTGTGGGTATGATTTAAACCAGTCGTGTGCAGTTCCGTGATTTCCAATACCATACAGTTTATTTAATAAGATGTCAAATTTTACCTTGTCATATGCTTTGGACATGTCAAGAAGAATACCTACGCCATAGTGCTTATTATTAAGAATGACAAGTATTTTATCTATATATTTATACAAGGCAAGAACGGTGGAGCGACTTTTTCTAAACCCGTTTTGCGCACACTCCTCTGCTCCACTGCTTAAACTCCTTCACTTTCACAAAAGGAGTTTAAGCGCCACTGCATGGCTTTTTCGAAAACTTTTGAAGATGTCGGTAGCATAGCTATTTGTCTATAATTACTGGGTGTGTATTTAGATAACTTTAAAACTAACTAATATATATACTAAAATAAACTAACTAACTTTTTATGGTGCTTTATTACAGATTTTTTAAGTTCATCAGGGAAAGTTCCTTCGTTAAAGGATTGGTTCATGAGTAAATAGTAAAGAAGAGTTAACTCTTCTGCACATTTCTTGACTAAAATGGGTGGGATTTCATCTGCCCCGCAGCTATATTTACTTTAAAGGTTTTTTAAAATATAATATACTTCACGTGGTTGGACTGTACCTACTCAAAAACATCGAGTTATCTGAAGGCTGGCGCAGAGGGCGGCCGCGCGGTTTTATTACATTATATATTATATCCGTGTGCCTGTCACTAATTCGTTCCGAGCTCACCGATGCGAAGTACTCGTTGAATGATTTCGCTACCTTTATCGGATCAGATGTTAGAACGTTATGGATATGCAGTATTTTATTATTTTTTGATTTTTTTGTGGTTTTATAAGTATTTTCTTATATGATTTTCCACATGGACTTTGTTATATTATGTGACTTAGTACTTTCTAATACGAGTATGTTTTGAGTTTTTCGAGATTTCCTAATTATTCGTTTTAATGTTTTAGTGTATTGATTATAGTATTTTTTGAGTATTGGATTTTACTTGTATGATATTAATAGTTTTAATAATCTTTTAGCGACTAACTTTCCTAAGGAGCCCTGTGGCGCCCTCGTGATTGCTCCCGAGTCGATGCCGCCCGCGTCAAAAGTTTGCGCCGAGTTGGGAATAAATGGCTCTTTTGCCATACCTATAGCGAGTTAAGAGACGAAATTTTTGTCAGAGATAGTTGAACAACCAAGGAATCTGATACATAAACATTCATGTCAAATGTTATGTTACTTGAGGATAAACTTGACATAGCCGAAAAAATCTGAGTTGATGTGGAAAAAAATGTAATTTAAAAATTTTACACTAATACCTATAGGTTTTTTGCGGTAATTAAATAGTAAAAACACATATCTAACTAATTACATTCAAATATTTGAATTCTTATAAGAAATAATATCATAAAAAAACTTGCAATCTGACCACAAAAATTAAGTTTTATCCATTAATAATGCTTACCAGGATTTTGTTTTGATATTTATAAATATTTTGAATGTCTAGAACAGAAATATTATTTTTACACCTAGTAACATATGCTTAGGTTATTAATAATTACATAAAACATAAGTGCTACTTTGAAATTTCGGCCAATAATAGTTTTTTTTTTCATCTTGGGGGCCCATTTTCTAGGCTTAGACATGGTGATTTCTAATAATTTTTTTTTATAAAATATAAATTTTCTTGTTGGTTTTTAATATATTTTATTGGAATTCTTATTAGAAATTCTACAAACCAAACTAAGTTTCAAAGAATAATTATAAATCAGAAATATTTTAAAAAAATTACAAATTTTGAATTTTTAGTACAAGCGAATTTAACTGTCACGTGACTTCGATTTTTTATCGATCCTGACATATATGGCGTATTTATCATATTCTGAGTGGGTGTATTTACTTGACAACATTATTTCTGTGATATTTTACAATGTAAAAGTATAATCTATTCAAAATGAAGCAAATTATAACCAATCATAACAATGAGAATTAGCTTACCGAGTGTTGTCGATTCGTGACAAATTTTTTTTGTGTAAATTTTGAAGTCAGAACATCACATATTAACAGTATTCCTTACACATTCACGATCATATTCATGTATAATTTGTATCAAAATCATGAGTTTAACCTTATTAGTTCATTAAAAACATAACTTCACCGCCAAACACAGATGAAAATATAAAATTAATTATATATTTTTTTTAAGTTCACAGATAGAACATGTCCGTGTGTAGTGTTGCCATAGAAAGACAATATATTACGCTAAAGAATTACACTCTATTGTTAATACTGGGATGACTTTAAAAAAATAAACAAAAGAAAAAGCCGCGTGACACTTACTTGCAACAATTGTTGCGCCGACACTTTGGACCTCAAAAATCCTTGCAGTTTTGTGGCGTGGGCAAAGTAGTCGATTTACATGATATTTTAATGCCGTAGGTCAGCAACTTTTTTTAGGTTTTGTATTTAATTTGATAATTTTTTTGGTATAAATTTGTTCTATAACTCCTGTAATATACTAAAAAATATGTCATAATTTTGATTAATTGTTACGTCTTGTTTTAGTATATTTGTACAATCAATCTTAAGTAATCCGTTTTTTAAATTGTTTATGTTGTTGGAATTTAATAGTATTTTTTCTACAGTCCATGTTTTATGTACCTAGTTTATGTAAATAAATTAATGTCAAAATTATACCTTTATGGTCCGAGAAACCATAGTCTCATACTCGTTTAATTAAGTAGTTTTTATTAAAATTTGCAAACAATAAATCTAGAAATGTAGCCGTTGATTTTGTGACACGGGTTGGTTCATTTATGTATTGGCTAAAGTTATATTCCAGCATAATATTTAATAATCTAGATGAGTGTTGATTTTTATCTTAAATATTTACGTTAAAATCTCCACCAATTATTATATTTAGTGAATTATTTTTTTAGCATTAATTCAAGTGTTTTTTGTAGTTGATTGTAGAATATATCCATCTGTCTACTATTCCAATACATTACAATTAGCAAAAGGTTACTCTTTGGTAGCAGCACTGCACTGATTTCTATTACATATTCTACGGTCATGTCCACAATGTCTTTCCTTTCTGTAAAGTCTAATCCGTCTTGCAACAATATGCACACACCGCCTCCTTCGTAGTTCTGTCTGCAGTATGACGACGCTAAGTTACAGTTAACCATTGCAGTTAAATATTTGTAGTTTTTGTGAGGATAGCCATGTTTCCGTAATGCATAGCGCCTGGAAGTTTGGTGTTTCTGATTCGTTCAAGAAAGCTTCTAAAGTATGTTTTTTGTTAAAAATACTCTGCATATTTTGGAAGATAATATAAGTGTTAGTTTCTTGAGGGGCGAAAGGTAAGGTTTTTATGTGCCTGGTGTTCTGGATACTGAGGTGTGATTGTGCGTAGTGATACTAGTGATGATTCGTGTCTTACTGATCTTGAATCTTGTGTATTACTGATACGAGTATTTTGGCTGGAACTCGATGCAGCCGGTAATGGCAACCGCGGCTTGGATTCGGCCCCTGCGACAATCTGGTCATAAAGGTCGGTTTCCTTTCCGTCCATAAGTTTATTGTTTTTTATAATTGCATGGTGTCCGTTTTGTCTTGCAATTTGTAGCTGCTTTTGTAGCTCTCGCTTCTCTTTTAAGGTCAGATGACAACATCTAGAGATTTGGTTATAGTAAGTCCGGCATTTTTAAAATATTGAGCATTTTCGCAGATATACCTCGTCATATTTTTACTAAGAAGTTCTATTAGTACTGGTCGTTTAGAGGGCTTTTTGCCTATTCTAGTTGTTTCTTCAATGTAGCCAGAAAGGTCTAGGTTAAGGATGCCACGGAAAATATTCACTATGCGAAATTGTAGTTAATTCTCAGTTTCATAGCTATTTCCTATCAGACCATGTAGTACAAACATCTTTTTATATTCTGATGTATTAATATTGTCTTAAACGGGAGTCGATTTTGTTTGTAAATGTAATATATCTTCTTGGAGTTTTTATTTTCTGTTTGTAGTTTTTCGATGGTACAGCAAAGTGTTTTTATTTGTTTTTTTTATTCCTTCCTGTTCTTCTTCTAGGTGATTTGTTTTGTTGATGAAGTTTTTGCTTAGGTTATTTGTTGTTTTGATAATTTCTTCTTGTATTGTATGTTTAACCTCACTTAATATTGATTACTTATTTTTTCTAACTTCTTATCTAATAATAGACTTGGCGTTTCTAGGGTTATTGCGTCTTGGTTATATTGAGTAGGTGAATTTTGATAGGATAATTTTGTTTCAGAATGAGTTATATCATGATCATCATTGACAGAGTTTTCGTCTATTGACACCGTCGTTTCGTCAAGTAGTTGTGAGAATTGCTTTCTCACTGGCGTGTTATCATTTTTATGTCGCCTAGTAATACTCTCACAAGAAGGATAGCGCCAGGTATTTTTAAGATCAAATTTGTTATTCAAATAGAAAGCAGAAGTCATGTTTAAACAGGCATAGTGGTATTTCTCTTTGCAGCAGGTACACTTTAATATTTTGGCCTCATATTCTATTTCTCTATTGCAAGCTGAGCAATGCATTTTCTCTTGTTAACACTCAAAGTATCTTAAAATAATAAATACCTAGTTATTTGCTTAGTTAAGAGATCTTGATGTGCCGAATCGTGGGTATCGTCGATCAGCTGATGTCGCTGCTAGCCGTCGGGGCCACAGTGGTGACTCACACTTGGGTTGGACGTTAACTATTTAAATTTGCCGGACGATTAATATTATAACTTTTTGTTTACTGGACGGGTTCACTTAATTTATACGTCACTATTCTCCTTGTTTGATAAGCTTTCAATCGGTATACAATTTATTGGGAAAAATTTATTATATCTAGTACTTTTCGATCTTTAACTTGTAGTGACGCGGATCGAGATCGTTTTCGTGTAGCGGCCCGCCCCGCACTGCATATCGCCCCGTACTGTCTGCGTATATTTAGAGTAGGCTCACCACACTCGACCTGCATGGCGTTAATGAGTGATGATTTCATAGCTCCCATAATTATGCGCAAACATTATATCTTAAAATTATATATTAATTAAAAATTATATTAATTATAAAATTATATCTTGACCAGATTTATTGTATAAATTTAAAAGGAATGACCCATAATCAGAATGACTCCGTATTATGGCATTATATAGCAACTTTAGGGAATAAGGATGGGGCCCCATCAAACTCCTGAAAGCGCCCGAAGTATATTAGCATTTTTTTTCTGCTTTTTGGGAAATGTAATCGAAATGAGGGATACTTGACATTTAAGAATCTAGTTTAATACCTAAAATGATGTGTTATTTAATTGAGCGATGCGTTCTTGACCTATCAGCAATTCAATAGGAGGTATACTTCTTTTCTTTGTAAAACTATCACTGAACTTTATGACGCGGAGAGGGATAGGCCATGGTCAACTAGCCAGTTACCAAGGTATGACAAAGCTGAGTTCAAACGAAGAGAGGCCTCATCTACGGATTGAGCCTGAACATGCAAAACCAAATCGTCAGCATATTGAAGTATGTTGCAGAAGGAAGCCACAGATCTCTATAAAACGTAGGTGTAAAGGCTGTTAAGTAGAGGGCTTAACACCGAACCTTGTGGTAGACCTTTCCAAACCGTTTTCGGGGAAGGAACTGAGTCTCAAGATTTATAACCACAGATCTTTTCATTAACATGTTGCAAATGAAACGAACCAACTTTTCAGGGATACACAGCTGGATGAGTTAAATCCCGAGTAAGGGAAGCAAGACATTATCATATGCAGATGCTATATCTAGGAACACACCCACGAGATACTGTTTCTTGCTAAAAGAAATATATCTGTTGTCAACAGGCTTAAACTATCCATCGTACTTAAACCTTTTCTGAAGCCGAATTGAGTCTTGGCTAGTATAACCCTATTTTCAACAAACCATTCTAGTCTATTCTTTATTGAATGTTCCATAATTTTGGATAGAACAGAGGATAGAGCGATCGGTCTGCGCCTGTTAGGATCTGCAGGATCTTTTCCAGGTTTCAAGATTGGGATGATTATTTGAGTTTTCCGTTGAGTGGGAACTATGCCATACTCAAAAAATATAGTTTATGAGATCTAAATAAGTTTGTTTGCATTTGGATGGAGACTTGATGATAAATGAATAGGGGATTCCGTTGATGCCTAGAGATGTATCAGTTAATCCGTCTAGCGCAAGAGAAAGTTTACGAAAAGAAAAAGGACAGTCAAAGCAGTTATGCGAAGGGAGAGCGATAAAGGGAGAAGGGAGAGAATCTACAAAAGGGACACTAGAGGGAGCCAGTTTGTCAGAAAATGCTTCTAACCATGTAGTCGGGTCGTTAGAAAAAATATTTTGGACGTTTTGGAACATCTAAACCGCTTAATCACCGTGGCGGTGCCGGCTTAGAATAGCACCCCCCCCAACTCTACCCGTGGGTGCCGTAGAAGGCGACTAAGGGATAACATATCAGAAGGTGGGCAGCAGCACCTTCCAAGTCAAACCCACACAAACTGCGCTCGCCAACCCGCCTGCCAAGCGTGGCGAGTATTGGCAAAAACCCCTTAATGGATTGGACAAAAAGAACCAGGCCCCCAGTCCCCGGCAGCCCCGCTATTCCTGGCTACGGTAGCGGCCACGGTAACGGTGGGGCAGGGGGTGCTAAGAATCCCCGGCAGACGCCCGGCTACTACCCCCAACGACGACGACTGGCCCTGGTAACACACAACATACGCACGATGAGTACAGACGAGAAGATATATGACCTGGAAGAAGAAATGAGTAAGCTACACTGGGACATTGTGGGGTTATCTGAAGTCCGTAGAGCGGGTGAGGACACGATAACCCTAAAATCAGGTAACCTACTCTACCACCGGGAGGGCGACCAACAGTCCCAAGGTGGTGTCGGGTTTCTCGTCCACAAGTCCCTTACTAACAACATAGTTAAGATCGATAGCGTTTCCAATAGGGTCGTATACCTAATACTCAGAGTATCCAAACGATATTCGCTGAAGGTCATTCAGGTATACGCACTGACGAAGTCACACCCGGATGATGAGGTGGAGGATATGTATGAGGACATTAGTCGGGCCATACAAACCTCTGAAACGCACTTCCTTGTTGTTATGGGGGACTTCAACGCGAAGTTGTGTAAAAGAAGCAATGATGAGTTGAAGGTGGGGCAATTGGTTTCTGGGCAACGGAACCGTAGGGGACAGAGGTTGGCCGATTTCCTGGAGAAAGAGGGACTCTTTATGATGAACTCTTTCTTTCAGAAGCCACCTCACAGGAAATGGACCTGGCTGAGTCCCGATGGTTCCACGAGAAATGAGATTGACTTCATTATGACCACCAATCGGCAAATATTCACTGATGTCTCCGTGATCAACAGGGTTAATACCGGTAGTTATCACCGAATGGTAAGAGGCACGGTGAATATTAATGTCAAACTGGAGAGGTCTCGTCTGAGGAAGTCTACGCTCCGACCCACTCGTGCCCGTATTCAAGACCCCGAGAGCTTTCAACTTGAGCTATCCAATCGTTTCGATTGCCTTGAGAACATCGCTTCAGTGGACGAGATCAATAACAGGTTAGTAGAAACTGTCCATACAGTGGGTTCCAAGCACTTTAAACCCCACCGTACAGATAGGCCACAGAAACTCTCCAACGATACCCTCAACCTCATGGCTGAACGACGCTCATTGAAACTGCAGTCTTCGGATGATGCTGAAGCATATAGGCTGCTCAACAGACGAATATGGAAGTCCTTGCGATACGACATCCGGATCTTTAATACAAACCGTATTAAAGAGACGATAGAGCGGAAAAAAGGCTCCAAAGTGTTTGCAAGAGACATGTCTATTGGGCAAAGCCAGTTGACGAAGCTGAAGATAGGAGACGGCAGTGTAGCTTCGACCAAAGCGATTTTGAATGTCTAGAACAGAAATATTATTTTTACACCTAGTAACATATGCTTAGGTTATTAATAATTACATAAAACATAAGAGCTACTTTGAAATTTCGGCCAATAATAGTTTTTTTTTTCATCTTGGGGGCCCATTTTCTAGGCTTAGACATGGTGATTTCTAATAATTTTTTTTTATAAAATATAAATTTTCTTGTTGGTTTTTAATATATTTTATTGGAATTCTTATTAGAAATTCTACAAACCAAACTAAGTTTCAAAGAATAATTATAAATCAGAAATATTTTAAAAAAATTACAAATTTTGAATTTTTAGTACAAGCGAATTTAACTGTCACGTGACTTCGATTTTTTATCGATCCTGACATATATGGCGTATTTATCATATTCTGAGTGGGTGTATTTACTTGACAACATTATTTCTGTGATATTTTACAATGTAAAAGTATAATCTATTCAAAATGAAGCAAATTATAACCAATCATAACAATGAGAATTAGCTTACCGAGTGTTGTCGATTCGTGACAAATTTTTTTTGTGTAAATTTTGAAGTCAGAACATCACATATTAACAGTATTCCTTACACATTCACGATCATATTCATGTATAATTTGTATCAAAATCATGAGTTTAACCTTATTAGTTCATTAAAAACATAACTTCACCGCCAAACACAGATGAAAATATAAAATTAATTATATATTTTTTTTAAGTTCACAGATAGAACATGTCCGTGTGTAGTGTTGCCATAGAAAGACAATATATTACGCTAAAGAATTACACTCTATTGTTAATACTGGGATGACTTTAAAAAAATAAACAAAAGAAAAAGCCGCGTGACACTTACTTGCAACAATTGTTGCGCCGACACTTTGGACCTCAAAAATCCTTGCAGTTTTGTGGCGTGGGCAAAGTAGTCGATTTACATGATATTTTAATGCCGTAGGTCAGCAACTTTTTTTAGGTTTTGTATTTAATTTGATAATTTTTTTGGTATAAATTTGTTCTATAACTCCTGTAATATACTAAAAAATATGTCATAATTTTGATTAATTGTTACGTCTTGTTTTAGTATATTTGTACAATCAATCTTAAGTAATCCGTTTTTTAAATTGTTTATGTTGTTGGAATTTAATAGTATTTTTTCTACAGTCCATGTTTTATGTACCTAGTTTATGTAAATAAATTAATGTCAAAATTATACCTTTATGGTCCGAGAAACCATAGTCTCATACTCGTTTAATTAAGTAGTTTTTATTAAAATTTGCAAACAATAAATCTAGAAATGTAGCCGTTGATTTTGTGACACGGGTTGGTTCATTTATGTATTGGCTAAAGTTATATTCCAGCATAATATTTAATAATCTAGATGAGTGTTGATTTTTATCTTAAATATTTACGTTAAAATCTCCACCAA
Organism: Selenia dentaria; assembly: GCA_917880725.1. Taxonomy (NCBI): domain Eukaryota; kingdom Metazoa; phylum Arthropoda; class Insecta; order Lepidoptera; family Geometridae; genus Selenia; species Selenia dentaria. Next base: position 32,810,035 of record OU862890.1, on the reverse strand, counting down.
TTATTATATTTAGTGAATTATTTTTTTAGCATTAATTCAAGTGTTTTTTGTAGTTGATTGTAGAATATATCCATCTGTCTACTATTCCAATACATTACAATTAGCAAAAGGTTACTCTTTGGTAGCAGCACTGCACTGATTTCTATTACATATTCTACGGTCATGTCCACAATGTCTTTCCTTTCTGTAAAGTCTAATCCGTCTTGCAACAATATGCACACACCGCCTCCTTCGTAGTTCTGTCTGCAGTATGACGACGCTAAGTTACAGTTAACCATTGCAGTTAAATATTTGTAGTTTTTGTGAGGATAGCCATGTTTCCGTAATGCATAGCGCCTGGAAGTTTGGTGTTTCTGATTCGTTCAAGAAAGCTTCTAAAGTATGTTTTTTGTTAAAAATACTCTGCATATTTTGGAAGATAATATAAGTGTTAGTTTCTTGAGGGGCGAAAGGTAAGGTTTTTATGTGCCTGGTGTTCTGGATACTGAGGTGTGATTGTGCGTAGTGATACTAGTGATGATTCGTGTCTTACTGATCTTGAATCTTGTGTATTACTGATACGAGTATTTTGGCTGGAACTCGATGCAGCCGGTAATGGCGACCGCGGCTTGGATTCGGCCCCTGCGACAATCTGGTCATAAAGGTCGGTTTCCTTTCCGTCCATAAGTTTATTGTTTTTTATAATTGCATGGTGTCCGTTTTGTCTTGCAATTTGTAGCTGCTTTTGTAGCTCTCGCTTCTCTTTTAAGGTCAGATGACAACATCTAGAGATTTGGTTATAGTAAGTCCGGCATTTTTAAAATATTGAGCATTTTCGCAGATATACCTCGTCATATTTTTACTAAGAAGTTCTATTAGTACTGGTCGTTTAGAGGGCTTTTTGCCTATTCTAGTTGTTTCTTCAATGTAGCCAGAAAGGTCTAGGTTAAGGATGCCACGGAAAATATTCACTATGCGAAATTGTAGTTAATTCTCAGTTTCATAGCTATTTCCTATCAGACCATGTAGTACAAACATCTTTTTATATTCTGATGTATTAATATTGTCTTAAACGGGAGTCGATTTTGTTTGTAAATGTAATATATCTTCTTGGAGTTTTTTTTTTCTGTTTGTAGTTTTTCGATGGTACAGCAAAGTGTTTTTATTTGTTTTTTTTTATTCCTTTCTGTTCTTCTTCTAGGTGATTTGTTTTGTTGATGAAGTTTTTGCTTAGGTTATTTGTTGTTTTGATAATTTCTTCTTGTATTGTATGTTTAACCTCACTTAATATTGATTACTTATTTTTTCTAACTTCTTATCTAATAATAGACTTGGCGTTTCTAGGGTTATTGCGTCTTGGTTATATTGAGTAGGTGAATCCCGGTTTTGATAGGATAATTTTGTTTCAGAATGAGTTATATCATGATCATCATTGACAGAGTTTTCGTCTATTGACACCGTCGTTTCGTCAAGTAGTTGTGAGAATTGCTTTCTCACTGGCGTGTTATCATTTTTATGTCGCCTAGTAATACTCTCACAAGAAGGATAGCGCCAGGTATTTTTAAGATCAAATTTGTTATTCAAATAGAAAGCAGAAGTCATGTTTAAACAGGCATAGTGGTATTTCTCTTTGCAGCAGGTACACTTTAATATTTTGGCCTCATATTCTATTTCTCTATTGCAAGCTGAGCAATGCATTTTCTCTTGTTAACACTCAAAGTATCTTAAAATAATAAATACCTAGTTATTTGCTTAGTTAAGAGATCTTGATGTGCCGAATCGTGGGTATCGTCGATCAGCTGATGTCGCTGCTAGCCGTCGGGGCCACAGTGGTGACTCACACTTGGGTTGGACGTTAACTATTTAAATTTGCCGGACGATTTATATTATAACTTTTTGTTTACTGGACGGGTTCACTTAATTTATACGTCACTATTCTCCTTGTTTGATAAGCTTTCAATCGGTATACAATTTATTGGGAAAAATTTATTATATCTAGTACTTTTCGATCTTTAACTTGTAGTGACGCGGATCGAGATCGTTTTCGTGTAGCGGCCCGCCCCGCACTGCATATCGCCCCGTACTGTCTGCGTATATTTAGAGTAGGCTCACCACACTCGACCTGCATGGCGTTAATGAGTGATGATTTCATAGCTCCCATAATTATGCGCAAACATTATATCTTAAAATTATATATTAATTAAAAATTATATTAATTATAAAATTATATCTTGACCAGATTTATTGTATAAATTTAAAAGGAATGACCCATAATCAGAATGACTCCGTATTATGGCATTATATAGCAACTTTAGGGAATAAGGATGGGGCCCCATCAAACTCCTGAAAGCGCCCGAAGTATATTAGCATTTTTTTTCTGCTTTTTGGGAAATGTAATCGAAATGAGGGATACTTGACATTTAAGAATCTAGTTTAATACCTAAAATGATGTGTTATTTAATTGAGCGATGCGTTCTTGACCTATCAGCAATTCAATAGGAGGTATACTTCTTTTCTTTGTAAAACTATCACTGAACTTTATGACGCGGAGAGGGATAGGCCATGGTCAACTAGCCAGTTACCAAGGTATGACAAAGCTGAGTTCAAACGAAGAGAGGCCTCATCTACGGATTGAGCCTGAACATGCAAAACCAAATCGTCAGCATATTGAAGTATGTTGCAGAAGGAAGCCACAGATCTCTATAAAACGTAGGTGTAAAGGCTGTTAAGTAGAGGGCTTAACACCGAACCTTGTGGTAGACCTTTCCAAACCGTTTTCGGGGAAGGAACTGATTCTCAAGATTTATAACCACAGATCTTTTCATTAACATGTTGCAAATGAAACGAACCAACTTTTCAGGGATACACAGCTGGATGAGTTAAATCCCGAGTAAGGGAAGCAAGACATTATCATATGCAGATGCTATATCTAGGAACACACCCACGAGATACTGTTTCTTGCTAAAAGAAATATATCTGTTGTCAACAGGCTTAAACTATCCATCGTACTTAAACCTTTTCTGAAGCCGAATTGAGTCTTGGCTAGTATAACCCTATTTTCAACAAACCATTCTAGTCTATTCTTTATTGAATGTTCCATAATTTTGGATAGAACAGAGGATAGAGCGATCGGTCTGCGCCTGTTAGGATCTGCAGGATCTTTTCCAGGTTTCAAGATTGGGATGATTATTTGAGTTTTCCGTTGAGTGGGAACTATGCCATACTCAAAAAATATAGTTTATGAGATCTAAATAAATTTGTTTGCATTTGGATGGAGACTTGATGATAAATGAATAGGGGATTCCGTTGATGCCTAGAGATGTATCAGTTAATCCGTCTAGCGCAAGAGAAAGTTTACGAAAAGAAAAAGGACAGTCAAAGCAGTTATGCGAAGGGAGAGCGATAAAGGGAGAAGGGAGAGAATCTACAAAAGGGACACTAGAGGGAGCCAGTTTGTCAGAAAATGCTTCTAACCATGTAGTCGGGTCGTTAGAAAAAATATTTTGGACGTTTTGGAACATCTAAACCGCTTAATCACCGTGGCGGTGCCGGCTTAGAATAGCACCCCCCCCAACTCTACCCGTGGGTGCCGTAGAAGGCGACTAAGGGATAACATATCAGAAGGTGGGCAGCAGCACCTTCCAAGTCAAACCCACACAAACTGCGCTCGCCAACCCGCCTGCCAAGCGTGGCGAGTATTGGCAAAAACCCCTTAATGGATTGGACAAAAAGAACCAGGCCCCCAGTCCCCGGCAGCCCCGCTATTCCTGGCTACGGTAGCGGCCACGGTAACGGTGGGGCAGGGGGTGCTAAGAATCCCCGGCAGACGCCCGGCTACTACCCCCAACGACGACGACTGGCCCTGGTAACACACAACATACGCACGATGAGTACAGACGAGAAGATATATGACCTGGAAGAAGAAATGAGTAAGCTACACTGGGACATTGTGGGGTTATCTGAAGTCCGTAGAGCGGGTGAGGACACGATAACCCTAAAATCAGGTAACCTACTCTACCACCGGGAGGGCGACCAACAGTCCCAAGGTGGTGTCGGGTTTCTCGTCCACAAGTCCCTTACTAACAACATAGTTAAGATCGATAGCGTTTCCAATAGGGTCGTATACCTAATACTCAGAGTATCCAAACGATATTCGCTGAAGGTCATTCAGGTATACGCACTGACGAAGTCACACCCGGATGATGAGGTGGAGGATATGTATGAGGACATTAGTCGGGCCATACAAACCTCTGAAACGCACTTCCTTGTTGTTATGGGGGACTTCAACGCGAAGTTGTGTAAAAGAAGCAATGATGAGTTGAAGGTGGGGCAATTGGTTTCTGGGCAACGGAACCGTAGGGGACAGAGGTTGGCCGACTTCCTGGAGAAAGAGGGACTCTTTATGATGAACTCTTTCTTTCAGAAGCCACCTCACAGGAAATGGACCTGGCTGAGTCCCGATGGTTCCACGAGAAATGAGATTGACTTCATTATGACCACCAATCGGCAAATATTCACTGATGTCTCCGTGATCAACAGGGTTAATACCGGTAGTTATCACCGAATGGTAAGAGGCACGGTGAATATTAATGTCAAACTGGAGAGGTCTCGTCTGAGGAAGTCTACGCTCCGACCCACTCGTGCCCGTATTCAAGACCCCGAGAGCTTTCAACTTGAGCTATCCAATCGTTTCGATTGCCTTGAGAACATCGCTTCAGTGGACGAGATCAATAACAGGTTAGTAGAAACTGTCCATACAGTGGGTTCCAAGCACTTTAAACCCCACCGTACAGATAGGCCACAGAAACTCTCCAACGATACCCTGAACCTCATGGCTGAACGACGCTCATTGAAACTGCAGTCTTCGGATGATGCTGAAGCATATAGGCTGCTCAACAGACGAATATGGAAGTCCTTGCGATACGACATCCGGATCTTTAATACAAACCGTATTAAAGAGACGATAGAGCGGAAAAAAGGCTCCAAAGTGTTTGCAAGAGACATGTCTATTGGGCAAAGCCAGTTGACGAAGCTGAAGATAGGAGACGGCAGTGTAGCTTCGACCAAAGCGGAAGTGTTAGGAGAGGTCGAGAGGTTCTACGGACAGTTATACACCTCGGTCGCTAAACCTGTTAGCAGCTCGGTCAAAGACCCAAGAGCCAAGCTGACCCGACATTATACCGAAGATATCCCGGACATCAGCCTGTACGAGATTAGAATGGCCTTGAAACAGCTTAAGAACAACAAGGCGCCTGGTGACGACGGTATCACATCTGAGCTTCTGAAAGCGGGTGGAACACCGGTACTTAAAGTCCTTCAGAAGCTCTTTAATACCGTCTAACTCGAAGGTTCAACGCCAGAAGCATGGAATAAAAGCGTGGTGGTGCTGTTTTTCAAGAAAGGTGACAACACTTTACTTAAAAATTACAGACCCATCTCGCTTTTGAGCCATGTTTATAAGCTGTTTTCGAAGGTCATAACGAACCGTCTTAGTCGCAGGTTTGATGAATTCCAGCCTCCGGAACAAGCCGGTTTCCGAAAAGGCTATAGTACCATAGACCACATCCACATGCTACGGCAAGTTATACAGAAGACCGAAGAGTATAACTTGCCTCTTTGTCTAGCGTTTGTGGACTATGAGAAAGCCTTTGATTCGATCGAGACGTGGGCAGTGCTTGAGTCTCTCCAGCGGTGCCGTATTGACTATCGGTATATTGAAGTGCTGAAGTGTTTGTACAAAAACGCCTACATGTCAGTCCGAGTACAGGAGCAGAGTTCGAAGGCAATTCCATTGCAAAGAGGCGTGAGACAGGGAGACGTTATTTCTCCGAAACTGTTCACCGCTACATTGGAAGACGCCTTCAAGCTTCTGGAATGGCAAGGACTTGGCATCAATATTAACGGCGAATACATCACTCACCTTCGATTTTCCGACGATATTGTAGTCATGGCAGAATCCATGGAAGACCTCAGTACAATGCTCGAAGGCCTCCATCGAGTTTCCCAACGGGTAGGTCTTAAGATGAACATGGACAAGACGAAAATTATGTCTAAAGCCCATGTTGTACCTACCCCCATATCAGTTGGGAACTCAGTTCTCGAAGTTGTTGACGAGTACATCTACCTGGGACAGACAGTCAAACTAGGCAGGTCCAACTTCGAGAAAGCGGTCAATCGTCGAATCCAACTCGGCTGGGCAGCGTTTCGGAAACTTCGCGAAGTCTTCTCGTCAAAAATACCTCAGTGCCTCAAGACAAGAGTCTTCGACCAATGTGTGTTACCAGTGATGACTTATGGCACTGAAACGTGGTCTCTTACTATGGGCCTCATAGATAAGCTCAAAGTCGCACAACAAGCTATGGAGAGGGCTATGCTCGGGGTTTCTCTACGTGATCGAATCAAAAATGAGGAGATCCATAGAAGAACGAAAGTCACCGACATAGCTCAGAAGATTAGCCAGTTGAAGTGGCAGTGGGCAGGGCACATAGCACGCAGAACAGATGGCCGATGGGGCCGAAAGGTTCTGGAGTGGAGACCACGTACCGGCAAGCGCAGCGTAGGTCGTCCACCGACACGGTGGACAGACGACCTGAGGAAGGTCGCAGGACGACGTTGGATGCAGGCCGCTTCCAACCGGTCCTTTTGGAAAATCATGGGGAGGCCTATGTTCAGCAGTGGACGTCCTACGGCTGAGATGATGATGATAATTAAATATTTTATTTACATTTAAATATGAATAAAATTCAATAGATTTTCACACCAACCAACTATTGCTGTATCTGCACAGCGATTATCGGATCAGGTTCGGGCTATCCATTGGTGTCAACTGATGCAGCAGTCTGTACTTGATCGGCTACGCCTCGAGGTGCTACCTACTCGCGCGACACCAACTTCGACACGTGACCCACCTACTACGTTGTCGGTGTCGGCGACCCCGATATTGACGACCCAGGCTGATCCGGTAATCGACGATGCTTGTGCGAGTATGAGCGTAAGTACCCAGGCGAATGAGCAACTGAGGAGGGCTTTGGATGACACGATTTTAGAGTATCACTCCACTCCCGATTTTAGACCACGTCTACCACGTTTGCCAACAAATAGCCATAATCTAGTGCTAATGGGAGCCTTAGATGCTTTGCTAGCTCCGTATTTACGGGCTAGTAAAGATTTAACTGATATCCACTCCATATTGTATTGCGGGACTATCGCGGTATGTCGTGTTGCTCATGTCAAGTTTCCGGACACTGACCGAGCACCACGAACTAACGCGAGTATACCTGCATGGCAAGTGTGGATCGAGAGGCGTATTGGTACGTTTAGGACTCTCATTGCAAAACTAGTCTGCTTCAGCAGGGGTAACCATCGACCCCGAGTCATGCGTTTTGTAACACAAGCATTTTCTGTCACCTATATAAGACCACAAGATTATATGAGTTGTGTAACAGAACGCATTGACTTTCTGAAGCAGAAAGTCTATGCGTGGGCGAGTCGTATTCGTCGTTATAGAGAGCGTGTGGACAGATATCGTCAAAATCGCCTCTTCCAAAGTTATCAAAGAAAGGTCTATAGAAACTGGGATGGAAATGAGCAACGTGTAAGCGATGGACAGCTACCTGATGCAAATGTCATATCTAACTTTTGGCGTGGCATCTGGTCGGTGCCTGTCGAGCATACGGAGGGTGATTGGATAAGTATCGTTAAACAGTCGTGTGAGTCTATGGAAACCATGGGGGCTGTATCTATCAGCCCCGTAGATGTAAGTTGTGCCATACGTATTGCTCAGAACTGGAAAAGTCCTGGTCCGGGTGGTTTACATAACTTTTGGATAAAATGGAATCGATGCTCGCACGAATGTTTGGCAATACAATTCCAAAAAGCTCTCGAGCTCGGTTCCCTCCCAAGTTTTTTGACTACTGGTGTCACCTTTCTGCTCCACAAGTCCGGTAGTAACACGGAAGCCAAAAACTAAAGACCAATCACGTGCTTACCTACACTGTACAAGCTCTTGACATCCATTCTGAGATCAAAAATGTATTCGCATAATATCGCGAACAATATCTTGGCCTCTGCTCAGAATGGATGCTGAGTTGGGTCCCGTGGTACTAAGGAGCTCCTCCTCATAGACACGACTATTTGCCATCAAGACCAACGGAACAGAGGTTCGCTCTCTACTGCCTGGATTGACTACAAGAAGGCTTATGATTCGGTGCCTCATTCATGGTTGGGGAGGGTTTTGGAGTTGTATAAAATTGATTCAACTTTAAAATCCTTCTTAATTATATGCATGGGGTAGTGGACCACAGTTCTTCATCAACCAGGAGGTAGAGACAGTGTCATTCATCCGCGGGAGTTGATAAGAATAGAACGAGGCATTTTTCAGGGTGACAGTCTCAGTCCTTTATGGTTCTGCCTAGCATTGAATCCACTCAGCACTTTACTGAAGGATTCAATGCTAGGATACCGACTTCGGAGAGAGGGTGAGGGTATTTCTAATCTGTTGTACATGGATGACCTCAAGCTTTTTGCGACGAAATGCCAAGATTTGTTGGACTTACTGGAAATTACTGAAAATTTCAGTAATGCCATCAGAATGGAGTTTGGTATTGATAAGTGTGCAGTCATGCATGTACAACGGGGGAAGGTTGTAAATTCTTCAAATTTACAGCTTTCTGAGACAATAACTATCAGATCTCTTTTGCGAAGCCGAAACCTATAAATATCTTGGTATGTCACAGTCATTGGGTATCACGGACAAGGACATTAAGCAGTCAGTGAAGGATCGCTTCTTTTGTTGCCTGACAAAAGTACTTAATAGTCTTTTGTCCGGTGGTAATAAGGTGCGAGTCTTTAATGGTTGGGTGATGCCCTTGCTCATATACTCCTTTGGCATATTAAGATGGACACAAACTGAGCTGAAAGCCCTGGATAGGAAGGTCCGTCAACAACTCACGACACACCGCATGTTACACCCACGTTCGTCTGTAATGAGACTGTACATCCCGCGGAAGTTGGGGGGTCATGGCTTTTTAAATGCCACAAACCTCCACAACCGCGAGGTGTGCAGTCTCAGGGTTTTTTACAGCAACACCGAATATGGATTGCATCGCGATGTCGTAGCAGTTGATACTTCACGCCGTTTTCCTTGGCAAATGAGAACTGGCGCAAACCAGTGGTGCTAAGCACTGATGATCGCAAAGACGTATGGAAAGGCAAGGAGCTGCACGGTCGATTGTATCGAGCCCTTATAAGGCCTGATGTGGACCTACGTGCATCGGTGAACTGGCTACGCTTTGGTGACCTCTTTGGGGAAACAGAAGGTTTTGTCTGTGCAATTGCTGATGAAGTTTTCAAGACGAACAACTACCGGAAATATATTATGAAGGACGGTACGATCGACATTTGTCTGGCCCGTCCGTCCGTCACTCCATCATATTATTTCCGGATGTTCTCATCTTGCTAATGGAGAGTACTTGCACAGACATAATCAAGTAGCCAGGATCATCCATCAGCAACTTGCCCTTCTATATAATCTTGTCGAGTCAGAAGTGTCGTACTATAAATACGCACCTATGCCAGTTCTTGAAAACAGTCGTGCTACGCTCTATTGGGATCGATTTATCATCACGGATAGGACTATTGTTGCCAATAGGCCTGATATCGTGATAGTAGATCGATCTCAGCGCCGAGCAGTGCTCATTGACATCACCATTCCGCATGACAAGAACCTCGTGAAAGCCGAGAAGGACAAACTCAGCTAGTACCTTGACTTGGCTTACGAGATTACCGCCATGTGGAATGTGGACTCAACGATCATAGTTCCGATAGTTGTTTTGGCAAACGGCCTTATAGCAAAGAGTCTCGACCAACATCTCAAGAGGCTCTCGCTTGATGGTTGGATCAAGGGTCAGATACAGAAGGCAGTACTCCTTGAAACGGCACGCATCGTCAGGAGGTTCCTCACTCTGCAGCCCTGACCACCGGTAGCTTGGGCCCTGCCCCGCTACTGGCGGAAAGCTAGATTTAGGTTTTTATAATAATTGTATATTGTTTTATTCAAATATTATAAAAATGTAAATTTAAGAGAAGAAAATAAATAAAGAAATAATAATAATAATAATTTATTTCATAATTTTAGCACTTACATAGTTTTGAACTTATATAATATGGCTAGAATGTTACACAAAAAATGTTTGAAGTTTCTGTCGCCAAACTAGGTTCATCGCCTGGGTTCAGCATACAGCGCCCTCCACCTATTTTATCTCATAAAGCCAGCCTCGTATTAATGACTAATAATCTTAAATATTTTTAACTTAAATCTGAAGCATATAATTAACAATGTAAGTACACTAAACTTAAATAGATTAAAACATTAAATACCAAAAATGTTGAAAAACAGTTAAAAATGTTGAAAACGTTAAAATTATAGCAGTATGTCATCAAATTTATAGAATGAACGCTCAACAAGCCACATTTTGAGGCGGATTTTAAAAGAAGCATTTCGCACATGGTCAGGCAGCCGATTAAAGAGCACCGTGCCATCACATGCAATAGTTTGGACGTCTTCGCCAGCCGCCGCAGCACCGCTCGCAGCTGGTGCGTGTAACGCGTGACGTATTGATGTCCGTCGCCTATTTTCGAGTAGTCCTCCAAGTTGTCTCTAGCATATAAAGCTATCTGAAGACACAGGAGGGCAGGGACAGTGAGAATTTTCATCCTCTTGAATAAAGTTCGTGCCGATTCTTCACGTGGAACTCTCGCTATAGCTCGCACCGCTCTCTTTTGCATCCTGAAGACGCGCTGTAAATCTGCTGCGCGCCCCCAGATCTCTACACCATTTTGCGGAAGAGAGTGCACTGACGCGAAGTAACAGCTCCGGACCATGTATGGTGTCGAGCTAGAGTGCGTGGCATGGCATCGCTACATGAGCGAGATGGCGCGGCGAGGAGGGGGCGAAGTGCGGGCGGGGGACGTACTGGGACATGTCACGACGTGATTCGGTCCTACTCCGTGTCTGTATCCGTGTCATCTGGCGTACTTCGACGCGTGTCATAAACAAAAATGTGGACGTCTCCTGGCCACGAGGACAATTGCGAACATCCTTTGAAAAACAACTTCCGATTGATCGGGTCGTAATACGTAACTTAGATGCATGTGGACTAGTAGATCATAACTCCGTAAATTGTCCTGCCGTAAATTCTGTGCTGTCAGTGTTCGGAATGGATTGAATCGTAACTGCAGCTTGTTATAGTTGTTCGCGTAACAAAACACGTCCACACTATCGGTACTGACACGCGTGTCTGTTACGGTCACGGGATAATGTTCGGTCAAATTCAAATTCAAATTCAAATATTTTATTGGCCTTATAACTGAGATTGTTACATTGGGCAAGTCATGTTTACATTAATCAATTAATTTTAAATTAAATCATTAAATTACAAATAATATAAATACAACCTAATTTATGAAAATAATCGAAAATACCTATTACAATTAAAGTCAAAATAATATACCTTCATCTGAGTCAAAATTAAAATTATTAATCAATGTCAAAACCTAATTGATGCCTTAAAACCTATACAATACAGTTTATGTTTTAAATAAAATCACATTACAAAATTATCAAGCACATAAAAAGATTCAAATGTCATTGAACGTACACAACAAATAAGAATAATACATGAAAGGCCGACCATTTTTTACCCTTTATTATTTATTATTACTCTTGTAGGAGAATGAAGATTGTGTTAGACGCAAAACCATAAATTTATTAACTGAATAAAAGGGATTTATTTCAAAAAACTCTTTTAATACCTTTTTGAAGTCGTTATTATTTAAATTAGTAACATTATTTGGAAGCTGATTATACATTGATATCTTATTATATATGCCTTGTTTCTTACAAAAAAAAATGTTACAAATTTGGACGCAGTTTGAATTCACAACCTGTGTTGTACATCCAATAGTTTTTAAGCCATTCCACGGAATATTGGATGCGAATGATTGCCTGACATTATTAAAATTTGTTCTCGTATTATTGGCTGTACATTATAGGGACTCCTATTTTAGAGTTACAATCATAGAGAAACTTTTTATAGTTCAACCATAGAGATTAGGGTGTCCTGGATACAACTTCATAAGAAAAATTACAGCAACAAAAGTTTCAAAACACGCGACTGGACGCGCTGGATTTCTGTTATTTACACTAAGATACCATATTATGGATTTGGTACGAAAGCGTACCAAGTACGTGGTCTCAGAGTAACGTCTTCCCACGTTAAAGAGTACGTGGTCTGTTCGTACTAAATTCGAGCGTGTGGTATCACTACTGATCATTTTTGGCGAAAATAACGCTAAAAACGCTCACAAGGGGCGTTTCAATTGGGAATCTGTTGGTGAAAATGTCGTTCATGCCTCTTTTTGTTTAGCGTTCGGAAAGCTAAAAAAGAGGAATTTTTGCCACCAAAAAGTGCAATTTTTAACCCACGTCTTGAGCATGGTTGTTTGTGATCGTTATTTGACAGCATAATCATGCGATTTTAGGTCGTATGCTCAGTTGAGCGTTCGAATAGGGTATGGGCAAAAGTGGCAAAAATAACGTTTTTGAGCTTACGAACGCTATAACAAAAGAGGCATCAATGCCAACGCCACCAATGCCCTCGTGAGCTCAACGAACGCACCTTTAGTACTTTTAGGTTAGGAATAATATAACCTGTGCATTCAACCAGAGACAACGTTTTTCTAAAATATTGTCTTATTTTTTATCTATGTACAAAACGCCGGCCTTTTCCGCTGAAGCGTCTGTTGTTTCATCGCGGAAAATTGGTTAATGATGGCAGCAAATAATTATTTTGGGTTTACACACGGAGGGACTCAATATGGGTGAGTTTAAAAAATGCGTACAGCGTTTGCAAAGGTCATCAAGGAATAAAGTGATGACTTGATGAGTGAGTGCTTGAGTTACATGTGATCAGTGCCTTGTGCTCGCGGTTTGCCTAATCAAAATGGCGTCGCGACGGTATTGATCGTGTGAGTTTTTGGTTGAACCGTGAGGTTACAAGCCGGTGGTGATTTTTCAGAGCTGCGACCGCTAGTGCGGCTTACGGCGGTCAGACCGGGTACGCCGTGGCGCCGGCGGCCACGGCAGCCACCTACGGAACACAGCGCGCGGCGGCTACAGGCTACGACACTGCCTACCAGGCCGCGGCTGCAACTCAAGGTACGACCTTTCAAATCTTAATAATTAGTCCCGAACGTCACGTCTAGAAAGTTAAATACTGTAGGTCTGTTTAAGGCGCAGGCTTTTATGTTTATGTGGTAGTCGACTTGAATTCCTACTAAAGCATTACTGATTCAATCATGTTATAACTTCCTTTTTTATATTCACAAAACTGTCCATTTGTCAGTTATCTGATGTGATTGATACCTGTGAGCATGTGAAGTAATTGAGGCAGGCTGCCATAGATTCTAAAGGTACTGGTTAATTACTAGGCACTGACTCCTTCATGGTTGAATGATTGTAAAGCATAGTGACTCATTGATTAGGCTAGTTTAAATAGAATGGAAAAGTTTTTGGAATACAGTCTAATTCAGTCTTTACCATTACTATTTCTACTAGGTACTAAGGGTGGATGTATATTTTTCTAGATATTGTTAATTTAAAAAAGTGTTAAAATACCTATATACCTACTTTAATTTATGTACCTAATCTCTAACCTGATGTTAGTCGACACTATTATTAAGAGGAAAGATTTGTTTGTTTGAATTTTTTTTTTTTTTTTATTCTTTTTTTTTTAATTTAGGGACTTTGAGTCGTGTACCGACTATGTCAGTCCCATAGTTTACTCAAAAATTTTGTACACACATTTACACTTTATCCTTGAGCATCTCATATGTGGACTGATAGAGCATCCTAGCTGCATTAGATGTTGGCGCAGCTAAAATGCTCTGAATCAGGCCCACATCAAGGCGGTTAACGTCAAGGACCTTAAATAGGTCATCTCTTATAGATGCACTCTGGACACACTCTATCAGAAGATGGTACACATCTTCGTACACACCACATGTGTTGCAATTAGGGCTCCTAGCTTTGTTCATTAGGTGCTTGAATCCATTTAATGGCATGTGTCCAGAACGCAACCTGTGACCAATTACTACTAGTTTTCTACTTAACTTCACGTGGGTGCACCATGGAATATGAGGAGGCTCACTTTGTAGAGTTCTATACCATATCCCTTTCTCTCGAGAGATAACATCAAAATACTCCTTCCACTGCAATTTAATTTTGTTTTTGTAATGGGTAAGTACTTCCGTATATTCGCATTTTAGGTGAACCTCTGTACCACTTACTCTTGCATCCCTAGCTAGTTTGTCTGCCTCCTCATTTCCATGAATGCCGACATGTGAAGGAACCCATTGCAATCCCAGAGTCGCTCCCCCATCCATCAGACCAAGAATTTTACTTAATATATTATATGCTATCGATGCACCTCTGTGTCCAGAAGCGCATCGAGCTATATGCTGTATGGCACTTTTGCTGTCAGACAAAATAACTACCTTTTTGAGTCCTGAACTAGTAATATAGGACAGCGCCTCCGAGATTGCAAAAAGTTCTACAAACATTATTGAATATTTAGAATCATTTAATCTAAAGCTTTCTCTCACATTGTGACTGGGATCGTAGTAGGCCGCCCCGCGACCATCTTCCATTTGAGATCCATCTGTATAAATTTTAACCCAACCATTGTACTTGTTGCCTAACATATGAAGTGTATTATACTTTAAAATACTGTTATCATATGTGTATTTCGGTTTTACTATATTATCAATATTTGTATGAATGAAAGATATATCTATATTAGAGACCCACGTTTTCAAATTAAAAATAGGTAATGTATGACTGGTGTTGATTTTATCTCTTTTGGTTTCCTCATACACAGACATAAGTAAAGATTTCTTTTTCCTAAAATATGTTGATAAATTTATATCAGAGAGGCTTTTTAGCATATCTGTTCTTACGTTATTTGACCAGGATAGCGACCTCAAGCAATATCTGGTAGCAAGGTATTTTCTTCGCATGTGCAGTGGTGGTATGCAGAGCTCATGCTCCATCACATGAACTGGAGTGGTTTTTATATATCCTCCTACTACACGCAATGCTGCATTTTGCACTCTATCTAGCTTTAATAAGTGAATTTTTGCTGCATTGTCATACATAAAACTTGAGTAATCTATCCTACTTCTAATTAAGGAGATATAAAGTCTTCGAAGGTGTTTTGGGTGGACTCCCCAGGACGACCCTGCCAAAATTTTTAAAATATTAAGTAACTTCAAACATTTCATGTGGACTTTGTTTATATGTATATTCCATTTTAGTGACCTGTCCAACCAAACGCCTAGATATCTAACACAATTTGTTACTGGAATCGTGTTGTCATCAATTGATATAGTCACTTGGTTTTTAATCTGGCCTCTACTAAATAGACACACATGCGTTTTTGAAAATGACACTTGTAACCCTATTTGACTTAGTATACGCGATACTACATGTATACAGTCTTGGATATCTATTACACTATTATTAATATTTTGGTTCTGAGCATAAAAGACAAAATCATCAGCATATTGTAGAGTATGCAAGTTATTAGATGATTGACTAATTTTTGATGTAATTATATTAAATAGCAAAGGCGAGATAGGATCTCCTTGCGCTAGTCCTTTACCTGTCCATCTAGTTAGAGCATGATCTTCACTATCCTCTTTGATTTCCAGATATCTCAGTCTTAGAAACGCAAATAAGTATTTACATATTTTAGTTCCGACTCTCAATTTGTCCAACATTACAACCAGTCGATCTCATTCGCGCGTCGTACCGCCTAGCGAGCGCACGCACTGCGATAATAATATTGTCGCCGCGTCAATCTTATTAATCTACCTCCATTGATGCATTAAAATGGATGACGAGATTTCGCGACTGATACCTAGTGCTAGAAGTGATTCAAGTGATGAGATAGAGGAAAGTAGTATGCAGTGTGAGCAACAACTATTTGGACGAGAGGAAATTTTGGAGGTTATCGGCGTCAGCGATGACGTGCGGCCGGCGAAGAGAGTTCGAGGCGATAGCAGTGATCAAGTGGCTGAAGATGAAGATGACGGTTTCACTTTAGTGAAGAGTAAGGCGAAGCGTATTGCGAGAAATAACTCGAATAATTACAAAACAATTGAGGGGGAACAATCGCCAAAGGAAAACACAACAAATATTTTCGAAGTGTGTTTGACATCCAGAGATATTTTACCCAAACAAATTGGACTTGCCAAACTATTAAAAGCTGAAAACATATTAAATGTAACTCATATCAAGTACAAGAGCCCTTATAAAATTCTTTTGAAATTCGAGAAAAAGGAAGATGCAGATAAGTTGATGAAGTGTAAAAAATTTGCTGAAAATGGATATCGCTGCCACCTGACTAATGAAGTTGATATGACTTACGGAGTGGTCAAATACTTGGAACTAGAAGTGGAGGAGAAGGAACTGATGGATTCATTTCAGTGTGACTATAAGATAATATCAGTTAAGAGACTAAAACGTCTGTCAGAAAAGGGTGACTGGGTAGATAGCGAGACAGTACGGTTTTGCTTCAAAAGTTCAGCTTTACCTGCATATGTCTATGGATATGGATGTAGATTTAAGGTGGAACCCTACACCTTTCCAGTGACTCAGTGTTCTTGCTGCTGGAAGTATGGTCATTTGGCACGCGCTTGCCCATCTAAAAAGATTATTTGCCCTAAATGTGGTGAAGGTCATGCTAATTGCGATACAGAACACTTCAAATGTGTAAACTGTAGAGGAAATCACCTATCTTTTGACAAAATGTGCCCCTTATTTTTGAAGGAGAAAGAAGTGCGCTGCATCATGAGCCAAAACAACTGGACCTACAAAGTTTCCTTGTCAAAATATTATGAAAATAAGAAACAGAAATCAAAATGCATGGAAATAGAAAGTGATGTGTCAGAGTCAGAACCTGAGACACACACAAGAGTACAGAGACATATACATAGTCAAAAGTCTTATAAAGATGTACTTACAACTGTACACCAAGAAAAAAGTAAGAAAGTGGATTGCAATAGTGAAGAAAGCCATCAGGACAGTGATGACGACACAACGACTACAAGAAAAGAAGAAAGCAACCATAGAAAGCTCACAATAAATACGAACTCACAAAAATCCAAAGCAAAGTCAAAAAAAAATAAAAAGAAAGGGAAAACACACCTCGCTTATGAAACTGCCGAGCCAAATACCCAGCCTTCGAGAAAACCAGAGGAGTCAACCTTCAGTACAATGCCTGGTAGTGAGGAGCAAGATAATGCATGCAGTCTAAAAGAGTTCTTAAATAATTCAAAAAGAATTATATTTAACTCTGAGAAAAGTATGGAAGAAAAAATTACTCAATTTATTCAATTCTGCATTCAAGAGATTATGAAACTAATCATTAAGTGTGTAAGCGGTGGGGGGCTGATTAAAAAAATAAGTGAATTCCTCCACAATGGGTAGTACACCCATAAGGAATACCGCTATATGCATCGCGCAGTGGAACGCCCACAGTTTGTATCCAAAGCGTAGAGAATTCGAACTTCTTCTTAATCAAGAAAAAATCTGCATATGTTTAATTAGTGAAACATGGTTAGATCCCGGTATAAGTTTAAGAATAAGTAACTACAACGTTTTCAGAAGGGACAGGACAGACTCTTATGGAGGTGTGGCAATAGTAATCCATAAATCGTTAAGAGCATTAATATACCCATTCAATTCTACAAATGCAGATATTGAAATAGTCTGTGTAAAAATTTTAAATTGTAAATATTTAGAATATGTTGTGTCACTATACTGCACATCTCCAGTGAATACATCGCAAAGTGATTGGGATAGCATATTTTCAAAATTCTCTCAAAAGTCAATAATAGCAGGTGACTTAAATGCACATCACACTAACTGGTCCTATAAAACCAATTCTCGAGGCCTACAAATACTTAATGCGTCGCAATATAGCAACTATGTGTGCCTAAATAGTGGTGAACCTACTAGAGTTAAACTGGTTAATGGACACCTACAGGAGTCTTCCCCGGATGTTACATTTGCAACATCGGATATTGTTGTTTTTTTTAAGTGGGTGGTGACAAACGAAACGTTAGGTAGTGACCACTTAGTAATTAAATTTTCACTTCAATATGACAATACTGCCTATAGCTTCACACGACGCCGTAATTATAAAAGAGCTAATTGGATGCTATACCGTGATATTTTAAGTAACAGTTTCCCAAACTTTACCTTAAACGCCGATATTCAAACAACTTACAACCACTTTGTTAACCAAATCAATAGCGCTGCCGATAAAAGCATACCATACACTAAAAGCTGCACAACCCCCAACCCATCTTTCAGGCCTAAGCATTATTGGAATTCAACTTTATCAGAACTTATAGCCCAGCGTAGGTTAGCCCTTAAAAACTTACGTCGTAACCCTACACCTGATAATTTAATTAAACTTCAAGATAAAATCAAAGAAGCCAAACGTGCTACAGCGAAAGCCAGTTCCAAAGGATGGCAAAAGCTTTGTGGCGGGGTAAATGAAAATACAAGTTCTTCAGACATGTGGCGGAAGATGCGCTGGATCAAAGGTTTGAAAGGAGGAAATGTCCAGGCCTCTGATGACGCAAGAGAAGAACTTTTATCTTCTTTGACCCCTGACTTCGTTGAGTCCCCTCTGCCTATATTTGTGTCAACAAACTCACTAATAGAAACTGATTTCACAATACAAGAATTAAATAATTGTTTAAAAAAGAAAGACACAGCGCCAGGGGATGATAACATAACCTATTCTATGATATACCAGCTGCCAGATTATCATAAACTAGTTCTTATTAAAATTTATAACTTAATTTACAAACATGCAGCAATACCATCTCAATGGCGTGAAATAAAAATTATCCCTATACCAAAGCCGAACACAAATCCTAATTGTTTAACTAAATTCAGACCTATATCACTGATATCATGCCTATGCAAATTACTACATTCAATGATTGCAAAAAGACTAGAATGGTTTGTTGAACAACATTTTATTCTTGCACCAACAGTGTCAGGTTTTCGACGAAGTCAGTCTTGCCTGGACTGCTTAGTTAGACTTATATCTCGGGTTCAAGTTGGTTTTTCAAAAGGTATACCTACTGTAGCTTGTTTCCTTGACATCAAAAGTGCATACAACAATGTACTTATAGAACAACTAGTGACAGTATTAGACAAACTAAAAGTCGGTACCCAGTTATGCAAATATCTATGGGCATATCTGTCTGAACGTCACCTAAAGATAGCAAGTGAGAAAAACGAACACTATTTTGTAAGATGGACAAATAAAGGACTAGCCCAAGGAGATCCTATCTCACCGCTCCTTTTTAATATTGTGACCCTAAATATCTGTAATGCAGTGGACAATGTTGATATGTTACAATATGCTGATGACTTTGTGTTGTATTCACAAAATAACAATTTATCTATAAGTACTAATAACATACAAAATGCGCTCAATAATGTGATAAATATGCTACAGCAAATTGGTCTTGATATTTCATCACAAAAGACTCAGTTTTGTATATTTAGCCGCGTTAAAATAAGAGAACAATTTAAACTAAGCGTGAATGACAATAGTATACTGCCAGTTAATGTAATTAAATATCTAGGAATGTGGCTAGATAAATCTTTATTATGGAATAGTCATATCAAAGAAATTTTTGAAAAAGCCATGAAAACTATGGATATTTTGAAAGTGTTGGCTGGTTCCAATTGGGGATTACATCCAAAACATCTTCGGAATTTGTATATCTCTTTGATCCGCAGTAAAATAGATTATGGGAGCTTTTTATATGACAGTGCAGCGAAAATACATATTAAAAAATTAGACATAATACAGAATACAGCTTTGAGAATTATGGGAGGTTTCATAAAAACCACCCCTATTCATGTTATGCAGAGTGAAATGGCTATTACTCCATTGCACTTGAGGCGCCAATACTTGGCTTTTAAATACTGTCTCAAAGCTTCATCTCAATCGAATAATTTGACTATCAAGTTCCTTGAAGAACTTACACAGCTCTGTCATCTTAACTACTGGCTTTTAAAAAAGAAACCTCTGCTGGTGTCTGTATACCGGCATGTTCAGTCAGAATATTTACTAAAAAGTAGTCTGTTAAAAATGTTTACCTTATCAACCTGGGTATCTAATATAAATATGGATTTCATTGAAACGGATATAGATGAAATTGTACACCCTAAATATCATTATGATACTCAAGTACTAAGATACAATACATTACATATGCTACACAATAAATATACAAATTTCCACAAAGTGTACACAGATGGTTCCAAAAGTAGTGATGGAGCTGGAGCTGCATACTATGATCCAACTCATAATGTGAAAGAAAGTTTTAAACTTAGCTCTGATGCGCACTCTATTATGATGGTTGAACTATTCGCTATCTCAGAGGCCATATCTTATATTAAAACCACAGGATATTCCAAAGTTGTCATCCTCACAGACAGTAAAAGTGCTTTGCAGCATATAGCTCGCTGCGCCTCTGGCATCAGAGGTGCATCGATAGCTTATGCCATTCTAGAGAAAATTCTCAACTTAAGTGCTACTTGCAGGTCTCTGAGGTTGCAATGGGTTCCCTCTCATGTGGGTATCCATGGCAATGAGGAAGTAGATAAGTTAGCCAGGGAATCACACAATGTAGGGTCTGACATATTTCTTATTCCAGAGTACACAGAATTATTGAGCAAGTATAAAAAACAAGTTCATACAGAGTGGAATAATTACTTTATAAAGACATGTCAAGATAAAGGAATCTGGTATAGGACATTACAAGGTGTTCCTCCTCAAGCGCCATGGTTTCATGTGGTAAAGCTTAGTAGAAAAATGATTGTTATGGCGTGTAGACTTCGCTCCGGACACATCCCATTAAATAAATTCAAACACCTCATGAGAATAGCTGACTCACCTAACTGTGATATGTGCGGTGTGGCAGAAGACATATATCACTTTTTAATGGAATGTCCCCGGAGCATATGCATAAGAACTAAGTTAAGAGGTTTGGGCCTCAACCAATTTGATGTAGGTTTAGTCCAAAGTGTTCTTGCAGAGCCATTATCTGACACTGCCAGGACACTTTTCAGATTGTGTTACAAAATTTTAAGTTGTTAAGTGTTATATATGAATGTACCAATGGGGCTGGCATGGCTGCGACAAATGTAGCTAAAAGCCCCCTAAATAAATTATGAATTAAAAAAAAAAAAAAAACCAGTCGATCTACCAGAATGTTATTATATGCGCTGTCTATATCTAGGAAGCATGCAAGTGTAGGTATATTTTTAACAAAACCAGCTTGTATTTGTAATACTAATCTTGTTATGCAGTCTACACTTGACTGACACCTACGAAAGCCAAAGGTGGTTTGAGGTAGTATTTTGTTTCGTTCAACAAACCATTCAAGTCTTTTATTTATCATTGAGTGAAAAATTTTACATATGCAAGAAATTAATGAAATTGGTCTAAATTTGGGTGTAGAATCAACAGTATTGGGTTTGGGGATTGGTATCACCTTAATTTTACGCCATTGTTCTGGTATTACTGCATGGGTAAATATCAAGTTAAATATTTTGAGAAGTAGTACTTTGCCTTCTTTGGGAAGGTGATAGATCATGCTATACGTGATAGCATCCTCACCTGGGGCAGTGTCTTTTTCCTTTAAGCAATTATAGAGTTCCTGGACAGAAAAAGCACTTTCTAACTGAGGGTTTCGAGAACTAAAAACCGGTGTGGGTGGTTCTACAAAATCCGGAGCTAAATCTCGCAGTAACTCTACCTTTTTATCGTCTGGAGCACGAATACTATTTTTCTTTACCCCCTTGATCCATCTCATTTTTCTCCACATTACAGAAGAACTTGTTGTTTCATCTATTTCTCCACAAAATTTCTTCCAACCACCGGACTCTGCTTGTCTTATAGACTTTTGTGCGTCTGCTATATTTTTGGTAAGATTATCAAAATTATTTGGTGTAGGATTTTTTCGGAAGTGTTTAAGTGCTAAGCGGCGTTTAGCTACGGCGTGTGACACATCGGGACACCAATAGGGTTTAGGTTTGAATGACATTGACGGATTTGCATTAACTTTAAAAAACGGTATACTGTGGTTGGCGGCGTGATTTAATTTTTCAATGAAGAAGTTGTACATTGATTGTACATCTTCACTAAACATGAGTCTATGATTTGAAAAGCTTTTTCTGCATGCATCTTGATAGAGTTTCCAATCAGCTTGTTTATAGTTACGACGTTTTATGAAGACCGGATCATCTGACAGCTCTAGTTGAAACTCTATAAACAAGTGGTCACTGCCCAAATTTTCATTTGTGACCCACCATTTGAAATAGACCGCTATGTCTGTAGACACGAAAGTAATATCTGGCGAAGATTTTTGTAGCATGCCATTAACCAATTTCATAAAAGTAATTTCACCGCTATTTAGACTAATAAAATTTTGACCCA
This sequence comes from Selenia dentaria, assembly GCA_917880725.1. Lineage (NCBI taxonomy): Eukaryota > Metazoa > Arthropoda > Insecta > Lepidoptera > Geometridae > Selenia > Selenia dentaria. The sequence continues at coordinate 32,787,461 of OU862890.1, read as the reverse complement.
AGCTAGCATCATATACTTGTGTACCCCTTGTATTTGTTCTATTGGACCAATTCGAATGGTGAGCATTAAAATCCCCCGCTACAATCGACTTTTCCTGAAAATTCGAGAACACTTCGTCCCAGTCACATTGTGATGTTCGGACAGACGATGGACAATATATGGACGCTATATATTTTAGATGTTTACAATTAAATATTTTTATACAAACAATTTCAATCCCCGAGTTTCTTACAGTTATAGAATGCAGCTGTGTTTTGATTGAATTATGAACTATGATGGCCACCCCACCATTTGCATCATCTCTGTCTACTCTATATATGTCATAATCATTAATTTTTAATGCTTTATCTGCATTTAACCATGTTTCACTAACCAAGCATACATTAATTTTATCTTGATATAACAATAATTCAAACTCTGTTTTCTTATTACAAATGCTTCGGGAATTCCACTGCCCAATGCGTAATTGAGCAGCAGAACCCCCGAAGCCTGGTGTAAAGCGGTTCCTCACATTGCAGCTATCCATTGTGGAAGATGTTTATTAGTTTCCTAATAAGCTCACCACTATTTACAGTCCTTATAAAAAACTTCTTTACTTCATCTATCAAATATTTAAGTACAAATGTACATTTTTCTTCAAAACTAATGTCCGCAAAGAAAATATTTTTTAATTTTTCTAATACATCTTTGAAATTAATCTTTTCTTTTTTTTGTTTAGGTTTGTCTTCTTCCTTTCTTGTTTCAGTATATCGTGTATGTTGTGGTGTTGCTGACACCTTGTTTTGACTATCTCTTTTAGTTACTTCGGAGAATAGTGGTTTTTGCATAATGTTGTTATGATTGTTTTTCTGTATCTTCTTTTTCTTCTTCTTTTGTATCTTGCTGTTTGAAATTGTTTCTGTACTTTCTTGTCCATTCGAAACAGAGCTCACATCATCTTCGGATTCATTTTCTTTTGAGTTTTCATTATGCATCATGACTTCCGGATTGGGTATATGAATTCTAGCCGATGAAGTCTGTGGCAAACTACTTTTCTCATAAGTGTTTCTATGTTCTGTATCAGAACCCTTCACATTTTGTAATGTTTCTTTTTGTTGATTCAAATATTGTAATAGCGCAACTTTATAAGTACAGTTTTGTTTACACATTATTAGTCGTATCTGCTTTTCTTTCAAAAATGTTGGGCAATTTTTATTGAAAGCTACATGGTTGCCTTTACAGTTAGTGCATCTGTACTCTGTTGTTTCACAATTGTCATGTTTGCTGCTACATTTGGGGCAAATTTGTTTAGATGTGCAGACCTTCGCTATGTGGCCGAAATGCCAGCATGTTGAACACTGTGTAACAGGGAATGTATACGGCTCTACCTTGAAGCGGCACCCATATCCATAGACATATGGGGGGAGAGTAGCACCTTTAAAACAGAATCGAACAGTCTCACTGTCCCTCCACTCTTTGTTTTCCATCAGCCGTTTCAGTCTCTTAACAGACACTATTTCTACCTCGCATGTGAAAAGTACAGCTAACTCTGTTTCCTTCACTTCTAGCTCAATATATTTCACCACCCCATAGGTTAAGCCCACTTGGTTTGTTAAATGGCATTTGTAACCCATTTCCTTAAACTTGCTACAATTTAGCAAATTCTCGGCATCAGTCGCGTTCTCAAATTTCATAGTTACTTTATATGGTGTTTTGTATTTAATATGTGTTATATTCGTTATATTTTCGGCCTTGAGCAACTTAGCTAAACCTATTTGTTTAGGCAACATTTCATTAGAAGTCATGCATACTTCTATTGAAGCTATATCTATCTCATTTGTATTATTATTTTTATGACCGAGGGTACTTGTAGATTTCAAGTTCATATCTGACTGAAATGTATTATTTTTTATAACCCTCTTACTTCTCCTTTGCACCAGCGTAAATCCGTCGTCACTGTTACCGCTCACTTGCTCATCACTCTCTGGTCTTGGTCTCTTTTCCGGTCTTATCATTTGTATATTGCTCGCACTGTTATTACTTCTTGACTCATGCATTTCAAATTCTTGCAACTCACAGACTATGTTATCATTTATTTCGTCTTCACTTATGTTGCTCGCTCTAACCTCATCCTCACTTTGGTTGCTTATTACACTACTGGATCGAGGTATTAACACCTCGTCCATTTTCACAAAAATAATTAGGGTAGGTCGCAATAAGGTACCGCGGTGTACGAAACTAATTACAATACGTGCGCTCGCCGTCACCTGCCGCGCGCGAATGGTTTGTTTGAATTGAATAGTCTCTGAAACTACTGGACCTAATTGAAATTTTTTTTTAACCTTTTGAATCTTATATTATCCTTGATAAACATAGGCTATATATATTGATTCATCATTATCATCCATCACCACATGGGTGACACTGTGGTGCGCAGCTAGTTTATTTATCAACTGACTATGTTATTGTCTTATTTTATATCTAAATTATCAGCATCTGACTAATGCTATGAATGGTCTCTTATTGGTACTACAGTTGTTCTAAGGTTTAGTGGTATACTTGCATCCCAATTTGTGGAAATCAATTGATTTCAGCACTAATGGTGCAGGTGAACTCTTATCCTCATCAACTTCAACTCATCATTATACTCAAAATCAAAATGGCGGATTTCGCTTTTTTTTTGCAACCACTACAGAAATACCGATTGTTTCAAAACGGTTCATTACTTATATGTGATATAAAAAGAGATAAACAGAATAAACTATGTTTTACATTATTATCCTGCACTATTTGTATGTTTTATAAGATAACATATTGAATTTCTAGCACTAAGTTATGTTTACGAACAAAACCGTTACGTTTCATATTTGAATATAATGTCTGAGAATAAACGAAATTCTTTATAAAAAATATTGAAATTGTAAAAGTTCATATTTTATAATGATAAAAATAACAATTAGCTAACCTCCTCATTACTTTTCCGCTTCCATTATTTTTTATTCAATTTATGTCAAAATCATCTTCGCACACTGACAAGCTGCACGTACTTAGGTACTCTATAGGCCGACTTGGAACACAAAATTATTAAATTTTTTTCATGGTCCGGTTTGTGATTTTAGATTTTATAGGAAGAACATATATCTAGCTCTCTTCGTCTCATACATTTTACCGATCGAAAAGGCAAGACAACAACAATATAATGCAAAAACGAACCACAAGTCCTCGAGAACAGATCTGTTCACCTTATGAGCTTACTAGTACAATGTAAAATTGGACAGTATTGTTGACCTTACATCTCAGCCCGCATCAGGTTTACGCTATAACAAAAGATTTATGAATTAACTAGGGGCTTGCTGATTCAGACGGGTTAAACAGTGCCAGGCTCTATTGCAAATAGTTAAAAATAAGTCTAAAAATTCATAACAAAATAAGTGTGCTTGTTCAAACTTCTAAATCAGAACTTGCATCCATCATATTTGTAGCCTTAGGCATTTGTTTGGGTGGCACATGGAAAAGAGCTAACACATAGTTAATTTCAGGTGTAGTCACAACACTAATGTTTATTAAGGTGCTGCATGAGCACAATAGGATCCCATATGGTGATAACTTTCCCAAATATTGGAGTTCATCAAAAGGCATTATTTTTAATTAGGTTTTATTCAGCAGAATTACAGAAACAACAAAAATTTTAATTACACAATAACATGTGTATGACTAGGCATATGCAGCATGTGAAAAACCCATAAATACTATAATTGCTTGCTTCATGGGCTGCATTGTTTACCTTATTTTTTAAAGCCTAAGATCATGCTAGCGGTCTGTCCAATGAAATCTGAAGGTATAGCATCTGCTGTTTCAATTAGTTTGCTGTTTTTTTTCTTAACTAATTAAATTAATATCAGGCATTTAATAACAAACAATTTACATAAAAGAAGGAGAAACAACAATAACTGTACTACTGCTATAATATATTTAACAGGCCGAATTGACTTTCATCTGTCCATTTGTTTGTTAGGTTTGTATGTAGGTCCTCCTGTACAGGTTGCGTTTTGCAACCAATCTTGATGAGATATGTTATGTTCTAATATTTAATAAGGTTTTTTGCCCTCGGCGATTTTGATTACTTATCCTAAAAAGAGGGAAGTTTGCTGTGGTACTATTAATGACCAATTTTGATAAAATGTATTACATAAATAGTATGAACATAATTGGTCAAGTGGTTCCTGAGATAGTAGGTTGTGAAGTTGAAACACTGTTTGAATTTTGTAATATTCGGCATTTGCCAACCGCGGATAGCTAAGACTGTAAAAATCGCCGCTGATAAGACTGTCTCTGTCTACTCTGCGCAGAACTAGTAGTAAATTAGTTTTTTGGTTCTGTTTCATTGTGACCTGATCGTGGTTACTGTAGGCCATCTTGGTTGTCAGTGAAAATGTGAGTCCCTACTAGCATGTACAAGTGTAAAATATAATCAAGTGTGACAATTGCATGCCATTAGTGTCCGTAGCCTATTGTGACATAAGCTCCATTTAATGGGTCCTCTGGTTGTGTCCAGCGGCTGCAGCGCACGCGCACGCTCACGCGGCAGCGGCGGCGGCGTCTGCGTACGACGCGAGCAAGTCTGCGTACTACCAGCAAGCAGCTGCCTACCCCACGGCAGCACCGCCGCAGCCACAGCCCACCTACGAAGCTGCAGCGGCCAAGCCCACCTACTCCACTACTGCTACTTATGCACAGGTGTGTACCATCATCTGCCTCCAGATTATCGTGTTTGCCTCATCTTTCTAGTTATTGCCGACAACAGCCTGATAAAACTAACCAAGACTTGTCCAGTTGTAGTTTAGGGAAATGTTCATTACTGATAAGCATGTGTTTGCTTTTTATGGTTGATTATTTAACATGCTCAGGGCTCATATGAAAGACTTATTTACTGATCCAGATTGGTTTTGTACAGGATGTAATATTGCAACAGTAACTCAAAATAGTTATGCTATTGATGCCAAGATACAGCCTTGAAAGTTATTTAAAATTATTATGTTCATAAATATACATTTCAACCATGATATCCTTAAAGGGTTTTGAAATGGACGATATGTTGTTATTTACAGCTTAAGAAAGTACCCAAATTAATGCATTGCTCAATGTAAAGGTAACTGTTGGTGTCTTAGAATGAAGTCAACCATCTCGCTAAAGCATCAAACAAGAGAAGAATAATAAGATTTATATAATATATAAGATTATCATGAGGTAAAAATTAAATGTGCAAATCAATGAGCTGGTACGACTATGAAGATATGACTGGATATTTTAACTTTCTATTTAAGCTAGCTAATCATTTGAAAATAGGTATGTAATTAGTAAAGTATTAATTACTTCACTACCCAAAGTACAGTAATGACTTATGTGATGTTAGCTATCTTATTTTGTTGTTCATAATGTGGCTGTGTAGTCTAATATATATGCATTTTGATACTAGCAGTATATGTCTAAATATTATGAGTTATTGTATATTTTGCTATATAGGACAAACCCATTAGCTGCAGATTATCTACAATTAATGAGAGAAATTATTTATAATAGGTTTGTATCTAGATGGATATTGTGAAGTCTTATTGTGAACTGCCACTGAGCTAAAGTACCACATACTACATAACTTAAATTACACCAACTCCTAACTGTTGCTGAACTAGGTTACCTACTCTTAATATAGTATTAGTCATCCATTAATGTTTTGTTTTAATTATCACGGTAAGTATATAAGGGTTAATACACTTTCTGTGTGAAGACATTTTATTCATATCAGAAGCATGTGTCCATTCTTCATGGGGAGACTTTTGTATGATTTCCAAATAACTGTAACTGTAATGTCAATACTGATTGGAATCCCGCCAGTTTTGATAAAAAGCCAGCAGTGCAAGTACCGAACTTACCGATCGATAAATTTGAATCTTGAATTCGTCATAGTAGGATATTGGTAGTGCAGGGTAGGGTTGTTGTGTGCCATGTTGTGTCCTGATACAGCTGTTGGTTTCCAATAGAACTTGATCTGCGTGCAGGGCGGGTCTCGCCAGGGCGCGGCGCCCAAGCCCGCGTACGGAGGCGTGTACACCGCCACCACGGCCACCGCCGCGCCCTCTTACCCCACGCAGGCGTACACCGCCACTCCAGCGCAGCCTCCCAAGCGTGAGTACTGTACCCGCACCACCATCGTCGCCGCTGCGCCCTCCTACTCCACGCAGGCACACTACACACATATACACACACACACAATACTCTCAATATACTATACTGTTTTATTGAGTTAAAATCTAGCCCAATCGAATTATTAGACCTTCCACAAAGAATTACAAAGGAAAATTGCTACTTACATTTTTCCGGGGTCAAATAGTGATTCGACTGGGCTTAATGTGCATGCCACTATTTATATTACAAAATGTTAAAAAATCAGGCTCTGGACAGCTCTGGTTATTTAGTGGCATGACGTTACCTTGTGTTTTTGTGCATTAGTTTGGCATCACATCATAATAATAAAACCCTGTACCCATATATTGTTTACGACAGCTCCGTAGGGCTATTATGTATAACAAAGATTGATTAAAATCGAAAAAAATGGCGGCTCGATTTCACTTTTGTTAGCTCCAGTCATCAACTTACTAACATTTTTTCAATGCAGGTCTCAAAACATGAGCCGCCATTTTTCAAGATTTCAACCAATATTTGTTAGCAACTGAGATTACATAATAGCTCTGCTGTGTTTAGGTACTTTATTCTAGCGTTTGTAGCCTGGATACCTTTTCTGCTTTTGCATATTGAACTAAACATAGAAGCAGTTACAGGCTTGATTATAACAGTGAATCAATGAAATAGAGACCAGCAAGGCCTCTATTTCATTATTACCTACCTTATTACCTATGTATCTCGGTTGCAATTGAAATCGAAAAAAATGGCGGCTCTGTCATTTTTGCCAGCTCCAGTCATCAACCTACTAACATTTTTGCTTACTTTTTGCTGCTTAGTTGTCAAAAGTGACATAAGGTCGAAATTTTTCAAGATTTCAATCAACATTTGTTAGCAACTGAGAAACATAACAGCCCTGCTGATGCTGCATTCTTATATATTTTGTTTGATATCACAAAAACAAACTCTGCTCTGTCCATTTGCATGATGAAGTCCCGATGTAACATAAAGTTTGTTTTGGTGTACAGAGAGTGCGGCGAGAGCGAACACGGCGTACGACACTGCGCTCTACAACGCGGCCAGCATGTACGTAGCGCAACAGAATAAGAACCCCGGTGGTGGCGGGTAAGCTCACCACATCACTGCTTACGATAACCATACGAGTACATCGCTTGGATTTACTAAAATATTTAAACGTTAATGATAAAGATATAATTAAAAGGTGGCATACAACTAAATTATATTATATCACAAATATATAGGATACACTTGAGAGATATTGTCTATAATTAGTTGTATACACTGTATTTCTGTTATTACAAATCTGTTGAACAATGTAGGTTGAATATATAATACGCTTAAACCTTGGTGATCCAATTCTGAACCTATGTTACTTGATGTAAGATGATAATGATTATCTTACAATGAAAAAGTAAATCCCGTTTAAATCAGAACAATAAACTTGTATCTATAAAATAAAATGAAAAACTAAAGACAAGATTAACATCTTATTTTTCCTGCCCATATATGTATAGTATTGCTCAAAACACAAAATAGTCAGAGCTGCATTGCCTTTGCCAAGTATTGCAGTAGAAGACGCCATCAGCCGTTTCGTGCGACGTGCGGTGTCTGCGTCACCTAATGCTATCCGCGACTACAACTTGCAGATGGTCATAAAAGATCGGAACGTGGATGTGACGGAGGCCCTGGGCCGGGTGGAGAAAGCCGACTTATATAAAAATTAGTTATAAAAAAAAATTAGACAAGCTTAGGCTTTTGTATTATGTATGCGTGTATACCTTGAGCATTCACGCTCACTAAAAGGCTTCTTCTCGCGGCGGCGTCGTGTGGCGGGTCGTCCTCTTCCCTCAAATATGGTTGAGGAGGGCGACGGCTGGCACACGTGTCAAGCTCGTGAACGGGCGCTGCTTGCGGGAGCCGGTATGCTCTCGGTATGTACGATATTTAGAAATTAGTTAAGTCTAATTGTGTACAAAAAAAAATGTATTATGTAAGTTTAGTTAAGAAAAAAAAAATCCTCCTGTATTCCGTAAGTTTTATGTAATTATAAAAAAAAAATATAAGTTTAGAATATAAATGTAAACAATGCCACGGACCCATTGAGTCTGTGAACAAAAGCAATAATAAAAAAAAAGTATTGCTATAATCTAATATTTAATAGTTTTTAATGTTTTTAAAATATTTTTTCTCCAATAGGGGTATATAGCTCAAAACAACGTATGTAGCGCAAAGCAACAAATTTTATTTTCTAGAATACTTTTAAGGTAATATAATATGTTGCATTATAATAAGAAAGCTTTACGCGCATTACTTCATATGAATTAAGTTATTTACTTGTGTGATTCAGTGGCGGATGGAAGAACTACAACGTGAAAAGTGGCGTGAACGCGTCACAGCGTCGGACCAAGCCTCCGCCCAAAGCGCAGCAACTGCACTACTGCGACGTCTGTCGGATTTCGTGTGCTGGACCTCAGGTAACTTACTGTCGGCGTCATATACATATAATGACTTGCTGAGATATTAACGGCCTTACTTATAAACGCTGCTTCAATTTAAATAACGTCACTTATTAGGATTCCAAAACTAACCGTTAGGATATGAATAGTAAATTCCTACGAAATTTTTAATAATATATTTTCTGCTGACTAAAGCGATTTAAATTTGCCCAGGAATTTATTACAATAAAACTAGAGAAAAGTACTTAGACATTTTATAAGTCTGGATGCTCGGACAGATGTTGGATATGATGATACCTGATGACGAGTCGTATTGCCCGCTGGAGGTGAGCGTACCGCGGTGTGTCGAGTTATTCGTTGCGGCGTGCGCTGTGCTCACGCTAGCGGGAACAATGACGATATGGCACTCTGATCCGTAAAAACATTCTGTTCGACCGTATTTAATAAAAAAAATTGTGGGTTTACATTTAAAATACTGTTGAACATCAGTTCAGTTACGTTAGTTATTATTAAATGACGCAATAATTATATATTCTGGTCTAAGTCAAACTTCAAGCCCAAGCCAGACTGTAGAGAGAATTAAATCCACCTCCTCCTAGCGTCGCTTTCTTGGTTGTTCTTTCGGTTACTTGTACAATAACAGCAGTCACAAAGAGTGCTATTTTATTGAGAATCTGGATAGTATAATGTATAGTAATAGTTGCTCTGATACATAAAGCTACTAGTTATTCTCTTTGATTATCTTCTTGTTACAGTAAGAAATTGTCTTCGTATTTCTATGTTCGCTCACAGTTGTTGCTGTTGCACAGGCAGTAAACACTATTTTGATTGTTTAATTATTAATTCACCCAGTCTGTATGCAGTCTGGCTTTGGCTTCAACTTAGACTTCGACTTTATAAATGTCATTATAATTTGGTTTTCAGAAGTAGTTTTTTTTGAGAGTACATAATGTGACTTTAGTCCCCATAATATAAATTGCAATTGCGAGAATATTGCACGAACAATGGTAACAATTACATATTTTATATAAATTTGTTCTGCATGTTTCACCATAGATTGGCATACAAAATATTGTTAATACTATGTTAATGGAATTTACACACTGGAAGACAATAAATTAAAATTAATAATATGAAATACAGTTTAATAATTAAGTAATTAATAATTACATTAAATTTATAGATACATTGCACGCAAATTTAATTATTAAAGTCAATGTCACAACTTATTCTGTTCATGAAAATGTCTAAATCTGCATTACAAAACAGTAATATTATTTTTATAATTAAATAACATTAAATTTAAAATTGAAGAACTTTCAAATTGTAAAAGCAATTTTGAGCGAGCCACTTGTGAAGCTTAATTATAATTAATTACTTGATAATGTCACTTCATGTTCTGTAGCTTATATCGATTGACTACGATGAAATATTTTTGATTTTTTTTATTATATAATGGTTCATCAAAGTGACTCCCTCTCGTCTGATGGAAAGCGAAGACGAAATTTAAAACGTGATGACCATTAGTGCAGCCGTAAGCTGCAGTAATCGCCACCCCTATAATGACCTGAGAGATGGTTTTTCACACACTGTTTAAAAGGATCATACCTGCTAGGAAATACGTACGCCGGCAGAGGATTCCACAATTTATTTACACGACAGAGGTAGGCACTGCCAAACTTTATGGTTAAAAATTTTGAACAGTATGTAGAGTCAATGCTAGGCCGGAACGAGTAGTCCGGGATCGGAATGGTAAGGAAGGCTATTATTACCTACATGCAAATAAAGACATTTGATTTGAAAGGATTAAGATTAAAGAGCTCTTCAGAACATATGCCATGAAATAAACTAGAAAACGCTTAGAGAAGCTATAGTTCTAAAATATATTGTTGTCATTGTTCGTTTGTGGCCGCCAGACATACAAAGAGCACCTGGAAGGGCAGAAGCACAAGAAGAAGGAAGCGGCCGTGAAGTTAACGGCGGCGGGCGCGGGCGCGAGCGCGGGCGGCGGTGCGGGGCGCGGCGCGGGCGGCGGCGCGCTGCGCTGCGAGCTGTGTGACGTGACGTGCACGGGCGCGGACGCGTACGCGGCGCACGTGCGCGGGATCAAGCACCAGAAGGTCGTCAAGCTGCACACCATGCTCGGCAAGCCCATACCTAGCACAGAGCCCACCAAACTTGGAGGTATTCACACTTTCCATATTCATTATTGTACATGTACCTTGTATGTGTGTCATGTCAAAATATAATTTTATCTAATTCATTCATTATATTGTGTTAAAGTACCAAGTTCGTTCTTGATTAGTAAGAATCTCAATTATTAATTATAGTCTGACCGGAACCGATGTACCGCGCCTTAAGCCCATCACACACGATGAAGATACTATAAAATATATATTATCTTAGAGCAGATTCGGACATATCGCTCACCATATAATTCAATAAGCGACCACACACGGAGAATATACTATAATATTTTACCTTAGAATAGCTTAAGATGCCACCGATATTCGAAAGGCATGTTAACATACGCTAAGACTACTGCAGATCATGAAGACATCTTAAGATAGTGTCCGATACTGATCTTAAGATCAAATACAGGTGTTGACAAAACCGTTGCAGTAAATGGACGTCTGGTCTTCATTTACTGAACAAATTTATATTTTCACAATAAAAACTAATAAAGCTTCACATTATCTTATGTACCTTTTTAACGTGCAGAAATATTTTTTGTAAATAAAAATGAAACTAACGTCTGACTAACGCGAATGTGTCAAACAAAGGAAATCATCGAAAAAGTGAGACTTTCTATCTACTAACCGAACTAGCGGTATGACAATTTTATCTTAGTAGAATTTTTAAAAATGTTCTATGGGCCTAACCTCCGTAGGTTTTTCTAGATTGTAGGTACTACGTATAGGTCAATCAAACTAGGTAACTACTAAATCGATGTTAGTATTCTTGATGAAATAAGGCTATGTTATATTATTAGACTAGCTGCAGCCGCGACTTCGTTCGCGTGGCCCTTTAATTAATGCTTTCAGTATAAATCCCATCAAAATTCACTACGGTGTTTTTTGTGTTGTGTGATCTTGATGATGTGATCTTCCAGATTTTTCGTTTTGATAGATGTTCCTTTTAGCTAGTATGACAGTTATATCATATTCACAGTCCCAATCATTATCTGAGAAACTGTCCAACAGGTCTAGCAACAAAATACGAATCAACGCACAATAAAAAATATGAACACTCTGTACATTACAGTGTGAACGATCGAGACGTGCGGCTCCCGAGACGGACTCGGATATAATGTACGCTTGCTATATATTACAGTATCTGCGCCGTGTGTGGTGGGTTAAGTTAACATAACTTTTATATTCGACGCTATAATATATATTATCTTAGTCATGTGTGATGGGCTTTAGGTGTGACAGGCGTGGAGCAAAGAGGAAAAGCCTTGTTAACTTGGTAGGTACTATGGTGTTATCCGCGGCAGCGACTACGCGGGCAAACTTCCGCGCACACACCTTAGGCGCGGTACAGCGGTTGCGGTCAAATTAGCTAGCAGCTGTTATATCTACGAATGAATTTTTTTGTCGTATATTTTCTTGGTTTTAACCACTAACACTCATTCTCTTTAGGCGCTGACTGTACTTGCTTTCGGCCAAGTGCTATACGGTTCCATACCCAAAGCGAAAACAAAGTCTCGTTTTCTCCAATGTATTGTGTTATCGAGTAGAAATAGGATCTTGGTTATTAGATTCACTGCATTGTTTATTGCTGTTGAGTGACAGTGCAGCTACACCTTTTCTGGTTGTAAATAGAGTATAGAGCATTAGTATAGGTTGTAGATAGATGACAGTGCTCCTACTATGCAAAACCATTCACATTTTTTAATGTATTTATCTAATGTACTCTAGTACTGTCTGCTCTGCATCGAAATCGTCATTTATGGTGTATATGCGTAGTGTGTCGCATCTTGCAGTAATGTAAATCATAGCGCAGCGGGAGCCGTCCGTTATCCGTACTCGAGACTGCAAATATTCCTTGCGCGTGAAACACAGGGGCATGGAGACGGAGCCACGCGCCACGCTACGCAAGATCGTGCTGCGCCTCATTGATATACCTATGGTTCGATTGTAGTATAAACATGATCTGTGCGTCTTTTGACGTTTGTCTAAACACATTTCAAACAATGTCTGAATCTGTATTAAAATATACAATTTGCATTCTTTCCTACCAATATTGGCATAAACCTATATTTTTATTCAAGATAAGAAATATAATTGATGGGATATTTGACTTGCGGCAGTAGAGGCAGGGCCTACTTAATCATAGCTACTAAAAAAGGTAATCGAACTCTAATTTCTTGTGTTTGATTCGATTTCATATATTATATTTATTGCGAAAAAGAATATAATTCCGACACCTTTTGTGTATAAATCCCATGAAAACCGCTGGCGCGGAAGGTGACAGAAAGTGACCCGAGTTTTGGAAATAAAACAATAGGTATGCATTAACTACCAACAATGGTTTGGTCGCAAAAGGTAGCAGCAAGATTTGGAGATTGGTTCAGAGTTCTCGGGAAGATGCGATCTAATGTGTATGTTACACAATCTAGCTAAGATTTGAAAATACAGCGTGAACTTCTACTCCCAAAATTTGTTTCCATTCCCTTTTGATTTCTTCCGCTGCAAAGAAAATATGGGTAGTAATTATAGGTGTTGTTATTGCTAATTTTCAACAATCCATCGATTCTCTTTGTTTAATATACTACTTAAATATTTTTTTCTTCCCAGAGTCATAACTCAGGAGGGAATTGGAATAGTTCTGGGTTTTCTATAGTTAATGAAAACGTTATTTCAGATCTAATTGTATGTATGTATGTTGTGTAGAGTGGTGTTGTATATCGTAGCGCCCAGATACGGCCTCCAAGCCGCCTCGCGCGTGGAGGCCGTATCTGTGACCAGTGTGCCAGACCCCCGCCACAGTGTCATATCTGTATCCATTCCCGCGTTGCTTGGCACCTTATCAACAGTCAAATTTTCTCAAATCACTAACGAATAACCCGATATATACAGATATGGAGTGTGACTTTAACTGTGGGCCTTTTTTATACTACTTTCTAAATGGAAATGTGTCCATGTCTACAGTATCAGATCTGTCTGATTAATTTGCTCTGTGACTAACTAACATAATATGTAGAATAATCAATGTCACGCTCATTAAAATCATATCGGAAACGCAAAACCACGCGTTAGACTCGTTTACAGAGAGAGTGAATTTGGTAGAAAAGGCCCAAACACCCCATCTTTCTAACCACAATCTCAACTCAAAGAGAAAATTTGACTTGAATCCCACCCAGCCAAAAAGACGGTCGCCGGCACGCCGAAGATCGCATTCGTGGCGTCCGGGGGTCTGAGCACGGTGGGGGGTAGCGCCCCCGCCACTAGCTCGGTCTCGCTTCAAGGGGACAAGGCTGCGGACAAGGATGAGGACAAGGAGGATGACGACCACGAGCCGGAGGTCCAGCCGGTGGGACAGGACTACATCGAGGAGATCCGCGGGGACGACGGCAAGGCGCTGTCCTTCAACTGCAAGCTCTGCGACTGCAAGTTCAACGACCCCAACGCTAAGGAGATGCACATGAAGGGACGCAGACACCGGCTGCAGTACAAGAAGAAGGTAACAAACTATCCCCACCCCTTACACATACCACTCATGAAACATACAATGTTCATATTTTTTATTTAAATATATGTATGAACAGCTCTATGACGTTTTTAGGGTTTCGTACTCAAAGGGTAAAACGAAACCTTAGAGACTCTAACTAAACTGGAACTTAAAATTAAAATCTCATCAATAATGTTAACACTGTTGCAACACAAACACACAAGTATAAAATACTCACAATTGATGTATAAAGAGTGTAGAGATCATCCAATGATTACTTAGTAAAAGGTTTGAGGTGTGCGTCGAGCCTGGCGTCCCACGCGGGTGCCAAGAGATCCGTGCATCGCATGATTACGGCATTTTATGAGGATGATCTTACATATACATTATACTGACAGATGCATAATATGTTATACATACTGATTAACAATAATATAAGAAAATAAAACTGATAACACTTTAGATTATTCATTTAGCATCTTTAAATAAAGTTAAAAGAGACAAAGATATATTGTGCTTTAATATTTTCGTATTCGAAGCATATTTATGAAAAATACTTTCCGTGACATGAACTTTTACTCCGTGGTCCGTCCCAGCAGGATGAAGTCACACGTGTATGTTTATTTACTATATTTTGCTTAGAGTGCTTTAGTGCTCGTTTGATCGTGCGATAGTTTGTGAGTGATGTGTATGTTACTTCTTCACGCTAAAATAGTTCTACAGCTTTAAATGAAATTTGTCATAAAAAAAATTGTATCTAGAAGTGACAATTACTGTTCTACTGTTCATCGGAGCCGTGAAATAGTGATAAGGTAGGGAGCAGTTAGCATGCAATATGAATGTGATACTGAGAAGCGTAACAGTAACTCTTAGAACGTACATAGGAGCATCCCTGTACATTGTGTGTCGGTACTGTGTACAGGTGCAGCCAGACCTGGAGGTGAAGGTGAAGCCGTCCATGCACCAGCGCAAGCTGGCCGAGGCGAAGGCGCAGCGCATGATGGTGCGCGACGAGCTGTGGGCGCGCCGCCGTATGCACGACCACTCGCCCATGGTAAGTATATGCGCGTACATACATGCACGCAAACGCAAACTAGCAGCACTTGCATATTAGAATAACAACGCTTTTATAATCATTGATACTTAATTACTATGTGCTTTGATATGCTGTGATAATACTTTCGTACATTTCCAATGTTTTTTTTTCGCATTGCACATAAAAGGATTGCATAGCTAGTGCTTTCCATACTAAAAGAAATGACTCTATTCTACCTCTTAACATTGATACAATGTTAAACTAGCTATGCAATCCTCTTAATGGTTTATTACCAATAGTTATGATTTGTTGTGCTTTCATACTAAACAACACTTTTCTAGAACATTGAACTATTACTGAATACTGTATTCAAGGACTTCAAAGTTATAAATTTTAAACAGAATTTACTAAGATACGCTTACACTTCACAGGCAATTTAAAATATCAATTAACGGCTGGTGCCAATAATCTATCTATCCACAGTTTTGCTTACTACGGATAGAAATAAGACATGACATCCAAACAAAACGTGTCAAATATCTATATCTCGATAGGGTTAAGCGACGGTAGATAGGTTATTGGCACTGGCCGTAAGACGTAACATCACATCAACCAATCTACTGCGATCACTATGCCGCAATTGGAGTACCGCTACACCGCACTGAGTGACATAGAGCAACTTTTCTATACTCCCTGGATATTCGACAATTTATATCCGTGAACATTAAGCATAACATGGAGCAATATTGCAGAAATAATGGAAGTATTTACTCCACCAATTGATGTGTCATGAAGTCAAAATAATTGATAAGAATAACCCAAGATTGAGCAATGTATGTGACTCGTGTGAGAACTCAAACAAATACTGTAAACGGTCACTCAGAATTTATTTTGTAAGGAGTGGCCAAGTCTCATACATTTAAATTCATTCCCATGTTCGTCGTGAATGATCACCTGCTCGAGTGGGCTACAGCCCTATGTTTGTGACGTGCAGTGTTGCCAACTCAGTTTTATTTTAGTGGCTGCTTTTATTTTCCAAAGTTGCCGGTTTTAGTTTAAATTGTGCCAAAAATGAATGTAGCAGCAGTCCTCTAAAAAGTAGCTAAAATATATGAAACTACTTTTATTTAGGTAGCTAATTAAACCACAAAAGCTGGTAGATCTAGCTCCGAAGTTGCTAAGTTGTGATCGCTGGTGACGTACGCACATTTGTAATGATCTGTAATGACCGCAGGGCATGGAGGAGGAGGAGCGGCTGTACTGGGAGGGCGCTGAGGGGTGGTGGGGACGCGGTCCGCTGCCGCCGCCGATGCATCACCATCATGTAAGTACCCACTTGTACCATTTATATGTTATTATTTACACTCCTTCCTTCAGTCTATCCCCATAGAGATCCCTTATGGAACTACTAGCTGCGCCCCGCGGTTACACCCACGTGGTGATGATGATGAAAAGAAAAGTATCCTATGCGCTAATCCAGCGCCCTCCATATCAATTTTCATCAATATTGGCCGTGTTGTTTGAGCATGTAAAAGTAACAAACATCCATATATACAATCTTTCTCGTTTATAATATTTGTAACATTAGCATATTAGCTAATAGTGAAATAGTTTCGCTGATTTTGTCTGCCTGTTTGTGCTAATCGGGAAGTATTTGCGATCGTTAAACTGCGGCTCTTATGGCGGCCTACGCGTCGTTAAAGTCCCCACAGAAAAAAATAAACAGGCCGGCTCCGCCGGGTGGCTGTCTGAATTGTCGCTACTTATAATATTGTGGTGTCCCATTTACGATATTGTAAAATGCAAACATACCATAGTATTGTCTGTGTTCTTTGTGAATAACAATATGCAGCCTCAGCAATGTTGCCACTATTTTGCTAATGTGGAATATAAACGAAGAAAAATCTTGGGATTGTGCTGTAATAGGACAACTTATGTATCAAACGCTCACTCTTTTGCGGTTGCTAGTTATGCGCGGCTCGAGCACAGTCACTAAGTAACGTGAATAACCGTCGTTTGTATCTTCTAACATACTGTGAATGCTATTTAAACTGTATTTTCGTGTGCAGGGAGGCATGGGCATGGGCATGGGATACGGTGGCGTGGCGCGGCGGCCCGAGACGTCCGACGACCGGCACGTGCTGGCCAAGCACGCGGAGATCTACCCTGGGGACCAGCAACTGCAGGAAATACAACGCGCTGTCTCGCACACCGAGAAGGCACTCAAGTCGCTCTCTGACGCACTCACCGAACATACCAAACCCAAGGTCAGTGTCATATGGACCCTCTAAAAGCATATTTAAACGTGGTCTCTTACTATGGGCCTCATAAGTGAGTTCAAAGTTGCACAACAAGCTATGGAGAGGGCTGTGTTTGGGGTTTCTCTACGTAATCGAACCGGTCCTTTTGGACTTGAATTTCTAGAGAGGCATATGTTCAGCAGTGGACGTCCTAAGGCTGAGATGATATGATGATGATGAATAGCATGTTTAGCTATTACTATTAACCTACAAACACTCGCGGTAGATCGAATACATCTCGCCAGGTTTCGAGCATGTCAGATGTTCATTTCCAGGGCAAGTGCGCAGCGGCGTCTGCGAGCTCCCGGCGGCCACTTTAACAGCGTTTCATTTACACGGTCGTTACGACTGGAAATTTCCTTAACAAAACTGAAACCCTTGATTGGATTTAACTTGCATATCTCATTTAAAATTCATACAACATCTGCCATTGAAGCTAGTAAAGAATTTTGCGCTCTGTTAGCTAACGTTAGTTACTTATTCCGCAGCCCGCGGGCAAAGGAGCTAAGGTTGATGACAAAAAAGATGACAAACCAGAAGGGAAAGAAGATGGGCGTGACAACCAATTGTGAGTATAAATCTCAATGTGGACGTGCCATTAGCTTGTTGCAGATTGCCGTACACCAGTTTGCACACTAATGCATCAACTCATATTCATGTTGTTTTCTCAAAAAGTAAACTTGCTTTTGTGCTTTGCTTGATATCATTTACAGAATAAAATGTTATTGGAGTATTTCTCGAAACTGTACCATTGTTATAGGTTGCATTTCATTTCATTTAAACTGTCATAGTTAGTTTTTATATGTAAAATTCTAATATCATCTTTGATCATACTTTGAGGCGTGGTTTTAGTATTTGTATTTAAAATGAACCACTGTCGTGAATGAACCACCCGCTTTCATATCAAAAATGGTTCTCCTGCTCTGCACTGCACTGCACTGGTCTATCTCCTGCACATGTTTTGATATCACTAATACCGAATACCGCTTGGAGATTTTCTGTCTTTTGCTAAGTTTTATGTTTTGCGCTTTTAACTGCACTTCACACAGCGATGGCTTTGCTTGGCGACCCGCTAATGTACATGGAGTGACTATCAAAAAGGAACGCGTGTCCTGTGGAACTCCAAGCATGGACGGGCAACAATCTCAAACTGTGATGCAACATGGCACAACTTCCAACAACATTGTCAAAGTAGAACCTCACTGTGGACCCATAAAGCAAGAGACCAATATACAATCAAACAACACCATTAAACAAGAGACTAATATACAATCAAACAACTATATTAAAAAACAATCAGTTTGTGTGTTTCGGAAAAAACCATACGGGAAATCGTAAGTGGTTCATGAATACTGTATGTTGTACTTGGCAAGTAGCTAGCGTAGTTGTATATGTGGGTACCACATGTTGTGTACTTTGTCTTTAATTACACTGAATTCTTTTGTGATTACATTCCATTAATATCAAGTAACATCGGTATTTAGAATTGGTTTAACAAGGTTGCAGAAAATTAAGGTCGTTTTTAATAACATCAAATGAAAGAAAAATATTTTCAATATATAAGAAAACTTTAGATTTATTTATGCGTAGCCTTAATAATATAAGTTCATGCATGTTTTAGGAATGTGTTTTTGCTTTGAGGTTGTGGACAACATATTTTAGATGAATCCTTGAATACTGCACAAAGTTTATAAAAACTTACTTTTACATTAAGCACTTAAAAGTCTGTTTTGTTGCGTTTTGTTTCACACAATTCTGCTTTTTTCAGTATTTTACTAAAGTTCAGAGAGCATACAATGTGGTTATGCATGCAAAATTTGTGGGTTTTTAATATACATGATTGTTTCTGGCGCGTGTGACGAGTTCAGTGTAGCTACCCACGCGGTCCTCGCTTGCTTAGATATAGAAAGGCTGCGCCCTGGGGCTGAACTCTACCGTGTTAGCACGAGTTAGCGACCGTAACGACACTTGTTAAATCGGCACAGTCTAGGATTTTACGTTAGCGTGCTCTGTTACCAGGACGGTCGCTATTTTAAGCTACATTGTCTGTGTTGATTTACACACCACCGTGTCGGTTGTAAAGTAATCGCTATCTATATAGAGACTTCCGTGAAATCGAGAAACTATATTATGAGAGTTCGTTGGTCACAGGTTCTCGTTCATGGGCGAGGGCGAAGCGGCGAGCTCGGGGCCGGCGGAAGGTGCGGGTGGCGGAGTGGGCGCGGGGGTGCGCGCGCTTAAGGGCGTGATGCGCGTGGGGCTGCTGGCCAAGGGGCTGCTGCTGAAGGGCGACCGGGACGTGCGGCTGGTGGTGCTGTGCCACGACCGCCCCACCGTCACGCTGCTCAAGCGGGTCGCGCACGACCTGCCCGCGCATCTTGCCAAGCTCAACAAGGTACCTCACTACAACGGCACTATACGACACCACGCTACATCTGCACTACACCACGCTACACCTACCCTACACTTCCGTGTTTAACACATAAATATTACATATATTATACTATTCTAACCGAATTTTACGCCTGCAAATATATTTTAAGGCAAATGCAAATTCTGTCAAAATGAGATTTAATATCGTTTTATAAGATTTGGACAGTTATATTGCGACCCCGTTCTTCTACGAGGGGTGGTCTGAAAAATTTCCGACCTACCAGAGATACAAGAATTTTTTTCAGTTTATTTTTCAACATAGGCGCCTTGAGTTGTAACTCTACACACTTCTCCCAGCGATACTTGGACACGGCTGAGGCTGCCCAACAGAGCATTGGAAATGTTCATTCGAACACGAATTTGGTCTAACATGAGCAAACGCGGCACCCAACGAGCGGATAGCTCTCTCATGTCTATATGTTGATTTAATGTGAGACAAACACATTCTTTTGACATGTTGATAACCTCTGCTAAGAGGTAAACTCTCAATTTGATTCGGCGGTTGTCTAGCACCATTTGGTGAATTGTGGAGATGTTTTCGTAGGTAGGTACTTGCAGCTATTGGACGTCCCTAACGTTTATCCTCTCCCAAGCTCTTACGGCCACGTTTAAATTCAGCTGTCCAAAACTTCACTAAAATCAAACACGCTACCTTGTTGTATAGAAAAATTTAGAGTTAATGGCTGAGATAGGCAGCTTTCTATTTCACATGACACCAATTTATAATTTTCAAACTATACATATTGTATTCTGTTGTTTAAGAATGATTTCAGCCATTTATAAGCAGTACCCCTTATTCCCGCGTCATATAATTCAGATAAAAGTATGTCAAATTGTACTCGTATCAGATGCTTTTGTCATGTCAACAAGTATACCAACTGCATATTTCTTATCGTTTATGTGTAAAAATAAATCTTGTTGTATTAATTCATATACAGTCAGAGTTGTTGAGCTATTTTTCTGAAAGCCGTACTGATAATCGTTAAAAATGTTATTTTTATCTCGGTATGAGTATAATTTATTAATATAATACATTCAAATTTTTTTTTATTGATGGTAGTAGAGCTATGGGTCGATAATTTGTAGGGTTGGTTTTATCCCCTTTTTTATGAATAGGCTTCACAGTTGAAATTTTCAATAAATCTGGAAAAGTGCCTTCTATAAAAAATTGGTTTATTAGCATAGTGAGGGGTTGGACAAATTCATGTGCACACTTTTTTAAAATTGAAGATGGTAGCTTGTCATATCCAAAGCTTGGTTTGTTTTTAAGATTACTGGTCAATGTTTTTATTTCATTGTCATCTACAGGTCTTAAATAAATACTTATGGACTGTGGCTTGTATTCTAGTATCTAGTGGATAATTTAGTAGTGTTAGTATGAGTAAGTAACGAGTGTATCGGTTGCAGGGCGGACCGGACGAGCCCAAGTACAAGGTGGAGCTGCAGCCGACCGAGGGCGCCGTGCAGGTGTCGGACGGGACCGTGACCGTGACCGTGAGCCTCACGTCCGCCGTCATGCGCGAGCCAGCAGGTGAGCCCCCCGCCACCGCCCCCGCCCGCGATTACCGACCCAATTTCACGTACTATTCGTCCCTCACAGTTGCGAGCCAAGCCGCACACTCACCCAAACGTGTAGCCGCGCGAATGTGTGCATGGTGCAGGAAGGTAGTTGAAATTGGCGGTCGTAATCGACGCTTTGTACGCACCCAACTGTGAGAACAAACTATCTGTGATCCTAATGTACTCTATCATATCTATTCCTTCCGATTTTATATTGATTATATTTGTATTGATGTTGATTATGTGTGATATAAGATAATTTGTTCAAAGTTACCGCCCGGTGCCCGTCGCCGGGCACATGTGTTGATGCTTATTTTTAGGTGATTAGAGTAAGGGGCGCAAGAGTCGAAAGGTTTTTTGACCATCCCCTTGATATACCACTGGAGCTGGCCTCCGCGGTGCTATATCGATCTACTCAAACGGAGCAAACATTCTCACTCTACTTTACTATACTATTATATTTTATCATTATGTATTTATTTTTATTCCAATGAGCATTTATTTACTTTTATTAGGTAAATGTAATGAGTTGTAGAAGCGATCGATCTTTAGTTTCTGTAATAACTAGGCAGTAATGAATGATTGATAGTTATATCGGGATGTGATTGGTGGACGCCAAACGTCCGCGTCGCACCCCGATGCAATAACGTCAGGTAGCTGTGTGCGTAGGGTAGGGTCCTTAATCATGTTTGCCCCGTTTTCGTGGACGCAGTGATGGTCAAACACCCTTTGTGTTGTTGTCGCTAGACGGTGGCGACATAAAGCGAGACGACAAGGATGTTCTCCCGCGGCAGAAGTGTTTGGACGCGTTGGCCGCCCTTCGGCACGCCAAGTGGTTCCAGGTACATCGCCAACATTTATAACGTGTGCGCACTCCACAACTCAATTATATACATATATTATACATATATATATAGTACATATAATCTAATGCGATACAATTCCATCCTAGCTTCTTTCGTTCACTCTAAATTCCAATGATCATAGCTTATTTGTTTCGATTCGTAGAGGGAGTGCGCACGTAATTATTTTAGTCACATGTTTGTTTTATTTCTCACTATCTATAATAGCTTTTTTATTTGGAATACTAAAAAAAGAAACACTCCCATGAACATGTGGCTACAAGTGCTTACTATAGACCAAGCTGCGTTTCCTGCACTTGATAGCCGTTTACTGGGGGTCGATGAAACGGAAACGCAGTTTTTGTGTGTTAACATTAACTATTGCAACATTTATTGCTCTGTATCTTCAATATACTGCCCGTAACGTTCGAGTTTTAAAGTGAGAGTGGAGCAATAAATAGTGCGGCCCGCGGCGACGGCCCGGGCTCCGGTGTGGGCCGTGGCCGCGGCCCGGGCCTCGCTAACCGTTGCGCTGGTGTGTAGGCTAGAGCGGCGAGCCTGCAGTCCTGTGTTATCATCATCCGCATCATGCGCGACCTCTGCCGCCGCATTCCCAACTGGTCGCCGCTCAACCCATATGTGAGTACATTATTTTCTGTTCACTATTAGATAACTAAAGGTCTTTGATATCTTGCCTACTCAGATATTATACATTCCAACAAATATTATAAAAAAATGTTAATTTTTCTTAGGATTGAAACAAGTCTCCGGTTAAATTGATCAAAATGTATGTATGTATGAGGAATGAAAACTATCTCAAGCATCACATTGAAAATGTAAAACTTCAAATGTACTCCTTCCTACAAAGAAACCCAGATGAATTTCTAGAAAATATGATAATTAGAGTGCTAATAAGAGTATATTCTATGCGGCTTCTTCTATTTTTCTCTTTTCAGTCTGATTGGAGCAACTTTCAATGTGACCGCTAAATTGTTGAGTTTTTTACTAAAATGCTCTTTCGGTCGATTCTTAATGACATTTGGCTAACTACCTAATAAATCAACGCTGGCGAATTTAAAATAGCGAAATTGAATTGAATCGGGCTGTGAATAGAAAAACAGGTTACATATTACATTCCTGTCATATCCTCCTATTATAAATGATTCCAAAGTTGCAATGAATATAAAATACCGAAAGTGAAATTGGTCACGCAGTGAATAAGAAAATAGGCGACATATTAAATTCCTGTCATATTCTCCTATCATAAATGATTCCAAAGTTGCAATGAATATAAAATACCGAAAGTGAAATTGGTCACGCAGTGAATAAGAAAATAGGCGACATATTAAATTCCTGTCATATTCTCCTATCATAAATGATTCCAAAGTTGCAATGAATATAAAATACCGAAAGTGAAATTGGTCACGCAGTGAATAAGAAAATAGGCGACATATTAAATTCCTGTCATATTCTCCTATCATAAATGATTCCAAAGTTGCAATGAATATTAAATACCGAAAGTGAAATTGGTCACGCAGTGAATAAGAAAATAGGCGACATATTAAATTCCTGTCATATTCTCCTATCATAAATGATTCCAAAGTTGCAATGAATATAAAATACCGAAAGTGAAATTGGTCACGCAGTGAATAAGAAAATAGGCGACATATTAAATTCCTGTCATATTCTCCTATCATAAATGATTCCAAAGTTGCAATGAATATAAAATACCGAAAGTGAAATTGGTCACGCAGTGAATAAGAAAATAGGCGACATATTAAATTCCTGTCATATTCTCCTATCATAAATGATTCCAAAGTTGCAATGAATATAAAATACCGAAAGTGAAATTGGTCACGCAGTGAATAAGAAAATAGGCGACATATTAAATTCCTGTCATATTCTCCTATCATAAATGATTCCAAAGTTGCAATGAATATAAAATACCGAAAGTGAAATTGGTCACGCAGTGAATAAGAAAATAGGCGACATATTAAATTCCTGTCATATTCTCCTATCATAAATGATTCCAAAGTTGCAATGAATATAAAATACCGAAAGTGAAATTGGTCACGCAGTGAATAAGAAAATAGGCGACATATTAAATTCCTGTCATATTCTCCTATCATAAATGATTCCAAAGTTGCAATGAATATAAAATACCGAAAGTGAAATTGGTCACGCAGTGAATAAGAAAATAGGCGACATATTAAATTCCTGTCATATTCTCCTATCATAAATGATTCCAAAGTTGCAATGAATATAAAATACCGAAAGTGAAATCGGTCACGTAGTGAATAGGAAAATAGGCGACATATTAAATTCCTGCCCTATCCTCCGATCATAAATGATTCCAATTTTGCAACGAAGTAATAGCGAGAGCGCAGTCGATCAGAGGAAAATAGGTGACATATTAAATTCCTGCCCTATCCTCCAATCATAAATGATTCCAATTTTGCAACGAAGTAATAGCGAGAGTGGAGTCGATCAGAGGAAAATAGGTGATATATTGAAGTCCTGTCCTATTCTATCATAAATGGTTCCAAAGTTGCAGTGTTTGAATTTTGTAGGTGATTATTATTGTTTATATTTAGGGGCCACTGTTAAGTTTTCTAATAATATTCCAGAGTTCTTGTCCTTTTCAGTTTTAGCTTCTACTCATTGTCTCATATCCCGTTCCATGCTTTTTCCAAGAGCTGTAGGGGTGTTCAATTGGATGTTCCTTCGATTCTTAATATGAAACCTCATCTGATAGTGACTTGGTATTGTAAAGCAGTTTTATTTTGAGTGTTGTTATGTGTGTGTGCAGGCGATGGAACTGCTGGTGTCGGGCGTGATGCAGTCGGCGGGCACCGCGCTGTCGCCGGGCGAGGCGCTGCGGCGCGTGTGCGAGGCGGTGGCGGGTGGCCTGCTGCTCGAGCAGGGGCCCGGCCTGCGCGATCCCTGCGAGAAGGAACTCTGTGTGAGTACTCCAGAAGGACAATCTTCTACCAACTAAAACATTCAACAGAACTAAACAAATGGATTTCGAATCGAACTCATTCAACATAACTAAACTAATGGATTTAGAAACTAAGCCATTGAATAGAACTTAAATTAATGGATGCCCGTTAATTTAGTTCTGTTGAATGGCTTAGATTCAAAGATTTTTGTTCAGACAAGTGACCGTACAAATATTAAAAAAAAGTAAATGAGGGACTGCATGTGTAGTAAAAGCGATTGTAGTGGTGGAGAAACTGGCTGCATCCATTAACTGGATGTGAGAGCTGAACTCTGCACTCTGTTCAGTACAGCTCAAGTTGATTGTAGAGTGTGGTGTGGAACAATTTTTTACATCAGTAATGGTATCTGGTGTATACATCCATATGTTCTAGACATGATGATACCTGATGACGAGTCGTAGTCCCCGCGGCGCAAGTCGCACGCGTGTTGCTCTCGAGTTGTTCGATACAGCGCGATGTGCGTCTTGCTCGCGGGAGCGGTGACGATCTGGCATTCTGATCCGACCTACCCTACCTTGAATGTCTTAATTTCTCTTTAAATCTTAATTTCAAAATAATAGATTTTATTATTTATTGGCAGGATGCTGTGGGCAACTTGCCGCCGCAGAAGCGTGAGGATCTCACCGCTTCGGCTCAACAATTCCTGAGACAAATTGCATTCAGACAAATTCACAAGGTACTTTCGACTTTAGTATGTTGTTATGTATGCTATTATACAGGATATTCCGCAACTCAACGGCAACCTGGTACCGGGCGAGAGGGCAAGGTAAACCAGTTATGAAAAAAATCCATGTCACTCAGCCAAGCGATAATAGAGATTTTTTGAAAAAGATGAAAGTTTTGTATAGTGATTTTTTTAATACTGTTACCTCAAATAACAGTGCTATCAATCGGAACCACAAATCAGTGATACAAATTGTTAACTAAGTATATTTTGAAAAATGATGCATAACTGGACAATATTTAGTAGTGGCACAGCTGAAATGTTCTGCGCCGTACTAAATAACCGGATTTAACTTCTCACGGCCGGTACCAATAACCTATCATCGCCGGTTCACCTTACTAGAGATAGATATTTGACACTATTTGTATGGGGAAGTTATGTCACATTTCTATCGGTAGTAAGGAAAACTGTGGATAGATTATTGGAATCCCCCATAAACCGTCAAACCAGCTATATTCATTGATTATTGTGTCTTGTTCAGTGACAGTTGACGGAGTAGATGTAAGCAGTGTTTATAAGACCGTTTTAAAGTCATTTTAACAAGTGAACACAGTTAGTTTTTGCTTTGAGTGCAAACTTTAAATCACTAACTAGCGAAGTAGCCTAGAACTGGTGATTATATGTAGACTACAGGGCCAAGTGAGTGATTTAAAGGCAAGAGACTGTAACAATTAGATTGTTTGTACAATATAATAGGCAAACGGGGAATGTCTATATTGACTATGTCTCCCTGTTCCATGCTCCAATGGTAATAATATAAAGATAAATGTATCTTTCAATTGTAATAATATAAAGTTTGTTAGGGTAAGGTTTTTCAGGCGGGGGAAAGTTGAAATAAATGGCAAAGCATTTAGTTTAGTCCAACATTTATCTCCGGGAAGGAACACAAGCGTTACAATTAATTTAGAATTTTATATCTAGTTTGATAATGTTTTAGCAATTACGCAAGGTCTGAAATACTCCTGCGGTTATACTGGTATAATTAAATAGCCTGAGGGGCTCTATAAGTTTCCCTATCGTTATTTAGAGTTTTGTTTATCGTTAACTATGGTTAAGCTATCGTTATTGCACCCTTATTAAAAGGAAATTAATTATTTAAAGTTTTTTTATAACTACACGTGCCGAGGAGCGCGGATTTGTACCAGACAAAGAGTTGACAATACCTTACTCCTAGACGAAACCTGTGATTATATCATGACGCGGAGAGGATTTCTTCTTCGGATGTACGATGCGGCACACCGCGTCGGCCGCGGCAAAGTTTCGCATCCAGTGAAGATGTAATCTCAAAATGGCGGTCCGCTCCAAATGAAAAAAAATCCCACGGGAAACTCATGGTGAAAATAAACTCTGCACGTATATGAAAGTGCCAAAGAAAATGCCAAAGAAAAACTCCAAAGAAAAACGCCAATAGCTGAAACAAATAGAAGCTAGCGTTAATATCATGTCCGTAAACTCAAAGTATAACATACTCTGACTCGAAATCACAGAATGCTTACAGTTTTTCTTTGTTTAGGTTATGCACACAATCCATTATTTCGATAAAATTGAAGCTATTTCACAAAGCTCATGGCTTGCTGCCATTGAATATCGCCTCCCCATGTAGGGCGAAACTCACAAAATTCAGATCCAAATGGATAATAATTATATATATGCTGATAATAATGCTCCAGGCCGGTTCTCTCTGTCGGCAAGACGTCAGTTCGGACACAGACTAATGCACAGCCAACCATCAAAAAGAAACAAATGTCATACAAAAACTATTGACCACAGAGTATTCTCTGTGCAGGGGTTACAAAAGGTGTTACCCTTGAATGAAAAAGTTAACCAGAATAACTTCCTCTAAGGATTGCCAATTTTAAAATCGAAAATACGTGTCTAGACACGATTCGACAACTTGTAACGGAGCGAAAAACGAACGTTACAAGACATAACAGATTGTGATCTCGTGTGAAACATACACCGTCTTATTATGCTTGAAGGTTTAAACCTCAGTTTACTAAGTCTCGATCTATGGAAACTTTTGGTTTAGACTCGGTCTGAGAAACATCCGTATTATGGTCGCCGAACTATCGAAGGATCACATAGTCTCGAGTTTTCCCACAGATAAGATATTTTGTTCATTCATTTTCATTACTATTCATTCAAAACGATCCTATTCACTCATCCATACTTTTTACATGTACTTAAAGTAAAAAAATAAATAAAGAGAAAGTATGAAACACTCCATAATTCCTAAACGACAATCCGGATAAATAATCGCAAATAAATTCTAGCTTGGTAGCAGGCTATACATACCTTAAAATGTCCAGGAAATTTAAGCGATATACCTAAACTAGTATCTACGAAGCTACAAAGTAAATATGTAACGGAACGTATACTTTTTCCTTTTCAAATTTTTTGATTTATCTATGAAGTTATGTAAACAACTTTTCTATCGGCATACAAATATATTATTTTTAATTAATCGTGGTTTGTTGATTTGTCAAATTCTGCAAAGAAATGTAAAAAAGGTGCGAAAATTGAGGAGAGGAAGAAAAAGTGAGTCAATAAACACATCGCTTAACATTGACGAAAGTAAAATGTCTGCTGTAATCCACTCGATTCATCTTTTACGTCAGGATCATATGCGACAACTTGTAATGCTAGCAGCGCAGTCTAATTCATATCACTAATTAGAGGACGAAGGACAGACTTATCTTTTTTGTTGAGAGTTGAGTTCAATAGAGAACAAGATGAAAGCTCAACTCGGGCAGAAATAAAAAAACCAGAACTAGTGAAATGAGATGGCAGACTTTCTCTTATAACTTGGAAAATTACAACGGGCATGAAGCGTTTCCGAAATTGAAATCAAAGAGCATATAATACTAGTTGAAATAGTAAAAGATGAATATGTCATCAAATTGGAATAATATGTCAACAGGGCACAACCATGCATGGATGTTCCAGCTTCTCACTTACCTACAGTTGGTTGCTGCAGATCAAACCTGTGTAGGTATATGGGTGTCTAAGATCCTAATCTCATTGATTGTGATTTCAGTGCTCCTACCTAATGCAGAACACTACAGTACAGGTACTATATAGGAAAGGTTAACCTCAATGAGGCCACCTAAAATGTGATTGAAGCGACCAAAGTACCTACTTAGACTCATGTAGAAGAAGAGTATCTGTTTATGAAGACATTGATACCTAATAGAATTACAATATTTACTTTATTTGTGTACATATTTTTCACTTAAATAGTTATTATGGTTACTAATTTTGAGACCATAGTGTTTATAATAATAAACAATTATTATACAAAAGTGTATTTTGTTTCTGTTATTTACCATATAATTTGTTTTGGCTAAGCTCACAACTATAAATATTAAAATATGTCTTGTACAATCGATGCTACATGTTTATTATTAAATATAAAGTTCTCATTAATTTCTTATGCTCTTCTATTAAGATGCAAACATGATTTATTACATGTGGGAGTGCAGATGCCCTTTCACATGTTAAATGGTCAGATTTAATCAACGCTTATTAAGCTATTATAGGCACCTAGCTTGGGCATTCGAGGCCTAACTTACGGGTATCACTACAGTTCCCTGTTAATATTTCATATTCAAACTGGCTAAAACTTGTAATTAGGTTTAAAGTATGTAGATAGATGAAGCAAATAATCATTGTGTGTAAACTTCAGTTGCTCCTAAAAAGATTTATACAATCTTAAATGTTAAGTTAACTATACTTATTAATATTATTAATTAATTATGAACTAATTGAGATGAGAACTGGGTTTTCTATTCTAACCTTCACAAATGAGTAAACACAAGAAAACAGTCATGTCTTTATTTATTTCAAACTGAACCAAAAGAACCTGAGTAAGTAATTAATTATTTCTCAACTTGGTCTACTTGTAGGCATAAACACATCTCCCAGGGTCACTGGAACTTTTAACACATTTACAGAATTGCAATTGGGCTCTCCTATAATCTGTCTCAATTATTATTGAGCCAGGTTCGATAAAGATTAATACAGTGCAGCAGCAGTACATAACATGTTAATTCAACCTGTATGACAGCAACAATTACTGTATGAATGTGTTCAATTGTTTTCTACCACTTTCTTCTTCAATAAATGGAAATGGTGTTTCGTCCAATTTCTTGTCAAAGCAAAGTAGCTCAAGTAGCTATCCTAATATCTAGTGCTAGCCTTTTTGCAGTATTGGTTTATAGATAGCTGCGAAATACCATACAGATTACTAGTATCACATTTTATCTTTATACATGGTATGGAGCTTTCGTAAGTAGGTAAGGATGTAAGAAACATTTTGTTGGTATACCTACATACATAATGCACTGTGTAGATATCCATTTCTCTGATTTTTACTCGGATGAAAACAATACCTAATAGATCTTGAGTGGATAAGTAAAATACACATAGTAACAACTTTAGACATCGTTGAATGAAATGAAAACCACAGAGTTCACCCTATTTACCTACCTTATTTACCTCGGGGCTGCTCAGGTCGCCTTTTAAGAAATTTACAATCTTTCTGGCGTGTGGTTTGTCTGTAAGTTTCCTCTTCGTCAAGTTCCTTTCTCAACAACAAATGCATCAATGTTATGCTAATCCGGGCGGTAGATATATCACGTCACGTCGCAGTAAAATAATTGTAATGTTTTCGTTTCTTTCGTTATTTATATATATATATATATATATATATATATATATATATATATAAATCCATTTTCAAGCCAGTAAAGAATTTCGAGCAATACAATGCAACACGAAATGAAATACACAAACATAACCTCAACTCAACGTCCTCAACTCTCGCTGTCAATTTTACGTCAAAGTCGAAATGGCGGTAATAAACCACAGTTTAAACTAGGCCGGCGACTGCTTTGGCGATGTTGCTATAGAAGTCTCGTTTATGAAATAAACCTGTGACGCTAATAACGTTTTCGGGGTTATTGTCGAGTTTATCGTTTATTTTCTGGTAATAAGCGTTATAAATTGCTTGTTTATTCTTTTGAAGTTGGACAATTCATTGCATTAAGTAGTTTACGTAATATATTAACGTTTTTAACGGTAACGGTTGTGTGCAGGTGCTGGACATGGAGCCGCTGCCCAAGCTGAAGCACGCGACGGGAGGGTGGAAGTTCCCGCGCAAGCGCAGGCGCTCCAACACCGACGCGGACTCCGACCAGCCCAACGGTAACTGCACCACTACTGCACGCTCCTTCCGTACTCTCCGCCGCCTCTAGCGACAAGTTGTAGTGCCGTACTGTGCATGGATTGTCGATACAATACAATTATCGGCAAGACACCCACTATGTATATAGTTATTCCGTTTGATACAAGGTGATATTACTGATATCGACTCGACAAGTTTATTGTGAGATCGATGCTCGCACGGCTGTTCCTCTACTACGATTGTGGTTAAAAGCTAGCTTAACAATGAAAACCAATATAAAACCACATGCTCGTACGTATCAACTGCAGTCAATATGACCGTGACCTTCAACTTGCCGGTGGAATTTGCCTTATGATTGGATTCCTATAGGAATCAATGAACTGCATGGAATACTTGTTACTTTGGTTCTTTATTGTTTTAGGCCACACACAGCGTAATTCCTGGAATCGTAGTATAATCTCTGTGATAACTATTGTATTATTGGGCAAATATGGCGACTGGCGAGTCTACGGCTATTGTTGCAAGGCGCTAATCTCTTGATTGTTGTCAATTGACGTCCTTAATAAAATAAACGATTTGGAAAGTAGATTAAATAAAGTTAAGCTGCAGTTCATATCATGCTAAGTATTCCTTTGACCCAAAACATTTCACCATAACTAGTGCGCCTTTAAAATCCATAGTTTACCTAGATATGATGATAACTGATGACGAGTCGTAGACTGCACTGCGTGTGGCCACGAGCGCGCCTGCGGGGAGTTATTCTCTGCGACGCGACGCGCGGACGCACATGTGGAGTTATTGACGACATGGCACTCTGATCCACTTCTCAATATAATGTAAATGAACAAACACTACAAATCCTGGACCTAAATTGTTACTGTGTGTTACAGGCGATGGTAAGGTGGTCAAGACGGAAGAAAAAGCGGACGCTCTAGAAAATTCGACTGTCAAGAAGTAATCTCCACACGACAACAAGACTAGCTTACACACAGTTTCGATATATTCACTGTTTACATCGACTAAAAGCTCTCGTTCTGCTCACACTGTGACCGAGCGCGCCGCGGCGGTCGCTGCAGTGTGAACAAAACCAGCTTGTTGTAGTGATTTTAAATAACCGGACTTATTTATAACTTAGCTCATAATCAGACTAATATTTTCTATGTGCATTCGTTTATACATATATATTTTCGGTCACATTAACTTACACGGTGATGATCTGTCCAAATGTAACACGAAGTATATCGTTAGCCCGCGGTTCGTAGTAGCGTGTACTAGTTAGTTAGCCTAGGATCTATGATCATTTTATTGTAATTTAGTGTTAGTGTATGTGATGTGAGGTGAGGTGAGGTGAGAGATGAGAGAAGACAGGGATTGAATGTGCCCGTGTGGGCGAGTCGCGGCGGACAGTTCGCGAGGGGCTGTTTTGGATTTACGTTAGATTACACAGTATTTGACAAACGATGTTGGTTTAGTTCCTCGCGCGTAACCTTGATTTGTTAAGGCGATTTATTATATTTGAGTTATTTTATTTCCTTAGGTTTAAGATGTATATTTTCCACTTTAGCTAATTTGTTTTCAGGGTGTCCAGAGTAACTATGAAAAATCTTTAATTTCCCTGACTTGTGTTTGAAAGTAAGTTTATTAAAAATAATCTAATTTCTCTCTATTTATATAAATACTACCTTCTCAATTGAATACAATTCAGTAAAAGAAATTGTACTCGGTATCGGGAGACGGATAGCTCAGGAGTTCTAAAGCGTTTATAAAACGTTTACAACAGAGGTTAAAAAGATGTACGTTCAAAGAACAGATACTCGCGAATGCGCCAACTCTAACGTGGGTATGATTATGCGAAAACTATCGTAATCTTGATGTAGAACAGAACACTGCGATGCCGAAAACGACATTCTTCGGGGTTAGACGCTGTAAACTATGAAAACAGCAACATGCCGTTGGCTTAGATTTTTGATAATTTTTCGACTTGCAATTTCAATGACATTCCCACACAACGTTAAGCTTTCCCAACTTCCCAGAAGGTGGACACCCTGGTTATAGATCGGGAATTTCCGATCGATTTACGATGCGATGCCTCAGAGGCAGATCCATTTATTAGTGTGCCGTGGCATTATCTTGTGTTATGTCCGAAATACTATTCAGTATGTCACATGACTGTTGGCATGTGATAGCAAATTTCCCTTAATACGCGAATGACGGACACACATACGTGGGTAGGTTAATATATAATTAAATTTGTCCTCTACTAATATAATTGTATTGCACCGTGCTATTTTGGATTCTATAGTAAGGTGTGACTTTTACTTTAGTTGTGTTTTTAGTTCTATTGGAAGGACCGTTAGATAGATATAAAAAAATCTTTCTCTTTATTACCTTGTGTAAACGTTGTTTCGTAACCTACTTTTCATTTATATTCTGTGAACTGTATTTTGGAGATTAAAGTCAATAAAACAATGACGGAAGACAAAACTTATGAATGTTGTTTTATTTTACTATCCTAACTTGGTAGGTTGTTTCATACCCAATAAATATTGTGCTTTTGGGCGATGTGCCCACCTAAGCAACGTGATTATCCTCTGTCATGTAGCGTGACTGGCACGACATTCGATGGACTCGCCAGGGGTGCGTTTTTATTTGTCGTCCGACGACGTTCGATGACGCTCCGAGCGTTTTTAAATGCCTGGAGCGATCGCCCGATGATCATCCGGCGCGTTCTTATATGTCGCTCGACGACGCACCGGTCGCCCCACGAAATCGGTGGATAAATATCGCCCTGACGTTTCATTTGACAGTAAGGACTTGAGCTTTGTTTGTTTTTTACACAGACCATGGTCTGTGGTTTTTTAGGTTACTTTTGTATTCCGTAGACTTATGTTTATGTTTGTTTTAGTTGTGTGTCGTGGAAAAAGTACATAACTTTTAATAAATTTCTTCCGAGCGAATGAGACATTTTGAGTAGTGTTCAGCCCATATAGTAGTACTTATATAGGGCAAGTAGGAAAATATGGAAGTGATGAGAGTTGTGACCAAAACTGGTCAGTTAACACTTGAAGTAGCTTAAAAATAAAAAATTATGACGCCAAATCGAACGGAAAAAGCGCGCGAAAATTCACTATTTAAAAAATTAGCGCGCGCCGCGAGCGTTTTCAGGAATAAAAATCGTAGTAAAACAGCTATTTGTTCTATTTTATATCTGTAAACGCCGTAAATTTACACTGGTTAGCCAGTACAATCTTCCTTTATTCTATTAATATTTTATCTGTTTCTTTTAAGTCAAATTATAGAGGTAAAGTCAGCCAAAAAAATACAAAAAACTTGAACCGCCAAAAAAAACAAATGAAATAAATTCTACAAAGACCAATTTTATCTTTCAAGCAGATGTAAAAGGAGTATACATACAATCACAACGGTATAATAGACTTTTAAAAGCTATCCTACCTATTTTATAAATTATCCATAATAAATCCACAAATTGTCATACAAACATATTATACTCTAACGCTATCCAAATAGATCTCAAAATCGTAGTGTGATCAAAACAATATGGGGCGGCTGTCTTTATCAAATTATGGAAATTGTTCACAATACCATAATATAAGAGGATTATAAGCTTTTTCTTAGGTTTTTACCTTGAAATGGTACTTATTCACGAAAGCAATACACTAGCAGAAGCACACCTGAGACAGCTTAAGAAATATGGTTTCGACGCCCATTGTTTTTTTACTAGCCTACTGATAACCAAAAAAATACTATATTTTGTATGTAAAAAAGTTTTCTAGGTGCTTACTAGTATTAAAGATCAAAATCAAAAGATCTAATAAACCGAAATGTATTTTATATTTGAACAGTTAACGTTTATATTCAGTCTTGTGACTGCGGTACACCGGTGTACCAGCGCGGCTTTATGCAATGTATAGATTTGGTCACCGGTGTACCAGCGCGGGTTTATAGGATGATTTATTCGATGATCTAAGCTGGGTGTATCTACAAGATCAAGCAGGTTTGTATAATAAACTCATATTTATTGGAAATGATTGATCGGAGATTTTGACAGTGACAGAGCCGTTCTTAAAAGGCGGATGATGGGCGTCGCTCTGTTTGAAGCGATCGTCCGTCGTTTGACGACAA
Source organism: Selenia dentaria (assembly GCA_917880725.1). Classification (NCBI taxonomy): domain Eukaryota; kingdom Metazoa; phylum Arthropoda; class Insecta; order Lepidoptera; family Geometridae; genus Selenia; species Selenia dentaria. Next base: position 32,751,930 of record OU862890.1, on the reverse strand, counting down.
ATAAGAACGCACCCCAGAGTGACATGCTAGAAACAGAGTACTACTATGGCGTCGTCTGATGGAGATCGTGATGCTCTTGCTTATTTACAAATTATAAATAGGTATTCCTCCTCAGTCTTTATTTGATACTCGAAAAATTGAGAACTACTTGAACAGTAGACCAGATTTAGGATACTAAGAAAAATGTATTTTTTTTAATAAATGGTAGAAATTCCTTCATTTTACGAACAACACGAAACATGTGACACTTCTTGGCATACATCAAAATAAAGCTGCGTTCAGTGGGAATAAAACAAATATAATAGAAGTTGGTATGCCAAGTTGGATAAAGATGACTAATTTTGAGACGGAACAGCCGGTGAAGTCGCTGGGATCTTAAAGTCCAATGGCCAATTAACCCTTAAATGGACGATTTTTGTTTCACGTTTTAAAAAAATATATTTCTGTAATAGACATGTATTACTGTCTAGGAAAAATGAGTAAAAAAATCTAGACATGAATTTACTATACTTTTTTTTGCAATAATGTGAGTGTTGTTTATAAACTACATTGCGCATTCATTGAGATTTTGCAAGTATGGGTAAAATAAGAGTGGATGTTGTTTTTGAAATGTATTTATTTATTTTTCATTATGATATTTATAAAAACAATTGCTTTTTTTCGTATCACATAAAGGTACAAGACATTTTTGGCACATTTTGAATGTAAAGCCTGAACATTTTGTAAATTTGCACCTCTGCTGCTTCAATGACATGTCTGATCCAATCTGACGTCTTTCAAAGGAATTGCTTGAGCTGGTCCTCGGAACTTCTTCATTACAAGTTCTCTTTGTATTGTGCTCCCACTAGGTCGACCACGTTTAGCGCCATTTGCAGGTAGACCCAATTTGCAGGGGGTTTCAGCAAGTTCTAGTCTGAATGTACCCAAATTGAGAAGTTTATCATTTCCTTTTATATTATTTACCTTCTTGAACATAACCCATGAATTTATAACTGCGAGGTCCAGGAAATGATAAAATAAGCGCATGATGCGGTGATATTTTTTGTTGGGATTTTAAAGTCCCAAGGCCGCGTGAGTGGCTAGTAGCACGCCGAGTGGCACGTCAGGTCGTTACGTCAAGTTACATGTCATCACGTGTCACGTTGCTTAGGTGGGCACAGCGCCTTAAGTAAAGGCATGTAAGAAAATTGTGGGTAAAAATCTTGTATATGCTTGGTGTTCGGAAAAAATGACAAATCTACAGTAAGAAGGCAGGCCGATTTGATGATTACTATGATTCAAAGGGCGTTCTATTGTACGACGGCAATGTATGTTTAGTTAGGCGTCCCCGTCTCCATAATAAGGCTGTTTTAACCACACACGTTGCAGTTTCTGGAAATGTAGGCTGATTTCTGTGAAATCTATTGTGTTGGCCAAAGCGAATCGCGAGTCAACGGGTTAATATCTTGCGGATTTCATCTTTCTGGTCTAATATTAAGAGCAAAAAAGGTCGTATAACAACTTTCGATCTAAAATGATAAGATGAAGATAATAGTAGCGATAGCGGTGAAGAAATTAGTGAGATTTTTACAAAGTTCCATTCTGCTTTTCTGAACCCTTCGCCTAATAGTAACAACTACTTAGTTACTAATACATAGTAGTAACATTTATTTCTGAATATATGGATACTGGGTCTCAAGTCGATGCTATATTGCTTTACATATTTTAGTAAGGCATTCGATCGTATTGATCACGGCATCCTGCTGAAGAAGCTTTTAGTCCTGGATATTTTTGCTGATTAATTCAGATGGTTCTCATCGTACTTTACAAACAGATATAAAGCAGTAGTACTTAATGGTTTCACCTCATCCTGGCTGACGATCCCTTCTGGAGTTCCCCAAGAATCCCTTCTGGGTCATTGGTTTTTTTAGGATGTATCAATGACTAGCCGACCTGCCAGCGGCTTCGCTCGTTCGGTCTGTGAGGGGAGCGCCGCTTTAGGATTTCGAGGTCCTGGCTTCAATACCCGGGTCTTTATGACGTAGAAATTCTCCATAGTAGTCTGGAGTCTGAAACAGTACCCCGTAGATATCAATAGGGACGCCTCCTGTTATATGGGACAAATCCTCTGGCGAAACATAGGTGTTTCAAACACCGCTGCCTAACCCTTGGAGGATGTAGGCGTTTGTTATGTTGTATTTAACAATGACATGTATTAATTAGATTACCTACTTTATAGTAATCTAGGGGTAGTACCTATTTTAAAATAAATATACTTGTTACATTTTTATTTAAAATTATTTATACACCTCTACCCCTAGTAATTACACCCACCGGTGTGTTATTGTTATAGCATAGGTTTTTAGCCATACTCTAGAACAGGGGTTCCCAAACAAACTATTTGGTCTACTGCTCACTTTGAGAATTAATATGTTTTAACGCCCCCATTGTTTCACCTACTTAAAAACCACTATAACTTCAAATCAAATTAATTATTGTGCGTAGTAGTGTGTTGTAAGCGGAGAGTTAAACATTCATTCTAAACGATACTTACTATAACCCGCAAGAGTTGAGACCTGAGTGAGCGCAGTAGGTAGTAGGTACACAACCTGCCAATGTGAATGATTATTGAAACATAATTTTATAGTATTCAGACTAGAGTTTAGAGAAATCTTTTATTCAAAATAAAACAATCAATTCTGATATAAAAACTAATATCAAGGATGAATCTGATGCTTTTTAATAAGTTTGTTGATATCAGGTTTTTAATTTACTCAAGAACACAACACCCCCCTTTAGGCCTGCAGCTCCCACAAGGGGGCGTTATCGCTCACTGGTAAAGGCTGCTCTAGAAGTTCTTGCGCGCCGACCAGTCTGTCAATTGAGACCCGTTTTACATGAGACAGTGTAGCATAGCATAGAAAGATCAAGCTGCCATCTTGGATTTATGCGATGGATGAATATAAAAAGTGTATATAGTTGGTAGCTGCGGGCTCTATTATATCCTAAATTTCATCGAAATCGGTGAAGTAGCTTGGTATGCCTGAGCATACAGACATTTTTTCAAATACATAATTATTCTTGTTTTTTTATTTTTCTGTTTGGCCTCTAATCCTTTATTAAGATAGATGTAGGCATGTGCTTCAGATCAGATACTCTAAACACTTACTTTTTGCCGATGATATGAACATTTATAGACCTATTAAAACGTTATCTGCTGAAAGATGCTCGTTATAGGCCCGTACTAATATGGGTAATGAAAATTGCGACAACTAGAGCAGTTGTGGTAACACGGGCAAAGAAATTACCTTTGTTAATACTGCTACATGGGTAAAATCATCTAGGCTGCTTAGTGCCTACTCATATTAGGAAGTCATTGCGACGCGACATCCCGATCTACTGTAAGTAAAGATAAACTATTGTAAGTTAGCTAGAAGCATATCTATTGGCAGAGCCAGCTGTAATGTAGCGCCGACATCTCGGTCGCTAGCAGCTCGCCCAAAGAAAAGAGCAAAGTTTACCTACCATTGTGAATTTGTTACCTGAAATAAATAATTGATTGATTACTTATGCCGTAGATATTCTGGATATAGGTTTGTACGAGACCAGGATGCGAGTGGAACACCAAGTTCTTTAGAATCTCTCACCACCTTAATCGAAGGTTTACGTAACGAAGGTCAAGGAAGGCGCCACCCCTGCTGAAGACTTACAGACCCATCTCGCCTTGCTAGTCTATAAGCTGTTAAGTTAGAGGATCACGAACCGTCTCAAAGGCAGATTTAATGACTCGCAACTTCGTGAACAAAGCACTTTCCGAAAAGTCAATTTATAGTACAACTAGCTGATCCCTTTACCTTAAAAACTAGCATAAGTTACTATATAATTATAACACCGGCTATCTGCCAGTGAACGTCCCAACACAATCAGTCCAACCGTTTCGTAGACTGCATGTGGAGGACGCGCCCGAGCCGCTTTGGAATCTCCCGTTGCGGACAGTTCGAGGTATGCTCTGTAATTACACTCGAGACCTCAATTCCACCAACAACGACCAGACATACTTAGATACATATACATAATTTAGTACGTGTCGGTTAAGAGTGTAAGACAGTAAGTCATACAGACATTTACTTCTAAGTACATCCCGCTTCGAAACTGCTACATATATTTAACTTCTACCCGAAGTAACGATGTATATTTTATGACGAAATTCGTCGCCCAACTCACATTTTAAACCTAATCAGTTAATTTCGTGTTGCTGTGGCAAAATGTTACTCCAAAGCTTGTTTAAGGGAGTCAAAAACAACAGTAAACATACCCCATAATGCAAAGCGAGCCCGTAAACCTATATTATTCCACAGCAATAGAGAACAGAGTGCAGACCTTGATCCCCAATAAATGAACATAGATTACACATTATCGGCCCAAGATATTGAAATAAAATACAATTTGGCAGTTTGTATATATTTAACTATTACAGAATATTTTCTTTACAATAATATATCTTTGTACAACGATAAAGACAAAATTTCGCTCGTGTTCAATAAAATAAAATGCAACATAAAATATAAAAGTTGTCAAAAAGTGACAAAAATATTTGTATAAAACAACAAACGTTTAGCGGGCCGTTAATCGGCAAAAGTATTTTACAGATATCATTTATACAACTACATACAATAAGTTAATTCATATGACGTGGACGAGAACGGTCCGAGCACGCAATGCTGGGCCAAATGCTCTCAGGTATTCCCAACTATCCGGCATCTGGTTACTTACAAACATTTCGTAGACAAGTCACTTTAAATTTTGCTGAGTTTGTGCATTTTATTAATATGAACGAGAGAAATATGTTTTAAGTACATTAGAACGGTTAAATAGGGATGTTGACTACGTTTCTGTAATATTTCAAATATAGATTTTGTATTTTCGAAATCATATTTAACAATAAGTTTAAAAAACAACATGATGTAGAATGAAGTTTTCAATGCACTGGTGAGTGGCGATGTAAGAAAGGGACAGTAGTGTTTGGGTGCATATGAACATTTCTTTAGCCAACATCCGCATTCACAATCCATAGCCTGTTACTGTAAGCACAAGCGCCGAGGGCAGGCGTACGGATATATAAAGCATACAATTGTTTCCAAATGATTGTCGAACAAATAAGTAAGTAGCTGGACTTTGTAACTTTGTACAAAATTATTTCTCACAAACGCCAGCTAATGTTATGTACCGCGTTTTGTAAACGCGTATAATTTCGTTAACTGCCGATCCCAATTAAATTAATAATATTTGGCCTTCATGAGATACGTGTTAATAGCGATCTTGAAATTGCTTTTCAAAAGTGGTCATATATGTTTAACTGGAAAGATATACTAAACAAGTTAAATAAACTTTTTGTACATTTGCAGTTTATACTCGAATTTCTGCATAGTGTTTAACAATATGTTTGTACTTATATAATTTATTACTAACTAGCGACGCGAATACCAGTCATTACAACGCGTTGCTGAGCAGATTCTGAGGTTGTTTAGGGCTCGGCCACTGGGCTAGGCCGAGATCTACAGCATATTTTGCTTTTTATTGAATGGAGGAAGGCACAATGTATACACAACTAAAAGTAAATGTTTGTTCAGCAATTGAACAAATCGTTACATTTTAATAAATACGCCCCAGATTGATGTGTGCTCTATAGCAAATTTTAAATCGAAAAGGCACTGAAAATTTCAGGAAATATATACAATACCGGCTGTGATTAGTTAAATAGCTCAATATTTGTGCCCTCCATACTAAGCCGGTGAACAAACAATGCAGAGAACACGCACGAGTCCCAGTTCACTCGACATGCTTGCACTGTCAGTTTGGTTGTGAAGATGCCGAGTGGACAGGTCCGAGGCGTGCCCACTGCGCACTGCGCCCTGCGCACGCAGGCGGGAGAGGTGGTCGTCCCTTTATATTTAAATCTGACTAACAAAGTCAACGTAAAATTGTATTTTTTTCTAAAGCTTTTATTTTTTGTATGTTTTTTTTTTACATTTTAATAAAATTTTTTAGATTTTTTTGGTGTTTTACATGATATTTTTTTGTGTGTCGATTTCAGTATTTTTATAACTATTTTGAAATTTTAACCTGATTTTTGAGACACTTTTATTTAATAATATATATATATTCTAATCAGTTTTCTTATAATACCTCGTTTTTAAAATTATTTATTGTACTTTAAATTCAGCGCGGCGTCCTTGCCACTTATGTAAAATCGTTATAAAACTTATACATAACGCATATATAAAATTGGCAGGCGTCTCTCACACACGGATATACGGTAAGCGTGTGTGGGTGTTTGTTTGTGTGGCTGCATGTATGTAGGGACAAAACCGAGACGCGACTACGTAACGTAAATACAAGATAACAAGGAACGAGCCGAGCTCCGTGCACACGACTAGCGGCTAACGGCTAGCGGCTAGCGATTACAAACAAAACTTAACAAAAACGAGTGGCATCGGGAAAACATATCGGATCGATGCCAACAAACAAACTTACAATACGAACAGACAAACTCGGGACCGACTAGGGACATTACATAACTATTCATTTGTTAATATATATTATGTATTAGTTAACAACAGCGGCAGGAAGCACTTGTGGTATTTAGTTGCTGTACAAGCATAACTATGTCGCTCGCATCGCGACTACTGACAACACAATTTAGCTAAAAATGTGTAAAAAAACTATTACATTACAAAAATACATTTTCATTCTATCCGATAGAGATAAAAACAAAATATTGTATTCGCTGATAACATGTGTAACATTTCATTGAGTAGGCTACTTTATCGATTTGTTAATATCGCTTGTTACTATTAGTGGCGTGTAATTTAGACTTTCTCATGCATCAACAAACTACATTTAGTCAGTCGAACATTAATAATAATTATCGATACCATTAAACAGATTAATAATAATTAATTAGGTACTATATATTGGCGTTTCTTACTTTTTACTAAAATTATACGTATCCGCTTTATTTACGCTATTTTATGTTCTGAAGAGGCTCGCAAACGGGCTCAAGTATCGCACAATGATTGCGGAACTGTGTGCCTAGTCGAAAAGTTACTGCAACACGAAGAAGCATTGCTGGGCAAAACAGTAAAACCGGTAACACGAAGCAACATTGTTAAGTAAAACTTGAAAACCGGTAAAACGAAGCAATATTGTTGGGTAGAACAGTAAAACCGGCAACACGAAATAACATTGTTTAGTAGAACAGCAAAACCTGTAACACGAAGCAACGTTGTTGGGTAACAGTAAAACCGGTATTCTGAAGAAAGACTACCTGTTTTGCGTCTTGACTTAAGTGGAGACAGTAATGTCATAAAAAAATTATTCACTTCACCAGTGGGGTTTCACTCCGCAGTTTAGGTACGTTCAGGGGGCGCACCGGCTGCGGTGTTTTTGGTTGTAGATATCCGTTTGGCTCTCGGTGCCCAACGCAATATAATTTTTATACCTATTCTCGACTTTGATGCCAGTGTAGACATTCTGTACGCAGTACTATTATTTATCTTGTGTTTGTACTCCAACGTGGATTGGATACCAAGCGTCAGCTATGGAATGTACCTGTTGCTATGGCTACAGTTACAGAAATCCTTGTGGGAACGCCGTCCCGTTTGCGAGCTCCTTAAGCGCGGAGTTACACACGTTTTGTATGATTAAAGATATGCATAGTCGATTTATCTCATGCTGATTATTATTCTATGCTTACACGTACAATCTTATATGATAAGTTTATTGCTGTTCCAGCCGATATAAGGTAGATGCTACTCTTCCACCGACCGCCGCACTAGTTTAATGGTCAAGTCAGTGATAACCAGCATAAATAATGTTACATAGCAGAGTAACATTCTACCTATGTATAGCTTATTAATATTGCGCAGTGTTAAAGTACCGCAGAAATATGGAATGTAAAGCGGTGAGTGGTGTTTGACACCAACGTGTCGAAATCGAGAAGGCGTATAACTGTCTCTCTTTAACAGAGAAACAGTGATGATGCATCTCTGTCTCTCTCTAACAGAGAAACAGTGATAATCATCTCTCTCTCTCTCTAACAGAGATACCAAGATGACACATTCTGTCTCTCTCAAACACAGACACCGAGATGATCTATCTCGGTCTCTAACAGAGAAACAGTGATGATGCATTTCTGCCTCTCTCTAACAGAGAAACAGTGATAATTATCTCTCTCTCTCTCTCTTTAAAAGAGAGACCGAGATTACACCTTCTGGCTCTCTCTAACACAGACACCGAGATGATGCATCTCTGTCTCTGTCTAACAGATAGACACACGTTATTTAAAGAGGCCCTTTGACATTCCATATCGTCTGCACTCTAAGTAGTAGTTACAATCACATAATAGCTTTGAAGGAAATAATCAGTGACTAGTTGACAAAGTGTGTAGGACTGTATTGTAGCGCGAAACGTTTCTACTGGTTAACTAAACTCCATGCTAAACAGTACATTTTGTTATGAGATCTTACCGTTCAGTGCGTAGCATACAATGGTACTTCAGCCCACACATTGAAGTGCATTAGCACCGACGTACGGTAGCGACAACCAAACCAAGGGTGAGTACTGAAACTTTAGACAAATAATATAAGACGTACCATGTACGTACAGTCAGTAACAAAAGCAGCTAAGTGATAACGAGCGTGTCACGTAACATAGGTCCAGGCACATTTTGTCACTAAAATCTGTACATTACAATAACGGTTCCAGTAGACTTCGATACAATATAATATATAATCTGTGTACTAAACATATTTGAGCCGCATTCCGAGCAAAAACACTAAATTTAGCACCATACATCGCTTTATAACTATCCGAACTCACAACGATATACAGTAGGTATATAAACATTACAACGTTTGTTATCACATGGGATTTCCCGTCTCTGTCCGTAACATTCTGTCCCACGTTTTGTTCCCACGCGTGGCCTCTCTCATGCACCGCCGAGCGCACTTCATACTATAACTATTTTTTTGTCATTTACTCTTTACTCATCACCAAAATACTATGTACAAAAACGAACACGAACCTAAAATTAATATTTATGTATTTTTTAATTTCTTAATATTTACATTAAATAACTTACAAATAAAACAATAAATATATTATAAACGAATAAGACGCTTTTTTGTGAGGCAGCGTTGTTTCTCTCCTTGATGTTTCTGTGAGCCGCATCGGTCCTCAACACTAACGTAAACTGTACAGTTTGTGGAACTACGCAGGCGGCTCACAGCTGTCAAATTGCTAGCTAGAGTATCGTGTGCAGATATAGCATCTATTGTGTTGATTCGATGTTTGCGATAGATTCAGCCTCAGTCACTGCAGTCGAGAGTGCAGGCTGCAGCCAGCTTCACTTGAGCTTGTGCAGCTCGAATATAACATTTCCAAATGTGGTCCATCTCGTATGGTTCGCGCGATTCGACACACTCGCACCGCGTACCGATCGCAACACAATTATCGAATCTTTTTATAATAAACTAGTGGAGTATTTGGGGTTTGCGGTTCGATAACTTTGTTTTCTCCGTTAATCGGTAAAGGTGCGTCGATCGGCGAGCTCAGATGTGCTGCAATCACGTGTTCGTCAATCGGCGAGCTCAGATGTGCTGCAATCACGTGTTCGTCAATCGCCTCGGAAACGGGACTCAAACCAATCTATCGCAAACGCGTTGCAAACACACTTCATATATTATGTACTTGTAAAAATAGCTTTGGAGTTTCCGTTGTGGTCAGTCTTCAAATATATATCACATAAAATCTATTACGACGCTGTTTTTACTTTGCAGTGTTGTAGCCAAACGTGTTGTATTTCACAAAGTAACTCAAGATTTCAATGGCAGTGGAGTTTTTCAGTAACACAAAAATTTTAATAGCGACTAACAAGTTCTGGCACATTGTCCAACTAGAAGGTGCCCTAAACATTGGAAGACTGACCTTAACAAAATAAACAACGAAAAAATATATAATATATACCTAAAAATAACAACTAGACAATATGGCACTATGGAATGTAAACATATAATTTTCATAGTGGCATTTGATCTAACTATAAATATATCTCTGGTGCATAAATAAACATCTGTTCGAGATCCCGCCGGGGTGGGGGTGGGGGGGATCTCGGCGGAGTGCGGTAACCTCGCCTCGGTCGAGTACGACAATGGACGCCGTCAGTCCTTACAACTAGGGCTAGTCTTCAGTCGCGTATCACAGCCTCGTGGGTGCGGTCGCGAGTGTCCGCACGCGGGTGACACGTAAGAGCACTTAGAGATTTGTCGTGCACGACGCGCTATGTACAGAGGGGGGTGCGGGGGTGGGCGGGGGCACGGCCTCACCGCGGCCACGCGTCCGCCAGCCGCAAGCCGGCCGCGAGCCGCTCGGCCGACGTGCGGAACGTGTCCACGATGCGCGCGAACGTGTCCGGGTCGTACACGGAGCGCGCCGTGTTCGTCAGGTCGAACGGCTCTGCAACCAACCAACCACCACTCACACTAATCAATATATTTTTGACGTGGATACGTCTTTAAATTTGCCACCACACGGGGCCAATCCAAAAAAACCTAATGATAACAAAACCGGGGGATACAGCTTGGCGTTGTAGTTTCGAATCTATCTTATACATTCAAAATTCAATTATACCACTGGATAGCTAAAGGATCAAAGAATTCATTACGATAAACGAGAACAGTGCCGCATCGCGCGGGGTGGAGGAATTAGAATCCAATCAAACAAGAACTTAGGTTACTTTTTTATTCAGCCAATTAAAAAGTAAATAATAGATTAGGGTAGCATTACTTCGTTGCCCACACTGTACTTTAAGAATATCCTAGTAGCTAGGAACGGCGTACTCCGGCCACACTGGTGCGACGTACATTTGCTCGTGATCCACAAACATCACTTACGTTTTCACACACAATTAGTATTGCATTCGCAATGCTAACAAAAGTAATCGACAGCTTGCAAATTGTTTAATCTGTCGGAATCAGCAAGCCTCATTCGAGGCAAATTTCATTCAAAAATCTATTGTTATTTTTTGTCCTGATGCGGACAGATTAATTTACTTTAGAACATAGATAACATAATCAGCTCAGTATGTTCACACTGCTGGGACTCGAGCCTTCCTCTCAGAGAAGTTGGGTCATAATCCATCACGCGGGCCTAGTGCGGCTTGGTTGATAGGCTAGTGGCTAACCCATGTCAAAGGTTTCAGGCCGCCCGAAGGCCTAACGGCTGTTGTCTTAAGACAACCAAGCCCGACAGCTTAACGTGCCCTCCGAGGCACGGTAGAACTTTACAATATTATTTTATTTTATTATCATAGGAAAACTAACAGCTATGAGTAAAGTTATTCTATACATAATATCATATGGCTAGTGAGTGGGAGTGACACAGGTTACTTTGTATCTCGATTCAGTGAGTAGTTCCCGAAGGATCTCGATAACCTTTCTCCACGCAGATGAAGTCTCGATCGTGAATTACTGTCATCACCATCATCAGCCAGTATCAGTCCACTGCTGGGCATATGCCTCTCTTAATGCACGCCACTGAGCCCAATCTTCGGCTTTTCTCATCCAGCTGCTACCAGCCATTTTGCGTAAGTCGTCGCTCCACCTAGCTGGAGGACGTCCTGCAGAGTCGAGGTCCTACAAGAACACGTCTATCCCAGCGGTTATCGGTTCTTCGGCTAATATGACCAGCCCACTGCCACTTCAGTTTGCTAAGTCTGTGGGCTATGTCGATTACCTTGTTCTCTGTCGGATCACTTCATTTCTGATACGATCTCTCAGAGTAACTCCAAGCATAGCACTCTCCATAGCTCGCTGAGCACCCTTAAATCGGTGGACTAGTCGTGCTGTGAGTGTCCACGTCTCAGCTCCGTATGTCATAACGGGTAGAACTCCCCATTGAATACTTAATTTTTCAGACATTGTGGAATTCGCAACGAGAAGACTCGACGAAGGTTTATAAATGCTGCCCGGCCCAGCTGTATACTTCTGTCAATTTCCTTCTCAGAGTTGTTTTTACCTAGTTGGAGCGTCTGTCCTAGGTAAACATGTTGTGGAACAACTTCAAGCGCAACTCTCTAGACAACAATAGGTTCAGGAGTAACATGCTCGTCGAACATGAACTACTTGGCTTTATCCAAGTACATTCGGAGACTGATCCGCAGAGAACAGTCCGCGAGACCGTCCAGCATCTGACGTCAGTCCTGCAACGTTTCTGCCATTACGATGTTATCGTCCGCAAATCTCAGGTGTGAGATGTGCTCGCCCTTGATGTTAATAACACTCCAGTTCACTCCAGTCCAGTCTTAAACATGTCCTCCATAGCGTTTGAGATACATTTTGGGGATATAACATCCCCGTGTTCACTTCGTCGCAGGTGAATTTGTTCAGACTGGTTCTGTATTTGAACAGTCACTGTCGCGGCACCATACAAGCATCTCATCACTTGGATATATCGCCAGTCAACTTGGCACCGTTGCAAAGACTCCCAAACAGACCAGATTTTGATAGAGTCAAAAGCGTTCTCATATTCAACAAACGCTAAGCACAGAGGCTGATTATATTCTTCGGACTTGTGTATAATCTGCCTTACTGTGTGGTTGTGGTCTGCGGTGCTACAGCCTCCTCGAAACCAGGCCTGCTCAAGGGGTTCAAACTCGTCGAGTCTTCGCGCAAGACGATTTGTGACTCTTGAAAACAGCTTATAGACATGGTTCAGAAGGGAAATGGGTCTGGTTTGACAGTTCTTCAGTAGGAACAAGAATTTTGAAAAACAAGACAACCACACAATTGGTCCATGTCTTTGGAGTTCTCCCAGAGAACAAGACGGAATCGAAATGCACTGAAGATTTTTATGCACTGGAATTCCACCCGCTTTTAGTAACTCCGTCTTCTCCTGAGGATTTTTCATTTTTCAGCTGTTTAAGAGCTATCACAACCTCTTCTAGGCTGAGTTCTGGCAGACCTTCGGTGTAGTGGAAAGTCTTAGCGGCTCTGGAATACTCCTTGTCATTTGCGGGTTGGGGGGCGCATGCGGCGCGTATAACTGGCAGTAGAAATCTTTGACTTCCGTAAGAATCTCCGGCTTTGAAACAACGACCGCCCCGCTAGACGTAGTCAACTTCATCAGATGGCTTGGTTCGAGCCGCTGCACGAAAATTTTCGACCCCTTATTTTGCTCAATAGCTTCCTCTATGGAACGTGTATTGGAGCTTCGGAAGTCGCGTCATACCAGCGTCTCCATGGTTTTACTCATAGCCCGCCGATAGACGAAGTGAGTGCTGGATCTTCTCGTCGTTTCCGAATGAGGTGCAGGGATTCCTCCGTAAGTTTATATTTCTTGCCTCCGTGATTCGCAAAATTTTGCGCACACCTCTTGGAGGATTTCTACCACTTGGTCAAGTAAGTAATCCACGTCAACGTCTATTTAGCTTTCCAACGCATCGAATCGGTTCTCCAGTTTAATCTGAACGCTTCAGATCCAAGAACGGTTTGGAACATGTTTGGTCGGAGCGTGAACTTGATCAAGCGGCATTCGTGGAATTGCTATAAACAAATTATATAAAGTGAGAGCGAAGTACAACTGACCTTCCACACTCAGCAGTTTCCACTGATGCGGATCGCGCTGCATGCGGCACTCTGCGACCGGGACGCGCGCGCCCGCGCGGACAGACACTGCCATGCGGGAGTACCTGCCAACACAACACAACGCAACATATTGATTTGTAGATTATATATGTGGCACATAACCAACGGAATACATATAAAGTCATTGTTAATTAGTGCACAGTATACACACATGGGGTGGTTCGGAATCGATAACTGGTCAAAACATGTGTTTTTATTATCATGAACCCATTTTCACTGTTCCGCAGTTAATAACCATTGTGCGACTGAACGCACGCCGCTACATCACAGAATGGACAACAGTGACTACATGAGACATACCTACCCACTTAGAATAGGTACAACGACGTAATTACCTATCTACTCGCAAATGTTTACGCAGTTGATGTCTATGCCTAAACAACGGCAGGCCCGGACTGGTTATCCGCACGTTGTACCTATATTCTAACTAAGCGTTCAGGTATGTCTCGCGTATTTACTGATATCTATTCTCTGATGTAGCGGTGCGTCAAGTCGTGCGTTCAGTCGCACTATGACTGTTAGCCGTGGAGCGGCGAATATGAGTTCATAATAAGAAAAAATTTCATTTTTTTTCTTTTACTTTCATGACCAGTTATCGATTCCAAACCACTCCGTTTAATTGTGTGCACTAATTGACAAATACCTTATATATGTGGCCCGCTGCGGCTGTAGAGTGACGTGTCGTGAGGTGTGTAGTGTGTACTCACGGGAAGTCGGCGTAGTACTGCAACAGCTGTATGAAGAGGTCGGCGAGCGCGGTGCCGTTGTGCGCGTGCGCACGCCGCCCCACTCCGCCCCCCAACATCAACGCCTCCGCGGCGTGCGGCAGGATGGCGGGAGACACGCCGCCTGCAACATCACATCACGCACCGCTATCACGTCTACATACGTATGGCCCTCGAGGCTCAAGCACCGACCTCATGGCAATTACGGATAGATTGTACGTACAGTGTGCAACAAAAGGTGCAGTAATACTGAAAGGTGTGCATATATTAGTCAGGATTCACATGGTAAAGTATCATCATTTATGTCGCTTTTAATTTTTTTCATACAGACTTAATAAAATATTATAGATTTAACTATGTATATATAGACAGCACAAACTTATTAATTTTTGTCATTGAATAAAATCGCAAGAATAAGTTTACGGCGTCGGGCGTGCGCTCGACGTGGAACGGGTTTTCTCACTGACTGCCGCGCCGAGGCGCGAGCGCACGTCGCCACCGTCAGGTTCAGTTCACGTTCAAGTTCAGTAGCACGCCACAATATCAATTTTTATTGGATAGCCCTAATACGACGCCTACTCTTGGAGTTCGTTGGGGTTCAATACGCTCTGCAGTCCCCACGCCGCCTATGATATTCAGCTCCGTCCGCCCGTCTGCATGCGCCCTCTCCTCGCGCCGCACCCCAACACAGATAGAAGATATGTAGCCATGTAAGTTAGTCGTCGGCTTGTAACTAGTTCGATTAGACCAATAAACGGAATTAAATTTAATCAATAAAATAGTTTCTGTCCGGCACCCTCTACGCACCTCTATCGCCCTAAGGGTAGGTATAGGACGTGAAAGCGTACACCAGTGGGCCGAACACGAAAATCTGCTTAAGTGTAACGTAATCGTATCGTTTACGTATTCAGTACAAACTATGAGTTATCTGTGCCACTATTGTACTAGATAAATGACAGTTTGTTCTACATACGTTAACGTTGCGATTACGTTACACTTAAACCTCACTTCGGCCTCTTGTTCACCTAGTCTACGTTCCGTCTTTAGCCTAGTTTTTCAATTATGAACGTATGTTGATTTGAGTATTAGAAAAACTGTGGTTCCTCATAACTCAGAATGTTGAATACTTCTTGGGACGCAGTAGTTAGGTCCCGATTGTATCCAAGCTTCTGTGTAGGCGCTTCTAGTATTACTGCACTCTATTGTTACACGCTGTATGTATAGCGTAGTCAATGGATCAATGGAAAGCCAGGCCAGGCTGCTGCAGCCTTATTGTCTATCTTTACGGAGAATGGGAATGGTCTTCAATTTGTATAACTGCAATCCGTTGCCGTAAACGTGTCCCGTTATGATTTAACGAAACGAAACGCATTTATTCACGTCCACAGAGTATAACTACACTATCTAGTTCATTCGTAGTCCATTGCCATCGAAATTCTTAGACAACTCCTCCGAACCCATTGACTGGAACCATCAATGGGAATGAGAAGGAAGTGACATTTAATTCCCAATCAAAATAGACAATAAGAGGGGCGATCGTAATTGAGCCACACTTATAGTAGATTAGTAGCCAAGGGCTGTAAGGCATCAATTGCAGCCAGAGATATTTAGGCGCACGAGCGCAGCGAGGGCGCCTATAGCTCGAGGGTGCAATTGATGCTTACACCCGAGCTAACTACTCTGCTTTACATCTCGATTGTGAGGTAAGTAGAAAAAAACCGGCATTACAAAAATAAAATTGATGACTATTATACTCATACGAAGACAAGGCTGAATAGCGAAGCGACCTCTTTTGTCATTGGGCTGAATGCATGATGTCTATTGCCAGTATGATGGTTAGATGTACGCGAACTTTTTGAAAGAGTGAAGTGTTTCTTTAAAAACTTACCGCCCTAGGGCTTTTCTAGCTACATTATTACCCCAGACCGCTAATTGGTCACCTACAAGCCCCATTTGGGGGTAATAAGGACCTACTTACCGAATATGAGAGAAATAAATCGCCCTAGGGCTGTTCTAGCTACATTATTACCCTAGAGTGCTTGGTCACCTACAAGCCCCATTTGGGAGTAATAAGGACCTACTTACCGAATATGAGAGAAATAAATCGCCCTAGGGCTGTTCTAGCTACTTTATTACCCTAGAGTGCTTGGTCACCTACAAGCTCCATTTGGGAATAATAAGGACCTACTTACCGAATATGAGAGAAATAAATCGCCCTAGGGCTGTTCTAGCTACATTATTACCCTAGAGTGCTTGGTCACCTACAAGCCCCATTTGGGAGTAATAAGGACCTACTTACCGAATATGAGAGAAATAAATCGCCCTAGGGCTGTTCTAGCTACATTATTACCCTAGAGTGCTTGGTCACCTACAAGCCCCATTTGGGAGTAATAAGGACCTACTTACCGAATATGAGAGATGTAAAAGACTGTTACTGTACTCACACTGCAGGAAGTTTATGACCATGAGTGTGAGCGAGTAGGAAGACAGCGTCCTCTGTCGCGCGTCGTTGATGTTGTGCGCCTGCGCCCACAGCTTGGTCAGCGCCACCAGCGGCCGCACGCGCCAGTCCACTAAACAATTTGAACAAACAGATTGATTTACAAAAAGGTTAGTTCAATATTTTTTTTCCCAAAGAATGAAACCAACTTCAACACTAAAAAGTGTGAAATAACTTGTTGAAGTCAGTACCATGATCCGCATGGTACTGACTTCGACAAGTTATTTCAATATTTTTAGTCTTAAAGTCGATTCCATTTAAAAATTTCACTCTTTTTAGGGACCCTTGCTACTTACGGGATCGATTGTCATTCACCGTCAATTACGATGTTATCAGTATAGGCGGAACACTTTCCAGTTATTGGGTTGTAACTCCAAAACCGCTTGACCGGTTTTAATGAAAGAAGGATGGCGACGTTCCATACGTTTTCAGATTCAACATTATTTTATGTCAGTCGAGATACTCTTTTTTACTGATAATTTATGTTATGAGAATGAAATAGCAAATTGAATATAATATGTAGCAGTCGAGGGAAAATAATAATCAGAGGTTATGTACTTAACATATATCAAGGGTCATAGCGTAGAATATATGGGCCTTACTTATAAACGCTGCTTAACTTTAAATGACGTTAGTTACATTTAAGCAGCGTTTATAAGTAAGACAGTTTATGGTTATGCTAGGAAGTGATATGATACGTCATACATATACATAATTAGGAGATTATATTATATATATAGGGCATTGTATTGTACATATAAGGCACCACCAAAGACCTTAATTATGCCTATGCTACGACTACGAGACCACTGAGTATTTCTGTGTACGTACGAGACTAAGGATGGTTCCAGCAAGCGCTGTCAATGCTCACGACTGTCGCGCTTTCTTCTAAATCAACATCGGTTTTAACACCTCAAATATCACTGGAGCAGTTTGTCCAGCGACCCAGGGTCATACTCCGTTATGTAAAGGAGTTGGGATGGCTCGGGTAGCTGGCGGGGGAAATGCACAATACACCCAAAGCGGGACGTCAGTGCAGGACTTAGCGCCCCCAATCAGAATAAGAATAAGACTGTCGCGCGACGCTTTGGAATGTTTATAAATCCCAACCCGCTTACGCGGTCACGATATGCGGGCAAATTATCTGTGAATTAATCCTATACATTATATGATATTTTGACAGTGACAGCTTTCAATAACCGCAAAACCTTCCATCCGCAAGCGTTGTGGCCGCGACGTGTGCGTTATTGATGACGTCATCGATGACGTGTCGAACTCGCTCACAATGATTGTGAACTTGAAAGGTAACGGCTGTGCTGATGACGCGATCGATCTCAACTCAAAAAGGAATACAGCCTAAAGATAATGTTTACTCATTACGAGTTACTAACAGTTGGCAAAGACACAAAATGCTAATGAAGTCTTTTTTCATGGCTTTGATTACGTACTTTTTTATTATTATTGTACCAGTAGGGCTATTACGTATCTCAGTTGCTAACAAATGTTGATTGAAATCGAAAAAAAATGGCGGCTCTATGTCAGTTTTGTCAACTCCTGTCGCCAAATTACTAACATTTTTGCTGACTGGAGTTACCAAAACTGACATAGAGCGGCCATTTTATTCAAAATATCAATCAACATTTGTTAGCAACTGGATACATAATAGTCTTGCTGTTCTATGTACAAAAAGAGATTCATAATTTTGAATTATACTCAAGTATCACGACCTAAAAATCTACAAATACTTTTAAATAATGTAACAAAGGCTAACGATTCAAACAATACATAATACATTCATGAACGCGACCTGTTTTTTTTTGTTCTAAAATCGCCATCCTTCTTTAAATGGGACCAACTCTGAAGTATCAAACAAAAGAATTATCAAAAGATTATATTTAAAGGTTGGCCGTGATCATCGATAGCAAGTGGCAAAGGTTTTGAGAAATATATGCAACGTGTCCCAAAATTCAACGATAAGCCTATGGAGGATAGACCTGCCCCGGACTAATCGGGGAAAAAAAGAAAAAAATATATATCTCAATTATATTTTAAGTTATAATAAAAAAAAAAAATTCTTCAGAAATTGAGACCGTTTATGATATTTTTCACTACCATGACCACAATTTTTTTAATTTTTATTTCTTTTTTTTTATAGGCAACCTGAATAGCACTGCTATCTACCACAATTCTTAAAAAATCCAGAATAACTCTTGTTTTATCACGAAAATTAATGAAACTTATTTTATTCCCTAAATTTTTTGAAGACATTTACTTTTAACCAACTTTAACATATCGTGGTGTAAAAAAAAGTATAAACACTAGTATGGCAAGTTTTTTTAAAAATTGACTCAACTAACCAACATTCCAAATTGGTATAATACTCTAGGAAAACAGTTATAAAAAAATATGGGCCTATTATTTCTAAACAAAAAAAGCCAAAAAAAGGGCCAAATGACGGTCGGGTATATGTAATAAAAGTATTAGTTCTTGAAAAATGTTTAATATTTCAAAACAAATGGTACAAACAGTTTCACGTGTAATTTATTAAGTTATTAACATTATAGCAAATGTTCGAACTGTTTGCCACCAGCATTAATACATGCACGACATCGCCTTAAAAATGATCGTTTTATTTGTCTTGCATATCTTCTGCTATTAATGTAATCAGCAGCCTAAGTGATATTTCGACGAAGCTCGTCCAATGTCGCAATGGGTTTTGAGTAGACCCTGTCTTTAAGACAACCCCAATAGAAGAAGTCCAGGGGGTTCAAATCGGGTGAACGGGGTGGCCATAAGATAGGACCAAGTCGCCCGATCCAACGGCCTGGATACTCTTGATTTAAATATTCTTGCACAGGACGGGCATAATGTGCTGGGCAACCATCATTTTGGAACCACATGTTTTGGAGAAAGTTTAAATAACTATTGCCATCTGAGTTTCCTTGTAACTCAAAGGGCCCAATTACTTTTCCATTTAATATGCCGGTCCATAGGTTAACCTTGAATTGATATTGGGATTTGTCTTGTCTCATCAAGTGCGGATTTTCATTACTCCAACTTATAGGTTGTGAAGATTTAAATACCCATCTTTCTTGCATGTTGTTTCATCCGACCATAGAATTTTGTCTAGGAATTGGGGATCTTCACTGTGCCTTTGCAGCATCACACGGCAAAATGTGACTCGTAGCGGATAGTCCCGCGGTAATAACGTCTGCACACGCCTGTAGTGATATGGGTGAAGCTTGTGACGTTTTAATATTCGATGTGCAGAACTTTTCGGGATGCCTGTAGCTTCTTCTATGGCACATACCGAAGTAGTCGAATCATTTTCTATCTCATTGAGAACTTCTTCATCACGATCCAATCTAGGTCTTCCAGCGCTTCTCCTATTGGATGGCATACGACCCTCCGAAAACGCTTGATGCACATTAATAAACACTCGATAATCAGGATATCTTTGAGCATTTGGGTATCTTTCTCGATACAGTCTGCTAGCAGCGTTAGCATTACATCAGCATTCTCCATAGATTAAATGCATATTAGCGTATTCCTGTGGTGTGTGCGGTTGCGGCATGTTAAACGCCAAACAGTCCAAAATGCGCCAGAACTCTAAATCACAAAACACACAATCGTAGTCCAAGATAATGCCAGGTCAGTTCAGTTTGCAGATCACTTCCAGTCCAAATAATGCCAGGTCAGTTAAGTTTGCAGGTAAAAAATATTAAAAAAAAAAAACTTAAAATGACGATTTTGAAAATGTTTAACGTTATAAACACCCAAAATTGTACTAAAATTAAATAATACACGTCTTCAGGAGTATAATACAAAAAAAATCACACAGAAATACCTAAATTTGATGAAATGGCAACGGAGTCAATGAAAAAAGTATAAAGGCTACGCTATTTTCATACGGTTAGAAAACCGGGCAAAAAAATACGATTTTCTTACAGATTCACACCCGGACCAACTCCGGTTTACGGGTTATCCATTATTTACGACAGACCCTGTATATATTTACCGTTCCACAAAAAGTATTTAAAGTATAGATCGCATTATTATTTTCAATTAATGTATTATTATTTGTGATGTTATTTAATCTATCGTATAGGAAAAAGTCCTACTAATAGATTGCTGTTTTGTCTGTGGTTTATTAAGGTTTATTGGTAATTCTTGAACTCGCTTTTTTATACTCTTTTTTTTCTCGGCGAACATCTTAGCCCGAGTTCAGGAATCCACTGAAAATCAGTGTTATGGTAGCTCCTTGACTGGTGTGGCCATAACTCAAACTGAGTGTATTCCTTTTGCTATAAGTTGTATATTGTTTGTAAGAAATTGTATGTCATTTATTTTATTTTCTGTAGCAATAAATTATTATTCTATTCTAAAAAAAAAGTCTTCAACAAATTTAGGGAATAAAACAAGTTTCATTAATTTTCGTGATAAAACAAGAGTTATTCTGGATTTTTTAAGAATTGTGGTAGATAGCAGTGCTATTCAAGTTGCCTATAAAAAAAAAGAAATAAATATTAAAAAAATTGTGGTCATGGTAGTGAAAAATATCATAAACGGTCTCAATTTCTGAAGAATGTCATTTTTTCATTATAACTTAAAATATAATTGGGATATATATTTTTTTCCTTTTTTCCCCGATTAGTCCGGGGCAGGTCTATCCTCCGGTGTTGGCTTATCGTTGAATTTTGGGACACATTGTATATAGATGACTGTTACTCTCACGCAAAAACTTTAATATGTACGAGTATCGTAGATAGATGGGGTGCTGGAATAACATATAGGATACTTTTTCATAATCATCCTCCATCATCACGCGGGTGTAACCGCGGGGAACAGATAAATGGGGCGCTGGAATAACATATAGGATACTTTTTCATCATCATCCTCCATCATCACGCGGGTGTAACCGCGGGGAACAGATAGATGGGGCGCTGGAATAACATATAGGATACTTTTTTTCATAATCATCCTCCATCATCACGCGGGTGTAACCGCGGGGAACAGATAGATGGGGCGCTGGAATAACATATAGGATACTTTTTCATCATCATCCTCCATCATCACGCGGGTGTAACCGCGGGGAACAGATAGATGGGGCGCTGGAATAACATATAGGATACTTTTTCATAATCATCCTCCATCATCATGCGGATGTTACCGCGGAGAACAGATAGATGGGGCGTTGGAATAACATATAGGATACTTTTTCATCATCATCCTCCATCATCACGCGGGTGTAACCGCGGGGAACAGATAGATGGGGCGCTGGAATAACATATAGGATACTTTTTCATAATCATCCTCCATCATCACGCGGGTGTAACCGCGGGGAACAGATAGATGGGGCGCTGGAATAACATATAGGATACTTTTTCATCATCATCCTCCATCATCAAACGGGTGTAACCGCGGGGAACAGATAGATGGGGCGCTGGAATAACATATAGGATACTTTTTCATCATCATCCTCCATCATCACGCGGGTGTAACCGCGGGGAACAGATAGATGGGGCGCTGGAATAACATATAGGATACTTTTTCATAATCATCCTCCATCATCACGCGGATGTAACCGCGGGGAACAGATAGATGGGGCGCTGGAATAACATATAGGATACTTTTACATTATCATTCTCTATCAACACGTGGGTGTAACCGCGGAGAACAGATAGATGGGGCGCTGGAATAACATATAGGATAAAACACTGTTTTAAACTATCACGGTTGTTCTCTAAAGTTATATGATTATTAACGGGATATTTACCGTGGTAAGATTGCGCAATGTCTGCGTTCCCCTAAGGACAAGATTCCTTTTCAGCATCCCGGGATGTACAAAATTAACTGCAGCTGCGGAAGTTCGTACATAGGACAGACGAAGCGAACTGTTTCATGCCGCATCAAGGAACACATAAAGGCAGTAAAAAACAATGAAAGACACAAATCTGCCATAGCTGAGCATCTGCTGGACGCGGGTCCTAACCACTGGATTGAATTCCATAACCCTAAAATCTTGTCCACCGAACGCCATTCCATACCAGGCTAGTAAAGGAAACTATTGAGATCTCGAAATGCCAGAATTTCAATCGAGGTGATGGTTTTCAACTCGCCAGTGCGTGGAATCCAGTATTAGGTTGTTTTAAAAATAAAAGTCCGCGTTCAAAATACTATACGCAGTGATACAGTGAGTGTGTTTTGTCGGGACTTAGGATCGAGTTCGAGTTCCAGTGATAACCGTAGCAAAAGACTAAGAAAGAGGGTAGATCGTTATGTCTGCACCTAACTTTTAAACTTTTTGACCAACCACCCGCATTCTTCAGTCTTCCCGTGAACATGGTGCATGTAACTGCGCCGAAATATCGGGAGCTCATTCCACAACCTTACCACGGTAAATATCCCGTTAATAATCATATAGGATACTTTTTCATAATCATCCTCCATCATCACATGGGTGTAACCGCGGAGAACAGATAGATGGGGCGCTGGAATAACATATAGGATACTTTTTCAAAATCATCCTCCATCATCACGCGGGTGTAACCGCGGGGAACAGATAGATGGGGCGCTGGAATAACATTTAGGATACTTTTTCATCATCATCATCCATCATCATGCGGATGTAACCGCGGAGAACAGATAGATGGGGGCGCTGGAATAACATATAGGATACTTTTTCATAATCATGCTCCATCATCACGCGGATGTAACCGCGGAGAACAGATAGATGGGGCGCTGGAATAACATATAGGATACTTTTTCATAATCATCCTCCATCATCACGCGAGTGTAACCGCGGGGAACAGATAGATGGGGCGCATACTTTTTCATTATCATCATCATCCATCATCACGTGGGTGTAACCGCGGAGAACAGATAGATGGGGCGCTGGAATAACATATAGGATACTTTTTCATAATCACCCTCCATCATCACGCGGGTGTAACCGCGGGGAACAGATAGATGGGGCGCTGGAATAACATATAGGATACTTTTTCATTATCATCATCCTCCATCATCACGCGGATGTTACCGCGGAGAACAGATAGATGGGGCGCTGGAATAACATATAGGATACTTTTTCATAATCACCCTCCATCATCACGCGGGTGTAACCGCGGAGAACAGATATATGGGGCGCTGGAATAACATATAGGATACTTTTTCATTATCATCCTCCATCATCACGCGGGTGTAACCGCGGGGAACAGATAGATGGGGCGCTGGAATAACATATAGGATACTTTTTCATAATCATCCTCCATCATCACGCGGGTGTAACCGCGGAGAACAGATAGATGGGGCGCTGGAATAACATATAGGAAACTTTTTCATAATCATCCTCCATCACCACGGGGTTGTAGCCGCGGGACGCAGCTAGTAGTACTAATATACGGCCATATAATGATAGGTGTGAAAAAAGAAGCGAATTACTTCTAGAGAAGATTTGCAGCAGGTTGGTGTTCCTGATGCCGACCACGTTGTTGCAGTTGAGGTCCACTTGCAGCCCGTTGTGCGCGTCGCGGAACTTCAGGATGGGCACCTTCGCCTGGATCAGTTCTGCACATAGACAATACTAGAGTTATACCTAATTTGATAGATTGATCTCCTTTACTCGAGGCTCCGCATGTTTCAGGACTTCACTATAACCTCTATCATCTAAAATCTTCTAATCTAATATCTTTAGATAAAGTTCAAACTAGATTTTTTTCGCCAATCGAAAGCGAAAGTTTTGTACGTGATATACGCTTAAACCAAGGTTTAAAGTCGAGACTATATTTCGCCCACGTTTTAAAATAAGGCGAAATATGTCGAATTACCGATTCGCTGGATGCACCTAACCATTTGATGGAAAATAGTCGACTGACTTTTGACATGCAATTGTAGTTTTGGACGCAGATATATATTGTGAATAAATATGGGACAACATCCACAAGGTTTCACACTAGGCAGATCCTGTAACTATAGGAACCATATGACTAATCATCATCATCATCTCAACCGTAGGACGTCCACTGCTGAACATATGCCTCCCCCATAATTTTCCAAAAGGACCGGTTGGAAGCGGCCTGTATCTAACGACGTTCTGCGACCTTTATCAGGTCGTCTGTCCACCGTGTCGATGGACGACCTACGCTGTGCTTACCGGTCCGTGGTCTCCATTCCAGAACCTTCCGGCCCCTTCGGCCATCTGTTCTGCGTGCTATGTGCCCTGCCCACTGCCATTTCAACTGGCTTATCTTCTGGGCTATGTCGGTGACTTTCGTTCTTCTACGGATCTCCTCATTTCTGATTCGATCACGTAGAGAAACCCCGAGCATAGACGTCTCCATAGCTCGTTGGGCGACTTTGAGCTTAATTATGAGGCCCTTAGTATGTGGATAACACATAATATGACTGATATACATATAGAACTGACTGGCCGGTGGGCGCAGTTGGTAGCATACCTGTCTTCCGAGCAGCTGGTCCCGGTTTTGATCCCCGGAGAGGCCCTATTCCCACCTCTTAAAGTAGTCATATTTAAACCTTGCCATTACATTTAGTACCACCACGTCAATATAGCAAGCTTATAGTAATAATGGATTACGTTTACGATAGACGTTTTGATGACGTATTATCAAATAGTGCACTCAATTTGCGTACTTTGCAACTGCGTTAGTGTCCTATTCGGGTTGGGCATTATAGGTATTGATCCTGGAACGCACCATTAGGATCCATTTCAGCTAAAAAGGAACACGCTGTAAATAGTATTGAATAATATGTTCGACCGTTTTGTGTCGGTGGGAGTACGATAGTAAGTTTGATTATTCTAAGCTTGTTACAAAACGCTCCTGATTTATAATAGTTTCGTGAAAGGTGGGAGTAGGCCCCTAGGGGGCCCCCCGCTGTTCAAACATTTGTGTGCATGAACAGGTTTGTTTGAGCTGTGTGTGTGTGGGTGCTTATATCTATAAAAGTATGTAAATCAGTCATCAGGCTACCATAGTAACAACAACACTGATCACAGCAAGCACAATGCGGGCCCGAGCGGACTCACCCGGGTCGAAGCTCTTGATGTATCCGAGGATGTAGTTGAGGTGCAACAGGGCGTGCGAGCGCGGGTCGATGTTGTCGAGCGCGCGCACGTACAGACACAGGTCCATGTCGGAGGAGTCCAGCCCGAAGCCCGACATCGTGGACCCCACCACGTACAGCCCGTACCGAGGGAATATCGCCTGGAAAACAACCACAAGACGACTCTGCGTTACACTTCAATTCAAGTATTCTTGTTCAGATTCAGTGTGGGGGCGCTAAGTCATACACTGAGGTCCCGCTTCGGGTGTGCATTTTCTCGCCTCTCTTACCCTATCCCCAAATACCCATCCCAACTCCTTTAAGTATCGGAGTACTGCTCTAACTTGCTGGCACAAATTATTACACCCAAACCCACGTCTTCACTATGATCCCGAGCTAGCAACGCGCAATAGTGACCTTCCACTAGACGTGGATCGATCACCACCTCGGACTTGGTCTACCGGTGACGGTAACATCGTGATGAAATCCACAACATGGGGCAAGGCATCCTGGTGTCCGCCTGCCTAGCTACCACCCTCCAGATTCAAAACCTGTCGCTGCACACCTAACAGTGTGTTCCGACAGCTGTCCTTGAGAGCCGCAAGCTATTGCAGCTCTAGTGTGATACCACCTTCGTCCGCATCATCACAGGCCATCAAGTGAGATTTATTTATTGGAAAACCAACAGCTTTTACACAACATAAATATTCACCAAAATAACATTAGAAAGCCAATTACAGGTTCCCACGATTATACAGTACAATAACAGTTAAACATGTGTCAACACTACAACTTAATGAAATAGTTGAGAGATGACTAAAGAATTACAAATTAATACTTAAAATGAAGAATGAAAAAGGATGAAAAAAGTGTTGTATATAAATCCCTTTACGACCGTTAGCCGTCCGCTAGGAACAATTCACTGCTCAGCCGTCGCCGCGTCGCCTCGCTGATGAAGCACTGGTATTGAAAAGGTCAAGTTCAGTTCGCTTGCTTAATTTATTAAAGTTATTGAAGGAAAGGAAAGAAAGGAAAGAAAATATTTTATTGCCAAAAAAACATAGTAACAAACAAAAAACACAATTAAAACATCAGGATTTAACCTTAATAATGGTAAATAACCTGTTTTATGGCAATAGGAGTTATTGCTCGCGTGCAACAGGTAAGAGTTCTGTCTATAATTAGTTGATACTACAGGAACGTTCAGTGGTGCATGATATCTGGTGGATTTGAGTGGAATGTTAAGTTTAATCTCATTCATGAGCTCTGCTCTGGGTAATCAATTGTATTGCTCGTGATTTTTAAAAGAAACACAAGGTGTGCGATTTCACGTCGTTTTGAAGGGGTTAAGAGATAGTGGTTTAACACTATCAAGTGTAAACCGAGGATGATTTTCTTGGTAAAGTAGCACGAGCAGTTTCGGGAGCGTGAAGCGTTATACGGGTAGTATATACCCAGCTTTATAAACCGGGTAGAGGAAAGTCTCGAACTCTCGAATCACGGTCATCGGCAGGGCCGGATTATCCATAAGGCGGATAAGGCAACTGCCTAGGGGCCCCGCACCGACTAGGGACCCACAGGGCTCTGTGGGCCCCTAGCCAATGCGGGCTACGCACCAAGAAAAAAACGTTTCATTTTTTATGGATATTTTATACTTCCTCAGTAATATACCTTCTTTTCGACGCATGTTGTCAATTGATGAACTACTTTATACAGTAGAAGTAACAATGGCTGTTGATGGATCGGGAAAATAATAACGACGAGATCCTTTTTTGTTCCATTATGACTTCGCACGGTTTGCGCCTATAGCCAGTCCTCAGGTAATATTTTTTATCTAATAATTTCCCTAATTCGGGCAAAAGTCTTCAAATATAGTCCATCATCCGTCATTGTCCGTCAGTTGGTCCCAAGTCAAGTTCGAAACATTATATTTAAAAAAATTAATAAACATTATTACATTAAAAAGTCAGCAAAAAGATTCCGAGAATTGCATTGCCTAGGGGTCCCAATAGGGTTAATCCGCCCCTGGCCATCGGATACTCGGGTTGTGCCTGTAAGGTAACACGATGGTAGAGGATAGGAGGTATCAGCAACAGCCAGCCTTGTTGAATCCGCAGTAGATGATATAATTTTGTCTCAAATGAGTTTCCAAGCATTATAATTACGAGTAGGTTTAATGGGAACTGCAGGATATACAAATATTGGGACTAAATAGCGCAGTACATTGTCGCGAAAAATGTTAACGCTGCATTTATGTTTTGTGGGTAGGCGTAGTGCTCAAGATCAGGACTTGCCGGTCGGTTTAATAACAAATATAAAACAAAGCAGTGTAAATAACACCAATTATAACTCGAGCACGGCTGGACCAATTTTTAAGATTTTTATGTTTGATTTGTCATGTCTCGGGGAATGACATAGGATACTTTTCATCATCATCTATCACCACGCGGGTGAAACCTCTCGGCGCTGCTAGCCGTTTAATTTGTATGGTTGTTGTGTTTTTCGATTTGTCATTTCTTAGGGAGGACACTTTTTATCATTATCATCCAGCATCACGCGGAGCTCAGCTAGTTACAAATAGAATAAAGACCTTGCGTTAACGAACTATGGAGATCTCCGTACACATCATCAATGCCAAGTCCGTTTGTCGGATCACGGCACACTCAAATGGTATCCAACCACAGACAATATCATATAGTAGATGTTGTATTTAAAGCAGTTAGTAACAGTAGAGTTCTTTGTCAACGAGATCGTTCGGGGAGGTGCGGCCTGTATGTCTATTTGTACCGCGAAGCAATAATGTTTTCATTACTGTGTCATGGTTTGAAGGTTATGGTAGGTGGTGAAATGACCCGTCGGGCGGGAATGGCCAAGCACTCCTGGCCATTCCCGGGCTCCTCCTGGTGGGAGGGGCATGCAGGCCCCGCTGTAAAAGCGGGCGGTCATCGGTGGGGGACTGGACGTAAAGGCCCGGCCAACTCCCCAGTTCTCCTCCACACATACGAAGCCGGAGTGCCGCTTGGTCATTTAGTGGGTATACTGGCATTTGCCGGGGAGTCCCACATACCCCCCTCATCCCCAACGGGGGGGATGCGTAATACATTTTTCCCAGCGGAAAAAAAAAGGTGGTGAAATGACAGGCACTTGAGACTTAACAACTTAATATCCGAGGGCGACGGGCGCAGTGTTATAGGCAGAAGTTACCACGTAACATCAGGAGGGCCTCGTACTTGTTCCTTAACATAATTACAATTAAAATAATATAAATAGAAGTAACTCGGACAAGTCGTCGCTCTATACCATGAACAAATGCATGACGTGATGAAGCACTATGTCTATCCAGCCACTGCTTTCTTTCTATTCTCTTTGTATTCCAACTCGTAGCTGGGCACCAATAATTGAGTAAAGAATAATTCCTAATAAAACAACAATATTTCTAACTAAACATATTACTTACGGGATGAAAACCGTGGTATCTTACAGATATGTCTGCTCTTAAGGTTATTTCCACCACCCACCCGCATTCTCCAGTCGTCCCGCGATCATGGCGCTTGCAACAGTGTCGAAATATCGGGAGCTCATTAAAATAAATACCACGGTTTTCATCCCGTAAGTAACAATATGTTTAGTGAACACAACCGTGAAAGTTTTAAAAAGTGCTTAATATTTCTAACATATGAGCAAAATAATAAAGTTACAAAATATCCTCCTAATATTATAAACGCGACAGTTTAAAGGACGTTCGTTACTCTTTTACGCAAAAACTACAGAATGGAGTTTAATGAAATCTGGTGTGTAGATGAGGCACTGGAATAACATACAGGATACGTTATCATTATTATCATCATCCATCAACACGCGGGTGAAACCGCGGGGCGCAGCTAGAATAAAAAACAAGTACAGATTTTTTGGGAAATTCGGAGTTTTATGACTTATATGTTAAGTAAAAGACATTCTAATCATTAAAGGATTATGGCGATTATTTAAGGTTAGTGTACCTTGATGGTGACGTAGAGGTGGCGCCAGAGGTTCATCTTCTTGCGGAAGGTCTCCTCCGACTGCTGAGTCTTGACGAACCGGTCCCACATCTCCTGCGACAGCGTGTCGAACTTCGAGCCTGTCGGGGGACAGTAATCAGATCAATAACACGACTACACTCACTACAAATAAGGCCCGTCTGCTGCCCGTCTGATGACTGTAGACTGACTGAATGACAATGCTGGAAGCATTAGGGTTGTCACTTTATAAGTTTTATGGTATTGTTTTTTTTTAAATAACAAATCTATGTTAGCAGGTTAACTTATAAAGTGACAACCCTAATGCTTCAACGGAGCGTAAGTGGTTATTTTTATCAACTAGGCTTAGTTTTAATACTCTTGCATCTTTACAATAACATAAACCATTAAAAGTGACAACCCTTAAGCTTCAATGGAGCATAGATAATTATTTTTTCAACTAGGCTTAGTTTCCATACTGTTGAATTTTTATACTGTGCTTTATGAGTTAACTGTGTCGCTAATGAAAAAAAAAAACGGTTTCTTCCAGGGCATATTATAAAAGCTTGAAAAATTTAGTTATAGGCGCTGTTGATAGAGAAAAGAAAGCTTTCTTCAATTTCTATGTGAATAATAATTTAAATCGGACCGCTAAACTGTGGATTTTTTTAAAGAAGACTAAAACATTACATGTAGAACCATCACTGATACCGGAAAATTTAAACAATGCTAATTTAATAAATTATTTTTTCTTAAATATCCCTGGCAATGGCAGGATAGATCTAGAAACATTGAATTTTTTTAAACGTAACAAATTCTCGAGTAGCATTTTCACACTACAGTCTGTCTCTCTTGACACAGTTAGCAGAATTATTCTTAATGTCCATACTAACGCAGCCGGGCACGACCGTATTAACGCTGATTTAATTAAACTTACTCTACCAGAAACTTTGCCAATCATTACTGCCATCATAAACCGATCCATAGAAACAAGCATATTCCCAGAACTGTGGAAACGTGCTTTAGTTAGGCCAATTCCAAAATCGAAATCAGTAGAACAGCTTAGTGACCTTCGACCGATTAGTATACTACCCGTTTTATCGAAAATTTTAGAGGGTCGTATTGATGCAATTAGAGAAATACATGGATAAAGTAAAT
Source organism: Selenia dentaria (assembly GCA_917880725.1). Classification (NCBI taxonomy): domain Eukaryota; kingdom Metazoa; phylum Arthropoda; class Insecta; order Lepidoptera; family Geometridae; genus Selenia; species Selenia dentaria. Next base: position 32,720,810 of record OU862890.1, on the reverse strand, counting down.
ATTATTCCTCCATACCAATCAGGTTTCAGGAAATGCCACGGTACTGAAACTGCACTTTTACATGTAAGTGACGACTTGTTGAACGCATCCGACTCGGGACTTAGCAGTGCTCTAATCTTACTGGATTTCTCCCGAGCATTCGATTGTTTGAGCCCCGAGATGCTTCTAGCAAAGTTGTCTTACTACGGATTTTCGGACAAAACTTACAAATGGTTCGAAACTTTTCTTACAAATCGAGAACAGTATGTGGAAATAGAGTCGATTAACGGAATTAAGAAGGTTTCTAGTGTCGGTAAATTAAAAAGAGGAGTCCCACAGGGATCAATCTTGAGCCCAATACTGTTTTCAATTTTCACCGCTGACATGCCGAATTATATTATATTAAAACTAGTAAATATCATTTATATGCAAATGATACTCAGATTTATTATTCGTTCAAATCTGATAATACTTCAGAAGCCATGGCTTTGATTAATTTTGACTTAAATGAAATATCTAATTGGGCCACGCGAAACTCCCTTATTTTGAATCCATCAAAATCGAAAGTGATTTTTGTTGGGACTCGGAGTCAAATTTGTAATGTCACTCGCCAAACCCCAATGTTATCAATAAAAGGTGTGAATATTCCGATAGAGTCCCATGCTAGGAATTTAGGTCTTATTTTTGACAACGAGATGAGATTTGTGCAGCACGTGAGTGAAAAAATTAAAATAGGATTCTATAAATTAAAAGTTTTGTATGGAATAAGGAGATATCTATCAGAAGAGTTAAGAATATTATTATGTGACCTTTTAGTATTATCCCCTTTAAATTATTGTGGTGCTGTTTACGGACCGAGGCTGTATGCTAAAACAAGTAATGCCATACAAAGAGTGCAAAACGCATGTGCAAGATACTGTTTTAGCATACCTAAAAGAGATCATATTACTCCTTACCTCGTGAAGAAAAATATACTTAATATGAAAGCTAGAAGAGAACTTCATTTGGCTTGTTTGACACATAAAGTTATTTGGAATAAAAAGCCCGAATATCTTTTTGATAAACTTATTTTTATAAAGGACATTCACTCTGCCAACACTCGTTCCAGATCCCTGCTCAATCTCTCTATACCTAAACACAAGACCACTAGATATAAGAGTTGCTTCAAATATAGCGCGTCCAAAATTTGGAATAATCTTCCCCCGGTAATGCGGAGGAAGATTAGTTATGCTCTATATAAACTTAAATATAAGACAATACTGATTGATCGGTATAAAAAACAATTTGAAGCAACATTTAAAATAAGAAGATAAAATAGCAACATATACATACAACGTTCACATAAACACTCATATCCAAACATGCAAACATTCACACACACACACACACACACACGCACGCACACACACCCTCACACACCACATCGCACCCTAACACTTCATTCCTCCAGCGATTCAATTGTTGTACGATTATTTTAGTACTTTGTGTAAGAAGTTCTTAACAGATTATGGCTATCTATAAATCTATGATAGATATTGAAACCTCGCTTTACAATCAGTTACATACGCTGTTCTTACGTCATTTAATATTATGTGTTATTTTACCCGCTTGTCTGTACTCTCGATTAAGATCTTTATTCGAGCAAAGGATTGCGCTGAAAACCAGCCTTGCGTTAGCGAAATGCTAACACAGTTTAGTGCTGAGCGTACTCCTATTGCCATAAAACAGGTTATTTACCATTATTAAGGTTAAATCCTGATGTTTTAATTGTGTTTTTTGTTTGTTACTATGTTTTTTTGGCAATAAAATATTTTCTTTCTTTCTTTCTTTCTTTCTAATGTCCTAGATAAATAACAGATTGACTGTTTCACGTGAACGACACGTTATGTTATGCCATATCACAGAGTAATTCTAGTTTGGGTGCCAATAACTTTCAAGGATTTATAACTTATACAACAAAATATCATAAGTTATGTGTTTGTTAATTTAAGTTAGTTAAGTTTCTAATGAATAAAGCTTATTATAACGGAGTTATTCGTGATAGGCCCACTGCACTTAGAAGCCCAGACACGCATAGCGAGATCACGGTAATTTATCTACTATTACCGTGACGAGATGCAGCATCCCTCGCTGCCAAAGCACATCACGGCGGGTTTTCGGCAGGTTTCCAGTACATAGATATGCCGTGTTATTTATGATAAAGATTGGCCCAAACTGGTTTGTTAGGTCAGGCAGGCATGATACAAATAATTTATTTGTTTTTAAGAGGTTACAGAAAAGAAGGTTACAAATTTAATAATTCTATTCTATAACGCTTAGAAAAAAAACATTGGTATTAATTCGCTTGTTCACAAAACCAAACGCAGCTAATGAGCTAAAATGTATTTTTAGTAAATTATGCTAGTTCTTATTAAGTTCCTGCTAAAGTGTAAATTCGTATTACGCTTGTGAATGCCAGTCCTTAAATTTGCCATTTCTGTACAATTGTTTTGTTTTGTTGTTTTTTTTTTATAGTGGTTCATCAAAGTGACTCCTTCTCGCCTAATGGAAAGCGAAGATGGAATCAAGAAGCATTGACCATTTGTGCAGCCGTAAGCTGCACTAATCGCCACCCCTATGATGACCTGACAGATGCTTTTTCACGCCCCGCTTGAAAGACCCAGGGTCATAGTTGCAAGGAAATACGTACGCCGGCCAAGCATTCTACAATCTACTTACACGACAGAGATAGAAACTGCCAAACTTTTTGGTTCGTGGTAAGAAGTTTTGAACAGTATATGAATGCAAAGCTAAGCCGGAACGAGTAGTTCGGGATCGGAATGATGAGGAAGGAATAAGATCAGAATATTCGCTATGAAACAACCGGTAAAAAAGCTTAGAGAAGCTATAGCTATAATCTCGTTAAGTCGGAGAGGTCAATGTATATTTTAGGGCCCGCGATCTACAACCGCTTACCAGCGTCCATTCGGGATGCAGCCTCCACTGCCTGCTTCAAAACTAAGCTAAAAGTGTGGCTACTAGATAAGTTATTTTATGACATTGAAACTTACATACTTAATAATAAGTGAATATTGATTCTTTTATTTTAAAATTATTACCTAATTTTTATTTTTTATATTACTGTTGGTAGTATGACTATTTTTTGTAATTTTATCAATTGTGACCTGTAACTCTGGAGTTATCAATAAATTATCTTATCTTATAGTTCTACGCATTTGTGGGGGTTCTAGGTGTTGAGTGACTTCACTCACACTTGTGGGTACGTTCTAGGTGTTGAGTGACTTCACTCACACTTGTGGGTACGTTCTACGCAGATTTAGTCGTCAAGTAACTTGTGCTCTATAAACTGATGTAAAATTACCCGCTATTTTTTAAATTAATTTTACTCTCCACATTCAGTCTCCGGGTCCAAGCCATTTTTTTAACTTGTTCTTGACTTTTTATATAAATGATTTATATAAAGTACATCTTAGCATACATCGCGAACAGCTAAGTCAGTGAAGATTTCTTCATGCAACAATAAGCTGACGTATAATAAATCGTAACAAGGACTGAAAAGGAATACAAGATCGATATATAAAATAGAGTTCAAATCAATGATGTTATATATAAACGGAGGTAGATACGTCTTACTGCGCTCGGCTTGGCGACATCAACACGAGCTAGTTGTCTTGAGTCAACTTAGTTCCAGCCTGTCTGGCAACGACGCAGCGCGTATCCAACATTTAGGAAAAAAATGTATTCTTGCGTGTTCAGAAACTGCAGAACATATTCCCAGTGGAGGAGTGTAAAAAACAAGAATGAAGTATCTTTTCATTTGTAAGTATTGTTTTTAATTTTATCAAAAATTGAAAAGCAAAAAATATATCTTTATCTAAATTAGCTCCTGCGACGTTGCCGCTTCGGCACCCACGCGAACGAGACAAGTAGCGAACGACAGAGAGAACGAGGCTATCATTGGCGGTCGAATGGTCGGCCACTCTTGAGCCTCAAGACAAGATAATTATTAATAAAATAATATAATATTTATTTATTTGGGTCATGGGCGAGCAGCACTATGCTGATGTGCCCATATCACACTGCACTGATCACAGGTTAGCAAGAGACCCCTTAGTTTTCGGCAGCCAGCCATCGATCCGGTTTTTGAAGTTGTTCACTAATGTAGCACTGACCACCTCCTCGGGCAACCTATTACAGCTGTGAACCACTCTGTTACTGAGGATGTGATGCCCCATATTAGTATTGGCAGAATCTCGCTGGATTCTCTGGTTGCTATGCTTGCGATTACAGTGTTTAAACCATTCGCCTCAATCAGGGAGGTTGTAGTATCCATTCGATATTTTAAAGGTCTCTATTAAATCCCCACGTAACCTCATTTCTTCCAAGGTGGTGAGGCGCAGGAATTAAAGTTTAATAAAATATCCATTTGAATAACATTAAATTTAATGTAAGAGACCACGTTTCATTGAATGTGTTTCATGAAACGTGGTCTCTTACTATGGGTCTCATAAGTAAGCTCAAAGTCACACAACGAGCTATGTAGAGGGCTATGCTCGGGGTTTCTCTACGTGATCAGGAGATGCGTAGAACAACTTAAGTCACCGACATAGCCCAGAAGATTAGCCAGTTAAAGTGGCAGTGGGCAGGGTCACATAGCACGCAGAACAGATGGCCGATGGGGCCGGAAGGTTCTGGAATGGAGACCACGGACCAGCAAACGCAGCGTAGGTCTTCCACCGACACGGTGGACAGACGACCTGATAAAGGTCGCATGACGACGTTGGATGCAGGCCGCTCCAACCAGTCCTTTTGGAAAATTATGGGGAAGACATATGTTCAGCAGTGGATGTCCTACGGCTGAGATGATGATGAAACTTAATGTTATTCAAATCGATCGTTGGCGTGGTAATAATAAGTAAGCAATAAACTTGCAGTATACTGGCACAAATAATGAGTGTAAACTAATGAATATAACGCAACAGTGAGTGACATTAGTGGGCTACTTACTACAATAGAATCACTATATTTCCAGCATGCTAATTGTATTGACATACTCAAGTTTAACAGAACAACATCAATAAATATGTCTAGAGAGTACCTGAACTATACAAATAAGTAGTAGCTGCACGAAATGTTCTCCCTGATGAGACTTACGGGTATATTGTATGTACAGGGTTCGACGGGTAATAACATTCTACTATCATAAACGCGAAGGTTTGTTGTATGGATGATTGTTACGCTCAAACGGCCGGGTCAATTTTGATGAAATTTGGTAAACGAGGCGCTGGATTAGCAAATATAATACTTTCATCATCATCATCCATCACCATGCGGGTGAAACCGCAGGGCGCAGCTTGTGATCAATAATACTATAGATTGAAATCGAACCTTATTGCAAAGTTCGCAATAAGGTCACATAAGTAGCATGGTGTTTTTGGATGACGACCTTACAGAACTTTCAGATATACTGTGCAATTGGACGGGAGAAGTCGAATACTAGAAAAAGATACGAGGAAGTTAAATACTAGCGTGGCAACCTCTACCTGGCCGGACAGAGTGGCGGACTGGAAAGAACCGCTCTTATAGACCTTTTAAAACCCGTTCCAGTATAGCGTTTATCAAACCTTGCTCTTCACCACTTCATCACCTGTCTATTAATATTTAATCTACACGTAAGTCCAGCACTATCGTTTCTTAACATTTCATGCAGTCGTCGACGTTGGATTAAATAAACAGCTACACAAAAATAAACAAACACTTAGGTACAAAAAATTCAATATATATAATATAATGTATTCCTTAAATATTCCTGTTAAGTTCGAGACAAATGCTTCCAAATTTTCGTATAATCTATTAAACCTATTTTGCCTTCAATCGGACAGTAGGCTAAATCTACTGAGGTCTTTTTCGCTGTATGTATACGCCATACGCCTCGCTGTACGATATCGTAAAATAAAATTTTGCTGTCATTCCTTGAATATAACATAACAACACGTGTTTGAATGTTTATAGCGAATGCAGTCAATTTTGTCGAATATAGTCGTTGCAAGTATTTATTACTGGAGTGGAGACTACAAACTGGCAGGCGCAGCGTGGGTCATCCACCGACAAGGTGGATAGACGACCTGCACGGCTATTATGTATCTCAGTTGCTAACAAATGTTGATTGTAATGCAAAAAATGGCGGCTCTATGTCACTTTTATCAGCTCCAGTCATCAACTTCCTAACATTTTTGCTTCTGGAGTTGTCAAGTGACATTTATCCACTTACTTGAATTTAAATCAACATTTGTAAGCAACTGAGATACATAATAGCCCCGCTGATAAAGGTCGCAGGACGAAGTTGGATGCAAGTTTCCAAACGGTTCGTTTAGAATTGTATGGACGAGGGACATGTTCACCAGTGGACGTCTTACGGCTGAGATGATGATGATGATGGTTTATTGACTCACCATTGAGCAGGTCATCCGGCGTGAACTTGACATGGAAGGGGTATGTGGAGTTGAGGTAGCGGTCGGGCGCGATCCGGCGCTGGGGCCGCAAGTCTCGGCGAGCGGGCCGCGCGCGCCACTCCCGCGGCCCGTGCGGCCCGCCTCCACCGTGCTGCCCGCGCTCTGCACGCGGCACATTGCCTTCACCTGAACCACGAAACCCACTCATTGACGACGAAGATAGACATAGACTGTTTCATCTGTTCATAACAACACCTACCCGCAGATACTGCAGTTTACTCGTGAACATGGCGCATGCAACTGTGCCAAAATATCGAGAGCAAAAATAAATACAATACATGGTAAATATCACGTTCCTAATGTTAATTCTTGCATTAGTGAGCATGTCAGTTTAAAAACTTATATCTGCCGTGAGAATTCGGCATTAATTAAAAAAACTCATTAACCCTTACTATATGGGTTGTCTGGAAGAGATCGCTCTGAGCGATAAGACCGCCCATTGTTGCACCTAGTTTTATGCATTGTTTTTTTTATTTTATTGTCTAATATTAAGTCATAAATGCGGTGTCTCAATAAAGTGTTATCTATCTATCTATACCGTGATAATGAAAACAAAAGATTTATGAATGAAACGCACGTAAATTTACGTCTCTGGGACGCAAAGGGTGTTAAGTGTCGTGACGGGCAAGTCCTGGGCCTGAAGTTAAGCACTACGCTTGCCCATGTTGGTTGCAGTGCTACCAGGAGCTATACAACGTCAGCACTCCTCATTATAGTGTGGGTGTACTTGGCGGGCGGGCTCTATTCCGCAACCAGGCGATTCTGTGCGGCCCATTTTGCGTGACAATGTCGGGTGTCGGTGTTCACTGCGTGATTGGGTTAGTGACTAATACGGCTGTAGTATTGCGTGCCACTGGACTGTGCTCATCACGTAGTCATTGGTTTGTTAGTCTCTTTCGTCCAGTACAATACTCTTGCTACATGTGTTCATCACACCCTAAATTCGCATCCCGACGGGCGGCGACGAAACATTCTACTTCATCCCCTTACGGCGAAAGACGAAGATAATTTTTGTAGCACTCTCTTTTTATTGTTTCTATAGTGTACTAGGAAACTGTGCAAGCACGCGGCCCACCTGATTTTAAGCGGGAACCACTGCCTAGTGTTCCTCCTGCCTAGTGTGCGCCCGTAACCCTGAGACATTCAGTTGTTAAGTCTCTGTGCCTGTACCTTCGCCGACAACCGTACCTTCAAACCAAAACGCAGCATTGTGAACATTACTTTTTATATAAACTCTCTGCAATATTGAATATGGATGCATTACTTGACGCCTACTATGGCCTGGTTGAGTCTGTCCTGAGATATGGAATAATCTTTTGGGGAAAAAGAAGTTATTTTTTTAATGCAAAAGCGCTGTATTAGGGCCATGTTTTGGCTTCAAACACCTGATAGTTGCAAGCCATATTTTGTGATGCATAGAATTTCAACACTTCCATCATTATATATATTAGAGATAGCTTTGTTTGTTAAGAATAATCCAGATTTCTTTCCAAAATTATCCGACAATGTAGAAAGTAGCCGACGTGACCATAACATTCTTTGTAATCCGACAGGCAAAACCGCTCTTCTGCTAAAAAATGTAATCGGTATGGCACCACGCATTTATAATAAAATCCCTAAGCCCCTGAGGCAATTAAATGTTAATGCATTTAAAATTAATTTAAAAAAAATGTGGGTTGATAAATGTTATCAACCAACTATAATATTCAGGATTTCTTTAATGATAAATTTTGATTCAATATGGTGACATAAGTTTAATTTTGTTTTTAGTCCAAATGTTTAATAATAATTATAATTACAGTATTCACAAGAATGACCGGTTGCTCCATCTCAAAAATTGTACGCCTGCAAAGGCAAAACATGGTGGAACAGAATGTTTAACGGCCGTTTTCAATAACCTATCTATCGCCGGTTTACCTTACTAGAGATAGATTTTTGACACTATTTGTATGGACGTTACGTCAAATTTCTATCGGTAGTAAGGAAAACCGTGGTTAGATAGAATATTGAAAAACGGCCGTTAGTCAACAACTATGTACATATCATTTAGTTAGGTATCATCTACACATGTTTTTACAAAAATAAGTACCAATGAATTAGGCAATGGTGAAAATTATAGGTAGAAATGTCATTAAGCAAACAAATGTGCCTTATAGATTACAATGGTGCATTTGAATTAGTTCGCTTCGTACAGCGTGATGCACCAGGACCCGGAGGCTTATTCGAGTCCAATGCAATCCTAGTCAATTCCAATCTAAAAATTATACACACTCGGACGGGATTTGAACCCGCTTCTTCCGACATGTCAGACGCCATGACCACTAGGCCACCGACGCGATCCGTCCGAGCATCGAAACTATCTAGTTTACTTTGATCGTCGTGTGGGGACGATTAAACCAACTAAGTTGATCATCCACCGCTAACTAAACTAAGCTTAGCTCACATAGTTGAGAGTATAAACTATTATATGTAGCTTAGCTGGCGTAGTTTGCGGTGGACATGTATATGTATATGAAAAAATGGCTCAACTATGTGAGCTAAGCTAAACTAACTTAGTTTAGTTGGCGGTGAACGATCGGCTTTAGTAGGTAAAGTCTAATTAATAGCGCGCCCGTATTTGAGCGTAATGAATTAGGAACGTAGAATGTGTATAAAATATACGACTGAGAACTAGATTCTTAATCGAGAGATGTTCCAAGAGGCGAGATGGTGATACATCGTTAGCCCAAAATTCTACATTCTATAAGCACGCCAATGTTGTGTTTGCTGTAGTTACGTGGGTGACTGTTTACACATGTGACGTGGTTTGATGACGTCACGATATAATAAAGTCTATAAAGTCGCTTTCGGCGTCTGTCATTCTGTATATATCTGCTAACTACTGCAAAATCACGCCACGGATTTTAGATAATTTTTCACGGAATGTTTATCTATATAAATAAAAATAATCTATATTTTCCTTGGTCATCCCATCAGGCGTGAATGGATGGGACAATTTCGCTGATTCTTTTTGGTTGTGTTAATTATTGTCAGGAGAAGGTTCTTATGAAAGAAATATCAAGAAAAGATGGGAGGTTATGGCGAGGCCGAAGGCCGTGCCTACTGCCTACTACGCGAACTAAGTCGGGGGCAGTCACTAGTATATATATTTTTGAACGCGGCGGTAGAGTCTTTAAAGTACATTATAATGAAAAATTACGTTCAAGAGTGCGTCTTTGATGCCTAAATTGAATACATGATTTTGACTTTGACTTAGACTTATATTTATCTGTAAAGAAATCCTTATTTTCCTTAGTCACGCCAAACTTGAGAATGACATTACTACAATAGATTATATCCTTGGGAAGGCCATAGGATTTTCATCATGATTCGGGTAAAACCGCTGGGCGCAGCGAGTATACATTAAAACCCTGAGTTAGGTTAGGTAAATAGAAAAACAAAACTCACATTTTCACCTCTTTTTCTATATTGTACATAAACCCGTGCGAATACTTGGCGATATAATAATGGCGAATGTTCGGTAGACCACGGTTTAGGTGTTAGGGAATATAGTTCGATGGAAAGCAAAATGTGACATGGCGTACACGACCAGTTTTCCGGCCGGTTCAGCCATTGTGCAGTTTAGCATTTATAGTCACTTATAAAAATTATAAAATGTATTTGGTATTTATTGTGTTAGTAGTTTTTAAGTAGTAATTCATGCAATTTTGCGATAAAATATTGCGAGGACAGATTCAGCATCTATACGGTTTTATTATTATGTACAGTTAAACAACAGCGTTCCGGAAACTTCGCGAAGTCTTCTCGTAAAAAATACCTCAGTGCCTCAATACAAGAGTCTTTGACCAATGTGTGTTACCAGTGATGGCATATGGCGCTGAAACGTGGTCTCTTACTATGGGCCTCATAATTAAGCTCAAAGTAGCACAACGAGCTATGGAAAGGGCTATGCTCGGGGTTTCTCTACGTGATCGAATCAGAAATGAGGAGATCCGTAGAAGAACGAAAGTCACCGACTTAGCCCAAAAGATTACCGATGGGGCCGGAAGGTTCTGGAATGGAGACCACGGACCGGCAAGTGCAGCGTAGGTCGTCCACCGACACGGTGGACAGACGACCTGATAAAGGTCGCAGGACGACGTTGGATGCAGGCCGCTTTCAACCGGTCCTTTTGGAAAATCATGGGGGAGACATATGTTCAGCAGTGCACGTCCTACGACTGAGATGAGATGAGATAACAGTTAAACAAGAGCAAAGAAATACAACAATTCAAGTGAGTCAGATACAGATACAAGTAGTGTAAAGAACTACATATATATATATATATATATTATGAAGAGGAAAGACTTACTTGTTTGTTTGATTTGGATAGGCTCCGAAACTACTGAACCCAAATTTTTTTACCAATAGAATCCTATTAATATCCCTGATGAACATAGGCTATCGAGTGTTTTCAAAAAATTAGAGATCCATATGGACACTTTGATACTGTAGCCCAAGGTGTGCAGAATACTGTAAGAACCCTGTGCATTATCACAGGAGCTTGATCCAGTACTGTCTTTGACAATTATATATGAGAAACATCTTGACATCTCTTTAGCTTCGTATTATAAGTCAAGCATGCTCATGAGTCAACAGGCAACCTGTCACATCTTAGGCTGTGTCATCACTCAATTACAGGTGTAATAGTGGTCAGAATAAACCCATTGGGTTTTATTATAAATTGTGGTTGTTGGCAAGATAAGTTAAGATACTTATAGTTTCTGCACTCCTCAAGAGGATTGGTTGTTTTTTTTTATTCTGTTTCATCGAAGCGACTCCCTCTCGCCTGATGGAAAGCAAAGATGGAATCAAGAAGCAATTACCATTAGTGCAGCCATAAGCTGCAGTAATAATCGCCACCCCTATGATGACCTGAGAGATGCTTTTTCACACCCCGCTTGAAATTGTAATAATTGAAATACTGTTTATGTGATAGACTACATTAATGTCATACATTATGCAACTTATAAAATTTCAAGCATCATCAATGAATATGTTGACTTATCTCTGATGTTAGCACTCCCAAGGCCAAACCTGTTAGATACTATTTACAACATTACCTAACATTGAATGCTTGCATCTCGCGCACATGCTGTCAAGTGTAAACTTTAACATTTAGCTGATGGTCTACAATAGAACAAATATTTTCTCTGAGAGGTTTCATTAGTTAATTGTTGTTAATAATTGTTGTTTCTTTATAGAATGTTTTTTATGGAGTTTCAACTAGCTTATAAGAGAAATTTTGTCTTTCGTTATGCATAAATTCATTTGTCTTACAATGAATAAAGAAAACTGTCAAGAAGTGAAGAATTATATCAATATGAGATTACACATTACAAAGTTTTCTTTTATTGTAAGTGGTAAGATTCTTTGGGAAGTGTCTGTCTTCATGGGTACCACCACACTGCCAGATAACCTGGCTCCAAGCTGTAGTGTATAAGCATACTGTGTTACCATTAGGTGAATGGTTACTTGGGTGTAGCATCTGGTATCCATCCCGTTAGTAAAATATGAAGTCGTAACCAAGATATTGATTTTGGGTAGTCACCATACAATAGAACTATTTAAACATCATTATTTTTGTACCCCACTGTATATAACTATACTACAAATATGTTTGTAATGTGAAACAGCACTCTGCTATACCTATTACCAAAATAATAATATAAACTTATTTATGACTTGGCATCCTGCTTACAATTAGAATAACAGATTGATGAATGAAACTAATGTTGATGGATGAGTAAGGGTGATGGCAGACAGAGAGTGGTCACATGTTCATGTGGTCAGTTTTGCATTTGTTGTATTGTATTACGTTACATAGATATAACCAAACTGGAGTAGTTCTGACCTCATTGGTCAACTGTGGGTATATCTATCTAACATAATATAAAAACAAACGCAAAATCATTGACCACTCTCTGTCTGATCAGACCCTAACAGTTAATATGCATTATGTTATTATGTCTTGAGAATGTAAAAAAATATCCACAACTAAATCAAGTACAATATAAATGTGTTCAACACACCAGCATATTACACCATAGTAGGATTTATTTAGATTAGTTTAGTTTTTCAATGAGTAAGTAACTATATTGAAAATTTCACACCTAATCTGCAGTTACCGAACAAGTACATACTAGCATTAATGGTGCTAGAGTTTGATGTAATTACCTATTGATATCAACCATAAGCGTAATTGGGAATGACAAATCCAGAAACACATCAAAATAATTGTATCACACAGTGATAAAAAATTGTTTTATTAATTGCTTTCTTAACTGTCTAGTCCATGAAATGAGATCATTCTGGATACAGTTTAGCAATAGAGCATTAGAGATTAGAGATCACTATGTGACATATTAGTCATTCATGATTTAGTTGGTCAGTGATATCAGCAATTATTGCAAATGGGGGTAGTTGCATATTCATTTGCAAAATGCTTTATTACAATTATTAGCCGTACATAGTATTAGTGAACAATCTCACCTTTTCCCCCCGACTTATTAGACCCAGAAGCATTGCTGGATAGACTAGAGTCATCAGACTCATATCCGAATGCAGAGTCTCCGCCGCTTTTAGGAGTCTGCTGGCGATCGCGTCGTGGCTGTCCGCGGCGCGGCGTACCTTGGCCCGAGCCTACGCCACCCATGATCTGCAGCACCTCCAGCGGGTACTGGCGCGACGGCCGCTCGACCTGTCCCGGCATCACGTACACCTGCCCCGGTCCTCCGAAACCCCCGCTCCCGTGGTACATCATCGGTGAACCCTCGCTCATCTCGCCTCGATCTGCCGGTGAGGTTATGGCATCAGAAATCACCCGGCGACTAGAACCTCTCATCGTGAACTTTTATCTCATACGCACCTGTTTTGAGACCGTTGTATACGACGTGAGAGAACGGCTATTGCGTCATATTAGGCGTAGTACAATTAATAAAAGTACAGTGCAACGCCTAATTAATATTTCTATTGACTCCAACCCAAAGAAATTCGAGACGTTCGACTTGCGGGACGTCTGCACTGGCTCGTTTGAATATTGTCTGGCTTGTAGTGTTGTCGATTACGTGTCACTGGCCTTGCACTGCACGAACAAAACGAGCTATAATTATTTCAGCGCCGGTAATAATAAATCTACCCACGAAATACGACAAACCATTAAAAAATCTAGTGTAAAAGATCCGCCATGACTTTTTTGGGCTACACTGGTGGTGACATCTGGTGTCAATCGCTTGAAATGTACACGTGACTTTAATTTTTTTCTCTTTCCAAAATTTGAGTTCCATTTCAAGCCAGTTTTATCAAAATAGTATTTTCTATTGTTGTGTTCTATACTATAGCGTTATTCATTAATTATTTAGGCTGGGTTCGATATTACTCGCATCGCATCACTTGCATGCTAATACGATTGATGACGTGCGTGACGATAAGTTTAGTATACATATATTTTCCACCGACTTTCAAAAAAGAGGATTTACTATAATGATTTATTTATATCATAGATAATATAATATGAGCTACGTAATTAAGGCGAATTCGGTAGTGTGTTATCTCAGCACTTTTTGTGAACTGTTTTTGATGATTATTTTTTATTTGAAGCAGATGCTTCCTAGAACGTTAGAGAGGAAATCTTTTACATTTTTTTTTCAGTTTTTATTAGGTAAGTCTTTCCACGAAAATCATATGCGGTTTATGCAAGGAGATTATCTTATCAAACACAGATTTTCTAAGTTTTAGATAATTCTGAATTCTCTAAGCTATGGTAACAGTGAAGAAATACTACTGTGGTGACAGAATAAGTAATAATTATGGTGTAGGTACTAATTAAACTTTGCTTTCCAATTCATAGGTAATTGAATGTGCATAAAAAAGGCAAATATAAACAAATTGTGCCTCCTGAATTGTAAATCTGTCGCCACTAAAAGTGATGAACGAAGTAATATTTACAAGTAACCACTATGGTTACTATCTGTGTGGTTCAGGTGTCATCTTATACGACTAGAGAGTGATTTTGTTAAATATTTAGCTTGACATCTTATAACTCAGGGTGAACAGCGCAGTGCCTTGTCGTGCTGGGTTTTGAACTTTTGTAGTAAATAATTCTGAATTACACTAGACTGTCATGGGCAAACGGGATGTACTCGACTTAACACAGATTGAGATAAAAAAAACTGTATTAATCAAGCTGTGCACACATATTGAGCAATATATGTGGTCCGTTTTGCGATAATTTTGCTCACAGTGCTATCGTCTACCAAAGCTGGTCCGAGACAAATATCGCGATTTTGACAGCTCGTGGCACTGTAAGCGTGTTGTTAATTCGGACCAGAGTTGTAGCAATAACGAACCATTTGCGCGCGAAAAACAAATTCATAAAAATATCGTGCATAGTGTGAAGGTTAACTATGTAGTGTGTGGATTAAAAAGAAATAATGGAATGGATGGACCGACTTTTACAACTTTTACATCAAAAAGAAGGGACACCAGTAAATACATTGTAGAAATAAACAAACACCTGTCACTTTTGACAGAACGCTCACGACGATTATGGTGTAGAGCATGGTTCATGTAATCGTCAATATGGCGGCAGTTAAGACGTCATCGATGACGTAGCGTGGGCCATCGTAATCACGCTCACGGTGAAAGGGACCTACTTTTATCGCGCTAATATCGATTATGGCCAATTGGGACCGCAGTGATAGTATAGTTTTAAACTATTTTATATGTTTAATTTAATCCGATGCAAAGAGAAACAAAAATGTCGGCTTCATACAAAGTACTCTGTGGTCGGCTTGTACTTGTGTTACAGATGGTACAGTTAGCGATCTGGCATATCGACCCGCCGCCATTTTGTTTTTTTTTTCAAAATTGCGGCGCAGGTTGTAAATGGTTATAGTAGATCCAACCGTTTATCCTCTTTTTGACAGCACCAATAGAACGTAACATGACGATGTTACGCAAAAGTTAACTTATAAATGCGAGGTTTTAAAAATATGACAACTGCTTAAATTTGCTCCTTGATCCCGTATAATAATCATCTTTCACAAAATGAGTCCATAAGTGCAGTAGTTTTTTTATAAATTCCATAAAATAACAAACGTTTTTAAAAAATTACGTTCTATGGCTATCAACATAGTGATGTTACGAAGTTACGATTGAGATATCGATATTGTTTATGAACTATTTTTACACGGGTGTTTTCCGTTCTCGGCACATAATATCGGATTTATTTTTATGTAAAACCGTTATATTGATGCGCCTCAGGAAAACATACAGCATTATTTGAAGACGTGTTTATCTCCTGGTGTATATCCAAAAAAGAACAAGGTTATGATGACTATGATGATTACAAGTACAAGTCATACTTGACGAAGCTGTTACCGGTTAAATCTGGGATGGCCAGCGAGCAACACGGAAGGGAGTAGGCATACACAGCGTTTCCCCTCTGTCAAAGTACAAGTCCGCATGGACCATGGAGTTTGATAATATACTGTGGGGTGAGGGCGGGGCTAGATTTGTGAATGGTGCTTTATTTTTTATGTGTTAGTGATTTGGTTGTGTGAGTATGATCGGCAATGGATCGGTACAGGTATGTTTTGTATGTAATAGTGCGGCTTTGCGCTAGTGTGCAACTTCCCCTCCCGCAAGAAATGACAGAAAGATTTGAACAATATTTTTTAGCTAAGGCTACTCCCTTCCGTGTTGCTCGCTGGGGATGGCAGACATTAAAGTCTGCCGTTTGGTACCAGAAAATAGTAAAGTTTGAGCAACCCCAATTCCAATTTAAGCAAACGAAATCTAATCTTTTATTTTTATTTATTTATTAATCAAAATCAGATTCATCGTTGCTGTCACTCGAGCTATTGCCGACATTTATAATTAATTGTTGACTCATATAATCTATCGCCACGTGTTTATCCCAATCTGCCATTATAGTTTCTTGTGTTTTTTGAATTACATTTTGCCAGCTTTCCGCAGTTACTTTCACACATGCATTTTTTAATAAATTTACCATTTTGTTTGCCGTGAATGGGGGTTTTGTGTTATTTCTAGCAGCGTGTCCTTTAACTTGAGCCCATATTAATTCAATGGCATTGTATTGACAATGATAGGGTGGAAGTCTAAGAACCCAATGACCATGTTCTGCAGCTATTTCGTCGATCACATATCGTTTTGGGAAGTGTTTTTTTGTTCGTAATATATTTAGTAATTGTACTTTTAGTAAGGAGTTATCAACATTTTCACCATGTCGTTGAAGCCAGTCAATGATTACTTGTTTTTTGTCGGCCTGGGTCGGCATTTTATCAATTTGGCGTGAGTGATAGGATGCGTTATCCATAATAATAACTGACGGTTCTTCCAATGATTGTACCATTTCCTTAAACCAACTTTCGTAAACCTCAGAATTCATTTCTTCGTGGTACTCAACTGTTTTTTTGGATTTAAAGGCCAACAAAGCATCTGGCATGAATCCTTTCACAGACCCTGCATGGCAAATGATTAGACGTTCTCCTTTTCCCATCGGTACTGAGGTAGTGGAAGCAGCGGTGTCATCAGTCCAGCTCTTAGACACTGTGTGGTTCGCATTCAGCCAAGTTTCGTCAGTGAAAACAACATTTGACCAATCTGTAATTTTTTTGGCTTCGCTCAAAAATTCGCAACGAGCAAAAGCTACGTCGCGACGCTCCATCAATATTTTGCGTTTGTCCGATTTTTTATAAGTAAATCCAATTTCATTCAAGACCTTTACCAATGACGATTTTTGACCTCGGAACAAATCACATTCACGCAAAGAAGCAACAAGTTTTTTAAGTGTTGGAACTTCTTTACGTAAGTAATAGTTATATATATGACGGCGTATAGCGTCTGCGTCAAAGTTGTCAACCGAAGTCACACGACGTGGTTGGCGTTTTTTCTTCGGCGTACGAAGCTTATTCTCCTGCATGCCGCTTGTTCCGTAGGCTTCGGTAGTAATTTTTGTAATCGTAGATGCACTAATACCTAACGCGGCCGCAACGCGCTCTCTCACTTGCGACAATGGTAAAAGCGGGCCGCCATTTTGATACTCTGCTTCAAAGTAATTACGAAGCTTGATCACCATTTCTCTCGTCTGTCCTTTCAGCACTGATCCTTTCGGCATTTTATAGTTCCAATATAAAACTCAGCAAATAATTACTAGCACGGGCGTCTTGTTGCGAGTGACAGTGACAAATACAAAACGGCGGTGGACCATTGAGTTTTACTACCTTGATAAAATACTACTGCTTACCCATAGACAAAAAAATTGGCAGTCATAGGAATTGCCGATAGAAGTGAAAACTTATAACTCAGAATTTGATAGCTTACCTTGGAAACTACACGGGTGTAACCGGACGGCGTGGCCTCGCCATCTGGGCATGGCCATCTAGAAATGCGTCAGCATTTCCCATTGGCTGATGCGTTTCTAGATGGCCATGCCATGACGGCCTGTCCACGCCCTTTCAACATTCCCCATTGGCTGACGTATTTCTAGATGGCCAATAGCCATGGTCATGGCGCCATTCCTAGGACTATTCTCTTTCCGCACAGACTCGATAGAAAAATGAATCGAAATCGTGTCCACTATAATCACTTGGTCACAACACTTTAACTGACAAATTAGATCTGTCAAAAAGAGGATAAACGGTTGGATCTACTATAGAGGCACCCCTTCACAGGCGCTGACGCCCGGTTACCAACCCGGGCCTACCGCTGGGGCGAGATGGTGAATGCCAGCGCAACCCTATCTCACCCATCTGGCGGAGGACTGCTCACGGGGGGGTTTTAGTGGGTCTGAGCCCCACATACCCCCTTCCGTCAACCCCCGTAACGGAAGGGAAGTGGACAGCATTTCCCCCCTCAAAAAAAAAAAACATAGTACCTAGACGAACAAAAAATGTCAAGTAACATGATACCCTAAAGTGTCACGTTACCGTGATATTTGGAGGTTTGGATCGACATGCGAGTACAACGATATTCATTTTAACGTAAGTACAGTCTTTTTTCACGTAAGTACATTTTACAAAGTATTAAAAAAAATTAAATGGATTTTTAAAAGTTGGTAAAGTTAGTCCCAAGTTATGGCGTGATCAAGGTAGAAATAGGAACTAGGACTTGGATTTTTTTATAAATCCAGATATTACAGCGTCAAAGGCGACTTAAAATCGTACACAATTTCATTATCATACACAATTTATCGACACGTACCTCAGTAACTTGTTTGGAAGATTTGCTACATACCTACCTGCATATTTTAGATACATTAAAACACGGGTAGAACTTAAGAATTCCTTATTATGATATTGGTTATAATATAGAACAAAATATATTACTTTTACTAGTTGAAACTTTGTTTATTATTTTAATTATTGTCAGTGAGTCGGTCCTTCAGCATAGGTTTATAGATTAGATCGCTATTGTATCCAAAATAAGTTAGACCTAAATGTAAGTAAGTGTACAGTTATGTCATTCTCTCGTAAAATGAACCCATTCAATTTTAATTATACTCTTAAAGCACACACTAGTAGTGTATTATTGGGCGTCCTACTCCACCGAGAGTGGATGAGGCGAACGGAGTGAGCCTCAGAAACGGAAGGTGTGGAAAAAAATGTGTAGTAGGCTCAGCTCAGCGGCTTATGCTGTTAAAAAAATAAGTATACCATAAACTGATGTGGACACAGCTAGAATAGTTTATTTTAGTTATTTCCATAGCGTTATGACTTATGGCATACTGCTCTGGTGATGTTCTGCAGTTATTAATTCTTTTTGATACTGCAAAAAAGGGCTATACGAGCGATCTACAGTTTAGCTCCCAGAGTTTCCCTTAGACAGAAGTTTAAAGACATAAACATTGTAACTGTTGTCTCTCAGTTTATTCTATGAAAATTTTATGTATGTAAAAAAAAACATTTGCAGTTTTGATAAGGAGTGATGCTCATTCCATCAACTTGCGAAATAAGCACAAGCTATCCGTACATGTAACGCGTCTCCACAGAATAAGTCATTCGTTAATAGACAATGTATACGATTCTATAAGAAAGTTCCCAATGTTATCCGAGATTTGCCTATTATAAGTTTAAAATTACTATTAAAACTAAACTCTGTCAAAAAGGTTATTACAAATTTTCGGATTACTTGAAGGATAAAACAGATTGGGACTGACCACTCCAGGATCTATCTACTCGTGTACTAAGATGTCAAAGTGTAGTGTGTCTTGCCCTACTGATACGATTACTATGTTCTCTTTTGTTAGGCAACACACTGGAGCTAATATTTGTAGTACCTAAGTGAAAACATTGTAAAAACATCTATATAAAAAGAATGGCCCCGAGTTTCTTGCCGCTTCATCTCGGTAGGCTCTATATATTTTGGAACGCGGCGGTAGTCTTTAAAGTACATTATAATGAAAAATTGACGTTCATAAGTACGTCTTTGATGCCTAAATAATTTAATACATGATTTTGACTTTGACTTTGAAAGAAAATAATCCTAAATTATTTTATTATACTGCGTTACAATAACAAATAAGTACATAACTAAATGGTTTTAATATGTATTTTATTACATAACGACATTAATAACTTTATGTTTATTTACTATTTTTAGGGTAAAATTCATACCGTAGGCAACCCGCCATTACATGTTAATTTTGCGATCTATATCTAATCTCATCGCCGGTAATGTTCCCGTTACTTGAGTAAGCGAGATAGATATATGTTTCCTTTAATTGTTCAGATGTTCAAAGCTACGTCGTCGCGGTTATATAGTGGTTACACTTTTTTTTAACACATGTAGTGCATTCGAATAGGTCACTTCTGAGCGTAATTAGTGAAAATAACACAAAAACGCTCACAAGGGGCGTTCGAGTTGGGAATCTGTGGGCGAAAATGTCGTTCATGTCTCTTTTTGTTCAGCGTTCGGAAAGCTAAAAAAGAGGAATTTTTGCCACCAAAAAGTGCAATTTTTGACTCACGTCCGGAGCATGGTTGTTTGTGATCGTTCATTGACAGCTATGTATTTGACAGCATAATCATGCGAATTTAGGTCTTATGCTCAGTTGAACGTTCGAATAGGGTGTGGGCAAAAGTGGCAAAAATTACGTTTTTAAGCTTTACGAACGATTTTACAAAAGAGCCATCAATGATAACGCCACCAATGCCCTCATAAGCTAAACGAACGCACCTAAGGAAGAACAAAATAAATAGTGTACATTAACAGTGACAGTACTGACTTGCTTGACAGTTGACAGAAGACAGACTGATTTTTATTTATTGAAAATGCAACTGGAAAGTGTTTTAATTAGTAAAATGGTATCTTAATCATAGATTACAAATTATTTACAGTAAATAATGGAATTTCTGGGCCAAATTATTGCAGTTAATGATCTCTAAATTCTATCAAGTGAGTGATGACGTTGAAAGAATACTATGTAACCTTAAAAGTGCTGAAAGAAAAAAACTTTGTCATCTCATTGTTTGATTATCACTATATAGGTTGTACAACATTCTGATATGTCTCATTTCGGAGATTTTATGGACGGTGTTCCCGTTAAAATATCAGAAAAGTACAAGAGACCACCGCGGTACGAACTGCCATACAGCGTTACCGAGAGTCCAGTACGTGCCCAGAATGTCATAGATACCATCAAATATTGCTCCACTTTCGAGAGGAATGTATTATTGAAGCTCAAAGAGCTCAGGAGCGCGAAAGAGACTAAGAAAAACGAAAGGAAACACCGGCTACAGCTGTTAGAAGAAGCAAAGCAGAAAAAGTTAGATGCACTTGCTGCTGCAGAAGAAGAAGACAGATTGAAACAGCTAAGTGTGTCCGAAGTGTCGTATCCGAGCACCGATGAAATCAGCGCACTTTCGCATGATGAGAAAACTGATAAAAACTGTGATATAGCTACAAATACTGACAATACTGCTGAAACTATTACTACTGATCTTAATTACCCTGTACATACCAATTCTACAGACTCACAATTGAATATACTACAGCCCATACAAGTTAAAGCTAATTACCCTGAGACAAGTCTACTAGATGATCCCATATCGGACCCATTGCACAATTTAAGGATAAGTTCAAAAATAACAAAGATCCCATATTCACATAATGTGGAAACTTTGACCTTCAGAGACTTTGAGCAGGACACATCCAGTCCATTTGATAATGTTGAGCTTAAAACTATAAATGATATGGAACAGCTCGCTCAAGTGCTGCAAAGTCAAAGGGGCTCATCATTAAGCTGTAATCCACACCAATCATACATTCCCGACCAGAGTTACACGGCTCCAAACTGTTCTACTCAAGCTCAAGTTGACGGTATGACATATCAACCAAATCAATACATGGAACATCCTGCACAAGGCACAAGTATAATGTACACCTCTCCACAGCATTATCCATCAAATGGGTATTACACTACTGCCGATATGGAGCACATGTACATGCATATGAACAACTATCAATATTATGTTCCTACTAGCACATACCAAACTGTTGATCCATATTATGTCAACCAGTTACCTACTTCAGAAGTCCCCATGCAGAATGGTACCAATTATATATCACAGCCTTACTATTACGAGTATCCACAAGTGCCTGTACAGTATCAACCACAGACATATAACTTACCAGTTGAGAGTCAAGATGAACATCCAGCCTCAACCGTCCATCCACCATCAGTACCACAGAATACTGTTGTCAAATCACGCTCAAGAAGTGTACCAGATATAGTTAAGGAGTTAAATGATGAAATAGCATCGGCAAAGCAAAGAGCAAACGAAAGATCATATAACCCTAGTCCAACTCCTAAGAATGTGCCTCAACCGTCTTCTAGCAATGGAAGGAAAGAAGAGAGGCGGCATAAAAGGAAAATAGAGCAGTTGCCCAATCCTTATGAAAAACTGCCGCAAAATTTGCAAATGATGTGTCAGAAGATACACGGGATGGGTTTTCCTTTGGACAGGGTATCTAGGATATGTACTCTAGTGGGTGACAATGATAAGAAGGTAACACTTGTTATCACTTTACTGATAAACAGATTCATGTTGACATTTGCCTTATGCTGCTACCAAATATAGTATGTGTATCTGTACATTTCAACCAATTGTTATGTTTTAAAACTTGCATTTGGTTAATTATTATGATTATATCAAGATTATATATCTACGTAAATATAAATGTTTATAAATTCTGTAATTTAATACTTCTTTCTATAGATATCTGTTTTTGATTTCTTTTGCCTTGATGGTTTTCCCAATAAATGTCTCTTCTATTTAGTTTTTTGTTGTTATCATTGACATATTATTGTAATAGACATAAACAACATGAAACACGCTTCTTATTTAAAAACTATTTATGAAGATTATCTTATATTACATTTTTTAATATAACCTGTTTAGTATAAAATACTAAGTATGCTTAATTTTGTACCCTTTCACAATTGCAGATACATTCTTCAATTATGTTTTTTATTGTCATTGATGTATTATTGTAACAGTCCTAAACTAATATTATTGTTGAATCTTTACCAATCCATGTTATAATTTCATAACTCTACATCTTTTTAATTTATAGTTGTTATAGACCACTATCTATTTCGTAGCCTTATGATAGTTACTGAACCATTTTAATTAACCATCTCTCTTCAATAATTTTCAGGTGATTGAGGGCCTTCTTATACTGGGCGAGCTCATGGACCTTGGCTTTTCTGAAGGCCGAGTGTCGGCGGCGCTCGCGAAACACGAATTTAACAGAGATAAAGCGCTGGATGAACTTGTTTCTTAACACAACAAAAAGTTGAGGTCTCTGTCGCATTACAATCTCTCAGGAAATCTGGGATTATAAAGTGAATGAGGTATCTACTAATCCAGTAAGCTCTACCTCTTATATATTATTGATGAATATCAAGTTCTGAATAGGTATGATTCTGATGTGAATCTTCAATCATGTGAAGAAGGAAAAGAAAGACATTTATTTGAATAAGACACCATGCTAGTTTATTGTTTGTGAGCTAGCGGACAGGTGGTAGACACGAAAATGGCTTTCATAAACTATTCATGAAGATTATCTTTAAATTGTTTAATATAACCTACGAAGTGTACAATATTAAATAGGTTATATCTTCATCAGAATATTTTGCTTAATTTTGTACCGTTTTGCACCAAAAGTACTGATGCTGTAGTATAGCACAAACAATTTGCGAAAAAGTATTCGTATTGATAGCGTCAACGTGTCACACTTCGACATACAAACTGTGAGTTATCTATGTCACAGTTGTTCTAGGTAATTGACAGTTTGTACTGTTTCACATGAACTACAAGTGTATTACACTTACGCAGTTGTTCGTGCTAGGCTTACTGAACTGATTTGGCTGGTAATATTAACATGATGATTGATGAGCTGCAATAACATATAGGCTACTTTTATTCCTAAAATGTTTGTGTGAGTTTCATATAAGACTTATGTTTGCTGTAATACTGAAATAGACTTTAAAAATCTGGCAACCTGTTCTTGATTACTCAGGAATAGAAGTATCTGAAAGAGGAATAAATTATGTTGTTGCAAGAGTTGACATCATGGTTGGACCTAAGGTTAAAATTGCTTGCATCTCAAATCTGCCCGGTACTGTAATGTATGTAATAATATATATATATATATATATATATTTCAAAAAATATACATTAACATGTTAAAAATTACTGGTGGTCCCCATACTAGGTCAAGCATGTCTCGTGGGGGCCTTAGAACCACGTTAATGTAATGTATATAACCTGACGACAAGAATGCAAATAAAATAACTAAAGTAACTAAATATACACCGAATCAAAAATCACAGTTAACGATTGTGTACTTTTATGTAAATAAACATGTTCCAGACACCTTTGTATATGCAATGTATGCCAAATTGCATTAAATTGTTTGTGTAAATTAGATGTAAAAAAAGTAAAATTAACGTAATATAAATAATTATTACAGTTTGTAAAATAACATTTGCCTTATTATGAATTAGTCTGGCAATCAATATTACGGCTATGAGAATTTATTACACCTGGGATGATATTTGTCATTTACAAATGCATGCTGAGTTTGATGCAATGAAATACCATCTCATTGTAGAGTTAGCTTGTAACGGAGTTACAATCTTGGGCATACATTTAATTAACGTCATTTAGTATGGTGCAAAACAGTTTTGTTGTGACTAAATGACTTTATTTAAATTTGTGCAATGTTTATGAAGTAGGTCATAGGTTTCTATTTTTCTATTTCAGTCGTAATCACAAGAATAATGTATAGAATTAACATTATTTTCATGAATTGTTAGTTACCAGGACTAAAGAATTTCATGTAAGTTTAGTGAAACCTATTTTATAACTGTTGCGTTTTTCTTTTGTTTTTCTTCTTTGTTATGGTGCAGTCAGGTACTTATTTAGTCATGAGTGTGGTGACATTGAATCCATCCAAGATTGAGGTATGTTGAGGAAGTGTGTAAAGATATGTGATTAGTGGGTTATAGCTCAAGATAATGAACTAGTAAAGTTGTAGATGCGTTATTGTAAATAAAGAAGTTTCAAGCCACGGAGGTATTAGGATCTTTAAAAAGACTTGAGACAAAGAAGGAAGGAGGTAAACAGTTTGCATGGTTTATTTCCTGTATGTTAGCATGATATATTATCAATGTAACATAAACTAAAGTTATAAATAGATGCTGATATTTAAAACTATGAGAAATGTAGAACAGTCAAGCACTCGTTTTTGTTGACGATTAAAAGAGTATTTTTTTAAAATCGGGTGTACATTAGCCAGCAACAAAATGATTGCATACTGTGTAAAATATGCATTATATTTGTTAATGATTTGAATATTTATATCATTACTGCATTATATGTAGCTCAGCTACATTGTGTTATGCTCTCGCTTGGTCTCAGTAGAATATAGCTCTGTACCTTTTTACCAATGCACCTTGTAAATTTAAACTTACAGGATGAGGTATGTGTAAGTACATTTGTGCATGACACCCAGGCGCAATTCCACATCCGACCGCATTGTCACTGATGAAGTGAGATAGGCGTATTTGTCAAATACTAGGCTATCAAATATTTAAAAAAAGTGTGATATATTAAGAAGATTGCATAGTACTTTCCATGCTAAAAGAAATAACTCTCTTCTACCTCTTAACATTGTCCGATTTCAATGTTTTTTTTTTCTCATGATTTTGATTTATCCTGTATTAAAAAGTACTATAAATATACTTTTTTAGAACTTAAACAATCAAAACGTACAGGCATAGTAAACAATGTGTTGAATACATGAAAAAAATCAATGAAATCGGACAATGATAAGAGGCAGAAGAGAGTTATTTCTTTAGCATGTAAAATACTAGCTATGAAATCCTCTTAATCGAATCGTTATGGGAATCGAACAGCTGTACGGGCCTTACTTATAAACGCTGCTTAACTTTCAATGACGTTATTGAGTACTGCGCTCTACAAAGCTTTTCTGTGCCGTACTAAATGAGGTTGTTTAAATTTAAGCAGCGTTTATAAGTAATGCCGTTAGTATTTAATAACGTAGGTGACAGGTGGCACATTGGCAGAAGTGGAGTATTTTAATTTAAATCATAGCATAACAAAATAAGTATTTGTCCATAGTTCCAAGTGGGTCTGCTAAAGCTAAAGAATCTTTAATTTATTTCCCTCAATGATTTTACATCTACTCAATTTTTCACTCTGTTTCAAATTAATTCATATACTTGTACTGCCTTACCTTATAAACTATGATTAAATTTAAATGACGTTATTTAGTACCTGGCATATTCAAATAATTATGTACGGTGTTAATGACATTTTTTAAATTTGTGCAGCGTTTTTCTGTAAGTCTTTACAATTTATAAATCCATTCTAAGTATTTGTCATTTAAAATATCAGTAAAAAGGCACTTTATTACCTTAACTTATTTATAACACATTTTATTGGGGCGCTTATAAAAAATATCATTAAAAATTCACGCCGTCATGATCCCTAAGAACTGGTATTTTATCCATAATTATATGTCATTATGTATATATGAAGAATCACGAGGCACACTTGGTATTAAGTCGTAACCTCTGTGGGCCGAGTACGAAAATCTGCCTTAGTGTAACGTTATCGTATCGTTTACGAGTTCAGTACAATCTATGAGTTATCTGTGCCCCTATTGTACTAGATAAATGACAGTTTGTACTAAATACGTTAACGATGCGATTACGTTACACTTAAACAGATTTTCGAGCTCGGCCCACTTTTTACAACAGATGCAGTTCGTCACTTGTGACGACTGCGCCCGTCCCCCCTGCTTCATATGTGCCTGTGATTTTAGCGGCACGCATACGCTTATAATGAGAACACTGTAATGCGAACATTACTGCTTCGCAGTAGTGAGTACTTCCTCGTTCACTCTCTCGTGTATCTTCAGCCTCTGGGCTGTTGAGGCCTCGAGCTCTTGCTCCTTGTCTCGGCTGAACCTCAGGAGGCAACTAACCCCCGGTCCCGTGAACTCGTTCACGAAGAATTCTACGGGCACTAAACTAACCTAACCTTACCGTAAAGAAGTCGTACACATTGGGTTGTTTTTTCTTTGTTTGGGTCCTGAAAAAGTTATTTAAAAAATCTGTTACAGTAAAATTGGAAAACGACGGCCTTGGTAATGACGAATAAGAGCTGTGTTGTTAATAGTACGCAAGCCTTCTTACTTCGTATGAGAAGTACAGTTGACGTACTTAATATGAGCTATTTATTGAATGGAATAAATATATGTTATTCTTAATGTATGACTTGTTTCGTGTGTGTATACGAGTACAACTAGTCGCAATACCACGAAATGTTAGACAAAGATGAAGCTGATCGTAAAGAAGTCGGTATATGATGTGACAAAGTAGGCCTGTTTTTTTAATTGGTTGGCCGATTAATCCTTCCTATACCGTGATAATTAAAACAAAAGATTTATGAACGAAACTGACGTATATTTACGTCCGTGGGACGCAAAGGGTTAATCTGCCTGATTGGATTTTGACTGACTGGCCCTCGATTTAGAGTATTCAGAGAGAAAATTTCTAAGGTTATTCAATCAAAGTCAATTGAACCTAAACGAAGTTAAAGCGATCATTTAAGCTCTGCATAATATATGGTCAATTAAAAGGCATAATTTATAAGTCCTTTATATATCACCAATCACAACACTTATTGACATGGGAACTTGATCTCGTTTACGTTGAAGTCCTTTTTCTTGAACTCGATTAACGGTGCAATCAGACAAATATGACGTCCGTGAGTTGATTAGTTCAGTTTCCTGTTCGTTACATTGGTATGAAAGCTAAAATAATCACACATTGAGCCGATTGACAGGTGTGTCGGTCGGATAAACGGGAAACGTCCGTTCTAGGTTACAAACGCAATGTTATTATAGAAAGTTTCAAAGATAATTCGGCTTTGCGAAATACGAAAACGTCCGCGTTGAATTCAATATTAAGCATTTTTGATTACAACTTTATTTTCTTATCATAGATGTGAATCAGTCAATTTCTACAAAATTTATTGAAATATGTGGATGAACCAAGCATTTATGTAATAGCTTGTTAATTAGTTATCTAATAAAATCTGTGATCATAACTTCTAGATGTATCTATCACTCATATCTATATTTTAATTATTATGAGTTTCATGCATTTGCATTTCCTTCATTTCATTTTCTTTTCAAAATTTAAATTATAAAGGATAATTGGTACTTATGTGAAAAGCATAACATAAAGAAATATATTTTATTAAATTAGTACACACTATTATTTAGTTTTACGATTTAGAAATGATAAAAAAGTAAGTTTTAAGGGTCAGAATTCTGCCTAAAAAGGCAGCTATCTGCAATGCCACGTACCAGTATCCTTAGTATACAATAAAGTCTGTCTGTCTGTATATCGACTATTTCCTAATGCAACAAAATGTTTCCATGCAACGGATATTTATGCGGCTTATACCGTCAGCTAGATATTTTTTCACGGAAGGTATATTTATAAATACCCAAATACATATATAATAAAACCCAGTTACGTGTTTATGTATTTATAAACTCTTTTTTTCTTAATTACATCCGTGCCAAACCGGGGCAGGTCGCTACTCGCTAGTATACAAGAACAATTTGAAAAGTTTAATACCGAGTTCCATTCTATTCAGTTATTGGAGTGTAAATGAGACCACACGGGATGCACCAGCTTGGAAACAAAAAAATAATTTTGAAAAGGTTCACCCAGTCGAAAGTTATGAGGTAACAAACATAAAAAAATACAGTCGAATTGAGTACCTTCTCCTCCTTTTTTTGGAAGTCGGTAGAAAAGATAACACCAATTACATACAGTTCATATCGGCGCGAACGCAAGACCACCGCAGTCGCTCCGTAGGGATTGAGGGCAAAACTGGGAAAAAAATTAAAACTAAATTACTTTACTACTAAATCTATTTTGCAATTTTAAGGAGATAAATTCACAACCTAAGATATTTTTCTCTCTTACTAAATATTGGTGTAAAATATACTAAAGTACCAATGTAGGAAATATTTAAGGAGTTATTATTATGTTCAAATATGTTTGGCATCCGTTATCATGGAGCCGAATAAGTGCATTTATTTTATTATGAAAACTAACGTGGTTTGTACACATTTTTAATATGAAAAACGGGATTTACTCACGTAAAAAAGTCAGATCTTTCCGACTATAGTTTCAACCACATCCGGTGGTGCGCACAGTGTGCGAGGCGAGACGCAATCGCGAGCGTTCTGCACTCTCCTTGAAAAAGACCACCGGATGTGGTTGAAACTATAGTCGGAAAGATCTGACTTTTTTACGTGTGTAAATCCCGTTTTTCATATAAAAAAGTGCATTTATATTAAAGGTTCAAATTCAATAGCTATAGCACGTAGATATATCCTCAAGATTCATGTATTTTAATTTCAGTACCACGCACAAGGTAGTCTTGGAAAATTGACACGGATTATGGTTCAAATAATTTTGTACAACAATTCGAGGAATAACCGTTAAACACCCTCCTGAGTTGCCGTCACCCCGGTGTGCCAGTGGGCCTAGGCTTCATAATTTGATTTTTATCTTGCCCGGTGTTTACTTTAACTGCTAGTTCTCTAGTTTGTAATTATTATTTCAGAGAGCTAACGATAATTTTCACGACCTATGTTTGTATTTTTCTCTTTGCTTTTTTACACATCGATAGTCGATACATTACTAAGCACTGCCACTGTCTTTCTTAATGGCCTTGTCATATTATAATAACTAGAACAATAATAATATACCATAAATAATAATGTATATATCTAATGTGTTTATATTGTAAATAAGTCATGTGCAATTTTTATATTCCTATAATTGTTGGAAAAAAGATGTATTTTATTTTATGAGTTTTTATTGGATGTGGCTTATGGATCTATTTTAGGAATACATACAAAAATATGTTCCCTGTGTGTAAAGTTGCCCTTCGATTATGGTTTTATTACAAATAAATACCAGTTACTGAAACCTATTTCATTGTACGTTTCATTAAAGCTCAATACTAACGGCCTTATAAACGCTGCTTAAGGCGAAATGAGTGTAGATTACGGCGAAATTTCATGATTCGTCTTCGCGAAAACTTAGTTTTTCGACGCTTAAGCCTCATAACCGATGTTCGAAAAAAAAAGTGTAAATTGAATATACGTTCTTATGAAGTATGGGAGCCAATACACGATTGAGCAAACTTGGCATTTTGCTTTTTTTTTACGTGCTTCGTGGGAAAAGTCATTTTTATTCTATTATGGGCAAATATATTTCAATGAATGTATCATATTCGAATGCTCAATGAAATATACTAGTGAGTTATGGACTCCTTTATCAGTAACCTATCCACCAATCCGCACTGGGCCCGCGTCGTGGATTATGGCCTAACTCCTCTCTCTCTGAGAGGAAGGCTCGAGTCCCAGCAGTGGGAACAAAATGGGCTGATGATGATGATTTATGATAATATACTTACCTAATTTTTTTTATAAAAACGCACTTTCAATTTAGATGAAGAAGTATGACCTGACTAACAAAAAAATAATCCTCTAAATCAATAATTGACGGAGGATCGCGTAACAAACATAAAAAAACATACTCGTTGAATCGAGAACCTCCTAATTGTTAGACAATAGATAATTTATTTGGTAATAAAAACATTTATAAGTCGGTTTCATAAAATTGCAAATTAAATTAGAAATAAATTATTATCACCTACATTATGATAATAATACAAGTACAATTTGAAAAATTTAATAGCTACTTCCATTCTATTCAGTTATTGGAGTGTAACTAAAAAACTACTGGACCGAGTTTGATAAAATTTAAATGGGACCACACGGGAAGCACCAGTTTTCAAACAAAAAAAGTATTTTGAGAATCGGTTCAGCCAGTCGAAAGTTATGAGGTAACAAACGTTATAAAACCAGTCGAATTGAGTACCTACTCCTTTTTTTGGAAGTCGGTAGATTATTAAGAATTCGCTACTTCTCATAGTGATTTGGTCTTTTATTCAATTGTCTTTGAATCAAATACGGTCAAGCAGTTTTTGAGTTACACTCCAAAAACTGAAAAGTGTTTCGCCTATCTTGATGATATCGTAATTGAAGATGAATGACAATCGATCCCGTAAGTAGCAAGGGTCACTAAAAATGCTTATTTTTTTATCTATAGGTATATGGAACCGTTATTAGTTCAAAAGTAGGAATCTTTTATCACAATATTGTGCACTTGGTACCGACTTCGACAAATTACTCGTATTTCATACTTTTTGGTAATGAATTCGGTTCCATTTTTGGTAAAAAAGAAAATCTGTAGATTCCTCCTTTTGTTTTTGCGATTTATTGTTGAATTAAATATTATTCTAGTTTGGCCGAATTCGATCTAAGTTAATACTTATAGATGGATAGTAAATAACTTAAACAGGTTATGAGTTGCATATTATTGTATTGATACATTATGTATAAGCAGTAAGCAAGAGTGATATATACCGGTATGCACGTTTGACGAAGTCCTATTGAAATTGTTTGTTTTAATTTATTTTAGAGTAAAATTACTGTTAGTCTAGCTTGAGCGTAAAATTGTAATTTTTATACATTAGGTACAGCTTCACACGAAAGAAATGAAATATATACTTAGTTAAAAACGTTGTTTTAATTTAATTTTTTTGTCATTTAGTTATGTTGATCCAAACAAAGTGTGCACGAAAATCCGGAAATAATCTCAGACTGTGCTAGGGGAAGGTGAAACTGAATCCGTGTAATCCCTAATTACTATTAGTTCTGCGAACAGTAGATCTCGCGAGCACCAGGAGCGGATCCAGCCCACAAAAAAGGTTGTGGTCACAGCCACCCGAAAATCAGCAAAGTACGAGTCGCTAGAACTCGCTCATCATAGATATAGTATCTATGGGTATGGGCCCATAACAGTCTAGTGCCATTCAGAACCTTGAACTGGGTAAGCACTTCAAAACCCTGCATGGCAAAGCACTGCGCCTTAGATGTTCTTGCTCTGTAACTTCGCTGGAAACAACTATAAAGGATTTCAAATGATGTCAAATTAAATTTAAAAGAAGCTTACATTTCTTTTTCGCGAAAACATTAATAATTTCATGGATATCCAGGTTTTACATATTTTATAAAACGTCATATCATCGGCCTGTCGAATATGAAAGTGTGATGTCTGATGTCGAAAAGTCTTTTAGGGTTGTGGGCATGCCCATCGTGTCCACTACGGTGAATACGCGCTTGGCGAGCACATAGTCAATCTGCGGCAATTTTTCGCAGTACTTCACAACCTATTATCTCGGCAACAACTTGCCAAATTGGGCTCATATTCGAAATTTCTCTTTAAAGTCAGGTAGGTACTTAACTAATGTGTGTGCCAAATGTTATCAAAATCGATCGGTACTAGCGCCGCATTAAATTTCCCCCATTTTTAGGACAAGTACCTACCCGTACTCAAAAATCGCCTACGATAAAAAAATATTATATTAAGTAGGTACTAGGACATGCAGTCCATAGTGCCGCCAAGATCGGTTGATAAATGCGACCTGTACAGGAGGACCAACATACGAGTACAACCTAACAAACATACGGACAGATGAAAGTCAATTTGGTTAGTAAAAGCAGATACGCTACGCTCGCTCGTTCAATTAGGTACTAGTTTATTTTTAGGCACAAAGCTGAGTATTTATTGTTTCGAAAACTTTTTTTAAGGGGTAAAATGGTGTGCAGTT
Organism: Selenia dentaria; assembly: GCA_917880725.1. Lineage (NCBI taxonomy): Eukaryota > Metazoa > Arthropoda > Insecta > Lepidoptera > Geometridae > Selenia > Selenia dentaria. The sequence continues at coordinate 32,687,953 of OU862890.1, read as the reverse complement.
CCCTTCCGCCACGTGGTGACGGGTATGTGAGGCTCAAGCCCACTAAAACCTCCCCGTGAGCAGTCCTTCGTCAAGATGGGGTCGCGCTAGCTTTCACCATCTCGCCCCAGTGGATAGACTCGGATCGATCTTAACAGTAGCTCTACCATGATAATAATAAGCCTTTTAATGTTTCCTTTTTTTTTACATTTAACATAGTATGTGTATATTAGGTTTGTTAGTTTAAGCTAAGGACCCCTTTCGGGTATAGGTCTCCTCCCATTCTTGCCAAATTTTTCTGTCTTTGGCTCGGTTGAACCAATTTGGTCCTGCTGTATTCCGGATATCATCAACCCATCTCGTTTTAGGTCTTCCTACTTTTCTTTTTCCTCGTGGGCCTAACCATTTGGTGACTCTGTTAGTCCATCTATTGTCGGCATTCGTGCTATGTGGCCAGCCCATCGCCATTTTTGTTTAAGACTGAAGTCAAGTGCATCTGCAATATTCGTTATAGACCTGATAGTTTTACTGTTAATTTTGTCTTTTTTCTCTACCATTAGTTGGCAACATAAAACGTCATCTATAGACGATACTCGATCTCGCCTACCTATTAGATCTTGTGATTTGCGTATTCGCGGTCAATTTTAGAACTAAAATACACCGCGAGGTGGCACTGTTCTTTGTTTCATACATTTTTTTCCGGCAGTCGATAGCGAGCATCGATTAGTTTCAATGTTGTAAACTCGTGGTAGACCTACAGGGCCTCAGCGCCTGTGACAGTCCCCCGACTTTTATCAGTGATTATGGAAACGTAAGCTCATTTAATATGTCTTTTTGTTTTTATGCTAGTGCCTATGAATTATTATTATGATTATTGAGATGGGCAAGCGTAGTACTTACCATCAGACGAATGGCTTGCCCATCTCAGTACTTAATCGCACAAAAAACTATCTAGTTAATAAACAATATGTTTACCATAAAATATTTATAATATACATAAATAAATATTATATACTTACATACTAATTTTATGGTAAACATAATGCATATTGTTTATTTTAATTATAAATGAGAACCAATCATTAATTATTTGTGTCGAGTTCCATTAATAAGTAATCAGTAGTACGTACCTACGATAAAGTTGTAACGTTTATATTAATTTTATAATATAGTTAGATAAGGGATTTTCAATTTCGGGTCTGGACGTGGATACGGATTTTTGATTAAACATCGGTTTCAGATGCGGTTACGGATATGAAACTGTTTCGGATTATCCGTTAGTTTCGGATAATTTCAGCAAGGGTTTCAGTCACGGATATTCGGGATATTAGGTTTTGAAGAAATGGTAAAAGTATAGTACCTACATTGCACCTACGCCGAGGGTAGCAAACGATTTATATCTGTGCTAGAATTTAAAGGAAACTCGAGAACCGAAATAAAACTTCTTCCGAGTGACACAATGGAATGAAATGAAATGAATGAAAATATAATTTACTTATGACGGCAGCATACAAAATTGATTGATAAAAGTAAGGAAGAAGAATTACACATAGTGTTTTATACTACACCTGCGAGGAAAATAAATTAGTTACTTCTTAGGGTTGGCTTTAGAATCGTGACCCCTGAATTTGGTGAAACAAAAACTGTGGGTGGGTTGAAGGGGTTTGTATAAAGCGTATTTACAACATTTTAGCTGCCGGAGACACGCCAAAATAGTCTAAATAGTTTTTTAAAGTTTCAATAAAACACCGTAATTTTGATAGTGACAGGTGACATAAATGACATTAATGCGTAAAACGAAACGTTTCTAGGTAACTTTTAGCCTTTTTTGACATGTACGTTGTATGTAAGTTCTTGAAACGGAACGCAAACATCGAAGATAGCGTAATGTCACTGTCGAAATACTCGCGTCATTCCGTTACTTCCGAGTGTACGTGAATGTTTTCTCCTGTTTTTCTGCGCTTTCTTTTGATATCTCAACGACTTTGCTACGATTTTGGAGTCACTTGCCTGTGACAAACCTATAGGTTAGGTTAGGTTTGAACTGTGACCCACCACGCTTCATCAAACTACTTTTGTTCCAAATTTGTGCACAATAGTATATCAGTAGCTACCCACGGCACTACCCGAACCCCCCCCCCCCCCCCTCCTCCCCCCGAATTCAGGCGCCACGATTCTAAATGTTTACCACTTCTTATGTCATATATACCTATACTAGCTGCGCCACGCAGTTTCACCCACTTTTCACACACTTCAGTTTTCAGGTGATGGATGATGATAATGATGATGATGCACATGATGCATTCCAGGCAGTTCACCTCTGGAATGCACTCCCGGCTAGTATCAAGCGCGCGCAATCGCTGAATAGCTTCAAAGCTCAAGTGAAAGACTATTATCTCTCTTTATTAAATATTGAATCCTGACATCATTGATTGATTGATATTATTTATATATATTATATTAAGTTTACGTATTTAAGTTAACTTTATTAATTGTACATTTATAATTATGTATTATATTATTATTGCATGTAAGTATATGTATTGTTATATTTAAGTGTATTTTATTTAAATTCTAACTTTTTGATTAGTAATAAAATATTTCTTTATGATGTTGCACCACCGTCCATATCAGTCTTGTATTCCCTATCCATACAAAGGTTGTCTGGAAGATTTCGCTTTTAGTGATAAGACCGCCCATTTGTGCCTATTATTTAAAAGTTTTATTATTTTGTGATTTCTTTGGTGCCAATAAAGAGTTTTTGTATTGTATTGTATTGTATGATGAAAAGTATCCTATATGTTATTTCAACGTCTCATCTATCTACATACCAAATTTAATTAAAATCCATTGAGTAGTTTTTGCGTGAAAGAGTAACAAACATATACTATATAATTTATCCATCCATCCATCCATCTATACTTTCACATTTATAATATTAGTGAGATAAATAATAAAATTGTTGCCTGGAGCATTTTGTAAGAAATCAAAGACTTTGTAATCTTCTGTTGATCTCTTCTTCCTTGACCTCTTGAGCTGTATATTTTTATTTAATGGTGGCTTATTTAATCAATATTAAATCGTCACTTTCAATATCAGATGACATTTTGGATAATTATTTAGGACTAGCTGCGCTCCGCGGTTTCAACCGCGTGGTGATGAATGATGATGATGATGAATCAAATATAGCGTATGTTACTCAGGCATAATGTAGCTTTTGTAAGAATTGTTTAAATCGGCTAAGAGATTGCATAGCTAGTACTTTACCATACTAAAAGAAATAACTCTTTACTACTTCAACATTGTCCGATTTCAGTATTTTTTTTCATGTAATCAACACATTGTTTACTAAGGCGTTTTGATTCTTTCAGTTTATTTAAATATTATTATTAGTATTATAGGTAGTCGTCGTTATCGTTTGCTACTACAATCAGTCATAAAAGTAATTATTAAAGCTTCTCAGAGAAGCAGAAGAAGAACTGCAAAAACATAATCATAATAAATAAAGACATTTTTGAAATGTTATCTATATATCTATATATATATATATATATATAGATATATAAAAGCGGAAGAACACTCACTCACTCATTACGAAATCTCAAAAACTACAAGTGCTAGGAGTTTTAAATTTTGCATGCGGGTACTTTTTAGGACGTGGGTGCTCACTAAGATGGGATTTTTTTTGGGTTGATAGTTTGTATGAAACTTCGTTACTGCGAGTTCTAAAAGCAATTCTGCATGGGGGTTCTTTTTTGGACCTATGTACTCACTACGGACAGACGGGATTTTGTGAAATTCGACCCCTAATTGAAATCTGTAATTACCGTATCCCGCCAGGCCAAGCGAGCGAAGCCGCTGGCGGGTCAGCTAGTAGGTATTAAAAAGATGTCCTAACTGACTGACTGACAGACAACGCACAGCCTAAACCACTGATCGTAGAGACTTGAAATTTGGAGGGTGTATTCACCTTGATGCTTAGAGGTGTACTAAGAATGGGTTTTTGGAATTCTACCCCTAAGGGGTGAAATGTTTTGTATGAAACTCCTTTGTTTTTGATCTTATAGTTGTGAAAATTTGTATTTGGATATGTCATTCAAAATAAAAATATGTTGTACATTTTTTTTTCAATGGTTTAAGAGGGTGAAATGGAGGGGTGAAAGTTTGTATGGAAAGTTTTTTGTTTTCGAACATAAAGTGGTGAAAATTAGCATTTCGACAGTTTAAAGTGATGCTTTCAATATTTCTGTCACGGATGACTTAAGGGAGTGAAACGAGGCATGTAAAAACTACTACATAAGTATTATAAACTGTAGAGGCCAAATTTCTGTACAATGAAACATATGCTAAGCACCGAGTCAAGAGATGTAAAGAGTGAAAACAAAAGTTCAAATTGTTTGTTTCTCTGTATATTTGTCTGTCTGTTTGTACGGGCTAATCTCCGAAACGACTGGACCGATTTAAATAAAATTTCGTATGGTGGTAGCTTATATCCCTGATCAACATATAGGATACTTTTGATTCCGGTAAATTAATGAGTTCCCGTGGGATAATAAAAAATCTGTAATTACCATATCCCGCGAGGCCACGCAAGCGAAGCCGCTGGCGGGTCAGCTATTTCTATTATATTATTTTATATTAAATAATTATTACTCTGTCCGTAAGCTTTGTCCCTATCCGAAATTATTCGTTACTTTTATATCAGTTTCAGCTGCGGTTAGGTTACATTAAAGTTTAAACTTAAAAAATAAACAGTAGGTACCTACCATTACACATTTTGTCGCATAGCGACGTGCACATAATACCAATTAACATGTAAAACTATTATTTATGTTAAAAGGAAAATTATCACTAACGACAAGAGTGTCATTTTAAAATACATAATATCGATCTATATTTATATCTAATCTAATATATTATGTAAAAATGAACCCCTCTTTTCCTGGTAACGATATAACTTCAGAAGGGCTTTACCGATTTCATTCATCTCTTTTTATACAGGGTGTTTGGTAGAGGGACCGACAAACCAAATGAGCGTGTTCGGGGGACCACTTGGTTGGACCACACAAGTTGGCCAACAAAAACCCCGACAATATGTTTTACTTTTTTTGTGATTTTTTCCCTTTTTCTCCGAAATTGTACCTATTTACCACCATAACATTTGTAAAATCTGTTTTACACCGGATGTTTTTAGTTGAATTTGGTCTCTAATACACCTTCAGGCCACGCAAAGCAAAATTGGATACAAAACAGAGCTAACTGATTTAGTTAAAAAAAATTGGGGTGTCGGGGATTTTTTTGGCCAACTTGTATTCTCCAAGTGGGCCCCCGAACACGCTCATTTGGTTTGTCGGTCCCTCTACCAAACACCCTGTATGTTTATTATTACTTCGTAAAATAATAATAATAATACGTTTATTGTGCAATAATATGTTACAAAACTCAGTGGAACATTGCCTCCCATACTAGGATATGAACCTGTATCATGAGAGGCAGTGTCTTCCCATGTTGTTGTCTAAGATTCGATATATCTATATATTTTTGCGTTCTCTATAAACTTAAGTATTTTTATTTTAGTGTTAAGAAGTAGGCATATTATACAATAAGTAGAAGTTTACTAACGCGCATGTGTATGTGTATGAGTATTGTGTGTGATGTGTATATGTGTATGTGTTTGTAGTAGAGTGTATCTACGTATGGGTAAGTAAGTGAATAATATGCAATAATATGATACAATAGGAGTTAATAATTTCTCAGTTTCGTCATAATTAAATGTATTGAGCCAATTCAAAACGAGTTGTTAAAGTGTATAATTATTTGCTCTTTTAGATTACTCGTTAGAGTTAATAGGACACTTGAAAAAAGTTTTGTATAAATAAGGAGCAAGGAATATAAAATGCCTACGCGCAAATAAATTCTGCGTACTTGGAACTGGGAAATTATCTCGTCTCTTAAAAATAATATAGTTAGATATTCTGAAAGGTTCTTACATTTAAAAAATGAAGAAAAGATGGGAGGTTATAGCGAGGCCGAAGGCCGAGCTTACTACGCGAACGAAGTCGCGGGCAGTTGCTAGTTTTAATATAATTACTAAATTGTAATTAAAATAATCTTTGTAACTAGCAATTGTTATGGAGCAACGAGTAGTATGACCTATCTATGAGCCAAATTTGAAGTTTCCCGCAGAACCCCTTGGTTAGCAATTCTTTGATCTCTTTGGGTACGGCATTATACGTATACATAATCATCTACACATTAGTACCTGCTAGTTATCCAGATGCAGCTTTGTTATCGGGACACTTGGTAAGACAATTCCACCTGGATTTCTTCTATTTCTAGGGTAAATACCATTAGCTCTTAAATAATTCTCAATGGAATTTCACTACATTAGCTGCTTTCAGAATATATAAGGTAGTGTAAGAATACGAAATTATTTTATAATAATTCTTTTTTCAAATATCAGATAGTTCCTGTCACGGTTACGGAGTTCCATAACATATCTAGTTTACGATTTAAATTGCTTATAAATCAAATCTGGTTAACTTGGCAGAATACATACATACATACATCAGGTCTTATTCTACAGTCTGAGCAGGCCTGCAGACGTCCAAATATAACAATACATAACTCCAAATAAATATTTACATAGTCGTATCCAATACCTGTGTTACCTACTAGCTGACCCGCCAGCGGCTTCGCTCGCTTCATCATAAGGGTGAAGTTACAAACATCCTTGAGCTTACAGTATATAAGGCATCACCTGGACAAAACTTCAAGTTTGTATGACTCCAGCGGTTTATTATCTGCTTTAATGACTCAGGCAGTCAGTCAGGACATGTAATTTTATACATTAAGATTATAGGTATCTTAAAATATCTACATTTTATTTAATTTAATCAATAATATATTATTAGAGATTCTGAAATCCTTAGTACTTAGGTAACTACATTTACAATTAAAAAACACTTTTAAATATTTTGCCATTTTTGAATATATTTTGAGTAAAACATTATTAATTAAAATAATATCGTTAGTTATTATCCTACCTTGGTCGCTTGGTACAGTAAAGGTAAATTAAAGTAAAGTAAAGTAAAGTATAATATATATATATATATATATATATATATATATATATATATATATATATATATATAATATATATACAGTAAAGCCCACTTACACGACTCAGCTCCAACATCGCTCCCACTGAACACCGCCCTAAACCAAGCGATTACTCGCAGTCCATGAGGAGACCTCTGGTGGGCACGCAGCAGTCCAGCACCCTTTGATCGCGTTGACTACAAGTTTGACTTTTTCACAGCTGAAAGAGACCGCAGAGCCGAGTGTTCCGTATAAATTTTAACATGATACCTTTACGCATTCCTGCGAAAAAAGGTCTTGACAGACGGACAGCAAAGTGAGGATAAGGGTTCCTTTTGAGATACGGAACATTTATAGTTAGGGTATTTAACCCTAAACTGTTCCCCCAATTGTACAATATATCTGGCAAACTTTCGGATATTTCGGACTTCTACGAACATTAAATTTAAAAAAAAACCTAAAGCGGTCTAGCCGTTCTCGTCTTTGCACTTACTTACTAAAAACAATTGTATTAAATGTACCGAGATGTATGTGAGAAGATTAATTAGGTACTAATTGTGTTAATTTTTATATGGTAACCCTGCTGTTTCTAAGCTTACTTGACTGATAAAGATTTACATTAGATTTTATATTCTTAGGTATAATATTTTTGATATTAGATTTTATATATAGATTACACTAATAACATTCCAATATATGTTTTTTGTGTTCAAGATCTTATTGATTATATTGAAACTGCATTATACATAATATATTTATTAAGTACTTCCTTGAATTAAATGCGGCATTTGTTTGATGTTTACGTCGGTTGATGATACGAGTAACTTATTTTATAATTAAACAATAACTAGGAAGACGATTAAAATATTATCTTGTTCATCAGTATGTTATTGGTAACTGATATGTATCGTCGTATCTAATGCATACAATTAGTTTACAGAATACATGCAAATGTTGTTAAAACAACAAGATTTTATACTTAGGCAATCCAAAGTGATGAAACCTTAAGGTGCTGTCATATCACGATGTCGATAAAAATTAAGGTTTTTAAAGCAGTTTATCTCTTTAGCAGCGTTTTAATTAAAACTACAAAAAATAATATGACATTTTTAAGACTTCCAAGTACACATTGACGGAATTAAAACTTATTTTAACATAATAGTGTACAATAAAAAAAAATTAACATACCACTTAATTTGACCTTTAAAGCAGTTTTTATCTTTATTCACTATTGTATTTATGAAACACATAATAATACAATAGTAATTTTTAATACACATACATTGACGGATTATGTTTTTATTGAAGTGTGCACATAATTTTTTTTGAATTTTGTACGTTTATTAATATAGTAATTTCAAGTAAAGGAAATTGAACGTAGCCAAGCGCTGAGCTGACAGCGCCTTAATGTGGTTTGTTATTGAGCTTCAGCAGAACAGACGCAGGAAAAAAAAATAAGAGTTAGAGATTCTTACAATGGGAAAACTAGAAGATGCATCAATATCTATCTATATCAATATCACCTGTATCCTATCTAGATATCACCGGTATCCTATCTAAATACGAGTAGGTACTTAAGTAGCTATAGAAGTAGATACACAACTGAAGGGTCATTTACATTATTCACATGGATAATGTGTCATACTCGTACTTAATTTACAGAACGAATACAGCCTCAGTGATCAATGAAATAGCTTATGTGTTCTAGTTTGTCGCTCATGGAACCTAACATATCTTTAAATATTATACTCGTAGCTGTACCTACTTACAAAATTTTCTTCAAAATCCGTTATAGGTAACATCTTTTCAGGGCAGAAAGTGTAGTAACACATTAGAGAATTAAGTATCATTTAGTTCAGTAATGTGGGGAGCGCAGTTCCCTATAACACAGGCTTCTAGCCTAGTATACAGTTCTGAGGCCTATCTTATATTATTTGAATGCCAGTAATGTGAAATTAAAATTTGTATTCTTTATGTCATAAAAGTACAGTTGCCAATAAAAATATTATATTATGATTATCATATCATATCATATAATATAACAAGCTCATTTCTAAAGGGACTGATATTCTTGATGGGTTCGTTAGCAACATTTTCCATCTGTTAGCTGCAACTGAAACTGCCCATCTGTCATGCAAATGAGATCCTAACCCCGTCAACGCTACATCTGGTTGTGGTTCAGATTTTTTTGTTATGTTTTCATCACAAATTTCGACTTTATCGTGTGGGAATAGGCATGAATCATCTTATCTGAGATTTGGTTATCTTGTTCCATTTCGGATACCGGGTCAATGCCGAGCTGTTTGATAAATGATTTCGTTCTGCCAATGGTTTGCGATTTTAGAGAATTTTTGAATCAGGATAATTTTACGGCATTACTGACAGTGTTGTTAACGCATTTGCTAATTATCCTTTATGTGTAGAGTAGGACTGCTATTTAACATTAAAACATTCGGCCTATCACTGGAATTTAATATCAGACAAACTCGTATTTTATTCACGAATCTGTTCAACTCGTGTCGGGCGAACTTGAGCGCAGAGATCTAGGGCATTCGCGTGCAAAATCGATATCAGCAGACGAACATAATATTAAATTCGAGTGTGACACAGGTAACGTAAAGGAACCGACGCTTCCGCCGACCGCGCTACCTAGTTCCCGGACTCTTGCAAATAGGTCATAGAATGTAGTTTGCGCGAGTCGGTGAGCCACCGGCCGGCAGCGGCAGACAATGGGTGACCACCGCATTGTCTATTGTCATCACGCCAGACACGATGAATGGGCAATGGGACAAGTTCACTAGTATCTGCCCACGTTGGCCACCCGACAAGGATGCGGCGACCGGCGGCTACCGAGCGCGAGCGAGATGAGCAAGACACGATCGGACACTCAGAATTACCGCTGCCTGAGTTTGTTTTGAGGTGCAGTCGCTCGGAGATCGGCGTACACGTGAGACACGCCGCTTGCGCCACGCGCCGCTACGTCGCCTTCTCGTCATCACAGTCGCCGCCGCCGTCACTACGTAACGTAACATGACCGCCTCGCATTCGTGCATGCGCCGCGCTCGCACCGATAACATCTGCAAATCCGATATTTAGGCCGGTGATAGCGCGATAGTGTTCGATTGCGTATCGTGAAGCAGTACGACCGCGTCGCGCCATGTGATCGCTCCCCGGCCGATGGGAGCGAGACTTTTACAAAAAAGCAGCCCGCTAATGTCTACCCCTCCCGGCCGCTACAAAAAAGGGATAAAAGGTTTATTCCTGGAATGCACACATGTGGACGCCGGGTAACAGTGCGCGCCTTTATTGACTCCGCAGTTTTATCGCGATGGCTCGGAGGAGCAGGTGGATGCATCTGGTGGCGGGCGTCATCGCCGGCGTGACGCTCGGAGTATTTCTCAAGCTGTGCTTAAGGACCTCGTCGCGGACCAGCATTGAGTCTTGTCCGGAAGCCGCGAGACAGAACGCGAACCCAGACCCGCTGGCGCTAATAGGCCTCCAGCCGAACGAGACAGTGGAGAACTCTAACAGAACTCTAGTGTTTGTGGGTGTGATGACGGCGGAGCAGTATTTGACGACACGAGCACGCGCCGTCTACGACACCTGGAGTCAGGACCTGCCCGGTCGCATAGCGTTTTTCAGTTCTGAAGTGTCACGGGCCCCAGATCTACCGCTGGTGCCGTTGCGGAACGTAGACGACAGCTATCCACCGCAAAAGAAATCATTCCTCATGTTGCTGCACATGTACGAGAAGTACGGGGACAAATTCGAGTGGTTTCTTCGCGCTGATGACGATGTTTACGTGAGGGGTGATAAGTTGGAGGAATTCTTGCGTTCCGTGGATAGTAGGAAGCCCCAGTTTATCGGGCAGGCGGGGCGTGGGACGAACGATGAAAGAGATGTGTTAGCCCTAGATTATAACGAGAACTTTTGCATGGGCGGTCCGGGAGTGCTCCTGTCCCGTGAGACGCTCCGGCGTGTGGCTCCGCACGTGAAGTACTGCCTCAAGCACCTGTACACGACGCACGAGGACGTCGAGCTGGGCCGCTGCGTCGCCAAGTTCGCAGGCGTGTCTTGCACCTGGAGCTATGATGTGAGTACTTGAGTTCCTACTACTTTGTTTACTTATAGCCGTTACAAGCTGCATTCTTCAGTTACGGAAGGGAATGCACATTTCCTTCTGTAACTAAACCAATTCATGAATTGGTTTAGAGACGCATAATTGATAATGATGTAATTGTTTCTCGCTAACATGTAGATATCTTGTATTAAGTACGTTTGTGTGACATTTTCCCGTTATAATTTTTATTTGGCGGATGTACTATCCTCAACCCAAAGGTTAATTTAAGGAGTCGAAATAAATCGTAATTTATGCGTAGCTCGTGCTATAATTGGTCCTTATCTACATATTTATAAACGTGCAGCGGTTGCATAGGTGTCCTTTAGACTAAATTAACCTTGAAATGCATGAAATTCGGTGTGAATTTCATGCATTTCAAGGTTACTGTAGTTACGTAGGTGTATCTGGAAGTCTGCTCCCAAAAACAAACTACTAATTCTCGTTTGGCGGATATTGCGTTTTCTACTCTGACAGTGAAAAAGCATAAGTTGTAACTTATGCTTTTCCACTGTCAGAGTAGAAAACGCATTTCATTACATTTATCATCCATGACTGTAGTCATGGATGATAAATGTAATGAAATGCGTTAAACGATACTTCGGTAATTGGTTGTTGTGAGTGACCCTCAGGTTCACAAACTTAGTTCCAGAACGATCGAAACAAATTCAACCATCAAATCTTGATATTGATGCAGTTTTATACAACGATAGACCGTACCTAATCAAGAATTTTGAAATAGGATATTGAAAGCAAAATATTGACAAGTATCTCAATTAAATTCCATAGAGAATTTCAAATATCTACCTAATCATCATCATCATCAGCCTAAAGACGTCCACTGTTGCACATATGCCTCCCCCATAGATCTACATAATAATTATGCTTATTACATTGACTTGGTTACATTACGAAAATCAATATAATGTTTCTTGAATTAAATATTTTACTTTGGAGAGCATATTCCGTCTGCCGTCGATATGTGACTTGTACAGAGGAGGATACCGCAGGCCTAGAACGATTTTTTTCGTAAGTGTAACCTAATCGTGTAATTGTTATATAGGGTACAAACTATCATTTAAACACTGAAATTATTACAAAGAAGATTTATACTGAAATTGGCACAATACGCAAGCCGCGTCTATGAAAAAAAACATTTATCTCGCACAGTGGTTCTTAACCTTTTGGTGATAAGGGACCCTATTTCACAAAATGTCTATTGTCATGGACCACCAACTGTTTGAATGAATAAAGCGTTGTTCTATCTGTAAATTAAATGTGCATAACATACTTAGTTCACTCTATTATGTTCGTTTAAATATTTGACGAAAATGTTATATTACAGGGTTTGTATAATTTTTATTAAAATGCGTTTTTCGTGACTTCTCTTTCCTAACTTCTGAAACCTTGGTTCGGTTCTCAGTATTAGCATTTCTCGAACCTTAGAGAAATAAATTAATTGCTTTTTGTCTCTTAACATATCAAGATTATCTGTTTCGAATGTATCTTTCAATTTGTATGTCTTCGCGGACCACTTCGGGTGCTTCCAGAACCACCGGCTTAGAACCACTGACTAGTACAACTGTGGCACAGATGACTCATAGTTTGTGTGCATACTTCCAACGATACGATTATGTATGTTGCCCACTGACTTAAAAGGTGGCGGGCATCTGCAAGAGCCGGTCGTGGCACAGAATAACTAAAGTAGAAAATTCGTAAGTGCCACTAGTTGGTTACCTAGTACTGTAGTCCCAGATTTGCTGCCTCATGGCAATGTTGCAAAACTAATGTCGTTTCACTAAAATTATCGGAATGCATTATTTCGTGGTATATATTGTTTTATTTAATTCCAAAAGTAGGCAAACAAGGCCCACCTGATTGAAAGTGGTCACCGTCGCCTATATACGTTTGCAACACCAAGGGCGTTGCCAACGCACTGCCGACCTCTAAGAAATTTAATGACGCCCTGTTTAAATAGCCCCATATCGTAGCGCAGAGGGAAAACCTCGGCGGCATTTTTTTTCCTTCTAAAAAAAATGTATTTTCTAAATTATTTTAATTATGAAAGAGTATAGAAGATCATGAATTATGTTTTTAGTTTCATCAGTATGTACGTATAGTCTAAGAGAAAGTTCAAATATTTAAAGTATAAATATGCCATGCTTTAGAAAATTAACTGCCTTTACAAAGAAATCATAGGTTTATTTAGTAGAATAAATTCTTTCTATGTATGTCACTTGGTGTATACATAGTCTGAGTGTTCAATCTATGTAAAGAAGGGTGAGAAATTTATATTAAAATATATTAATATAATAAAATAATATCTTATCTATCTACTTATATATATAAAAATGAATTCCTATTTCTCTTGGTCACGCTATAACTTGAGAACGGATAGAAAAATCTCGCTATTTTTTTTTTGTTGTTTATTGTGAGGAGAGTGTTCCTAAAAAAGAAAAACCAAGAATGGGCAGGAGGTTATGGCAAGGCTGAAGGCCGAGCCTACTACGCGAAAGAAGTCGCGGGCAGTCGCTAGTATGTAAATAAAACTTAGAGGTGTTAGTTACACCATTTATAACTCAAGCACGGCTGGACCAATTTTTATGATTTTAGTGTTTTTAATTGAAACTTTTCATACCTCGGGGAAGGACATATTATAATACATACATCATCCAATCACCACCCGGGTGAAAGCTCGGGGCGCTGCTAGTTATTAATAAAAAAAAAATATTATTACTCTCCTCTCTTGTTCGCAATATTTATTAATTCTATTTCCCTTTATATCACTTCTCCCTATCATTTGTACGCCGATGATCTCCAGATTTATTCTCAAGCTCCACTAAGCGATCTCAGGGGTGCCATAGACGTTACTAACCACAATTTAAGCCAAATTGCGGAATGGAGTAAATCTTATGGGTTAAAGGTGAATCCTGTTAAAACACAAGTGATGGTTCTTGGCAGCCCTCGCATGATTTCCAAAGTAAATTGGTCCACATTACCTATGGTCATGTTTGATGGAGTGGTATACCCTTTAGCAATAGTGTAAAAAATCTAGGTCTGATTCTAGACCAATCTCTAACATGGGGTCCCCAAGTTGAGGCTGCAAGTCGTAAGTTATTTGCTTCTGCGGGTTCCTTGAGAAGATTCCGTAATTTTTTACCAATAGCCACTAAAGTATCGCTTGCGCAGTCTCTATTGCTCCCTGTCTTAGATTATGCCGATGCCTGCTATCTCGACCTCACAGAGGACCAGCTAAACAAACTATAGCGTCTCCAGAACTTTTGTATCAGATTCATATTTGGTTTGCGCAAATATGATCACGTTTCACAATTTCGTACTAAGCTCAGGTGGCTTCCCATACGTCTTCGTCGGAATATTCATATTCTTTCTCTTTTCTACACTATTTCATTCAATCCTTCATCCCCGCACTACCTTAAAGAACGCTTTTCCTTTTTTAACTCTTCGGGTACACACACACTTAGGTCATCAGAAAATCTCTCTCTCAAGGTGCCTCCACATTCTAGCTCCTTTTATGCCAAATCGTTTACCGTCCAAGCTGTTCGTTTGTGGAATACGTTGCCGGTCTCAATTAGACGCGCGGAGACACTTTCTGCCTTTAAAGACCAAGTAAAGAGGCTTTACCTCTCAAGTTGATTCAATGTTATTTTTGTTAGTCGCTTGCATTTAAAAATTTATATAATATTATATGAAAACGTTTCTTATAAATATGTTTTGGAATGTGTATATGATGTGTATGTATTTATATATGTAATATATATGTATTAATATATTTATTTATTTATTTGTTATAAATATTTATTTATTTATATTAAGTTATGTTTGTGTAGTTTATGTAATTTTAATATTATTTAGGTTTACTTTTGACGTTGTTTTTCAAATACATTGCCGTCTATTCGTGTATCATAATTTCTCTCCATCCAAAGGTTGTCTGGAAGAGATCGCTTATAAGCGATAAGACCGCCCATTGTACAACAGTATTGATAATTGTATACCTAATGTATCCACGTTTGTTTAATGTACAATAAAGCGTTATCTATCTATCTACCTATCTATTATTTGTTGTGTTTATATTTAAAAATAAAACTGGCGCAACTGGCGGCCTACCGCATATAATAAGTTTGTAAAATAGTGAATTCGCTTTTTATACCGACTTCCAGGAGGTACTCAATTCAACTAATTTTTTTAAATTTTTGTTAGCTCTTAACTTTCGACTGGGTAAACCGATTCTCAAAATTCTATTTTTGTTTGAAAGCTGGTGCTTCCCGTGTGGTATTTAAGTTAATACATTTACATTTTATCAAATTCGGTTTAGTAGTTTTTGAGATACACTCCAATAACTGAATAGAATGGGAGTCGGTATTAAATTTTTCAAAATGTAGGTGCTTGTTATTGTTATAAAAGTACATTAGTATTTACGATTTTTTCTTTATATGTCCTGGAAGACATTGCTTATTGGCAAATTTCATGGTATGGCTAAGCTGCAAGACCCTGTACCTGACCCGTATCAATTGCTGATCAAGAAGGCCTTTTCCTACTGCGTCAGCGCTAGATATAAGGTGTTGTAATTTATCAAATAAGCCTATCCTATAATACTTGATACTATCCGAAACAAACTGGTTCTTTGACTCAATACAAAACTTTCTGAATGACTAATCTATCAGAAGCGAATTATAAACAAGAGGAACATTAAACACACATTAGTAAATATGACGAATTCTCTGTATACGCACACTTATTTCTAAACGATTCTAACGTTAGCTACTAACCGTCTGTTTGTGTTTTAGATTTAACTAATTTCAAACACCAATAATGTACATTTATGATTTAAACTATCCCATTCAATTCAAGCCTAATATCGTATAAATGCATATTACCGAGCCAGAAATATAGAGTATGAAGCTGCTGAGTTTCCCCACGGTATGATGCCATAATTACGAGTATGTCTAGTTTGTGAATTTACTTACGCATGGTAAACCCTTTAGCAGTTTTTTCAGATGTGCAATTACTCATATTTTTTAAAGGAAATAGAAGTCTTCTTATTTTAGGACACATACCCAATATGACCCTTCCAAGTGATATGCTATTAAAATGCCATTATTGCATTGTTGTTCCTATTGTTTTGTTCATAATATTTAAATCAACCGCCAGGTTTGACAGGACTGTACATGTAAGTTTTTAGTATTATTAACTACCGTTAAATTTTAACACATTCATAGTTAACCAGGTCATCAGCTTATTGTCTGTAAATGTTAGGTAGTTCTTCTCCAGATCCAAAAAGCCTCTAAACCTACAATACACATTAAAGGAAACCAACTTATCCTCGATAATTATCTAGACTTTCGTGAGCATATTATTTCAATATGTAAAGAAGTTACAGGTATTCAATGTTGCAATCACGCTGTTTAATTCGTTTGCTTGCAGGAAGCTACAATTCGGTGATATACTCGTAGTTTAGGATCCGTTTAAGACCATGTATAGTTTGATGAGTGAAAGGCTGCAACGTAAATTCGTTAGGTACGTCTACGTAAACGTATGTACGGATGCTATCCATTCCACATATAGTTTAAGTCTATTTTTAACAGGTTATTATAGCAAAATAGTGTTTTAGTTTATCATCATCTTCATCATCATCTCAGCCGTAGATCGTCCACCGCTGAACATATTCCCCCACAAATTTCCAAAAGGACCGGTTGGAAGTGGCCTGCATCCAACGTCGCCTTTTATCAGGTCGTCAGTCCACTTTGTGTCATGTGTGTTTTGTTTTTGTGTCTTTCGTCCACCCAGGACGACTTACGCTGCGCTTGCCGGTCCGTGGTCTCCACTCTAGAACCTTTCGGCCCCATCGGCCATCTGTTCTGCGTGCTATGTGGCCTGCCCACTGCCACTTCATCTGGCGGATGTCCGTTGTTTACAAGGCAAGGACAGCTCAAGTTGAAAGCTCTCGGGGTCTTGAATATGGGCACGAGTAGGTCGGAGCGTAGACTTCAACAGACGCGACCTCTCAAGTTTGACACTAATATTCAATGTGCCTCTTACCATTCGGTGATCGCTATCGGTTTTGACCTTGTGGATCACGGAGACATCAGCGAGTATTTGTCTCATAATGAAGTTGATGAATGGTGATCATAATGAAGTCAATCTCATTTCTCGTGGAACCATCGAGACTCAGCCAGATCTATTTCCAGTGAGGTGGCTTCTGAAAGAAAGAGTTCATCATAAATAGTCTTTCTTTCTCCAGGAAATTGGCCAACGTCTATCCCCTACGGTTCCGTTATCCATACCTTCAACTCATCCTCGATTCTCTTACCCAACTAAGCGTTGAAGTCCCCCATAACAACTAGAAAGTGCGTTTCTGAGGTATGTATGGCCCGACTAATGTCCTCATATATATCCTCCACCTCATCATCCGGGTGTGACTTCGTCGGTGTGTTTACCTGAATGAGCTTCAGCGAATATAAAATATATTCGATACGCTGAGTATTAGGTACTCGTATACGACCCTGTTGGAAACGCTATTGATCGTAACAATGTTGTTAGTAAGGGACTTGTGGACTAGAAACCCGGCACCACCTTGGGACTGTTGGTCGCCCTCCCAGTAGTAGAGTAGGTACCTGATTTTAGGGTTATCGTGTCCTCACCCACTCTTCGGACTTCTGATGACCCCACGATGTCCCAGTGTAGCCTACTCATTTCTTATTCCAGCGCGTCAATCTTCTCGTCTGTCCTCATCGTGCGTATGTTGTGTGTTATCTGGGCCAGTCGTCGTTGTTGAGGGTGGTAGCCCGGCGTCTGCTAGGGATTCTTCGGTTGGGGGCTGGTTCGATTTGTACCTTTCATGGAGAGTTTTTACCAATACCGCCACGCTTGGCAGGCGGTTTGGTGAGCGCAGTTTTCAGGTGCTTATTCAAAAAGTGCTGCTGCCCACCTTCTGGTTTGGTATCCCTTAGCCGCCTTTTACGGCACCCGCGGGAAGTGTTGCGGCCGCTCCCCAGAACCTAATGCAGTAACTTATAGTACACTCTGCTAGGGCTTTATATGTTTGTATCAGCAGTTTTTTATCAGCTACAGTTTCAGGCGTTTTAAATAAATGTATTGATTTTCTAGTGCGTTTCGTAACAATATCTATATTATGAGCATGCCATCTTAAATTTTGATCAATTATTACCTAAATACCTAATTGTACTGATATGGGCTAATGCATAACAGTTACAGATAGGTGAAGAAGACACACGGTTACAAAGGTAGGTACGTGTGAACTTTTAATTATAAGGTTATCATGTGACCTTCCTGTTTCAGTTTTACAAAAAGATAAATACATTGTTTTGTTGTAATTTAGCGATAAAATAGTATCTTCTAGCCGCCGTATAACCGAAGATAGGCCTTATTCTGCTTTATTGTACACCTCAGCCTAGCTTTTATCGTGATTAAAAGGACAGTGTCATCCGCAAACATGAGTACCTCGGCAGTGGTCAGATTTGTTCTACGTAGCTCGTTGATGTAAATTAAAAGGTAAATTAAATGAAATTAAGTTGAAGAAGGACCGAACGTTGATCCTTGAGGCACTCCGTAGTTACAGATAGCACTATCACTCTATTTATTATCTACCTTTAACTGCTGCTTTCAGCCTGTTAAATAGTCGCTAAATCATTTGTGGATGACTCCCCTAACTCCCACACTTTCCAGCTTTGCCAAAAGTATTGGTATCGAAACTGTATTAAATGCTTCTTGGAAATCCAAAACGACACCGATACATTTTCAGCTTTGATCTCTATGATTGGTAATTAGGGATGTTATTAAGGTTGTTATTTATTAATGTAGCACAGCATCATCAGTAGATTTTTCTGAACGGAAACTATACCGATACTTTGCCAGCACTTCAGTTTTCTTTAAATATGACATTAACTTTTTGTTAGCAATTTTCTCCAAAATTTTGGATAACGTTGGCAAAAGAGAAATCGGTCTGTAATTAGATGGAATTTGTTTATCACCTTTTTTGTAAATAGGAACTGCAATTATGGCTTTTTTAATTGCCATAGGCAAAATGCCATAACTGAAATTTATATTGGCATTTGGCTCTGCTTAATATTTCTCATCTGCTCTATAAATGATTTTGTAATAGACGTGGAAATTTTATCATGACCAATATTGTGATAATAGGTACTTTTGAACTATCATGGTACCGACATCAAAAGCTATTTCACACTTTTTAGTGTTGAAGTCATCAATTTTTTGGTAAATAATACTCGTCGTTTTATAGTGACCCGTGCTACTTACGGGATCGATTGTCATTCACCGTCAATAACAATATCATCAAGATAGGCAAAAATTTTTTCAGTTATGGGGTTGTAACGCAAAAACCGCTTAAGCGAATTTGATGAAATTTTAATGGGACCTCGGAAGTAGACACTACCAAAAAAAACATAATTATCAAAATCCGACTACTCAATAAAATGTTATGCGTCACTCATCTTATCTTACATTGGGTTATGTTCTTCAGTTTTGGATATCGACATTGAGTCGATATTCAAAATTAGCCAAGCTATTTGATAAATGATTTCGTTATAGCAATTGTTTGCGATTTTAGAGACTGACTTAAATTTTTTTGGACTTTTTATGAAAAAAATAATTAGGCCAATTAATTAACTGAAGAGTTATTTAAAACTTTTGGCATACCATCGGGCAGTTGATAAGCAGTTTATAATCAATCAGACAGAACTTTTAATTTTTTCACGGAACTGAACAGCTCGAATCGCGAGCCAACTTGAGCGGAGAGATCAAAGGCTAATATCGATATTCGGCGCATGAGTCAAACAGTACACGTTGTTTACGTCCCCGCTGTGCCGTTTTCGTCATCACAGTCGCAAAGGCCGTCACTAACGTAACTTAAAGGCGTCGCATTCGTACATACGCCGTGCCCGCACTGATAACATCTGAAAATCTAATATTTATGCCGGTGATAGTGCGATAGGACTCTATTTCGAATCGCGAGGCAGTCCGACCGCATCGCGCCATGTCATCGCTTCCCGGCATATAGGAGCACGAGTCGAAAAAAGGCAGCCCTCTAATGTCTACCCTCCTAATCACTACATACAGGGATAAAAGGTTTATTACTGGAATATACACACATGTGGACTCTGGGTAACAGTGCGCGCTTTTATTGACTCCGCAGTTATATCATGATGGCTCGGAGGAACAGGTGGAAGTACCTGGTAGCGGGCGTACTCACCGGCGTAATGCTCGGAGTTTTTCTCAAGCTGTGGTTGAGAGATACTTGTATAAGGACCAGCGTTGAGTCGTATCCGGAGACCGCGAGACCGCTCTCGAACCCAGACTCGCTGGCGCTAATAGGCCTGCAGCTGAACGAGACAGTGGAGAACTCTAACAGAACTCTAGTGTTTGTGGGTGTGATGACGGCGGAGCAGTATTTGAAGACACGAGCACGCGCCGTCTACGACACCTGGAGTCAGGACCTGCCCGGTCGCATAGCGTTTTTCAGTTCTGAAGTGTCCCGGGCGCCAGATCTACCGCTGGTGCCGTTGCGGAACGTAGACGACAGCTATCCACCGCAAAAGAAAGCATTTCTAATGTTGCTGCACATGTACGAGAAGTACGGGGACAAATTCGAGTGGTTTCTTCGCGCTGATGACGATGTTTACGTGAGGGGTGATAAATTGGAGGAATTCTTGCGTTCCGTGGATAGTAGGAAGCCCCAGTTTATCGGGCAGGCGGGGCGTGGGACTATCGAAGACAGAGACGCGTTAGACCTAGATTTTAATGAGAACTTTTGCATGGGCGGTCCGGGAGTGCTTCTGTCCCGTGAGACGCTCCGACGCGTGGCTCCGCATGTGATGGACTGCCTGAAGAACGTGTACACAACGCACGAGGACGTCGAGCTGGGCCTCTGCGTCGCCAAGTTCGCAGGCGTGTCTTGCACTTGGAGCTATGATGTGAGTACATTAATTGATTCTGCAGTTGCAGAAGGAAACATCAATTACTTTTACAGACGCACACTTAAACACACTTTTTTTCTAATTATCATTTTCTACGCTCCAGTATCAGTTAGTGTAGTTTTGTCCGATTCTATCGGTATATGTTTCATATCTAGAAACATGCAAACTCGAGATATCATCGTTTATAGGAGCAGAGTCAAATAATAAAAAAAACATGGCCCTGAACGTAAACTCGTTGCCACGGTGGGTGATTGTTGATGGGAAGAGATCTTGTGAGGGTGTGTGTGCGTGTGAGTGTGTGTTTTCCGCGTTAGAAATTTTTATATTTTATTTATCCTTTTTGATATATATAAGATAACATTATTATCTCCAAAACTGGGTTAATTATGCAAGAGTTTTGGTTTAAGAAGTCGAAATAAATCATAATTTATGAAGCTAGTGCAGTTAGTCCTTTCTACATTTTATCAATTCAATTCCTGTCTTTTGAGTCGAAACTATTTTATGTTACAGATAGTTGTATTAAATATTTTCATAGTGTTTCCTCGTTAATTACGAATGTTCTTATTCTTAGTCTGATCTTGAACTCGGTAGTTTTGCTTTACTGTTTAGTAGTATTAGTTATTTCCTTTATATCATCCACTATTAATGAAGTTATCGTCTGTAGACATACGTCTTTTTACGAATTATCCACTTCTCAATCTCGCAGACTTGCGTGTTCAATTTTAGACAAGTACAATTTGAAAAGTGTAATACCGACTTCCATTCTATTCAGTTATTGGAGTGTAACTCAAAAACTACTGGACCCACTTTGATGAAATTTAAATGGGAAGTACCAGCTTTCAAACAAAAAAGAATTTTGAGAATCGGTTCACCCTATCGAAAGTTATGAGATAACAAACATTAAAAAAATACAGTCGAATTGAGTACCTCCTCCTATCCCTCCTCTATCCTTTTTGGAAGTCGGTAGAAAATATCTAAATACTGGAAAGAAATTACCATTCTTACTTTGCCCACCTGGAATCTGTGGCAAGTCCTTTGACTAGTCCTTTATTGTCCTTGTCCTTTTGTTGACAATGGACATGTACAAGTACATGCCATTCGGGTTCATAGTTCAGAACCTACTTTATATAGGTTACGACTATCATTTTAATCTTAGAAATGTCCTTTGTATTGTATTATGTTGAATCATTAACGTGATCCAGCGTAAAACGCTCTGATAAACAGAAACATAAAAGTGATCATTATAAATATTCTGCTGCGAAAGGCACTCTCCATTAAACGACACGGAATGTAACCCGTAACCATGACATCTTGGTGTTTTTATAAACCGCCATGGGATATATAATGTTCTGCTTATCAAACCGTGAAAATGTAGTGTGGGATTTCTAGACAATTGAACTTTTTGTCGGGGATACTTAGATACTTCGATGGATGGTCACTACGATAATTTACTTTTATACTTTTCTTTTTTACTTTGTTTTTAATCATATCCAATATTGCTTTCTTCCCATCTTTAACAGCACACGATTATGGACAGACAGTTCGTATTATGTCTTATATTTTTTTCTTGCGAAGGGCTTCCGGACGTGCAGGGTTCCATTGCAATTAATTGTGTGTTTCTGCAAAATATTCTAGGGGTAATGATGGGTTGAACGCAGCACGCAGCTAGCCACAACTAAAATAGCAGTGTAGAAATAAACTATTTTGCATATTATAGAACTGTCTCTAAATCTTTGCATATTATAGGGATGTAAGGGGCGAGCCAACATCTTTTGACCCAAGTCAACCTCACCTGCACGCGGTACATCCTGCTGATCGACGAACGAGGCTCTGACAACCGACCGATGGCGGTATACCCATCCCAACAGGCGTCGCTAAATGCAACAGACCGGTGACGGGCAGCAGCGTCACCGGTGCGAGAAGCTACGCCCTGCGATCGCCAACCCGCCTGCCCAGCGTGGCGATTACGGGCAATCTCCTCCAATGCAGGACAACAACAAGCCACGGCCCCTAGTTCCCGGCGGCCCCGCTATTCCTGGTCATGGTGGCGACCATGGTAACGGCGGGGCGAGGGGTGCTAAGAATCTCCGGGCTACGGAAGGCCACCACAAACAACTGACCCTGGCGACGTATAACGGACGCACGCTAAGGCTTGACTCGCATCTGGCGCAACTCGAGGTGGAACTTGGGAAAATTAGGTGGCACATACTGGGGTTGAGTGAAGTCCGAAGAGAGGGGGAGGACACCTTAACCCTAGAATCGGGCCACCTTATGTACTTCCGAGAGGGAGACCAACAATCCCAAGGTGGCGTTGGGTTTCTGGTAAACAAGTCCCTTTCTGACAACGTTGTGGAAGTGTCCAGTGTGTCGAACAGGGTAGCGTACCTTATTGTGAAGCTCACCGAGAGGTATAGCCTCAAGGTGGTGCAAGTGTACGCACCGACCTCAACACACTCGGACGATGAAGTGGAGGATATGTTCGATGACATATCGAGGGCCCTCCACTTCACTACAAAGACCCAGTACACCGTTGTCATGGGGGACTTTAACGCTAAAGTGGGAGTACAGAATTTCAGCGAATCGGTAGTAGGATGCCATGGCTTTGGAAGCAGAAACCATAGGGGGCAAATGCTCGTCAACTTCCTCGAACGGGAGGGGCTCTTCTTGATGAACTCCTTCTTTAAGAAACAGCCCCAAAGGAAGTGGACGTGGCTAAGCCCCGACACTAGGACTAAAAATGAGATTGACTTCATCATGACGAATAAAAGGCACATATTTAGAGATGTCTCCGTGATCAACAGGTTCAATACCGGTAGCGATCACCGACTTGTCCGAGGCTCTCTGAATATCAACTTCAAGGCGCAACGTGTCCGTCTGATGAAGTCCAGGCTCCGACCAACACTGCTCCAAACCATTGCAGGATCTGAAACATTCCAGTTAAACCTGGAGAACCAATTCGCTGCCGTGGAAACCACCACAGACGTAAACCAGAACCTCGAAAATGTGACTCGGGTCCTCAGGGAAGAAGGTACGAGATTTTGTTACATGCAGCGTAAGGGCAAGAAGTCCAAGCTTTCAGAAGAGACTTTGGGGCTAATGAAGGAACGACGTGAAAACCCACCCATCACTTCGTCAGAAAAGCGGACTCTAAACCGAGAGATCAACAAGAACGTACGACACGACCTCCGGTGCTTCAATACTCTTTCGATCGAAAGAGCGATCGAGCAGAATCGAGGGTCAAAGGTGTTCGTACAATCTCTTGGAAGAAGCCACCTGACGAAGTTGACCACAGCTAGTGGAGAAGTCGTTGCTTCGAAGCCGGCAGTCCTTTCGGAAGTGGAGGACTTCTATGGCCGATTATACGCATCGCATGCATCTCGACCTGATCCCGAAAATGATCCTAGAGCCACGTTAACACGCCATTTCACCGAAGACTTGCCAGAAGTCAGTATTGGCGAAATCGAGATCGCTCTTAGACAGCTTAAAAATGGAAAAGCCCCTGGAGAGGATGGCGTTACAACAGAGCTACTAAAAGCAGGAGGTAAACCCGTACTGAGGGAGCTCCAGAAGCTTTTTAACGCTGTCCTGTTCGAAGGGAGAACTCCAGAGGCGTGGAGTAGGAGTGTGGTCGTCCTGTTCTTCAAAAAAGGAGATAAGACCCTGCTGAAGAACTATCGACCCATATCCCTTCTAAGCCACGTCTATAAGCTGTTTTCAAGAGTGATCACGAACCGTCTTGCGCGTAGACTCGACGAATTCCAACCACCGGAACAGGCTGGGTTTCGGAGCGGATACGGCACCATAGACCACATTCACACATTGCGGCAGATTATACAGAAGACCGAAGAGTATAATCAGCCCCTGTGTCTAGCATTCGTGGACTATGAGAAGGCCTTTGACTCGGTTGAAATCTGGTCTGTTCTGGAGTCCCTGCAGCGTTGCCAGATAGATTGGCGATACATCCAAGTGATGAGATGTCTTTACGAAACCGCCACCATGTCCGTCCAAGTACAGAATCAGCAAACAAGTCCCATACCGTTGCATCGAGGAGTGAGACAAGGGGACGTTATTTCCCCGAAACTGTTTTCAAATGCAATGGAGGATATGTTCAAGACGCTGAACTGGAAAGGACGTGGCATTAATATCAACGGCGAATACATCTCTCACTTGCGATTTGCTGACGATATCGTCATCGTGGCAGAGACGCTGCAGGACCTGCAACAGATGCTGAATGACCTGGCTGACTCTTCTATACGCATCGGCCTACGGATGAACTTGGACAAAACCAAGGTCATGTTCAACGAACATGTTCTACCGGAACCGATTGCGATACACGGCGCCGTTCTCGAAGTTGTTCAAAAATATGTGTACCTCGGGCAGACATTGCAGTTGGGAAAAAACAACTTTGAGAACGAGGTGAATAGAAGAATTCGGCTGGGCTGGGCAGCGTTTGGGAAACTACGTCGAGTCCTTACTTCGCCGATTCCACAGTGCCTGAAGACGAAAGTCTTCAATCAGTGCGTCCTACCCGTCATGACATACGGAGCCGAAACGTGGACACTGACGGCTCGAATGGTCCACAAGCTCAAAGTCGCTCAGCGGGCTATGGAAAGGGCTATGCTCGGTGTTTCTCTGAGGGATCGCATCAGAAATGAAGTGATCCGTCAGAGAACCAAGGTCATCGACATAGCCCACCGGATCAGCAAGCTGAAGTGGCAGTGGGCTGGCCATATTAGCCGTAGAACCGACAACCGTTGGGGTAAACGAGTTCTAGAGTGGAGACCGCGTCTCGGCAAACGTAGTGTAGGACGTCCTGAGGCACGGTGGAGTGACGATCTGCGCAAGACGGCTGGCAAAAACTGGATGCGAGAAGCCCAAGATAGACCTAAGTGGCGTGCAATTGGAGAGGCCTATGTCCAGCAGTGGACTGCTACAGGCTGATGATGATGATGATGATGAGAACTGTCTCACACTCGTAGTACAAAAGTAACTTGCGTTTGTTATATTGTTCTCATTTTCACAGTTATGTTTGTAATTGACGACGAAAGTGGCTCAGTTAGGTAACGAAGCTTCGTGAGCGTGACTGCCGACCATTTGCACTTGGCATATCACTCATTCAAATTAGGTGTTATTAATTGAAACCTGTAAAACAGTGCGTGTAATTGTGTTAACCACTGTTTTTGTTGATCTTATGAGGTACGAACAGATTATCCTGTTTTTACTTTGTTAACGTAAGTAGTAACCTTTAGGACACAATTGGGATCCAGTCCTGCAGAGCTATTTTGTATCTCAGTTGCTAACAATTGGTGATTCATATCTTGAAAAATGGCAGCTCTAAGTCAATTTTGACAACACCAGTAAGCAAAAATGTTAGTAAGTTGATGAGTGGAGCTGACAAAAATGACACAGGCACCATTTTTTTCGATTTCTTAAAATATTTGTTGGCCCTACAGTTTTCTTTCATGCTAACTACTAATTTACTGGACAAATAAATACTTAAAAAGTGGTTCGTAAACATATGGTTATTTTAACTTAAATATACCTACAAAGATACGTCAATGGTCTAAAGTTATTAATTTTTTTTGCCAATTGTAGATAATAAACGTGGAACACGTTGAAACTTATATCGTCATAAATGCCAAGGTTGCTAAATGTTTGCGTACTGTAAAACAACGCATAAGATATACCTATATTCGTACAACCTGCTAGTAATAGTGTAATAGCGTGAAATCTTGTATATTTATTACTTATTATGTATAGTTGGTTCTTCAAGTTTTTGTATAAGTTAGTTCCTTTACTTTTATGGGTCGTTCCGTTTTGTGTTCTGTCCATATCGATATCGTTTTGACGGACATCAAATATTATGAGGTCTACTGAATCAAGTAGATCGCGTGAAAAAAGTATTATAATACAATGTGCATTGCGTTTTTTTTACCTCTGCATTTAGGTAGTTATTACTGCGCTCTGCGGTTTCACCCGCGTAGTGATGGATGATGATTCAATTATATATCTAGGCTATGTAACTGAGGATTGTGGTGAAATATTTTTTTAAGTCCTTCCTCTTTATAACATTATTAGTATAGATTGCCTCCGTTGCCATGGCCTATATACTAAATAAAATTTATATTAGGTACTTTGTTGTTTAGGCAAGTGCCTAAGAATATTTTTCTTAATGAGTAATAATATTAATAATAACTATTTTTTAAATCACTTTTTCTAACGGTATGTTTATGTAAGTACCTTACATAAGGTTTATAAAATGAAAACTTCAGAATTTGGTCTTAATGACCAAGCGTCTTCCTTGACAAAAGCTATTTTTACATAATTGTCCTATATAGTAGTATAGTTATTAATGTCTAAAATGTGCAGTGCCTGACTATACACTATCTGCCTCGTATGATCTAAATGCTATGAAATATGGTTATATTGTTCGTAATGCAAATACTGCAAGACGTACCATTTCAATAATTGATTTCAAGTATTTGAACATGCAGAGTAAGAATCTCGCAGTAGTCCCATCAAGTCAAAACCAGTGATCCTATATTACATTACAACCCGATTATATAAAAGAATTGAACTATTTTTATTGCCGTGCGAGCATGGATATCACGACAAACTTGTCGATTCGATAAACTGACTTTTATCACCTATCTTACAGATCGCGCGGCGAGAGTTTGGCTTTGACCTTCGGGTGGAGGGGATAGCTGCGCATGGGTACAGTCGCGCACATGTGACAGAGAGAGACAACAGTCCCTCGTCTTCGATGTGACAGAGAGAGACAAGAGTCCTTCGTCCCTCTAGCCCCCCTGTGATACCCAATTTTTGACTTCTGCGCAATAACGGTCAAAGCCAAACTCTCGCCGCGCGATCTGTACCTTATCTCTAGTATGGATCTAGCTGCGATTGCTATATGGCGGTGTGCCAGCTGTCTTTTACCTATAATTTTATCCTATAGACAATACATGCTCGCAACGCTCGTTATATTTATTTGACAAAACGCGTTATCTAAAAAAACATGAAGCTACGTCCTTCTACAGGTCAGTAGAAGTGGCCAAGACCTCACTAATCTAACAAACATGGAATCAGTCTTTAAACTCATTGTCATACGTCATGAACTTTATACTGAGGCCGTAGTACAAACACTACTGAGGCCGTAGTACAAACACTACTGAGGCCGTAGTACAAACAATTTGCGAAAAACTATTCGTATCGAAAGGGTCACCATGTCACGCTTCGGCGTACAAACTATGAGTTATCTGTCTCACAGTGTGCCCTAGATACATGACAGTTTGTACTGTTTCACGTGAACGTCACGTTACTTTATACTTACGCAGTTATTCCTGCTAGGCTTACTGATTTATGGAGGATCCCAATAATCTATATTACCTTTCCACGTTTCCCTTACTACCGATATAAATTTGTCATAACGTGCATACAAATAGTGTCAAATATCTATCTGTAGTATACCGGCGATAGATACGTTATTGGCGCTAGCCGTTAGAATTTCGTACCTATTTCCAATTTTCTGTATAAATTCCACTTGCTCAAATTATTTAGTTGGGCCATTGACTGTCTGTGAACCACGTGTTCGGGTGCACGTAATACATTTACGTAACCCATGCCTTCGTTTGCTATCTAAGTCATTACAAAAATCTAAATTACGCAGTTACTTGAGATAATGTAGTTATTTTGTGTATTTGATTTAGTTATATACTGCCGTGAAACAGCTAAACTGGTAAGAATTAATCACTAAACACGTATATAAATAGTACTAAAAACTTACAACGTTGTTGAAATTTGAGACATTTGGTAAGTACGTAAGTGTATTTGCTTTTAATAGTTTAGAATGTACTACACGTTATTATTCTTTAGAATTTGTTTGTTTTAGTGAATCATGAAAAGGTATAAAACGGGAAATCAAGCCATTTGGCACTTTTGCAGTTATAGGTTTGTAAGAATTTATTACAAGTTTGGTGTGTTTTGGTATGACGGAAGTGTAGTGTATATTGCGTCATACTTTCTGCGTGCCTACAGTTAATCGAATTCGATGTAGATAATGCTTAGATTATTAATTTAGGTCCCCTTTAGAATATTTCATATTTGAATTAGTCTATAATTGTTGCTATTTTACTGATCTCCACTTACACATATTTAGTCAATCAGTACGAGTATCGTTGTCTCACTTTACTGTCTCATGTACATAAGTTTACATTAAGCCATTAATTAGACGTTTTGAAGTTAGTTCTACCTTCTACCTATTTTATTAAGTATCTAACTACTATATTATTTAATGAATATCTCGTGGTTTCATGTAGTTTCGTGCCAGTTTGAATTCAAACAATTATAGAACATCTCTACTTTTTTGCGTGTCTGTTCAAAAGGCCTATGTAATTTGATAGTTGTATGTTTTTGCTGGGATTATGTCGCAGCGTAAACAAAACAGTGGTTTTATTTTCACATTGTCGAATACACATTTATTTAAAAAAATATATTAGTAAAATGACTCAACGTACTCTATATGCCTTGGTACAATATTCCCATATTGAAGGCTACCTTCCTATAAAATAGTATTCATGGTGCGTGCGGGTGGTATGGAGAGCAATGTAGTAACTGCGTACAATTTTGTTTCGGAGTACAACCGGACCCGTCCCTTCGAATACCGGTTTGGATCGAGATGGGGTTTTTGCGAGCGCAGATTTGGACATAAAATTGTAAACACCAATGTAGACTATATGACGTAAATTAAATACTTATGTCAGTATTTTGGGTACACCGCGGCTACGCTCGTTTAATCATGATTCAATATTATAAGTATTTATTTTAAAATTCTAACACATCAAATTCCATAACCACGGTCATTTGTATCACTGAGATCCACATGACTTGCATCTACCACGGTAATATTTTTTATCTTACCGTGCCTCTACTCATCCGTAGGCTCTGAAGGATTCGACTCTGAAAAGCTCACTTCACTTGACTTTTCTCTCCTCATCAAAAGACTCTTAAGAGTACCTAGTAGGTACAGTCAACGGTGACGCTTCGTTGCTATAAAGTCAAAATTGGAGTTCGTTATTAAATTAAATGATTTAATATTCATCTCATCATCATCTCAGCCATAGGGCGTCCACTGCTGAACATAGGCCTTCCCCAGAAATTTCCAAAAGGACCGGTTGGAAGCGGCCTGCATCCAACGTCGTCCTGCTACCTTTGTCAGGTCGTCAGTCTACCTTGTCAGTGGACGACCTACGCTGCGCTTGTCTGTCTATGGTCTCCAATTCAGAACCTTCTGGCCCCATCGGCCATCTGTTCTGCGTGCTATGTGGCCTGCCCACTGCCACTTTAACTGGCTAAACTTCTGGGCTATGTCGGTGACTTGACTTTAGTTCGTCTAGTAGCTCAGAAGATTAGCCAGTTGAAGTGACAGTGGGCAGGGCACATAGCACGCAGAACAGATGGCCGATGGGGCCGAAAGGTTCTGGAGTGGAGACTACGGACCGGCAAGCGCAACGTAGGTCGTCCACCGACACGGTGAACAGACGACCTGAGGAAGGTCGCAGGACGACGTTGGATGCAGGCCGCTTCCAACCGATCCTTTTGGAAAATCATGGGGTAGGCATATGTTCAGCAGTGGACGTCCTACGGCTGAGATGATGATGATGAATTGTTTAGATAGATTAAAACAGAATGAGTTCTGTTATTTGGTAGCAGGACTTGTCGAAAAGAATCCAAGGAGTGTTCAGTCCTAAAGCAAAGTAGAGTTTAGCTTCAAGCTCTCAGCTGATCCAAACTATCTAATAATATAATATATTATTAGAAACTTAGGTAAGTAGTAATATATGTGAGTTAGATCGTCAGCAGATCAATCCGTCGAATGTTTCATCGACACGTCACAAATGGAGCGAGATAAGCTTGCGGTACAATTTCATTATATCGGTTCTTTTAGACAGGTACTATTTTGGGCAAACGAACTAAAATATGTACGCAAGTACGGTGTTACTTTAAAGTGAGATTCTATCTATATTTACTTATATTATTAATATTTATTTCACGTTATACCTAGATACATGCTTACTAAACAGAGATTTAATATCACTTTACCTTTTTTTTGGGGTTTCGGAATGCAGTGTGGGGCGCAGACCCCTTAAAACCCCCCGTGAGCAGTCCTCCGCTAAGGAGGAGATGGTGTCGAGCTTGCATTCATTATCTCGCTCAAGCAATATCACTTATCGTGCGCCTATTATGTTTTAGTCTTATGTAATGCTTTTACGTATTAGGAAGATACGGAATAGTTAGTAGGTTCAGAACTGTGTTCATTTTAGTATTTACCGCTAATATAATACTAAGTTAATCAATCTTTAACCTTGCCACTGAGGCCGGTATTCGAGAAAGATGTTCAGTTGTGACTCTCTACTTGACATACAAAATTTACTCAGATCTGTACTCAAGTCTTTGCTTAAAATCGAGCGTTCTTCTGCAACGGCCTTAATCTGTCCGAATCAGCAAGACTCATTCGAGTTAAGTTTCATTCATAAATCTAATGTTATTTTTTGCGCTGATGCGGACGGGTTAAGAGTAACTATGTAAGGCTAGATTACACTACAACCCCGAATCAGACCCAATTTGTTACTAATGTATTAAATTTTAAATAGTGCCAAAACGAAATCACTCTTAGATGTTTACAACTTATTGTTAAAATTATATATGTGAAGAGTTAAACGAATGTGATCTATTTTGGCTTTATTAGTGTTTTTATGTAAATCAATAAACATACCATTCATATACTGCATTAGAATGTTATTGTTGTATTGATATTGTACGTATTCAACAACTTTACAATTATTTTTTGAACTATTCAATGGCTAGTTTATACAACCTATCTATTGACAACTTACTTGATTAGAGATAGACATTGGACACTACTTGAATAAATGTAATGACAATTTGTATCTGTAGTAAGGGCGACTGTGGACAGAGATATTATAGAAACCCGCTGAAAGTTAGTTTCCATTTCCTTGATCTTGGAGAAATCTTACGAAGCAATCGTTAGCAATGTGCCAAACAATTCAGAGAAATTAAGTAATGGACCTAGCTCACGACCTTGTGGTACTCCAAACATAATATCACCTATGTTTGGAGTGAATGTCTAATTGAGTATTTTTGGTTCACACCAAAACTTTAACTTGTAGACACACTTTCTACGTGCAAACGCAATAAAAATAATTGTACAATCACATAGTTATACTTAACACCGTCGTCGTGTGTTACGTACGATATTTACTATGTTCCGTTCATCACCCTGAGATGTGAAGGTCGCATAAACCTGTCTCATTGCGACTGGTTTTAAAACTAATTTTGGTACAAGCAAGAACTAAGTTATACGAAACAACCCAACAGCGCTTACAAGCATGAGGTCGACGTCCAAACACTCGGGATCAGTAAAACGGCCTTGGGACATCTGCAACAGTTAGTCATTGTTTCAACAATGCATATCTATTTCTTTATCATCTACACTACAGCTTATACTAAAATACGACTAGAGTGACATATGGGAGAGTTTGATGGTGAATTCCAAGCATACGATTTATTGCATTGCCACACTGACGAGGACACTGCGGGACAACACTTGTGAAGCTGACATTGGGGGCTGGGTACTACTGGGTCGACAGGCAAGTCTGCGGTCGAATGAAATCTTCCTCAGGCTTGAGATTTAGGTTAACATTACATTGTGGGTTTCCTTTATTATCATTCGAGCTTGCTTAAGCTAGCTATCATCCTATTGTAAATAAATGTTGTTACTTACCAAGCATCTCACGTTGTTATCCGACAGCTGTTCTTGAGGGACAATTGCAGTGATCGAAAATGGTCAGTAAAGTCAGTGTTAGTCAGTTTTTTTGACTCAGGTCAGTATATGTCAGTTTTTACATGAAATTGACAGTAAAGTTAGTATTTCAAGGCAACGCTTCTATAAAAATGGCGGTTTTTGTAGATTGAAGTGTTGTAATTGTGTTGTGTATGAATAATATAAAGTAAAGGCTCATTTTGTTAAAGATTTTTGGTATGCACCTCTTTGCCCATCCGACATTTTTGTCCCTCTTTAAAAACTCGACTTAGTAAGTATTTCATGTCTGTATGTAAGCTGTTCCTGTCTTTTGATATATTATTCTTCTATTTGTGATCCGCTTTATTTTATTTCTTTAGATTTTCTCGGCTAACATCTGTCCGAGCAGGGATATGCTGAACAGCCCAGCCCTCGTCTGATAGACGCAAGCGCTTCTTACGCTGAGCATAACCCTTGCCTTTTTATTTTTATGAATTTTTTGATAGTGTCTTGTATTTTCTATAATTGTGTGTTAATAAGGCAATAAATGGTTTATTTAATTAAAAAAGAGGCCAAACATTATTATTGGTTTCTTACTTACAACCATGGGGAATGTTTAATAGTATTACTAGCATACATAATACATAACTAACAGCAACTAATTCATCGATATTTCAATGGTAAATTGGTCGACGAAGTGTCAGTACCTCTCGAGGTTAGTTCAGTAAATGGTCAGTATTTTAGATGCTTGCAGTCTGTAAAATCTGTATTTTTAACCATGTTATCAGTTTTCACCTCTGCAGTTGCTACACACCTAGACCAGCTGTCTTTGACTGCATCTTCACTGACTATTCATTGGGATAGAGTAGTGAATAGTCAAATCAAAAGTTTTTGCGGTTCTAACATAATAAAATATTAAACACCACCTGTCAGCGGCTTCGCTTACTTGATCTTTGTGATAAGTACGAAACCTCAGAAATAAATTGAAGTCATCTCCATATCGGTGACATTTCCTAAAGTCCTTACTTATTCGATGCTTAAAATATAAGTCGTTTTAAAGTTTATAACTCCAGCGGCGTAGACTCTGTCTTGATGAATCAGTCAAAACTTTTAACATTTGTACGGTTTTTATTGTATGTGGTCTTGTGAAGGTGAACCGACCGTTTCCTGTTATTTACTTAAGCGGTTTGATTACTATCAAACAAAGCACTATCATCACCATCATATAATTTAATAGACAATAATAACAACATGTCTATGTTTATATTTCCAATAAATATATATTATATTCGTTATCATCAATGATTATGGCAAACTTAAATTGGTACTGCGATGTACAAATATCATTTGTTTGTGGTAGTTTTAATTAATTGGTAGATTGCTTTGTTTTTTTAAGTTTTTACGCGGACGATTTGCAAATGAGTTTTATAAACATCACACTAATATTAGATATACTTACATACGAATGTTTGTGAGTGAATAAGCTTAAGTTGATTCCTGAGCAAAGATTATTTAAACATAATTATGTAATCTAATTGATGTTTAACATTTATCATCCGAATCAGAAGAAGTATTGATAATATTTTATGTATATGTATTATGTATGTGTATTATATAATGTATTATTAGGTACAATGTTTGTATATACATTTATTATGTTAAGTATTTATTTACTATTACTCTGTAAGCATTACATCATTTACACCACCGACCTTTCTCACTCCTTTACTTCTTTCCATCCAAAGGTTGTCTGGAAGAGATCGCATTTAGCGATAAGTCCGCCCTTTATACTTTAGTTTGTAGTTTATTACTCTGTGTATGTTTTAATGCTGTAACTGGTGTACAATAAAGTATTTTGTATTGAATTGTATTGTAGGTCCCAAACGATTTGATCTATTTTTATGCAATTTCTGTTTGTAATCTGTTGTGATTGAGATAATTTTATAACTACGCACGTTTTTATAACATGAGGTAATAGTGAAATAGAGCTAAACAAATTCACAAACAATAACTCTTTATTTGCAATTACGATTAAAAACCTTCTTAAACATCACAAGTATAAGTATTCTATTCTCGATCTTTTAATTCACATTAGAAATCTAGTGACAGAAATAACTGAAAATGCAGAACCAAAACTACAGTAAAAATAATAATAGCAATATTGTATTGTACATATTTCAGTTAAAGTTTGATCAACACGATCAAACTTTGACTGAAATATGTACAAGTTCAGGTAAATCGCGAAACTTGCTTGAAAAAGAATTCTAACAATTTACTTTAACTACAAGTAACATTGCAGACGCCTAGAGGTTTGTAAGCTGATAAACTAAGCGGATGCCAAAAAGCGAAAATAGTGTTATGGTAACGCCCATACAATAAAACAGGTGAACGGTTCTTCTGCGGTTCTTTGTAGGCCTGGCAGGCTTGATATAATGTTGACATGTTACGATTAAGCCCGGCAGTCTTCCAAAAGTCCTGCTGTAAGAGCTTAAAATAAGTCCCCTGGTCATATTCGCTATTGACATATAAACAAGTACAAATTGAAAAATTTTATACCGACTTCCACTCTATTCAGTTATTGGAGTGTAACTCAAAAACTACTAGACCGAATTTAATGAATAAATGGGACCACACGGGAAGCAACAGCTTTCAACCAAAAAAATAATTTTGGAATTCGGTTCACCCAGTCTAAAGTTATGAGGTAACAAACATAAAAAAAATTGCAGTCGAATTGAGTACCTCCTCCTTGTTAAATGGTAAAACCGGCAAACACTCACGTTTATCATCTAGTCGTTATATTCCGACCGGTGTTCGGGCAATACTGATGCCCATCCTCATGGAGAGCGTGGTCTAGCAGCGAAGGCCGCTAGTCGCGCACTGCGGGCTGCCGCACGCAATATAACGACTAGATGATAAACGTGAGTGTTTGCCGGTTTTACCATTTAACTATGAGTTCTCACGGAAGTTTTTATGACAATATACCTCCTCCTTTTTTTGGAAGTCGGTAGAAAATTTGCAGAAATGTTGTATTCTAAGCATCGTTGTCTTGCAATGTTCGTTGCTTTGTGCTTGCATCATGCATGTATGTAGGTACTTAATGTTAAGTGTGCTTTTTATACAACTAAACACTAAAATAAACTTATAATGATGTTGGTTATATGTTTATGTGTTTGTACACTTATTGATACAAAAATATAATATTTTTTATAATATGATTCAAAGTCAAAGTCAAAGTCAAAATCATTTATTCAATTTAGGCATCAAAGACGCACTTATGAACGTCAATTTTTCATTATAATGTACTTTAAAGACTACCGCCGCGTTCCAAAATATATAGAGCCTACCGAGAAGAAGCGGCAAGAAACTCGGGGCCATTCTTTTTTATACAGATGTTTTTACAATGTTTTTACTTAGGTACTACAAATATTAGCTCCAGTGTGTTGCCTTACAAAAGAGAACATAATAATGGTATCAGTAGGGCAAGACACGCTACACTTTGACATCTTAGTACACGAGTAGATAGATCCTGGAGTGATCAGTCCCAAGCTGTTTTATCCTCCAAGTAATCCGAAATTTTGTAATAACCTTTTTGACAGAGTTTAGTTTTAACCCGGTGAGAATGTGGTACAAAAAGTTACGTCGGGAATGTGGAGGGTCCTCATGACCCTGTATTTAATTTGTAGTTTTTATATCTACTAAGAGGTAATTAAAAAAAGATTTATCAAGAAACCTAAGTAATAGTTAGTAATTAAATAATTTAAATTAAAAAAAACACCAGTAGGCATATAAATGTTTAATTATTAGAGCTATTTGAAAAGTCTAAAAAATAATTAACTTAAAGCGCAACTTGCGTTAACATGTAACAAATTTTTTTTTTCTTATAATCATTATATCAATTATTATTTTCTGGTAATCAGTAATGAGATCAATCATCTTCTATCATAAAATAATTAATAATCAATCTTGTAAGGCACTAATCCGCTCTAGTCGTAGCACATAGTTGACAAAATGGAACAATGCGTTCTTGGCAAATGTACTTATTACGTATATACGTATATACGGACGACTGACAAGTGGCGTGCAGCGGGGAGCGGAGTTCAATAACTCCAGCTAGTGAGACGTTCGACTGCGCACGACTGCGGCCTAAACAACTGTACACAAAATGAGAGGAGTGGGGTCAAATTGACCCTACCACATCCTCGCCGGGTTAATAGTAATTTTAAACTTATTAATAGGCAAATCTCGGATAACATTGGGAACTTTATTATAGAATCGTATACATTGTCCCATAAAAGAATGACTTATTCTGTGGAGACGCGGAGATTTTTAAAGCACTAACGCCTACTTAGCGATATATAACGGTATATAGCGACATAATCCAGATTGTCGGAAGACGCGGGTTCGAATCCCGTCCGAGGATGTGTTGGCATTTTCTATGTAAAATTGAAATATAATAACTTAATTTAGTTGTGTAGAATGCTACTAGTAACTATGTAAATACAATAACAGTATTAAAGATATTATTTCCACACGTAAAACCCGGCCGCGTGAAGGTAACTTCTGTTTACTAACATTGACTACAATACATATCGGTTCGTTGTTTAAATATCGCTGTAACCTCGGCTCTTATTGGCGTATATTTTAATACACTTTGTATTGGGTTAATCATAATATGCCCTATCCACGGATATACTCACTTCCTAAATCTATCCATTTCTCTTGTGCCTACTTAAAGTCACCATGAAGCAGCTTTTATTGAGCGTCATTGTCTCAGGCTAACAGTTGTTCCGAAGTGTACCACTTCGTGGCGATAAGGAGATCCCGAGGAGACCCCCCAGCGTGGGAAGAGGTGACACGCATGCGGTGGCAGGCAAGAGCCGCCCTGTTGCGGCGGTGGTCGGAGGACCTGGCTCCACCAGTCCCTGGGCAGTGGACGGTAGAGGCCATCCGCCCGGTCCTCCATAGGTGGGTAAGACGGCGTTTCGGGTCGCTCACCTTCCGATTGGTGCAGGTGCTTTCCGGGCACGGATGCTTCGGAAAGTACGTGCACCAAATTGCAAGACGAGAGGCGACCCCAGCCTGTCATGAATGTGGGGCTCCGGAGGATACGGCACTCCACACGCTGGAGGTCTGTGCTGCATGGGGCCCGCAGCGGCACACGCTTACTGCTGTAATCGGCGGAGATCTCTCCTTGTCGCGCGTGGTAAGCTCCATGCTCGACAACGAGGGATCGTGGCAGGCGGTGGCCACCTTCTGCGAAGCGGTGATTGCGCAGAAGGAGGCCGCGGAGCGGGTTAGGGAGAATGACGTTCGAGCTGACCCGCTCCGGCGCAGACGAACGGGGGTACGGAGGAGGCAGTTCGCTCGCCTCCTCCCTCTTCCGTAGTGGGTGTCACTGGTGAAGAGTCGGGGGACTCTTCGCCGGCTTGCACGACCCTACACATCTGAGGAGTGCCCTTGGTGAGCAAGGGCACCCCTTCACAGGCGCTGACGCCCGGTTAACAACCCGGGCCTACCGCTGGGGCGAGATGGTGAATGCCAGCGCAACCCTATCTCACCCATCTGGCGGAGGACTGCTCACGGGGGGGTTTTAGTGGGTCTGAGCCCCACATACCCCCTTCCGTCAACCCCCGTAACGGAAGGGAAGTGGACAGCATTTCCCCCCCTTAAAAAAAAAATAAAAAAGGCTAACAGTTGTTAGACAATGTCGGAGACTTGCAAGATCACCCCTTCACAGGCGCTGAGGCCCGGTTAAGACCAATCCGGGCCTAGCGCTGGGGCGAGATGGTGAATGTTGGCGCAACCCTATCTGGCGGAGGACTGCTCACGGGGGGTTTTAGTGGGTCTGAGTCCCACATACACCCTTCCGTCAACCCCCGTAGCGGAAGGGAAGTTGACAGCATATACCCCACTCAAAAAAAAAAATCGGAGACTTTCGGGTGGTCTAACACGCTGCTGGGAGTCCACTAGCCTATCCCCCAAGCCGTAAAGACCCCACGTTGTGGAAGACAGGGACATACTCTCTCTTAGAGGAATGCACTGGTAGTGCCGGTATAAGTAGCTATTATTGATCGTTATTATCGTCTCAGGGTAACAGGTGTTAGACGATGTTGAAGACTTTCGGGAGGTCTAACACCTGGGGGAGTCTACTAGCCTATCCCCCAAGCCGTAAAGACAAGGACATACTCTCTCTTAGAGGAATGCGCTGTTAGGTATTATTAATTTTAAATGTATTTGCTGGTGAAATCTATTGGTATTCGGTCATCTGTTACTTTCGAGTTGTGTTGCGTGGATACAAATTAGTATGTGTAAACACTTTTAGTTTCACACGACCCTGTCTATGTAAAATTGATTACCAATCAACTATTGTTAAGTCATCGAATCATTTAACGAACCGAATTGAGAATAAACAAGGGTTCGTAATATGATGAAGCATAATTTCATGTATATAATTGTACAATGAAGCCGTATTTTTTTAATTTCCAGTCAATGGTTAAAACTGGCAATTTGTCTGCCTGATATGCAGTACACAAGCCCATGACAGTTGCAATGCAACGCATAACTTTAGTTTTGGCACTGCTCTGCGCTTGTAACCAAACGTCTCGGACATTTGTTTTTGAGTCATACGCCCAGTAATTAATAATATAATACTGCTAGTAGTACTGCGAGTACATTATCAGCGCTCGCAGTACTTCACAACCTATTACCTCGCTCGGCAATCACTCTACCAATTATGCTCATATCCGAAATCCGTCTTTAAAGTCAGGTACCTAATGCTAGTACCAAATTTCCCCCCCTGTTTAGGAAAAGTACCCCTCAACCCCAAAGTATATTGAATAATCCTCCTGTACACAGAAATACCAACATTCAACTTAAACAAACATACGGACAGAAGAAAGTCAATTTGACCAGTTAAGGAAGAGACGCTTCGCTCGCTCGGTCAGTAATATATTAATATATGTGTTTGGTAGAGGGACCGACAAACCAAATGAGCGTGTTCGGGGGACCACTTGGAGAATACAAGTTGGCCAAAAAAATACCAAACACCCTGTATTGACAGTATATTAACTTACCACAGTGTCTACTTAATCATAGAATAAAAACACGTGTAATGCTTGCCCACTATCACTTCGCGGTAGAATGGCTATAGAACTGCGGTGGGGTCAACCAAGATGGTCCTTTGCACATGAGGCCTATACTTATATATTTTAAGCCTTTACTTATTATATGGGTTTGCTTCGGCTCATACGATTGGCATCCTGCAACTACGTCTCCTCACGGAGTACCCATATGCTTAACTTACCTCCTAATGAGTAAGATCTGGTTGCGAATAGTTATAGGTACGCCTATTAGCACAACCAGCCCGTTACGGCACTGGTAGCACAAGAGCTTTTCATCACAGAGAGGAGTACAACCCGGTGTGGGTTGGAGGAAAGGCAAGTGTCAGAAGATTCGGTATGCAAGTCGCAGATTATGATCGTACTTTAGTATGGTTTTGGCGCCCCCTGAACCTGCCGCCGGGGGCGGGTGGCCCGGTTTGCCCCCTCTAGATCCGGGGCTGCACGATTTTGTAGAATGAATATGGTCTCATTATCAGCAGCTGATCCATAGCCATGACAAGTACCTATTACGTTATGCTGTAGAAGTATTCAAAGTAAACAAGACGTAGAAACGTCTTTCAATTCTCTTATTTTACGAAACGCATATGCAGCAGAACCTACGAGTAAGTGTCCCAGATAGTATTTTAATATAATATCCATAATGTTCATAATTACGCTTTAAAACCGGCTAGGACTCGCGTAATATTTACCGGAAATATTCTCCGACCAGTTTCGAACTTATTTTAAGTTCTTCTTCTGGGAGTCACTCTTGTGCACAGCAGCGAGCGCGGGCCGCAGCACGTAACTGGCGCTGCGACGGTCGCGCTGTGTCTGTCAGATTTTTTCCGTCCGAACTGTCACTTACAGTGTCACTGTCACTACCGTTTTTTAGTATGTAGGGCTGTTGACACACCACACTTGTTGAGTCGACCTCACGGTTCCAGAGCTCCGAGGTCATCTTGTCAATATTTAACACTGGTATATATGTTAATGTTCAATCAATCATTGCAATTTTAGTGAGAAAAATTCACATTCTCGGACGGGATTCAAACCCGCCTCTTGCTGTTAGTCTGTGAATCCGACAATCTGTGTCAGACGCCATGACCAACTAGGCCACCGAGGCTCGAGTTCCGAGCGTCGAATTTTAACTCCCTATTTGACTTACACCTTCCTATACCGTGATAATTAAAACAAAAGATTTATGAATGAAACTGACGTATAGTTACGTCTCTGGGACGCAAAGGGTTAAACCGTCGTAGAAGGACATAATCCCGTCCGAGGATATGAATTTATCTCATTAAAATTTTTAGTTAGTAATAAGGGATTACTCACGTAATATTTATCGGATAGGTCCGACTATAGTTTCGACCACATAAGGTGGCCTTTTTCAAGGAGTGTTCGGGCCGTCGATGACGTCTCGCTTAGCACTCATTAAAATTGCAACTTTTGGTCTTGCCAAGCAGGCGTTAGTGTTTTAAAAATCATATAATAAAAAAATACGTTCAATCAATGTTAGGAAAACTGTTACCTTGTAGTGTTTTACACAGACTTTGGAGTTTCGTTTCAGGCAGGCGAAAATTCTCAAGACTGAGCATCTTTGCAGCGATCAATTGTTAACCTCTAAAAGCAGGAGGTTCTCTTGGAAGCTGATACACTTCCGTTATCAATAAGCTCTGTGTCTGTCGCGATAACGGCCAGCCTTGAAGTCGAACCTCGTGAGTCATGGATCTGAACGCGAACTAATTATTGCAGGCCGATGTACCTGCTCGGCTAGGCGAGCTCTGACTACTCTGATTATCTATAGAAATACAATGGACGAAATACTTGTGGTACTTGTCGATATAAACAGGAGAACTTTTATATAGATAATTTAATATTTTCGTGTGATTTCACACATCGAAACCTTTACTTACG
This sequence comes from Selenia dentaria, assembly GCA_917880725.1. Lineage (NCBI taxonomy): Eukaryota > Metazoa > Arthropoda > Insecta > Lepidoptera > Geometridae > Selenia > Selenia dentaria. Next base: position 32,645,953 of record OU862890.1, on the reverse strand, counting down.
TAATCAGACGACGTTATCGACCTAGGTTTCGCTGGTCAGTAATCTTGTAGCGTAAACCCCCGATAAGGAGGAGCAACGGAGTATGAGCATTCCCGAGCTATATAAATAAAAAACATATAAATTAATAATTCAATGTTATAAAGTGTTACAGAAAACTCAGCTGAAACATTTCCAGGAAAACCTATGTTATTGTTTTTTACCTCCTTCAAAAAAAGGAAAAGGTTCTCAATTCAGCGTGTGTGTCTTTTTGTGTGTGTTATGTTACGAGTTTCTTCGCCAATTATGAATTAGTTATGAGGTTCCTTATAGGGTAGATTATTGTTATCATTAAAAAAAAATTCGGAATTCATCCGGTCCTTTGCAAAGGCATAAGTGGGGCTGTAGCCAACACTTACTCGTAGATGGCTGTTTGGTATAAAAAATACAAGTAAAAACAGAAACATATTGGAGGGATGGTAACATGGTATCTATTACAAAAATGGTTAAAATGTTGGCTATTGTTATGAACTTATTAGTGATAAGGGCTATGGATGAGACTACGACACCTGCCAATCAGTCTCATCTTACAATATTTAGGCAGGTGGTGACTTGCCACCCACTAAACATTTATATTATCATTATTATTATCTAAAAGTTGATTTTATTATTTTCAGTTCATCGTTATTTTTCAGCTTCATAATTTATTACCTACGGTAATACATATAAAAGTTGGTAAATCAAGTTTGTTTTATAAAAGTTTGACAGTTATTACAAGTGTTCCTTTTTATTAACGGGTTAGCATTTCTGTAAAAAGACTAAGAAGATAATATTTTATATTATACTTAGTTATTTTATTATACTATAGTATTTTTAGTACATAAAAACAAAACGTCTCACAAAACATTGGGAAAGCATTACACCAAGGGATGATCTACCTATTCTTATGGTACCTACTAATATCACAGAATAAATAATACTAATACGTACTTTTATCTTATACCTATCTACTTAAAGTACAGATCAGTTAGTGATTTTGACAAAACCTGACAACCTTGCTGAAAATGTGTATTCCTAGCTATTATGTTCCTAACTTATATATCTAATCATACAAGTAAGTCAGGTCTAACCACAGATATACTCGTATATATATATGTACAATAGATAACGCAAGTATCAAGCTTTGTATTGAAACCAAGCGTGCCGAATTTTCAATGAATTAAATTACGTGAATTTACGCATAATACAATTTCAAAATAACTTATCTGTGGTAGGAAATATGTCCTTGCCTTTGGGGGGCTCCCATATATTGAGCTATTTTAGTTAATTATCACGCAATTTAGTTTTCGCGTGTGTCCGGCTGCAACATTATACACGCTCGGACTGTAAGTAGCAGCGGCCAACCTTGACGTTTGGTCGGAGATCAGACACGGGAAGAACACGCATTTGCGTTATCTATTGTTATAACTGTGGGTCTAACTAACTTATAGAATTATACTAGATAATATAAGTTACGTATATTAGCTTCATTCGCATCTCCATCATTTCCCCATACTCGACTATTGCTGGGCATACGCGTCTTCTGTCGCCAGAGTTGACCTTCGGTACCTAGATGTAACATTACATTTATTGCCACTCACGTTTCTCAGTGTCTCGAGACTAGAAATGTTTTATGGGACTTTTGATTTACTACTAAAGCGTTAGATTAGGTTTTGCCACAATGACAGCAAACTGTTAAAACCTAAGTTTGTATAAATCACATATCCAACGTTTATTCACAAGTTAAAGGTATAGCTGTCCATGGAAGAAGTTAGTTAATGTATGTAGTAATGTTGTTTATTCAGCAAACCAATTGAACGCTCCCGGCACATGCAGGATATTATGAATTTTCGAATATTTCTACAGACCACATTTGTTTTTAGAACAGATAAAGCAGGTTGACTGCTGTCACACGTGTAGATCTAGATCTACTCAGTTTATTTTTAGTTTTTCGTGACCATCGCAATTCGAATAGCGTAGGTATTAGTAGGTTTGTTGTCAAGAAAGGTTCACATTTTATCCGCCGAGGGCGCTTTCCGCTCACCTGCTCACCCACCAGCACCAGCACGCCCAAGTGTACGAGTTTCCCAAGAACACACTGTTTTCTTTTTTTATTATGTTTATATCTTGCAATCAGTCATATTCACTATAAGCAGATGAGGTTAAGGCTTTTTAGCGTGGAGGGTGCTACTCCCAGAGTTAGCCCCTTTTTTTTAACAAACTCAGTTCATCTGACTATCTTGATCAAAGATATCCCGCCGCTTTTTAGCCGACGTACTGCTGCAGGGATAGACTGTTTTCTTAACCACAAAAAAGTAAGTCCTCGGACGGAGAAGAGCTTTTCCTTCGTCCTTACGTGTCCTCAGAAGCACGGAAGTGCTTAGTGTAAAATGCCACTAGTGACCACCCTCATAGTCATGTTTCTCAACTAGGATAGCTCCGCAACGAACAGTTCAGTTCCAGTCGGTAGGTATCATCACTATTAATTATGTAGGTATGCAAAGTGACACTGAGTTGTGAACACAAGTGTTCAACTCACGACTTGTTTGGTACAAACGCCAGAAATTGTATATCAATTTGAACGACACTTTCGGTGTCCAAGGATTTTAAGTTGAGTCATGACGTCATTAGTATCACATCTATAAACTATAGAAATCACTATTACCAAGTGTTATAGTTATTTACCTAAGAGAATTAAATGTGACCCAAATGGTTATGTATCTACGTATTTTGTACGTTATGTTTGTGTCATCGCGTATTTTTGTGTCCTTATATTTTATTAATCAGTAGGACGTGCTAACTTAAAAATGGGTCTGTTACAAAAGACTCATAATTGAACACTATATGATGTGATTGTAAGTTAAATAAATTGCACTACAGTTTCTCATCAGATGATTTACAAGTTAAGGCTCCTCATAACTCTACCTATGTTTATTAAAAGGCGACGTTAGCCTGATAAGTCAATAATTATCGTAGTTTGTACTAGTCTTAGATAGTGTCTAGCCTGTACTTTGTTATGTATACTTATTAACAAAGAACTTCATAATAAAAAAAAGTGTTATTGTATACTGCCACTGTAAAACCTACAGCATTATACGTCCCTATTTTAAACGCCGTTTGTGATAAATATATTATTAAAATTAAAATTGGTAGGTAACACCCTACGAAGAAATATTATTTCTTCGTAGGTAACACCATATCACAGAATGAATTAATTAGATGGCATTGTTATACCTAGGAGATTGTGTGGTAAGACTGGGACCCTAAAACTAATGTGGAATTAAAAATACATGTTCTAATCAACTTTATTTAGTTTTAGTTTAGAAGGGAATGATATTACACTTATATTAATTATAAATGTGCAATACCTATGAAAGAATATTTATTTTAATTTTATTTAAGTCATAATGTGTTCTTTTTTATTGAAACTTAACAAATACAATTGTTTGGAATATTTATCCAAATAAATATATTTTTCTTCTTTTTTTTTTCGGTTGGATGGTACTGTTAAACTGTCCTATAGATGTCGCTCCGTCCCCGCAAGACGGTTAGTCAAATAGAGAGTTAAAATTCGATGATCGGACCAGATTGCTCGGTGGCCTAGTTGGTCAATGGTGTCTGACACGGATAGTCAGAAGACGCGGGTTCAAATCCCGTCCGAGGATGGAATATTTCTCTCTATAAATTTCTAAATAGATATTCGCGTTATCTGTTTATCATTTCAAAACTATTTCAGTTGTTTGACATAAATATAAAACTAATCCAGTCCGCACCGTAAAACGTACCAAATGTAATCATTCAAAATTTATTAACAATAATAAATTACTTTGGTGATGTTTCCGCAAGGTTGTCATATTTTGTTATTAGTATATTGTTTGTTAATGACTGCCTGCTAGCAAGCAAGCACGCCCAAAGCACTGACTGATCTGTGCTTTAAGTAAATAGGTACTTATAAAAGCACGTTTAACTATTATTTATTCTGTGATAGCAGTATGCACCATAAGAATAGGTAGCCCTTCCCCTTAGTGTAATGCCTTCCCAATGTTGTGTGAGACGATTTGTTGGATGTAGGAAGAATACTTTAGTATAATAATATATAACACTATCTTCTAACAGAAATCTTAGGCCTAACTGTCAGATCTATGATTATACCATATGTACTGTATAACTATCTGCGCCCCGCGACTCCACCGGTGCTTAGAAATAACTATCCCACAGGAACATGTTTCGGGATCAAAGGAACTTAAGTATTATTCCGGGGCATTATATCTATGTCAAAAGTTTTAGCCAAATCAGTTCAATGGTTTGGCATGAAAGAGTAACACGTATCCGAATCCATATACATATGCAATGAGAGATTACTTTCGCCTTTGTAATAATTTGTGTGACTTTTTTGATAAGTACTTCTAAAAGCCAGTAGATGCAGAGAAGTGCTCAGAATGTGCATGTCGGCACTGCGGTGGTACTAAGCAAGAGGCCTAGACTTAGGCCACATATAGTGGGTATAACCACCTAGAAGTCGGGATTCCTCACCTCTTACGATTGGCATTCTGACGGCGGAAGTGAAATGTCACTTCCGCCAGAGTCTAGTGTTCTTACTTTAAATTATTTTTCATAGTATTTCATTACAGCTAATTAGTAATATATTTCTTACGGCGTCCGCACGGCATAATGTTAGGTACTACAATTTCACAGGAACAATATGTTCGAGACAAGAGCTTATGTGTTAACCCTGGGAATGAATTTTTGGAAATTCAAATTTTACCTATATCTGTTGAGCCGTTTCAGCGTAACAAACATACTCACTGACACACTTACAAACTTCCACATTGTGATTAATACAAATATGTGAATAACAAATTTATGTATTTTCAAAGGTTCTTTTTTCTTGCATTTTTTTTAATTCAACCAAACTACTGACTGCGCGAAACAGATGCGTGCCTACTTTGTAGCACGCGCAAATAAGAACTTTATTTCAATGAAACTTCTCCTCGATATTAATTGTATAGTTACGAAGTACTATTATTTATTTTGTAGTATAAAGCTGTTCGGTTGGCACTATTACCATTTTGTTCCTTTTTCGCAAGTAGGTGGGTAATTTATTTGTTTCTTTTTCGCAAGTAGGTAATTCAAATGTTCTTTTTTCGAAAGTAATAAATTCATTTGTTCTTTTTTTTAAAAGTAGGTAATTCATTTGTTTATTTTTCGCAAGTATGTAATTCATTTGTTCTTTTTTAACAAGTAGATAATTGATCTGTTCCTTTTTCGAAAGTAGGTAATTCATTTGTTCCTTTTTCGCATGTAGGTCATTCATACTAGGATAATTGGTGTTATGATTAAGACAGGTATACAAATAGCAATCATTTGGGTCCAATGTCAGGATCACGATGAATTGACACTGCGCCGTTATTATATTATTCAATTTTAATGTTAATGCAAAGCAGACACACAGTCTGGCGTACAGATTACTTCACAAACGTGCAGTTGAATATTAATGTAGAACTGACAAGGCCGCCCACGGGATACGCTAAACTAAATCAAACATTATTATAAACGTAGGAAGCATAAATCTGGACGTCTTAATCTAACCGACTGCGCTGATTCAGTTGTTTATGCATGATAATGCTCTGATTTAATAGGTTTAATGCTTCGTGAACAAGTTCATTGAAGAGGAAGGCGCGGGTGTTTAGTATGGATTTTATGGAAAGTACATACGTATTTTGTAACATGGCATGTGCTCCCGCAACGTATTTATAAGTGCATTCCATGTAACGCCTTAAAATCAAACGCCGGGTGCGTTCAATATTCGAATGATGCTTTGGTTAAAAAGTGATTTAAATTTCTAAATAGCATATCCGCCAGGGGTATTTTTTCCAAAAATCCTTGAGGTTTGCCGTTTTCAACCCACAGTTTCAGCCCACGAGTATTTAATTCCGTTTTCAACCTAACATGAATGCCGTTTTCATCCCATTGAAAAATAAAATAATTAATATTCCGTGTTCAACCCACGAAAGCTTCCGTTTTCAACCCATAACTTTTTACAAGCTATAACTGTTATGTGATCTGTGGTATTGCCATAACATTGAATTCCGTTTTCATACCATCGAAAAATAATAAAATAAATGTTCCGTTTTCAACCTACGGAAGATTCCGTTTTCAACCCACAACTTATTACAAGTAATTGCTATTATGTATCCTGTGATCCTGAACTATTGCGATTCCATAATGCGTTAACAGCCACTCCAGCGGCTAACAGCCGGAGCCAATAACCTATCTATCGCAGGATCACCTTACTAGAGATAGATATTTCACACGTTTTGTTTGGATGTTATGTCTTATTTCTATCGGTAGTAAGCAAATCTGTGGATAGATATATTATTGGGACCAGCCGTTAGACTCTGCGTTGAGGGATCAGTCGGTCAGTCAGTCAGTCCCAGTAAATAAATAAAGTATAGATTTATACTACTCAGGTTCATTCAACGCGTTTGTAAGGTTTTTAATAATTATTGATAGCGTAGCATATTTTTATTATATATATGGGAGGGTGGTGCATACTGCGTACTGCTTCTGTCTCTGCCATAAACATTTTTCCAGCGGTAGTGAAACTAATTGATCAGGGTCTAGGTTTTTGAAACAAACAAAATATAGTAGTAGAATGAAGCCCATTGAAAAAGGAAGAGAATACTAGAAAAAAAAGGAAAAATAATTTACGTGCGATCTACTTTAGCATTTTGGGTTGAGCTTTAAGGGTAATAAGGGCATAGGTAAGGGGTATCTGTAAAAACGAACACGTTTCTTGTATGAGAGCCCCTTAAATACTTATTATATTCTAGTTTTTAGTATTTGTTGTTATAGCGGCAACAGAAATACTGTGAAAATTTATGATACCACATAACACAACTGCCATATTGAATTTCTTAACATATCATATACTTATCTCTGAGACTTATCTATGCCACTTGCGTGGTGAAGTTCAAAGACGCCTGATTTTTATAAATCCAACAAGCCGTCTCGGTTGTATGACGAGCCTGCCGAAGTATCATACATACACATAGGTACGAATACCGACACTCGAAAACATTAACTTCCTTATGTGCAGTTGGGTTGAAACTGCTTTATCATTGCAGAAGTTGACACCTACCTGGTGACTACACAATCTAATCTCAGGTGTCATTCCAAACGATTTGATAGTGTTGCCACGGCATGGTACTTGGTACACATCAGCCAAATTGACGTTTATGAGATTTACAAAGCGGAAGTTTTATCAAATGCCACTAGTAGAGATAAGATGGAGGTTTCTTTGGATACAATAGCCGATTATTATGATAGATCGAAATATTCTTCTAACCAAGTACGTTTATGTAGCAGTATACCATGGGACTTCCTTACAAAAAAAACAAATAGGTGTACCTAGTTTTAAACTTGTGAAGACTAATTAAGTCATTCCAAGGAAATTGTGTGCGTTTTTACAATAAACTCTCAATACACATAACTGAGCTCACAGAGGACACATTCAAGTAAAAAACGTTTTAATAAAAAAAGCTTACTATAAAGTTCGACATTATATAGAAGACAAAGATGCTTGGAATACTCCACTTCTGGCAAGCTGTCTCTCTGCCACCCATAAAATGTTATATTTGTAGTACCTAAGTAGAAACATTGTAAACATCTATATAAAAAGAATGGCCCCGAGTTTCTTGCCACTTCTTCTCGGGAGGCTCTATATATTTTGGAACGCGGCGGTAGAGTCTTCAAATTACATTATAACGAAAAACTGACGTTCATAAGTGCGTCTTTGATGCCTAAATTGAATAAATGATTTTGACTTTGAAATTGACTTACATCTTAAACACACCAATGCATTTTTGTTATAATAAAACGGGATTAACGCAATGATGTTATATATCGTCGGATTAACGTGAGAGTTACGCGGTGTCGATATCACGATGCGCGCATGTTTCGGCTTCGTCCGGAGCCATCTTCAGGATCTTGAGTGCGGTGCGCTCGTCGTAGGTTCCGGCCTAGCACTGACGCCGTGCAAGTTGGGACGTTATTACAAAAATTATAATGAACGTGAGTTTCAAAAATATCAATGATTTTGTTTACGTCCACTGGAATCTAATAGGTACCGCGCACGCGAGTATTATATACTTTATAGTGTCAACTAAAGCGGCAGCCGTAACCCTTCAATGTTAGATTTCTCATGTACTAGCGCGAACGCAGCAGGGTGCGCACGTACTCCATGAAGAAGTGGCCCGGACGGTCACGAAACCGGTCGAAATATTCGACTATACCTACCGGGTAAGTTAAGACGCGCTCGTATCCTGATAATAGTAAAAAGCAGAATTTTTAAACACCTAGTGTAACGAAACAGATCGATAATATATTATGAAAAAAATACTAAGGTTAGAAAAGGGATAGGAAAAAAGTAATAACCGAATAGAATTCATAAATAGAACTCTCTTTCTGCAGAAAAAAAACCTGAATAGGTCCACAAAAATAAACTTTCACGTCCAAACTCTCAGAATTTTCAGCGATAACACTATATTGTTTTTAGGTAATACATTGCCCACGTATAGTACTAAAGTTATAACCAGCAGTTTTTTAGATTCTGTTAGTATATATCGAAAAATATAAAGAAAACGTACAATATTAATGCATTTTCGCATTACATCGTACAATCTAACAAGCGATTTTCAACCTTACGTAAAGCATCGTAGATTATTTTAAAATTGGGGTTGGACCGCGTCTTAAATTAAAATTTCACCATTGGAAAGCTACATTCACCCTGAGTAACATAGGCTATATAAGATTCATCATCATAATCATCCATCACCGCGCCGGTGAAACCGCGGAGAGCAACTAGTTTTTAATATGGAAACTGGAATCATTCGCGTAAATAAGTCAGATATTTCTAACTATAGTTTCACCCATATCCGGTGGTCTTTTTCAAGGAGAGTGCAGAACGCTATGAAAATCAGGAGAAGGTTCTTATGCAAGAAAAATCAAGAGAAGATGGGGGCATATGGCGAAACCGAAGGCCGTGCTGACTACGTGAACGAAGTCGCGTGCAGTTAAATATAAAATTGTTAAAAATATGAGAAAACGGAATAAAAGAGAGCTGACGATCCTAAAAGGAAACAAACACTATGAATATAGGTTTGGGTTGTACTATTAATATGTATATGTTTGTATAGGTTGTATGTTGAGAATTTCATCAAAAGTTTAAATTACATTTGAAATGTAAAACAAACAAATTATAAAAAAAAAAATAGCTACTAGTTGACCCGCCCACGGCTACGCTCGCGTGGTTGCGAAATACGCAGCCACTAAAATTTAGCCTAAGTTACTTCTGCCAGTGCGAGTTCCGTTAAAATAAATCCAGCGTACTCTCAATATTAATCCATAACAAATCTGTTAAACAACGAAACATCGTACGATCGAGGTGTCGTATTGCAGACACGAGCCAAACACTGAGCACGCATATATTTGTCCTGATTTAGGTATTCTATCGACATGTGAATATTATTATTTATAACGATATTGTTGATTATTGACTAAAAACCGCTCAGCAGCATATCTACATTGTGGGGAAACTTGTGCAGGTTTTCTCTGACAATGCCTGATTTTTAGTTACATGCAAGTTATTTGTTATTATACATATTATGCATAATTGTTTAGGCCTATGGGCGGCACGACCGGGGAAGTACCACACTCTCACATAACGCCGACGTTAAGTTATATATATGTATATTTTACATTTCAGTCAGTCTGTGGTCTGTGGGGGTTTCCGAGACCCCCGTTCCCTCCTTCCCCTTTCATTATCCTCGATCTACCCTCACCCCTACTATACTTCCTCAAAGGTCGGCAATCACAGACCATATATTGGTCTAAGTCGGCAACGCATCCTCGAGACCTCTGGTATTGACGGTGATCACTTACCATCAGGTGAGCCGCCTGCTTTTGGCCACCCAACCTCATATAAAAAAATACTAACTAAAGCAGCAATGTTTACATACGAGTATTAACCTTTATGAATAATCGGCTTGGGTATTTTTCGACCCCTTCAAAGAAAAAAAACAACTGTCTTCTTGTTAATAAAGGTCTGCTTGAGGAAAATTATTACATGTACCCACCACTTTACTGGGAATTTGACCACATGGGAACCTTTTATCAAAAACTCTCTGCCTACTCGGTAAATGCCCTTAAATGCTCTACCTGGTAACTGTAAAGCAAACAGCCTGGGCTTATATCTCGAGGTTTAACTACATTTTTAACTTGTTAATTAGTGATGCACCGAAACACTCACGTTTAGAAACAATCCTTTATAATCTAATACTTCTAACTTCTAAATCTTATTAACCTTTATTTGTACCTTCATTTTTGGGTTCCTCAAATATGTGCTGTAGTACTGAAGGGTACAGTGATTCTCTTTATACATGATCCTTGAGAGGTAGCAATCAGACATCCTATGGCATTATAGTATATTATGGACATATACTTAATATACCTTTTGTCACCATAGACACACTACGCAGGCAAACGAAGAGTAAGGAGCTGATGCTCGACATCCCCCCCAGCCCCCAGTCCCGCAGGGGTTGAAGGAACACGTATTATATATAGGTTCTCGCAAAAAATAAAGTCGAGCGGAAGTCCAGAGATAGAACAACCTTTGGGGTACTCATGTATGTTCCGCAATTTTTCATAGTTTACGTGTTTTCATTTTATTCTGAATTTTTAAAAGGCAAGTCAAAAGACTTTACAATTTTATTTAGGTACGTTTGGAAAATAAGGTCTTAAATATTCAGCTGAATAGTCTTGTTATTAAGGAACCACGAGATCACGTGATATGATTTTTAATTCAAAGTTAAAAATTTAAGTTATAATATACCGAACGCATTTTTTTCACTTTACACAAACATTTTCATCAAATTCACATAGCTGGTTATTTTATACAGAAGGAAAACAACTCGTGACAATTCAGTAACAATCCTAAAAAACCTCGAAAACGTCTTCTAGTTTTATTAAAGAATTCCACAATTCAGTAAAAAACTCATAACTCGAAAACTATAAAAATCGCGGAACATACATAGGGGTGATGCTGGTACCCCAAGAGATGTTCTATCTCTGGACATACGTCATACATACTAACATATAGATACACACATACTGGGTACCATGGCAATATCAATATTGTGCCTCCAAGCAGTATATTAAACTAGTTTTTATAAATAACTAGCTGCGCCCCGCAGTTATACCTATGATAATTTCGTCATCATCATCATCCATCACCAACTAATTTACTATAAATTACTTCCAACCAGCTGGTGAGTCTATGGCAAGACAGAAATTTTTTGAAATGGTCCCTTCTCACTAAAAGGTTAAAAACCATTGCTAACTGATCGCAGAAAGATCCCAGAGATCTTGACCCGAATTCTTCACATTAACATAATATATGAGTAGTAAACAGCTGACATTTTGAATCAAAAGCTACTTATGCGTCGGGTCTCTTATTAGGGCCAATCACTGGCCCACATTGGACCCATTGCTTCTCTATTTAGACTTGATGAATTGGCCAACATACAATAATGTTATCGGGCAATGCAATAAGCGTCTCTGCATGCAATGTTGTACTTTAGAATGTTGATGCAAAGTTTAAAGTTGCTTGTCCCCACTGGAATGATTGTTCTGGAAAGTACATTAAGAAAGTAGCCTTGACATAATAAACTAAAGGTTGCAGTAATTGATAACTTTTCTCCAACGGTCTAAATAGTTTCAGAAATTCTTATTAACCCTTACTATACCGTGATAATTAAAACATAAGATTTATGAATGAAACTCACGTAACTTTACATCTCTGGTACGCAAAAGGTTAATAAACAACAACTGACAATCCGTGTCCGTCCGAGGTCTGAGCGTCGAATTTTAACTCTCTATATTATGATTTTAACCGTCGTATTGGGACGGATTAACGGAAGACACGGGTTCCCGTCCGAAGATGAGGATTTCTCTCTAAAATTGCAATGTTTGGTCGCTAAGCAGACGTTAGTGCATTAAACATCATATTATAAAAAGTATAAACATTTAATATCAACCCTACTACTACGGAAATTTATTAACCCGCACATTAAAACGCGTAACATCCATCCTTCGCCATAATCGGGTAGTTATGTACCCACTGACACTCGCGCTATCAAGACTAATCTAATGATGTATAATTTATCAAAATTGGTGGAGCCGTTTAGTAGTTACGGGCAGACATAACAACCGACATACACAAATCAAAAAAGTTTATGATAACTAGCATAAGCTGATATAATTTTTAAAGTGAACTTAGTCTACAATTAATAAAAAGTTTATATTCAATATAATATAACTCCTCTCCTGGCTCGAACACATGCGGTGATACTCCTGAGCATGCTGAGAATCAAGTTATCCAGCATTTCTTGGGGTAACCTGTCCCATTCTTGAATAGCGGCTTCCCTGAGCTCTGGCACTGTCTGGGGACGTGGCTGAAGGTTCCAAACAGCTCGCTTAAGAGCATCCCACGCGTGCTCTATTGGGTTTAAGTTAGGCGAGCCGGCAGGTCGGTCTAACCTTGTGATGTCGATGGGCAGGCGCATTATCATCGATCAGTACAAATTGGTGCCTATGGTTTACTCGGAATAAATCTATATTTTTAAATAAAGAATCCAAAAAGACGAAGAAATTGTAATAAAATCTACCGTAACAAAAAAGATTTCGATTTTTCAAAGTGATCGCCAACTTTTTTGGATGCGTGTACATACTCGAAGACATAACCTTCATTTCTGGCTTCGCCGCCGTAGAATAAAAACAAACTACTTGCGTCCTTAAATTGAAAACAATTTGAGCAAGCAAATATCTGAAGTCGGTGGCCAATTTCTCTTTTCCAGGAATGAGGATCCGACGAATACAATGTATTGTACCGTAATACGATAAAATACGCACACTCGGCTCAATATAGACGTGTGATTGGAGAGATGTATGTCATGTAAACACGACTGTGGACACAGTTCATGACATTTAAGTCCTGAGTCAATATTTGCAGTTTTATGAGCCATTCTTTATCCAATAATGATTCGGCCGGACGACGACACAGAGCTCTATGAATTCAAATGAATAGTGCCCTCAACTATCATGTCTAACATGGTACAACTTGTTGTCACTAGCAAAAATTATAATATTATGAGTACGAATGTAGTTATGTCTGTTCGGATGGATAAATGCATGGCACACCCATCCATTTATCATTTATTTATCGAGGCATGAATTGTTGTTACTCTTTCATGCTAAAATTATCACACCGATTTCTCTTAGGTTTTTAAAACAGGTAGAATTTGTTGGATTACGAACAAAATGTAAATAAATAGATTTATTTTTAAGTGGTGTACATCTATACTATACTAATAATATAGGTAAAGAGGAGAGAATATACACAATAACTACTGGACCGATGGATGCTATATTATCCCTGAGTAACATAGGCTTTATGTTTGATTCATCATCATCATCATCATTCATCACCACGTAGGTGATACCGCGGAGTGCAGCTAGTTTTATATTATATGAGTTTTAGTTACGGAGTTTAGTCTTCGGGAATACCTATTTAATTTATCCGCGTCTATGTCTGATTTCATATTAATACAGGTGTAAGGATGGGACTTGTTAGGTTCTCAGGGTTGACCTTTTGAGTTAATAAGTTCGATGCACGATTTTCAACAGATATGAATTTAATCTAGCGTTTCACAAAGTAGAAGCAATCAGTGTTATTTAGACAAAAAAATAAAGGTTACAATACAAAGTCACGGCGCGTGTATCGCAGCCGGTAGTCGAGCTTCGTCTGTTTCCGCGATGCGCTCGGCCGTCAGCCGAGCTTCGGAAGGTTGGCGGGGGTTCGTCAGGATATCTCGGTACCAATTTGTAAGCTCTCAGGTGCGTTCGAACACATAGGCTAAAACTACGTTCAATCATGTTACATCGATTTATTTTTAAGTGGTGTACATCTATACTATACTAATAATATAAAGAGGAGAGAATATACACAATAACTACTGGACCGATGGATGCTATATTATCCCTGAGTAACAAAGGCTTTATGTTTGATTCATCATCATCATCATCATTCATGATCACGCAGGTGATACCGCGGAGTGCAGCTAGTTTTACATTATATGAGTTTTAGTTACGGAGTTTATTCTTCGGGAATATTTAATTTATCCGCGTCTATGTCTGATTTCATATTAATACAGGTATTTAAGTCTCTTAGGTTCTTTCTTATCCCTGATAGACTAGTGTTTGCCCACTTTTTTACTTGACGGTTAGTGAATGGCGACTCACACTCTAGGACAACTGCCGGAACACATCGTTATGTACTTAACGATAGGGTTTCCATCAGTTTTTCCATCTTTTCTACCGACTTCCAAAACAAGGAGTACTCAATTCGACAGTTTTTTTATGTTTGTTACCTCATAACTTTCGACTGGGTGAACCGATTCTATTTGAAAGTTGGTGCTTTCCGTGTGGTCTCATTTAAATTTCATCAAATTCGGTCCAGTAGTTATTGAGTTACACTCCAATAAGTGAATAGAATGGAAGTCGGTTTAAAAAACTTCAAGTGTGTATCGCAAAAACTACTGAACCAGGTTTGATGAAATTTAAATGGGACCTCGCGGGAAGCACCAGCATTCAACCTAAAGAATTTTGAATATCGGTTCAACCAGTCGAAAGTTATGAGGTAAAAAACATTTAAAAAAATACAGTCGAATTGAGTACCTCCTTTTTTAGAAGTCGGTAGAAAAAATATGATACACATGAGTTTAAATAACCTAAAGGTATATTTTAACACTTTTCGAATCATCCACTGAGCATCAGAACGCGAGAGAGATCTTAAATGCGACACGTCGCTAACGAACGTTACGTAGACATGTTGTACCTCGGTGTGACACGATGAAACCGCCGTTGGAAGAATGTATAATTAAGACTGTACAAATGTTTATTTGTCCGTCGATCTCAGCTATAGCACTGCCCAAAGCCAAGATCCGTAAAACGCTATGGGGCTTTATTCTCTATGACCATTCAAACACGTAACGCAGCGCGCTGCGATATCTTCAAGGAGTGATAGTGATTTCAATACAATTTTACTGCCATTACTGGAAGAAATCGTAGCGTGCCGCGTTACGTGCATGTATGGTCATAGCGAATAAGGCCCACAGTTATGGATGCAAAATATGGAACAAATACAGCGCATAGTTAAAAGTTTAAAAATAAGACTATAATATTGCACAATATTTATCTGCTACCTTGAAGACAGAAATCGAAAATGAAACGACGGAAATCTTTCGTTTTGAATTTCTCAATGTTTTGACCGACAACTACTATATTTTTTATAATCAGAAAAAAGGCAACTTATTAAATTAAAGAACTATCTAGATTTTTTACGCTTTTATTTTAAAACAAATCCTAACTGCGAAAAAGATGTCCTGTTTACAGACGCTAAGAATACGTATGTATGCTAGTTCTAATTCTAATAAACATTCACAAGTAAGAAACATTATATACCAAAAAAGTTCCTTGAAGTACCTGTTGGTAATTTTCATACAACTAGGTAAACTCATTAGAATAATAAAAGTCTATTTCTAGATGAAATTGTCTCGATTATTGGTATGGTCTTGATTGTTTATCAATTAAACTACATCGAAAAAAAAATCTGGCGGGAATCCAGATTCTCAGAAATTTCTCAGAAAACAATTCGGAACGGACACATTCTCTGTGGGCTCAGTACTAATAGGTGTATATCTTGTGACGTGTTGAGTTTTCGAGATGTGCGGCGCAGTACCTATAGGCCAGCATTTTCAAAATATGTATAGCCATTGGCTATAACGTTTATTTTGTATTCAAATAAAGTCAACATGAACCGCCATCTATCCTTGCTGAAGTTGTTCAGATAGCAATCAAAATACACATTTAATCATATAAATCATATCATCACTTATGTATGATTTAACTTAGGCGTTTGCGTTAATGCAATGCAGTGTTACATATTGACACACTTGATGGTACGAAAACACAAACGAGAAAATACATAGATTTATATTTTCGTTAACATTCTTACACACTAACTATTTTATAGTTAACTCTTTTCCTGCTGTTATTCCTCTCCATTTGGTTGGCTCTCCAAAGTTGTCTGGAAGAGATTGCTGTGAGAAATAAGACCGCCTATTGTTACACTTTTATAAGCTGTATAATTGTATTAATTGTTTTATTTTAAGGTGCTGGCTAAAGAGTATATCTATCAATCCATCTATTTTAAAAATAATGTAAATTAATATTAAGTACCAAATAAATCAATTGGTTAGTAAAACGTTAAACCAGTTTAATGCATTTGCCACGGAGTTCAAAAACCATAAATTTTTCCTTACGATCCTTTTTCTGCAGGTTCCCGGATCCACCCTAATTACGTTAGCAATACCGATCGTAATCGTCTTCTTTGACGACCATTAACATCGCGAAGTGCACTGAACTGCCGCTCACTGATCAATCTTGTTTAAAATAAGTTTTATGTTAAACTAAGTAACGAACCCGATCGCGGCTGCGCTCGGGATTCCTATGGAATGTCGGCCTTGGTACTAACATTGTTGAAAATAATTTAACAACAGTGTCGCTTTTAATTCATCAGCAACACATTCTCAAGAGCTTAGTTATCCATCTAATCAAATACCTTAAATTACGAGCAATTAGTCCCAGCAATTAGTACTCAGCAGTTAGTTATTCATCCAGTGTGGCAAATCCTTAAATCTAGTTGACTTATCAGCGAAGCCCAAAGTGCATGTTTAAAAGCGTTTCTCGAACGAGCTTATTGCTGTTTGACTCTATCCGCGTTTACACCATCACCGGATGGGAGAGATGCCAATCCGTGCGCTGAGTACAAAACCTGGTGTCGCAAGCAGCGTCCGTATTCCGCGATTCAACGCATTGTTCAATAAGTTCATTGTCCACTGCGGTATTAAAACTTAACGTTTGAATATTCGTAGTACAGGGCAATCATTGTAAACTGTTAACATGTACTATCGCGACCGGCGTTCAGTCGCATAATACAAAAGTTATGAACCGCCGCGAACAATGTGTTCTGTTTTTGGGCATATTGCTGCCAACGGCCCCGTCCTCGTTTCATATCACCCTTGTTTCTGTGATTTGTGGACAAAACTCAACATCTTTGGCATTTTCTATACCTGCTCATCATCAGGTTCACATCTAATAGTAGATTAGTAGCCAAGGGTTGTAAGGGCATCAATTGCAGCCCGAGATATTTAGGCACACGAGCGCAGCGAGGGCGCCTATAGTTCGAGGGTGCAATTGATGCTTACACCCGAGTTAACTACTCTGCTTTACATCTCGATTGTGAGGTAAGTAGAAAAAAACCGGCATTACAAAAATTAAATTGATGACTATTATACTCATACGAAGACAAGGCTGAATAGCGAAGCGACCTCTTTTGTCATTGGGCTGAATGCATGTCTATTGCCAGTATGATGGTTAGATGTACGCGAACTTTTTGAAAAAGTGAAGTGTTTTTTTTTTAATTCCTTACCGCCCTAGGGCTTTTCTAGCTATATTATTACCCTAGAGCGCTAATTGGTCACCTTCAAGCCCCATTTAGGGGTAATAAGGACCTACTTACCGAATATGAGAGATGTAAAATAATATTAATTAAATTGTAGCCTTACTATAATATACAGGGTTGAATTAAATATACCAGAACCGTCTCCGTGATTGTTTCCCGTTTGTCCGAGAAGTCATTATTCAAGTCATTAATATTCACAAAGGGCCTATTAAAGTTCGTAGATATAAAACTGCTGCCCCTAGAAGCACCAGTCGACATTCTCGTTGAGTCTGGTACGGAAGTAATTTTATTGGTAAGTAAATTACAAGTATCTTTGTACTGAATGGAACAATTAATCCTTCCTCTACCGTGAATATTAAAACAAAAGATTTATGAATGAAACTGACGTAAATTAACGTCTCCGTTAGGGAAAATGTCTAAGTCCATAAAATTTGCAAACTATGTTTCAAGCATTTTGACTCTTTAACAAATAACTACTTTTTATAAACTAACCTTTATTCTACTATACCCGATGATGAAGAATTATTATCAAAAAAACTATAATAATAATAATAATCTTTATTGGTGTTCTTACAAAACAATTTGTACATTAATAATATTTACTTATTTAACATTCTGTGGATTACCACAGTTGCTTGTACCTTACACGTATTAACCTATAAACACGCGCCGGTACACCAGTGGCCAAATATAGACATCGTACAAAAGTACCTACCTACAAGCAACCGTATCCATTAATATAAACATATTTCACAGTTATTATAGGTACTTAAGACAATATAATTTAAGGTAAGTAAACAAATAGAAGCACATGTAGGTACTATTTTTATGGTTTGATGACATTCGGACAAGAAAATCTGATTCCCGAATGTCATCGACCTCCTACTAACTAACTACTGCTCATAAAAGCACAGAAAAGAGTTATTGAAATCGCTTCACTAGGTAAACAGTTATGAGGTAGGCTGCACACATAAAAATACAAACGATTTCAGGACAGGAGCTTGAAAGGTTGAAAATAGCAAAGATTCATCAAACAACTCCGAACGAAAAATCTTCCTACACTATCACTACATAGTATAAAACAAAGTCGCTTCCCGCTAGATAGATAGAGTAATTTAAGAGGAAGGTTTATATAAAACATGCATAATATAGTAGACGAACACTGATCATTTTAGAGATTTTTAATGTAAAAATTTAAAAAATAAACACTTTTTTTTCGCTTACATTGCAAACGCTGGCTGAAACCTACGAGATAGATCAAATTAATACGAATAATAAAATAAAGTATTGTACACCTCAAAAAGTCTACAAAAAAGTCCGCAATGGTATGTGTCTATCTCTTAGGTGGGCTGTAGTATATTTAGTATCAGCATTGCACTTGTGCGAAGCCGGGGCGGGTCGCTAGTATTGAATATAACAGGAACTTCTTATTACTTGTGGTTGTATTTTCCAAAAAAATATCAAAAAGTCTTTGCGTACAAGTGCTATATTTAATGATAAATAAATATATGTATAAATATTCCCTTGCTGTCTTTTTAACATAAAATATATAATCCAAAATTAATAATATACTATAGTTAAATATAAATAATTAAGTCACTTATTTTAATTAAATATAAATAATTAATATATTATTGTTTAATAATTATATAATTTTTTTTTATAATTAACTTAATACAACGTACTGATAATCGTAACTCACGCTTGACCTTGCATTAGGCCATATTATGATTGCACGCGGCGCACTCTTCGCGATCTACCGCAAAAACGGTTGATGGTATGAAAAAAAAGTTCAAACAAAAATTGTAGAGAATTTTATACTCAACAACTTTTATTATAATTGCAAATCTCATTTAAGCAATAGAAAGCGAGATATTCGCGAAAAACCGATTTTTATGACCTTTGACCTTCAATATCTTAAGACGCGGACACGATAACATTTGTGACTTTTTAGACAACATTTAGAACGACAAAACAAAGGTTTATACCAATTTATAGCATATTATCTTATATTCATTTCATTTCATTAAAAATAAAAAATTAAATAAAAAAAAAAACCGAGGTTGACCCCCTTTTTTACCTAATATGACTGGGCTATTTGCTCCCTTTAACAAATCGCGCATTCTTTTTTGTTTTTTTTAAGCAAGAATAAATTTTTCTCTTACTTAAATTTTAATCCGTGTAATTATTGCGTATTGAATGCAACTGGTTTGAAAGGACGACGTTAGTAAGTATGCAAACCTTTCTCGATTTTAAATGTCTTCCAATTATATTTTATTACGTAGATGTTATCTGCGCACAGGTTGTCTGAAAATGAGGAGTTAAAGACCGCATTAATAACTTCGTTCAACGTGAGCCCTTGCAGAAGTTATAATCCTACAACTTAAGCGATTGAGTTTGTAAAACTTTTAATATAGACATCGTTTCGTGTAAACACACTTATTTTTACAGTCAAACAAATTAAAGTAGTAAATAAATAAATAACGAATAAATCTATTCTATACTTATAATAAAAGAGTGGAGGCCAAAAAGTCTGTACTTAGAAGAAAAATAAAAAAGTAGGTCAGAAGACGTTTCCAATTACCTATTACGAATTACCTACAATCATCAAATGAACAAGAATATAAAATGTAAATGAGATGTTTTGTATGTCTATACGAGAGATATCTCGATATAGATATTATCGAGATATATCGAGAGCCTTCTAGAACTGCTAAATTGCTGCTATTATGTACAAGCGTGATGCTTGCAAATAGTTTTCTCGTCACTTAGTAATATTAAACGCATCCTAAAGAGCAATTACTATTTGAAGCATGAGCTACCAACACGACTTCGGAAACCACTACGTTATGTGAATTGTACGGATATGCTGTTGTTTCCTGTGAAACAGGATTGAGCAAAGATACTAGACACTTGTGTTTAGCGGGAAACCACTTAAGTAATATTTGCTTTCTCATATATTACGAGAAAAGTTCGTACGTTCGCTGTTTCATTTGTACAGGTTCAAAGACCTGCGAGTCTACAACTGGTGGCAACAAATTCGAATTACTCGAATTGGATTTCGATTCTAACTGATTTCGATTGTAATTAGTTATATTTATTTTGTGCCATTGGGAATTATTCAAAATTTTATTGTTTTGACGGTCGCATCATTTTTTTTATTTTATTTAATTGAACGAACAAACAGCCAAATTATATATAACTATGTAGAGGAGACCAACAACACCTGGCCTTACTGTTCATCACTTCTTAAAACACAGTTATTTTGTACATAAACAAATTTAGAATACCTACAAGTTACCCTACCAAGTTAGAACAATACACTTTATACTTAATTAAAATTATAAAAATATCTAAAACAATCAATCAAAGCCATATGAGTATAGCCATACTTTTTAGGAAAAAAGTTTTTATTAATGATTGAATAAAAATAATTTTGCCTCATGTTGAATATGTCGACAAGTTTTGTATAATTCTTATTAAAATAATAATTTTAAATAATTGAAATAATATTTTAATGGAATGTGTCCAGAACGCAGCAGAAAGGACTAATTCATCGTTAGTTGGCAGCTGTAATAGTATATTATCAGACCCATTATCTGAAGATGCCAAAAACTGTATTTGTTAGTAGTAAGAGTTTCGTAGCGGAGCTTGACTTGGCGATCTTAACCGATCAATAAGTTAAGCAACACTTGCTGCGGTCAGGAGTTGGATGGGTGACCGCTAGTGACATTATTCAACTGAGCGCTTCCGTGCTTCGGAGGGCACGTTAAGCTGTCGGTACCGGTTGTTTGTCTTAGGACAACAGGCGTAAGGCTATGTCAAAGGCCTTCGGGCGGCCTGAAAACTTCGACATAGGTTGGCCACTAACCTGTCCAAGAACCCGCACTGGGCCCGCGTGGTGGATTATGGCCCAACTTCTCTCTCTGAGAGGAAGGCTCGAGTCCCAGCAGTGGGAACAAAATAGGCTGATTATAATATGATTATGATGAAGAGATTCGTTAGTTATTAATTTATTATTATTCGGCTGTAATTACCAGGGCAGCATAATCGCATCAGCGACAAAGCAATTTGACTAAGAAAAATACGACCGATGATTGGATCGCAGATTGTGACAATAATATATTTATGTTCAGTAAATAGTACTAAATTGTAAATTTTTTTATCTTAGTTGGTGCTACAGATGTTCTGCCGCGAATCACAGGTTTGCAATGAACGGTAGCAAGTGAAATGTTCTAGCCATAAATATAGTCCATCCTAATATCAAACATATAGTTTAATTTTAGTTTATCATTAAAATAGTAGTATAGAGTATAGTACCTACAGTGTCGTGTATTATAAACATATTAGTTGGTTTTTCCTAATTAACTTAGGATTTTAATGTATTGTGCCTTAAATTTAATATAATTTTAGATTAAGATTTAAATTTTCGCATGCCAAATAGGCAAAAATTGTGTTGTACTAAACATTATAGCTATAAGATCTTTCATTGTAACCAATGGCTCGAAGTAATGTTGTATTATCGTACATACTACTATATATTCTGTGCTAACGTGCGCCGTGTGCCACGATTAACTTCAGGTATTAATGTGATTTATTTTATTAATTTGCAAAAAAAGCTTTACAAGATGTATGCTAGTTACTAGGTAATACTAAGATTAAATGGGTATATAATTACAATTCATTATATGTATACAATGGTTCCGTTCAACCCACAGCATCCAGCCATCTATCATCTAGAGAAACTTGTCTCCGAACTAAGTACCATAGAAACTTGTGTTTCAGATAACATAAACCTCATCCGTCAGACAAAAGCTAGAACTAACGAAAGGTCAAACATAATCGAATATTGAAATAATATTGAAATTTTCTAATATATTATTTTAAACTGGAAATTATATTAATTACTTGGAATTACATTACAACTCACACAAGATACCTTTATTCCTGTAGAACTTTAAATAGTGACTATTATTTTCTAAGCTCTGGGTAACACTGAAATGTTCATGGGGAAACGTAGTGCTTACCATTAGGCGCACGACTTGCCTTGTCACTGTATAGTTTAATTTCTTGTTACCAAAAAAAATGAACTGACTTCAACACCAAAAAGTGTGAAATAACTTGTTGAAGTCGGTACCATGATAGTTAAAAAGTACCTATTATCACAATATTGTGTGCATGGTACCAACTTAGATAAGTTATTTCACACTTTTTGGTGTTGAAGTCGGCTCTATTAAATGGTTAAAAAGAATTTCAGTCTATTTAGTGACCCTTGCTACTCACGGGATCGATTGTCATTTACTGTCAATGATGATATCATCAATCATCATGCGAAACACTTTTCAGTTATTGCAGTGTAACTTATAAACTGCTCTACCGAATTTGATGAAATTTAAATGGGAGCACTTCGGAAGTATGCTCTACCAAACTACAAAAGTATTATCAAAGTCGGACAACTCTGTAAAAAAGTAAGCGTGGACATACATACAAAATGTATGTTTTGTATATGTATTTATATATATACCTTATTATATTATTTATATACCTTATATGTATTTGAAAATATAATGTATATATTCGTAAAAATTTACATAAATATAAGTTAAATAGTGATCACCACCCTTTTAATACCAGAAATACAAATAGGATAGCTGTACCTAGTTTTAGACTTGCGAAGACTAATAAGTCATTCCTAGGAAATTGTGTGCGTTTTTACAATAAAATCCCAAAGCACATAACTGAGCTCACAGAGGGAAAATTCAAGTTGACTGTAAACAACGTTTTAATAAAAAAAGCTTACTATAAAGTTGGACATTATATAGAAGATAAAGATGCTTGGAATACTCCACTTCTGGCAAGCTGTCTCTCTGCCACCCATAAAATGTAATATTTGTAGTACCTAAGTAGAAACATTGTAAACATCCATATAAAAAGAATGGCCCCGAGTTTCTTGCCGCTTCTTCTCGGTGGGTTCTATATATTTTGGAACGCGGCTGTAGAGTCTTTAAAGTACATTATAATGAAAAGGTGACGTTCATAAGTGCGTCTTTGATGCCTAAATTGAATAAATGATTTTGACTTTGACTTTAAAAAATAAAAATACGCGTTGACTTGAGAACCTCTTGGAAGTCGGTTGAAAAAGGCAATTATTTATATGTGTTTATATATGTATAGTTAAGTAGTTAATACTTAACCGCATGTGGTACGATCTCGCGTGCGGTGCCAATGAGATGAACGCCACAAAAACTGTTGCACTACATTTTATTTAATAAGAGTATCGTACGAATATACAGACAGACGCACAAAAAGCTAATAATACGTATACACATTATTGTTGTAATTTGCTAGACCGGACTCTCCTAGCGCCAAAAAACTATCTACATAGGAAAATGTCTTACGAGTTAGGGATGCGTTCCAGCAAAAGCCAGAAGAATAAAAACGCAACTGTTTCATATATTAGGAATGTATGCCCTCACTTTACTATGTAGTATTGAATGACCGAGCTTTCCTCGTAACTAAAGTATTAATTTTCTTGGTTTAGACCAAGACCACACCTTAAACCAAACACTCATTGGCTTAGTTTTCCTTAACAACGCCATCTATTGTCAAGCAGCTTTAGTATTGCAGTGTCGGTTTTTGGTTTTTCGGTTTCAGCCAATGAAACAAACACGGATTAAGCGACGTTTTATAAAAAATAAACCTAGTAAGATCGATTTATCGCCACCGAAACCTCTGCATACTAATATTAATGAATTCGTTGGAGCCGTTTCCGAGATTTAGATTAGGTATATGTTATATACAAGAATGGCTCGTTTACGGTATTAGATGATTTTGATAACTGATAGGCTTGTGTTCGACTACTATCACAAGTGATGATGCGGTTGATATACATTATTTATTTATTATTATTATTCCTTTTATTAAAACAAATTCACGGATTTAATCCGGCCCTTTACAGAGGCATAAGTGGGGCTGTAGCCAACACTTAGAGGCCTGTTTGGTATAGCAAATACAAAGGAGTATAAAAAACAGAAAAAATGTTGGATGAAGGGTAACATGGTACTGATAACTATTACAAATATGGGTAAAATGGCCAGGCTATTGATATGAACTTATTAGTGATAAGGAATTATTATTATTATTAGACCAAGAATGGTTATTGGCTTTTAATAGCAACCGGCTAGTTGCTACCAAGGACAAGAAAACTGTTAGGTTATAATTTAATTAGGTTATGCAGCCACAGCTAGCATTCTGGGCACTTTCCTCTTTACACAAGACTTATTAGATTACGTTTTTTTTGTATTTTACATACTTATTTACCTCTTTCATTGAACTGCATATTCCTCAAAAGAACTTTTACACATGTAGCTCTAAACCGAGCGACAATGGATTATTCCTCTTAGGGGCACTGAGGCCACACCTCGTATTCACAAGCTTTATTCATCAACAGCTCATTGTTTCAACATTAGGGTTAAGAATTAGAATGGCTCTTAGAACCCTAGTCTCACCATTTCCCTGTGTAGGCTTATCGGACAATTTATAAGTACCTACTTACAACGCATACTCTAATACCAGTTACAATATGTTCATTTAGTTCGTAATACTATTTTGTTACCACGAATAAACTATTCATAATCACACCGATAACGTTATCCGTTAACAAGCGCTATTTACTTATAACTAGTATATGTGCGATGTGATAATGATAACCTTTTGATTTAATTACATTACTATAACAAAGTACAATGTAATGTAAAAGCTACATTTGCTAATCAGCTACAAGGTACTGTTGTTTATTCTGTGCAATAAGGCCACGTTTGAACCATCCGATTTGTTTAGGCAATTGACTTTATACGCCGTAGCTTCACAGACCAAGTCATAAAAGTGTTTAAACTTGTTATTTTACCTTAATGTTTAAGTCCAATCTAGAAATGAACAGATACGGCCTTAAATTAAATGACTATAGAAATATATAATAAACTGCCTAATACGTTATAAGACACGAAAAAAAATTGAATGTTTTGTTAAAAACTTAAAATCATTACATTAAATCGAAATGTTATAATACCTTAGACGAACTTTTCAACGATAAATTGAATGAAATTAAAATAGATCGTTCCGTTCCTGCTGTAGCCGTACCCTTATAGGGTCATATGTTATACAAACAAAAACATGTTTAATGAGAGCTACATGTAACTACATATGTTGCAATAAATAGTTGAGTATTGCGTATTAATTATATCTTTAGGGTATTTAGCTTAGGTTACTCTCTGAATCAGTTGGTTTGACGAATGCTAAAAGCATACATAGGACTATTATTTATTTTGTACTAAAAGTAAGTTAGTTAAAATAGTGGTAGCGATTCATTTGTTCAAAAAACTAAATTTAATTATGGTAGTTCTTATTGTGTTAACACTAAACTCAAAATAGATGTAACACTTAGAATTTATTTTTTTAATTCGGATTCTTAGATTCAGTATTGGTTATTGTTACGTTAGAATAGCGAACACCAAGTTACGTGACGACTGCTGTCTAAAATATACCTACAATTGAAGAGAATTATCTAAAAGCCTATTCAAACCTGGGCGTTATTCGCTACCGCGAGCGATAGAGAAATCCGAAAGGGTATGCGTTAATTTCACTGTTCACACCAAAGCGGATATCGAAGCGGAAATACGAATATCTCTACCGAGCGCGGTAGAGATATTCGTTGGCAACGGTTAGCGGGGCGGCGGAACTAGTTTCGCCAAACAAGAGAAAATACCGCCTCACTAGGCGGTACAAGTTTCGCTGCAGTTATGGGACTTCATACTATTTACCCATTGAGTTCCGCGTGGTATTTTTCGCTACCCACAGCGGTAGCGAATAACGCTCAGGTCTGAATAGGTCTTAATTTATGTGTTGTCATTCGGAACTGTTACACTAATTTTGATTTTAACCTGAACAGAATAAGAATTGCCATAATTTAGAGATTATTAGTTTAGATTATAGAATGATTACTCGACAGCAATGGCTCACTTGCCTGGGAACGCGTGCAGTGATGCCAGAACTGTACCTCTACCATGAGTTGGCAACATAAATGTCATCTATAGCCGATACTCGATCTCGCCTACCTATTAAGCTTGTGATTGGCGTACTCGGTGTCAATTTTAGTTCTACGATTGACCGCGAGGAGACACTGTTTCTTTTTTCATAATTTTTGTCGTAGCAGGCGATATCGAACATCGATTGGTGTCAATGTTGTACGAGATTACAAGGTAGACCTACTGTATTATTATAATTTTGCGCTAATATAAAGAACTAAGCCTTCAGTAGGTATGTATATCTAGCACTCCCGCTGTTGTAAGCCGTAATGCACATTATCAAACACACACGTTACCTTAGTCATTACTTGACAGCGTAGGTACATCTGTAGATCTAATTGATTCATCCTATAAAGCGTAGCAAAGCTTAGCAACGTCGCTAAAGTGGATCGCCGCCCTAACATAGCGGTCAACTGAACCGAGACGAGGCATGGCAATTCCTCCAATGTAATGGCATGCCATGGACGACTACTGTATATTCTATGGCCATCTCAATGTCGGGTACTATGGCGTTCTGTACTAACTGATAGCTATTCTGTGCGGGTCGCCGACCGCTCCCGATCGTCAACTTGCCAAATTGTGCGCGTACGGTTAAAATCGAAAGTGTGATTTGGCGATAAGATGAAATTGAATAGGTATGCGTTATTTTAATTGGATGAATTAGTTTCGGCGAATTATTTGACTATCATTAACCGAAACACTGAAGTTAAGGATTGAATAAGTCTCGCTGGGTTTCGAGCATGTCAAATGCTTGGCCGTCGGATGTAAAAGAATTTTTTTTACCAAAAAATGGTATCTTTTATGGTGACCCTTGCTACTTACGGGATTGATTATCCATTCACCTTTCATTACGATATTATTGAGACACTATGAAACACTTTTCAATTATTGGAGTGTAAAAACTACTAAACCGAATATGATGAAAATTAAAGGAAGCATACTTTACCAAACAAAAAAATCATGAAAATCGGTTCATAAACGACGAAGCTATCCACGAACAAACATAACCAAAAAAAACACGGTCGAATTTAGAATCCTTCTTTTTTGTCGGGTTAAAAAAACTCTGAAAACTATCGGCCTTGGATGAGAAAACCACAAGGTTCTTACTTAGGCTCTTATAATAAGAATATCTTATAAAAAGAACGGTTACTGGTAGAGCAGCGGATGTGAGATCGTGTGACAGTAGAGTACCGTAATAGCGCTTAAGAAGTGGAATAGACAATTACAAATATGGAAAATACTGTATATACCGTTACTTAATAAATTATACATAATTATCGAACCTGCTCACGAAGTTTCGCGAGAATCGGCTAAGTAGCCCTGTAGAGGAGAACAGCCGGACATGCGGACTAGGAACGTTTAATTTCTAATATGGGACAACATACAAAGTGTACGGGTCTGAAACTAGACAGAGCTTGTACTGCTTGGTAACCTGATGTCTGATGTACGTGCTTATAAACAGACACGTCCATACACACAAATGTTTGACTTGTGCGGGGATCGAACCCAGGACCAGCAGATCAGAAGGCAGAGTTGCTACCAACTGTGCCAACCAGCCAGTCTATATCATTAAAAGCTGACTATTTTAATCAGTTTCACTTACATGCTCCTATAACAATGGATATATACGTATTAAATAACGGTAATTGTGTTCGTACATAATCTTATACCTACCTTATTCTTTAAGAACTGTCTAGGACTCCGATGAACAATGCCTACTACGAGTAGCAATAGTTTTCTAAGTCAAACTAGCTACTATCGTTTTATTACAATCTTTGTAGGTACCTATTACTGAAATAGACTTGGTGACTAACGAAAACACTTATAAACCTTCCACCAAACTTCCGAAGCTGCCAATCAATTCTATTTTCAGACATCCAAATCAAGAACCTGCAAACCACCATCGCATATTAAACAGCCTTGCTCCGGCCAACAACCTCAAAACACCGAAAAATCGTGAAAAATATCAAAAAAAAGCTTTGATGGCCTTTGGAAGTATCAATTACCTACCAGAGGGTTCAGAGCGTAAAAAATATAAAAATTATCTACAGACGCGCTTAAAATTCCCTGAATTAAAGACAGTTAAAGTCATTAAGTCTGATGATGAAGGCCGATGGAGTTATGTGCGGTTGTGTACCAAGTGCATTGACATTAAGTGCGCAAATTGATCAGCCGGAATATTTGGTCTTTATTAGTCTTGTTTTGAGCGCATAAAAAGTACCTTATGCGATTACTCTGGTTGATGATTCTGTTTTTTCCTTTTATAATCTATTAATGTTTACTTTTATAGTCTACCAGTTTATTCCAACAGATACAATAGATATATGGTCATTAGTAAAAATTTCAATGAAAGCAATAACGATGTCTAATAAGACAACAAATTTGGGCAATCTGCAATAATATGCATAAGTCATTTATCTGTATACCGCCCATTGTGACACTTAATTTTAAGTTTTTTTTTTATTTGTTTGTTGTATTTTATAATGTGGTGTTGCAATAAAGAGTTTATCTATCTATCTATACAATTTTCCTTATTCGCTTCTGTGTTTTTATAACATACTTGCATTCAATAAAGTCATTAATTATAATCGTGTCGAATAAAGTCAACAGCCTATTTAGCTATCAAAACACAATAAAAACAGTAAGTCTGCAAAAGCATTGAATACAATTTCATCGAATCACTATTTCACAGCCCCGCCGTAGTTTGACATTCAATATTCTCTACGCACGACTTATAAATTCGAATAGTAAACAGTTAAATGGAAGAGGCAAGTTTTTATCATACTTATTTATTTGATAGTCTAGCACATGACCAATAATCTCACTCGATGAACATTGATTATGTGTTTTAATGTGAAGTGGATATATTCCAAAGTATCCTAGCTGCGCAAACATCCGACGCAGAGGTTTCTATATCGATCCGTTTAAAGGATCACTAAAGAAGAATAAAGTTGCTAAGTATAGATCTAAGAGTAGAACATATGGGACTGTATGGGATGTAAGTCCCATGACTTACATAATCGTTGGTGTCTAAAAGCCCCTAAATAAAAGCAGAAAAAAAGATTTAGTACGGTATTTACTTGGCATGAACTTGGCACATGAAGTGACTTGATTGACGAAGCCTTACGCCTGTAACGTTGCTTGCAGTCTTGACTTATTTCTGTAGCAGTCTTGACTTTTATTTCTGTAGCAGTCTTGACTTTTATTTCTGTAGCAGTCTTGAATTCAACGAAAAAGTATGCGAACAGCGTCAAATATTTGATACTACGTCATCAAAACGTCTATCGTAATCCAATATTATTTTAAGCTTGCTATATTGACGTGGTGGTACCAGATTTTATGGTAAGGTCAAAAAATGACTGCTTTAAGAGGTGGGAGGGGCCCCTGGTAATCACGTACAAGTGTAGGCATCAGTCAAAACAATTCACGTTGATGTAGATGCTGATTTGACTATTTACAATAGTTTTCATACAGTCTTTCTTGTTTCCTCGTATAGTACACATCTATCAATATCAAATCCGTTACGAAACATCTCTTGAGATTTTATCTTAGCTTTTTAATTCCTGATAACAGGTTTATCATGTAACTGTATGGACTTCCGACCGACAACTGCTCAATCGCGAAAGAGGCTTAGCTTGTCATATACGAGTATCTATACTACTACTAATATTATAAAGAGGACAATTTTGTATGTAAGTATGTTTGTAACGAATTGGCTCAAAAAGTACTGGACCGATTTCAAAAATTCTTTCACCATTGGAACCCTACATTCACCCTGAGTAACATAGGCTATATAAGATTCATCATCATCATGACCATCCAACACCGCGCGGGTGAAACCGTAGAGAGCAGCTAGTAAGAGATATTCATCAGAATAAACCGCTATGGATTTGGGGGCTATCGGCACATTTGGGCTATGTATGTAGTTTGACTGTTCTTTGAAAAAACTAGTGTTTTATCTTTTTCTTCTTTGTGTCATTTAGTTGCCTTTGGAAAATAAAAGGATTGGCGAACGAAAGGCTTTAGGTTGACTTTGGAAGACGTCAGTTTGCCAGTGTCAATTTCCGGTATGAAAAGCAAATAGTGAAAGGATACAAAAACAGAATGGGACGCCCAACTAAACCTTCAAATAGACGTAATAAATATATGATAACTTTTATTTCTTTTAATACTCATAAAATGACTTTTTTTTCTATTATCTGTACAAAACAATGGCTAAAGGAAGGAAACAATACGGTTTTTATAATCAATAAAATAATATGGTTTTACTAATAAACTGTTTCATGAATTTTACTTTTATGTGCCGCAGTTGATAGTACAGTTTTAGGTTTTATAAACTTGATATCCATAAATAATTTATTATAAGTGTGTATCTTTGATTTTGTCGAACAATCACGTCTAATAAAATAGGTGATCCCATTAATCTTTATTTTAACCCTCTGCGTCCCAGAAACGTAAATATGCGTCACATTCATTCATAAATCTTTTGTTTTATCACGGTATTGGAAGGATTAATACTTTCATCAAAATTAGTTTCGGCCTTTTGCACGATTCTCGTTTAGGAATGTCTAGCGCATTAAGGCTTACAGAAGATCATGGATTGAAATAGTCAGTTATGGTAACGATTGAGAGCAGAGAAGGGAAATGCCCAATGATTTTGTTTATTTTTGCTAGATTTGGGATAGATGATCGAGTTTGACGTGTAATAGCAGTGGATTATCAACCACAAGTATACGTGATTGTGGTGTGAGATACGTGGTTCGCTTGTGTACAAAATCGTGATCGTTATTTTTGTTTTCTCAATCGCCTTACAAAGTTTAGTTATGCATCCTCGGCTTTACGTGACTTGACAAAACAAGACAGACCGCAGCCTGACTGACTATTGAAATAAAAAAAATCACTATGGTGACCATAAATATTTATTTAATACATTTAGGAGAATTAATCATATTATGTTTATTTAAGAGGCATTTCACATTTTAATGCGCGTAATCGTAGATTTTAAGCGCTTAATTTACTATCATATGTAAGATTCACAAATAGTTGAATAATTGAAATAAATAGAATAATCTGTCCTCTTTTCAGTTAATGTACCACATTTACAAGCATAACTTTAATTATTTTGTAGTGACCAATCTCCCGCACCTCGTTTTACGAATTAAATGGAATATAGCAAACTTCAGAGTTCTATCTCTTGTATAAAAACTCATCAAATTAACTAAACAAAAAAATCTATTCATCAGGAATATAATCTTGTTGACACACAGTGTACTAGAATATCGATAATTGATCATCATTATAGAAAAAAAAAATAAAGATCTTTCGCCAATTTCCACGAATTATATCAGCAGTTTAACACGATGTATTGCGTTAAATAAAGTGTAATTCCAAACTGATATTATATCAAAAGAAAGTACATTCTTCAATTAATCTGATCTCAGTTAAAATATGATATTAACTCTGCTTTGTTAGACACGAAAAAATATTTAACATAAGTCTAAATGATTATAAATTGAATCGACAAGAAATTGATTGTTTACTCATTCCAAAGCCACAGTTTTTAAAATGAGTG
Source organism: Selenia dentaria (assembly GCA_917880725.1). Taxonomy (NCBI): domain Eukaryota; kingdom Metazoa; phylum Arthropoda; class Insecta; order Lepidoptera; family Geometridae; genus Selenia; species Selenia dentaria. Next base: position 32,613,642 of record OU862890.1, on the reverse strand, counting down.
CAAGTATCAAAATATATTACTCACAGTCACGCTATTCCGTCGTCACTTCTTTCGCCTGTGTAAGCGATGCGCTGGCATTTACCTAAATTTCAGTAGAGTGATTTTGTGAAATGGCTCTTAATAATCAGTTTTTAAAATAATAAACCGAATGGTTTAAATAATACAGGTGTAATACCTGTTATTATTATTATAAGTATTCATGTCAAACTTTTTGCTTACAATTTACGTTACATTTGAAAAAGGTTGCTCCAGACAAGATTAGGTGCTTTGTTATTTCCTAGATGTTCTTGTCACTTCTCTCCTATTATTTATTCTATGCTTCTGACGCTGCTAATCACTATTATTAAATAATGTATTCGTTTGTTATGTTTGATTTTAGGACAATGAGACGGTACTATATTTGTTCTTTGAATTTGCACCGAATGATCTTTGAATTTTGTGATTGCACCGAAGGTAGTCATGTAATTAGTCACTATCCACACATTATACGTATTTTGTTGCATACCGAACTACATCTTTGAAAAGTGAAGTAAAATTTTGATTTTTGATAATAAAGTCTTCATTATCACACGATGTGTTTTACGATTATAAATATTATCTGGTGATAAAATAATTCAATAGTACTTCCTTGTTGTCTCCTGAAATAGTGGTTTATCTTGAAAATTAAGGCAATAATAGGTATAATGACATAATAGCGGTTTAAATTATACATTTTGAACTCTCTTTGATTTGAATTAAAGATTCCGATCTACAGGTATATTCACTTAGCGCTTTATTATAATTATAAAAGATTAATCAGTATTAGCTCAAATATGCTATAAATCACGAAATGATTTATCATTTAATCGGTTATTGTGATAAAATGTTCTTTTTCATGTTCTACCGTTTGGCTCTTACGTCGAGTCCACAACATAACACGCTGATTATATTAATAATTTGTGGTGAGACACCAATGTAATTGTTATATTCTATTCATTATTATATTATTTCTCCGATAGCCCAAGTAGTGGCTGCGAGAAATGTCCCCTTTTCCTCCCATCGCTCTCAGATCTGGGGGCACGGCAGTGCCCATACCAAGTCGAGCAAAAAAGTGGCACGGCCGTACTATACTTTTCTCGAAGCAGTTCAGGCCCTTTTCGACCCCCTATAACTTCGTTCCTCAAGACAAGAGTCTTCGACCAAGGTGTGTTACTAAAGTTTTGTTTTTGTTGGCATAGAATTTACAGCGGACTCTTAAGTACATTGATGAGTTCTAAACATCATTGCGTAACGATTTCTCTCTCATACATAATGTAAATCTGTGACTTGTGACATCGTTCATTTAAAATCTTATTGTTAGTTCAGAATGTTGAGAAAAAACATGTAACTACATAGATTACATATTTCTTCTCGTATGTAGCCTCTAAAATCTGCCAAAATGTTCTTGTTGCCACTATTTCTTTCCATAAGTACTAGCCAAAACAATGCGTATTTTTGACATAATTTTATATACTTTCGACATTGTTATTGTATTGTTGACATTTATATTTTATTATATAAGTATTGGAATATTGTAATTTATTGAACATTTTTGTATTTTTGGAGTTTACTCACGATATATGTTTGCTCTTACCTTACCGTGAGTTTGCACTAAACATTCACATGAAAACATGTTGTAAACACAGTTTTATGTCAATGTATAGAGTAGCGTACGCACTGTCACACAACATGTTGATGATCTAAACATGTTGCGAGATTCAGAAACAACGCAAATCCTCTACAGTTTTCTGCAGTGGGAACGAAAACCTCAACAAAACAAGTTGTGAGATTAATTATGTCAAACAAGTTTCAAAACATAAAGGACTTTATTAATAAACGTTGCGTAAACATAGATTAGGCGTAACATGCTTTGTCTTGCTTTCACGCGTGACATTTACTGCAAGCGAAAAATTGACAGATAGATGTTTTAACTACTCCGGGTTTACTACAAGTTTATTAACAAGGCCGAACATGTATAATGTTTATGGTGCAAACCAGGTGTTAGACAATCGCACTGCTGTGCTATTATGTCAGTAGTGACCGTGACAGCAGCGTGTGATAATCATCAATATGTATTTTATTTATTTATTTATGTAACAAAACAACTAACAATTGTACTTCTAAAATAGGCACCAGTAATAATAAATTAAATATTATAGGTATCGATATAAATACAACCCTCGGTCCCACACTAGGAGAACCTGTGTCGTGGGATCTAGTCTCTTTCGCTTACATGATATAGTAAAACATCGTTCATACTTTACAGTTCACATGTTAACATAGTAGGTATGATTAAAATGTCGGAAAGCAATGACTGTGCTTATGTAGCAGTGTGTGTGTGTGTGTGTGTGTGTGTGTATGTGTGTGTGTGTGTGTGTGTGTGTGTGTGCGTGTGTGTGTGCGTGTGCGTGTGTGTGTTTGTGTTTCTTTATGGGAGTCATTCATGTGTAGATATTGAGATACGTATGCCAGGTAGTAATCAAATGTCAACAGCCAATAATAACCTCATGCTATGTGTATAGTTATTTATATATTCAGTCGATTGTGTTTCTAAAAATGTGTGTAGGGCCTGTTATATCTCGATTTGGCTGGTACTGGTATTGGTATACACCCATAGTGTTGATAATTCCGTGAACATTTCTACATTTACATTAATTGTTACATTCACTTTCATTGTACTTTATGTATGACTGATCTCTAACAATCGTATAATATCCATGTAATATTAGAAAAGCTGTTTTTTAAATCGTCTGCGTGATTTTTTTGACATAAATTTTAATGAATATTTTGAATAGGATAGAAGTTAGATTGTGTAGAGTTTGTAAAGGTGCGAGTTGGTAGCCGGCTACATGAAGTCGCTGCGACACTTCTGGTTTCTATGTTTTTCTATGAAATACCATTCGTAGTTAGCGACACGTCGTCGCGTCGTCGAGCGGCAGACGACACTGTCGCCCGACCACAGATCAGTAGTGCCGGTCGCGGGTACCAATCTATGTAGTAAAACAACTGAAAAGCTTTTAAACTAAACCTTTCGTATCGCTTTTCGTCGGGTTCGAAATCATGACTGCAGGGACATGAAGCGACGACGTGTAATGTGTGGTTTAAGATCTGCATCAGATGGCAGATATGGTAGTAAGCTGCTGAGCGGAGTTGTCAAATAAAAATATTTTTATCAAGGTTTCAATTAAAATGGGATTGCAAATGAGGACGTTATTGCACTGCAGGTAGTTTGTATTTGCCAAATTAGGCTACGTCACATAATAAATAATACAGACTACGCTGTAAAAAATCCAATCCATTCCCTTAAGAAAGAATATCCATGGACATTGTTTGCGAAACACCGAGATGTACCTTCTTCTATTTACTCACTCCTACCTATCTAGACACCTTCTATATACGCGGTATCCATTATAACATTTTACATACCATGCTATCATTATTACAAGTTTATATGATGATTCAAGATTGCAACAAAATTAAGAAGACGCTAACGAAATGGGAATCAGCAGGATGGACGAATTTTTACCATTTTAAATGCCTAAGGGGGAAGTGGTCATCCTCGGATGGTAAAGCAGGAAGCCAAGAAGCAGGACAACGGATCGGTTCGCCCAAGATTGACATTTCCTTGCGTGTTGTCTCAGCTATTAGAAGTTGTCTGAGGGGAACAAGTGGCCCCTTCCTCTTGCAGATTCAAATCAGGGATTGGCGAGCCTTGCTAGAATAATATTTATATTCGAAATCAAACGGCTCTGTCTCTAATGCATTTATGATTCCCTGGTACATTACAATAGAATAATTGATTTATTTATTTTAATTTACAAAGTTTCTCAGCGTATACAATTTAATTTTACGTAACTAGATATTTATAAAACCACTATTGAGCCATTTTGAAACTTCATTATATAGACTTTTGTGTGACAATAAAGTAGGTAGTCATAATCGCATGACACTAAATTAAGACAGTAAAAATAACAATGTTTGTGGTGGATTGAAATCAGTAGTTGAATATAAACGAATCAACTGGTTCAACTGAAAAAAATCTTATATATAAAAGCGAAAGGTCACTCACTCATCTCAAAATCTCAGACACAACAAGTGCTAGGAGTTTAAAATTAAACATGCGGATTCTATTTAGGACGTAGGTGCTCACTAAGACGGGATTTTATGAAATTCAACCCCTAAGGGTGTTTTTGGGGTTGATAGTTTGTATGAAACTTCGTTATACTGCGAGTGCTAAAAGTTTAAAATTTTGCATGGGGGTTCTTTTTAGGACGTAGGTGCTCACTAAGACGGGATTTTATGAAATTCAACCCCTAAGGGTTTTTTTTGGGGTTGATAGTTTGTATGAAACTACGTTATACTGCGAGTGCTAAAAGTTTAAAATTTAGCATGGGGGCTCTTTTTTGGACTCACTAAGACGGCATTTTGTGAATTCGACCCCTAATTGAAATCTGACCCATTGAAATCTGTAATTATCGTATCCCGCGAGGCCACGCGAGCGAAGCCGCTGGCGGGTCAGCTAGTTACAAATATAGTTGTCATAACTAATAAGACGTATAGTCCCACATTTAGTATCTAATTGTTGAAATAGTACCTACGTAATGTGCTTCAACATTAATTATGAGATAATGTAATAATGTAAAAATAGTCTCTTACTCGTACTACAAACAATACAGTTTTTTTGGCATCTTCAGATAACGGGTCTGATAATATACTATTACAGCTGCCAACTAACGACGAATCCAAAGATAAAAGATTCCTTATCTTATATATTTATATGTCAGGAAAACATGTGTTACAAACAATACCGCTAAATAACCGGCATGCCATAGATGTCAATATACCACAATATTATATGTCAATATGTTTTGCCCATAAGGACGTACAAATAGTAGTGAGATAGCTACAGTCATTCAATTATTCATTTTTAATATGAAAAACGGGATTCACTCACGTAAAAAAGTCAGATCTTTCCGACTATAGTTTCAACCACATCCGGTGGTCTTTTTCAATGATTGTACAGAACGCTCGCGCTTGCTTCTCGCCTCGCACTTTTAACGTGAGTGAATCCCGTTTTTCTTATTAAAAATGTGTACAAACCACGTTAGTTTTCATAATAAAATTCAATTATTCATTTAAAATTAATGTTCCAAAACAACTAAAAACTTTATTTTGGACCAAACTTACATCGTAGATTTACTCGAATTTAATTTATACGTATTAATGTTTATTCATATTAAAATATAAAAAAAATCAAATAAAACAGGTTCAACAAAGAAAAATAAAATTATAAAAGGAAGTATGTCAATATCTATAAGTTCAAAAAGCCAAACTCATTATCATTAATGTATTTGCTTATGTTGTTATATCACTTTTCAAGTGGGATACTCTAAGTTTTTGTTTAAAAACGTGAAGTGGAATTTCTGTAATGGCATTTGGAAGTTTATTATAAACTAGCTGACCCGCCAGCGGCTTCGCTCGCGTGGCCTCGCATGATACGGTTAATTCCATTTTTTTAACTATCCCACGGGAACTCTTTAATTCACCGGGATCAAAAGTATCCTATATGTTGACCAGGGATATAAGCTACCACCATTCTAAATTTTATTTAAATCAGTTCAGTCATGTCGGAGATTAGCCCGTACAAACAGACAGAGAAACAAAAAAAATATTAGTTCGATTTTACTCTTTACATCCCCCTGACTCGGTTTTTAGCATTTTTTTTCATTGTACAGAAATTCGATCTCTACAGTTTTATTATATGTAGTGATAATGCAAAAGATGCTTTTACTCATCAGCATTTTCTTTGACGAGTGTAGGCGAAGTTTATTTTTATCTTTGATGCGTCTGTTTCGTTGTACTGTAGCAGACAAACGTGGAAATAGGTGCGGATTGGACTTTACAAATACAGCTAACTCAAAACGTACAACGAAGTCCGAAGTGAGTAAGTCCTTTCTGCGGAGTTCTGGACACATTCCATATATAGTATACGTCATCTATAACATCACAAGTCAAACATTTACGGGAAGTAGTTTATCGCATCTAATATGAAAATGTATTTGCATGGAATGTGTCCACAGTGCAAGTACCGAACTTGCCGATCGATAAATTTGAGTCTTGAATTCGTTATACCTCGAAAAAACTGGCTATATCGATCTTTTGTCGATCATTGCAAGTAAGTAACAAAATTAAGAGATAGGTAGACTAATTCTATAAGCTTTTACAATTATAACGATAACCCTAGCATGGAACTGTTAAATTACGTTTGAGATCGTCTATTTAACTGATTTTAACGATTGTTTTGTCAGCTTTGAAAATGACCTCGATGTAGCTTATCGACAGGCGACGGGAATGGGGATATTGTTTAGTTGCGTTTGATATTACTAATATTATAAACGCGAAAGTTTGTATTTATGGATGAATGGATGTTTGTTATTCTCTTACGATCAAACGGCTGGCCCAATTTCGATGAAATTTGGCATGGATGTAGATGAGGCGCTAAATTAACACATAGGATTTTCATCAACATCATCATCATCCATCACCATGCGCGTGTAACCGCGGGGCGCAGCTAAAATTCAATAAAAAAATAGACTTCGGCCTTTTGATCGTGGAAGAGCGAAATGCTCGTAGAAATCTTCAAATCATAGAAATACGCATTGCGGAATGCAAACAATTCGTAATAATTGATATACTGTCGACAATTTGACAATCGTATAAGTCGTCGATATCACTTCCATACTTGCTAGGGGCGAACTAAATTTATCTTAGCGACTCGAAAAATGCAGAAAAGACATCTATACTGATAAATACATATACAATTTGAAAAATTGAATACCGACTTCCATTCTATTCTTCAGTTATTGTAGTGTTACTCAAAAAGTACTGGACCGAATTTGATGAATGGGACCACACAGGAAGCACCAGCTTTACAAAAAAAGAATTTTAAGAATCGGTTCACCCTATCGAAAGTTATGAGGTAACAAACATAAAACAATATGTCTAATTGAGTACCTCCTCCTTTTTGGAAGTCGGTAGGAAATTGAAATAAATGAAATTACATCAAAAAACATTTTAACAATGTTTGTCTGTCTGTCTGTCCGTTTGTTCCGGCTAATCTCTGAAACGGCTGGACCGATTTTAACGCGAATTTCATTGGCAGATAGCTGATGTTATAAGGAGGATTTCAGAAAAGTCCGGTTTCCTCATCACGTCTAAACGGCTGAACGGAACGTAATCAATTTTGGCAAGGTTGTTGATTATATCCCGGGGAAGCACATATGATACTTTTCAGTACGTAGTCTGTATTCAGCGTCCATCACCACGCTGGTGAAACTGTGGTGCGCAGTTAGTATTTAAAATGATTTATAGGATATGATTTGAATACTAATTCACTTTGTAGTTAGTTATGCCGACTTATGCCAGAAAGATGCTCAGTTGTGAATCTCGACTTGATTGGTGATTAGACAGTAAATACCATAGCAAATTAACTCAGATCTATAGTCAAGTCTGGTTCCACTACTCAGCATACGTCTGGAATACGGCCCTCGAACGGCAACTGGCTCTCAAAGTACAACTGTACAATGAACAGAAATACACAACCGTCAAACGCTGGCAACATAACCTAGTTGTAACTGCACAACGGTGTTATTCCGCAAGCAGGTTGGATTACACATCCCTATCAAGCCTAGGAAATCTCAGGCCGATTTACATACCTACCGAGTACCGCGATTGCGGTCAGGAGCTATTTGCAAGGCTCACAGTTTGCATGCTCACAGACTCGAGATGGTTGGACAATCACGACGTCTTCTTGAAAGTCACTAACGGTTCGCTATTCAGCTGAAATTGTGACCTAGATATGAACATGAAGAAATATCGAGTATTTTGCCCCTTAGGGGGCGAATCGGCACTGGATAAACAGTTTGCAGAAGTTGCAGTTTAGACTGAAGCGCTCGCAGCGGAGCTTGACTTGGCGATCTTAACCCATCAACAAGTTAAGCAACGCTTGCTGCGGTCAGGAGTTGGATGGGTGACCGTTAGTGGCATTATTCAACTGAGTGCCGGCACGATAAGCCGTCGGTCCCGGTTGTTTGTCTAAGCTAAGGACAACGGTCGTTAGAATATGTTGAAGACCTTCGGGCGGCCTGAAAATTCAACATGGGTTGGCCACTAGCCTATCCACCAAGCCGCACTGGGCCCGCGTGGTGGATCATGGCAGACTCATCTCTCTGAGAGGAAGGCTCGAGTCTCAGCAGTGGGAATAGTTGCTATGATTATGCAAACAGTTTGAGACCGATGACTGCCTTAAAATGAGAGTCGTTACTTTAAAACTGGAATCCAAAGTCGATCAATTCTGCGCATCTGAAGCCGGCACGTCAAGGCCGTATGTGTAAAATGCGTACGATTGAAATTCAAACAAAACGGCTCACGTGTGTAGACGAAGATAAACTTGAAACACGTATACACTAATACCCACGTTGGGTATAGTTTATACGGGTTTCAAATTGTACACCGAATGTAGTCACCCACACTACCACATACAAATGTGACCAAGGGTTCGGTGACAAACTTTGAATTAATGTAATATTTAATGTCATTATTTATATTGAGCGCAGTAGAACTCTTTGTGAACGAGTTCGTCCAGAGAAGTATATAGATATATGTATATATAAGATATATATATATATATCTATATATATATATATATATATATATATATATATATATATTAATATTGACATAAAGTCAAGTACTCGTAAGGATGCAACGACGAGCGCACCGCACTCAAGAATCAAGATCCTGGAAAAGGCTTCCTGACGAATCCGAAACAATTGTCGATCGTGATATCGACAAAGTCTCACTCTAATCCCGTTTTATTATTGCAAAAATATTCATATGATAATATATGAATCAAAGTACTGACTGATTGACAGACAACGCACACACAAATTGCTGGTCGTAGAGACATGATATTCGGAGGATTTTTGGAAGAGGGTAAAAACGGGTGTAAACTTTTGTATGGAAGTCATACATTTTTGAACTCGTAAGTGTGAAAATGTGTATTTAGATAGTACATTTAAAATAAAAATAAAAAATGTTCTCTAATATTTTTTAATAGAGATGAGTTAGGGGGTGAAATAGAGGATGAAACTCTTTGATTTGATTTGTGTGAAAATGTATATTTAGACAGTCATATAAAACAAGGACAATTTGAAAAATTTAATATCGACTTCCATTCTATTCAGTTATTGGAGTGTATCTCAAACACAACTGGACCGATTTTGATGAAATTTTTTGACCACAAGCACCAACTTTCAAACCAAAAAAATATTTTGAGAATCGGTTCATCCAGTCGAAAGTTATGAGGTAATAAACAAAAAAATACAGTCGAATTGAGTACCTCCTCCTTTTTTGCAAGTCGGTAGAAATGTGTTTCTTTATTTTTACATAGCTCTTTATCATCACAATAATTTATATCTAGAAAAAAACTCTACGCGACGAAGTCGTGGGCAAAACCTAGTATTATTTTGCATCTATTTGTTTGGTGCGGAAACGATTGGGCGTCATTGGTCAAAGCCTGCCTCGTACATAATGATACGTAGCCCAATGTTGTTTATAAATAATTAATTGCCGTTCGTATCAAATGCTAGTGATTAGATATTTTTGGCCAAGGGTGAGTGAAACAGTTCAGATTAGATAACATATACAACGTGTACGTACACGCACTAACTACCTATGCGTAATACATATTATGCGGAAGTACTTACAAATTCATATTATATATATATGAATTAATACATTTATATATATATGTATATTAGAGATGCTTGTGTCTTAGTGAAACAACAGCCTGATTTTTTTTAAAACGTGGACAAATTTTTACCCGCCAAAAAAGAGTGAAGTTTGTAAATGTACTATATCAACCACCTGCCCGTAAGGATTTATTGTATTTTATTGTATTATTTATTGTATAAAAGGAATGTGTACAATATGTGCATAACTCTATATAATTATTTACCAGATGAAATTAAGGCCTTGGATGGAATTATGTTTAAAAGTAAACTATCAGATTGGCTTCTTTCGAATTGTTTTTATAATGTACAGGAATTTCGGGATTATTGTGTTCGACTTTTTTAGACAGTATTAGATATAGAAAATTTGCACGTCTGCTAGCAGACAGAATACATTGTGACCTATATTTTATAAGATCTCTATATTTTAGAAGACTTTGTACATGTGTTCTAGCAAATAAATTATTTGATTTGATTTGATTCAAATTAAAATTTATGTATTAGCTTAAATACAGGTACAATAAGAGTTAGAAAAAAAATGTTAGCCATCTATGTTTCACCTTTTCAGGCATGCTAAATTTTAACAAAATAACACTTATATACTTAATTAAACATAATCCAAATAATTAATAACTAACCAATTTAATACAATATACAATTTCATTCACATACACTTATAGCTAAGATATTCATTAATATTTTTTAATTCAATATCCCTTATTGATGAATAATTCGTGAAGTCTTTTCTTATATATATGAACGCAATCTGAGTCTAATATGTATTTGGGTACATGATTATATAGTCTTGGGGCCATACCACATTATATTACAACACGTTAACCTTTATACAGCCCGCGGCACGTAACTCTAGCGCTGACCGTTATTGCGCAGAAGTCAAAAATTGGGTATCACAGGGGGGCTAGAGGGACGAAGGACTCTTGTCTCTCTCTGGCACATCGAAGACGAGGGACTCTTGTCTCTCTCTGTCACATGTGCGCGACTGTACCCATGCGCAGATATCCCCTCCACATTTCGCTCAGCGCTAGAGTTACGTGCCGCGGGCTGTACCTAGTTATATAATGACACTAGCTAAACCCCGCGGTTACACCCGCGTGGTCAGGGATGATGATGATGATGAGAAGTATCCTATGTGTTATTTCAGCACCTCATCTACCTCCACACCAAATTTACCGAAACTGGTCTAACCGTTTGAGCGTTTAGACTTGCGAAGACTAATAAGTAATTCCTAGGAAATTGTGTGCTTTTTTACAATAAAATCCCAAAGCCCATAACTGAGCTCACAGAGGGAAAATTCAAGTTGACTGTAAAAACGTTTTAATAAAAAAAGCTTACTATAAAGTTCGCCATTATATAGAAGATAAAGATGCTTGGAATACTCCACTTCTGGCAAGCTGTCTCTCTGCCACCCATAAAATGTAATATTTGTAGTACTTAAGTAGAAACATTGTAAACATCTATATAAAAAGAATGGCCCCGAGTTTCTTGCCGCTTCTTCTCGGTGGGCTCTATATATTTTGGAACGCGGCGGTATAGCCTTTAAAGTACATTATAATGAAAAGTTGACGTTCATAAGTGCGTCTTTGAAGCCTAAATTGAATAAATGATTTTGACTTTGACTTTGACTTTAGTGTGATGCATTTGAAAAAGTTTTATGAGTGCCTAATATTTATATCTATATAGGTAGGTACAGTCATTAGATAGTGAGCTTAGTGACTAGAATATCCTCTAATCTTTTTAAAATTGAGGGTTTGAAGGGTGTGATTAAATTAGCATATAGGACATTGACATAGCAATGTGTATGGTTGAGTAATAATAATAACAACAATTGTTTCTTTGAGAAACACATGCATAAGTTTGATATTATAATGGAGCATCTGGTTCCTTCCCAAGCTACGCTCTTGCCATAAGTGTGTCGAGCAAATCAACGCCTCTCGGAGGGCAAGTACCCTAAATATTAGCAAGCGCAAATTTTTCACGAAGAACATTTCTTTATTTTTAGAAATAAAAACTATGCATTCATACATTTTATAAGTCTCAAGATTGAACTGAGACCTCTCAATTTGAAGACAGGCTCCGTTAGACTACTTGGTAGTGACAATTAAGGTTATAATTTCAACTATACCTATTCAATATTGTCTATACTTACGCTGATGCTATTCACCACTGCCCCTGAAAATACTATTCTATCTACCCAAAGGTTGTCTGGAAGAAATAGCTTTAAGCGATAAGACCGCCTTTTGTACAACTATGTTATATTTTTTCTATCGTATGTTTTTCTGAAATTGAAATTGTTTTTAATTGTCCAACAATATACAGTATGCTTAACTCTAATTAATATAATATACTTAACCGTATGTACCTAATAGTATCCACACTAGGCTCTAGGCCCGTGCTGTGGAAGTGGTTGATAGATACTACTAGGTTGATTTTATGTAACAAACTGTCCAAAGAACATTCTCTAGTCCTTATACTAGGATTCTCTGTGTTATAAGGACTAGTTTCACCCATTGACCTTTTCATTTTACACATTATAATGAGTTATTAAAAAAGAGAAAAAGAGATTCTCTTTTATATATTATTATAGTGTACAAATAAAGAGTTTTCTATCTATCTATATTCCAACACGTTTATAGGATCTCGAAAACTTGCGCTGAAAAATTTCATATCATTCTAGCTGCGCCCCACGGTTTCACCCGCGTGGACGATGATGTTGGTAAAAAGTACTTTACGTCCTCATCTTAGACCTACTGAATATACACAATTTCATTAGATTCGGTTAAGCCGTTTCGGAGGAGTTTTTTTTAAACACTGTGACTCGAGAATTGTATTAGAAAGAAGAAGAAGATTAGATTAGATGACTACACTTTTTGTCTGTCTAAAGATCCTCTAATTTACATATAATAAAGTAAGAAAAAATAAATGAAATTATATGATTTTCAAAATTTTGAGGTTATATGATTTTGCGAAATTTTATTAAATTAAATTAAATCAATTAGTTATTGATAACTGTTATTATAGTGTAACTGACTTTTTAAGTGATTAATTTGACATGAAAATTGAATAACTAATGAATAATGTGACTTTGTAATGGTACTTTATAAGATATGACATAATGTTTGATGTTAATTATTATCACGTAAATTCTAACCTAATATTAGTATGCCGAATAAGGCCAGAACATGCGTTGTACCGATACAATTTGACTAAACCATCCTGTATGCTTTTGTAAGTGTATACATACCATGTCTCACAAATAAATAATTCTATTCTATTCTATTCTAATTTTTCACAAAATTACGGTCACCGCTATGCCAGCGTAGTACAAAGAGTTTCCCCCTTTATACAATCATGTCTTCTACAGCCTCTTCTTACCAGTTCGCGCTTCTTGCATTGTAGCACAGTTAACAAACACTATTATGCTACTTTTTATCTACAAACAGTTAAAATTACCGAGGGAGATACAAACCTGTAGATTGGTGCAGTGTACAGTGGCTATATCTGAATAAATTCTGTACAATTACAGTTGGAAGTTAGTTGAATACAACTTATACCTACATCACAGGATGTCTGCACGCGGCGACTGACTTTGATCATACATTGTAGAAGTATATAGACTGCTACACTGCTACTCTTTATTTGTACTGTACATTAATAAAGAATTGATATGCGCCTCGAGAATTGCCGAGACTAATCGAGCTCGTATCGTGGCTTATCTTTTATATTATTTCAGAGACCGGTTCTTGATCGTCTTATTGATTTTATAATCGGACTTCTCGTCATATAGAGATATCATTATTATTCCATCAAGTCCATAAGTAGATAATAGTTAAGTGGAAGTTGCAGACAACATGTTTTATAAGTTCATTCTTTTCATGACAATCTTGATCTTCAAGAAGTTTTCAAGATGAAATTAAAACAGTAGTTTACTGACTAGGGAAAGCAACGCAATGCATTACCTGTGGTGTTGCCGGGAATTATACAACACCAAGTCTTTTGAAGCCATCAATTATCAAAATTTCTTTTTGTGAACGCAAAGTACAATTCATAATTCTATAGAATATCTGTTCTATAGAAACTCTTAAGTTTTAAATAAAGCACTACCTAACACATTTCCATATCACACAAAGGTTAGCTGGAAGAAAACGCTACTTAGCATTAAGTTCGCCTATGTACGAGTACTTTAAGTTTTGAGGAATAAAGAATTTTCTATCTATCTATCTATAATTGGCAGCTTGCAGCAGTAGCAGCAGTAGTTGTGATCTTAACTGATCAACAAGTTAAGCAACGCTTGCTGCGGTCAGGAGTTGGGTGGGTGTGTGCTAGTGGAGTGGCATTGTTCAACTGAGCGCTTCCGTGCTTCGGACGGCACGATCGTTGGTCTCGGTTGTTTGTCTTAGGACAACAGTCGTTAGGCTATGTCAAAGACCTTCGGGAGGCCTAAAAACTTCGACATGGGTTGGCCACTAGCCTATCCACCAAGGCGCACTGGGCCTGCTTGGTGGATTATGGCCAAACTCCTCTCTCTGAGAGGAAGGCTCGAGTCCCAGCAGTGGGAACATAATGGGCTGATTATGTATTCGTTCTATTATTGTCCAAAATTTCGTCCATAACTAGAATGTTTCTTACGACATAACAGTATTACAATAGACCTATTTTCTCTGTCTTCCAGATGCAAACGATCCTGCACCACAACGGCAGCGGGGCGGCGGCGTACACGGGACGGCTGAAGAAGCGTGAGGTCCACCGCGCCATCACGCTGCATCCCGTCAAAGACCATCGGCAGATGTACAGGATACACTCTTATTTCAAGGTAGCTAAAGGCTTTTATGTCAGATGCTCGCGTTACGATTTATCTTCGGACAAATGTGGATGTTTTTGAAGTTTAGTGGTGTGAGGCAAAATCAGTTTTTTTTATCGAAATGATAATGATGAAACCCGTCTCTTCAGTCTTCTCGACCAGTGCAATTCGAAACGTTAAACGTTAACTATATTTATTAGGTACTTATATATAAATGTAGCCAAGTAAGCTGTGCCGTCTAAAACTTATATAATTTTCTAACATGTTGCACGCAATCAAGTGTTTGTTTAGACTTTTAAAATATTTTGTACTTAGGTAACTAGGTATATCATAGTTTTTAATAAATGTATCTCAAATCAGTTATTTATGTACCTACTTAATCAAAGTATTAATTGGGGTACATTCATCTATTGGTATATAGTAGATACATGGATAGAATTGAAGTACCTGTCAACAAAACAGATTTATAATGAATGCAAATTAAGTAAAAACTAAAGTAAGAATAGAAAACAGTAGATACATACCTATTATTCAAACTATATTTAACTATTGTGTGTATCTGTTTGTCTGTTTGTTCCGGCTAATCTCCAAAACGGCTGGACTACTTTTGATGGGCCTTTCACTGGCAGATAGGTGATGTTATAAAGAGTAATTTATCCTAATTTTATTTTGTAGGCATTTTTCGTACGGGTGAAGCCACCGGCGTAGCTAGTATTAAATAAATATACTACATACCTGCTTATCTATAAATTAATCCCTAGTTTGAAAATATAAACTTTTTCCTCATAAGCCCTTATTACCCTTAGGCACCTACTCATTTACACAACTTTTCTTCTAAATCACGGAACATGTTTGCGTTTCGGCCTTTCCTTGTTTATGGTAACAATTTGCAGCGCGAAGTAGTTACTGTTGTTATATCTATGGAAGTAAACATGTGTTCATTATGAGTTCCTCAGCCGCTACTGTTTACTAGAACCGAGTGACTTCTGTGTAAATCTGCCAGTGGGATGTTCCCTGTCCGCTCGGTATGATTTTAATAAAACACAAAACATTTAAACATGTTCGGTGATTTAGAAGAAAAAATGTATAAATGAGTTCATATAATGAAGTACCTAACGTTAGGTCAGTATAAGGATTTCTATGGAAATAGCTAATACCTACATAATTAATAGATTCAGGCGTTACTTTGCGGAAATCCATTATATGATGACACCTTTAGTGTTGATTCTCATGCATATTGGAAATATCGTGAAATACCTACGAGTACAATCGTAAAATAATAAATAGTTTTAATTATTATTCGATGGTAGGTGTTTCACGATATTTCCCATAAGTTTTATATGCATAAAAATCAACACTAAAGGTGTTAATTAATTAATTAATTAATCTTTAAATATATGTATAGGAAACATGAGCATAGTGCTCATCCCAGTAATATTATAAATGTGAAAGTTTAGATGGATGGATGGATGGATGGATGTTTGTTGCTCTTTCACGCTCAAACGGCTAGGCCAATTTTGATAAAAGCTGGTATGGAGGTCGATGAGGCTTTGGATTGACACATAGGATACTTTTCATCATCATCATCATCATCCAACACCACGCAGCTAGTATTTAATATCGATGGTGTGATTATTTAGTATAATGAATTACGGTCCTACGAGAACTATACTCGTAAGACCGCTCGTACGTCGCTACGTTTTTGCGTTATTAAACCTATTAGTTACTCTGTGGCAAAAGAAGGTTTTACATTATTAACTTACTTATAATAACTTACCATCATCCGATAGTAAATTATAATAATAATGTAATATAATTATAATTTACTATCTACGAAAATATATGTATAATAGTAATTAATTTAGGTGTGATGTCGAAATGATATTTTCACGTATTCACCCGGTTTTCACACTTTTAACATACAATCGGCATTATATCGTAAAATGTCTTATATGATCGGATTAACAACTTAGAAATATAATTTTCTCATATATAATAGAATTATCGTACATTCCACACTAGACATCTAAAACGGCACCTTGAACTTGCAGACCAACTCTGTATTTTATTACCTCATAAATTCCCTATTCTGATAGTTGCCACTGTAGATTTCTAACCCTTAGAAGTTCTTGAAACAGAAAACATCCAGTAAAACATCTTAGATGTAAATACGTACGTAGAATACACATATCACATAATCTCTATACATTAAGTTTGGATTTATGATAGATGGGAGGTATTCCGGAAACATTGCGATAAATAAATAGAGAACGCTGATATCCTTCGCAGAAATAAACCAGAACCTAACACTCTCAATTAGTAAGATGAACATTTTATAGACTACGCAGCATTCGCCGATTAGAATTAGGGCACCTTTTGTGTTTTATACAAAGGACTCTACGACTCTGCGAAGTATTGTGCAAGTACATTACTGTGTATAAAGATTAAAAGACACTATAGGTTACCGAGACTCAAGAACCAATGTAGTGTATAGTGCGATGTAGTGCCACATGTGACTGGATGGAACTGCCGTGGGATTCTGTAACAATTCGTCGTTGCGTTCGTCGACGAGCTCACCGATGTCAAATACTTTATGAGATATCGCCCTTGTACATAAGTTTGTTTTTCCAACGTTTTATTCATCTCGTAATTTGTTTCAAGGATGTTGTCAAAGATGCAAAGATGTTTGCTCTAGAGAATCGCACCGCTGTACCTCATAGCTTGTGTCACAACGTCAGCACTACCTAAACTGCGCGTCAGCAAAGTGTTTATAGAGTCTCCATTATAATGGAAGGGCCGGGAATGCATCGTCTTCACCACCGTGCGGAAAACTTGACCTTCTATACCCTGTTATAGTTAATTTTATTCAAATTTGACTGGCGCTCGCAGCGGAGCTTGACTTGGTGATCTTAATCAATCAACAGGTGAAGCAACCCTTGCCTCACCTGTTGATTGGTCAAATTCAGGAGTTGGATGTGTGCATTTCATCAAATGAGCGCTTCCGTGCTTTGGAGGGCACTTTAAGCCGTGGGTCCTGGTTGTTTGTCTTAAGACGTTGTCGTTAGGCTAAGTCGAAGGCCTTTAGGCGGCCTGAAAACTTCGACATGGGTTGGTCACTAGCCTATCGACCAAACCGTACGGGGCCCGTGTGGTGTATTACGGCCCAACTCTTCTCTCTGTGAGGAAGGCTCGAGTCCCATCAGCGGGAACATAGTAGGCTGATTAGGCTAAATTAAACTAGCAATTAAGATTTATACGCACGAAATCGTTATAAGACACAGGAAGATCCCTTACTGGCATCCGAATGTACAGTGTGCAGATGTGGTGCACAATGTTTATTTCTCGTTTCTTTGATCTTGTTATAGAAAGGGTGTCATAGTTATTTACAACTACTATAATTCCGGGATATTTCAGTTACTTATACGCGAATGCCTTTTGCAGACCACGCTCACATCAGTTTTAATTGTTTACACAAGGTCCTCCCAGATACCAAACTAGGCAGAGCCTGTACTATGATAACCTTATGACTGATATACATACTTATATACATATACATATACACACCCAGACACAGTTCAAGCAGACATGTTCATGCAGAAAAATGTTTAACCTGTCCGGGGATCGCAACAGGGACAAGCGGGTCAGAAGGCAGGGTTGCTACCAACTGCGCCGACCGGCTAATCGCACTACCACTCACCAGTTCTTGCCTCGCAAGAACCTACTAGGTGATTGGTAGTGCGATGACATGAGAACGCATATCTAATCTTGAGAAAGAACATATGTATTTCTGAGAAAGAACATAGAAGGTACTGGAACCCGCGTATTCTGACTCACCCGACCGATGCAACGAGTTTATTAGTTGTTATTATATAGTCATCATTAACACAATAATGCCTTTACATTGCATACGCAGCTCGTAAAATAAGAGAATACAATTGACAGATATTTCTTTGTACAGTCTTTTATCATAGGTACTTATTGCTAGGCTCAATTGCTGATATAAATACCGCACCTATGGTTATTGTGGAAAATTGTGCTATTCGAATTTGCACGAAATGGGTCCCCGGATAAAGTACTCGTATTATAACAAATAAATATGCTAACTTTGCATATATTGAAGTATTTGAAAATATTATGTATCTTCGCAAAGAGTTGAATAATGTTATTGAAACTAGCGTTCTGTTGTGTGGCTCTTCCTGGTTCTCTTAAAAAAAACAACCATTCACACACACACAAACATTTATTTTATTTTATTTAAATTTTACACGATTTTTACACAAAAGAATAAATTCCTGCACTTCACTTTACTATACTGAACTGGCAGCCAGACGGCTTTAAGAGCGATTAGAAGATACACTGTAGATCACAATAAACAAAAGACAATTTAGTTTGGAAAGCGCGGATTATATAGGAACATATACTGCTGACAGGTTTTGAATGAAGTCGATGGGGGTTGGCCGCTAGGTCAGCAATATACGTGGTGTTGTAATTTTATAATAAAACGACATTAACGTGAGAGTTACGCTTTGTCGATATCACGATCGACAATTGTTTCGGCTTCACACTTTGCTTCGGCCGGAACACTTCTTTAGGATCTTGAGTGCGATGCGCTTGCATCTCGCTCGTCGACGATTATTTATTAATTTACTATAATGAAACTAGAATAATGCTTTAGGAACTAAAAATAAGGATAATATATGCCTAGTTGTAGGACAACCATCGAATCATTAAAACCTAATACGACTTCTAATACATCTGTATAGAGTCGAGATTCTGCGATAATTATAAAAGGAATTCATATTATACCATCTATATTGAAATATCAAAGTTCTATCCAAAAGTTGTTTAATTTCGTCAACATTAAATCAAAATTACAATATCGAAGTAAAAATCTTATATATTATTTTAATAATAATAACTCCAAGGCAAAGTAATAAGTTGGAGCAAAGTGGCGACTGTGAAGGCTTGAGATTGCAATCAGCAGGGGGCACTGGATACAATTGCAATAATAATCTTTCTTCTACGATATTGCGAATGTAGAAATTGTTTACACGTGTAAATCTCTCTGTTCCTTGTATATACTATTGTATTACAAAACTGTATCCACTTTACCAGCAAAATAATTTATTGAGCTAACTCGAGAACTACTCGCAGCAGAGTCTAAGGCAACGGGAACTGCTTGAGTTTATGGCATATTCAATTGAGTGCTTCCGTGCTTGGAGGGGACGTCAAACTGTCCTGGTTTTCGTCTTAGGACAACAGTCGTCTTATGTTAAAAGAAACTTCGGTTACTCCCTTATATCATACAGCTCTAGTGACTCCGTAATGTTTTGTGCTACCAAGCAGCAGAATAGATAAAGAAGTGCGGGTAATCACGGAATCGAAGTAGGCAAAATAGAGTTTAAATAAAATATGTGGATTTAGAAGAGAGTAATATTCATTGAGTGATATGGAGTCCGACAAAAGGTGCGGCAGATGCATACTAAAGTAGACATTAGTTACGTCTATCATTGGCCATTGTATAGCTATTTATCTTTGTTATCACATGAGTGAAATTGCAGTGAGGATGTAAACAAGATAATACGAGTGCAACGAACGCGTCAACTGAGTGACATTGCTGAGTACCTACAGGTTCGCAGTAATGTGGAGCACTAGGTCTCGCTCGACATATGACAATGCCAATCATTATGTCAGAATATAGTCCGGGTAAACAACAGGACATCGCTAGTAGAAATGAATTCTCAAGAAAGTGACTAATAGTGCGTTCAAATAGACCCCTTGTGAGCGTTTTTAGCGAAAATAATGCTAAAAACGCTCACAAGGGGCGTTCAAATTGGGAATCTGTGAGTGAAAATGTGGTTCATGTCTTTTTGTTCAGCGTTCGGAAAACTAACAAGTGCAATTTGAAACATGTAATACCGACTTCCATTCTATTACTTTGGTAAAAATCAGTTATTGGAGTGTAACTCAAAAACTACTGGACTGAATTTGATGAAATTTAAATGGGACCACACGGGAAGCACCAGCTTTTAAACAAAAAAAAGAATTTTGATAATCGGTTCACCCGGTCGAAAGTTATGAGGTAACAACCATTAAAAAATACAGTCGAATTGAGTACCTCCTCCTTTTTTTGGAAGTCGGTAGAAAAAGAGGTTTTCTCCCCCTTTTTCAATTTTTGACCCACGTCCGGAGCATAGTTTTTTGTGATCGTTTTTGACAGCTATGTATTTGACAGCATAATCATGCGATTTTTAGTCTTATGCTCAGTTGAGCGTTCGAATAGGGTGTGGGCAAAAGTTGCGAAAGTAACGTTTGTGAGCTTCACGAACGCTTGAACAAAAGAGCCAGCAATGACAACGCCACCAATGCCCTAAAAGCTACGAACGCACCTTTGGGTCCTATTTGAGAATAAATTTCTTTAAACCTAATTGGTTTTCGCTGTTGGTAAATGAATATTGGGCATATGTTACGCATCTATTTATAATATGATTATGATATTAATTTTAATATGAATATGATTATGATTTATATAATTCTCTTGATTATTAAGATGCCTATCTTTTCTGGACCTCATTGACATCAGCGCTAATTATCACACTCGGTTCCAACACGCTGAGCCAAGGCCTGTTGGACTATCACTACATGTCCTTATAGTATATAAATTAAAATATTTTCCTCTCCTGAATGTCGATTATAATATTATATAATATGTTATAGGGCATTCTAGAACTAATACACTCAGTATTACTGAGTTGACTTGAGTATCTTCTCCTTCTTGATCGATTCCTCATGACTGAGAGTAGTGACCACCATGAACGGTCTTCTATGGAAAATGCAAAATTAAAAAATCACGATCGCAGAACTCTGTGAATAGTGCAATTACTTTGTTGGACGCATAGAAATTCTTTTTGCTGCCAAAAAAATATACTCATGTCAAAAAAAATCTCTCATTTCATTTGTCAAAATGCTAGGAAACATATAGGTATTTAATTGTTTTTCAAAGGCACGTTCTTTTAGTCAGACTCATTAGACTTAATCAGACTCACTTATTCGCATGTGTAGAATGAATTCGTTAATTCTACTATTTTTTGAATTATTTAATAAGGATAATATTAAAATGACAGATCTTTTGCTAAGAACGGCCAAAAGGACATTCCTTCCTACAAAAAAAGAAACAAAATTCTACAAATTACTACTTAACATGATTACTGGTTTCACCACATTTTTTATACATACTAAATGCATGGTGTAAGAAAGATTTTCTAAACATACTGTCTTTATGAGTTTGACATATATATATAAAACTATAATTTTTAACCATAATAAATTAACTAAGCGGCGCTGCGCCGTCGCCCTGAAGGCGAGCATCTGATATGCTCGAAACCCGGGTCGACGTATTTGATCCTTTACTAGAGTGTTTTGCCGGTTAATAATATTAGTCTACTGTCTTTCGTTTACTTGACACCTCGGTTCACTCGGTTAGTAAATTCTTCTGTGATTTCCAGAACCTTCGTATTCAAGAACTCCGCGAGCGGTCCCTGGACCTCCACCGAGACATAGCCACATCCATGCGAGAGCTGGGCGTAGCAGAAGACCAAGTCGAAGACTACATACTGCCTGGAGACGTCCCACTGTTTCCAACTAAGATCGGGGAGCAGGGATACTTGGGGAGTAATAAGATTTTAGGTAATGAACTTTCAATATTTCAGTGTGTGGCTAGATGAGCAAGGCGGTTAGCCACATGCCTGCCTCTGACAGTGATAATGTCGCCCCTAAATTTAAGCTGACGGTTTGGATGACTTGGGAACAGTTCTTCATTTTATATGGTAACAATAAAAAAACTACTGTGCCCTAGCGTAGCATTTTAGGCTGTAGGTATAGGACCCTAACTCATCGGAGGATGGTTGTTACAATGTTACACCTTAGATTAATCATTGGTCTCGCTCTAGCTTCGCGCGCGCGCGGAGACTAATCATTAATTTAAGTGTTACACATAGGTATACGAAATAAGCATAGTTAATCTAGATATATCTATAATAAATGCTTTATCTATCTGCATCATTTTTTTCTGTCTATCCATATTTGGTGTTGTATGCATAGTCCTGTACACTACAGCGAATGTACTAATTCTACTGATTCAGTTCAGAATGTGGTCTGTATACGTATTTTTGATAATGATAGGCTAGCAAACTAACACTAGAGAGTGATTCTGCGTTTAGTGTGCTACCACTTTCGACTACGCCGTTACCATCAGAACCTAGTGCAGCCTGGCTCACATACATATATCTACTGAATACCGTTAGATGCTGAGTGTCAGAATTTCAATAGCGGTGGTACTAGCTGACCAGGCAGACACAAGAACATGCCTTACCACCATCCTGTGGTATTATCTTAATTTTCTGATGTTACCATCATCAAAAGCTCAATTCAGACTTAGAGTCAACAACCTACCCTCGTTACCTATAGACATAATTTCAGTGTACATAAACTAAAATTTGTATGAATTCTCTAATTTCAGGGGCTCCGCTAGACATGAATCGCTACAAGGCCAACACCATCGAGGACATAGTTCCCTTCGACTTCATCAGCAAGTCTATCTACTCGGCTAGCCATTCCAACCCGAAGCGAAGAATAGAAGGGCCGTTGAAAGAAGCGTTGGATGATGTCATTAGAGAGGTAAAGACCCTTAAATAATTTCAATTCATAAAGCATGCAAATTATAATACAATAAAATATGACATGAGTAAAGATGTTCTATATAACTTATATTATTCTATTATATATATATACAGGATGTTTGGTAGAGGGACCGACAAACCAAATGAGCGTGTTCGGGGCCCACTTGGAGAATACAAGTTGGCCAAAAAAAAATCACCAACACCCCAATTTTTTTAAACTTTTTTTTGTGAATTTTCTCGTTTTCTCCAATATTGTACCAATTTTGCTTTGCGTAGCCTGAAGGTGTATTAGAGACCAAATTCAACTAAAAACATCCGGTCTAAAACAGATTTTACATATTTTATGGTGGTAAATAGGTACAATTTCGGAGAAAAAAGGAAAACTCACATATTACAAACTATATATAAACAAACATAAACATATTGGGGGGTCGGGGATTTTTTTTGGCCAACTTGTATTTTCCAATTGGTCCCCCGAACACGCTCATTTGGTTTGTCAGTCCCTCTACCAAACACCCTATATATATATATATATATATATAATTGGTAATGTCGAAATTATATATAAATTGGTAATGTCGAAATTAAATAAAATTATCTCAAAAAAAGAAATACAAAATGTCAGATTAATATTTTTCTACATTAATCCAATCCCCATGTCTAATAAATAAATAATCAGTACCTTCGCTTCGGCATCGGTACTGCGGCATGTCTATCACAACAATGCCGAAGGAAAGCACAATCGATCCTGCGTGCAATCATCGCCAAGACGGTGTTGTTAAATAAAAAATAATATTAAAAGATAATACATTTTTACTTTAAGTATTTTCTAAGTATTTGTATTTTAGATCCTAAAATAAGTATAATAAGAAACAAAGATAATTAACTTTATTCTTAGTTTGATAGTTTTAGTCAGTGCCTCGGTGGCCTAGCGGTCGTGGCGTCTGACACGGTTTGTCGAAAGACATGAGTTGAATCCTATTTGAGGATTTACATTTTACTGTTTAAATTTGCGATCTCTTCCAGAGAACTATGCATGGAAAGAAATATTTATACAAGTAACGATGGCTCATAAAACAAGTTTAGTACAATATAGAAGACTTTTACAATTAAGTTAAAACATATATTATAGAAAATAAATATATATAAATAACATTATACAAATACATACACGTAAATATTACACATATAATAATAAATATACATACACTATAACATTACTTATACTAATTAATAAATAATAGAATGAAAACAAGTTGTAGCAATGCAGTAAGTAGCTAATGCGAGAGGTAAAACGCTTTGACACGTTGTTTGAAAGTGTCCAAGGAAGGCGCACTTTAACTTCTACAGGTAAAGCGTTCCACAGGCGAACAGCTTCAACGCTTCAAAGCCAAAAAAAGTGGTGCGATGTACCGGGGGTACTTAACATTAAGTTCGCTGATGACCGTAGGGAAAAAGAACTTCCGACATGAAGAAATTAGAATTTTTCCTGAAGCTAGCGCGGGAGTGAAGGATTGAACAATGTACTATAAAGTAGGGACAATATATGAGCATTCCAGCGATAGCGTATGGGAAGCCACTTGAGCTTAGTGCGAAATTCAGAGACATGGTCATATTTGCGTAGGCCAAATATGAATCGAATACAGCCATTTTGAAGACGCTTAAGTTTATTCAGCTGGTCCTCTCAAAGGTCTAGGTAGCAGACATCAGCGTAATCGACAAATCTACTATTATTGACCTGATAGACCTGCGTCTCGATAGCTTGGTAGGATGAGTTGCAGACCTATAACATATGGGTCTGCTATTTTGGAGTTGTTGGTTGTCGTGTCTTATTCGAAGACGTTTGGTTATCGCTTAACAGTTAGTCCCTTAAAATTAATAGCAAATTTAAATGCATTTATCTCTTTTACTACTGTCTACTTTGTATTGATGCCAAATTTCCAACATATTTTCAGGTAATGGAAATAATAAACGCTCCGTCCCGCCAGCGCGGGCGAGTGATCGACTTCAACGAGCTCCTGTACGGCTACACGCGGCTCCAGCCGCTGCATGGAGTAGACCACGTGCTGGACCTGCTCCTCAAGTACCGGCGGTACCGTGGCCGGAAGATGACGGCGGCGGTGAGGCGGCACGCGTATTTGCAGCAGTCTTTTACTGGTATGTCCGTGATAATTACAACCTATATCTAAACATACAGTCTTCTTATAAATGCTGCTTAATTTTAAATGGTAATTTTTAAACTTTCGCGATTTGAACCATGTTTTAAATGTTTATCGGGACTTATCACGTATTATTTAATATAGGTAAAAATATGTACCTCTCGCTCGACGTTTCGACCATGTTACAATGGCCGTGGTCACGAGCTGACTGAAAACTGCGGGTGAGTCCGGCGAGAAGAGCGGGTGTTTTGTTCTCCTACCCTCACTTGATCTTGAAAAATCGCAGGGTAATTTTGAATGGCTCTAAATGTAGCACTGTGTACAACAACTCTACTGTGCGCAGTACTAAACAACGTCTAAGGTTTATGTGTCAAATCGAACATAATTGAATAAATTTCGTCAGTCAGGAAATATTTTACTAATCTTAATTATATCAAATATAAGTTTATTATAATCTTTTACACCCTGGGTTATCCAGGGTGCGTCATTTTTCTTAATAATACTAGCTCGTCGTAGGGTAAGTCAGGCTTCATATTTATTTATTTATTATTAAGTTAATTATTGTCAAAGCTCTTTCTGCCGAATATTTGTTTCGCGCCATAATCTCCACCCAGTAGCGTCTTAGCAGCGTTTATAAGAAAGGCTGTAATTATTTACCTTTGTTAAACGCGTATGTAGAATAGATAGAGTTATATTTGCTGAAAACTAGATACATACATATTACATACATTTAATTAACAAACAAGATTATATTATATAGTTTTCAGACACAAACCGACCTATACCTACTTACTCAGCATAATGCCGGTTCTTTATTACCAACAATTACCTAGCCATGTAATTTATCTCAATCACACTAAAATTTAAAAAAAGTTGGAAGTTTGTGCGTAAGCACAAACGGTGATAACGGTGAACGGTGGTAGAAATGTGATGTAATTTGGTATGGAGGTAGATGAGGTGCTGGATTAACACATACGATACTTTCATCGACATCATCATCATCTATCACCACGCGGGTGTAACCGCGGGGCGCAGCTAGTATAAACGCGAATGATCGTGGGTGAGTGAGTGGATAACGGCTGAACGGATTGGGATGTAATTTGGAATGAATATAGCTCATACCCAAGAATAACACGTAAATAGGCTAATTACGGCTCTGACGGCTCCTCAGCTTCGTTTGTAGCGGTTAGATTCAATCCCTGCCCGGAGACAATATTAGTCTTGTGAGCGGAAATGTTTGATCTCGGATTTTGGACGTTTGTGATATGTCTGTCTATGACACCCGCGAGGCAAGGAATCCTAGTGCGAAGTAGGGAATCCTAGTGTGTAAATTGTTTTTAGTTATCATCTGCATTCGACCGGTAGGTATAGTTACCGAAAGACGGAGATAAACTTATTCCACGCGTATACGAAGCCACGTAGTAGGTATAACTGCTAAGCTGTGTTCTCTCTTATTACTCAAAACAATAATATCATATTATTCTCGAAAAAATTTGTACATAAACTTTCTACTTGTGGTTTATTTACGCGGTAGAGTCTAACGGCCGGTGTCAATAATCTATCTTTCCTCAGTGTTCCTTACTACGGGTACAAATTTGAGATAACGTCCTTAAAAATAGTGTCAAGTATCTCTAGAACTCTAGTATGATACACCAACCGTATGTGTTAAAGTTGCATAGTTTAAAAATGGCAGTGCAGTGAGGCATTGCAAGCCAGCCGGCAAGCCATATTGCGTAAACGCATTTCATTAAGCAACCAGATATTCAATATTTCCACTCCTTTTCAAGAGCGACTGAAGGGGTGCAGAGAAAAAATTTAACATTCCATTTTAACATGTATTTTAAAATACATAGATACGATTTTATTCATTTATTGAGTACCTATACGTATATTATAGTCATACAGTCGTGTTTTAAAGTTACTATACTGGATTAAGTACCAAAAGGGACAGAACGATGTTATAAAGGTACTCACTAAGAAACACAAAAGCGTCTAATTTCAGACAATATCGATAATCACATAATAAACAGTCCTTTATTGCTTTTAATACAGTATTTTTTTTTTTTAGATAAAGTAAGTTAATAATAATTTATTATAATTTTCAGGCATGGAGATGAGAGAACTACCGATGGGCGAACCACCTCCATTCGAAGATCCAATTATCTTGGAAAGTCTGGATCCCAGTATGAGGACATATGCGAATGACTACGAGGACTTCGACGAGTCCGGTCAGCAGCAGAACAGTTTCCTCGACTTTAGTAAACTGAACGTCAGAGAAGCCTTTGAATCTGGCCTGCTAAAGCTACAAAACCTGCCCAAAGTCCTCAAGTGGAACGACGTTCCTTTCGAAGAGTACCCCATATATGACAGAAGAATAAATTTCATCCTTCCTCTAGCGGGTAGACAAGAAACGTTCGGAAGATTCATGAGGAACTACGAAGATATAGTCTTAAAAAGCGATGAGGCTGTGGCACTTATAGTTGTCCTATATTTAGACAGCAAAGGGCCCCTGGACTACCAGCACACAGAATCCCTGGTCAATTACTACAAAGACATGTACGGAAAAGATATGAGAATCGTCAAAATGGGAACCACTACTTTCTCCAGAGGGGCAGCTCTAACTGAAGGCTTAAAAGAGGTCATGCCTCAAGAGCTGGTGTTCTTTATAGACGTCGACATGATGTTTAACTATGATAGTCTCAGAAGAATAAGGATAAACACAATCAAATACCACCAAGTTTACTTTCCAATAGTGTTCAGTGAGTTCAACCCAGATGTAGTGAACGGTGACGACTTCAATAAGTTCAAAGATGAACCTGTAGTGGTCGACTCGGAAGTTGATATATTAGAAGAACCTGAAGAGATTGTCCAGTCCGCTCGAGAAATTGCCAATTTAAAATACAGCAAAGAGATAAACGATGATAATGGATATTTTAGGACGTACGGTTTCGGTATTCTTGGTATTTATAAATGTGATTTTGAGAGACTTGGAGGGTTCGATTTAAACATAAAGGGATGGGGTTTAGAAGATGTCCAGATGTTCGAAACATTGATAAAGTCGAATCTGACGGTGATGCGTATACCAGACGATAGCTTAGTGCATATTTTCCATTCTGTGGAATGCGATAAGAACTTAGAGAAGAGTCAGTTCACGATGTGTTTGGGCACCAAAGCATCTACATATGGTAGCGAGAAACACATGACTTACTACATGCTGAACCATCCTGAAGTCTTATGGCCTGATGCGGAACCGGAGAAGGAAAAAGGACCTAGCTAATACAGGTTTGGAACATTAGGGATAATTTAAATACAATAATTTTGAGATATACATATCTATTGATGTTTAGAAAATAAGTTCGCGCTTCAACAGCAGTAGATGCTGCCAACATAAACATGAACTCGAAAACGAAATGCGGTGCCGTGCTCGATAATGCATTTAAAAATTCCAGTGTGACGTAATAGGTAGATATATATATATATACTAATTTACAAGGGTACAGAGGAGAGAAGCTTATAAATATTGCGAAATAATGATGGAATCCCATAGCACATGATATACACTCATAATTTAGAGATTTACCACAAAATCTATTAGTGTGTGTATCTCAACTTTTATGCATTATGTACGTGTTTTGGGTGAAGGAAGGAATTGAAGTGTTTCGGTTTAAAACGATTCCACATTGTAAATAGATGTAAGGAGTGTATTACATCCATTACAGTTCCTAATGGCTCTCCTATTTACGTTTGTAAATTGGTATATGTGTGTGTTGCACGAGAGATTGTTGTACGATTTTATCTTTTACATTCTGCTTAGTAGAATCAAATTGTGTACTGTAAATGTATAGGTATTTTATATAATTTGATAGTTAATTTTATAATTTTAATAGGTGCTTTTATATGATGACAACGCTTCAAGTTATTTTTAGTATTCGCGTAAGATATAAAATCATACAATTTTAGTAGTAAAATAGGCATTTATATATATAATGTACAGAAAATGACGTTCCTAATAGAAACAGATTTAAGATTTATGGAATAATAATATTTTAAATCCTCAAAACTTTTAGGTGTTTGTTTGTACAATAATTGTAAATATATGGTGCGAAGTCATTTCACATTGATAGAATTCGATGTGTAATTTAGTCATAGTATCTTAGTTTTTTTTTTTGGTTTCACACCCTTGGTATATCTCCCCTAGATTGATGTAAAAAGCCCTGACATTAATATACAAATTACCCAGATATATTTGGTTTTTAACGTTTAGATATCTTTTTATGTGATGAAGCTTTCAAAATGTCTCACAAAACGTATTCAGAGCCGCTTTTATCGGGTTTTGAATATGATCAGGAAGAAAAACAGGATTGAAAGTCAGTATTTGATTGAGTTTGCTGACAAAAGTAAGACGTGCTGTCGTCACCTCTTACTGTGGTGTATATTTCGGGTAGGAAACCACACTTTTATCATGTTTACTGTTAGTTACATTACTCATATTATAAAGTTCTAAGTCCCGTTAAACGTAAATAAAAAATACTCTATATATTTGGTTGTGAGTTTTGTATAATTTTATAAAATTATACACGATGTAGCACAATGGTGGTACCACTTAAATGGCCATATTTACTTACTTATTTTGACTAAAGTCGCCAAATATTGTAAAGGGAAATGATATTGCTGGCGTATTGTTAATTACTCGCATATCTATACAAATAATGCTCCAGAAAGTGAACAATGCACTCGCAGAGTTGACACATTTGGCAGAAATCTAAATGCCTTTTAAGAACTGAACATACTATCGAATGAAGCATCAGTAAACGTACTGCCGTGCGATTCTGTAATGATTCGTCGATGCGTTCGTCAACGAGCTCACCGATGTCTAATAATTTATGATATATCGCCCTTGTACATAAGGTTGTTTTTCCAACGTTTGTTGTCATCTCATTTGTTTCACGGATGTTGTCAAAGATGTAACGATGTTTGCTCTTAGAGAATCGCACGGCTGAGCATATAGCTGTTGTCATTATCAAAAATCTAAATGAAAAGCCAAATGCACGCAATTGTTTTCACTATGTGAGCATTGGGTGCTGCTTGTTACTTTTAATTTGCTGCCTACTTCTCCTCACTTGTCCGGTTCTTATCACTTTCTGGGATACATATTTAAACTAGTTTCGATTAGGTGTCTATATAGCGTCCCACAAACTTAGTAGATTCTAATATTCTATCCTTTGTGGCACTAAATAAATTAAAACCTGTAAGAATTAAATTAAAAACGGGATATTTACCATGTATTGTTTTTATTGAGCTCTCAATATTTGGACACAGTTGCATGCGCCATGTTCTCGAGTAAACTGCAGTATCTGCGGGTATATCAGTAGGTGTTGTTATGAGCAGACGACACGGTCCACCCTCTTCCGCACTTGTTTCTTGCGTTCCGTTTTATTACCAATGACACAAAAATAAATGGTAAATATCCTGTTTCTAAAGTCAATGCCTACATAAGTAACCATGCTAGTTTTAAAACTTATAACCTGTAGTCAGTATTAATATGAAAAGCAACCCAGATTGTAATTTTAGAAATTGTTATCAAAGGCAGAAGCTGTCGCAATTTTTCTTATTGAGTTTCTTATTTAGGTAGGTATATAAACTTAGGTATTATAGACGAAAAGAATTTGCTGTGTTGTTCACCCCATAACATACATCCTTTAATAGTCTCAGGCAAGTATAAAACTTAAAAAAAAATTTTACTCGATAACTTTTTTATGAAATTTTAAAATTATTATAGTTAGTCTGTTTGTTTAATCTTTTTATTTTCTACTATTCTATTTCTATTGGTACGATAATTGAAGTTTATATTCTTCGGCGTTTAGCCATTTAATTAAATATATGTTTGCTCGTGATTTATAGTTCTAAGAATTGTTTTCAGTTTACTTAAGTTGCTGTCCGGTTTTTACAACTATTGGTTACTCTCAAGAATATTATATATTTTACATATTTAGAAAAATAAAACAACTTACATAAAGTGCACACATGTTTAGGGTTCCGTACCCAAAGTGTAAAACGAAGCTGAATTGCTGTCATTCTGCAACTCTAACCATATGAACATGGAAATACAGCTAAGGAGATTTCTCTGTATATTATGAACTGTATACTGTATTTCAAAGATAATTATTGAGCACATTTATTTACATACAAGCTGATTAAGAACTGAAATATTTTATGTATCTGAGTACCTACACATCTAATATTGTATTTATATCATTTTATTTTATAAATACATTATTAGATTTATTTATTTGTAGTATAGTGGTGTAGCATCGCATTGGTTGTAAAACTGTAAAGATGCATATTACTATTAATAACTTAAACAACTTAAATAAATAAATAAATATATTACCATGACGTGTAGTTTGTAAACAAACAAACAACATACAACAAAGAATACTTAAATTTTCTTTTACGGGTGTTTCGATATCTAGCTCGGAAACTAATTGTATTGTACTTGTATACACCTGTACAAAGTGACATATCAGAATGATTCAGTTATATGACATGTCATTTATCTGATGTAAGCTATTTTGGTACAAATATGTACAATATTGAAGACATCACTGCTATAAATACATTTCATTGATCCAAAAAATATATACATCTAATGTAAAGTGTTGACTTCCAACATTGGTCATAATATACCTACGGAACCCTTACGGGGCGAGGCCCGATTAGCACTTTAACTAAATTTAACAGTTGTTTAAAATGTTTTCTGAGACGTAATTTTATTGTTAGTAGATATGTGAAATAACCTCGATGAAATCCATTTCAATGGAACTTCCAGTTGGATCCGGGCGCTGCCCGATTTGGCATAATAATTGTAATAAAGATATATTTTGTAATGTAAATAAGTTGTATATTGTTGAATGTGCTCACTAAGTGCCAAGTGTAGGTGTAAGTAGAAGGAAACGGAACTATATATTTAAATGTTGATATTAATGTAAGAACATCGATGTGATTTGCAAGTGATTATTTGTGAGATGGTAACAAGTTAAATATATTTTTGTGAAATTTTATTTGAGCCTCTTTTTCCTAACAAACAATACCCTTAGTATGTATATATCGGCTGAGAGCCCGACATGAAGTGTGAAACGGTATGAAGAAAACACGTAATGTCTATTCCAACTTTAATCTTCGTTCACTTATTAGATTATAACAACACTGAGACGTGCGCACGCGGCGAGATCTCGCAGCAAACTGCTGCGCGTGGCAACCGGAGTCCGGTTGCCACGCGCAGCTGTTTTATAGATTGTGGTGATGGGTGTGCGGCGGTGACTCAACCGCTCGCCCGTTGCGCGTGCTCCGTCACAATAGGCAGGTAACAAAGGCGGCCGACGCCGTCTTAGACACCAATGCGACACAATTGATGTATTTGTTTAAATAGTTTATCGAACAAATATACAAGTGCTTCGTTTGTAGCACTTATAACCAGTATATTATAAGAGTACCTACATACTGAAACAAAACTAAGATTACCAAGCAGGTTCATTGATCGAACTCAACAATGACTTTTATAAACTTATGAATTCTTAATGGTAGACTTTAATAGTATTTACATTACATTATATTATTATAATTGCAGGTCGAGCATGAGTTTGAAGGCCGATTCGTAGGCCACCGTAGGCGAGGACTGCACTAATAAGAGAGAGGCCATTTCCGCCGAGGCATATATAGTACTTTTCTTAAAAGAATGCAGGGAAATAAAAAGTATAGTTACCGAAATCTCCATAGCTTTTCATTAATGGTGTTTTTAACATGAACTGTACATTTCGGCATGGAATTAATTGCCCATAATGTAGATGGCTTCTTAGTTTTAGCAACCTCATTAAAATACGCCAAATATACTGTTTCGGAAAACATCGCTTTTTTGCGTTTGTCCAACTCATAAAATGTTCATATGTTTTCATGTATTTTTCTTTTGACTTCGCTGGAAGCAGATTTTCCATTGCCAATTTGGCTTCTGATCTTAAACCTGGTCGAGTAGGTACCTACAATCAATCTCCATTTCACTCTCAGAACCGTCGGAACTCATTTGAATTATTAAATTTATATGTCGGAGACTACCATGTGTGGTGGTGAGTCTCCTGATGCTGGAGAATAGGATCCAGGGCTACTTGTAGAAAGCGTGACGTCATCAGGATAGTCCATGTAAGGGAACAGTAAGAAATACTTTCGTAAACTGTTTTGTATTTCTGTTTTCAATTTATTTACATTGTCTTGCGGAGGTTCAGCGATTACCAAACATTGCAATTTTTAGAGAGAGGAATCACATCCTCGGACGGGATTTGAACCCCCGCGTCTTCCGTCAATCCATGTCAGACGCCATGATGCCACCGAGTCTCGAGGTCCGAGCTCCAAGCAAGCATCTGATAGTGAAAGTGACGATTTTATAATGATGAAGCCACCAGAAAAAAGGTGTCTTTGATTTCTTACAAAATGCTCCAAACAACAATTATTTAGTATTGAAGGGTAACTATTTTTTATTTTTCTCGTAGGTGTAGTATAAAGCACTATGTATTACTCGAGAGAAAGTTCTATTTCTGTTCTCGAGTTTCCTTTAAACGTACTCTCGAACAGAAAAAGATCGTTTTCTCCCCTAGGTGTACAATGTACTGATGGTACTATTAACTCTGTTAGATGACGGGGTTAAAAATATTCCCACCGCTGCGCCGTCGGGCGGCGAATCGTAATTAAGGCGAGCATATATAAGGATTTTTTTTCACGGATTTACTATCCGGTGCTTTACAAAGGCATAAGTGGGGCTATAGCTAGGGTTGCCGTCTCTAAAATTTGGCAACCGCAGGACAAGACGCGTGATTTCCCCGGATTATAGAACCCAGAACCTGGACATGTCAACAGGTTTTTTTAAAAATAGTCAGTGTTATAAAACAGGTGAAAGGGTCATAAATCAGCTTTTAATTTATTTTCAGACCTTCAATTAAATTTAGTCTTCTTCTATCATAAGTCAAAGTCAAAATCATTTATTCAATTTAGGCATCAAAGACGCACTTATGAACGTCAATGTTTCATTATAATGTACTTTAAAGACTCTAACACCGCGTTCCAAAATATATAGAGGCCACCGAGAAGAAGCGGCAAGAAACATAATTTTAAATGTACCTAACAAAACAGAATTTTATTACAGTTTTGGGAGGATGCCGTACGGTGAGTTTATTGAGTTGGTTTGTTGGTCAATCGCGGCGATTGCTACTTGGTTGATTGCTACTTAATAATTCTTACCGGGTTTATCCCTTATTGAGCTAATTCGACTGGGCTACGGGCACAGTGTGTGTGTCGCGGGCGGCCCATAACTTTAAATGTTAAACCGGGACTACAAACGAAATCCCGCCCGGACGCTCCCCGGACGCCCTCTAAACTAGGACAAATCCGGACGGATGGCAACCCTAGCTATAGCCCACACATAGAGGCCTGTTTGGTGTAAAATATAAGGATGACGGCGACATGGATTATTTTTTACAAAAATTGGTAAAATAGCTCTTTGATTATTAAACAATAAATTTAATATAAAGTGGATATTGATATGAACTTATTAGTGATAAGGGAGATAGTGGGCTATTGACGAGACTACGGCACCTGCCAATTTTCAGTTTCATCTTAAAATATTTAGGTGACTTGTTGTACACTAAAGGGTATCGAGAGGTGTGCTGCGGTTTCACTAATATGCTCCTTCTGGCGTTATGCCTTTTAGCACTTCCCCCCTTGGCAGTTTTTGTTACTTGCTCTTGCGTCTCCATCCCCAGACGGCCAATTAAGGTAAGCTGGGGTCTCATTTAGCCCCAGGGAGAATTGGGGTCTACAGTGTCGCCATTATATTATTATCTTTATTTTCTTTTTTTTTCTCGGATTTTATCCAGCTTTGCAAAGGCATATGTTAATAAAAGGGGCTGTAGCCAACACTTAGAGTCCTGCTTGGTATAAAATGTACAATG
Organism: Selenia dentaria; assembly: GCA_917880725.1. Taxonomy (NCBI): domain Eukaryota; kingdom Metazoa; phylum Arthropoda; class Insecta; order Lepidoptera; family Geometridae; genus Selenia; species Selenia dentaria. The sequence goes on along the minus strand of OU862890.1, from coordinate 32,578,182 downwards.
CAGTACATAAACAACATTTAGGATGAAGGTGAAATGGTAGATTTATTGCAAAAATTGGTAATATAGTAGGGCTATTGACATGAACTCTTAAATGATAAAGGAAATGGCTATTGACGAGACTCGGCACCTGCCAATTATAGTCTCATCTTAAATATTTAGGCCGGTGGTGACTTGCCACCCATGAAACGGGCCCCCAACAAACAGGTGATAAAAGGGGCAACGTTATTGTGGATGGCTAAATTGTGTCGAGAGGTGTGCTGCAGTTTCACTAGAGCGCTACTACCGGCGTTATGCCCTTTAACACTTCTACCATTGGAGCTTTTTGTTACTTGCTCTTGCGTCTCCACCCCCGGATGGCCAATTAAGGTAAGCCGGGGGCCAGGGGTTCTCATGTAGCCCCAGGAAGAATCAGGGTCCACGGTATCGCCACTCACCGACGGCTCGCCAAAAAGTCGCCCCTGCGGTATATTATTATTATTATCATTAATGCACAAACGCATTGAATGTACCCCTTCGACCTATTTTATAACCAATCGCTTTTTGAATTGACTGACTGTTCCTGATAGAGCTTACGGCGCATTGCCGTCAAACAATCCAAAAACATTGGATATTAAAAAACTGTTGGCGCTTGGATGACACATATCTCATAAAATTATTATGAGTCGTAAATGGTTCTATAACTTGTATTACATTAGGTATACAATTATGCTACTCAGCATTAACAAGTCTAAAATAGAAATAAGTATCTGTGCTTCAAGATTTTTAACCGTGTGTTGTGTGTCTTTAACCCAAGAACCGCCAGATCGTGAGGCGATTAGTGATGAGTTACAAAACCACGTGGAAACGATTGTCGATTAATGCAAAGCAAATAGGATTTCACATAAACGATTAGCCGATCATCCGTTAGGTAACTTGCGCGAGATGGTATTGCACTAGAAGCAGAAATAAAACGTTTGGGTTTGCTGCGCCACGTCATGTGTAACACATTGAGTTCAGTCAGACAATTTTTGGTTCTGCCTTTTCTATAAGGCTTGGTGACATCACAAGGCAATGAATCTCATGGCGGAGAATCTACCCCGTGGAAATTCTGTATTCTCTATAGATACGAGTAGGGGGCCACCAGCAGTGCAAGTACCGTAATAATCGTTAAATTTGTCGAGTCGCTAAGATCGATAAAAATCGTATCGCCCCTAGCAAGTATGGAAGTCATATCGACGACTTATACGATCGTCTACAGTTTATCGATTATTACGAATTGTTTGCATTCCACAATCCGTCCTTCATCATTTAGTTTGATTTCTATTAGCGAGAGCATTTCGCTCTTCTACCATCAAAAGAAGGCCGAAGTCAATTTTTTTGTAGATTTACTAGCTGCGCTCCGCGGTTACACTCGCATGGTGATGGATGATGAGGATGTTGGTGAAAATTATCCTATGTGTTAATTTAGCGCCTCATCTACCTTCATGCCAAATTACATCAAAATTGGGGCAGCCGTTTAAGCGTAAGAGAATAACAAACATCCATTCATCCATAAATACACATTTTCGCGTTTATAATATTAATAATATCAAACGCAACTAAACAATATCTCCATTCCCATCGCCTGTCGATAGCTATAAGCTATATCGAGGTAATTTTCAAAGCTGACAAAACTATCGTTAAAATCGATTAAATAGACGATCTTAAACGTAAGTTAACAGTTCCATGCTAGGGTTATCGTTATTATCCTTAAATCTTATCGAATTTGTCTACCGATCACTTAATTATTTTTCTTGCAATGATCGACAAAACATCGATATAGTCAGTTTTTCAAAGTATGACGCATTCAAGACTCAAATTTATCGATCGGTTAGTTTGGTACTTGCACTGCAGATTCATGATAATGCACAAAATGCACACAGGTTTTCAGGTCCCAGACTAGGCGGACCGGCTTGAGTAAATGCTGGCAGGGGGAATGCACAAAACACCCCAAGCGGGACGTCAGTGCAGTGCAAGGCCTCATCGCCCCCAAAACGAATAAGAATAGGCAGACCAGAGAGAGTTTGTTGGCGGTGGACGATTGACTTGCATTTTTTACTGTATCAAGTGAAATGTTCTGCAATACTTATAACACTGTAATATCATTGTCTTGGATTGACGATCACATAGTACAGAGCCACGCAAAGCTTTTGCAACGGTTGGTGTACTACAACTGCCTTGAACAGGCCTGGTGTTTGCCATGAGGTGCAGTATTTCACCGTGCAGTCACTTAACAGTGATTACTCAGTGAGCGGGCGAAGTAGAATATTCCCTCCACCGTTACAAAGCGAATTGTAACAAGCGATGAAACCCAACGTACTAAGTTGTAAGCCTCTTATGCAAGGACATCTTGGTTGGTACCACCGCAGTGCCAGATATTCTGCCGGGAAGCAGTAGTGCGCAAGCATTACTGTATGAGGTAGGGGCGAAATAGACTCAAAAACCAATGTCTCGGGGTGACGATTGCAGTGCAGTGCTAGGTAAAGCTAAAATTCTGAGCTCTGAGAGGCCATGTATTTGTCAGTATAAGCGTTGTGCTAACATAATGTACGCGGCTTGCTATTGCCTCCTAATTATACAGCGTGTAACAAAACGGTGCAGTAATAACAAAACCACACACGCAGCAGCTTGCATACAAGCGGGACCTAACTACTGCGTCTCAGGAAGTAGTCAACATTCCAAGTTATGGGTAACGAAAGTTTTTATAATACTCAAGCAAGTTATTATTATAGGTATATATTAAGTTCATGTATGAACAACTTGGCCAAAGACGGCTGCGGTGTAATGCAATAGCGGGCCCGTGCCCCCGTCACATGTCGAGAAGATGGAACTCCCCGGGTTTTTAGTGGGTATTCGGAATCCCACATAACCACCATGCTCCCCCGGGGCTAGTGGTAACCATAAAGGATTTTCCCGGGTCAAAAAAAAAGCCAAAGACGGCAAGGACCTCTAGATTGTGAACTAGGTGAATAAGTGGCCTAAGCGGGTCCTAGAATGGGGTGCGGCGCGGGGAGAGGGTGGGTGGTGATGTGGGGATTGCAGAGCGCATAGATCCCAACGAGCTCCAAGAACAGGCATGTCTAGGCTATCTAACAAAAATTTACTATCAAAATTTTTTTTTTAACTTTGTATGATATAAATTTTAAATGAAGCATTGAATTTTGAATGAAGCGTTTTAAATTGTAATATTTTACCATGTAAATCCTGACTAGGTATAATATGCAGACCTTTCAGTATTAGGCTTTTTGTTACAGTATAAAAGTATTTAGACATGTTAACAGTCAAGGGCTCAAACCACACCACGGAAAGTTCAAAATTACTTTTGGAAGTGTTGAGAAATAGCAATTGCTATGGTAATGAGCAAATTGTTGTGTCTAACTCCGTAAGTAACCACCCAGTTCACAGACGTCTAAATGGTGCCATAACGCATTACCAAAGAAAAGAGCGCACATTCTAAACCATCAAGAGATTCGCGCAATTATTTCGCCATTTCATTATACATGGCCGGTCGGCGGTGCAATGGGCGGGCGCTTTTGTTAACTGCATACAATGTATTGCGTAACGTAAAACATGTCCGATGGTGATACGTGGGATAGTTTTGTAATGGGGTTTGTGGTGAGTGGGGAACGGGTGAAGAACTCAGTCCTAGCATACGGAGAGGAAAACTGGGCAAGTGTGAGTCGAGCGTTGCTTTATAAGATCCCCTATATTTAAAGTTATTTTCAATAATTATTATAATTATAAAATTTCATTCGAGGCACTTATCAAAATATTATGTATACATAAATATTTAATTGAAAACCACGTATAATGTCGTGGAGCGCTCGTAGCGGAGCTCGACTTGGCGATCTTAACCGATCAACAAGATAAGCAACACTTGCTGCGGTCAGGACTTGGCTGGGTGTGTGCTAGTGGCATTATTCAACTGAGCGCTTCCGTGCTTCAGAGGGCACGTTAAGCTGACGGTCCCGGTTGTTTGTCTTTGGACAACAGTCCTTAGGCTATGTTGAAGGCCTTCGGGCGGCGTGAAAATTTCGACATGGGTTGGCCACTAGCCTATCCACCAAGGCGCACTGGGCCCGCGTAGTGGATTATTGTCCAACTCCTCTCTCAAAGAGGAAGGCTCGAGTCCGAGCAGAGAGAACATAATGGGCTGATTATGAATTATGAATTACATATAATAACAAAACAAAACGGAACAATTATCGAAATTCGATATTTGTCCCGGGCAAAACTTATAAGCTCCGAGTGGCACTGAAATACTCACGGGCAAGAGTAGCGTTTAACATCAGGCGCCCGACCTGCCCGCTTTGCCATTTACCTATTCAGAAATAAATCTATTATTGCTCAAGGCTTTCACTTCAGTTTAAGAGCCACGAGTCCCCATAACAGTCGCAGTGTCACCCAAATATTTAATTTCTAAATGTCACGCAGCAATGCATTAGCACGAGTCTCGTTCTTTGAAATGACTTGGCAAACTAGATATTAATTTTGTTTAACTTGTCAATAACTTAGATCGTCGTTACGACTTGCATAATTCAAGATTTTTTTACTAAAAATGGAACCGACTACACTACACTGAAAAGTGTGAACTTGTCAAAGTCGGTACCATGATAATTCAAAGGTACCAATTTCACAATATAGTGCATGGTACCGACTTTCACAGGTTGTTTCACATTTTTCACTGTTCAATTATTTGGTAAAAACAATTTTTTCATCCGTTTTAGTGACCCTTGCTACTTGCGGGATCGATGTCATTCACCTTCCATTACGATATCATCGAGAGAGGCGAAACACTTTTCATTTTTTTTCAGTCAAACTCTTCCTACTTACATGTCTGCTGTCATCAACTCTCGATACGGGATCAAAGGCGTTCTAGCTCATATCGATTGCGAGCTTGTTTTGGATGTGTGTATGGACATAATTCTGACAGTAGTAGATTTTTCGGGAAACGTTAGGAAACACAGCTAGGAGTATCACCCCGGCTTGCACCGTTTTTAGCACCTACGAAACCATGTCAAATATTAGGTATAAACTTTAACATGCCGTTACTAAGAAAAATTCAAAGAAGTTAGGATAGTTTATTGTATTTATGAATATAGTCTTCCTTTATGTATAATTACTCAGAGTGAAAAAAGTTGTGCGACATACGGAATATTTGTTATTGTTTTTTTATTTGCAGCTCTAGGAAAAATTTCGACATATGGTGCAAAACTTAGTTACAGTTAGGTATCTATAAGCATCATAAACGCTCAGTTAAATTTGCACCAGTGTGCAAGCTACGGATCATATCTTTTCTACCGACGACTTCCAAAAAGAGAGGAGGTTCTCAGTCGACGTGTATATTTTTTATGTATGATCACGCATATCTTTTTACTGAGTAGTTCAATTTTGATATTTTATTTTTATTCAGATTCAGATAGATACAGATTTAGATTCATTTATTGTTAAACTGTGTTACATTGGGTTCTTAAATCATATTTGGGTGAATATACATCCGAGGTGGTCCCATTCAATTTTCATCACAAGTCAATTACGATGAGAGTGTAATTGACGTTGAATGACAATCGATCGCGTAAGTAGCAAGGGTCACTAAAGAGGGTGAAACATTTTCTACCGACTTCCAAAAAGGAGGAGTTACTCAATTCGACGGTATTTTTTTTATGTTTGTTAACTTTCGACTGAGTGAACCGATTTTCAAATTATTTTCTTGTTTGAAAGCTGGTGCTTCCCGTGTTCCCAAGTTTTACCAAAATTAGTTCAGTAGTTTTTGAGTTACACTCCAATAACTGAATAGAATGATAGTCTTTATAAAAAAAATTCAATTGTATTTTTTGTACCATAAAATGAAACCGACTAAAAAGTGTGAAAATAACTTATATATGAGATAATATGATGCTTATAAATACCTAATAGTAAGATAAAAAATACGCGTCTTCATCAAAACGTACTCTTTTTGGAAGTTGGTTGATTAAAACTTTAACTATAATATAAAAATATAGTGATCACCGCTCTTTCCGGAAGGGAGTTATGCAATTTAAACGTTTTTACCCGATTTAACCCCCTTCTGGAGGTTAAGTTTCGTAGGGATTGAGTTAGACTTAATTCTTAAATCATATTAAACCATAATAAAGTAAAACACCCACTGTCGCAAATTGTTTCCACTCTTTTGCAAATTATCGCCTAATTTGACTGGACTAAAAAGCAGAGTGTTTTAGAACCATACATAATAAATCGGTTCAGCTGTGCGATTCTCTAATGATTCATCGATGCGCTCGTCGACGAGCTCACCGATGTCAAATACTTTATGAGATATCGCCCTTGTAAACAAGGTTGTTTTTCCAACGTTCCTTGTCATCTCGTCATTTGTTTCATGGATATTGCCAAAGATGCAACGATGTCTTAGAGAATCGCACGGCGCAGACGCCTTATAGCGAAGTACCCACTTGATGTTCCCGTAGACTATTATTATTAGACCAAATACAAAAGAAAGAATAATCAAATTATCATCAATCATCATTCAACCACATTTATACGAAACATTCAAGTTTCTATCCGTGCTCAGTGGCCAGCCATCATAGCGTTCGCATAAACATAATGAAATCACTTTCGTTTTATTACGCAAGCGGTCAAGAGGTGAACACATTTGTATTTTCCAATGTTTTTGAAATTGAAATATCACGATATTTAATGGAGAAGTGAAACATCGGTTACATGATCACTTTTTAGCAAATACTTGATTCAAGGGTACTTGTATAGGTACTATAAGTAGCCACTCGACCAGAATAACATTTTGTATATGGTCAATAAGGAAAATGGAATGTGATCGGTTCTGTTGGCATCCACGGAATGTTGGACAGTTAAATTAGTGTTTATCGGCCGACGGTTCTATCAGACAGACGATGGATATGTAAATAGATCTCACTTATTTTGTTCCACATTTTGATGTTGCATTTTTAAGTTGTCTACGCTTGCTGCCGATTTTTTTTTATTTTGTTTTAAATAAAGCGTTTTTTCATCTATGCACACCTGTGGAGATTAGCAGGATCATAACTGGGACTCAACTTCAACACTGGGAGGGTTTGGTGCTGAATCTGAGTTCACAGCAGCAAGCACTAGGTAGGTACTGACTAAAACGCCTAAACCCTCACCGCGTTCCGCTTTCAGCAGGAATGTCGGAAGTCGGAACGTATTCTTAATCTAACCTAACTAATCTAGCATAGATGATAACATTCTGAAATCGAACCTCTATAGCATAAAATCTACCAGTTAATAAATTTTAACACATATTCCGTATAATGATATAAAGCAAACTAGTTTCCTAGACTTAAAATTCAGAGCATCGATTTGAACCTAGATTTTAGATAGCAAACTACTTTGTAGAAATACCGGTGTAGCGTGTTTTGAATGAAAATTATATTTTCGTGATTGAAATACGAGAAAGGGACCTACCACGAGTTTACAACATTGACACCAATCGATGCTCGCTATCGACTGCCGCTAATGAACAGTGCCACGTTGCGGTCAATTGTAGAACTAAAATTGACAGCGAGTACGCCAATCATAAGCTTTATAGGTAGGCGAGATCGAGGATCGACTATAGATAACCTTTATGTTGCCAACTCATGGTAGAGCCACTGGTGAGACTGAGATGGGTTTTATACATATAGGGCATTGAAAGCATGTGTACGGTGTCAAAATGTATTTATCTTTTTTCGTCAAATAAAAACATTAAAAAAACTTAATAATTACAAGCTAAGCTAATCTTATGATAAACTTTATACAAGGCATGAGTCGAGCCCAGCGGCTAGCCACTGCGCCTCTCGGCCCAAAACTTTCATCTATCATACAGGTTAGTAATGACAGATGTCAGTTTGAGCGCCGGCGCCTGGCTCCCCGCAGGATTGACACACCCGTGTGCGTGCACAGTCGCAAGCGTCGGTCGCACGACGGTGTTACGGCGGCCGGACCGACATCACCTACATTGTACGTGGCTGCCGGTCGAATCGAACAAACATTCGGCCATGCTCGTGGTATTGCAAGCGGGACCGAATTACGTAGACCATCGGAGATGCATCACAGATGATAAGTATTTACCCATGTAAGTATTTGTCACCTGTGATATCCCTTGAAGTTGTTAAAACGTTTTGGTTTAGTAGGGGGCGCCATAGCTGCTTGAGGGGGCGCGTGCTGGGTAGCCACCACCCGAGGAGTAGCCGCTGGATCCAGAGCTGCTAGTCTGTTCGTATTGCGCGACCTGGAGAGCTTGACGGACTCCCTCAAGCTGAAGTCCGACGACGCGGGCTGACGGCACTCCGTAGGAAGATGACGGGACTCCGTAAGAGGAAGAAGGAGCTCCGTAGGATGAGGAAGGAGCGCTAGCACCGAAGCCTGACGATCCGGAGCCGGAGGAAGCTTCTTCTTTGAGGAGGATCTGGCGCACTTGTTCAAGGAGTTGAGGGTCTACGTTTTGTCCTTCAGATGTCTGGTAGCCGGAGGAGACGGCACGGTAGCCACCGCCGCCGCCGCTCAGACCACCGCTGAAACCGCCGCCGCCACCGCCACCGTGACCGCCGGATGGCCGGTTGTAGTTGTAACCGCCGGGTGCTTCCGCGCGGACAACCGCGATCAACGCAAGGGCTATGCACTGTGGATAGAAAAGCACTTCAGTTACACTTCGGTGTTAGTTGAGGATAGTTTGTATCCTAGTTAGTGACAAGTGTTTGTGGTTTGGTATACATATAATTGAAGTAGGCAGCTAAATAATAACCACGAAATTAAAGAGTATCTATCAATATGCGATAGCTATATATATTTCAGTTTCTCTGTTGAGTACTTCAAATGTACAAGCTTAAATGTAGAGTGACATTTTTGTAATTTTTAATCACGAGGCCCTGCAGCTCCGCCAGTGTACAGAGACTTTTCAACTAAATTAAATCAGTGGTTTAAACGCACTTTCGTGTTTATACTATTCTGGTTGGGATTACTGCTTAACTAAATTATAAACTTTACTCTGAACCCGGGTAGATTATTGCTGATAACTGTGTGGCATTATAATATACGCAATTAAATCAAATAAACGTTGTAAAATATGAATATGTCTGGACTCCATCTCTTTTTTTACCATTCATAAGTGCATCTTTGATACCTAAATTGAATAAATGATTTTGACTTTGACTTCGACCTAGAATAGCGAAATATTTTTAAGTGTTTTTGTCCACTAATCTTGCAAGAAGGTGAATTTCTCTAATGGAGTTAATTAAATGCGTATTTATCTACTTAGGTTCGATAGGTTATGCTGTGTGGCGCGAAAGTTAATTCCAAGATGTTGACATCTGATATTTACGAACCTCATTACCATCACTTTGATAATAGAGTCATGAGTGTTACGTATTGTCTCTACATATTTGTTCTTACGGTAAAGGAAGTGTTCGGGACTCTACATAATGCAAATAACAGTCAATTTGAATATTGTGAACGATTAAGTAATTAATCGAACTTAAAGTTCCAAGTCTTTTTTTAACATTAAATTTATATTTATTTGGTACATATTTAAATGAACTAGACGTGATGTCTTTATATTTTGCGCATCAACACCATTACTGTCATTTAAGGAAATTGAGATAGTAATAAATTCTATCTGGTTTTGTATATATTACAAAAGTATGTTGTTATTAGTTATGTATTTGTATAGTATTTTGATATTTAATATAATATTTATATATTTATAGTGTATTTACTGCTTTTGTATTGTTACAGTCTATACTATGTGTTATTTGATACTCCTCTGCGAATGGCTTTCTGGAAGAGATCGCTCTGAGCGATAAGACCGCCCATTGTTACACCTAGTTTTTGGCACTTTTTTTTCTAACATTAAGTCATAAATGTGGACTATCAATGAAGTGTTATCTATCTATCTGGTTAGGCAAACATTTCTTTTGTTCGAATTTAATTAACCTTTCTTACGCTTTAATTATGCAATTGTAGTTATATTGCTAATTTATTTAGATGAGATTAAGTTAAATTAATTACGTGAGATGGTTTCATGGAGAAATTAACTGAGTAATTTAATCGGCAACGGTTATTATCATAATTTACATAAAGGTTATTAAATAGTAAAGAAAAAACGTATATAAAAATAATAAACTTAATTTTAATAAATTATGTTCAAGGATACGAGTCCAAATATTTAAAAAAATGCATAAATAGGCTGCCAAATAACGATGACCTAAGCTAAATATTAAAAAAGAAATAGCTTTGAAATTGGAACACATACAGAATATAGACAATAGATGAGACAGAAGTGAAAGTCAGAGGTCATAGGTAGGCAATATAAAGGCAGTATTGCATCACATCACGGTAATGTGAGGCGCCGTTATGGGAACATGATCTTTGGTTACGTAGTGGGGCAGCGAGTTTCCGATCTAATTGGCGGGTTGTTGATAAACTTTGAAGTTGACAACTCTAAACGGCTTAGGTGGCGAAAGTTAATTTAATTTTGAATTTATTGGTGTCTTAATGAGCAATATATGCATACATTATTTCAAGCAAGGAGATTTGTAATCGCGTTCTACTTGTCTTGGTACTATTTTCAACATTTATGTCTACTGTTAGTTGTTCTGTGGCTTAGGCTGTGGCTTAGGTGAGCTTTGGATTCTAACTACACGATGAAAGTAGTGCCTAAAAATCAGTGCATTAAAAGATTTTGCGAAAAGTATCTAAAATTTAAAAGAACCTAGTCACGCTTTGAAAGACAATCTATACATACAAAAATTAACCCTTATTTCTCTTGATCACGTTATAGTTTGAGGACGGATGGAACAATCTTGCTAATTTTTATTGTTGTGTGAATTATTGTCAGGAGAAGGCTCTTATGAAAGAAAACCAATAAAAGACTGAAGGCGATGGCGAGGCCTAAGGCCGAGCCTTCTACGCAAACGAAGTCGCGGGCTAGTATTATTATAAACGGCGGATTTCATCTCTTGAGAATCAAGAGACTAGTGACAGTTCCAACGTTACGTCACCAGGCGGAAGTGCCGCCATGTCGCCGGAAGTCACGGAAACGCGATTACAACTCTGAACTCTCTCAGCGCATACCGGTGCAGATGCTGCAGGGTAATGATGATGCAATTATCTAGAGATGATGCTTGAATATTTTAATTATTTTAAAGCAGATCTATAGTATAATACACATTATCCATTAACAAAAATTACTTTACATGATAGGTAATACTAATAACCAAAAAAGAAAGTTACTCTTACTCAGTAGGTATGTTTATTGTAAGTTACCCTAAGTAAGTAATCAAAAAGGCACGGAAAGATGTGATGTGATGTATGTTTTGAACTTACTTTAAAGATTCGTTTGAAGTTATGTTCCAGTAAATGTCGATGGTGACCACGTAGACTATAATTCAATAGTTCAATAGTCTATGCAATAGTTCAATAGTCTATACAATCGTTCAATAGTCTATAGTCTATACAATAGTTCAATAGTCTATACAATAGTTCAATCAAATAATTCTGTGGCCGTGATTTTTTTTAAATCTTGTGAACATGATTCATGTCTTTACTTTTATTTTCAACCTTAACAATGTGTGCTTAGTTTCGGAACAATTGAGTAGAATAATAGCTTAACTCGTCTTAATCATGTGAACAGCCTATTGTCTTAAATGCGAGTTCAAATTAAGACATTGTGAAACATGATACTTATTTTAAATTAATTACTCACACTTAATTAATCACCACGAGTGCTTACGTTTTATTAATTCATTAGAATTAGTCTGAAGTTAGAGATATAAATATTTCTAACAAATGTACAGATCTGTACATTTGTTAGAAATATTTGATAATTAAATATTATTCTCATATTTTTTTGTATTAAATTCACCAATTGCGGTGAAGAGTAGACCGTTATAAGTCGGTAGATAATTTTTTAAAAGTTCTTTCTATATGATTATTTAGTGTGTATTATTATATATTAAAAAAAGAAGATGTAGTCAGTACATCCACTGCACGGGTTTTCCTTAAAGATAAAGGGTAGGTAAGGACTATACTCAACCGCGTGGGCCCAGTGCGGTTTGGTGGATAGATTTTTAGGCCAGCCCAAGTGTAAATTTTACTGCCTATAAATACGTGTGTGACACTGGACTTTCTTTGGCTTTGATTTGCACCGGTGTTATATACAGTCACTGTATTGTCTGTCTAGCTCTTAAAATGTTTATTGTATGTTCCACTGCTTATGTTTTATAGCTGTTGGTTAGTTTACGATCTGTTTCATTAATTTGAAACTAACTTTTTGTGGCTATAATAAAGTTATATAGCTAGTGCGGTACAAGAACTTTCTTCTCAAATCTTTCACGAACTATCAGTAAATGATTAATCGAATCAAAGTTGAGTCCCTTCTGATGTCCCGTGAATTTTTGTTGCTTTCTTATAAAGTACTAGCGACTTTCAGCGACTTCGTTCACGTAGTAGGTAGTTCTACGAAGAAATAGAAAACATAAAAAAGATGAATGAAATCATTTTCCCGTTTTTATTGGTAATCATAATTATTTGGAATAATTATTAGGGTTGTACCATTTAGAACATGCAATAAAAATGCATCGTGTTAAAATAGGGATGTGTCACGCTCCTAATCGAGTATCGATAAATCATGAATTAATTGACGATCCAAACGATTACCGTAAATGGAACACATTACTGTGAATAGACATGTAGAGCGAGGTGCCGTCTTTAATGAGAATCAATTATCCTTTTTTGGTATATTGAATTAGGAGCTTCTTTACGATGAAGGTTATTTTTTGCTGAAGTTTTTTCTAGTAACGGTGTTTATTTGGAATCTGTTATATGCATGTAAGGTTGTTGAACAAGTAAGGCTGTTCCTTACTTGTTATGTATCGTAATGACACTGGTTTATTATCATGTCATTGTAATAAGCGATAAGACCGCCCATCATTTCATTTAAATATGGTGAAAAGATAGATACAATAGTTGACATCCAGCAGTGTTAACTTTTTTACTTTTAGAAAGTAAATTGACTTTCTATGGCTGCCAATTAATTTTGTATATTAAATTCGCAAAAATCTTGTTTATAATTACAATTATAATTTATTCAAATGTTATCGTTGCAGACCAGCCAAAGATTTCACTATAACGATTTGCATAACAAAACAAACACAAAGATCCAAAAACTGGTTTGGATATTAATGTTAATTATTTATACTTTTAAGTTTCTACTCTAGTTCATTCATAGAGTGGTATGAAATTGGAATTGGCATGAAAATGCGCTCTTACAACACAATATTTAGTTGGTTTTCCAAAATGTTATATTTTCATTATTTATATCATATTACGAGTATATACTATTAATGTGATTAAAGCTTCTTACTTTATCAAATAGGTTGAATAAATGGTATATTACCTGTTATTGTGTGTTAAGTGCATAACAGCCAGACACGAGATCAATATTTGACTGTTAACTTAAATATTGATCAGCGAATGGAGATTAGCCGTTAAATGATTTGTGCTTCTGTGAATTACTAACTCGTATTTACTTTTGAGCTGTTTGGTCGCACTATAAGGAAATGAAATTATCGATATTTTCTAAACATAAAAGTACCTATATCTAGAAACATACTTTTAGGGTAAATAATTCTATTATCTATTTATTAATTTAACTGTACAAATTAGTACTCGTGTTGCATATTTATATGTGCATAATATTGTGTATCAGAAATATCTACATATAATGACAAATCGTTTTCGTTAACGTTTACAGTTTGATAGATAAAAACATGGATAGATACAAATTTTACGAGTTGGTACTTAGCTGAGTAAAATTATACATTTAGTAGTTTTTACTTCTAGTGGAATATCGGCAACACATACAAGCTTACGTGTGACTGTATTTCTATATTTTATTGGTATCAATATGCTTCACCAAATTGTGAACTGTGTGGCACTCTTGAAGTTCTTGAAGACTGAGGAATGAAAGAGAAAGAGAAGATCTTTTTAATAATTTTAGTATTATCAACCAATTAGATTTAGTGCCATTTATTAATATGTTAGGTTTTATTCACACGCAAGTAGCGTGTGATGCGGCGAAAGATTTTTTCTACAGTCTTCCAAAAAGGAGGAGGTCCTCAATCTGGCTGCATTTTTTTAATGTTTGTTACCTGATAAATTTGGATTGGGTGAACCCATTCTCAATAAAACATTTTAAAGCTGTTGCTTTCCGTGTAAGCCCAATTAAATTTTATCAAATTCGGTTCAGTAGTTTTTGAGTTACACTCCAATAACTGAATACAATGGAAGTCGTTATTAATTTTTTCAAATTGCACTTGTTTAAGAAACAGGTTTTAAAGAAATACTACTCAATTGTAGTTTAGAGTACGATGGGCCTGGCATACCATGTTGGGCAAACCCTCTAAATATACATTGAAAAAAAAACTATATCAATATTCACTCTAAACCTAAAACATAATGTATTGCACTCACTAGCAAACAACCTTGCGGAATGCGTGTATTTCCTTATTCTACCATTAAATCTTTGGAAATAAGAATGTACCCGTACGACGTGTGATATGCTATGCATAAATAAATACATACATTATTATGCTAAATTCTGTTATGACCATAATTATACCTTCATTAACGCACGTCACTTATATCTTGACTTATGACCTGCGTGACCTTAGTTGCGCCACTAACATTATTCTAAAAGGGAGATGCGCGGTAAGCGGAGTTGTACACACATAATTTATTACATTGCGGAGGTCGATTACAATTTCATGCGATTTTGTAATTTTCCATAACTTACTTTAGAAGCCGCGCAAGTATTTGCTGTGTTGAAAAGCTTCTGCGAGTCAGTATTTTTAACGATTTGAGTAACTGCGTTGATTATCTTATCACACAGAAATTGAATCTTTACATAGTTGTTATGGGGTTGTAATTTATTATTTGTTACAATCATGCAAATGACCGAAACTTACGACTTTAGACGACATTAGGCAGTTTTATATTCCGGAAAAGATTTCACGTGGAAAGTGACAATAAGCTCTGGCGAAGTTATGGGTTTTATTTGGTATTCCTTGAACTTTATGTCCCTTTTATATTGCTTTTGTGTCGAAATACACAGGCTGAGATTAAATCCATTATAAAGATACTAAAGAAAAAAGAGAACTATTTATGCCGTAATCATGAATATTGCAAGCTTTACTAACTTTTTAAGCTTACATGAAAAGTCTCAGTCAAAATATTAGGCTTATCGCGTCCGGAAATCATTTATTTTCCTTAGCTACTTTCATAATAGTTTATTATACGTTAGTTTTATGTGGTAAGATATAAAACTTTTTGGTTTCAATAAGGTCTAATTGACTTTATCGTTTATTAAACGCTTTATTTGTGTTACCTTAATTTGTTTTGGAATAATATTACGTAATTGAGGATTTGGAGGACTTTATTATGCTACTAGGAATTTTACTTCGAACCGCAAGCTTCTCGTATACCTAAATCTCGACCGCAATTTCGAACAGATATTTTGTCGAACTTACTGATTTAAGAAACTTAAAAAGGAAACCGCAATTGCAATGTTTTATAGATTAAGAATGTATATATATGATTTGGTACATGACAATTTGGTAGGTAATTTTATAACGACTATCTTCACGTTGGTAAAGTATATTGCAGATTCTCTAAATGAATACTATTTGAAAACTCTTGATTATGTAACAAAGATTAAAAAAGGAAAGTCTCGTCTCAAAAGTTAAGGATAAAGAGGTCTACATAATGATTACATAAAGTGAAATCAGTATTATAATGTGATTTAACTGATGAGACAAAAGTAAGCCCCAAACAAAATCACGCACGTCATGTGAAACTAGTTCTGACATGACAATGGCTGTGATAGTCATAAATGTCATGATTAATGATAAAGATGTCGTGCTAGACAAAAATGCTTTAATGAAGACCGATCGTATCTGAGCCGTGTGAGGTTCACGAGAGCTTATCGACACTTTCTACATGAATTTTACTCGCTATTATAGACATATTATGGGGTTAACATTTGGTTTAGTTATGTCATTTTTAAACTATACTCTCTTTGTAACTAACTCCTATTAAAAAAACAAATTGATAGTTTTTTATAAGAAAAAAGTATTTTAACTGGCACTTGTTTTTTATGTATGCTAGTTACTTGAGGATGAGTCGGCAATTTAATAGTTAGCAATTAGTGGTAACATGTTTATTTATAGTGTTCTAATCGCATAACTTGATGATGCCATTTATGTACTTAAAAAAAAACTCACGGACGCCTAGGAAATCTTAATAATCTTTGTTAAGTTTTGGTCACTAAATTATTATGAGCTTGGAATAGATAACACCTTGTATGTATTACTGATTCTTTAATAAAAAAAGCTAAACAGATTTCAACATTAAAAAAAAACAGTTATCAGTTATTTTACTTGTGCTGTAAGACGTAGCCGAATTTCATGATTTTACGTTAACGGGGAGCTATTTATTATGGGGATGCTTTACAGGCTTTGATTTGATGGCAATCTTCTTACGCATAAAAGGACCTGTATTTTGATAATCAATATCAATACATGCCCATTTATTGTTGCAAAGTTGACAAAATCACTTGTTTTATTACATCTCTAAGGAACTGTAAACCTCAGTATATGATACTAATGTCAACTTAGTACCTCCGACAACCGAATAGACGGACAAGAAATGATCCCATAAGGGTTCCTGGATAGTTTTTACTGTTGAGATACGAAACCCTAAAAATAAAGGTTACAATAAAATTTAATCGTGAAAGTTTGCGGATGCTAATAAAAAAGGTATTTAAGTAGATGGAGCCGACAGGACACTAAAACTCAGATTTTATCGGACACGCTACAGTAATCGACGTTGAATTCGTACTGTGCAGCACCTGATTTGAATTTACAATGTGTTTACACTTTGTTTGTTTTTCGACAGGACAAACTTGACATGAATCACCGCATAACTGAAAAGCTGCACGATACAAATTCATTATCGATAGAAGTTCAGAAATCAACACTAGTGCATTCGAACGACCCTTTTCGATATTTGAAAATAAAAAATCCATGTCACAGCACTATTCGGATCCCGATGCACTCGTTTTGATTTCAGAACGTCACTAACACTTGTCACTTTGAACTTTACACTTGTCACTTTTTGTAAATATTCCACGGCACTGGACTTACCGCTGCAAAGGCTTTCATGATGCTTAGTGATGGGTCACTCCGGTGGTTAGTGAGGTAATGTGATGAGTATGGTCGTCTCGTTGGATATATACTAAACAGTGGGTAAGGTGGGGCGGAGAAAGGATAGGTTAGTTGTGTAAGCTAGGGAGATCCATCCAAATAGGAAGTTTTGTCTAATTGGAGGCCTCATACGATTTTTTCGGTTATCACTGATTGATAAAGTGGTGTACCGAGGTCGAGGGCTGAGGAGGACAGTTGCGGTTTGGCGGCCTTTGCTGTTTAATTGTGAGGTAGCGCGGGCTAAATAAATAATTGCGATATTTGACCAATTATGCGTTAAGTAAAATAGTTATTTGTTGTTGTATAAATTATGTTTAATATTTTATTGGTTATAATTAGGAATTCAAGAGGCAAATACTTATGATTATTAAAAATTAATTCATATATTGACCTCAAATAGATGTATTAGCTTTGATAATGGTTTGCTAGATTAGTTCATTACATTCCCACGGACCATCCTCTCAAAAAGAGAAGTGAGTGGAGAATGGGTGATCCACCACGCGGATCTGGTGCGGGTTGGTGGATAGGATAGTGCATATATATCTTTTATGAATAAGTTTGGATTCATGATGAACAAAACGAATATACTTAGCGTTTAACTGCGAACAGTGTGACAAAATTGAGACATTTTCCTTGTTGTCATGGAATGTGCCCGGCATAAAGGACGCCGTAGACAGTTATTTGTCGAGACCTCGCATTCTGGCAGGTAGGTTATATGTATTATATTATTATTATTATCTTAGACTAATTCTAAAGAAGCCGAAAACCTATGAGCCCTTTACCAAGCAGTAATAAAGACACTTATTACAGGATAGGCATTAGATACTCGTAGTACAGGATAGGTACCACTCGAGGTTTGTTCACCAAATAGTCACTATTTTTATTAGCCTTCCAAAAAGGGGGATGTTTTGTCAGTTTTCAGTGACACTCCAATAACTGAAAAGTGGTTCGCTTATTTTGATTTGATGATATCATCATTGAAGGTGAATAACATCGATCCCGTAATTAGCAAGGGTTACCAAAAAGTGTGAAAGAACATTTCGAAGCCTATCTATAATTTTTATATTTATACGCACAATATGGTCATAATAGATACTTTTGAACTATCATGGTACCAACTTCAACAAGATATTTCACACTTTTGAAGTCGGTTCCATTTTTGTAATAAACTTTTTCTTTACATGATTGCGGTCATTAAATTCAGTATATTTAACGGTGGAATCAGTTTCCACTCCTTATCTTTAGTAACTTAGCGTTTAGAATATAAACACACCAGAAGAACACTATCTAAGTTAGATAACTACAAAACGGAGTTATATATAGTGTTCTTGCTTTTATTGTCTCGCAGTCATTTTTTCTCTATAAAATTTAGATTTAAAGATATATTCTGAGGACAGATCTCGATGTAATAAAGTTGAACTCTCACGTTGCCTTTGGCAATATAATTATCTATTTATTACTCGTTGTTGCACTTGGGACTCCATTTGACGTTCGTGATGTAAGACACTGATATATCCCCTTGGTGCATAATCTTTTTTTTATGAGATAGGTTAGCAAACGAGCAAGCGGCTCACCTCATGGTAAGTGATCACCGTCGCGCAATACCAGAGGTATCGAGGATGCGTTGCCGACCTTTCAGGAGAAGGTCTACTAAGTAAGTATGTAGT
This sequence comes from Selenia dentaria, assembly GCA_917880725.1. NCBI lineage: Eukaryota > Metazoa > Arthropoda > Insecta > Lepidoptera > Geometridae > Selenia > Selenia dentaria. The sequence continues at coordinate 32,559,212 of OU862890.1, read as the reverse complement.
TTAGTCTAGATGATGATAGATTCGATTATAGCGTGTAGATTTGAAAAGAGTGGTAGTAGATAGGTGCTCTGAAGTCAGATTCCTTTTATAAAATACCTAGTGCACCCTTGCACTAGGGCTCTTTATCAAATTTCATTACGATTAGTTCAGCCCTTCAGGCGTGATAAGGTAACAAACAAACAAACTCCCTTCCGTTTATATTATAATATCAGACAATAGGCAACTGTCGAGTGTCTAGACAAAGAGTAGAGTTCTGCATACCTACTTTCCGTTCTGTGAATTATTCTTCTAAGTAAAATAAATTAATTAACAAACGGGCAATTAAGTATGTAAAACACTTAATTTACATCGCGTTAATGTTTATTAGGTGTAGCTCATATATTATTATGTACCCTTGGTTACGATACTTAGAAAAGAAATACTGCTTATTATGTAGCCACACAGCTTAGAGCAGCACTTCTGTTGGTGAATAAGTTCTTCCGGGCTAGTACTGCTTCAATACCTGTTCCTACCGTGAAGCAGTAATGTTCGCAATACTGCGTTTTGGTTGGCACATAGCACGCAGAACAGATGACCGATGGGACCGGAAGGTTCTAGAGTGTAGACCACGGACCGGCAAGCGCAGCGTAGGTCGTCCACCGACAAGGTGGACTGACGACCTGACAAAGGTAGCAGGACGACGTTGGATACAGGCTGCTTCCAGCCGGTCCTTTTAAAAAATTATGGGGGAGGCATATGTTCAGCAGTAGACGTCCTACGGCTGAGATGATGATGATAATGGTTGTCGGCGAAATTACAGGCGTATGAGACTTAATAACTTAATGTCTCAGGGTTACGGGTGCAGGCAGTTCGCCATTTGTTACGAAATACATCTAGGCAGATATTACCACTTAACACCAGGTGGGCCTCGTACTTGTACCGTCTCCTATAATCATATTTTTTTATTTATTTAGCAGCAGTTATTTTTTATATATACACTAGCGACTGCCCACCACTTCGTTCGTGTAGTAGGCTCAACAATCGGCCTCGCCATATCGCCCATCTTTTTTTGTTTTTTTCTTCCATAAGAACCTTCTGACAATAATTAACACAACAAAAAAAAATTGCGTGATTTTCTATGCGTTCTTTAGTTATAGCTTGACCAAGAGAAATAGGGGTTCATTTTTATATATAGACTTGCGGCTGCCCGCGACTTCGTTCTGGTAGTAGGCTCGGCCTCGCCATGACTGCCCACCTTTTCTTGTTTTTTTTCCGTAAGAACCTTCTCCTGACAATAATTAACACAACAAAAAAGAATTAGCGAAATTGTTCTATCCGTTCCCAAGTTATAGCGTGACCAGGAGAAATTGGGGATAATTTTTATAGATATAGATTATTCTTGTAAGATGGTTGAGTTTCTACATTGGATTTGCTAGCTGTACCCCACAGCTCTATTATATATATACTATATTTCTTTTGTAGATAGGTGTTCAATGTCTGTGGCCGTCCAGTCACATTGCCAAATACTTAACTACATCCATATTATGAGGTAAGTCTTCAAAACGGTAGGTCCCATTTGTTCTATGGACATGTTCCATACGCAATAGAACTATTTGAGAAAATGTTGTTCCTATTTGATTTGTTTTGATTTTTGATTATTTGTTTTGATTTTCCTGCACCTGGTTAATTTGCCACTTTTTCGTTCATTGATTAACCTTCTTGAGATGTGACTGTAGCTGGTTAGATGCAACTCTTGAGTTTATTGCTTCACACCTGTGTCGTCCGCGAAAGGTAGCAGAAAGGACATTTTCTGTTTCTGGCGATTCAGCAGTGTAAATTTAGTATAGATCTGGTGCTGAGATGGATCCTTGTGGAACTCCTGCTGCTAATAGATATGTTTCTGAGGTAGTATCATTAACTTTTACTCTAAATACGTTAGGTACGAGCCTAGTAGGAGATATAAGTTGTGACGAACATCTCTTTTTAATATAAAGAGGAGATCTTTGTGCCACAGTTTGTCAAAGGCCTTCCTGTTGTTTCAGTGTGTTCCAGTGTTTGGCACACTTTGTCTGCTATTTTGTGAACTTATTCGATTGTAGAGTGGTAGTGGTTGTCTGAGATTAGCGTTTGCTCTGCCAATCCAATATAGAGTTGATGTATAGCAGTATTTTTTATAAAAAATGTTAATTACAGACAATAGGCTAAATGGTCGATATGATTCGATATGATTTCGCATAATGTGTAGGATGTCCAACTCTTAATATTGCGAGTGATGTTACGAAAACTACAGCCTTCTTATTCGTGATGTTCAAGACCACAATTCTAATAAGGTCGAAGCCAGGGGCTTTATTAGACTTTATTGTACGCCATACCTTCCTAGGTATACAATGTTTGGTGGACTTAGTTATAAGTAATTCAGCAAAAAATCATCAACTATTTTATCCCACTCTCTATCTTCTTCTTCATATGTATACACAGTAAATACATTATATACATACTAAACACATTTCAAAAATACCTAAGTGCCTCAAGACAAGAGTCTTTGATCAATGTGTGTTACCAGTGATGACATATGGCACTGAAACGTGGTCGCTTACTATGGGCCTCATAGATAAGCTCAAAGTCGCACAACGAGCTATGGAGAGGGCTATGCTCGGGGTTTCTCTACGTGATCGAATCAGAAATGAGGAGATCCGTAGACGAAATAAAGTCACCGACATAGCCCAGAAGATTAGCCAGTTAAAGTGGCAGTGGGCAGGTCCATCTTCATCATCAGGTTCTGCGTGCTATGTAGCACGCAGAACAGATGGCCGATGGCGCCGGAAGGTTCTGGAGTGGAGACCACGGACAGGCAAGCGCAGCGTAGGTCATCCACTGACAAGGTGGTCTGACGACCTGACAAAGGTAGCAGGACGATATTGGATGCAGGCCGCTTCTAACTGGTCCTTTTGGAAATTACTAGGGGTGGCTTATGTTCTGCAGTGAACGTCCTGTGGGTGAGATGATGATGTGGAAACACATTTCTCAAATCATATTCTCATGATATTTTGGTGCAGGTATATTGAATAAATGAACTAGTCACAGCTACACCATTTGGTCGTATTAAAATACTGATTGCTCTGTCTTGCGAGGTTAAATTGGGCTATAAGCTTTATTTAGAATTTGAAAACGGATACAGGTAAGTACAGGTTGTTTTCCAGATGTTTGGTTGCTTGAGCCTTGAGGTTGATTGCTCTAACCTAATCAATATAGCCCTTAGTCGCTACTTAGGATTTTTTTTAGAAAAAAAAACAAAAAAAAACAATTATATTATTGTTATTAAATCTAATTATTAGTTATGTTATATTTGTATCATCATCATGTATGTAGTTTGATGCAGCTGTACATAGCTTTCCGACGGCGGAAGCTGCTGAAGGAATATCTTTAACTGCACCCCCTGACGTATCACTACGTATCCCTTACGTATTAACATGACGATAGATTTTCCAACAAAACAGATATTCCGCTTATCTGAGGATTTTCCCATCTCGTTAATGGGTACACCGTTAAAAAACTTCTGTATGGGCAGAAACAACTTATAAATCTTATTATTGTCTCCAAGAAGCACGAGTGTGTGGCAAAGTGATCAGATCAAGTCACGATATAATGTGTGAAGCGGAAAAGCTCCATCAAATTGTTTCAAGATGGTCTTTGATGTCTAGATATTACAGAACACGAGTAGAAAGCTACATTATTATTATGATTGAAGCAAAAACAATCATGTTATTCCAAGTATACCAACAAATGGGAATGAATTAGTTGAAACTTTGCATTAGATTATATATCGAACTTATGTCGTGTGAACGTTTATTTTATTTTATATACTTTAGACATCATCATCATCTCAGCCGTAGGACGTCCACTGCTGAACATATGCCTCCCCCATAATTTTCCAATAGGACTGATTGGAAGCGGCCTGCATCCAACGTCGTCCTGCGACCTTTATCAGGTCGTCTTACTTACTTACTTTAGACATGTTTTATATTAAAAAAAAACATTTCTATACAAACGTAGCTTTTTATTTTTAGACCTTTTTTCTTATGATGATAATTAACTGCACTCAATTTTGCCGATTTCTGGTTCTCGTTCCGCAATTGTTGTATAAAACAACATAACTGTGTGTAGTTTACTGGAAGACTGGACACTCATACTACACGCTATATTTTTTTTTAACTGCAATGTAATATGTCAAAGTCATAATTTTAAAATTACAAAATACAAATTATTTTAACAATCAGCAAACATGAAGGTATACAAATCAAATAATTCGACACTAAATGGTGATAATGCTCGCGGGCTTAGTTTATATACTTATACAGGGATATATTTTATCAGACTACAAAATTATCAGGAATCTACTGTTGGAACTTCAAAAAATGAACTAAGTCTGTCACTGTTTGTTAGTAGCTAACGACTTACAAGAGACAGGTGCTAACGGGTAAACAAATCAGCCCACAAACTAAACACAAACTGAAGGCCATACCAACTTTTGTGAATTTAAGAGACGGGCAAATTGTTTACTTTATTGTGAGCGTCACAACTTCCCATGTCAATATTTGTGCTCATGTGCACTTTCAATTTTAAATGTATGCGCTGCTGGTCAACCCAAGACTTAGAATCGATGGATCCATAAACTGTGACGGTCTACGGTTCTATTGCACTTTACTTTAACTCTACTCTGCACAGACTCCGGGGTTTTTTAACTTGAGCATGACTTTTTATAAAAATTATTTAAATCTAAGCATACAAAGGGGGACATAGACTGATGGCTTCGTGGATTTTGTGCATGAGACGGTTGTCGGAATAAGCTTCGTGCCGCTGCACTAAAAGCCGTCCGGAACGCTGCAACATGGCTACTCCTCTTTCTTGGGCTGCGTTCCTGGTGCTTTTCGGCTTCTACTTTTTCCTGGAGTCTTTCTGAACCGGTTTTAGTGGTTGAACTTGGGATAGGCTGTCTGCAGTCTGGGTGCCAGTAGTCTGTTGCTTGGTTGTGTATTGGCTTTTTGAAGTAACTGAGGTTTTGCCCTCTGTCTTAATACACAACCTCATAGTTTTCTGATGGTGGTCTACGGGTTAGGATGACCTTCATATTTAATTAATACTAATTAATAACTTCATATTTACTTATTCTTCACAACGAATCTCGTGTCTGTCCCGCTGTGTGTGCTGTGTGCTCTTGTGACATTCACTAACTTAATGATCCTCCTTGAAGCTATGGTAGTATAGTGTAACTTTTAAGTATTCTCCCCTTCCCTATTACTTGACTGATTTATCGAAGCAAGACCTAAAAGCCCTTAAGAGGTACTTTGTTTCTGTGGCTTCGTATCTCATAGACCAGACAAGCGAAGCCGCTGGCGGGTCTGCTAGAGCTTTATAAATAAAGTAAGGAACAATGCACCCGGTATACGGGCGTTGTAAAACTTGTTAGGTGTGTATTTAATAATCACATATTACATCATTTTACAACAAACAACATAATACATTTTGTATTTACAGAAAATGATACACATCCTTGAACGGGATTCAAACCCGCGTCTTCCAACAATCCGTGTCAGACGCCATGACCAACTAGGCCACCGAGGCATACCGTCTGGGCAACGAATTTTAACTCTCTCTTTGATTTTAGCCGCCGTATGTGAACTCTGCGTGCTAGCGTTTTGCGGTCTAACACGTAGAACAGATGGAAGATGGGGCCGGAAGGTTTTAGAATGGAGACCATGGACCGGCAAGCGCAGCGTAGGTCGTCCACCGACACGGTGGACAGACGACCTGATAAAGATCGCAGGATGACGTTGGATGCAGGCCGCTTCCAACCGGTCCGTTTGAAAATTATGGGGGAGGCATATACTCAGCAGTGGACGTCCTATGGCTGAGATGATGATGATGTGAACTCTAAATTTGCAAAGTTAGGTATCGTTGAGCAGGCATTAGTGCTTTAAAAAACCATACAATAAAAACATATTAAATGTTATTTATAAGAATACATTATCAATATTATTAAAGTTCGTAATTAAAACTATGTTTAGTATGAAAATAATATTTATTACATAAAATTCATTATGTAAATAATCTTCCATCAACAATAATATAAAAAATTTCAACAAATATTATATTGTACCGTTCGGAACACGTTTTAGTAAAAGAATGCGTTGCGAAATTAAAACTTTTACTTTCAACACCTATAACGGAGAGTTATCAAATAAAATAATATTATATGTGTGATCTACGTGCTTAATTGGTGGTGTACGAGTAAATATAGATTCCACTTAAACGAGTCAAGATTAGTAACGGTAAACTAACTGCGCTTGTGGTTGGACAAGACGCTTCTGCCACAGAATTATTCTCAATTACACTCAAATATATGTGGATTAGTTTCTCCAAAAAAACAAGCCCTGCCTGTTCAAATTGTTTCTCATTATCTCACCTGTCATCAATGTTTTCCATCGCACTAAATTGATTTTAAGGTTTTCTTAATTGAGAGTTGTATGATAGGCCTGAATACGTATATTAATGGAGCATCTATTAATAGAGTGTGTCCGGAATCAAGCTGAGAGGCGGAAAATATTTCACGATATCAGTGTTAATAGAACAATGAATAGAGAGTCCTAAACCAACGAATACTAACTATTAGTTCCCAGACTTAGAACAGAACGCATTTGGATGAGTTGTTCAATAATTAAACAGGTCTACTGTCCACGGACGCGTAGCTTCATAGACCCGTATTCGTCATTTTACGTTGGCGTACGCCTGCAGCTTCAACACAAAACTGTGAAACTCTGAGCGGCAACGTCGCGATTGCGTCGCTGCATGCAGAAGCCGTAGAACAAATTATTTGCGAAAAAGTGTACGTATCGTAAACGTCACGCTTAGGCTTACAAACTATGAATTATATGTGTCACAGTAGCCCTAGAATCTAGCTAACAGTACAAACTAGGGCCTAGATGCATGACCGTTTGTACTGTTTTACGTGAACGACACGTTCAGTTTACGTACAGTTTCAGTACGAAATTATTCATGCTAGGCACACAGGCTTCATGACGCCAAAAGTATCGCATGTCATACGCCGGGCGTACATTAAGTGTACGTACGAGTTATTTTTAATAATTAATAAAATATAATGAAACCATTATACCAGTACGTGTATTACTAGGGGTACGGGGGTGTATAACACAATTATAATTAATATAATTAGCAATTATTTTTATTTTTGCAATACTACCCCTACAGTAGTTACTTTGATAATGAAATACATGTTATGTTTAAGTATAACATAACAAAATTAAATCGCCACACCTACATCCAGTTTGAAACACCTCCCTTTCGCCAGAGGGATATATTTTGATTTCCTGTAATAGGAGGCGAGCCTATAACCATCTACGGGACACTGTTCTATACTCCAGACTGCTATTGAGTTTCTTTGTCAAAAAAACCCAACAACAGTCCGACCCGGGTATTGAACCCAGGACCCCGAAATCCTAAAGTGCCGCTCCCACTACTACACCAAGACCAAGCGAGGGAAGCGGTCGGTGGGTCAGCTAGTCTAAAACAAAAATTCGCAGTCTAATTATTTTTGAAATTGGATTATTACTATTCCTACATTTGGAAATCTACTGCCGTTTACAGATACAAAATGGATTCAATAAATATGTTACTACGATTAAATTACTACGATTAAATTACTACGACCTGCGCCCAAATTTTTTAAACAGTGAAAAAGTCAACGGGTTTTTCAGCTCGTAAGCTGTAAGTATTAATTATTATTTAATATTTCTTATTAATTATTTGTAAGTATTAATTATTATATATTATTTCGTATTAATTACTTCTTATTCATTATTATTTCTTACTTATTATTTCTTCTTAAACTTCTTATTTCTTCTTCTTCTTCTTATCTTCTTCTTCTTCTTTTTCTTAAACTTCGCTGCTCCTAAAAGGTATTTTACATGGTAGAGATTTGGTACTCATACGACTATTTATATTAGTACCAAATTTCGTTTGGGCTTGCAGATTAGCTCATCATTAACCTTACTAAAACAGCTTGAATTCAGTTTTTTCCCAGCCATTCAAAGACGTTAAAAATGTTAATTCAATTAACTCGTCATTTAAACAAGAAATATTTCATACGACCTCATACATGTTGCATTGCACATAGTTAGAGATTAAATAATAGTATCCATAGTTCATACTTCAGGTATGTACTCGTTTCATTAGTTATCTTAAGGTCAAAGTGGGAAAAAACGTTTGAAAGTATATTATTTCTGACGTTTCGTAAGATAAGAGGTTCTCTAGTGTCAGTGATGGACAACTGATGAGCTTCAAGTGATGAGAGGTCACCGCCTACGTATCGACTGAGGTGTCCGAGTGATAAGATAGAAGCAGAACTGTTCGATGGAACACATAGCTTTAGATTATTTTGTAACCAGTTCTTCCATCTCGCTTTGCGTTTTATTGTAAAGCAAGTATATCATTTTCAAATTGCTAAACTAATTTATCGTATCTCTGTATAATTCTAGAACAATAATAATAATAGCTTTATTTAACAATCTTACATATGGCTACCAACTAAATAATTATGAAGCAGCACATTAAACTTAAATATTATGGATTATTTGACACCGGTATTAAGATTGTCTTGCGATTCCGCAAAGGTCTCTCCTAAACCTTGCCACTCTTTCCGATTATGGGTCATCCTCTTCCAAGTAACTCCAGCTACTTTCCGAATATCGTCCTCCCATATAAGACGCTGCCTTCATTTTTTTCTTTTGTTATGTCTTGTACACCATTCAGTTACATCCTTAGCCCATTTATCTTTACTCCTTATCATATGACCTGCCCATCTCCATTTTGGTTTCCTTATGCAGTATGTTACGTCGTTAATTCTTGTTTGATTTCGTAATCTTTTCAGATTTATTTTATCTATTAACTTGACGTTAAGCATACTTCGTTCCATATTGTGTTAACATGGAGCCTTACGAAACAAAATATACACAAATTTAAATCTAAATCCTAGAATGCTATTATAAAATAAAATTAGATCGGCTAATTCCGTCTAAATTCACCAGTTGTTAACATAATAATAAAAAATACCATGATAGCTCAAAATTACCTATTATAACAATAGCGCATTGTCGTCTGACAAATTATTTCACACTTTTTAGTGCTGAATCGGTTCCATTTTTTGGTAAAAAAAATTTACAATTTTTAGTAACCCTTGCTACTTACGGGATCGATTGTCGTTCACCGTCAATGATGATATCATCAAGATAGGCGCCAAACTTTTCAGTTATTAGAGTGTAACTCAAAACCGGCTGCTTGACCTAATTTGTAGAAATTCAAATTGGACCACCTCGAAAGTATACTCTACCAAACAATAAATTAATTTTGAAAATCCGTCCACAAATGGGGGAAAAATTGGAGAAAACACACAATTTATATCTTTTAATAATTATTATTCGAGATTTGCCTATTAATAAGTTTAAAGTTACTATTAAAACTAAACTCTGTCAAAAAGGTTATTACAAAATTTCGGATTACTTGGAGGATAAAACAGCTTGAGACTGATCACTCCAGGATCTATCTACTCGTGTACTAAGATGTCAAAGTGTAGCGTGTCTTGCCCTACTGATACCATTATTATGTTCTCTTTTGTAAGGCAACACACTGGAGCTAATATCTGTAGTACCTAAGTAAAAACATTGTAAAAACATCTATATAAAAAGAATGGCCCCGAGTTTCTTGCCGCTTCTTCTCGGTTGGCTCTATGTATTTTGGAACGCGGCGGTAGGCTTTAAAGTACATTATAATGAAAAATTTACGTTCATAAGTGCGTCTTTGATGCCTAAATTGAATAAATGATTTTGACTTTGACTTTGACTTTGACTATTATTATTCTGCTGTTTAGATTCTATTCTATCGCTTTTCTATGCTGATTGTCAACTGTAAGAGATGTCCATAGCGTTCGTAATTCTTCTTACAGCCGGTGCCAATAATCTATCTATCGCCGGTTTACCTTATATACTAGAGATAGATATTTAACACTATTAGTATGGACGTTATGTCAAATTTATATCGGTAGTAAGGAAAACTGTGGATAGATAGATTATTGGGATGTCCCATTATTCGTAACACTGCTGCTAGGAGTGGTCGTGTTCATCAGTTCGGGTGATGGCTTGCTTTACTATCCGTTTCAATTCCTCACGAATTGCCCTCTTCCTTGCGTACAAGTTCACGGGACTATTTAGTACTGCCTTTATTGTTCGGTCCAACATAATGGTGATATTCCGCGTGGTCTTGCCCTTTAACATGCCCCTTCAATTTTGCACATACAATGTTGCCTTTGTTTTACTTATAAGATACGCAATAAGTCCTACAGAGGCTCTAACGGCCTCAAAAACCTATCTGGCGACGTTTTCGTTAACCCTACCATAGAGATAGACATTTAACTTAAGTACTATAAGTTTTTAAACTATGATGGTCACAAACAAATATTCAAATTATCAACGGGATAGTTACCATGTATACTTTCTTCGAGTTTACGATATATTGGCACTACTGCAAGCGCAATCAGTGACAGTGCCGAAATAACAAAATGTTGATTGGAAACTCAAAGAAAATATACATGGTAACTATCTCGTTAGTAATTTGAATATAATCTAATTTCACTTAGGGTCCATACAAATTGTGTCAAATGTCATGACATGTGACAAATTGTAGCAATGTAGAATAAAGAAACTGGCTCTAAAAGTGTAGCTACCTATGTAGAATAAAGAAACTGGCCCTAAAAGTGTAGCTACCTATGTAGAATAAAGAAACTAGATCTAAAAGTGTAGCTACCTATGTAGAATAAAGAAACTAGATCTAAAAGTGTAGCTACCTATGTAGAATAAAGAAACTGGCTCTAAAAGTGTAGCTACCTATGTAGAATAAAGAAACTGGCCCTAAAAGTGTAGCTACCTATGTAGAATAAAGAAACTGGCTCTAAAAATGTAGCTACCTATGTAGAATAAAGACTCTGGCTCTAAAAGTGTAGCTACCTATGTAGAATAAAGAAACTGGCTCTAAAAGTGTAGCTACCTATGTAGAATAAAGAAACTGGCCCTAAAAGTGTAGCTACCTATGTAGAACAAAGAAACTGGCCCTAAAAGTGTAGCTACCTATGTAGAATAAAGAAACTGGCCCTAAAAGTGTAGCTACCTATGTAGAATAAAGAAACTGGCCCTAAAAGTGTAGCTACCTATGTAGAATAAAGAAACTGGCCCTAAAAGTGTAGCTACCTATGTAAGTAAAGAAACTGGCCTTAAAAGTGTAGCTACATATGTAGAATAATGAAACTGGCCCTAAAAGTGTGGCTACCTATGTAGAATAAAGAAACTGGCCCTAAAAGTGTAGCTACCAATGTATAGTAAAGAAACTGACCCTAAAAATTTTGCTACCTATGTAGAATAAAGAAACTGGCCCTAAAAGTGTAGCTATCTATGTATAGTAAAGAAACTGGCCTTAAAAGTGTAGCTACCTATGTATAGTAAAGAAACTGGCCCTAAAAGTGTAGCTATCTATGTATAGTAAAGAAACTGGCCTTAAAAGTGTAGCTACCTATGTATAGTAAAGAAACTGGCCCTAAAAGTTTTGCTACCTATGTAGAATAAAGAAACTGGCCCTAAAAGTGTAGTCCTAAAAGACTGGCTACGACGCAACTCGAAGTTGGAAACATTCCCAAACTGCCGCAGCTTATAACTGGCACCATCTTCAACTCTGACCGCGGCGACTGTTATTTTGCACTTACCTTGCGAAATTGCGCCGAGTTTCATAGATTCCGATGCAATTAACTTTTCTTTTCTGACGTTACCTATTGACGTCCAATTCACTTGTTATTTCATGGCCTCAACGGGTCAGATGTTGACCGTGCACGCAATGGTAAGAATGTTAATCTTTTACAAATTACTCTTTTATTATTAACTAGCCGCTGCCTGCGACTTCGTTCGCGTTGTTGGCTCAGCCTTTTCTTTCATAAGAACCTTCTCCTGACAATAATTAACACAACAAAAAAGAATTAGCGAGATTGCTCCATCCCTTCTCTAGTTATAGCGTGACCAGGAAACTAGGGGTAAATTATATATATATATATATATGGATATATATATATATATATGGATATATATATACTGGAAGGTGTGCATATACTCGTACCCAGTTAGGGTTCACACGGCAAACTATCAACATTTTAATCGCTTACAATTTTAATACAAAATTTAAAAAAATATTATTCGTTTTATTTGGACAGTCCTTTTAGACATATTGGAGTTAGTTGGGTTCAATCGCTCTGCTATCCCTACGCGACTTGTTCATTCTCGCCCTCGCCCTACCCTGCATGCCCTCTCACTGCACCGCTTAGGCCCCTTGTTCACCAGTCTGCGTTCTGGAGGTCATTGTAATCTGTGACATAGTTTTTCAGGGATGAACCTGCTTGAGCATTAAAAAAGCTTTCGTTCCTCATAACTCGGAACGTTTACTACTTGCTGGTCGCGGTAGTTAGGTCCCAATTGTATGCAAGCTTATGTGTGTGTGGTTATTTTATCACTACACCTTTTTTTTACACGTAGTATAGCTAGGGTTGCCATCCGTCCGGGTTTCCCCGGATTTGTCCTAGTCTAGAGGGCATCCGGATAGTCGTCTCATTTGTAGTCCGGGCTTAAAAATGTAAAGTATAAGGCCTAACATACAAATAAAATCTAACAACAATTTGTAATAAACTGTAATACGATTCTGTTTTCTTAGGTACATTTAAAATTATGATAAAAGATGACTAAGTTTAATGACAAGATCTGATAATTAATAAAGAGGTGATGTATGACATTTTTTATAACACTGACTATATTGTAAAAAACCTGTTGTTATGTCTGGATTCTAGGCTCAAAAAATCTGCGGTTTTCAAGCGCCTTGTCCTGGATGCCAAATTATTGGCAACCCTATGTATAGCTACATTATTAATTTTAACGTACATTGTGATATATCCACACATTCACGTGATTCATTATTTTGCTTGGACGATAACATTATCGCATATTTACTTCTGAATCGTATTTTATTCGTGAACAGTGATTCCCACGGGTTGATTAAATGAAATGATTACGGGTAGTTAAAGTGCTACAAAAATAAACTAAGTACCTATTCGGAGTGTTGATATGACCTCAGTTAACGCAAGTTACTGAATCTCTTGCAAAACCCCAAAACCTCACACGCCTACTGCATTCTGATCCCACATTACTGTAATTCTCCAGCTCAAATAAATACAAATGCACAATGTACTGTTAGGACACTCGGCCTTGAGAGAGTCTCAGGGTCGCAACGATTGAATTTAAGTAAGGAGGTAGATTTTATAATTGTTTTGATAAACAAGAGTATTAAAATTGATTGAAATCAAGGAACACTGTTTTGGCAAATGATTAAATATATCAATCAATGAATAAATATATGCCTAATAATCAATCTTTCTATCTATCTAATACGATTTTTATGTGAAATTTTTGTATTTTGTCATTGTTAATTAGTGCGTAATATCGAATGGGGTCGTTTGGAATCAATAACTGGTCATTAATAATAACTATTATTATATTATTATCATTCAAAGTCAAAGTCAAAATCATTTATTCAATTAAGGCATCAAAGACGCACTTATGAACGTCAATTTTTCATTATAATGTACTTTAAAGACTCTACCGCCGCGTTCCAAAATATATAGAGCCTACCGAGAAGAAGCGGCAAGAAACTCGGGGCCATTCTTTTAATATAATTATTAATAATCATTAATCATGAATACCGCAGAGGGCGGCTCTTTGGCGTACATATTATTACCGCGTACGTATTCTGTGAAATAAATGGAATAATAATAAAGTTTATTTCAGAAAAATACATTGTGGGTCTAAGGAAATACAATCTTTTATCAAAAACCTCTACGAGTACGTACGTACTAAAATACGTTTTACAATATTGTACAGAGGTATTCATGTGCCGTCTTAGGCCATACCGCTAAAAGAAGTCACCCACTTCCCTGAACTAAAACTAAGCTTGTATCTCAGGATGCAGGAAGTACCCTCGCGGCAAGGACATGAGTCTATACAATCATAGTATTTATGTAGCTTTTTTGATGAGATCTTCGGTTTCTGAATAGTGTAGATTTAGAAACCAGGATGTAACTTTAGATTTTAGTTCACACTTAGTAAGTGGATATATTAAGATTTTGTGCCTGTGCCGTAATTACAGGATAAAAATGGTTACAGAGTTTTTACTGTGAGTCTGCAGTACACACTCGATCCGACCTCTTTGTTGTCAGTATGAAGTTAGGATTGTATGCCAGTGATGAATGCTTACGCAAAGTAGTTTGGAGCAGAAAGAGTCGTCGTACCGAGAGAACTTTAAAATCCGCGTAGAGATCTAAAGTGAATACCGTTGTAGGTTTTTTGTCAATACTTTCAGGACTGCTCGTTGTGCTTTCTTTAGCTGCAACATTTTAGTTTTTCCAGCACCACCCCATACTGACAAACAGTATATCAAGATGGACTGGGTTAAAGCAAAATGTACTAGGTTAAGGGACTCAAGGCTGGCAGCTGACCCAAGGGGTTTTAAGATATATATGTTTTTTTTGTTCGAGCTATTATAGTGCGTCAATTTGTGCATGCCAGTTTAACATCTTGTCAATAATAACGCCAATTATTTGTTCTTTGAAGTGGGGAACATGAGCAACCACTACAAAGAAGTGGGCAAGTGTGAGCTTCTATAGCGTAATTAATTCATCCAATTTGGTGAAAATTTTTAGCAGGATTGATTAAAGCTCCAAATATCTTAAATAAGTCCATCACCATTAGTTGAACATTATTTGAGTTATGCTCAATACATGTATTCGGGCGATTTCTGTGACTCGGCAATACCAAATAAATATATTCTTATACTAGCTGCGCTCCGCGGTTTCGCCCGCGTGGTGATGGATGATGATGAGGATGAATTAAATATAGCGTATGTTATTCAGGCATAATGCAGCTTTATATAGCTTTATACTCGTAAAAGAATTGTTTGAATCGGTTAAGTAGTTTGACGTGTATTCATTATAAAGAAATGAACACTCGTATATCTCTCCTCTTTATTATTAGAGTAGATAAGGATTCCCATAGGACGGCCATAATAGACCGAATGAATGGAAGCATAATATTTCAAAATGAAAAACGTATTTATTGTTACATAACTGTAACAGTTAGACATATGGTAATGTGGACTTCTTTGCAGATATTGACGTCTTCTATAAAATCATCACTTTGCTCTAATGTCAATAGCATAGAATAATATTATATGGTCAATAGTTTCCGCAGCATACGCGATATACGGACTTTTTTTGGTATTTTTTTCACATTTACATTATTGAAATTTTCATACGGATCTCTAACTTATTTGAAAAAATTATATAGCCTATGTTCATAAGCGAAAATGTAGGATTCTAATGGTGAAATAATTTTTCTAATCGGTTCAGTAGTTTTGGAGCCTATTCAATACAATACAAACAAACAAACAAATCTTTCCTCTTTATAATATTAGTGTAGATAAGTATGTAATTGATATACTCATTAGTAGTGACAGTCAGTTGTCATCTGATTATTAAGAAAAATGTTTGAGTTCGTTTCCTTTGCAAGTGGACTCGTAAGTTTGTACATTTGCCACAACGACATCGTGATCGGTGTTGAGTTAGGCAATGCTAACCCTATCTCAATTAGCGAAATCTACCTTTCCAAACACCACCAATAAACCCGCTATCATGGTTCTTCCGGATTTCGATTCTATTCACGTCTTGGGGTGACGATGACGTGCCGGTGTGCCGTAACTAAGCATTTTTTGAATCAATAATTTGATATTGGGAATGTTGACATTGACCGGACCTAGTCCTACTGCATCTGAATTACAAATTGGGGTATTCTTCTAGTCTTTGATAGTCTAGTCGCGCCGGACTGGAGTGGAATGCATAATTTATTCGATTCAATTATGGATTTTTTATCATATATTATACTTACAGAATTGCCCCTGACCTCTAGACTACCCCGCCTTTCTAATTTGAAGAAAGTCATCGTTTAAATATTTATGTTCTAATAATATCCTAATAATACGAGTAAGTTCTGGGTGACGTTACAACTTACGCATGCGGTATGGCGCTTACTGTCAGACGAAGGATTTCACTCATAATTGTACAAATTAATGTTGTTGAAAATAATGCTTTCCTACTATTACTATCCGGTACTATGATTGGATATTTGGAGGTAGCATTATTCTTTTGAAAGCCGCAGCCGAGCTTGACTTGACGATCTTAACCGATCAACAAGTTTAGCAACGCTTGCTGCGGTCAGGATTTGGATGGGTGTGTGCTGGTGGCGTTGTTCAAATTTTATTTTTTTATTTTATTTAGCGCTTCTGTGCTTCGGAGGGCACGTTAAGCCTTCAGTCCCGCGTTGTTTCTCTTAGGACAACTCACAACAGTCGTTAGGCTATGTCAAAGGCCTTCGGGCAGTCTGTTAAACGTTTATATGGGTTGGTCACCAGCCTATCCACCAAGCCGCAATGGGCCCGTGGCAGATTATGGGCCAACTCCTCTTTTTGAGAGGAAGGCTCAAGTCGCAGCAGTGGGAACATAATATTGATGATTATTCTTTTTGTTTTCAATCGAGGGGTTTATTGGAGTTGGCTTAGATTTTGTAAGCAAGCCCATAAACACAGTATAAATATAGAGAAATCTTGTATTTTTATACTATGCCATAAACTTCAAAATTAAAGTCAAGCAAACGAGATTTCGGCTCTATAGGCCAGAAATTCCCCCATGTGCTGAGACATGTCTCATAAGGGAACTTTAAGGTTATTTTTCAATACAGTTGCTCAAAAAGTGGCGTATTACAGGGATGTATAGCGTTCGGGATGTGGGCTATTACATACTCGTGCTTTTTTTACCTTTCCCGAACTCGTGCGTTCTCTTTCCCAACTGTCAAAATAATTTCTATTAAAAAGAAAAACCAACCATGAAGTTTTTACTAAAAAAAATAGAAGTTTTATGATTCATGCAAATACGTATATTTCTAAAAAGAAGCTACTAAATTGTTTCAATATCAGATTGAATGAGTTAGTTTAGGTTTCATTTCATTTCATCTCATTAAATTTCATTTTCATTTCATATCAATAAAAAAATTCTACTGAAGACTTGGCTGTATGGGCATAGTTCCCTTTGCCTACCAGAATGGGTGAAGAAAAAAAAATATCTGCTTTTATTCTACGGTTGGCGCCATTTTCCAGAAATTTTCTTTGCGAGTTTATTTTATTAAATTGCTTAATTTTTTCGCAACTGTATTAAAAATAGTCGTTCAGTACACGTTCGGAACCGTCATTGCAACTTGTTCCGACTGTCAACCATCGCCTTCGGCTGCGCCTCGGCTCGGGTAGACATTTGTCGGAACTCTTTGCAATGACAGCCTTTCCCCACTTGTAATGAAATATACTATTCCCATTGTAGACAGACGCATTCACAGTTGGAAAATGGAAATAATGTCAGCTCTTGGTGTCAAATGTGACACCTGTCTAAATGACAACGAAAGTCGTATTTTTCGGCTGCTTTCCTGTTCGGGGTACGAATATAGTCTCCTACCATAGAATATAGTCTATATCTATAGTGCAATCGACTTATATCTTATTTGACAGATGCACAAAAATAACTAAAGTTTGGATATTTTCTTAGGTATCTTCTAAAACTCTGTAACATCACCGCTTACCATAGGCGAGATGGTAGTATATCATGAACCCTACTCTACTACCTTAGTTCCTACCAATCCTACCACGTTAGATGTATCGAACCGTTGAAACCTTGTAAACATTTCTTTCAAAATTCTCAGCTTTCATAGGCTAAAAACAGAAAAAAAAACTAATTTATAGTTTTAAATACATGCCAAATTATTATCACTTATTCACTTGGTCTACTATTATTAGAAAAGTATTATTCATGTCTCGGTAAGAAGCTGCAGTAGCTGGTCTCTTATTTTGAAAGCCCAAGCTGCTCAGGCGGCAACTAGACTAGCAATTGCTAGCTTCTCTCTACATGACATAGATATCTACCATCTGACCTACCAGCAGTTTCGCTCGCTTCCCTCCCCATATGAAGTTTCTAATTAGCCTTTTGTAGTATCTTATTAGAAATTTCACATACTTAGATCATAAAAGATATCAACTGCCAAAATTACAAGTTTATAGTCGGGCGGTTGCTCTGCTTTGATGAGTTAGTAAGTACAGGTCATTATATATAAATACTAGCTGACCCGCCAGCGGTTTCGCTCGCTTGGTCTTGGTGTAGTGGTGGAAGCAATTCTCAATAGCAGTCCGGAGTCTGGAACAGTGTCTCGTAGATGGCAATGGGCTCCCCCCATTATATCATGGGACCAAACATATATCCGGCGAAACGCAGGTTTTTAAAACACCGGTTTTCAGTGAATTGCACCAGAAAGATGTTTCCTTTATAATAATTTCTGAATTTTACTGCACGCTTTATGGGTATATTTTTTTAGCCGTATCATGGGAAGTTCATGCTCGCCGACCAGTCAATCGAGGCCCCAGTTTTATACGAGACCATGCAGCGTAGAGAGATCAAGCTGACATGTAGTATTTATGTGACAGATCAAAGTAAAAATGAAAATTGGGAACTCCAGGCTCTATATTATCCATATACTAAATTTCATAGAAAACTATGCGGGAGTTTGCATGAACATATAGACAGAGATTATTTTTCAAAAACGGCATACTTATTCTTACTCAGTAGGTAATTTTACGTCTCGTGACCCACATTTTTTTATTTTCCAAGTACAGACTCTTGGCCTCTACTCCTTTATTGAAGTATAGTTAGTAAGATTTGCTAGACTGTCGACAATATGTATGATAATTCACGTCCAATTTACAGTTTCATAACGCTAAAGTAAGCAATATCAAAGTGCATTTTTGAGTAAAATTTCTGCATCGTGAATGTGCAAATGGAAACATCAAATACACCTTTCTACCGGTAAATCGATTATGTAACGTTTGACATTCTAATTTTTTTATTACCTATTATTAAATCGTAATAAAAATATTATTTTATTAGCGGATGGTTTTAGTTTTTTAATGTTGTTTAATATCTTGTGCTTTGTTCTATTGATGTTATTTATTTTATGTTAATCCTCCAAACATATATTATTCTTATCTCATTACTCAAACCTTCTAATTAGTATATACTCGTAGTATGTTTGAAAAAGAATAAAAGCAAAGTGGGCTCTTAGGTAATCTATTCAAAACACTTATAAGAAACAACACCACGTTTGGACCTGCCTTTTTCTTCACAATGTCCGTTTTCAAACTTCAATCGTTTTATTTGTTCACAAACTTCACGGTAAACATTTTGGAGATAATAATTAGCTTCAGCTAATTTCTTCGCATATTTGCTGGCTTCTATCCGCTTCTTTCTAGCCCATAGAATATCCTGTTTTAAACATTCATTTTTATATTTCAGGCTTTCCAATGTACGTTCATAATAAGAAGACTGTCGCATATTTACAATTGTACCAATGACTAGAAAAGTAGAAACGCACAGTTATTACAATAGCACAAAACTGTCAGAAGCCTTGGGCTAATTTTGAACATTACAATATGCTTCAACACAAATTAAAAATACGCTTTTAGCATGTGATCTAATTAAATTGTCCTGTTCGAACATCCACGGGCAATTTTCCTTTTCGTAGTTCAACTGAGTGGCAATAACAGAAAGGACCTTGTGGTCTTGTTCGAAATTAAAAAGAAATCGCCACTAACTCCCACTGTCTTGTATATTCCTTGTGTTTCGTAAACAAAGTTACAGCTGTATATATCTACAGGCTTCGGCCTTTGCTTCATGTAGTTTCTTCTGTAACGCAATATTCTTTTCTTTTAGCTCAATTGCTCTGGACATCTCCTGATGCTGCTTGGTGGTAGCGTCTAATAACAACATAGAAAGCTGTCTATTCTCATGCTCAATCTTTTGGAGTTTTGAAGCTATAGAGATGCAAGGAGGAGACGATTTTTGCCCTAGATGTAATTTTTGCCTTTTCATCATCAAAAATGATACATTTTAACACATTTTTATAGTAAAAGAACTTGTGAATTTTGATATTTTTTTTGTGTTAGTGCTTTGATACAAAAAAAGTAGTGATTATATAATTGTTGACTTTGACGTTTCCTAATACATAATGTTAGTCTATGCTATGACGTACTCAATAAATGTTATAGAAAGTAGCTAAGACCAAGGAGTTTTTTTGACCACTAGTATTAATTTATATTTATCATTTATAAAATACGCATGGTGGTTATTTGTAAACGGAAAAAAGTATGTAATATATAATATAAATATTTGTTTAATAGGCAGCACACTGTACAATAGACAAATTCTGCCATATTAAATTAAAAACGTGGACTAAATACAGTCCCGAGTTTAAACCATTCTTTAAGGGAGTGTAGTATTTGGAATATAAGTTATTTTTGCTAGTTAACTAAGGTATCTGATGTTATATTACCTTAAGTATACTTAATATAATCTTAGATTAAGTTTTTATGTTTCGCATGCCTAACAGGCAAAAGTTGTGTTGTACTTAACAATATAGCTTTATGTGTAGCATTATATATAAGATCTTTCATTGTTACTACAATTTAAAGCGAAATAAATGACTTCACTTGAACTTGGCTATCCCATATAACATCTGCTTAAACCATGCTTTAAACTCGGCATTATCTTTAGTCCACTTTTAATAATAAGGTGGTGTGTGTTTGGGTGTGTTTGCGTACTTATAATATCAGTCATAAGTTTAGCATAGCACAGGCTGCGTAGGTTGGGACCTGAAGACCTCGTGTGGATGTTATCCCCTATTATCACCCCTAAACGGAAGGACGGATCGTAATGAATTTGACAATACCACAGAATAAGTCATTCTTTTATGGGACAATGTATACGATTCTATAATAAACTTCCCAATGTTATCCGAGATTTGCATATTAATAAGTTTAACATTACTATTAAACTAAACTCTGTCAAAAAGGTTATTACAAAATTTCGGATTACTTGGAGGATAAAACAGCTTGGGACTAATCACTCCAGAATCTACCTACTCGTGTATTACCATGTCAAAGTGTAGCGTGTCTTGCGCCACTGATACTTTTATTATGTTCTCTTTTGTAAGGCAACACACTGAAGCTAAAAATAAACGAACATTTGTTATATATACATTAAGAAATTGGCGATATAAAATATGTAAAAGACAAGCCCGCTGAGATTCTTGGCGGATCTTCTCAGTCTTGGTCCCGTTCCGATCCGGTTGTCGATTTAAGAAATAATAAATGTAATATGACAATTTGTAAGTGCCTCCGTAGGCCTATACAGAATAAACGATTTCGTTTCATTTCAAGGATATATCCCGGGGAAGAAAAAAGGATATTTTCATCATCATCGTCATCATCCCTCACCACGCGGGTGAAACCGCGAGGCCCAGCTAGTTATATAGAATACTAAGATGCTTCAGTGCTCGCGGTCGGGCCGGGGGCTCTCTGGCCTATGACATTTTGCTTGTACTACCACCCCATTGTTACGTCATATGCCTCTGAGGCCTAAAACTATTCGGTATATAATTGTAGGTCATACTTTAGAGTGGATTATTCCCAGTGAAAGTTCACAACAAAATTATAAAAGTTGCGAGAAGAATTTACATAATATCAATGAATATTCATCACGTAGTCATGTCGAATTAACTTGAATGATTGCTTCAAGTGTTGCCGCTAGTAAGTAATTGCTTTTTTATGAAATTAAAAATAACGGATTTAAATTTAGCTTCTTGAATGATTTTTATTGAATGCAAAAATTATTAAAGCTACTAAACGAAGTAATAACCAAATATCGTAAATAAACTATAGATTCAGATTCAGATTTATTTATTGTTAGACTTTGTTACATATAGTTCTTAAATATTATTAATAGTACCAACAGCTAGGTCCATTCGGACATACAATAATAATGTGATTATATCTAATACATATTTATAGTCATTTAATTATTAGGGCATGAATAATGATATATAGTAGGCATGAATAAAACAATATACATCTAAATAAAATTACATATCATCAAATCTATCTACGAGTATAAGTATAACAATACACAGTATTGACCAAATAATAATGTATTTTAATCGATTGAATGAAATTTATATGTAAACTATCATCTACAATGATAGATTAATGAAGTATCCAAACACACTAACTGTTAATTTAACTTCGCAAAATTACGAGCCAAGGCAAAAGCAGTTCTACCTTCTAACTTAAAGAGAAGTGAAATTTATAGAGAGAAAAATTCACATCCTCGGACGGGATTCGAACCCGCGTCTTCTGACTATCCGTGTCAACCGCCATGACCATCTAGGCCACTGAGGCTCGAGGTCCGAGCATCGAATTTTAACTCTCTATGTGTCTGTAATCTCAATAGATGTCGCTCCGTCCCCGTAAGACGGTTAAATTATTATATTAAGACCTCGAGCCTTGGTGGCCTAGATGGTCATGGTGTCTGACACGGATAGTCAGAAGCCGCGGGTTCAAATCCCGTCCAAGGATGTGAATTTTTCTCTCTATAAATTTCAATGTTTGAGATCGCTAAGCAGGCGTTAGTGCTTTAAAAAAGTAATACTATAAGAATTAAATAGAAGTATCTAGATCTCAAGAGGAGTTATATACTCAGTGGATTGGAGCTGCCCTCAACACATCTGCTTATACTACACACTCATTGTAGATATACTAAGCACAAAACAAAAAACCAAAGTATTAGGTGCTTCTAATCTTCAATCTTGACCAAAGACTTTACCTACAATAAAGTCTATTAAAGTTTGAAACACGTCATGGTTGAAACATTCAAATTGTATAAAACAATTAACTTATACGTGTATGCGATATGCAGCAGTATTACGTATATCAGGTTACAATCAAATATTGATAGAAACGTAAAAATAACTGCTTTATGTCGTTTATGTTAGCTCCAGTCACCAACTTACTAATATTTCCGCTTCCTGGAGGTCTTAAAACTGACTTAAAGCCGTCAAATTTAAACCTTGCCATTACATTTAGTACCACCACGTTAATATAGCAAGCTTAAAATAATAATAGATTACGAAAGACGTTTTGATGACGTACGTCATCAACTGTATAGTTATACTGCATACAGTTCGCGTACTTTGCAACTGCGTTAGTGTTCTATTCCGGTTGGGCGTTATAGGTACCAAACATGGAACACACCATTAGGATCGATTTCGGCTAAAAAGGAACACGCTGTAAATAGTATTGAAGTAATATGTGCGACCGTTTTGTGTCAGTGGGAGTACGATAGTAAGTAAGATTATTCTAAGCTTATTACAAAACGCTCTTGTTTTATTTTAGTTTCGTAAAAGGTGGGAGTAGGCCCCCTGGAGATCTTAAAACTGACTGTCATTTTTCAAGATTTCAATCAACATTTGTTTGTAACTCAGATACGCACGTAATTGCCCTGATGGTCACGACTTGGTACTCCGTCGCCAACAACAACTCTTATGCTCTAAAGGAAGTTTATATACTATGAACCTAACTGCTACCATAATAAACTTACCTAGCTAGCCATAGTAGTAGGATAGGAATACTTAGGTAGGTACGTAATAGGTCTGTTTATACATAACCATCACGTTCCTCGGCCCAAGCCCATAGGGCTGCAAGGCTGGCCATAGTTGGTCGGCGTTTTGAACCTGAATACATCATTTTTCATCATCACCTTACGATCATTATTCTAAGACAGCAGTGGAAATGCCCTTCTGAGTATGACAGCGCTCATTAGAAAATACCTCTTGAAAATACCCATTCAAGAAGCTATCTCGTCAAGCAACAGTTAGTGTCAAAACACGAATATTTGTTCTCTTCCTTTATTGTTTTAGTATAATCATGTTGGGTATAAGGAAGACTGGTGGACTGTCTTTACGACATATTGATCATATCAGTCTAAACAGTCTCCAAAACGTTTGTGAAACTATCCTACAACGAACATTGGCAGTATCGTTAAAAGCAGCAGCGCCATAAAACAAATAAGTTACGTCAAGACAAACTATACCGTTCCTGTAGTCCCGACATGAAGATGCTTGCAGGAAAACCCCTGGTTTTTAGTGGGTATACGGACTCCCACATAACCACCGGACTCCTCCCGGGGGCGGTGGTATCTACAAAAGATTTTCCCGAGAAAATATTACAAACTGTACAAGTGCTTCTTCACTTCTCTCTATGACATAACTAATTTTTAACTTCGAGCCGATATCCATGAAGCAATTTCTATAGATATCTAGCATTGACACTAAAATACCAAATAAATATGCAAATAACGCAATTATAAACAAAATGTATAATTAAACAGTGTAAATTGATCCTATTGTAATTATATTAACAAATATTTCGGTAGTTTGTATTCAAATTAGACAAAACATAATAGGTTATCGCAACCATATTAACATCGGTATGGCGATTGTGAAATTTCTATATATACTAGCTATGCGCCCGGAACTCCTTACGCATTAATATATTGAGGCTCTGTCATCATATCATCTAACACATATAAACGAGCAAGTCTTGTTTAAATGTATCTATTTATATGTAATCCGAATCTCGGACACGACTCCAACGATTTTCATGAAATTTAGTATGCCGGTTTCGGGGGCGATAAATCTATCTAGCTAGGTTTTTCTACCTTAAAAAAGGAGGAGGTACTCAATTCGACTGTTTTTTTTATGTTTGTTACCTCATAACTTTCGACTCGGTTAACCGATTCTCATAATAATTTTTTTTTGAATGCTAGTGCTTCCCGTGTGGTCCCATTTAAATTTCATCAACGTCAGTCCAGTAGTTTTTGAGTTACACTCCAATAACTGATTTTTACCAAAGTAATAGAATGGAATAGAAGTTAGCATTAAATTTTTCAAACTGTACTTGTTTATTAGAAAACGTCGTTTTATCTGTATTTTCAGGGAATTAAAAACTGCTACAACATCATTATGACAACTAGGACAATCAGCTTATATAACAACTAAACTGTTTTACCGTTATAAAGAGGAAAGATTTGTTTGTATGTTTGTAAGAAATTGGCTTAAAAATACTGGACCAATTTCAAAAATTATTTCATCATTGGAAAGCTACATTCACCTTGATATATAAGATTCATCATCATCATCATCATCATCATCCATCACCGCGCGGGTGAAACCGCGGAGAGCAGCATCTATCTCATCTATCAGACTACATCTATATGTTTGTATCTGCGCCCCGCGTTTTTATCTGAGTGGTGATGGATGATGATGAAAAGTATCACATGTCCTTTCCCGGAATATGATTTATCTCCTTGACAAACTTCATTATGATCCCTTCAGCCGTTTAAGTGTGATGTGATCAATGATGTTATGTATAAACGAAGGTTAATACGCCTTACTGCGCTCGGCTTGGCGACATCAACACAAGATAGTTGTCTTGAGTCAACTTAGTTCCAGCCTGTCTGGCAACGACGCAGTGCAAGTGTAATATTTAGGGAAAAGATGCCTTCTCGTGCGTTCAGAAACTACAGAACATCAGATTATACTGGGACGAGTGTAAAAAAATGAAAGATGTATCTTTTCATTTTAAGCGTTGTTTTTCTATTTTATCTATCAAAAATGGAAAATTATAAATTGTACTTTAATTTAAATTAACTCCTACGACGTTGCCGCTTCGCCACCCACGCGAACGAGACAAGTAGCGAGCGACAGAGAGAACGAGGCTGTCATTGGCGGTCGAATGTTCGGCCACAGGCGAACGTTGTTAATATGTTGATCCCTTTCGACAACTAGGATTCATACATCTTCGTGTTCTTTTAATCTTGTCAGGGTAGTTAATGTCGTTGTGTGAGTTGTGTACTATAGCTATAGATAGGTATAGCATAAAATTTGCCATGTTTAAGCTTCATATTCAAGGAGTAAAACGTCTCTATAGTTAATCTCAGGTTGGATTTGATAGGTAACACACAGATAGAGACAAGACAATCGTTTTTATAATCACAGTCAAAGTCAAAGTCAAAACCATTTATTCAATTTAGGCATCAAAGACGCACTTATGAACGTCAATTTTTCATTATAATGAACTTTAAAGACTACGGCCGCGTTCCAAAATATATAGAGCCTACCGAGAACAAGCGGCAAGAAACTCGGGGTCATACTTTTTATATAGATGTTTTAACAATGTTTTTACTTAGGTACTACACATATTAGCTCCAGTGTGTTGCCTTACAAAAGAGAACATAACAATGGTATCAGTAGGGCAAGACACGCTACACTTTGACATCTTAGTACACGAGTAGATAGATCCTGGAGTGATCAGTCCCAAGCTGTTTTATCCTCCAAGTAATCCGAAATTGTGTAATAAGCTTTTTGACAAAGTTTAGTTTTAATAGTAATTTTAAACTTACTAATAGGCAATTCTCGGATAACATTGGGAACTTTATTATAGAATCGTATACATTGTCCCATAAAAGAATGACTTATTCTGTGGAGACGCGTTACATGTACGGATAGCTTGTGCTTATTGCGTGTTGATGGAATGAGCATCTTCCTTTTATCAAAACTGCTAATGTTTTTTTACATACATTAGATTTTCATAGATAAACCGAGAGATAACAGTTAGAATGTTTATGTCTTTAAACTTCTGTCTAATGGAAACTCTGGGAGCTAAACTGTAGATCGCTCGTTTTTTTTGCAGTATAAAAATAGAATTAATATCTGCAGAACATCCCCAAAGCAGTATGCCATAAGTCATAACGCTATGGAAATAACTAAAATAAACTATTCTAGCTGTGTCTACATCAGTTAATAGTCTAATTTTTTAACAGCATACGCTGCTGAACTGAGCCTACTAGACATTTTTTTAATGTGGGGTCCCCATTGCAATTTAGCGTCTATAGTAATTCTTAAAAAGACTAGAAGAATAGTACGTTTATGGATTTTAAGGATTTACAATACAATACATGCGAGCATGCATTACATATCATTTTAGGTATATTTTACAAATAATGATTTAACCGTGTCATAACTGGAGGAGCCCTGACTTGGTATGTTTTATTTATTTATTTATTTATTTATTTATTGATACAGCAACAAAGCAACCACTAAGACAATAATTGGTAACTTAGTTAACAATAGCGAAAGTCTAAAACAGTGTTCCTAAAAATGTTCCTTCCATAAATAATATTCTCTCTGTCTATAACGGGACAAATGTGTCCAATTTGAATATTAACTATTAATTTATTTTGCTTTTAAGTAAATAACTGCTTTTTAAAGGTCTAAGTTTTTATTGTCTCGCAGTAGGTATGAAAAGTAGAATATGCACCTCGAGGATAAAGCCTGCCTTTGTCTTGGGCGGCTTTAACTCCTCGCTTCACTCAGGAGTCAGGACTCTACATAACTCTCTCGCTTCGCTCGGGAATTAAATTTGAATCTCCTCACTGCGCTCAGGGATTAACTCTAGAGTCTTCTCAGGGTTCAATATACCGCCCGTGACGCAAGACACTGCTTTAATCCCTCGGTGCATAATCTACTCTAACTACACATAACCCGCTCAGTCTCGCAAAATTAAGACCCTATGTTTTATTACTCGTATATAGAAAGACACTCGGTCCTATTATTAGTAATACAACACGAATTATTATAGTATGTAATGATTATAGTTAGTGAGTCGAACAACACTCTCTAGTTGGAGGACTAGATCTTGACCTCTTTGCATTAAACATGGCCACTTTAGTATTCACATTATAGTTAAGAGCCTATTTTATTTAACGTCGGCGGTACGAATCTCATAGCGGTAACCTTGTTTGTATTAAAGTTATTATTTTTTGCATTAATAGAGAAAAAAGTTATATGTCCTCGTACGGGTTTCAAACTCGCTTCTTCCGGCAATCCGTGTCAGACGTTCAAAGCAAGTAGAGAGATACATTCGATGCCTCGCTGTCTTGCACGTCTGACACGGACTTCTGGTGATGCGGGTACGAATCCCGTCCGAGTATGTGTAAATTTGTCTCCCTAAATGGAAAAAACTGGCGTATTTATTGTAAGTTTAAAGATGGAGATGCATTTTATTGGCGAAGATTGTGTTATAATAATACGATATTAACGTGAGAGTTACGCGATATATCGATATCACGATCGGCAATTGTTTCGGCTTCGTCCGGAAGCCTCCTTCAGGATCTTAAGCGAGAACACTGTATGGCATCGTCGCCGCCAAACGCACTTAACTTTATTCTATAATTATTTCTACATACAGTACATGGTGATGTTTCGTTGGTAGTGCCACGTTGCAACCCCACAGCCGAATGGGCCGGCACGACCGTGGAAATATCACACTCCCACATAACATCGACGTGACGTGAAGTAACATAGCTTGCTATTGCGTTTCGTCGATTTGTGGGAGGTTCCGGATGCCCAATTCCCCCCTTCCTCGGTCTCCCTCTCCTTCCTTCTCTACCTCCACCTCCACCCCTTCTATCTCTTCCTTTCTATCTTCTTTCCTCAAAAGTCGGCAACGTATCCTCGATACCTCTGGTATTGCGGATATCCGTGGGCGACGCTATCACTTACCATCAGGTGAGCCGCTTGCTCGTTTGCCAACGTATCCCATAAAAAATGTAATAAGTAATGTAAAAATAAACTCTTTTAGTTATATCATAGTGACTCATACGTAACGCGACCATACATCCCGCTTTGGGCGGTATTGTCCCGCTTTCAGGCTGTCCAGTGTCCGTCCCGCTGTCCCCAATGAGAACAAAAATTTCCCGTTTTTACGAATAAATCTTTATACCTACTTAATTACTTGCCTACATTAATATATCGCGAAAGACAGCAGAAAGTAGGTGTAAGATTTAAGATGCGAGTGAGGGTAAGATACCACAATAAAAATTCATTTTTTAAACCATAATTTTTGTTTTAAATATAATATCTTACACCGACGTAGCCTATATATGTATTTATTTATATACCAAATTCCGTGGGCGTCCCGCTTTGACACGAAAAAAATCATCACGTTACTCATACGCAAAGTATGTATAGTAAATGAGCTTAAGCGGTACCTAGGTCTATACGGAGACATAATTACATATATTGTAAAATATATGTAGATGCATAAACAGCTATTTACAAACCTACGTGAGCACAGCGTAGAAAGCCTGTAAGAGGAATTCTGTACCACTACTTCAATTTTCCCATCGATATTTCACATGTTGTTGAGAATTGTTATGTACGTACTTACCTACTAAAATTGATGTGAATAGCTCTCAGTGTTTAGCATACAATGTGCCTAACCATATGTGAGGAGACAGGGTTTTAACACGAAGTTAAACAATGCCCTGCCCATAGCAGTTGGAGTTACTCAAGGGATTAAACTTTAAGGCGCTGTCAGCGCTTCAATTCCCTTTACTTGAAATAAAGCAAGCGCATCTCGTAAAAACGTACAAAATTCATAAAAAATAATGTGCACTCTTACATAAAAAAAATATCCTTCAATGTGTGTGTATTAAAAATTGCTATTTTATGATATGTGTTTCATGACAAATACAATAGTGAATAAAGAGAAAAACTGTTTAAAGGTGAAATGAATTAATGATGGTATGTTTGAATTTTTTTTATGTACCTACTCTAGTATGTTCAAATATGATTTAAATTCCGTCAAGTCTTAGAATATTTTTTTAAATAATTGCTACTAAGATAAACTGCTTTAAAAACCCCTATTTTTATCGACATCTTGATATGACAGCACCTTAAAGCGGTACATGGTCAGCCTGAACATGGCTGTTCTTTATTCGTCCAAAATGTGATCAAACCAACATTCGCAGTGATACAGTTAGTGTGTATTGTCGAGACATACAATCGAGTTCGAGGGCCAGTGGTATCCGCAGTAAAAGAGTGAGAAAGAGGGTAGACCGTTTTGTCTGCGCTGCGAACTTTTATCACATCCACCCGCATATTCAGTCTACCTGTGAACATGGTGCATGTAACTGCGCCGAAATATCGGGAACTCCAAAACCCGCCTGATCGTGGTGTACATCCCGTGAGTACTAATTATAATGTAGTTAACAACCGCGAAAGTCTAAAACAGTGTGCCGATTCAAAATTATAAAATATCAATTTCTGTTAGAGTGGGACTACGGCGATATAAAACCATGGACCTCAGTGGGTTTTAGGTGGGACTACGGATAAAACTTCGAAATATCGAGGAATGTTGCTCACCTCCAGGTCTTTTATTGCAGCAGTCTATACCACGTAGCAAAATAGGTATGTATTAAAAATGTTATCTAGATACATTGTTGTAGGAAATTCTGCAACAATATAAGGCTATCACGTACTTTTACATATTAAAAATCGATTCATTGTTATTTTTCAACGATTTAATTTCTGGACGCGCGCGCAGATAACTTGAATTATTTTAGTTCGCGCAATTGCAAATTGTGTATTATACATAAAATAACCAAATAAACATGAACCTTAAATGGTTAATATATATTCACGTATATATTTATTTCCGAGAGATAGTGAAATGTAGATAAGAAGACAGACAGGTATATACAAGTGCTAGTTATGTACTTCGTTTATTCGTGAACGTCTAATTAAATATTAATAAATTCCGATGTAACACCTGCGTACCCACACCTAATCCATTGCAACATGCGAGTGCAATATAGAGTTAAAAACACACAACACGACTTCAAACCTCGCAAACCGATTGAATTAGGACCCCAGCTCTGTGAACACGTGTACATATGTCTATAACTCAAACTTTCCAGGTGTTAGAGTCTAAGCACACGGCGTTTTTTATACGCGCAGATGACGCGCAGATACGCGCGTTAACGCACTTCGAATAAAACTCAGCCGCAGCCTTGTAAACTAAGTACACGTAAAAATAATCAGTGATTCTATAAACGCGCGTTTCACAAACGCTCGTAATCTGCGGGTATAATATATGCCGTCATATTACGCGCAGATATACAGCGATATAAACGCGCTGTAGTCGCTCGTAAACGAAGATATATACGAAATGGTCCCCATGAATCTTTAGAGAGATTTATTTAAAGAAATCAATATATTAACGTTGCCTTCCTTATATGTATTTGAAAATATAATGTATGTTCGTAAAAATATACATAAATATAAGTAAAATAGTGATCACCACACTTTTAATACCAGAAATACAAATAGGATAGCTGTACCTAGTTTTAGACTTGCGAAGACTAATAAGTAATTCCTAGGAAATTGTGTGCGTTTTTACAATAAAATACTGCACATAACTGAGCTCACAGAGGGCAAATTCAAGTTGACTGTAAAAAACGTTTTAATAAAAAAAAGCTTACTATAAAGTTCGACATTATATAGAAGATAAAGATGCTTGGAATACTCCACTTCTGGCAAGCTGTCTCTCTGCCACCCATAAAATGTAATATTTGTAGTACCTAAGTAGAAACATTGTAAACATCCATATAAAAAGAATGGCCCCGAGTTTCTTGCCGCTTCTTCTCGGTGGGTTCTATATATTTTGGAACGCGGCGGTAGAGTCTTTAAAGTACATTATAATGAAAAGTTGACGTTCATAAGTGCGTCTTTGATGCCTAAATTGAATAAATGATTTTGACTTTCACTTTGAACGTTCAAAGTCGTTTCAATCAGGGACTCGGAATCGATTCAAGCGCGCGTACAAACGTGTTTTGCACACGCTTCTCGCGCACGTTTATATCGCTTTTTACACGCGTTTGAATAGATACAAATGCAACAATATACTTTCTGGGCATCTACGGCGCCGTAAACGCGCGTTCGTGAAACGCACGCATAAAATACGCAGTTAGGTTCTTAGTTTTTCAACAAGTGCAATTTGAAAAATTTAATACCGACTTCCATTCTATTACTTTGGTAAAAATCAGTTATTGGAGTGCAACTCAAAAATTACCGAATTTGATAAAAATTAATAGGACCACACGGCAAACAAAAAAAAATTTGAGAATCGATTCACCCTATCGAAAGTTATGAGGTAATAAACATTTAAAATAAACATAAAAAAATTTGAATTGAGTACCTCCTCCTTTTTTTGGAAGCCGGTAGAAATCATGTACGTGGGGGGTAAAAAACTTATAAAATAATCTATATCTTTGCAACATGAAAGTATTGATTTATTCTTTTAATAACCTTTGAGTTCTTTGAGACTAAATGGAACAACAACTGTCAACATCTTCACATAAAAAGAGCTTTAAGCTTCAAGTAAGTTAAGTAACTTAACTTACTTTAAGCTTTTATGTGAATTAACTAAAGGCATATTCAAACCTGGGCGTTATTCGCTACCGCGAGCGATAGAGAAATCCGAAAGGGTATGCGTTAATTTCACTGTTCACACCAAAGCGGATATTCGTTGGCAACGGTTAGCGGGGCGGCGGAACTAGTTTCGCCAAACAAGAGAAAATACCTCCTCACTAGGCGGTACAAGTTTCGCTGCAGTTATGGAACTTCATATTATTTACCCATCGAGTTCCGCGTGGTATTTTTCGCTACCCACAGCGGTAGCGAATAACGCTCAGGTCTGAATAGGCCTTTATGGTTCACGATGATACTTGAATTGAATAATATAATTTGATCGGGTTCGATTTGGTGGATATGGACTGGTTAAGAACGGCCATCAATCAGGGTAAGTTGCGTTCTTAGTGACGATGGTGGCTTTTAAATCCAATCATATCTTATAGCAGTAAGTATAACTGTTTGATGTCTTGGCTCCGTAATACCAGGGAGTGGACAGAGATGAAGAACGTGGAGCAATTGATCAGATTGGTGCTTGACAAGGAACAATTTAAAAAGCTGACTGCCAACCGTCAGTAATGGAGAGGTACTTAAAGAAGAAGAAGAGACTGTTTGTGAACGAGCTCGTCCTGTGAAGTCCTGCCACCAGACCCTATTTCTACTGCCAACTAGTAATGTTCGTGTTCCGGTTTGAAGGGTGTTTGTACCGGTAAAATTACAGGCACATGAGTTGAAGAAGTTAGGATGAACGGCGCCAAAGACATTGAAAGAGATCTTTCAATGTCTTTAATGGGCGCAGTGCAGTTCGTCACTTATGATGAAATGTATCTGTGTATAGGCAGATATTACTGCTTAATAGGTGGGCTTTGCGTAAGTTTCCTCGCCTAATAACATTAAAAAAAACACTGTTTTAAACTATCACGGTTGTTCTCTAAAGTTATATGATTATTAACGGGATATTTACCGTGGTAAGGTTGTGGAATGGCTCTGGGAGCTCATTCCACAACCTTACCACGGTAAATATCCCGTTAATAATCATATAACTTTATTAAAAAAAACGTCTAATATAAGGAAATAATTAAAATGTTCGCGTTGCGTTAACCAGAATATTTATATTGACATCGTGAGAATCGAGATGTGATCTACGGATGCGTGACGCGGCCTTTACACCGGCGCCTTTCATTTCAACGCCGTGAACGTATATGTAATCGCGAGTTCGCGTGTGAAACCGCTCTGTACGAAGTGAATGTTTCATTAAGCATTAATTGAAGCTGTAAGAAGTTCCCAAAACGTATTATTTATTCGTTAAGAGGAATTATTAAAGAACACTCATTAGAATATAGTTAGTGCGTTAGTAGAGGCGTCTTCGTCGATACACGCACGTGTTCCCCGATTTCCTTACTGGATCAAGATCCAGGCTACACTAGACTGCTTATTTTTTATCGGATAGGTTGGCAAATGAACAAGCAGGTCACCTGATGGCAAGTGATCACCGTCGCCCACGGACATTCCCAATACCAGAGGTCTCGAGGATGTATTGCCGACATTTGAAGAAGGAATAAGCTGTCTTCTTGAAGCGTTGTTTAACTTGTGGATCGTTTAAGATCGCCAAGTCAACCTCCGCTGCGAGCGCTTCGACGTCAATGAGCGACGCCAATATGATACATTTTTGATGAGTAACTTCTGTTACTTACTTAGTTAGTGTCGTACAAACAGTTTAAAACAAACTGAATATGCTCGCGTTGGACCACGCCTACCAGATGTTAAGCGATGATGATGTCTATTATGTGGCACGTTAGCCTAGAATAACAATGGTGATCATAAACATTCGTTTCAGTAGTTATCGGATTCTTGTTCAATCGCGATTTGGAAACTCTATGACTGCAACAAATACAAATAATACACATACAAATATAACAAAAAGGAAACCAAGTTGTTACAAGTCATGAAGTCATTGCATGATATCAAAATTAGTGTAGCCGTTTGAGCGTAAAAAAGTGTTTTTTAATCTATATTAATTGGGGACTTTTACCCAAAATTGTATGTCAGTCCCATCGTACCCTAACCATACTACTACAGTAGTGTAGTACTTTAGTAACTAAAATGAAACTAAAGCGTACAAAACGAAATCACCATAAACATATCCAGTAGCACGCGGACTGCTTCGCAACTAGGGTCTGGTAATATGTTGATTAATGTACCCGAATCATACCTATTTAACCTAAATGTATGCATAAATGTAGCAAACTTACAAACACACTCAAATACTTCCGGTCTTTATAATATTAATGTAATAATCCCAATGCATAGTCTCCGACGTTAATTTTCCGATAGAAGACTGACAATCTGGCAACTCTGCGCTGGTGTTCTGAAGCGAGTAGCGTCAACTAGACGGACTTTCAATTGGTTCCATAGATTAACAGTTGCTCAATGCTGTGCACACTGGTGTGGTACCTACTGGTACCCATGCGCCTAAACAGAGAGAAGTGGTATGTGTAACATGGTCGTAGGTGATATATATTTCACAACAGTGTATACAATTATACCGCGTGTAACAAAAAGGCGCAGTAATACCAAAACCACACACGCAGAAGCTTGCATTCAATTGGTACCTAACTACTGCGTCACAGAAAATAGTAAACATTCCGATTTATGAGGAACCAAAAAAAACCATAAGCGATTTAAGTTTTTATTTTTTTGCCATGTGAATCCTGACTTGGTACATACTCGTATGCACACTTTTCAGTATTACCGCACCTTTTTGTTGCACGTTTTTTATAAGACAATACACAATTGATAAACAAGGTCGTTAGGTCCCACACTTGGCAGAGCCTTTACTATGGTAATAATATAATATAAGTATCCAAAATGTTTGGTAAAACCCGTGAAATATGTCAAATAATAATAATAATAAACATAAATAAATAATAACACATAATAAACCCGCAGGGGCGGCTTTGTGGCGAGCCGTCGGTGAGTGGCGACACCGCGGACCCTGATTCTCCCTGGGGCTAAATGAGACTCCTGACCCCCGGCTTGCCTTAATTGGCCGTCTGGGGGTGGAGACGCAAGAGCAAGAAACAAAAAGCTCCAAGGGTGGAAGTGTTAAAGGGCATAACGCCGGTAGTAGCGCTCTAGTGAAACCGCAGCACACCTCTCAACACCCTTCAGCCATCCACACCAACGTTGCTCCTTCTGTCACTATTCATGGTGGGCTTTATGGGTGGCCCGTTTAGTGGGTGGCAAGTCACCACCTGCCCAAAAATTTTAAAATGAGACTGAATTTGGCAGGTGCCGTAGTCTCTTCCATAGCCCACTATCTTCTTATCACTAATAAAATCATTTCAATAGCATTGCCATTTTACCCATTTTTATAATAGATATACCATGTCACCATCCATCCAAAAGTTTCTGTTTTTTATACCAAACAGGCCTCTAAGTGTTGGCTACAGCCCCATTTATGCCTTTGTAAAGGACCGGGTGAAATCCGTGATTTTTTTAATAAGGAATCATAATAATAATAATAATTCTTAATTTCAGACACCAGATCAATAAATTCCAAAAAAATACAATTAAAAAAATTATGTCAATTGACATAAACATAAAAAAGACACAAAAAATAATTAAATACATGTATTTGTGTAAGTCATAATAATAATAATATTAGTCAAAATAAAATAAAATTAGGCTAGAATTTCTAGCCAACGTTTATAAATTGGTGTTAAAAATATCCTTTCTGAAAGACTCGTTATAATATAATTTTTTCACGTTTCAACTCTAGTCATAAATCTAGCAATACGACTCCGCTGTATAGCTTTGAAGGAGTTAACTTGTACGTCAAAGAACATGCCGGAGGCATACAGGCTACAGAACCGCTCCAGTCCCATGAGTTGCCTAAAGATGTTGTTATAAGCAATTCATGGCAACATGTGTTTTTCTAGTATGTATTGTCCAGAGTTGACACGTGTAAAACGTTTGACAGAAGCTTTTAAATAAAGTCTTTTTCACATCCGGGGAAGATTTACAGAATTTTCTTATGATCATATTGCCAACAACACATAAAGCTCTTCGCTGGCGCTCCATGTCACAATCATCCTTTCGATTCGATGTCAATATATGGCCAAGGTACGTGAAGCTTTCCACAACCATTATTGGCTGCTCGTTGAGATACACACAGGGAATATTATCGGGTCCCTTTCCAGATCTTAATACCATTATCTCCGTTTTCTTGACGTTATATATAATATGATGATTTTTAGCATAGTTTTCAATGAGGTCCCTGACCTCTGGCTTGCCTTAATTGGTTGTCTGGGGATGGAGACGCAAGAGCAAGTACCAAAAAGCTCCATGGATGGAAGTACTAAAGGGCATAACGCCGTAAGTAGCGCTCTTGTTAAACTGCAGCAGACCTCTCAACAACACCCAACAACACCCTTTAGCCATCCACACCAACTTGGCTCCTTTCATCGAGGATGATGGTGGACCTTATGGGGTAAGTAGGTGGCAAGTAACTACTCGTACCTGCTTAAATATTTTAAGGTAATATAATTTGGCAGGTTCCGTAGCAGAGAACAAATTTCATTAAGCACTAAGAGTTCATGTCAAATAAGTATATAGGTACTTGTTTTATACACCACCCCTAATTTTGTACCTATTTCTTGCTTGCATGGTTGTCTGGAAGAGATCGCTCTCGCGCATTGCGACAATTTAAAACTTATCTTTGTTGTGTTATGTTTGAGTTGACAACAATATAGTATTGTTCACCGAGAGGAGAAAGTGACCGATTACCGTCGAGGGTGTCGTTTGAAGCCCGAGCCGTAGGCGAGGGCTTTAAAACACCCGAGATCGGGAATCGCACTTTCTCTCGAGTGATACATAGTGCTTTATACTACACCTACGAGGAAAATAAAAAACTAAATCTTTACTAATTGAAATTTATATTGAAATTGTTGCAGTTAGTGAAGCTTAATGTAACACTTTGTCCATTAATGTTTGTTTGAGATGTTTGCGATAATGTAGGAGGAATAACTGGCTGTGCTGTTGGCACTGCGCTCGTAGAAGGCTGTGGTGCCAAAGGGGCAACTGGCTGCTGAGGGGCATCTGGCATCGCCGCGCTCGTTGATGGTTGAGGAGATGAGTCTTGATGCACATTAATCGATCCCGATATTTGGTTATTTATTCGTGTTTTGTTTTCTACGGAATTCTCTATGTAGCTTTCTGCAACAGCGGACGATTTCCAACCACCGTGACGTTTTATTGTGGTTAAATCAGCACCAGTATTGGCAAGAATAGTCGCTGAAGTTCTGCGAAAGCAGTGGCCAGTGTATTCTAGTGGATTGAGTAAATTAAGGTACGAAGCTATTTCTCTTGGCACAGTACTTATTTTGTTTTTCCCAATTACTTGTTTCGTACATTTTTTGTTTTTATATTGTAGTAAAAACCGATTGGTTTTGGGGTCACTGGGGCGAATTTCGTTATATTTCTTCACTATCTCATAAAATAAGCCTGATATAACAAATGATCGCTGAATTTTGGTTTTTGTGTTAGGAATATTGACGATTATTCCATTTTCAAGGATTTCGATATCGTCTGTTGTCATATCCACAAGTTCTTGCGAACGACAGGCCCCATTTACTCCTAAAATCAAAATAACCTGTAAACAAAAATATCAAACATGAAAACCTAGTAGATTTCTAGTCATAAATAGGTACGTAATAAATTTTAAACCAGTGCATTTTGTTCATAAACTTACCTTCATCAACAAATATTTGTCATCTGGAGCATTCTGCAAAAAGGAATAAACATCCTTTGTAGTAAGCACTTTTGATTTCTTACTACGGAATCCCTCCGACTTTCTTTTCAGAAATGCTGTAAGTTTTTTGTATTCTTGAGTATTTATGTCGTTTCTTGTCAATATAGTACTTTTCAACATTGAGTACATAGACCATAACGTACTTGGTTTGTATTTTTGCGCTTTTTCACTGAAATAAGCTAGCAAAACAGTTTCAGAAAAGATGCCGCATTTTTTTCACTTTTCCATTGCAAAAAATCGTCATAAGTTTTATTATATTTTTTAATTGATTTCTGTAGTAAAAGGTTATCAATCAGTATTTTTGCTGTTTCCTTCAACTGCGGCGGAGTTAAAAAATCTTCATCATCACTATCACTACTTATCATTTTGATAGTTTTATTTTACTTTTCTACGAAAACTGAATCCTCAAACAACACACAAATTGAAAATGGCGCCAATGGTGTCTGCAATTTTCACATGTTCTTTTTTCAAATTGTTTGACACCATCCAACACACAGCTAGTGGCCAGTGTCATTTTGTGAACTTGGAGATAAAAACTCACTGTAAAAACTTTTTGGCTTTTGATATTTAGGTTACCAGCGCATAGTCTTACCCAAAATTAAAAAAGAAAAACCACGTAAGAAATGGATTTTCATACACTTTTCTCTCCCGCTCGTTTTCTCGCTGCATATTTGTTCGATATGCAATGACGTACTTTCTACCGTAAATTTGATAAAGTATCAAGGTACTTTCCGAGCAGGTGTAGTATAAAAGTATTTCTTTGTGAGTAATATGTTTGTACTGAGGTGTTGCAAGTAATATTTTATCTATCTATCCACCTCACAGAAATCCATATTAAAATGATATCAAAAGAAATATAAAGTGACATTTCCGATGAGAAAATGTAAATGTCAGATTTGCCAGTGTGCACTGCCCTGTCGAGGCATCGTCTCGTATATAAAGGTGAAACAGTTGTCAAGTCTTTGGTTGTGTGAGTTACATGTTTGATGCTTATTTTGTATAGCAAGCATTTTAAGTGGGAGAGAGGGAGGATGTTCAACTTGTGGAAACCCTATAAATGCGTAGAACTATAGCTTCTCTAAGCGTTATCTACCGTTTGTTTCATGGCGAATGTTCTGAAGAGCTCTTTAATTTTATTCCGTACTGACCATTCTGATCCCGAACTACTCGTTTCAGCCTGGCATGCCATCCACACACTGTTCATAATTTCTTACCACGAACCAATAAGTTTGGCAGTTCCAGCCTCTGTCGTTTAAGTAAATTATTGAATGCTCTGCCGGCGTACGTTTTCCTTTCAGAAAAAGCATCTCTTAGGCCATCATAGGATTGGCGATTAGCGCAGATTGCGGCATTAAAATGATCATCAAATCTTGATTCCATCTCGGCTTTCAATCACGCCAGAGGGAGTCACTTTGATGAATCATTATAAAAGGAAAATTAAGGTAGGTATACAAGTTATTTTTAGCGAAAACGTCACTAAACATTCCCTTTTAATATTATAGTATATACAGGTGTCCCAAAACTCAATGCCAGATGAGATGTCAAGGTATACCAGTTATGAATTATTATTTTTTGTCAACTTAATATATTTTACTTAGTTAACACTATTTATTACTTTGATTTGTTGTTGCGATTAATAGCACTGTTATTTGATATTACATGATTTAAAAAAATATATTTAATTATTTTTCAACTTTTTTGAAAAAATATCGTTTAGATAAGTGACATGGACTTATTCGTATTTTTTAATAACTGATATACCTTGGCCTCTCGCCCGGTACCAGATTATCGTTGAGTTTCGGGACACGCGATATATCGTAGTAGCAGATATGGAAAATATAACATGAGCATAATGAGTGTTTTTATCTCACGGCTCTCGATGAATCTCAATCGTAAAATCAAATAGTCATAACGTTACATGTACGTAACGCGAGGTCACAATATTTCACACAACGTGACGTAACAACGGCAAATGACTTGGGAATCTTTAGATTATTATCTTTATAATGGCGTGGCGATGGTGCGGTCATTTGCGAACTCTCTCGTGGTAAACTTGGACGATGTACCATTTATATTACAAGAGTTTTACAGCCAGTTGCAGAAACGATCTTTTACATTTAAAGACGTCATTACATCTTAATCGACACTCAATCGTTCCACAACGAAAATTTTGTCAAATTTTAAAGCATATAGGGCGAATTCTGTGTTTTAAAGTTCCTTTAAATGTATCTAAAAAACACAACAACAAACAATGACAAATTATCCTTTATCGTGTATCTTGAGTTTCACAAAACATTAGAGCCCATTAGCGCTTAACCCTTACTACACCGTGATAATTTAAACAAAAGATTTATGAATGGAGCTCACGTAAATTTACGTCTAGTATGCAAAGAGTTAAAGGAACTTTAAATTAACAGATCATGGATCGAAACTTAATTGATCATCAATTATCCATCATATCGACTTTGGTAGAATTTTCGCAATAATATAGTAAAACATGTCTATTTTTTGTCCTTCATCATTGTCCCAGTCCCACGCAGAAGTGTACTTACCTTCTCCGCCGCCAAATCTCGGTTAAAGTAAAAAAATATTTCTAAAACTGTAGTGAAGAGCTTATCGTATACCAAATTTGCAAAGATGCAGTTCTGTAAATCAAATATATTATTGATTTGGAACCAATAACCTAAAATATAGTAAAAGCTATTGATAAATGATAAAGTGTAATTAGATACTCGTTTATTAACAGACTTTTAAGTTTATCCCATATTACATGTATTGTCACCACAAACAAAACTCTAGTCCAGTCGACGAATCCACTTACAAAGATATAAAATCATTCTTTATTTGACACCTGCTTTATAATGACAAGCCATGTAGTTTGCGTTTTGTGCAACATGCATAGTATCTTATAGTCTATGCAACGATATTTAAAAAAATTAATACAAATTTTGTAAAATAGCTAAATTAAAACGCTAATGTTCACGGTGAACTCCCAAGAAGGTTGTATCTGTTTGTGGTTCATCCCTTTTTATATTTTTGGCAACATTGTTTAAAGGCGACTTTAGCTAAAGGATCATTATGACGTCAAATTTGTCCTTTGTGTAACTTCATTAAAATAAGGGTTTCATTAGCACTAAAGCTTGATTAACTAATGCTTTGTGAAACTGGCTGCGCCTGAGTCCCAGTAGTAGGCACGTAATGGCCTAATTATTATAAACAAAATATCTAATATCATTCGTATGCCTTCATCCGATTACTATCGCGAGAATGCGGCTTCTGACGGTGAAACTGTTTTACTCGTAAGAAATATTAAAAAAATAGCTGGTTACCCTTATCTGTTCAATAATAAATAAACAATTATGGGCCTTACTCACAAACGCTGTTTATCTTTAAATGACGTTTTGTGGTGCGCACAGCAAAAGTTTTCTGCGCCTTTATATTTACTAAATGACGTTATTTGAATTTTAGCAGCGTTTATAAGTAAGGCTGTATATAGTATACATACGTATGACTCATACATACTTATAAAGTGCTAGCTGGTGCCCGCGACGTCGTCTGCTCAGGGTTAGTACTTCGAGTAGCTTATTATCTTCTCCAAAGCCATACCTATCTTTATACTTAAATGTCATAAAATAGTTACATGGTTATATGAGTAAATTTAAATGCTTAGTAAATCAATCAGTAAACGTTAATAATAAATTACAGTAACTACGTACTACATATATACAAATATAAAATTAATCACCATGGACAAACTGTCATTACATTTCATCACCCTTGACTGTCGCCGAGCACGTCTAGTGTATCAAGCTGTCAAAATGAAGCGTGCTTTTGACAAAGCTATCAGAAACTGACACAAACTTTGACAGAACTGTCATCATTACGATCTTAACGTAGGCAGAGATCTTCTCAATGCTGTGCCCAAGAATATTACGCTTTTTCACCCGCGTGGTGATGAATGGTGATGAGGATGATGACATGTAGCCTAAGTATTAATCCAGCGCCTCATCTACCTCCATACCAAATTTCATTAAAATAGCCCCCGCCGTTTGAACGTGAAAGAGTAAAAAAGATCCACACATCCATACTTTCGCGTTTATTATATTAGTAGGATGTATATCAGTCATCAGGCTCTGGCTAATTTGGGAGCTGATTACAATGTGTGAATGTTATAAACACATTTTGGTTCATAATGTGAAGCACGAAAAATAATACTGAAATTCTACATAAAAATTGTGGTATTTCAGTCAAACTCCTAGTACAAGAACGTCGACACGCAGGTTTACGGCTAACCTGGTCTCAGGATTCGGTACTGGAGAACAAACTCAAAGGAGTTAGCCACCTCTTAAATACTATCACCTTTTATGACAAAGTAGTCTCTCCAACTGGCCGAACCGTAAGGCGTATACTGGGACTTATGTCAATGTGCTCTTCAAGAAACTGTCGACCAAAAAACATTTTACCTGCCCATTGCCTTCTTAGCATGCATCTTGGCATTCTTTGTTATGCTGGTTTTATTGGTATGCTACTAACATAAACGTGAAAGCTTGTGAGTATGGATGTGTGGATCTCTGTTACTCTTTCACGCTCAAACGGCGGAAGCATTTTGAAGAAATTTGGTATGAAGGTAGATGAGGCGCTGGATTAACACATAGGATACTTTACATCATCATCATCACCCTCCATCACCACGCGGGTGAAAAAGCGTAATATTATTGGGCACAGCATAGACAAAATAATAAGATCTCCGCCTACGTCAAGATCGTAATGATGACAGTTCTGTCAAAGTTTGTGTCAGTTTCTGATAGCTTAGTCAAAAGCACGCTATCATTTTGACAGATTGATATACTAATTACTCATATAATACTATTATAGCAATTGCGTTTGACCATGTACATTTTTTATGACATTTTGGTATAAAGATATGCCCTTGGAGAAGATAACAAGCTACTCGAAGTACTAATCCTGCGCAGACTTAGTCGAGGGCACCAGCTAGTATAAAGCCCATCACACATGATGAAGATACTATAAAATATAAATTATCTTAGAGCAGATTCGAACATATCGCTCACCATATAATTTAATAAGCGACCACACACGGTGAATATACTATAATATTTTACCTTAGAATAGCTTAAGATGCCACCGATATTCGAAAGGCATGTTAACATACGCTAAGACTACTGCAGATCATGAAGACATCTTAAGATAGTGTCCGATACTGATCTTAAGATCAAATATAGGATGTTGACAAAACCGTTGCAGTAAATCAATAAAGACGTCTGGTCTTCAGTTACCAAATTTATATTTTCACAATAAAAACTAATAAAGCTTCACATTATCTTATGTACCTTTTTAACCTGTAGAAATATTTTTTGTAAGTAAAAATAAAACTAACGTCTGACTAACGCGAATGTGTCAAACAAAGGAAATCATCTAAAAAGTGAGACTTTCTATCTACTAACCGAACTAGCGGTATGACAATTTTATCTTAGATAATTTTTTAAATAGTTCTATGGGCCTAACCTCCGTAGGTTTTTCTAGATTGTAGGTACTACGTATAGATCAATCAAACTAGGTAACTACTAAATCGATGTTAGTATTTTTGATGAAATAAGGCTATGTTATATTATTAGACTACCTGCAGCCGCGACTTCGTTCGCGTGGCCCTTTAATTAATGCTTTCAGTATAAACCCCATCAAAATTGGCCGTTTCAGAAATTACCCGGATTATAGAGGCAGACAGACAAACAATTAAAAAACTGGTATGTATCGTGCAAATAACCATAATATGAAAGTGCAAGAAAAAGCTGCTTTTTTTTTCTGAAAGATCATTGTAAAGTTTAAATTCACTCCTGTGTTTCCTGTATTTTATGTGATCTTCTATCCAGATTTTTCGTTTTTTTTTAGGTAGTATGACGGTTATATCATATTCACAGTCCCAATCATCATCTGAGGAACTGTTCAACAGGTCTAGCAACAAAATACGAATCGATCGCAAAATAAAAAATATGAACACTCTGTATATTACAGTGTGAACGATCGAGACGTGCGGCTCCCGAGACGGACTCCGATATAATGTACGCTTGCTATATATTATAGTATCTGCGCCGTGTGTGGTGGGTTAAGTTAACATAACTTTTATATTCGACGCTATAATATATATTATCTTAGTCGTGTGTGATGG
Source organism: Selenia dentaria (assembly GCA_917880725.1). Lineage (NCBI taxonomy): Eukaryota > Metazoa > Arthropoda > Insecta > Lepidoptera > Geometridae > Selenia > Selenia dentaria. The sequence continues at coordinate 32,514,796 of OU862890.1, read as the reverse complement.
GCTTAACTATACATGTATGGCTCAATACGAGTACCATAGCTGTACCTACTTGTGGCTGAACAGTCGCCTCAATACATATATTAATGGATTCTCATTAGAACATATGTATACTGCGACGCTCGCACATCTGCAATAATATTCCATTTGACCAGGCAATGGTTTGGAACAACAACAGTTGTTTTTCAACCGACTTCCAAAAAAGGAGAGGTTCTCAATAGACTGTATTTTTTTTTATATGTGTTACCTCAGAACTTTCGACTGGGTGAACCGATGAAGATTTTTATGGAAGCTGGTGCCTCCCGTGCGGCTCCGTTTAAATTTCATCTAATTTGATCAAGACATTATTCAGTTGCACACCAATAACTGAAAAGTGTTTCGCCTATCGCCTAATGATGATATCTTTATTGACGGTGAATGACAATCAATCCCGTAAGTAGCAAGCGTCACTAAAAACGTGAAAAAAATATTACAAAAAAAAAGAAACGGACTTGAACACTAAGAAGTGTGAAATAACTTCTCAAAGTCGGTATCATGCGCACTATATTGTGATAAAAGGTACTTTTGAACTATCATGGTACCGACTTCAACAAGTTATTTCACACTCTTTAGTGTTTAAGTCTGTTCCATTTATTTGGTATTTTTATTCTGCGGCTCTCTCAGTTGTGTTTTGAGTTGTATTTAAGAAGTAGTTAACAAATTTCGATGAAATCTTTTATGAAATTCATTTGGTAACAATATCCATCATCCTGATAATCTATCCTGTTTTGAGAGGAGGCGTTGGCACGCCATTTCATAAATTGTTAAATAATTATGAAATAAGTAATTTTGTTTCATTTCCACTATAGGTGCTGGAAGCAACAATCACTCTTTACTGTGTATGGGTATGAACAATCCGACCTATTCGCTACTTGCTTTCGCCGACATGAAACTTTGATTTGACGATTATGTACACAATTAAATACCACCAATAAACCAATACTGATTCTGATGCTAGTTGTGTAGTATGTGAGCCTATGATTTTCTTCCTAGAGAGGGAAGAGTATGGGCCGTTATCCTCACTGTCGGCTTGTCTTGATTTTATATTAAGAAGAGATGCAGTTGAAAAATCCAAATAACTTTCATTTGATGCTTGGATCGGTTAACATAAAATTAACTACGAGAAGTCACTAACTATATGATCTCACATCAAAAAACGTTTGTGATCACTAGCATAAGCTGATATATATTTTTTATTGAACAACAATTTATATCGATATTATTAATAAAAGGTTTGTATTCAATATAATATAACTCCTCCCCTGGCTCGTACACATGCGGTGATCCTCCTGGGCATGCGGAGAATTAAGTTATCCAACATTTCTTGTGGTAACCTGTCCCATTCATGAATAGTGGCTCCCCTAAGCTCTGGCATTGTCTGGGGACGTGGCTGATGGTTTCAAGCAGCTCGCTTAAGAGCATCCCACGCGTGCTCTATTGGGTTTAAATCAGGCGAGCCGGCAGGCCAGTCTAACCTAGTGATGTCGTATTCTCTGAGGGCTGCATTGACTCGTTGAGCTCGATGGGCGGGCACAATATCATCGACCAGTACAAATTGGTGCACCTGGTTTACTCGGAATGGTCTGACAATTCCATCAATAGCAACTAAAAAGCTAAGTAACCATAATATAATGTACCATAACAAGAAGATTTCGATTTTTCAAAGTGATCGCAAAATGTTTTTTGATGTGTGTGTGTGTGTATATACCAATAGCAAGTGCCTGCGGACACATAGATAAGTGATGTTTGTATTACAACTGACTATACATTGAAACAGTGACGCCATAGTGGATGCCACAACCTTTGCCTCTTACTTTCCAATGACCCCTCTGTAAGTCGCCCTCTAGTGCTGCCACCGTGCGTCGAATGGGAAATATCGATAAACTTAAAAGTACCACAGAATAAATATAGTGCTTAGTACGTATCCAGCAGTCGTTGTGAAGTTGACTTTGAGTTCATTTGATTGCATTTCTGCGTATGTACGCCATAACACTATATCAGCGTAATAAGGTGCACTCATATCAATGCAGGATTCAGTGAATTGCGGGAGGCATGGACGTACACACTTTGACACATCATAAAATAACCAATGCCGTGGTGGTACCGGCTTCGAATTGTACCCCCCCCCCCTAACTTTTCCCGTGGGTGCCGTAAGAGGCGGCTAAGGGAATATCCGGGAAATGGGCAGCAGCATTTCCCGCAGTCTGTGTCAACATCCACTGCGATCACCAAGACGCCTGCCAAGCGTGGTGCATTAAGGCAAATCCCCCCCCATGACAATTAACATTAAACCACGGCCCCCAGTTCCCGGCAGCTCTGCTATCCGTGGCTACGGTAGCGGCCATTGTAACGGTGGAGCAGGGGGTGCGAAGAATCTCCGGCAGAGATCCGGCTACCAATCCCAAAAACGACCCCTGGCCCTGGCAACATACAATACACGCACGCTCAGGACCGACGAAAAGATGGTCGAATTGGAGGAAGAGACTTGACGACTTGTAAATAAAATATTTACAAGTCGGTTATGCGCTAGTATTTCGAATAGACGACGAGTTCATAATTAGACTACGTTATCATATGAGAATATCAATAGACGCGTTGGGTACTCAATGTTGGCAGAATCAGCTTGTGTGGCATACTATGAGAAAATATAACAAAACAGATTTCACACCTTAGCATTAGGAAAAATACATGTAAATAGAACTAAAAGACGTGTCGCTGATCTTATATTTATTATAGTTGGGAGTTGCATTTATATCGTCTTTACTTCTATACATATAATAAAACTGTAACTGAGCGAAATCTGTACATTCAATATTTTTTTAAAGTTATAATCGAGGTGTACGCGGACGGGTCAGCTAGATTTCTAATAAGGTCACAACTATTCGCTAACCTTAGTTTTCTAATTTACTTGCTGTCTGAGGATTATCCGCGACGATTATTGTAGGATACATCATTTACTGTGATACACTTTTTTTTATCTCGAACACATACAGTCTATTATCCTAACTATTCTATACTTGTATGTTCTACAAAACGGATTTCACGTAACATAAAAAATGGTTTTCTGTATAATCGGTTGGCGGACGATAATTTTACGTGATAACGTCATAAGACAAGTCGAACGCTTAGTGCGAACCAATCGTGCCTCTCTATCGCTGGTTCCGCGCTCTCGCTTGCACGCTCGGCTCAGGCGGAACGTGACGTCGAGTCATACTTTTTCGTGCGTGCATTCGGCGTTCATCGATTTATAAGACTTTAACACGTCAAAAATATTTTTTTGCTTTGTTGTGTTAACTTTAGATACTTTACCAGAGCACAAAGCACTGGACAATATCGATAACTTTCACACAAAACAGGTGTACAACACTACGTAGAAATGCGGCCTTCTAAGTAAATTATCGTGTTTTATCAGAATATGGTTATGTGCCTATAGTGTTTCTGCAAGGAGCATACAGAGTACCTAATGGACATATCAGATTTGAAGACATACTCGTAGTCCTAAATCCCTAATTTCAGCTCAAGAACAAATAAGTGCTAATTACCGAGTAAGAGTAAGATAATGATGCTAAAGAAGCATAATCCAACGATTACAATATAAATATAAATAATTAGTGGTAACTGAGAACGTACAACACGTAGCTACAGAAGTATACCTTAGATATATAAAAAAATGGGGAGGCTTTCGTTTATAAACAAAAGAATATCTTAAACTAAAACTACTCTAGCGTACCTAAGCATAGTCATCCTTGGGTCAATTTATGCCCATCACGTCTCGGCCGAATTTTGCGGTTGAAAACATAAAAATCAAAATTAATAATTGCAAAGCTATTTAGAGAGTCTTATTATTTACCTAATATACGAGGTAACGTATATTTTGTACCTATTCTATTAAAGTGAACAGGGGTTTTTCATACCAATATTATATACTTCTTCAATATACTTCTTCTTACCTAACAGTGGGTGCTGGTGGCAGTGGTGCTGCGCATGTTAGCCGCACAAAGAGGACAGAGCTTAGGTGAATAGAAGACAGTGTTATTGTGGTGGTTAGGACATCGAAGATTATTCCTAAAACAGGATTAGCGCCTGTGTGAGGCAGTGGGTCATAAAGTACACATTTAAATAATTAATTATTATCTAAATATTATATTACATTATTATATATTAATAATTATTTTCCATATATAAATTATATTATTATGTTATTGCTATGCTATGCTAAAGACAAAATACATATTTTACTGACCGATTACAATCGGCAGCGACTCCAACTGTGCGTAGAGAAATGATATCTATGTGTCAAGATGGTCAAGTTATGCCTCTAGTAGAGGCCTTCAGTGCAATAGAAAAGCTGATTTATTTTTACGTCAACCGCTGTCGTGACGAGTAAGTAATCAGGTGAGAGCTGATATATCAATGCACTGCGCCTCTGAGATATAAGATGCAATCTCTTGCCCTATAATTTCACTGAGAACATTGTCCTTCAACGAATCACAGTAATATTTGCACACTACTGCTACACGGTTGAATAACTGGCAAAGGTGTGGTACTTCCCCAGGCGGAGTCTGCAAATATCCTACCACTACAGAAACTCCTCCTGACTGTTGTGTTCAGTACCACCCGAGCTGAAGTGGAAGACCATACACAGTGCTCGTCACTAGGATCCGCATTGGTCCTTGCATCTAATAATTCCACATACTAGTAGTAGGGAAAAAGCATCTCTCAGGTCATCATAGCGGTGGCGATTAGTGCACTAATGGTCAATGCTTCTTGATTCTATCTTCACTTTCCATCAGGCGAGAGGGAGTCACTTTGATGAACCATTATAAAAAAAAAGTAGTAGTTCAGCTCTTAGAGCTCAGCAACGCCCTTAGTGTTGCAAACGTCTATAGGCGACGGTGACCACTTTCCATCAGGTGGGCCGCCTGCGTTTCTGCCTTTGGCAATAAAAAATACTATACATGCTCTAAAAACTTTAACACGGTAGTAGTTCTACAGAATTTTTTAATGTAGTAGGATGATTTCCGAGGCAAAACATCGCGCTACGATCGTACCTATAACCCACAGAAACTTTGTACAAAATTCACTGATATATACCCTCGAGGTTCCATCTTAGCAGACCATGTGTGAACATTCCATGTTTATTATAATAGTTCCACCTATACTCGTCACCAAGATCTATTACTTGATGTTAAGATTCAGAGCATATAATTAGGTATGAAGTGTATTTTACTGCAATACTCTATTTACTGTAATGGTATACATTACAAATGGATGCGCCGACCTATTGGGCAACGTACCCGTAATGATCAGCTCACAGATGCAATGCTTGCAGCAACGGCACTTATAGTCGCCATTTTAATATCTAATGTCTACATTCTCAGCATTTTAGCAACAGGAAGTACTTGAGCATTATTGCAAACGTTTTGATTAGAGATGTGATAGCTTGTGTTTAAGCCGGACAAATATTTAAAGCATAAAGGTGCTCCGCTTACCATGCCGGGTGACATTGCCAGCGGAGCAGCTTTTTGTTATGCAAATATTGAGGGAACCATCATGGAATTAACGTTAACACTCGCGTGCCCTACAAAGTGTCCGCGCCTATAAGTTTGTTCGAAAAGGAAATATTGAATAAGTATATTTTAATAATACGAGTAATTTCATTGAAAAAGAGATATACACCAATTTCAGAGGACAATTGAATAATTTGTCCTTTGTAATTGGTGTTTTCACATTACATGCATGGTTACATTACACTATTGACGAATTTTAATGAACCGAAAGTTTACGTAGGTCAGTTTTGAGTTATAGTTTATTTTATTATTGCTGTAAAAACAGCGATAAATAAATGTTAAATAAAACGATCGCATTCCTAACTTTAGTCTATTTAAGGCACTCTTAAGTTTAGAGTGTAATGAGTCTATGTTATATTCGTTTTTAACATTTAGAAATGTTTGAAACAGTGTAGTCATAGTATAAAGATGCAACATTATTGACATCAACTTATACGTGCCCACTCGTCTTGACGCGGCCTCACTACTGACAGCACCGCGACAACCACTTAGGCACAGTATAAATATAGAGAAACAGTACGAGAACTACCTACAAACGTTCTAAATGGCTCACTCACACAAACATGCGCGTCGACGAGTGCCCTAAGCGGTTGTCGCGGTGCTGTCAGTAGTGAGGCCGCGTCAAGACGAGTGGTCATGTATAAGTTTATTTCCGCCTAACTAGGCTTAGTTTCCTTACTGTTTCTCTATATTTCTACTGTGGCTTAGGGCTCTCGTCAATGCTCATGTTTGTGTGAGTGAGCCGTTTCCAACGTTTGTAGGTAGTTTTAGGTAGGTATTTATACTGTCATTATTATACTACTGGTGCAGTCTTTTGTAAGACAGTAAGCGCCATGATAGATTAAATTGTAATTGCCGCGTAGAATTTTAAACTTCTAAATACATCAGGCTATGTTGGTACATATTTGCAGGAGGGTGTGATTACAATGATCGATGAGTTTATCTGTATAATGTTTTATTCATTTGCAGTTTTACTTGGTGTTGTCCGGCCACTTTGTGACGACCGGCTAAAATATTACAAAGCTGCCGCTTTAACTCTAGCACAACTCTAGCCCATTTTAATTTCATAGGCCATTTGTGATATTACGAAAGTGCCGTCGCTATAGTACTTATTATTTATTCGTGTCAAAAGTCTATTGACAGGTTAGTTGCTCGAGGCCACCTCTTCAATAGACATCGGCTTAGGTTTCTAAGCCTAATGCGCGAGATTAGAGAGTTAGACATGACGGGACTGATATATAAAATGCATTGAAAGTAATTTTTGAATAATTTGATTTTGTGTTTTAACCGACAACTAAAAAAATCCATTTATTTGCCAAAAACATGAGTACATAGTACAGGTACATACACGAATACATGGTTGGTAAAACAATTGTTTTCTGTAGTCCTACATGTCTTTACCTGAAAGGCGTGCAAACATTGCAAGTGAGATAGGCATATGCATGCCTATCTCACTTGCAATCATAATGTTACATGATACTAAACAATAGGTATTTATCTAATTCCTTGCTAAGGTGAACAGGTACATTTTAAATTCGTCATATCATTCATATCAATAATATAATTAATTTATTCGTCACTAATCAAAATACAGTAAGTACTAATTAAATGAAATGTCAATAAATAAGTCAACTAAACTCATACGGCCTTATTAATAAACTTGTAGTAAACCCGGAGTAGTTAAAACATCTATCTGTCAATTTTTCGCTACGCGTGAAAGCAAGACAAAGCATGTTACGCCTAATATAGGTTTACGCAACGTTTAATAAAGGCCATAGAAATAGTATTCAGTTTATCCATACAAAATAATTCAATGATTAAACATAATCAGAATAACACGCATAGTGTTGTACTAGACCATCCTAAGCCGATGATTCTTTTTTTGGATAGGGATATAGCTCCAAGTTGGTCCTGTCTAAACTTGGGAACAAATTGACTACCTCATTTAGGATACTGCGACTATTCTAACAGCTTAGCGCACTATTGCCACCTAGGTAAACTTTTACCCGAAATGTCTGTCAAAGACATGTACCTACTCGTATGGTGCGACGACGAGCGAAGGGTTAGCAGCTATTGGCTAGAAACTGGCGACTACAACACGCTATACATATACAATTACTATTATTGGATGGTTATTATGGTGATCATTCATTTTGCTGATTGCTAAGGCTAAAATAACTTACCCACTGATATCCTATACTTCGACCTACCCTAGTACCTAGGTACTAGGGTAGGTCGAAGTATAGGATATCAGTTCATACATTTACTATCACTTTATAAATTTACGCATTAATATGCTTAAGTTAGAGAGTGTGTTTGTATGTATAATGTAATATATGTAAATATATGTAATGTGACTCCTTCACACTAAAACGGTTGAAAGGATTTGGATGGAATTCGGAACTAAGATAGTTTTGGCCCGGGAAAGCACATAAGCTTTATCCCAACGAGTTTAACGGGAAGATGCGGGAAGATCACGATAACTTTTTATGTGGACGAAGCAGACAGTAGGTAGCAAATCATTTATCTGTACAGATAAATAACATTTAATTGTCTGTTTGTAACTCCTAATTAACAGCTTTAACAGCTTTGATTACAAGAACGAAGTATTTACAAGCTCTGTACTATGTAAGATAAGAAAAATATGTTTTTCAATTTTAACTGTCTGTCTGTTTGTTCCAGATAATCTATGAAACGGCTGCACCGATTTTAGCGGGCACTGTCAGATGGCATGATATAAGGAGTAACTTTGGCTACTTTTATTTCATAATCATCATAATCCATCACCACGCGGGTGAAACCGCGGGGCGCAGCTAGTATAAGAAATAAAGAAGATTTGATAATATTTTGGTTTCTTCTTTCAAAGACGTTCTGTCGTGTCCTCGCATTTAGTGAGAGATGTAAAGTATTACTATAACTTATTTTTTAATACAGTTGCATAAAAAGTGGCGTATTGCAGGAACGTATAGCGTTCGGGATGTGGGCTATTACATACTCGTGATTTTTTTTACCTTTCCCAAACTCGTGCGTTCTCTTTCCCAACTGTCAAAATAATGTCTATTAAAAAGAAAAACCAAGTTTTTACTAAAAAAAATCATAGAAGTTTTTATGATTCATGCAAATACGTATATTTTTCAAAAGAAGCTACTAATTTGTTTCAATATCAGAACTAATGATTTGATTGAATGAGTTCGGTTAGGTTTCATTTCATTTCATCTCATTAAATTTCATTTTCATCTCTAAAAAAATTGTACTGAAGACTTGGCTATATAGGCATAGTTCCCTTTGCCTACCAGAAAGTGTGCAGAAAAAAAAATCTCTGCTTATATTCTACAGTTGGCGCCATTTCCAGAAATTTTCTTTGCGAGTTTATTTTATTAAATTGCTTCATTTTTTCGCAACTGTATTAAAAATAGTCGTTCAGTACACGTGCGGAACCGTCATTGCAACTTGTTCCGACGAACTCTTTGCAATGACAGCCTTTCCCCACTTGTAATGAAATATACTTTTTCTTATAATCAGTCGGCCTACTCCCACCTTTTACAAAACTTTCATAAATCAGGAGCGTTTTGTAATAAGCTTAGAACAATCATACTTACTATCGTACTCCCACCGACACAAAACGGTTTGATTCGCTTGTGCATACAATAAACTAAAATTCTCTAAACTATGGTAGTTCTTATTATGTTAATACTAAAATCCACATTCGTGTAACACTTACAATGATAATTCTAAACTCAGACAAAACTTTTTTATTTGGTCTGAGATTCTAAACAGATGATTATTCTATTCAATGTGGTTTTACATCAGTTTAGGCTCTAGTTTAGAGAGCACGAACTTACATGACGATTAAATTTGCACTAAACATACAATTAAACAGAAACGGCAAATTTAAGAATTGTCACAAGCAAGCGTTATACGAATTTGGACTTAAGCGTGAACAGAATAAGAACTACCATAACAATGGCAGGCTGAAATGGTGTCGCAAGAACCAAGACCAAATAAGAATGGACTTGATAGCTAAACACCGAGAAGGCAAAAACTTTCGTGAGTTTTGGAAATCTACTAGAAAATTGGATGTCAAGTCTGGCCTCCCGGCGAGTGTTGCCGGTGTAAGTGACCCAGAGGAGATCGCAAATATGTTCATGAAACATTTTCAGGTGCGATCTCCTCTGGGCCCGTCAGCGGTGGCGGTAGATGCTGAGCCCAGCGATCGGGGTGACGAGTCTCTGTTGCGATTCACATCTAGTACGATTAAATCTGTCATTAAAGGAATGAAAAGAGGCAGGTCTCCTGGATACGATGGAATCAGCATCGAACATCTAAAATATGCTGGCATCCATCTACCGAGGGTCTTGTCCTTGTTGTTCAACCTGTGTATAAGTCACTCTCACCTGCCGGCCGATCTCATGAAAACCATTGTTGTGCCTATCGTAAAGAACAGGACAGGCGACATCTCTGACATGGAGAATTACCGTCCGATCTCTCTCGCAACCACGATTGCTAAGGTGTTGGACAGTTTACTTGATTCGTACTTGAAATCGTATCTTAACATACATGATGCGCAGTTCGGGTTTCAGCCCGGACTATCCACAGAAAGCGCAATTTTGAGTCTCAAGTATGCTGTCCAATACTATACGCACCGTAAGACCCCGGTATATGCCTGTTTCCTGGACCTCTCCAAAGCCTTCGATCTCGTGTCATATGAAGTGCTTTGGAGAAAGCTAGCGGACAGTGGTATACCGGGAGAAATGTTAAGTATCCTTAAATACTGGTATTCTAACCAGACAAATCATGTCAGGTGGGCTAACTCTCTTTCAGAGGCATATAGGTTGGAGTGCGGGGTGAGACAGGGGGGGTTGACCTCTCCTAAACTCTTCAACCTATATGTCAATGAACTTATTGTCGGTCTCAGCAGCATGCGTGTCGGATGCCGCGTGGGGGTGTTAGTGTGAATAGCATTAGCTACGCGGACGACATGGTGCTGTTGAGTCCGACAGTTCGTGGTCTTAGAGAGATGCTTAGACTATGTGAAGCTTATGCCACTAAGCATGGGCTCGTTTACAATGTAATGAAGAGCGAGTACATGGTCTTTAAGGCCGCCGGAAAGTGTCCTGAGACTATTCCACCCATTACCCTAAATGGCATGAACATTAATCGGGTTTTCCAACTCAAATATCTTGGACATTATCTTACCGACGTCCTTAAAGACGATGTGGATATAGAACGTGAGCGTAGGGCACTGGCGGTTCGCGGTAACATGCTGGCCCGTAGGTTCGCCCGCTGTACGGACCCGGTCAAAGTCACGCTCTTCAAGGCGTACTGTCAGGGAATGTACACGGGAGGTCTGTGGGTCAGTTACACCAAAAAGTCGCTGAATACCCTACGTGTACAGTATAATAACATCTTCAGGATGATGTTGGGACTCCCTCGCTGGTGCAGTGCCTCTGGAATGTTTGCGCAGACGTATACTGACGGGTTCCATGCCGTCATTCGCAAGAAAGTCGCGTCATTAATGAGGAGGGTGCGAGGAAGTCACAACAGCATCCTGAAAATCGTTGCTGAAGACTTACGGGCACCTGTGTGGAGGCATTTCGTCACGGTGATCATCGAGATTGTGGCTCGTTCTATCCTTGGCTGGGCGGACGCCTTTATTTTAATTTTATAAAATTTTATAACTATTAATTACTTAGCTTAATTTGTACTAACATTAATTTTAAGTTTAATTGCGTTTACACTAACCTAATATGGATCCAAATAGTTGTCCAAATAAACAAATTTTGAATTTGAATTTGAATTTGAAAATAAGTGTTTAATAATGTTTATCGGGACTTATCACGTATTATTTAATATAGGTAAAAATATGTACCTTTCGCTCGACGTTTCCACCATGTTACGAGTACAATGGCCGTGGTCACGAGCTGACTGAAAACTGCGGGTGAGTCGGCTATTGCATAACATTTGCTTGAGGCAGGATCCGGTCACTGGATCGAGCTCCACGATCCGAAGGTCCTCTCCACTGAACGACATTCTTTTTCAAGAATGGTTCGTGAAGCGGTTGAAATTAGAAAACATCGCAATTTCAACCGGGAAGATGGATTTGGGTTAGCGGCGTCGTGGAATCCCGTAGTGAGCAAGTGTACAAACCGCGGTGTAGGTACTAGGACATTTACCGATAACGTCAGTGTTGTGTGTCGTAGTGACAACCCTGCAATGTTTCAAGATCAAGTGAGGGTAGGAGAACAAAACACCCGCTCTTCTCGCCGGACTCACCCGCAGTTTTCAGTCAGCTCGTGACCACGGCCATTGTAACATGGTCGAAACGTCGAGCGAAAGGTACATATTTTTACCTATATTAAATAATACGTGATAAGTCCCGATAAACATTTAAAACATTTAAGTTTCAAATCGCGAAAGTTTAAAAATTACTAACTACCATAAGTTACTAAAAACAGATTTTAGTTCGCTAGTTTAGTTTGGTGTTCTGTAGGTCTACCATGAGTATGCTCGATATCGACTGCCGCCTAAACGTGTATGAAAAAAATAACAGTGCCAGCTTGCGGTCAATTGTAGAACTAAAACTAACAGCGAGTACGCCAATCACAAGCTTAATAACAGTGCCAGCTTGCGGTCATAGGTAGGCGATACGTATCGCCTACCTATGACCGCAAGCTGGCACTGTTATTTTTTTCATACACGTTTAGGCGGCAGTCGATATCGAGCATACTCATGGTAGACCTACAGAACACCAAACTAAACTAGCGAACTAAAATCTGTTTTTAGTAACTTATGGTAGTTAGTAATTTTTAAACTTTCGCGATTTGAAACTTAAATGTTTTAAATGTTTATCGGGACTTATCACGTATTATTTAATATAGGTAAAAATATGTACCTTTCGCTCGACGTTTCGACCATGTTACAATGGCCGTGGTCACGAGCTGACTGAAAACTGCGGGTGAGTCCGGCGAGAAGAGCGGGTGTTTTGTTCTCCTACCCTCACTTGATCTTGAAACATTGCAGGGTTGTCACTACGACACACAACACTGACGTTATCGGTAAATGTCCTAGTACCTACACCGCGGTTTGTACACTTGCTCACTACGGGATTCCACGACGCCGCTAACCCAAATCCATCTTCCCGGTTGAAATTGCGATGTTTTCTAATTTCAACCGCTTCACGAACCATTCTTGAAAAAGAATGTCGTTCAGTGGAGAGGACCTTCGGATCGTGGAGCTCGATCCAGTGACCGGATCCTGCCTCAAGCAAATGTTATGCAATAGCCGACTCACCCGCAGTTTTCAGTCAGCTCGTGACCACGGCCATTGTACTCGTAACATGGTGGAAACGTCGAGCGAAAGGTACATATTTTTACCTATATTAAATAATACGTGATAAGTCCCGATAAACATTATTAAACACTTATTTTCAAATTCAAATTCAAATTCAAAATTTGTTTATTTGGACAACTATTTGGATCCATATTAGGTTAGTGTAAACGCAATTAAACTTAAAATTAATGTTAGTACAAATTAAGCTAAGTAATTAATAGTTATAAAATTTTATAAAATTAAAATAAAGGCGTCCGCCCAGCCAAGGATAGAACGAGCCACAATCTCGATCATCACCGTGACGAAATGCCTCCACACAGGTGCCCGTAAGTCTTCAGCAACGATTTTCAGGATGCTGTTGTGACTTCCTCGCACCCTCCTCATTAATGACGCGACTTTCTTGCGAATGACGGCATGGAACCCGTCAGTATGCGTCTGCGCAAACATTCCAGAGGCACTGCACCAGCGAGGGAGTCCCAACATCATCCTGAAGATGTTATTATACTGTACACGTAGGGTATTCAGCGACTTTTTGGTGTAACTGACCCACAGACCTCCCGTGTACATTCCCTGACAGTACGCCTTGAAGAGCGTGACTTTGACCGGGTCCGTACAGCGGGCGAACCTACGGGCCAGCATGTTACCGCGAACCGCCAGTGCCCTACGCTCACGTTCTATATCCACATCGTCTTTAAGGACGTCGGTAAGATAATGTCCAAGATATTTGAGTTGGAAAACCCGATTAATGTTCATGCCATTTAGGGTAATGGGTGGAATAGTCTCAGGACACTTTCCGGCGGCCTTAAAGACCATGTACTCGCTCTTCATTACATTGTAAACGAGCCCATGCTTAGTGGCATAAGCTTCACATAGTCTAAGCATCTCTCTAAGACCACGAACTGTCGGACTCAACAGCACCATGTCGTCCGCGTAGCTAATGCTATTCACACTAACACCCCCACGCGGCATCCGACACGCATGCTGCTGAGACCGACAATAAGTTCATTGACATATAGGTTGAAGAGTTTAGGAGAGGTCAACCCCCCCTGTCTCACCCCGCACTCCAACCTATATGCCTCTGAAAGAGAGTTAGCCCACCTGACATGATTTGTCTGGTTAGAATACCAGTATTTAAGGATACTTAACATTTCTCCCGGTATACCACTGTCCGCTAGCTTTCTCCAAAGCACTTCATATGACACGAGATCGAAGGCTTTGGAGAGGTCCAGGAAACAGGCATATACCGGGGTCTTACGGTGCGTATAGTATTGGACAGCATACTTGAGACTCAAAATTGCGCTTTCTGTGGATAGTCCGGGCTGAAACCCGAACTGCGCATCATGTATGTTAAGATACGATTTCAAGTACGAATCAAGTAAACTGTCCAACACCTTAGCAATCGTGGTTGCGAGAGAGATCGGACGGTAATTCTCCATGTCAGAGATGTCGCCTGTCCTGTTCTTTACGATAGGCACAACAATGGTTTTCATGAGATCGGCCGGCAGGTGAGAGTGACTTATACACAGGTTGAACAACAAGGACAAGACCCTCGGTAGATGGATGCCAGCATATTTTAGATGTTCGATGCTGATTCCATCGTATCCAGGAGACCTGCCTCTTTTCATTCCTTTAATGACAGATTTAATCGTACTAGATGTGAATCGCAACAGAGACTCGTCACCCCGATCGCTGGGCTCAGCATCTACCGCCACCGCTGACGGGCCCAGAGGAGATCGCACCTGAAAATGTTTCATGAACATATTTGCGATCTCCTCTGGGTCACTTACACCGGCAACACTCGCCGGGAGGCCAGACTTGACATCCAATTTTCTAGTAGATTTCCAAAACTCACGAAAGTTTTTGCCTTCTCGGTGTTTAGCTATCAAGTCCATTCTTATTTGGTCTTGGTTCTTGCGACACCATTTCAGCCTGCCATTGTTATGGTAGTTCTTATTCTGTTCACGCTTAAGTCCAAATTCGTATAACGCTTGCTTGTGACAATTCTTAAATTTGCCGTTTCTGTTTAATTGTATGTTTAGTGCAAATTTAATCGTCATGTAAGTTCGTGCTCTCTAAACTAGAGCCTAAACTGATGTAAAACCACATTGAATAGAATAATCATCTGTTTAGAATCTCAGCCCAAATAAAAAAGTTTTGTCTGAGTTTAGAATTATCATTGAGTACGCCAATCACAAGCTTAATAGGTAGGCGAGATCAAGTATCGACTGTAGATGACATTTATGTTGCCAACTCATGGTAGGGCTACTGAACAAGCGAATTACTAACAATATCTCACTGTAAATATATAAGTAGGTATATCGAACGTGATGGTGTACTCGATGGGTTAACGCTTGTCTTAAAAATACCCATTCACGGTTGATTTGATTTATGTTTGTTCCACTCGACTCATAACAAGTCGGTATCGTCCACACAAACGCAAAATGAGATTTCAATTTATGTGCATTTAGTAGGAACTACAACATTCATGGCAAAGTTATGAAACAACCTTTCGAACCATACGGTAAGTGGAAGTGAATCTACTGCGGTCAGCGTAACATCTTCCTGTCGTATTTCATCACAAATGTCGTAAACTAAACCGAATTACGCGGCTACAGAATATGGATGCAAACAACAAAATGGTTTGTCATATGTGTTGGTTATAGGGATTGTTTTTTGAGAAAACAAGTGACCAATACTCTAGTAAAATATATACTGGATTGCACAAAAGTATTGGGTGTATTATTATATATAATAATAATAATATATATATATATAATTATATATATATATATATATATATTATATATTATTTTATATATTATTACATATATATTATGCGCCGGGCAGCTCCACCAGCTACCTGCAGCTGTTCGCCTGGCGGATGGATCTGGACTGCCCGATAATGCAGCACTGGACAGGTGTGCA
Source organism: Selenia dentaria (assembly GCA_917880725.1). Taxonomy (NCBI): domain Eukaryota; kingdom Metazoa; phylum Arthropoda; class Insecta; order Lepidoptera; family Geometridae; genus Selenia; species Selenia dentaria. The sequence goes on along the minus strand of OU862890.1, from coordinate 32,498,936 downwards.
CATCGAGCACTCCGGGTCCAAACCGAAGTTTAGGTTAAGATAATTACATTTTTGTTTATTTATTGTATTATAATTTGAAAATTTTAATTGAATAATGATATATAATATTGTAATTTTAAATTTTAATTTGTAATTTTAACATATGGACATGGTATGAAATAAATGAATATTATTATTATTATTATTGGCACTATAGAAAAATAAATATAAATAAATAAGTATACTGTATATAAATTAGTAGCTAAACCAAATAGGGTCAATACTTTTGCGCCATCCTATATAAACATCAAAGTGCACTGCGAGATATTCTGCTTCTAGGCAGTAGTACACAACAGTGTTAATACTATTTATATAATTTATTTATATATATATTAGTTATTTATTTATTATTTAGTACTGTATAGGCTTGAAATATAAATTATAGATAAATCATTATCACTGCTTGAAACGTCTCCAAAATACGTATAACTGGTTTCTACCTGAGTCCTTACTATGAGAAGTAAAGCACTTACGCCTGCTTAGCTAGCTCCGTCCCCATACGACGGTTATATCAAATCTAGAGTTAAAATTCAATACTCGGACGACGTGTCTCGGTGACCTATAATGGTCACGGCGTCTGACACGGATAGTCGGAAGACACGGCTTCGGATCCCGTCCGAGGATCTGTATGTAGCTCTCTAAAACTGCAATGCATATGAGAATCAAGTACAATTAGAAAAAAATAATACCGACTTCTATTCTATTCAGTTATTGGAGTGTATCTCAAAAACAACTGGACCAAATTTGAAATTGATAAATGGGACCACATGGGAAGCACCAGCTCTCAAACAAAAAAAATTTGAGAATCGGTTCATCCAGTTAAGTTATGAGGTGATAAACATAAATAAAAATACAGTTGAATTGAGTACCTCCCCCTTTTTTTGGAAGTCGGTAGATAACTTATCAAAGAAAGGAAGCTTATGGACATACCAGTGGTCAATACTAATGCCACATAAACATATTTAGCACTAATTAGTATCCAGATCAAGAGAAAAAATCAAGGAAAAGTTGGTAAGTTTGGAGAAGATGCTATAGCATGAATAGCAACTTTATAATGACGCACTTACTACCAATGTTAATCTGTGATACATATATGGTACTTCACTCTTATTCGCTTCTTTAACAAGATTCCTTTGGCAGCCTTTCAGCCGTGCACTCTATAGTACTTTTAAAGCCAATAAGATGCAGGAAGAATAACGGAGAATACGTTTGTATGGAGAAGACGCTAAGAACGTCGCAGAATTGTCGACGACCACAAGCTTATCAAAGACCTAGAGCCAGGAGCCAGCTTCGCGGTTCTTTCAACTCAAAAAATTGAAAGAGCTTTCTTCTTCAGTACTTCCAGGCTACAATGAAGAGATCTTCAAATGGCGAGTCAACAGAGTCTTAAAACGTCAGCAACGTATTTGTGATGCCTATAGTATTGCACACATAGGAGATGGTGATCGCTTCCTATCAGACGGCGCGTGTGCTTATTTGACATCCATGACTTAAAAAACCCGTACTAACTTGATTTTAAAATGTGGTCCATATATCCTCTTAGGCTTTAACTAGATTCCTTTGGCAGCTACGAAGAAATAATGTCAGAAAGCCTAACTCAAACAAATCTCACACAAAAAATGGTATTTCAAACCAAAACGACGTATGATTCCAAATACGAATTACTTTCGACATTTTCGGTGATTGGTTTAAATTTCAGAAGGAAAGCAGGGATTGGTCCACGCGCGTGCTGTGACGTCTACTATGACAGCTGAGTCATAGCGGCGTGAACGATGTTATTGATTTAGGGTATTTTTTTTAAGGCAGTTACTCTTCCTGAAATTATTTCTTCGTAGTTTGGCAGCCTTTGAGCTGTGAACTCTAAAAATAGGACTTTTTATAAAGTCAATAAGGTACCTTCAAATTTTACAAATGTATGCCAAATGCGCACTTCGCATAAATCTGTTAAGGAGTGGAGCACACAAGCGCGGCCGGAGTGACGTAATTACATAACATTTGCTTAGAAAACCGATTCGTATGTGGAGACAGGTAGAGATGCACAAGACGTGATGCACAATGAGGAAAACGTTCCTACTTTCCCGCTTGACCGCAGAATCCTTTAACTGATAAGCACAGTCTAATAAGTGAGCGTAAAGCGTTTTAAGAGATCGGGGGAGCAATTATTACCCAACTGCGGAGAAATCCGGAAGGAAGATTATGTGTTTGATCTGAGGCCGTAGCACAAACAATTTGCGATAAAGTATTCATAAGCGTCAACGAGTCACATTTCGGCGTTGAAACTATAAGTAATCTTTGTCACAGTTGCCCTAGATACATGACAGTTTGTACTGACACGTTACGTTACGCTGACTCAGTTATTCGTGCTAGGCACACTATACGAGTATGTATGTCCGTTTCTATATCCGTTCGCAACTACTCAACAGTTAAACCGATTTCGATAAAATTTTTTTCATCATAAGATTCAGTCTTGATGGCGTGAGACACTGGGTACATAAAATGGTATTTTTTAAATAAAAAAATTAAGTCGCAGATTTTATTAACTCGACACTTATAGATAAGTGTCGAGTTACTAAACTAGGTAAGTTTTTTGTTTCTTGTATGATTTATTGTTCTATGATGAAGTGACTTTATAACGTCAAAATAGCCGAAAGTCATCGATTTCCAAAAGCTTACCACCAACGACATGCAAAAATTCTGAATCTTTTTGTTGACAAAATCATCATACTCTTACGTATGACTTCCTTCCATTTACCTATTTACCAGAGGAGAAACAGTCTTGCCGTTAATCAACGCTTCAACTTTTACATATTTTAATAGTCATCGCCTTAATTGGGACCTGCAAACTTAAATCCAAACGGAAGTTCATTTTGGATGAATTTTATACGCGGCACGAACACTGTTTCTCCTTTGGCCTTAGTTAATGCAATAAACTGAAAAATTTAAATGAAAATCCGTGTCAAAAATATTAAAGAACACCGTTGTTTATTTTAAATGAACTATCTAAATAAAAAAAATAATGATGCTCAGATTTGATCTGTCAAACTCTTGGACATACGAGTATTATAAGATGTCGTGTATACATATTGTTGTTAATTAGTTTAAAAAATCTCTATTTTTTCTTATTTACATTTCACGAATTTATACCAAAAATCGGTAATCAGCAAAGAGAATATAATAGAGAATCAGTAAAAATAGAAAATCATTTATCTCGTCGTACATTTAAGAGTACTTATTCCTCTTTGCAGTCATCTCTCTTCTCCTCGTTCCCTCACTGCTGAGGATCGCGACCACGTACAATCAGTCTCTATTGGTATATATTAATATATGATTACTTATCATAGTAAAATACAAAATGTTGATCTTGACTACTGACTCTTACTATATAACTCGTAGCCACACAACAAAACACACACATGCTCATTAACACACCGCAGATACATTCTTGCGTACACACTTACACTAAACAGACTCACACAGATACAACACTTTGCTTACGCACATATTATTTTATTCTACCCTCAACATCTAATACACTAAAAATTATGATAAAGTTTAGTACTGGTGTGTGCCAAAGTATATTCTATCCGTGGGAGGAGACCTGGTGACCTGTGACACAGGTTTTTATTTTAAAAAACCTACTTCGGGCACCAGCCCCCTCACATAGATGGGTTTTATTTTGTCACTCTTCGCTAATTATTTTAAATTGTTTTTACCAACCTTTTGTGAGGAGGAAATAAATATATGTTATTATTATTATTATTATTATTGGGTGCGTTCATAGGCTGTGTGAACCGCACGGTGTATGCTACCACCCACCGCCTTCTTAATCGTGTCAGACCATCTTATAGGCGCCCTTCCCTGACCACGTCTACCGTCAATTTTTCCTAAAATAATGGCTTTCTCCAGACAATGCTTTGAAGACCGCATAATATGTCCGAAGAAGCTGAGGACTTTTTGTCGGCAGATAGTGGAGAGCCGTGTGGTGATTTTAAGATCTTTTAGTATGGACTCGTTGGTTCTCATAGCAGTCCAAGGTATACAACCTTTGCAACCAAGGTAGCAACCTTTGCAGTCATAGACTAACATAATATACTTTGTACTATACTACATAATATATATACTTATATATATATTTTTTTACTAAATAATATATATGCTTTACTACATAATATAATACATAATATACTTTGTACTATAATATACTTTGCAGGCTCTCGTTTATTGTCGATGTGTCGTTTGACGGTATTCACGGTTTCTACTGTGAAAGTGATAAAGCACAAATACAGTCAAGGGTGATGAAATGTAATGACAGGTTTTTTTCTTAATGATTAATTATATTAGTGTTTAGGTACTTTATAGGCAGTTGTTCATTGATCTACTATATTAATAAAGCATGTAATCTTTAACGCAATTTTTAACATAATGGAGGAGGACAAAGTAAATGCACAATAATACATTCTTATATATATGTATAAAATTCTTAAAATAGTTGCTACGTTTTTTATAATAACGTTTTATTTTATATATCTATGTATTTTTTATATCAACGTATTATTTATATTCACGTACTTTAATTTATTCACGAATACAATGCCTATATACACATTTTCTACTAGCCTTCTACTGCACTACACTACTTAACACTAGTACAACTAATTATGAGTACTTGTTACACTGTCATTTATTTTGTTAGTCCGTTCTCAAAGAGTTGGCTGTCTAATTGTAAAAAAAATATAAAATGTGTATCTTTTATTGGCCGTAAGATAGTTACACCCGGTCACATTATCTCGAGTCCTCACTGGAATGCGCACCTTCCGCCCCGTTCTCCTTTCACCTCCCCGCGCTCGCCACGGCGCGTCAGTACGGTTAGTACTTTCGTTGCCGATACGCGTCGACTTGTTTTCGTGGTATATTTTTAAACATTTCATTGTTACGTTTGGACTTTTATTGTTATTGCTGTAACGTTAAAATATTGTTTTTTTTGCAACGTAGGACTGTTTTGTTAAGTTTGTACATTTTGGTTTGTGTAATAAACACTTCTTGTACCCACTTAACCAAGACTGTTTCGTTTATATTTTCATCATTTTAATCATATCATTATAATAATATTACCTACATTAAATTAATTAACACAATATTTGATTTGTTGGAAATATTATTGTTTATAATAATATCCTACTAGAGAATGCTTGTTTTGCGCACCATATCAGAGCGCCGACGCGACGTGACGTCATCGACGCCAGGTCTCGAGATAATGTGACCGGGTTATATATAGAAATTGTTGTAACATAATCAGGGCTAAGGATTTTGTTTAATACAAAATTAAAATAAAAATGTAAATATTGTACAGTTTTCAGTTGTTATATTAGGTTGTATACATATATGGTTTGTTTGTTAGCGGCATGAGCTTATACCTTGAGCCGTGTCTGGTGTTGTACATTTGCGTAATTCACACGGAAGCCACGTGTGACTGACATGATGATTTGCGTTGGGATACCAGCTGACATGATAGGTACTCCGCGCAATTATACAATCAAATGAAGCGGTCATAGCGTAGCTTGGCTCTATTCAACTGGGTTAAGCACAACTATCTGCGGTCATAGTGCGATTCATCAACCAAGTTACAACTGATGACTGATTGCTAGTACCATATTCAACTAAGTGCTTCTGTATTTTGGTTTCAAATGTACAAAGTAGTATTTTTAAATTTCGTACCACCACGTCAATATAGCAAGCTTAATAAAACAATAGATTACGATAGACTTTTTGATGACGTAGTATCAAATATTTCACTCGATTCCTGCCGTGCGATTCTCTATGATTCGTCGTTGCGCTCGTCTACGAGCTCACCGACGTCAAATACTATATGAGATATCGCCCTTGTATACATAAGGTCGTTTTTCCAACGTTTCTTGTCATTTCGTCATTTGTTTCAAGGATTTTGTCAAAGATGCAACGATGTTTGCTCTTAGAGAATCGCACGGCAGTACTTTGACGTGACTATTGACACTAAGTTTCATTGTTCTAATGTCAAATTTTTGAAGGTCCGTACTCCCTAATCTCTTAAAGTAGTCATATTGTAACATTACTATTAAATTTGTTTGTCCGTTTTGTGTCGGTGGGAGTACGATAGTAAGCATGATTATTCTAAGCTTATTACAAAACGCTCCTGATTTATGATAGTTCCGTAAAATGTGGGAGTAGGCCCCCAGTTCCTGGTCCACTTCTATTTTTGATCATGATCAATGACATGCTCAAAGAAGTAAACGCTGATAACTTGAATTTGCAGTCCTTGAGGATGTCAACTATGTGGAGTATTGTTCATGTTTCAATGACAAAATGCTGTTTTATTCTGATAAGTGCTGTGTTTTAACATTTGATTGCAAATGAAACCCCTTCAATACATCACATTTATAAAATTGGTGACAATATTAAACGAGTGACTGCTTTAAAACATCACGGTGTAAATTTTCATCGAAATTTTCTCTACCTACTCGTATCACCTAGTAAGTCAGGTTTCCTCGCTTTTAACGATTCACATTCCGATGGCTCCGTCTACTCGCAGAGTATATACGACGTTATAATCCTTCACAACGAGAGGATCTATGGAGATAGAGAGGGCTATGCTCGAGGTTTCTCTACGTGATTGAATCAGAAATGAGGAGATCCGTAGAAAAAGCCATTGTACAGTGGGCAGGGCACATAGCACGCAGAACAGGTGGCCGATGGAGCTGGAAGGTTCTGGAGTGGAGACCACGGACAGGCAAGCGCAGCGTAGGTCGTCCACCGACAAGGTGGACTGAAGATCTGACAAAGGTAGCAGGACGACGTTGGCTACAGGCCGCTTCCAACCGGTCGTTTTTGAAATTTCTGTAGGAGGCCTAAGTTCAGCAGTGGACGTCCTACAGCTGAGATGATGATGATGATGAATCCTTCATATTATTACAACACTACAATACACCACCAAATACATTTTTATGGGATAGGTTGGCAAACGAGCAAGCGGCTCACTGGTAAGTGATACCGTCGCCCACGGACATCCGCAATACCAGTCTCGAGGATGCGTTGCCGACCTTTGAGGAAGGAAGATAGGAAGGAAGAGATAGAAGGGGTGAGGGCGGAGGGGGAGGGGGAAGGATAGGGGAGGGGGGGGGGGGGGCAATTGGGCCTCCGGAAACTCCCACAAATCGACGAAACGCAATAGCAAGCTATGTTACTTCACGTCGGTATTAGTGTGGTACTTACCCGGTCGTGCCGGCCCATTAGGCTGTGGGGTTGCAGCGTGGTACTCCCACCGAAAAAACCAAATACATCTTACAAAAGATATCGAAACTCCTACAAAAACAGATAGCAACGAACATGTCGCATAACGCCTGACGCAGATTCTATAGTTTTTGTAAAACACCAGTTGGTTTGTTATATCCGTTTGGATATAATAGTCATTTAACGGAGACACAAAACAAAAATCTAAAAATTTCATTGAAATAACTGACAGAATATCTTATGCTAAGTATTAAGGCAATGTAGTAAATATCAGCTTACCCTCATCACGGTAATAAGTATTATAATATTACCGTGCCCTCATCGTGTCTTCTACAATCTTGGTAGGTACCTAATTAAAGGTATAATACAAATTCACTTTTATTAAAATAATTTGTCATCCATTTCATAATTGCACCGCATGTACCTACTGTAACCAAGCAAAATATATAAATAGATGATAAAATGAATTACATAGACATATTCAGGAATTTTAAGCCATCGTTTGAATTGAGTATTTTTTCCCTTAAAATAGTTAGCAAAGAATTATAATACACTCGAACAGCGCTAACATAAGTGCTCTTAGTTTATTAATCATTGATATACGAGTCATAAAAATTAAAATCAAACAGTAAGCGTAGAGAGTCATCACTGTTTTTACACAAGAGATGCAGTCTGAAACTTGTTTTAAATCATTTGACAAGGAGGTCAAAATCTTGTTTTACATGAATGTATTTTTACAACGCAAGCTTAATATTTCTTCACTTTGGAAACTTTCTTTGATTGCCGCGCTTCTCGACAAGGCGCCAGTAAAGTTGTAGCCACAATCAAACAATCCAAATCAAATCAAAATCCTTTTACATCTCTCATATTCGGTAAGTAGGTCCTTATTACCCCCAAATGGGGCTTGTAGGTGACCAGTTAGCGCTCTAGGGTAATAAAGTGGCTAGAAGAACCCTAGGGTAGTAAGTAATTAGAAAAAACACGTTTCACTCTTTCAAAAAGTTCGCGTACATCTAACCATTATACTGGCAATAGACATCATGCATTCAGCCCAATGACAAAAGAGGTCGCTTCGCTATTCAGCCTTGTCTTTGTATGAGTATAATAGTCATCAATTTTATTTTTGTAATGCCAGTTTTTTTCTACTTACCTCACAATAGAGATGTAAAGCAGAGTAGTTAGCTCGGGTGTAAGCATCAATTGCACCCCAGCATTGTAAATATCTCGGCTGCAATTGATGCCTTACAGCCCTTGGCTACTAATCTACTATTATTTGTAAGAATATTGTCATATTGTGTAATTGTAATACAACGCGTGTTTCAAATATTTCATCAGATGTACATATATTTTAATTAGGTTATTATTTACATATCACAACTTTAATCATATATACCTATAGGTACTTCATCTACGTCGTTAAGCATGTCAATCGCAAAATCACTACCATCATATAATTTTTCAGAAATTTTACTTATTTGCATTTTAGGACATACAATTCAATTCTAAAGCTTTTCTGAAAATGTAATTACTAATATTATAAAGAGGAAAGATTTGTTTGATTGTTTGAAATAAATAAGCTCCAAACCTATATATAATAAAAATAAAAAAGCCTTTATTTCCCATTTCCCTTAAATAACATTGTAAATGTAAATGTTAATTTTAATTTGCTAGTGAGTACATAATTCTTCTTCTTTTATTTTAAGTTAGTACGTTCTTTGGGATATGGACCCCTCCACGGGTCCTCCTCCAGTTTCTTCCATTTATATCTTTGCAATATTCTGCCAGTCATTTCCTGCTGTGTCGGTTAAGTCGTCAGCCGACCTTCTCTTCGGTCCTATATGTATCACCATTTAATTAGAATTCTACATTATCCCATAGACTATACCACGTAACACGTACACATCATCAATTACCACGCGAGTAAAACCGCGGAGATCATCTAGTATTATATATTTTGATAGATATACTATACAATATACTTTCTTGCTATAACTATACTACACGCTACTACTACTCCACTACACAATCAATTTCTTTTGAAAATCTTTTATTGCAGAGTTTCGTTTCAAAAAGTCAGATGAAAAAAGGTTTTATGCAGAATTTGGCTGTATACCTATGTACAGGCAGTAAAAGCTAACGCTTTTACCTAACCTTTTGCTTAATCTAATTTAAATAATAAAACACGGGCCGGCATTTTGTTAATATTACTTTAAATTTTTCACAGAATGCACGCTTTTACATAGATCCAAAATTCGTGATATTCATCTAAATGAAAAAAAAAATGAACCTCTATTTCTCCTGGTCATATAACTTGAGAACGGCTTTACTGATTTCATTTAATTTTTTTTTAATTTTTTCTTCGCAGATGGTTCTAACATAAAAAAAAATAAGAAAATATAGGTTATGGCGAAGCCGTAGGCCGAGTATCCTCTAATTCGATGTGTTTGACAGACCATGACCACCAAACAAGAAACACTTTAAATTGGAATGCCATTTTCTATATGTAACGTAAACCCTGGAAAAGCAGCCCTGAATTTTAGTAACTGTAGGCACTTTAAGCTATAATAGTTACTAAAAATTGTACTTGAAATAAATCCTTAATATGCTGGTTTTATTTAAATTACTTGAGTAAAGCATTAGAGAAACCTTGGTCCCCAATGACTGCACTGCTGGCCACGCTATGATGGTCTCGAGAGAAGCTTATAGCCATGCACTCGGCCTTCAAGCTTGGTCATCATTGCAGTCCTTGCTGTCCACGTTATAACGGCCTCCACCTTCGGCTTTGGTCTTGACTGCGCTGTAATAGCCTGGACCTGGGCTACGCGGCGCTTTCGGGCGTCATCATCGCTTCACACAGTCGTTACAGACCGCTACAGTATAATGTACCAACTATTTCTTATTGTTGAAATAATTATAGACTGACAAGAACATCTCTATAATATTGTTGGGACATTTGTAACTTTCATTATACAATCACTATGCCGCTGTAATCTCCGATCGGTAGGACACAACTGGCCATGTTGATATAGGAACAAGCCGTATCAAGAGGTGCTAACACCTAACTTGCTAATTTATGGAAATCTTAATAAAAAAGCAATTTTAACTTTTAAAATAGATTTCCCCAATACACTATTATTTATTTTGTTTCCTTACCCACACCACGTGCATTACGTTCGCTATACGCGCCGTTTCACCTGTACTATACACAACAGCAACGCACGCGCAGATCGCAACGTACTTTTCACCTGGAGACACATTCAAACCAAGAAACGATATAGAGCAAGCTTCAAGTAACCATGGTGACACTACAGCATTTAAATACAGCTAACGACTCGGCGAATTTCCTCGAGATTCCGGTGACATCGTGCTCAAATCAATAGCATAGTGATAGCATTACCTTGGTGATAGGCCCTTTTCTAATAGTATTTGATTTTATTATTTATCATTAAAATAACCAATAATAACTGTCATACAATAACTTACTTTTTCAACACACTTGCTCATAAAGTGGCGCTATGGTCACCGCAATTAGGCACATAATGACACGCATAATCACACTGCGACTTTTTAATTGCTATAACTCACCTCATATAACCTCGCCTTCATACTTAGTAACCTCGCCTTCATACTTAGTAACCTCGCCTTCATACTTAGTCATTGAATTCCACCCGCTGGCACTGCTTTCGCTTACAGCACAATAGCTTTGTATGGAGCCGGTCCCAAGCCCGGACAAAGAGGGAGGGCACCCGGGGTGGTTGCGGAGGACGGCATAATCATCTCATCCGATACTATGCCGAGCTCTGAAATCCCCTTACTGCGGTAGCCCGTGGCCGCCGTGTCTATTTGGGGGAGGTTCAACCCCTGTGTTTCTTGGGATGAACTTTTGCCCCCAAATAAATACGCAAAATATCGGGGGTAGGCAGCTTGGGCAACTGCTTGCACCATTGCTTTGCGCCCACTAACCATTTTCTGCTCCACAGAACCTATCTTTTTATAACCATGAACACGCAAAATATAACGAATGAGATGCCTTGCGACCCGGCTAGCACCCGGCGCCCTTTGGTTTCCGGGCCAGGGGGTGTGAAGTTAGCTACCGAAGGCGACCGCGGGGTGGAGTCCCAGGCCCCATCGGCCGCGGATGTTACTGGACCGACGACGACGGCAAAGGAGTCTGGACCAGTGCAGAAGAGCGGACCAGTTTCCCATGGAGCGCGCCACAACTCGCGCAAAAGGAAGCAGCTGCGGCGGCTTGAGGCGGCGGCGGCGGCGGGACCGGACGCTGTGTTGGAGTTAGGTAACGGGCGGGGGAGCGGTAAGCCTGACAGGCGTACCGTGAACCCGCAAAACTCTCACCGCGGCAAATCACGCCGCGAAGAAAATAAAGAGCGCTGGCAGCGCGAAACCGAACTGGCGGACGCGCTATACCAGCAGCAGAGGGAGGGAGTAGTACACCTGCCGGGGCTGTCGGCGCTTGCGCCGGCGGTCACGGCATGTATGCTGCGCATCGACCCACACGGAGCGCCCGCTGCTATCACGAAGCAGATCCAGTGCCCTGAGACTCAGCTGAGCTTGCCCCTCACTGCTATGCACAGCGGGCCTGCCACGATGTCTACCGAGGCACAAGGTGAAGCGACGAGAGAGCAGCGGACGAAACCGTCTGCAGCTGACGGGAATGCCAAGAAAGATCAGACGAGTAAGATGAACAACACTTTACCGGAGGTCGCGCCCTCACCGTGCTCGTCTCGCCCCCCTTCCACACCTATACCCAGCCAGGACAAAGGTAAGGGTGAGGTGGAAAGTAAGAAGGGATGCGTCGTGGCCGAGTGTGATGAGGTTGCTTCTGATGGGACGGACGCAACCAGAGGCGCGAAGCGACAACGCAGCTCTGACTTAGTGTCACCATCCCAGGCGGTCGCCGACAAAAAGATTCGCCTGGAAAGTGGAGCCGCTGCGGGCGTCGGTAACAAACATGGCGTGACTTCGTCCTCGTACGCGGAGGTGACCAAAGCGGCCTACAAGGTGGTCGTTTTGGATCGCAACCGAGTACTGATGGACGAACGCCGCGCACTTCATTTAAGAAAGGCCATCGACGAGACGATCATGGGCATGCTCCTGGGAAACGATGGCAGCCCAGCCATTCGCTTTCCTCGGTTCACGTCCATGCCGAAAGCGTTTCGCGGTGGTGTGAGATATACGCCTCGGGACGACTTCACCCTCGCCTGGCTCACCACTACGGTGGAACACTTACCGACCCTGTGGGAAGGGTCTGGTAGTTGTGTGGTCGTACCGGAGAGGAAGGTGCCGCAATATAGAACGGCAGTAGTTTTCATTCCGGATTTCGGGCGAGGCAGGCAGGAGCTGGCGAAACGCTCAGATATCCTCCTGAACTTGATCATCGCACAAAATCCAGGAGTCGGAGTAGAGAGGTGGCAACTGTTCACCCATGAGACGCGCCCGATGGGAAACACTTTTAACCACATCCTCGTCTTTGGTATACCACCCGAGGATGTGGAGAATCTTCACTGACATTTAATGTAGGCGACAGTCTTCGTAAAAGTGAGAGGCAAAAACTTCGGCAGCGCCGTGACGGCGACGCCGGCGGAGGGGATGGATGAGGTCATCGCTACAGTAAGCGATGATGCAGCGACCGTTCCCTCCGACGCCGACGCGGTCGCGTTGCTACCGGGGATAGAGGGCTGGTCGAGGAACGAAGTGGAACGGCTGTTGGGAGTGGAGGACGAGGGTGAAGAGGATATTGCAGACGATATAATGGGTCTCAACATTCTCTCACCTGCGTCCTCCATGGAGACGAACCGTGCCGCAACCTCCTCGACTCGCCCAAATGTGAATTAAGTGGGCGTTTCGCTTCCCGAACCAACCCACAAAACCTACAGGGATCAATTAACTTTCGCAATTAACTCGCAAAAAACAATAAACAGTAAAAACTCGAATTCTAGCAGTGCTCAGAAGCTAGATGAATATAGTAAGTTTGACATCATTCAAGCCAACTTACAACACAGCGTTACAGGTTTCGCCGCCCTGCGCAGAACCCTGGAGGAGCAACCAAACACGATAGCACTGGTCCAGGAACCATATCTTAATCGTGGAAAGGTGAGTGGTTTCAATGCCTTAAGGGGAAATGTCTTTAATGCCCCCCTGCAAACTAAAACGCGGGCTTTCATCTATGTACCGAATTTATACAAAGCCTCTTTGTTAACACACTTAAGCACTGATGACCTTGCTGTAATCAAGCTGGAAACGGGCCTATATGGACCACTCAGTAGCGTTATCATAGCATCGGCCTATATGGATATAGAAGATGAAGCGCCACCTGCAGCTCTAGAAGAATTAATGCACTTTTGTGCAAAAAATAAACTTGAATGTATCATTGGATGCGACAGCAACGGACACTGTTCTGTCTGGGGAAGCACTGACACAAACGAAAGAGGTAAGGATCTATTGAACTTTATCCTCAAACACAACCTAAACGTTCTCAACCGAGGCACAGAACCCACTTTTGTGACGTCTAGGGCAAGGACGATAATCGACATCACACTAGCTACGAGCACAATCACCGAGCTGATCGACGGATGGCACGTAGCAACAAATGAAATCTCTGGCTCTGACCACAGAAGGATTAGGTTCAGCCTACAAGCGGGAAAGCACGAACCACGTACATATAGAAATCCTAAAAATACTGACAAGTCCCTCTTCAAGCATACTTTAGAGGAGGCATTGACAACAATACCATAAATAGAGGCGTCTACACAGTTGACTCCGCAAGAAATAGAGAAGACTATTGATCTATTAGTAACCTCTATTAAAGGGAGCTACGAAAAATCAAGTCCTCTGAAAACTGAGCGAAATATAATTTTGCAAAAAAAAGATAAATGGTGGAACAAAGAACTCGCCAAATTGAGAAAGAACATGCGACACCATTTTAACAGAGCTATGAACACTGATCACAAGCATGATTGGCAGAAATATAGAAAGACAAGACATCGATTCAAAATAGAAACAACTAAGAGTCGGAAAAATACGTGGAAAAAGTACAGTAACTCGATCCAAACGGAAAGCGAAACTGCAAGACTGAGAAAAATCTTATCTAGCAACACGCAGGTAAGGCTTGGGACATTGAAAAAGGCCGATGGAACATACACGGCTTCGGACCAAGAACAATTTGAGCTTCTTCTTCAAACACACTTTCCAGACTGCCACATAGAAGAGAATGGAGACTGGGAAATGGAAGCAATGCACGAGCCTGGTAATGAAGACTGGGCTTTTGCAAATACCATAGTAACGGAAGAAAATCTTCTATGGGCAGTAAGTACATTCCAGCCATACAAAGCTGCAGGGATTGATGAAATTTTTCCAGCACTACTTCAGTGGAGCCTGCATATGATAAAAGAAAACCTTTTGGCGCTTTTCAGAGCATGTCTAGCATGGAAGTACATACCCAAACCGTGGAGGGAAGTTAAAGTAGTCTTTTTACCTAAACCTGGCAAATCAGACTACACAAATCCGAAGTCCTACAGGCCTATAAGCCTGAGCTCCTTTCTCCTAAAAACACTGGAGAGACTTTGTGACAAATACATAAGAAGTGGACCACTGGTGAATAATCCCGTCCACAAAAATCAGCATGCCTATCAAGCAGGTAAATCTACAGAGACTGCACTTCACCATGTGGTTCATAAGATTGAATCCGCAATGGAAAACAAACAATCCTGCCTTGTCACTTTCATTGACATTGAGGGTGCTTTTGATAAAACAACGTTTTCCAGCATCGAGACCGGGCTGGCAAAGCAGGGCGTGGACAGCAAGATGAATATGTGGATTACAAACATGCTCTCAAATAGAGCTGCACATATAGAGACTTCTAATAGGACACGCTGCCTTGTCAAAAAAGGCTGTCCGCAAGGAGGTGTACTGTCACCACTGCTATGGGTAGTAGTGGCTAACGAACTAATCGAGCTCTTAAATAAAGAAGGAATTGTCACAACAGGATACGCAGATGACCTGGCTATCATGACCTCAGGTCTCTTTGAGTCCACCCTCTGCGAAAAAATGCAGAGAGCACTCCGGGTAGTAGAGGCATGGTGTGGACGCCACTGTCTATCTGTCAACCCTCAAAAAACCGAAATGGTACTATTTACACGCAAAACAAAAATAGGAAATCTTAAACTTCCTATCTTGTTTGGACAAAAACTTGATCTAACCAAGGAAGTGAAATACTTAGGGGTTTGGCTCGATAGCAAACTTTTATGGACAAAGCAGCTTGAGCACGTCACCACAAAAGCCAGAAACATTTTGATGCAGAGTGCGAGAGCAGTAGGCAAAGACTGGGGTCTCAAACCGAAGCTTTGTCGATGGCTCTATACAGTCATAGTAAGACCAGCTCTTACTTATGGAAGCGTTGTATGGTGGCCCCGAACAACCCTGGTGACCACAATGACTAAACTACAGCAAACTAAGAGACTGGCGTGCTCTCTGATAAGCGGGAGCACTAAAACGACACCATCAGCTGCCTTGGATGTAATCCTTGGCCTGACACCGTTGCATCTACACATACAGCAAGAAGCAATGGCGTCTGCGCTAAGAATAAAATCTACAGATCAATGGAAAGGCACGCAGTCCATCACAAATCACTGTAGAATTTTAGACATGGCGACGAAAATAATCCCGGAATCACACAGAGGCACCGACAGGATAGCCAAGACGCACCTCACAAATAAGAAGTACGAGCTGACTACCGAGAGCGGTGCCCTGGAGAGTCTAACACCATCCTATCATGTGTACACGGACGGCGCAAAAAACAAAACGGGAACAGGTTGTGGATTCCATTCACCAGAACTTGCAATTTCTAATTCAATAGCCCTGAGCAAAACCACAACGGAATTTCAAGCAGAGGCTATGGCCCTGCTACTTGCTGCTAGGGCAATATTACGCCTGGAATCACAAAGTGAACAGGAAGACAAGCTGCTGGCATTCATCACGGATAGTGCAGCATTCGTTCACGCACTGAAAAGACCGGTAACAAGATCAAGAGTCCTAACGGAGTGCCATACTGCACTCCAAGGACTTTCAGAGAAGTACAAAATAATTATATCATGGACAAAGGGACATGGCCTTTGTGCTGGTAACAAAAGGGCAGACATACTAGCCAAAGAAGGAGCCAAAAAGCAGGGTAGCACTGAGGAAATGGAACTCTGCAGACCCTCAGCAATGGAAGTGCGGAATCTCCTGAGTCGCTACACAGAAAGAAAACACCAAAACTATTGGGATGACAGGAAGGACTGTAAACATGCGAAATCCATGTTTCCAATCCTAAACAAAAATACTACGAACAAATTACTAGGATTACAACGTCAAGACCTTCGCCTAATGGTGGGCATCATCACTGGTCACTGTAATCTAAATTACCAGTTGCACAAGATTGGAGCTACGGACAGCCCACTATGTAGAGGCTGTCTGCTGAAAGACGAGACTGTGGAGCATGTGTTGCTGCACTGCAGGGCTACGGAAGACATTAGAGCAAAAACAGGATTACTGGAGGTCCACTCCAGAACGCAAGATGCATCAGCATCGTCGACGTTTGTTCATACAACACCTCAAACTACACTGGAGCAGTTGTGCCATCGACCCAAGGCCATACTCCGCTATGTGAAGGAGTTAGGTTGGCTTGAGTAAATGCTGGCAGGGGGGAATGCACAAAACACCCCAAGCGGGACGTCAGTGCAGGCCTCATCGAATACGAATAAGAATAAGAATAAGAAGCTATAACTCACTAGTGAGTTATAGTTTTGTTTTTAAATTTTATTGGTTGAGGTGCTTTGTTCTTAAAAAAGTTTTTATTCAAATAAAGATCGTGTTCAATAGAGCAAATAAATTAATGTTCCTAATGCTTGCTCGTTTCATGCAACTTCATATTTAAATAGATAATTTTAAGTTGTACGTGTTTAATAAATAAAACGTTCACTCAAATAAAACTTTTGTTTTCTATGTAATTTAAATTCCCCATTTTGTACGTGGCAGAATAGGCGCAAACCCTATGCGCGGAAAATAAAAAAAAAACCTCATCCTTTTAGTCTGTGGCTGATCGCAATGCGCGCGCATAGGAAAACTGATAATTTTTTCCTGCTACTAATTAATATGATTTTTCAGTATTATTTTCTTCACAAGTGTGTTGAAAACGTCGTATGATACACGTGTCTATTGATGATTACCGTCCTCGGCTCTCTTAAGACCGTCACCGTCACTGAAAACAGTGAATAAAAAGGCCTTTTAATCACTATTTTGGTGTTTGAATTTAGAACACACCAATATATTCGATCTCCATCTCAATGCTTATATATTTTCCTTGCGCAAAAAATACTCGATTGGTCGATATTTCCGACAAGGAGTTTAGCATTAGAATAAAAACTGTATTGTGTTCTTTGGTGCCATTACAGAAAAAAAATATAACAACAATAATAAGAAAAATACTCTTATGTTTAGGAATTGCTCCAATTCAATGGGCATTTTAATTAATTTAAAATTCCTTTTTTGGTCATTAAATGTCTATTTCCGCTTAAGTTTTCTCGTAGTCATGATAAAAATATAGTATGCAACTCTTGAATAAAACGGATTTATATCGAAGGCCATGAATCACTCGCATCGCTCGGGATTCAATCATCACGAATATCTCCCTGCAGTCATGACTCAGTCGTTAGAATTCTTCACTTCCTGGTGATTCATCTATGATCCTCGCTTTAAATCCGACCTTTATTCACTAATTACATAATATACTATTAGTCCGAGTACTTTTAGGTCCTTACATTATGAAATTGGCGTTTTTCGAACTGGCCACTGATCTGAAATATCTGGCATTAGGCTAGGAATTCTTACTTAATTCAAACGATTTAAAACTATCTGCTTCGCCGGCAGCGTCGCTCGCTTGCCCTACGAGAATGAAGCCACGGTAACTATTGGACATATCTTTTTCGATCTTTTATTTGACCTGGTATCATACACTACAGCTTTTTAAGATCTGGCCAGACGATTATGGTGGATTTGTATTGTCAAAAAATTGCATACGATATGAAAAATGGAAAACGTCATACGTTTCATTCCTCGACAGTAAAGTCAACAAGTCGTGGCGTTCAGAGGCCCAGCACGAATAACTGCCTAAGTGTAACGTAACGTGTCGTTCACGTGAAACACTACAAACTATCATGTATGTGACACAGACAACTCATAGTGTGTACGCCGAAACGTGACACGATGGCGCTAACGATACGAATACTGTTTCGCAAATTGATTGTGCTCTGGCCTCAGTTGTTAATCCCATCCTACTCAAAGTCAAAATCATTTATTTAATTGAGGCATCAAAGACGCACTAATGAACGTCAATTACCTATTCATTATAATGTACTTTAAAGACTCTACCGCCACGTTCCAAAATATATAGAGCTTACCGAGAAGAAGCAGCAAGAAACTTGGGAGATTCTTTTCAAATAGATTTTTTACAATTTCTACTTAAGTACTACTATTATTACATTTTATGGGTGGCAGATGACAACTTGCCAGAAGAGGAGTATTCCAAGCATATTTGTCTGCTATATTAATGTCGGACTTTATAATTATGCTTTTTTTATTGAAATATTTTTACAGTCAACTTGAATTTTGCCTCTGTGAGCTCAGTTATGTGTTTTGGGATTTTATTATAAAACGCACTGTTTCATTTCACGACTTCTCTCTACGGAACGGACGGAGTCCAACTTTGCCTTTTAAAACTTACTTCCTGAAGGAGGGTTACCTATGTTTTAAGGGTGTGTATGTACTTTTAGGCGGTTTAAGTTCATTAGGTACTTAGTATCCGACGGCATGAAAGACGGTTATAATATTTAAAGATGTGTGTACTCGTATGAACTATTTTTACGATCATTCTGCAGCTAAAACGGCATAAAACACTGTTTTAAACTATCACGGTTGTTCTCTAAAGTTATATGATTATTAACGGGATATTTACCGTGGTAAGGTTGTGGAATGAGCTCCCGATATTTCGGCGCAGTTACATGCACCATGTTCACGGGAAGACTGAAGAATGCGGGTGGTTGGTCATAAAGTTTAAAAGTTAGGTGCAGACATAACGATCTACCCTCTTTCTTAGTCTTTTGCTACGGTTATCACTGGAACTCGAACTCGATCCTAAGTCCCGACAAAACACACTCACTGTATCACTGCGTATAGTATTTTGAACACATTTTGAACGCGGACTTTTATTTTTAAAACAACCTAATACTGGATTCCACGCACTGGCGAGTTGAAAACCATCACCTCGATTGAAATTCTGGCATTTCGAGATCTCAATAGTTTCCTTTACTAGCCTTGGTATGTAATGGCGTTCGGTGGACAAGATTTTAGGGTTATGGAATTCAATCCAGTGGTTAGGACCCGCGTCCAGCAGATGCTCGGTAAAACGATAAAACGGCATAATAGATTTTTATCAATAACGATATTGTAAGGTTTATCTTACACTCCTAACATATTATTATCTATCAACTAGCAAACCCTGCGAACTCCGTTTCGCCACCAGATGGCTTCGTTTTATGTAACATTTTGTTTGGCGCCATCTACTTAAAATATTGGTTTGTACATGCTATGTATCAGAGATGGCGCCGTATGTGAAAAAAGATTTTCCCGCTTTTCTTTTTAAATCTTTCCTAAATTTTCTTTACTATAAACCTCACGGAGCCCGAAACCTTTCCAACGAATGCAAAACCGTAGAAATCGGTTCGTGCGTTCTGGAGTTATAGCGTCAGGAAGGAAAACCCGACTTATTTTTATATAGTAAAAAAAAAAATAAGATTGATGCACCAAAACAAAAGTATCCTAAAATGTTTCCATTTTCGGACTGTGCTCTTGCCCTGCTATCAGCGCAGGCTTGTAGTTCGGCGTCACACAGAGTTTTAGGATCAGTCTCGTAAATTTGTAAACAAAGTTATAATAGTTTTACCATTTGTATATAAAGTACAGTCAAATTATGGTTTTTGCCAAGTAAAGGCGCTCGCTTGAAATATCAACGAAAAATTAAAAGAGCTCTACCTTTCTTAATAAGCTTAGTTCTTATTCGATGTGACATATATATTTATATCTATATTTAGTTTATAACAATGAAAATATTCACTTCCTTATTCACGTTTATAACATAAGTGTGATTTTTATAATTTTTTTGCGGACTGGTTGTTGCATAACATGTGTGTTAATGTTTTTTTATAAAAACTTTACGATTACAATAAAACGTCGTTTTATACATATCTGTCAAGCTTTTTGTACTGTAAGAACTTAAGTATTGCTACTTTATAGTGGAAAAATACCTACCTATCTTTCGACGAGTTTTGAATTTGAACCAGCATCTTCTAACAATCCGTGCCAAGCGCCATGACGCCATGGTAGGCCATCTATAGCAGCCATTCAACCATCAAATTTATTTCTCTTAGTTGATTTCACCTGGTATATGGGGATGTGTTGCAAGATTTGGTTTATCTAAGCAAGCATTATCACCTAAAAATCATACTATAATAAAACTTAGGTATAAATAATAAAACATAACGCTCAATGTGGGGTTTCGGTCAAGCCTTAAGGTAAATTTCTTTAAAATCAATGTGGTAGGCAGTAGTGTGGTAGTATATCATTATGTCCGTATCCATATCCAACCGTCCCTTGATGCTGTTTGCCCGTTTGTCCATCTGTCCGTCTGACTGTGTGTCTAAAATAGCTCTTAGTTTGACATGTAGTTGTGGGTAGATTAGGTAGGACTCGTGGAGACTTTTGACATGTGGAACACTCTTCCTCCTGTTGTGTCAAATAAAACAACACTTGCTTTTAAGTTTGCCAAGATATAACATTTTTATTTTGAGTATTTTAATAAAATGGTGGTCACATCTAAGACTGGGCCATCTTCCCTATTCAGGACAAATCGATAACTTCCTGAATCAACTTCCTTATGTATTAATCCTTCCAATACCGTGATAATTAAAAAAAAGATGTATAAATGAAACTGACGTATATGTATGTCTCTGGGGCGCAAAAGGTTAATCCTTTAACGTTACGTTCTTATTAATTTATTCGGAAAGTTTGGCATCTGCAAACCAATACTATTTTTTTCACAACGTTCAACTATCTACTCAGTTGCAACATCAGTTCGACTCCGTTCGATACTAACCCAAAAAGCTCCACCTAAAACATAACACTCAATGTGTGGTTTCAGTTAAGTCTTAGGGTAAAATTCTTTGAACTAAATGTGGTAGGCAATAGTGTGGTAGTATATCATTACCGTATACATATTCGTATCTATATCCAACCGTAAGTTGATGCTGTTTGTCCGTTTTTCCGTTTGTCCATCTGTCCGTCTGACTGAGAGTCTGGTAGAGCAAGTATGTCGTCCACCGACAATGTGGAAGACGTACTAAATAAGGTCGCAGGACTATCTTGGATGCATGCAAGTTCCATCTGGTCCTTCCTTATGCATGTCTTCAGCAGTAAAAGTTTTACGTCTCATATGATAATAAATTTAAGGAGCCCTTGTTTGAAAATGTTACTATTCCATGTACAGTTTTTCACATGGATGTATATATGTGGTAAAACCTACTAAGGAAATTAGATTGAACTGCATTGTTCGGTACGTATTGTATTTAGTATGTACTAAGACAATTAACTGGTTTTAGTTTTGTTCTGCTAATTCCCACTACCATATAAATATACTTATTCCATCATCATCTTCACTTAAAGAAAACCGAGTTACGTATCACAAAATTTAAACAATATAAACCTGCCTGGTAATGAAAGGAATCAATTTGGAAGGCTACCTGGTTCAGTTCGCTCCGCGTGCTTGGTGTTATACGACGCGGCGTATTGCTTCTTTTCCTTTCCACATCGACGTTGATTTTCTCGGGAGTTATCCAAGGATGATTTGTAATGCGCGAAGACCGCGGCTGATGTTGCCTTTCCGTCCGTTTAGCAATATTTTCGAGGAGAACTATGGAGATCTCGACTCGTTCGCGTGCCGGTCAGACGTCAACTCTTTTCCCCAAAAAACTACCTTAAGGTTAGCCAATAATGTTGTAAGGTGATATATGGAAAATGTGGGTAGTTTGGAGAAAGGTGTTGACAGGTTGCGATCAGATACAATAGATAATAGTTAATGTTGCGTTCAAAGATTATGACTCACCAATATTGCGAATATTAGCAAACACTGCCTATCAAGTTTTTTTTAAAATTTTTGACAGTTGCAAAGGGTGCTTGTCAACATTAGTTTTGGCACTTACCCCCTATCGCTTTTAGTTTCTAAGAGCCGTTTACCTGTTCTATCTGGTATTACATGTTCAGCTCAATTCAGTTTCTCCTAAAGTCACCTACCCTAACCCCACATATAACCCTACAAAACCGTAATCTCCATCACGCCCACTGGGAGAAACGATCCATTAAAGTTCCGAAAAAACATATGTATGGCGGCCATATTGAAAAATGACGTCATCAAAAAATGGTTTTCATATTTCGAATGTGGGACCCCAAAAACCCCCGATACCGATTTTTCGGCCATTTTTAATTTTTGGCCGTTGCCCAGGGTTTTAGTCATGATACCTATCCCCCATCTTTTATAGTTTCCGAGAGCCGTTGACATGTTCCATCAGAATTACACATTCTGCTCATCCCTTACTTTTTCCAAGGTCACCGGAACCCCCCCTCCCCCGACACTTTTCCCCTACATTTTATATACCCTCCATTGCTCCTTCTCGGAGATCAAATATGTCAATCAGTCAGTGAGTCAGTACATGGATGGTAGACCAGTTTTATATAATATGATGATGATGATGATGATGATTACGTGTTGCTAAGTAATTTCTCAATGAAGTAGGCACTTGACGATAGAGTACTTCAACATAAAATGTTATTCTATAATCGAGCAATGAACGTTACTTACTAAAGTAAATGCATGATATAACCCTATCAAAATTGTATGTATCGTTTTACACTTGTATTAGATTGTTATCATGGGATTTTAATTTTGCAGAATAATAGATCCTTCACAGTTCAGACTTGTGTGCGAATGTAATTTTTATATAGCTTCACTTTTGCAATTAAAACGAAAAATTTACGTGTTATCATTGCTTAACAAAGGAAATGGTGACTATAACTCGCCTAAGAATTTTTTTGGCCTTTGTTAGTTCTAACTTCAGGCAAATTCTAGTCAATAGAATTAAAACTGTTGCTTAAGTAATTATATTTTCTTAATTAATTACTTTTGTTTGTTTATAAATACGGCTGCTAATACCTGTCGTTAAAGACACAGGTTAAGTATAAGTTATTAAGGGCCTCGTACTAGTTCCATCTCCAAAGAACATACTTAGTTTCCATGTCCTCAATTATATGTAGGTACCTAATGCAGTTGCATAACGAACCACGTAAGCAGTGTGCGTATGTTACTGACCTCGTCAGCTGGTAATCAACTAATCAAAGGCCATGCTAAGAACTTGATATGCTTCAAAATAACAATTATTTATTAATTCTATTCTGTACATATAATAAACCTGTAACCGAACCAAATTGTGCATTCAATATTTTTTGAAAATTGTAATCGAGGTGTTTGGTTATTGACATAGAGGTCAAAATAAATTTTTTTCAAATTTACCATTAAATAAAAAAACAAAAGTCAAAATAATTTATTCAATTTTATTTAATTAATTTTATTATCAAAGACGCACTTATGAACGTCAATTTTTCATTATAATGTACTTTGAAGACTCTACCGCCGCGTTCCAAAATATATAGAGCCTACCGAGAAGAAGCGGCAAGAAACTCCGGGCCATTCTTTTTATATAGATGTTTACAATGTTGGACTGTATCGCCAATTTCTTAAATGATATAACAAATGTTCGCTTATTTTTAGCTCCAGTGTGTTGCTTTACAAAAGATAACATATTAATGGTATCAGTAGGGCAAGACACGCAACACTTTGACATGGTAATACACGAGTAGGTAGATCCTGGAGTGATCAGTCTCAAGCTGTTTTATCCTCCAAGTAATCCGAAATTTTTTAATAACCTTTTTGACAGAGTTTAGTTTAATAGTAATTTTAAACTTGTTAATAGTCAAATCTCGGATAACATTGGGAACTTTATTATAGAATCGTATACATTGTCCCATAAAAAAATACTAATTCTGTGGAGACGCGTTACATGTACGGATAGCTTGTGCTTATTTCGCGTGTTGATGGAATGAGCATCACTCCTTTTATCAAAACTGCTAATGATTTTCTTTACATACATTAGATTTTCATAGATAAACTGAGAGACAACAGTTAGAATGCTTATGTCTTTAAACTTCTGTCGAAGCCATATAGAGTGGTAGAAAAGACCGTGTTGAATACTAGGTTTTAGGAGCAGAATAACAACTCCGAACACTCTTTGTCTTCTCTTCTTCGAACGTTAATAGCAAGGGTAAGCTTATTCCACTGTCCCCGGTGAGTGTGCTTCAGGCGCTAACGGTCCATGGTTCAAGTCCCAGCCAGTTTTTTGGGTCTTTTTGTTCGTTTGTTTTGTTTGCTAATATTATGAAACAGCAAAACTTTTTAGACCATACAAGTCTACATTGAAAAATTTGAAACTGACTTTCATTTTATTCAGTTATTGGAGTGTAACTCAAAGATTATTGGACCGAATTTGATGAAATTTAAATGGGACCACACGGGAAGCATCAGATTTCATGAATTTTGAGAATCAGTTCACCCAGTCGAAAGTTATGAGGTAACAAACACAAAAACTACAGTCGAATTGAGTATCTCCTCCTTTTTGGAAGTCGGTGGAAAAATAGCCAGTACTGTTATATTACTGGGATGTATGCGCTATACTATAAGGTGATCAGCGCGCGATTCGACATACCTAGATTTACTTAACGAGAAAATTATTTAATTATTAAGAATAGTAGTTTAGTAGTAGTTTTGTTTTATTTTTGCAATACTACTAGACTCGGAGTCCTGAACAGAGCGAGGCGTTTCTTTACCCCGAATCAGCGGTGCCTTCTTTATAAAACTCAGGTGCGCCCATGTATTGAATATTGTTGCCACCTCTGGGATGGATCCACCAAGTACCTGATGGATGCTCTCGATAGACTGCAACGTCGCGCTGTCCGTATTATTGGAGACACTGAAGTCACTCAACACCTAGAACCTCTACAAATGCGTAGAACTATAGCTTCTCTATGCGTTTTTTATCGGTTGTCTCATGTCGAATGTTCTGAAGAGCTTTTTAATCTTATTCCTTCATCACCATTCCGATCCCGAAGTACTCGTTCCGGCCTAGCATTGCATCCATATACTGTTCAAAACTTCTTACCACGAACCAAAAAGTTTGGCAGTTCCTACCTCTGTCGTGTAAGTAAATGCTTTGCTGGCGTACGTATTTCCATGACCCTGTGTCTTTCAAGCGGGCCGTGAAAGAGCATCTGTCAGGTCATCATAGGGGTGGCGATTAGTGCAACTTACGGCTGCACTAATGGTCAATGCTTCTTGATTCCATCTTCACTTTCCATCAGGCTAGAGGGAGTCACTTTGATGAACCACTATAAAAAAAGACTATACACTACACTGCACAGAGTGCATTGTAGTGGAGCAAAATTCACTTCTCTCACTCATAATTTACTTTAAAGTTAATAATGAAATCCATTTAATTTGAAATACATCAAACAAACCATCACGCCTATAAACACTCGAAGGAGCAGGCAGCGGTATCAAACGCATATGTTTCGCCAGAGGCTATGTTTTTGGTCCCACAAAGGGACGAGCATATTACCATCTATGGGGCACTGTTCCAGACTCCGGACTTCTAATGAGATCTTCCTTTTTTTGTCAGAAAACCCCAATAAGTCCAAACTGTCCGACGCGGCAGTGTCGAAGTACCGTAATAGTCGTTAAATTTGTAGTCGCTAAGATCGATAGAAAATCGTATCGCCCCTAGCAAGTATGGAAGTCATAACGACGACTTATACGATCGTCAAATTGTCGATAGTATGTTGTTTGCATTACACAATGCGTCCATCTATCATTTGAAGATTTCTACGAGCATTTCAAGATCAAAAGTTGGCCGAAGTCTATTTTTTATTTAGTACTAGCTGCGCCCCGCGGTTACACCCGCATGGTGATGGATGATGACGACATTGATGAAAATTAATTAATCATATGTGTTAATTCAGCGCCCCATCTACCTCCATGCCAAATTTCATCAAAATTGGGCTAGCCGTTTGAGCGTAAGAGAATAACGAACATCCATTCATATATAAATACAAACTTTCGCGTTTATAATATTAGTAAGATCAAACGCAACTTAACAATATCCCCATTCCCGTCGCCTGTCGATAACTATATCGAGCTATTTTCAAAGTTGACAAAACAATCGTTAAAATCGATTAAATAGATGATCTCAAACGTAATTTAAAAGTTCCATGCTAGGGTTATCGTTATAATCGTAAACGCTTATCGAATTTGTCTACCTAACGCTTAATTTTGTTACTTACTTGCAATGATCGACACAAGATCGACATAGCCAGTTTTTTCGAAGTATGTCGAATTCAAGACTCAAATTTACCGATCGGTGAGTTCGGTACTCGCACTGCGGGTTCGAGGACCTCGAGAAACCCTCGACCTCTAGATTCCAGAGCGTTGCTCCACCGCCACGACAAGACCAAGCGAGCGAGGGCCGCTGGCGGGTCAGCTAGTGTATAAACATAATCGTAACTCATACGCAAGGCTACTACCTACTATAAATAGATAATATATTATAAGGTTATAACATGATTATAGCAATAAAAAGACAACCATTAATATTTATTGGCTCCTCAGAAATTATTATAGAGTTTTGTGTCTCTCGTAGTTCACATTAACTGACTGACTGGCCGGTTGGCACAGTTGGTAGATCCCTGAGCCACTAGTCCTGGGTTCGACACCGGACAGGTCAAACATTAACTGCATGAACATTCTGGGTGTATATGAGTAAGTATGTCGTAGCTTACTATCGTACAGGCTCTGGCTAGTTTACGACCTGTAGCTCTAGCACGAGTTGGCAACATAAATGTCATCTATAGTCGATACTCGATCTCGCCTACCTATTAGATCTTGTGATTGGCGTACTCGCTGTCAATTTTAGTTCTACAATTGACCGCGAGGTGGCACTGTTCTGGATGTGAGGAGTCTGTATGGATTGGTGTCAATGTTGTAAGCTCATGGTAGACTTACTGAAGACCGTGTGTGGCTGTGCTGTCGTAATATTACATCATTATTATTATTAGATACGAAGACAGTCTCTCAATTTCAAGTACCTATTAATATTTTTAATATTATAACACTAGGTGGTCTCCGCGGTTTCACCCGTGCGGTGATGGATGATGATGATGAATCTTATATAGCCTTTATTACTCAGGCTGAATGTAGCTTTCCAACGGTGAAAGAATTTTTGAAATCGGTCCATTGCTTTTTGAGCCATTTCGTTACAAACATACATACAAATCTTTCCTCTTTTTCTATCGGTAGTAAGGAAAACCGTGGATAGATAGATTATTGGGATCCTCCATATGATACTAGATTTGTTATAAATAATAATTCACTCCCTGAGGGTTCCGGGCAAAGTGCAAACTACACAATGTATGTAGATCGGTAACTTCATCTTGTCGTTACCGTTTATAAAACGTTACTCGGTAACTCAAGGAGAAGGGTAACGCCAATTACCTACCATTGGAAAGGAGACTGTAAACCATTGGTCGCAGGTTCGATGTTATACTGGTGTATCATATAAACCATAATCAGCCCATTATGTTGCCACTGCTGGGACTCGACCCTTCCTCTCAGTGACAGGAGTTGGGCCATAATTCACCACCAGTGCGGCTTGGTAAGGTAGGTTAGTGGCGAACCCATGTCGAAGTTGATTCGTTGATTGAAGAGGTCGCCCGAAGGCCTGCGACATAGCCTAACGACTATAGCCTAACGACTGTTGTCCTAAGACTAACAACCGGGACCGACGTTTTAACGTGCCTTCTGAAGCACGGAAGCGCTCAGTTAACTAATGTCACCCATCCAAGTACTGACCGCAGCAAGTTTTGCTTAACTTGTTGATTAGGGCCTTATTACTTGTTATAACTGGTGTGTGTTGGTACTTACTCGTATATTGGGACAGTATTTGAGTTCAAATACTTAGTACCTATTTACTAAGGTTCGGCAGTTTACTTTTGAAGCGTATTTTTTAACGATTTTTGCATATCATCTATATTGTTCATATTTTAATTTATCGAGGTATACGCATGATGTGCATGTACCTTATTAAAATGAACCCCTATTTCTCCTGGTCACGCTATAACTTGAGCGGCTTTACTAGTTTCATTATGTACTTACTTGTAATCTTAATTTAATGTATAATTTAATAATTTTCTATTTAATAATGATTCTTTTATCAATTTTAATTACCTACTTGACATACTTATTTAAATTCAATGTATAATTCTGTTCAATGTATTTTTCTATAAATTTTGTAACTATATTAAGGCGCGCTCGTACCCTGATTAAAGAAAAAGCAGAATTTTTGAACACCTAGTGTAACGAAACAGATCGATAGTATATTATGAAAAAATACAAAGGTTAGAAAAGGAATAGGAAAAGAGTTATAACCGAATATAATTCATAAATATAACTCTCTTTCAGCAGAAAAAATCCTGAATAGGTCCACAAAAGTAAACTTTCACGTCCAAACTCTCAGAATTTTCAGCGATAACACTATATTTTTTTAAATAATACTTAGCCAACGTACAGTACTAAAGTAATAACCAGCAGTTTTTTCAATTGTGTTAGTATATATCGAAAAATATAAAGAAAACGTACAAAATTAACGCATTTTCGCATTACATCGTCCAATCTAACAAGCGATTTTCAACCTTACGTAAAGCATCGTAAATTATTTTAAAATTGGGGTTGGACCGCGTCTTAATTCATGACATTATTAATAATAAGAATCTATTGTAAAATGACATACCTAATATAACGTTCATTGTTATAAAGCAAATAAATAGCAATCTGAATCTGAATCATTAATCTTTTTTTTAATGTTTTCTAATACTTCGTCGAAGGCAATGCAATTATAATTATTAGAAACTTATGCAATTATAATTATTTAACCAATGCCATCTAGAGGCGAGTTGCTGAACTAAAGAGACAAGCGTGATAATTCAAAAAGTCATTAAAAGTTCTGCTATTCATCGATAGATGCCAAATCAACTTATGCAATTATAATTATTTAACCAATGCCATCTAGAGGCGAGTTGCTGAACTAAAGAGACAAGCGTGGTATTTCAAAAAGTCATTAAAAGTTCTGCTATTTATCGATAGATGCCAAATCAACTTATGCAATTATAATTATTTAATTAATGCCATCTAGAGGCGAGTTGCTGAACTACTCCCACATAACCACCGGACTCCCCCCGGGGGGCGGTGGTATCTATAAATGATTTTCCCGAAAAAAAAAGGCCGTTTCCAACCGGTCCCTGTGGATATTTGTGGTGGGTCAGCAGTGACCATCTTACGGCTGATGATGCAAGAGAGAAGCGTTTTTAGGGGGTTTTATTAGCATTACACTGCCTACACTGACAAAGTACTGTATTGGCTCCTAAAATTTAAATCCAAAGAAATTTATCTTCTTAAATAAAATTATCTCTTAAATAAATTTTTCCAGCTAACCTTTGTGTGATATTGAAGTGTGTTTGGTAGTGTTATAATTAGAACTTGAGAGTTTCTATAGAACATAATATACTTAAGGTTTTCATTTCGCATTCATTTCGGTCACCCGACGCCTCAAACAAACGTTTCGCCAGATCCCTAAACAAGTTGAGAGCGGACGGCCCCCATGGGCCTAAAGTTTCGACCCCAAACGGCACAAACATGTACATTCTGTCTAAATACACATATTTATGACGTTTGAGGTCTTCCGCTTTAGACGCGGCAGCGCCAGCCCGATCAATCGTCCCAGGGAGATGAGACGGCGCCAGTGTGTCCACACATGTAGCATCCCAAACCAGGGGCTGTCCCATCTTCCACGGGACGATAGTCATCCCATCTGGTCTCTTGCCGTCATCCCGCATCAATCCGTTCGGTTCCAAAACTGACGGGACTCCAGCACTGACAAATGCCCGACGGATGATATCATTCAAGCTGGCGTGCCGCGGTATGCGCCCCGCGCTCTTTACGCATGAGAGTGCGTGGTGGCCGAACCGATCCACCATTTCACCGCAGACACAGCGGTGAGGGACCTGGCAAGGGGCACCTACTCGTAGGGATACGGCTATTCGGAAAGTATTGTTGTCCAAAAGATTTCCAACATTTTTAGACGGCAAAGCATGTAGCCAAAGCCCCGACTCCCATCGAGTAACAGCTAACAGGCAAGCACGCTCTGCGGAAGAACTAGTTGAATTGATCAGGTTTTCAAGTTCTAACTCACAGAGCGGCCCGTCCCACTGCCTCTGAGAAGCAGGAGCTTTGGGCAGGGACTGACTTGGACAAGCTATTTTCCAGTTTCCTAAAGCCTCAGTCATATAACTAATTTGAATAGAAGGCGATAAAATTGCCTTTACTAACTTTTGAGTACTGAAAATTGATGAATATTAAATTATATAATTAATATTGAAAATATATATGTACATCTGATGGAATATTTGAAACACGCGATGTATTACAATTACACAATATGACAATATTCTTACAAATAATAGTAGATTAGTAGCCAAGGGCTGTAAGGCATCAATTGCAGCCCGAGATAACTATAGTTCGAGGGTGCAATTGATGCTTACACCCGAGCTAACTACTCTGCTTTACATCTCGATTGTGAGGTAAGTAGAAAAAAAACTGGCATTACAATAATAAAATTGATGACTATTATACTCATACGAAGACAAGGCTGAATAGCGAAGCGACCTCTTTTGTCATTGAGCTGAATGCATGATGTCTATTGCCAGTATGATGGTTAGATGTACGCGAACTTTTTGAAAGAGTCAAGTTTCTTTTTGAATTACGCCCTAGGGCTTTTCTAGGGTAATAATGTAGCTACATTATTACCCTAGAGCGCTAATTGGTCACCTACAAGCCCCACTTGGGGGTAATAAGGACCTACTTACCGAATATGAGAGATGTAAACCGCCCTAGGGCTTTTCTAGCTACATTATTACCCTAGAGCGCTAATTGGTCACCTACAAGCCCCATTTGGGGGTAATAAGGACCTACTTACGGAATATGAGAGATGTAAAAATTCTTATTCGCAAGGAACATCGCATCTATAAGTTGCGTGATGTATCAGTTTGTAAATTAAGATCATATTCCTCTTAGAAAGATCTTATTGTATCACTTCCTGAAACGAAGTTGTTATTGTGGTTCGAAGTCAATATCGTACTAGGTGCCACTGCAATAATGTGCATATTCAAACGTGCTGCAAAACCCAGCGCCGTTGCCGAGTATCCAAATAATTAATTTAAAGCTATTAAACTATATTTTTATTCGTATTTTGACTGGTTTAAAGTTTTGACTGCAACTCATCATACATATATAACTAGATGACCCCGTCATGTCAGTCAGTCCAAACAAGTTGTTAGGGCCGCGTTGTATCGAACTGTGTTACGTTTTTCAACGTATTCAAGTATCTACGGACCAGTTTAAAGGTTAGTTATCAGTCTAGCGTACAAATCATATTTGGCTCGAATTGAAGGAAGTCTGCAGGTGCCTCGGCATTTTTGCAGCCATGTGCATATAGTTAGATCAAAGTGTGGTTTTGAATCCTGTGGTCTCATACAAAGGGAAATCTTGTACAGCCGTCGAAGCTGAGACGTTTGCTTTTTCCCTGGATGTTGTATCACTGCTCAATGTAGCGATCAAGGTATGCAAGCCAGTTATGTCAGTTGGCGTACCTTGTTACCGCAGAGTGTTAAGTGCGGTCCTAACAAAAAGGCAGGCTGCACTTTAGGCCTGATAATATGTCTAGCTTTGTTCTTAAAGTATGTAAAACAGGTTATTCTTCCTCTGATCTGATAATATGGCCAAACACTGCTAACGAAAACTGTTTATATAGGCTGATAGCATTAATAATAATAGAAGTCTGGTAGAGGAACAATAGCAATTTTAAAATAGAATAACTACCCACTCACGCTCGTGAAGTTTTCGCCTTATATTTCACAACATGGGGTTGATCGAACGGATTAGCAGCAAAACAAACAAACTACGTAATTTCGAATACGTTTTCGCGTCATATGCTCGTTTTATGTTGAGTGTATGAGTATACCTAATGCAAAGAGATAGAGCACAGCTTCTCTAAGAATAAAGCTCAGTGATAGTGGTGGCAATGTGCTTGTTCAGAAAACCAAAACTAAACTAGCAATCAAAAATCTGTTTCTAAGAAATAATTGTTTATTATTCTGTTCATGCTGATGTCCTAATTCATATAACTTCGAATTATACCTACATCAGTTTAGACAATTGTCTAAACTGATGTAGGTATAATTCTTTTGTCAAAAAAACTGAACTGGCTTCAATACCCAAAAGGTGTGGACTCTGAAGTTGGTGCCATGCGCACAATATTTTGATAAATAGTTGTGGTCAATGGCGTCTGACACGGAGAGTCAGAAGATGCGGGTTCGAATCCCGTCGGAGGATATGAATTTTTCTCTCTATAAATTTCAATGTTTGAGATCGCTAAATCAGGCTTTACTGGTTAAAAAAAAGTTATCCTATAAAAATTACAAGGGTTGCGATGTCAATACGAAAGTTTAAGTATTTCTAAATAATGCTTCTTTCGGTTGGATAGTACTGTCAAAGCTGTTCAATAGATGTCGCTATGTCCCCGTAAGACGGTTAGTCAGACAGAGAATTAAAATTCGATGCTCGGACCAGAACCTCGGTGGCCTAGTTGGTCAATGGCGTCTGACACGGAGAATCAGAAGACGCAGGTTCGAACCCCGTCCGAGGATGTGAATTTTTCTCTCTATACATTTCAATGTTTGAGATCGCTAAAGCAGGCGTTACTGCTATAAAAAAGTAATACTATCAGCCTCAAGTATATTCTACCAAACATAAAAATAATTCCGTGAATCGGTCCAAAAACAGAAATCAGCTAACATACACAGAAAAATACATACAATGGAACATATAACCCCCTCCTTTTTCGAAGTCGGTTAAAAAAATGTTTACCAAAAATGATTTTCGTTATTTGGTAAAAATAAAATTTCATCCTTTTAGTGACCTTTGCTAATTACGGGATCGATTGTCATTCCCCATCAATGGTGATATTTGGTTTAAAAAATAAAATGGTAAAAAAATGGTTTAAAATTGGCGAAACACTACTCATTTATGGGAGTGTACTCAAAACTGCTGAACCGAATTCGATGTAATTTAAATGCTACACTATTAAAAGGAGGTAGAACTGCACACGCTGCCTTAAGAACTACCTACCTTTAAACATTATAAATGTAGAGACACTTTAATCAATATCCGAAAGCAAGCAAGCTTGCCGAAGCATGTGTAGTGCATCACATTCATATTTTTAGGTTTGTGGGGTAAGTCAAATAACGTGGATTATTGCACAGACAGCTGTGTAGTGTGAGTATATTATTGTTAATAAGATTATGTATGCCTCTTCGACTATTGTACGGGATCATACACTAACTGTGGCTGGGTTGGAAGAGTACTTGAAGAGAATATTGTCCAATCTTGAGTATAAGCTTCTTTATTCGAAGGTGTCCGACAGGTTACTACATAAAATTGCGCAAAATGGCGCTGTTTATATATGTCGTAGGATAATTTGATAATTCGAATCTTCGCGAAAATCCTAGGGGTTTTGCGAAAACGCGGATAATTAGACATAGGCGAAAAATTATCTTATCTTAATTACTGGACAAAGTCAGGATTTTTGCGAACAGCGCACGCTCGCTGCGCTCGCTCGGCTCGCGCGTTGTGGTCACAAGTAACCTAACACTCCTCCTCGCTTCGCTCGTCGTCGTACCTATTTGTGACTTTGCCTTAGACTGGTTTACGTTAATTTTAGGTATTAGGCACTTTTCGCACTTTTCGCAAAAATCGTGACTTTGTCCAGTAAGATTTGATAATTTTTCGCCTATGTCTAATTATCCGCGTTTTCGCAAAACCCCTAGGATTTTCGCGAAGATTCGAATTATCAAATTATCCTACGACATATACAATTTTACATCTATAGTTGTTTCATTCAGACTATTGCTATCCTTTCGATCGATCGACGTTATCTGCAACCCCTAGGGGCTGGAGGGGGTGTCGAGCCTAAGCTCCTTACCCCTGCTGCACCTCGGGTGGCCACTACTACCCGGTTACTCATTTGTCTGCGTAGTGTGTCAATCGTGACATCACTACGCAGATACTGTACTACAGTTTGTTAAGCGCACTATACCTCCCGGAGGTGGCATTTGCCATCACAACTCACGGGGGTACAGCGCGCCTTTACGTCAAGTCGTCTTTTTCGTGTTTCCTTATACTTTGCTCTTGTGTCCTTAGAAGGTTTGAGCTTGTTACCTACTGTCGGTAACTTTTTCATATTCTGTCTCATGCTCTGTCTCGCTCTTGGACTGTAGGTGCATTTCGCCTATGTAGGTAACTTACACCTACGTCTCAATCACGTTGGAGTTTGTAGGTGCTTTCATTGGCCGTATTGGACTCGAGCGAGTGTCGCGAGTCCTCTACCGGCTGCCTCTTTCATGTCTGCTCCTGCCGCTAATGATAGCAGTAGGTCGGTCAGAATCCCCAGGATGGTCACCCACGGACCTTCATGACCGACCTCTGGTTCGGTTTGCTGTTGTGTGTTGCGCCTTGGTACAGGTTTTGAATTGATTGTCGTCGCCGGTTGCGTGTGATGCATCTCGGTGGTCTGTTGGTACTTCAGGGCCGCTCGTTTTCTATCGACTTGTAAGGGCACGAACGCGGGCGTATGATGCCCGCGCGCGCCCTCTGTCGGCCCTTTTTGTAATACTGTTGGTTCCGCCCCGCTGGGCGGCATGGGTGTCGAGGCCGCCGTAGGGCCGCCCTCTGCTAACTTTTTGGCGCGGTTTCGCCTGCGCTTGCGCTTCTTCTTCTGCGGCAGCTGTTCGTCTCTACCGGTTGGGAGATTAGCTGCCGGAACAAGGGATGTTGATGGGAGTGGTGGTGCGCTCTCAGTGCGGGCCGGTTCATTGACCGCACGAGGCGCTACCACCGACTGTTTACGTTGTTGTTGTTGTTGAAGTTGATGAACTTGTTGAACGCGCACAACTCGCGCACGTTGGTTTCTGTTTACGGGGCCTTGAGGGGCTACTCTAGGGTATGGTCCCTGGACCTTTAGCCCCCTCCTCCGGGCCTCCCGTAAATAGTGTGGACACGTACGACTGCATGCGACATGTTTGCCCCTGCAGTTAGCGCACTTTGGTGGTTGGTCGGGGTCGCGGTTGCACTCTGCCGCGAAATGTTCCCCCGCGCACTTGACACAGCGCGGGGGGTGGTGGCACCCTCGCGAGGCGTGACCGAACGCCTGGCACCGATGGCATTGCGGGACCGTACCGGCTCTCGGTACCCAGCCTTCTACCCGGACATTCGGAATGTTTAAGAGCTCGCTTATGTCGTATAGTCTGCTCTTTTCATCATTGTTTAATCTGTCTAGGAGGACATAGTAGGTAGGTCCCCCTTTGCTGCCTTTTCTCGGCAGGATCTCTTTCGCGTACTTGGTCGTGAAGCCCTTGGCCTCAAGCTCCGTGACGATCACTGCCGGGTCAATGCCATACGGAAGGCCCTTTATGGCAATCTTAGTAGGAAGGTCGGCGGCCCCCGCGTAACAGTGCCACGCGACCTTCTTATCGGTTGCTGATGCTTCTGTTAGGGCGCGCTGCACCGCCCTAAACTCTTCAATGGATTTGCACGTGAAACGGAAACCCTTGCCCACGGGTTTCACGTTTAGTGGATGTCCTAGCTTGCTTTTGAGTTGGTCGAAAATGGATACCCATCCCGGCAGCGTTTCTATGATAATCGGTGGGTATCCTTTCATAGTCGGTAATGTTGTTGCTGTAGGTGCGGGGGCCTGTCTCACCGTGGGGGAGTTTGGCCTTGATGTTGCCGGCGATGCTAGCGCCGCTGCATAGGAGCGCGCCGCTTCAACCGGAGGGGTAGGTGGTGACGGCATAGGTGCCGCATCCATCGGTACCGACTCGATCGCCGCATACGAAGTCGAGTCGGTGTTTGCATGTCTGTGTAAGTTCTGCTCCGCGATACTGTCGTCGTCGGAGTCTGCCGTAATGTTGGCCGGTCTGTCATCTGATGACGTCATCAATGATGTTTGTGAGGGTGGGGTGACGGAGGTTTTCATACGCAATCTCTTCTCGTCACCCCTCACGTCCTCAATAGAGGAGTCGCGCCCTTTCTTAAAGGCGCCTCTGCCCGGAGGCCTCTGGTCGGTTTCAGCATCAGCCTCACACTCAGGTTCGACTATGCTGAGTCCTGGGTCGGAGGCATCCGATCGGCTCTTTTCAGTGATTACCCTAGTTTTCTTTCTTTTAGTGAAGGAGGAACGACCAGGTTCAGATATATATTCTGTTGGTGATTTCGATGGTCTGGTTGTGGTTTCGCGCCTTCTAGTGGGCTCAGCCACTAGCGGAGCGAGTCCGTCTCCGTCATCGTCTAATTCCCCTGCCTCATACCAGTCTAGGTATTCAGGCCTGATGTATATAATCTCTCCAGAGGGGCGCTGGAAGATCATATACCCATCGGGGAGGGTTTTTAATGGATCCTTGGATCTAGGTAATAGGTGATCGTACGGCTCGGGCCTTGCTGACATAGTTCTTTTTGCGGATGATACTTCTCTGATTTTTAAAGTAGATAGGAAAGATAGAGAACTAGTTCAAGTCAACAACGCGTTAACTATTGTTTCAAATTGGTTCGTCGCAAACAACCTGCTTCTCAACGCAAAGAAAACGAAATGTTTAAAATTTTCCATGCCTAATGTAAGACATATAGAGCCAAACGTATTACTCGACGGAAATAAATTGAAAATTGACAAGGCAATAGTCTTTCTAGGTATTAGCATAGACTCTAAATTACAATGGGGTCCTCATATTGATGCACTATCTGGAAGACTGAGCTCAGCTGCATATGCGGTTCATAAAATTAGGCAATTGACAGATATAGCTACTGCTCGACTGGTCTACTTTGCTTACTTCCACAGCATAATGTCATATGGTATCCTGCTGTGGGGGTCAGCGGCGGACATAGAGACAGTTTTTATATTGCAAAAGCGGGCAGTTCGAGCCATCTACGAAATGGGTCCCCGCGAATCCTTAAGACAAATGTTCAAAGAAATTAATATATTAACTCTTCCATCTTTGTATATCCTAGAAAATATAATGTACGTTCGTAAAAATATAAAGAAGTTTAGAATAAATAGTGATATGCATAATATTAATACTAGAAATAAGGATAGGATAGCTGTATCTAAATTTAGACTCACGAAAACTAAAAATAAGTCCTTCTTAGGCAATTGTGTACGTTTCTATAATAAAATCCCGAAAGACATTACTGAGCTCACTGAAGGGAAATTCAAGTTACGTGTCAAAAATATACTAATGAAAAAAGCCTATTATAAATTGAGTCACTACTTAGAAGACAAAGATGCCTGGAAGCTTTCCACTTCTGCCTAATAGCCAACTATTGAATAAATTTGTTATTTTAATACTACTCATATGTAACCTCAATGTACAAAGACTTGAAAAAATAATGGCCCACGAGTTTCTTGCTGCTTCTTCTCGGCGGTGGTTCTTTTCCGAAGACAGCGGTAGAATCATTTAAAAATTTTTGACGTTCATAAGAGTGTCTATGATGCCTAAACTGAATAAATAATTTTTGAATTTTGAATTTTGAATTTTGAATTTTACGAGGCGACGGGCGGTCTTTCTCGGCCATGTATAGGCAGAGTTGAGTAGTATAATAAAATAGGTAAGTAATATAATCCCTTTGAGTGTATACGTGGTGCTCTTGCAACTAGCGCATACCTCAGTGAGTGAAATTTTTCTATTTACTACCGGCGAATCGATACTGGTTCTGGAGTTTAGTAACTAAACCCCTAGCCAGTATCTTTCCTTAAGTCCGAAGCGCGGGATGTACAGCTGCTGGAACGCTTCAGGTTCGGGAACGAAGTTCGTTGGTGAGCGGGATAAGGCACTGTGGGAGATCACGCCGGAGCGGACCTACAACCACTATGCAACCGAACACTTCCGAACAGCGAGTTCGTGGAAAACCTCCGAGCTGAGGGGGGAGTGGTGTCGGGAGTGTGGGGGGCGTCTCAACGCTACTGCGGAGAACGATGTCCCACCCAACCGAGCACCTGCCGCACGCACAAAACTCAGGAGATTCTCCTGCTATCCTTTTCGATCGACGATATCTGCAACCCCTAGGGGCTGGAGGGTGTGTCGAGCCTGAGCTCCTTACCCCTGCCGAACCTCGGGTGGCCACTACCACCCGGTTACTCATTTGTCTGCGTAGTGTGTCAATCGTGACATCACTACGCAGATACTGTACTACAGTTTGTTAAGCGCACTATACCTCCCGGAGGTGGCATTTGCCATCACAACTCACGGGGGTACAGCGCGCCTTTTCGTCAAATCGTCTTCCTTTATGTCCCACTTTTGTTGGTATGATGTTGTTTGGTACCTTTGTAGGTAATATTTTATAATGTTGCTATCTCGCTCTTGGTGTAGGCATTATTTTCATAGTTCATCTCGCTCTTGAGTTGTAGGTGTTTTTCACCAACTGTAGGCATATTGCACTATTAGTTGGTGCATTTCAGTGGCAGAACCGGGTCCGGGCGAGTGCCGCCAGTCCTCTTCCCGCCACTTCTCTGGGGTCCGTCCCGGCTGCTATTGACATCAGAAGGTCGGTCAGGATGCCAATGATAATGAATATGGCATTCTCATAACCGACCTCTGGTTCAGCTTGCTGTTGCGGCGGTTGCCTGCGTCTATGCGCAGGTGCGGCTACCGTCTCCACCGGGTGTGCGGGGGGACACTCGACAACTTGATGTTGTTGCTGTTGTTGTTGTTGATGTGGTTGAGGGGCCGCCGGTCTTCCTTCATTTTGTATGGGTGCGAGCGCGGGCGTATGATGCCCGCGCGCGCCCTCTGCCGGCCCTTTTGATGTTGTTGTTGTTGGTTCTGCCCCGCAGGGCGGCATGGGTGTCGATGCCGCCCTAGGGCCGCCCTCTACTAGTTTCTTAGCGCGGTTTCGCCTGCGCTTGCGCTTCTTCTGCGGCAGCGGTACGTCTCTACCAGTTGGGAGGTTGGCTGCCGCAATAAGGGATGTTGCTGGGAGAAGTGGTGCGCGCTCAGTGCGGGCCGGTTCATTGACCGCACGAGGCGCTACCACTGTCGGTTTGTGTTGCTGGTCTGTTGGTTGCGCGCGCACAACTCGCGCGCGTTGATTTTTGTTTACGGGGCCTTGGGGGGCTACTCTTGGGTAGGGTCCCTGGACCTTTAGCCCCCTCCTCCGGGCCTCCCGTAAATAATGTGGGCACGAGCGGCTGCAGGCGACGTGCTTGCCCCTGCAATTGGCGCACTTAGGTGGTTGGTCGGGGTCGCGGTTGCACTCTGCCGCGAAATGTTCCCCCGCGCACTTGACACAGCGCGGGGGGCGGTGACACCCTCCCGAGGCATGACCGAACGTCTGGCACCGGTGGCATTGCGGGACCGTTCCGGCTCTCGGTACCCAGCCTTCTACCCGGACGTTCGGAATGTTCAGCAGCTCGCTTATTGCGTAGAGTCTGCCCTTTTCGTCATTGCTGATTCTTTCAAGGAGGACATAATAAGTTGGTCCCCCTTTGCTGCCTTTTCTCGGCAGGATCTCTTTCGCGTACTTGGTCGTGAAGCCCTTGGCCTCAAGCTCCGCGACGATCACTGCCGGGTCAATGCCATACGGAAGGCCCTTTATGGCAATCTTAGTAGGAAGGTCGGCGGCCCCCGCGTAACAGTGCCACGCGACCTTCTTATCGGCTGCTGATGCTTCCGTTAGGGCGCGCTGCACCACCCTAAACTCTTCTATGGATTTGCACGTGAAACGGAAACCCTTGCCCACGGGTTTCACGTTTAGTGGATGTCCTAGCTTGTTTTTTAATTGTTCGAAGATGGATACCCAACCCGGCAGCGTTTCTATAATGATCGGTGGGTATCCTTTCATTGTTGGTGTTGTCGTAGGCGTTGTTGTAGGTGCGGGGGCCTGCCTCACCGTGGGGGAGTTAGGCCTTGACGTTACCGGCGATGCTAGCGCCGCTGCATAAGAGCGCGCTGCTTCAGCCGGCGGGGTAGGTGGTGACGGCATGGGTGACGCATCCATCGGTACCGACTCGATCGCCGCATACGAAGTCGAGTCGGTGTTATGGCGGTGAATATTCTGCTCCGCGAAACTATCGTCGTCGGAGTCGGGTGTCTGAGGATTTCATACGCAATCTCTTCTCGTCACCCCCCAAGTCCTCAATAGAGGAGTCGCGCCCTTTCTTGGAGGCGCCTCTGCCCGGAGGCTTCCGGTCGGTTTCAGCATCGGCCTCACACTCAGGTTCGACCATGCTGAGTCCTAGGTCGGAGGCATCCGATCGGCTCGTGTTAGTAACTAGCCTAGTTTTCTTTCTTTTGGCTAAGAAAGGTTGACCAGGTTCAGTTGTATACACTGTTGTTGGCGTCGATGGTCTGGTTGTGGTTTCGCGCCGTCTAGTGGGCTCAGCCACTAGCGGAGCGAGTCCGGCTCCGTCATCATCTACTTCCAGTTCCCCTGCCTCATACCAATCTAGGTATTGTGGCCTGATGAATATAATCTCTCCAGTGGGGCGCTGGAAGACTATATACCCATCGGGGATGGTGCCTTTAGGTACTAAATTGTCATACGGCCCGGGCCTTTTACGAGGCGACGGGCGGTCTTTCTCGGCCATGTGTAGGCAGAGTTAGGTAAGATCATATCTTTCTCTAGCTATCCTTTACTACTAGTTTTCGTCAACCTCTGAGAGGCTGGTAATTTGGCGTCGAGTATTTACTCCTTGCCAATACTGGACCTCGAGGGGCAACTACCCCTCGGTATCTCTTACCCTACGCAGGTTGCATAAGGGAACAACTCTGCGCAGGGGCTGTGATGCACATCCGTGCTTTTCTTACTGTTTTTTTTATTGTTGTTATTGTTGTTGTTATCTTGGTCGCGCTACTCGACCCCAGAGTCGTCCGTATCATCTGATATCAGGAGCTCACGGGGGAGTGCGCGCCAAGTCTTCTTCTTCTTCTCGTCCGGTGGTCTGGCATGGAGCGGCGCTAGACCATGGAGATGAGTGTGTGGTCCGTTATCCGCTGAGTCGAACATCTTTCTGGACAAGCGGATGACGAACTTCTCCACGGTCTCCAACTTCATGTCCTTGCAGATGGTGGTGTTCTTTACATATCGCCCTGCGCCGGTGATGATGCGTAGGGCTATGTTTTGCTGCATTTGTAATTTCTTTTTATTAGTTTGTGAACATAGTTGATACCAAGCTGGGGCCGCATAGGTCAATCTTGACCGTATGTAGGTCTTATAGATACCCAGCTTGGTTCTAAGTTGTAGTCTCGACTGGAGCACGGGGCGTAGCATGGCTCTAGCCGTTCTTGCTTGTCGCACTGCGTGCTCCACTTGCGCCGTCATTGTTAAGCGTTTATCAATTTCAACTCCAAGGTATCGTGTGGAACTCTTCCATTCTATAGTCGTACCTTGGAGTTGAAGTTCTACCGGAGTGGTCTTGGCTCTACTGATTAGCACGGCGGCGGTCTTCCCCACGTTAACCGCCATGCGCCACTTGTCCAACCAATCCGGTAGGATGTTTAGTAGTCTTTGCATTCTCCCAGAGGCTATCTTCGGAGATGTAGATGAAGATAGGTACGCGCTGTCATCTGCAAATAAGGCCAACACAACATCCCTCTCCCCGTCGCGTAGGTGGTCAGCTAGGGTGGGGATGTCGTTTGTGTACAGCGCGTACAGTCCAGGAGAGAGGCAGCTGCCCTGGGGAACTCCTGCCTGTATCACTTTCGTCTCCGAGTCCCTTCCTTCTATTGTCACGAAGAACTTTCTGTTCGTGAGGAAGGCTGCAATGACTCGGAGGTATGGGTACGGTATTTCAGTGCTGCCCAGTTTAAAGAGAAGGCCCTCGTGCCACACCCTGTCGAAGGCCTTCTCAATATCGAGGAAGACGGCCACTGTATTGCGCTTGCGGTTCATTTCCACCGCAGCATGGTGGAGCACTCTTGCTAACTGCAGCGTCGTTGAATGGCGACTCCTGAAACCAAACTGTTCGCTTCTTGGCTTAATGTGCGGGTACAGCCTGCGTAACATTAACCGTTCAAACAGTTTGGCCAGATGGGGCAGGAGCGAGATTGGCCGATATGACTCCGCCTTCCTCCTGTCCTTGCCTTGTTTGGGCAAGACTATCACCTTCGCCTTCTTCCACACCTCTGGGAAGTGGCACGTCCTCAGGATGCCATTGAACAGCGCGGTGATAGCCGTTACCCCTTTTCTCGGGAGTTGGTGGATGGCTGCTATTGGCAGATTATCATGCCCTGCAGCTTTCCTTCTTGGTAGCCGCCGTATCGCCTTGGCGACTTCCGCAGGTGATATAAATTCCACCCCCCCCAGAGTTCCAATAGGTTGTGCCAGTAGCTCACTCACTCTTCTACTCACCACCCCGTGGTGATCTAGGGTGGCTTGAGTGGCTTCTTGCCTTATTGGGTGGGGGGTGAACTGTATTTCCAAGTGACTGGCTAGGATGTTTGCCCTGATCTTCGGGTTATACTGTCTTACCCCGTCCTTGTCGAGGAGGGGGTAGATCGGCTGCGGGGTCGTAGTGAGAGCTCTATTCAGCTGATATAGGTTCGTCAACTGCTCCCCCGCCCAGTCAATGGTTTTCTCCCAGTTGGAGCCGCACCATACTTCAACCGCCTTTGAGACTTTCTCCGTCAAAGCGTTAAGTCTCGCCTTAATGGTCGGGCAGCGAGTACGGGCCCAGCACCTCCTAAGATAGCGTTTCTGTTGAATGTCCCTTTGCAGATGCAAAGGCAACTCGCTTCTCTTGTGAGGCGCTGGTCGGTCACGGGTTGCAGCTTGTTTTGCTGCCCTCATCTTCTCCGTGATGTTGTTGGTCACTTCTTCGATTTCATGTGCAGTGCGAACCGGACCAATTGAAATATCGGCCAGTCGGGTCGCATACTCCACCCAATCGACAGATGTGGTAGGTCTTCTGGCGATTGGGCTTATGGCGGTGCCTACCGTGACCAGTATGGGCAGGTGTTGTTGATCGAGGTCGTACAATACCTCGATCTCTGTAACTCCGGGTAAACCCTTGTACACGGCTATGTCCAAGACATCTGGTCTGTCTGTGCTTCGGGCCGGGATGTGCGTTGGCTCGTCTGGTCCTATGACTTCAAGGTCCAACGCTTCGGCTGCCGTGTACAGGGTTCTTCCTGCTGGGTTTATGGAGTGCGAGCCCCAGGCTGTGTGCTTCGCATTCAAGTCACCCACCAGCAGGGTCGGTGTATTGCCTTCGAACACTTTTGCAAATTCCGAAGGCGTAAGTGTAGGCGTTGGGGGACGATAAGCTGCAAGGACTCTTATCTCCCCCTGGTTGGTCATGACCACCACCCCGTTGGTGATCAGGTCTTGTGTCGACGGTTGGGCCAAATCGTCATGGATAATATCCCTCCTGACGAGGGCTGCAGTGCCTCTGTATGCGCCGCCTCTGTCCGTGACACAGTCGCGACGATACGGGTAATAGTTTGACACCTTCAGCTGCTTGCGAGGTAGTAATTTCGTCTCGCCCAGGAGTATAATATGTATGTCCTGCGACTGG
The DNA here is from genome assembly GCA_917880725.1 of Selenia dentaria. NCBI lineage: Eukaryota > Metazoa > Arthropoda > Insecta > Lepidoptera > Geometridae > Selenia > Selenia dentaria. Next base: position 32,454,702 of record OU862890.1, on the reverse strand, counting down.
GCGAGCATGCGAAGATCCCGAGTTTTCCCTGTGATCCCCCCAGGGTTCCAGTATAGTATGCGAAGACTAACATCCATACTGGAATCGGGACAGGAATGAAAGTCCTCTCGCAGCAGCTGCTTGGAGATCCCCTCCTGCTGCTATCGAGACGAGCAGTTCCGTAAGGATCCCCAAGATCAAGAACATGGGGTTCCCTCCGCCGCCCGCTGGTAAGTATTGGTTTGTCGGCTGCCTTTGACCGCCTTGTGGGATGTGCGGTTGAAACGCGCCCATATTTGGGTGAAAATGCGTTCTCGGGTCCGCCCTGTATGCCCCTTGGTGTTGTTGTTGTTGTCGGGGGGGGGGGCTCCGGTTCCGCCTGCCATCCCTGACCATCGGCGAAATTTTCCGGGTACCCCTTATACCCTTTTTGTACGTTCAAACCCGTAAAATTTGAGTGTTGGGCTTGAAAGTGTTGGGGGCCTCTGTGTGGTACCGGATGTGCCAAATTACTTTGAGGGCCACCTTCCTCATTTCGTTCCGGTTGTATTGGTGCAAACGCTGGCCTTGTAGGTCTACTAGGGCCAGCGTTATTAACGTTCTTAGCGAACGTGAATTTTGCCCCCTCTTGCGGGTGTTTTTGGTCCGTATCCGAGCGCACACTCTTAACAGCTTTGGTCTGCACGCTCTTAATGGTTGGTGGCGCCTTGTTTACATTGGTCTGTATCTCAGGCGCTGGGATGGGTGTGGACGCCGCTGTGGGCGCAGACTTGGCGGATTTGGCGGATTTTGATCTCCCCCTGTTGGTTCTTCTTCTTCTTCTTCGTTTTGAGTTTTTTTTCAGGTGGTCGCCCCTTTGAATCGGCAGATTGGCTGGTGGCGCCAAAGTGGTTATTTGTTGTGGCAGAGGAGGCCACATGTCCATTTGCGGCATCGGGTATCCCGTCCAGCCCTGAGGTGGGGGGGGACATGAATACCGCGAATAGGTTGGCCTCGTCTGTCTTTGTTGTTGATGGTTTTCTTGATGATGCAACCGCCATTGCTCGTGCATCTGATTTTGCACTGGGGGAGCACGCTGGGTCGATCTGCCCTGGCGTGTTCGCGGTTGCTCGTCTGTCTGTCTCGCCCGGGGTTGGGGTTCCTCTCTTTGCGGGGGTTGGGGGGGTGCAGGGCGGCCGGCTCTGGGGTACGGTCCCTGCACTTTAATGCCCCTTTTTCGAGCCTCGCGTAAATAGTGCGGGCATTTTCGACTGCACGCAACATGCTTCCCCTTGCAGTTGGCACACTTTGGTGGCTGGTCGGAGGCATTTGTGCAGTCGGAAGCTAAATGTTCCTCCGCGCATTTCACACATCGCGGAGGTCGGTGACACCCTCCCGAGGCGTGTCCGAAGAGCTGGCAACGGTGGCACTGGGGTATTGTGCCTCCCCTCGGTGCCCAGCCTTCGATAAGCACGTTCGGGATGTTCAGCAGTTCGGTGATGGCGTATAGTCTCGCCTTTTCGTCATTGTTAAGCTTTTCCAACAACACGTAGTACGTAGGGCCGCCCTTATTACCTCTTCTGGGCGGGATTTCCCTAGCGTACTGCGCGGTGAACCCTTTGCTTATTAGTGCCATTTTGATCTCCGCCGGGTTGATTCCGAACGGTAGACCTTTGATGGCCACTTTGGTGGGCAAGTCTGCGGTTACTGCATAGCAGTGCCAAGCGACCCTTTTGTCCTTGTCTGCTGCTTCTGTCAGGGCTTTTTGGACCGCCCTGAACTCTTCCGCAGACTTGCTGGTAAATCTGAAACCGGTGCCCACCGATTTAACATTTAATTCGTGACCCAATTTACTTTTCAGTTGGGCAAATATGGGTATCCAGTCCGGAAGCGAATCCACTATGATCGGTGGATAACCCTTCAACTTCGGGACTGGCGCTGGTTCGGTAGCTTGAGGTGCTGACTGTCTCCCACTTTGCCGGGAATTCGGTCTGGTGATGGGTGGTGAAGCAAGCATGGCCGCGTATGAGCGGGCTGCATCTGATGGTGGTGATGGTGGCGACGGCATGGGTGCCGCGTCCATAGGCACCGACTCTAGTGCTGCGTACGACGTAGAGTCGTTGTGAACATGGTCTTGTTGAGTTGCCACGACCTGAATTTCGTCGTCGTCTGAGTCAATCGAGTCTGCCGTAATGTTAGCCGGCACCTCGTTTGACTGAGATGTTGACGATGTTCTTGAGCTCGCCGATGATCTTCGGCTGCTATACGTTTCATTTCCCATACCAGATGTTGATGGTATGGGTTCGGGTGCATTCTTGGGTGGGGTGGGAGTCGTCTTTACTTTAGGACGTTTCTCGTCACCCCCCATCTCCTCTTCGGAGGAGTCACGCCTCTTGGGTTTGGCGCTTCTGCTCAGAGGCCTCTGTGCGGTTTCGGTGCTCGGTAGACTCTCAGGTCTACTAACACCGAGTCCTTGTGCAGAGACCTTCTTTGGGCTCTGTATTAATGAATTCGCCGGTTCCACATTCTTGGGACTTCCGGCCTTTTCGAGTGATTTACTCAGCACAGTGGGTGCGGTTTCTCCGCGCTTTGGGGGTACAACCCCTGACGTGGAGAGTCCAACTCCACCCTTTGCTGGTTTCCTAGCCTTAGCATTTTCCTCCTTGCGTTCTGGGCGCGAAAGGGGAAACGCACCGAGTCCTATCGACTCCTTTGATACGGTAACCACGCTGTCTGGCTTAGTTACGTCCCTTTTGACCAGTCGCTTATGAAGCGGATCTGGCGGTCTTTGCCGCTTAGGAGGGTCAACACCCTTTCGGGAAGGTTGTCCGTCCTTGTCGGCCATTGCATATTCAGTTAATATAATAAATACCTATCAAGTTGATGGTTATGATGATGAAGGTAATAGTGATGGTGGTGGTGATTATCCGTCACAATAGTTGCACGACCCCGCCGCGGTGCGTCCCCAACTAGGTTGGACGCCCAGCAAGGTGACCGCTCACGGTCGCCGCGCAACTATCGTATACCTCCGGTAGTGTTGACTGTGTTCAGGTTGCAGACAAATTATTCTGGGCTGGGATTTTATAATAAAACCCCTAGCCAGAATATGCTCTACGTTCGAGCGATGTAGACGGTAGCGTAAGTGTATCGCTCTATGCCGAGCACGAAATCGCGTTGGCGTACGGGGGGGCCGGGCAAAGCAGGTGTTTCAACGAATTCTCGGAGACAGCTACCACTTTGCAACCGTACACAAACACGAAGACGATTTCGGGGAAAACCTCCGAGACGTGGGGGAGGGGTGAGGGAAGTGTGGGGGGCGTCTCAACGCTTCTGCGGAGAACGATGTCCCACCCAACCGAACACCAGCCGCGCGCACTTATCTCAGGATATTTTCCTAAGGAACCCTTCGACTGCAAAAGCGTAAGGTCGCAAGTCGCTTCGAAGATGGTCCTCAGCTATCCTTTTCTAAAATGTGACACTATTTATATGCCGTTATTTACTGTACAGAGAGCACCTACCTTTTTTTTTTTTTTTTTTTTTTTTTTTTTTTTTTTTTTTTTTTTTTTTTTTTTAGAACGGACTAATGCTGTTTGCCTCTACCGGCATTTACAGCGTCACCGGACGGTTGGCGAGCGCAGATGGCACTCAGCCAGATGCGGGCGCAGAGGGCGCACCGCCTAAGGCGAGCGTTGAAGACGCTTCGCCGCAAGGAGAGGAGTAGGCGACTTGCTCAAGGGCACCACTAGGGTACGGACCTCGGCTTGGGCCGTCGCCAGGAGAGAGGGGAGTAGGAGAGAATCGCCCCGGTACATAAGTGTACCGTTGAAAGTGGGCCCTATGAATTTTAACTCTACGACTATTTGGAGAGAATCTAACCAAGACATAAGTTTTGCCTCGAGCTCGCCGGCGAGCTCGGTGTTTGACTGTGTTTACCACTAAATCATAACCTTGTGTACCTCGCCTCCTCCCATTTCCGCGACATGGGTCCACACCGCGACCAGGATCGTCGCGTTGTGCACTCATGACTGTACTTTGGGTGGGGCTACAATAAGAAAGTGTAATACCTCGCCCACAGCCATGGTGGCTGGGACTACTTAGAAAACCAGTGTTACCTCGTCCGCAGCCATTTGCTGGGCCGGAGGATACATCGCGACCGGGGCCGCGGTGTATACTCCCACCCGCACCGTGGCTGGGACTACAATCGTGTGAGTGTGAATTACCTCGACTGCGACTGGGGCTGCGAAGAAGATCTCGGCCGGAGCCTACAATGCGATCGGGATCACAGCCCTGGTCGGGTCTACAACCATTACCGGGGTTCCCTTGGGACGACGCTAAAGCTGCCGAAGTAACGGCTGCGATGGGGTCGTCCGGGTCACCCAAAATATGCCTTGGACGGCGACGGGGGGGGAGCACCTACCTATCTTAATTTAACGCTTTATAGTCGGATCCTTACCTATAAGAGAGCCCCTAGCACTTTATTGCTTAATTCGGTAATTCCCTATCTGTTCCTAATAGACCTAGGTATCTTTATTTGCTAAGTACTTAAAACCTAGACTTAAGACTATGTTTATCTTACAAATTGCAATATCTTACGAGCTAACTTATAAATTTCACACTTAATCTATTTAAACAAGCGACATCCTGTACAACTATATTTCTTCGTAGCTATGCCTCCTCCAATCTTACGAGGAAATTGTTCATAACGAAACCCACCCAAAACTTCACGCTGTTTCACAATATTTGACGTTTTAATATGGAAGTACTAGAGCAGGTCGAAATACTTTTATGGAACGGTTCGCTCGATTATGTTAGTTCTGCTGAGATCCTAGTATAACCCATTGATATAATAGTACTGACCGATCTCTCCCTGGGGGCTCGTGTTGATGGAGAGCTCGCGGTCCGAGAGTACACACTGCTCTTGAAATCGCCGCCATTACTGCCACCATGCTCTGCTTCAATTGCGTCAAAGTTGTAGTTGTGATAAAGTACCCTCATCAAGTATTCCCATAAAAATAACCCAAAGGACTTAATTGTGGACTTTTGTACTATGGACCCTCGTTTGGTGGGCGAAAAATTACTGTATTAGAGTGTGAAGGGTACTGAAGCAAGTGAAATTACTGATAGAAGGAATTAAAAACCAATCTCTCTATTATCTCGGGAACCACTTGACCAATTATGTTCATACTCGAAATTCATCTTTAAACCAGGTGTATATAATGTAAATTAGCGCCGTAGCAAACTTTTTTAGGAAAATTTCTATTCGAAATCACCGGTACATGCATACCAAGTTTCGTCAAGATTGGTTATAAAATACCTGGTTATAAAGGACCTGAATTTTATGAAAAATAGAGGAATTGCTACGGAATTGCCGGGAGTTCAGGAAATGAACCGCTTAGAGAAGAATTGCTCAATGTGGCCTTTTTAGGCCTCTTGTACAGGAAGACAAACGAACAACCAAATATACGGACATATGAAACTTAATTTGGCCAGTTAAAGCAGAGACGCTTCGCTCGGTCAATTAAAGCAACCCAAAATAAAAGACAAAGAATAAAAAACACTCAAAAATGTAGTAACCACTTGTTGAAGGGAAAATGCCCAGAATGCTGGTTGCATTTCCACATTGAATAGCTATGCAATTTTTTTGTGCAAAATATGAGCCAGCATTCTGGTCGCCTGACGCTTTAACCATGTATAATACTGGCTCTATTCTGGTTACCTGACACTTCAACCAAACGTATGACAAAAACCCTGGATATAACAAAATCATTTTAACTTCTTAACGAAATTTCAAAATCCATTCACTCGCACACTCAAAATTCAAAATGGTTCCTGGTTGTGATTTTAAATTTTAGAGCAAGAACATATATATACATATACCTTTCTTTCTCTTATACATTTTACCGATCGAAAAAGGGAGACAACTACAATATAATGCAAAATCGAACCACAAGATTTCGGGAATATATCTATTCCACTAATGAGTTTACTAAAGTTGGATGATAGTATTCAAGAATGTTATTACGCGGTATAAATGCTTAGTATCGGGCACAGAATTCGCCCTATTTACATAGACTATGGTATCGGGAAAGCAATAAACTATAATATTATACAAGGTAAATACATTATTATTTCAATGAAAGGACATGCATAAACATTAGGTAACCGTGTATATACTTAATCACAAATTTTGTCATTTTTAACTTAATCATATTTTGATGCTCGCAAGGTTACGCATTGTTGCTAGCGAGTTGGTTGCGTAACGTACCAGTTTGTAAATTAGGAAGCAAGCTTTACGCTTTACGCCATTTCCGGACCGAAGTTGATCTTGCTGATAGAATGACCTTAAACTGTATCACTTCGTCAAGCAATCAGCGACAACGGGGTCGAAGTAAATATCGTACTAAGTACCATTGCCATAACGTTCATAATCGCACGCGCTACAGAGTGGCTCGGCCGTAAATGCTCAATTATTTATTAATTAACAACTACTACACTGTATATAAGTTAGTGAGTGAACTAGCTGACCCAGCCATGTGAGTCCGTGAGTCAGGACAAGTTGTCAAGGCTTGCTTGTAATCAAACAGTGTTCGCCTTACCTAGAGCGTATTTCCGAATCTACGGACCACTTTAAAGGTGCGTATCAATCAAGGGCACAAATCTTCTACGGCTCGCATTGATGAAAGTCTGCATCAAGGATGAAACTCAGGCGTGACCTCGGCCTTTTGGAGTCATATGCATAGATTTAGATCCAAGTGTGGCTTTGAACCCTGTGTCTCATTCAAAGAGAAATGTTGTACAGGCATCGAAGCTATTAGGGCTTTTTTTGTTTGGATGTTGTGACACTATTCAATGTTGCGATCAAGGTATGCAAGGCGAATATGTCAGTTCGCCTACCTTGTTACTGCAGGATATTGGATGCAGCATAATGAGTGTGGTCTTAACAAATTGAAGGTAGGCTGTACTTTAGGCTTGACAATATGTCTATAGCTTTGTTCTCAAATAATTAAAAATACTTTGAGCTGTTGATAAAATTGATAATGTGGTGTCTGTTGCTACATACGCATCAGATATCGGTTGCAGTTCCGATCTTCTCGACTTTTGCACTTACGTATCTGGACTATATCACACGGGATCTAGCGTGAGTCAAGAATCAATCCTTGGCGTACTCCATTTTCTTATTGTGATCCATGATTTACTGAATGTCTTGACCACCGACAAATGTCTATCTTAGTGACTGCCGCAGTCTACAAACTTGTATTGGCCTAACTTTTTAACCGAGTTTAATAGACAGATAAATTGCTTTTTGATTTCAATAAATTATGAGTATAATAATCCAGTTTATGAGGACCACAGTATATCCATCAATAGATTAAATTGTATTAAAAAGATCCTGATCCATGATAATATAGCTAGTCTCGACAAGGAATCCTACCGAAGGTTAGGTTATGTTTTACGATAGTTTTACTGCCTGGTCACCTTGTTGTTTTAAGGCCTTTGTCAGAAGTAAGCTTGAATCGGTTGCGTCTCTCTGAAACCCTTATAATGTTATTTATACCTTGCCTATATACACAAATGCTTGAGAAGGTCCAAAAATCTTCTTATATGCCTTTACAAAAAAGTCTATGGTGGTATTTCGGAACTCGCGACTTACTACAATCCGAATTAGACCACCGAGGCGATATGTTTTTTCTAGGGCAGGGATGACCTTGAAATCTGACTAATAATAAACAAATTATTAGTTATAACTATAACAGTATAGCCCTGACTGACTGATCTGCCTGAGTTGCTGCCTTTTATGTTGTAATCATGTCATGTACTAAGGAAGGATTTTTGGAAAATTCACCCCTTATGGGAGGGAAACAAGCCTTCGCTTGTTGCTTTTGGGTCAGCTAGTAAGAAAATGAATGTCATGAACAAACCATGTCATTCCAAATTCGTTCACGCATCTTAAATATCCGACTCATAGTGTTTGAAGAGTAATTATAGTTCAAAATGGTTTCAACAGGAAAATTAAGAGACATTTGAGGTGATTTTAAAAGTTTATTTCTTAATATAATTTAAGTATAATATATAATTACGGAGTAATAAACGACATAATATTAAAGAATATTAAAATTATTACAAATTATGACACAAATCACAGTTTGACCAAACTAGAAAATATATTATTACTACTTACCTGTTTTAAATATTATTAATTCAAATTAATACAATTAAAACTAAGTAAATAATTACTTCATTTTTCCTTTCTTTACTTAACTTTTAATACACAATAATTTATATATTTTCTAAAACTCATATCTGAATGCATAATAAACAAGTGCAAAGAAAAACAATCAATTTTAAACCTACTACAATACTAATATCTTTTCATCATGGCCGTATAATAACATATGTTTAAATTATTTACAATACAGTAACCCTAAACATTTTAGTTTCCAACAATTTGAGTTTCCGGTATTCCAGCAAGCGCCATGCTCACAGATGAACTCAAATATACGGTCAACTATGCTGTAATCAATGTAAACATTTTAATTATACTAACACTCAATGATTCTCTACAGCAGTAGTTAATAATTGGTAGGAAATAATTATTGCAGTAAACCTTGAATGTAAGAATAATGAATAATAGTAACTTACATTGGTTATCCTTATATGCCTATTCTTATATTTAGTTGTTTTTTTTTTTACTTTAAAACAAGACATAAATAACATTTTCAAGTTACAAATTACGAGTAGGTACATTATTGGATATCCATGCATCATCTGTCTAGTATCGAAAACTAAATTGAGTTTTCCCAATCCTCTTCCCGAGTAATCCGTACCAGTTTCTTCGACTCCCGCCACACGCTCTCGGTCAAAGCTGTGTCATTCGCGTGCCACGAACTGTAAAACTCTTTGCAGTCTCTAAAATGTTTCCCACTGTCGTTTTCAACTCTCGGATCAACTGCCAAAAATACGGGCATCGTAGCAATTCTATCCAACGGTCTTCCAAACAACAACAGAGCACTGTTCAGAATATTCTTGGGAACTTCTTTATCTAAATTCCTAAAAAACTCTGACATTCCTATACCAGGATCCATGCTGTAAATTTTCACTTCACTCCCTTTTATTCTTCTATTCATTTCAACGGTGAACAAAATCCCCGCTAGTTTTGAATTACAGTAGTATCCAAAAGAGGAATATCTTCCGATGTCATTCCAATGATCTATATCCACAGTACCCAAAATAAGGCCTAGAGAAGACACGTTCACAACCCTAGATGGAGCTGATGTTCTTAGCAACGGGAATAAAAGGTAAGTCAGGAGAAACGTTCCGAAATAGTTGACTTGCATCATTGTGTGAAGACTGTCTTCTGTTAGTTTATCTTCCAAACCGATCGCTCCGATGTTGTTGATCAAGATATCCAGTCTTGGTTCGGCCCTCATCGTCTCAGTGGCGAAGTTTCTAACTGATCTTAGAGATTCGAAATCCATTTGTCTGGTGACGATATTATCGTTACCTGAATGTTTGATTATTTCGTTCCGTGCGTTCTGCAACTTGGCTGGGTTACGGCTTGCGAGGATGACTCGGGCTCCACGTTTCGCGAGGTTTTTAGCCACTTCTAACCCCGTTCCCGCTGTTGCTCCTGTTACTATAGCCACTTTCCCATCAAGTGCAATATCACTATCGCATTCTGAAAACTCATCTTTTGTCATTTTGCGTTTACGTTTAACACAGTGGAAGTGCACTATGAGACTGGTTTATTAATACGACAGCTAAAGGCCTTGGCTGAGGTTCACCTCAGTTCAGTGATGTTGTTTTTTATACACAGATAATTATTAACTAATTTAAATCTGATTCGCAGTACGTACAACTAGTTTTGCATTATACTATCAAAATAGAAAAATAGGCCTTCATAGAGAGACACTTGTTCTCAAAAACGTCAAAGCCAAATGAATATACTTCCGTTATTTAACTTTTTATTAACCTCGACGCAAATAGAGAGGTGTTATAAATTAAACGGGTATTTGTGTATGTCTTTGGTAGACATCGTAATAGATTGGTAGACGTCTTTGAAGACAGCTAAATATATTGACATTTCCCTGTTTATATTTATGAAGTGGTATTGTTTACGAGAAATAATTTGAATCTTTTTAACAACCTCAAAAGCGAGAGACAAGAAAAAAATCTTGACACTTACCCACACAACTATTTTTATGGCAACAGCATGTTTGGTATGGCGCCTAGGTTATATAATCACCTACCTAAATTAATAATGGAATTAGAGTGTGTTATGATGTTTAAGAGAGAATTGTTTAAATTGTTGGTATCGAAATGTTATTATACTATTAAAGAATATTTAAATGACAATTTTGTATAAGTTAAATTAAAATATAATTTTATGGGTAACTAACGTCTAAATGTAATTATATCAAATGTATGAACATGAATAATGTAATATCAATATGACATAGCATTATGTCAGTTATTGACATGTATGACAAACAGCGATTGTAAATTGATTAATAATTAATTGAATTATTTTGTTCTCCTAATCCAGTAATTCTTAATCTAGGTATAATAATTGTACATAATCGTATATAATCTAATAGTAAAGTTATATGATTATTAACGGGATGCATGTAACTGCGCCGAAATATCGGGAGCTCATTCCACAACCTTACCAAGGTAAATATCCCGTTAATAATCATATAACTTTAGTGAACAACCGTGATAGTTTAAAACAGTGTTTTAATCTAATAGTAGTCCATATGTCAACGCATATTAAAAGTCAACCTAATTTTTGCATGTCATTATGATGGAATGTGGAGCGCTATTTTTATGTAACATCTTATATTTATACCCATGTTCATGCAAATAAATAATTTTGAATTTGAATTTGGTAATCGTAACTCCTAAAATAATTAACCGATTATGATATTGTTATTTTGTTTAAAAGGAACGAGATTGAGATGTATAGGTACTATGCACAATTTACGAAGATCTGTTCAGGCCTTTTGAGGTCATTAGCGCTTTTGTTAGCTGCGGTAGGGACCTTATACGCATAATTGTGTCATAATAGTGGGGTTATAATATTATACAGGTACCAGGTACCATGCGCACAATATGTTGATAATAGGTACGTACTTTTGAATTATCATGGTACCGACGTCAACAAGTTATTTCACACTTTTAGTGTTAAAATCGGTTCCATGATAATTCAAAACTCATCTTTTCGTATTTTTTGAAACTAAAAACCTAAAATTTTTTGCAATGTTTAGACTGTTTGTCGAAAATTAACACACATATTAATTTTACTATCATTAGTTTCTTTCTTTTTGTTCCTAAATTAACATATACTCGTAGTATACGATGTTGTCGTCTCTGGAAACAAATAGACAATTTACAGAGATTTTAGATAGCATTGTAAAAAACAATGGCTTCAATTTTAAATCTAAATTTGGATGAGCCAGATGTGGCAACAGCGTTATGTTTCATATCGATTTAATTTTAAATTATGTTTTATAATCTCTAATTGTTCCAACACACTTAACCGAAAGCTTTTTTCACAAACATGTAAAATCTTAAAAGTGTTGTTGTTGCGCAACGAATGACCGGTATCGAGTAAATGTTTAGCGAAATGAGACTGGTCAGGGTGGTCATTCCTGTAAGCTGAAACATGTTTTTTTTTTCTTTTTGTTTGCCAAATATGGGAACAATGATGTACTCTTCTACATTCCACATTGTTTAACGCTTGGGCGTTGTGCTCCACACCACTGTCAGCGTGGCATTGCTGTGTAACGGCTTGGTCGTCTCGGTCTATCCTGCCTAAAAAGCTGGTGGAATTCCCTGGCATGTCAGTCTTAACGATACTTCTGCTAACTCTGAGGCTATTTCAATCCAAGTGGTATTGTGCGCGACGACGGTAAAAGGCCTGACGGAATGACATTGATTCTGTGGAAGATGGGACGACCTTTGGTGTGGGATGCCACCTGCCACCACTCTTGCACCTTTGACCTGCATTGTTTCAGCCTTTGGAGTTTAAACGCTGGGACCTTGGGGACCAGGCGCTCGTCTTATTTATTAAGATATTGCTATCATTTTTAAGACGTTGTCCACTGGTAGTGGCTTGTTTGTTGTTTTTTTTTTATTGGCTTCTATATTACGTTCTATTTTTACGATCGTGACGTATATAAAGTTATTTCTTTGATATTATTGTAACTCTAGAAATAACTTAAAATAAGAAACATCGATGTTAAATTGTTGTGCAGCACAACTTGTGTCTCTGTAACGTGTAATCGGTCCTACCAAGTAATTACTTGCGTCACGCCTCGCTTTTTTATTACCACATAATTACTGGCTTGTCTAAATAGTCACTTAGATATGATACATAGATATTATACTACGCACACGCACATTGCTCAAGTCAAAGAACAATAGACAGTACATACATGTCCACATTTGGTGCGAAGCAGGTCGTACAAGTGCGTTGCTATGGCGAAAGTCTGCAAGGTCACTGAGCAGTAAACTTAAAGAATAAAATATAAACACAGTTATTAGTGCTAGAGGGTACTTAAAGTTTGTAGAGTGATATAATGTACAGTCAATGACTAAAATACCTGCAGATTTTGTAATGTTGATTTATTTTTTCACGCAATGTAACCAGGAACGGTTGAAATTAAATGTCTGAATATGTCCAGCAACTTATGTCTTTGAACATACATAATATACTTACGTATACTCCTTTTTTATATTTGATAGAAATTGATATAACGTGGTATTACACTAGATCTAGATTGACGTCTCGCTCTCAACGATAGCTGTCCGAGCACATAGCTTAGCGACAGCTTTTCTATCTTTTGGGTGGTAGTCAGCCAGGCGGGCTTCGAGAGTCAAACCATCTCCGAAAAATCAAGCAAGTGGTCTGGATCGATTCAGCGGCTTAAGTGACTACTAACCCCTTTATTCTGATTCGTCTTGCAATGAGGCGTCCGCTTCGGGTGTTTTGTGCATTCTCCCCTGCCAGCATTCACTCAAGCCAGCCTAATTCTATCACATAGCGGAGTATGGCTTTGGGTCGCTGGAACAACTGCTCCAGTGTTGTTTGAGGTGTTGGATGAATAACTGTCGATGATGCTGATGATGCTTTTTGCGGACTGTAGTGGAGTGCACTCAAGGCTGACCCCCGCTACTCTTGGTCTTTCTGGGGTTTCCACGATTGTATCTTTACATACAACAGGAAGCAATGGCGTCGGCCCTAAGACTGACTTGACTGACCCTAAGGATCAAGTCATTGATGATGACTTGATCCTTGAACAAATACTTGACACGGGACACATCACAAATCATTGCAAGATACAGGTCGAGTCATGTAAAAAGAACGCTGGCGGTTAGGCTGCGCAGTAGGCGATCTATCGGTCTATTTGGCGGTATGAGGTGCGGTGCGGGGCGGGCGGGTCACGCGCCGCATTCTTGCCGGTGCGTTGTTGGTTCGACAGTTGACTTTTGCTTTCCGCGCTGTGTCCACGTTACGTTTGCTCCCAAAATACCATCGCGCACAAAAGTTTTTAATTTGAAACGTTTTTACATAGACGTGTCAGAAAAATGATTTATGGCGTTTATTGTTTTATGAAGAGAGATGCTGATAATAATGAAGTTGTTAATTTAAAACAATGTATGAAACGGACCGCAGGGGCAACAAAATGTTCTGAGTCTACGGTCAGAAGAATTGTAAGAGGATCGAATAATACGGAATTTCTTACTGTCTTCCACAACTGTGTTCTTGGCAAAAATAAGACGTGTATTAAACGAAGTGGCAACCCTTAGCACTAGCACCGCGTCTCCATGTGGTTCTCATGTCTTCAGGACGACATAATGGAAGGAGTTTCAACATTAGGTACTTTAATTTAATGTTTAATTTATTAATAAATATTAAATATTCTACACTGAAGACACATTTTTTAATTCTATATAATAATATTCTATCTAATATTTTGCCATTTACCTAGCAATAACCAATATACGAAGCTGCGAGCGAAAAGTTAATTAATAATTATATGATACAATAGGCTTAGTACTTTTGTGCGCGAGTGTAGCCATGCGCAAACACAGCCCTTCCACTTTTGTCCAGCGTTCTTTTGACCTGACGATACCGTACTGGACAGGGCTACAATAAATATCTCTGGATCTACAGATAATACAGATTAGCAACAAACAATATGATGGAAGACCTATGATACTCTCCTCTAACAACATTACAAGTAGAAGAAAGTGTTTCGCCTATACATCCTCGGAGGGGTTAGCAGCGTTGTTTTAAGCATGTAATAGGGTGCGAGCCTATTGCCATCTTCGGGGCACTGTTCCAGATCATCATCATCATCATCTCACCCGTAGGACGTCCACTGCTGAACATAGGTCTCCCTCAAGATTTTCCAAAAGGACCGGTGCATCCAACGTCGTCCTGCGACCTTCCTCAGGTCGTCTGTCCACCGTGTCGGTGGACGACCTACGCTGCGCTTGCCGGTCCGTGGTACAGATGGCCGATGGGGCCGAAAAGTTCTAGAGTGGAGCTCTAGAACTTTTCGGCCCCATCGGCCATCTGTTCTGCGTACTATGTGCCCTGCCCACTGTTCCAGATACCGGACTGTTATTGAGAATTAATTTCTTAGAAAAACCCAATAACTGTCCAACCCAGTACCTCGAGGTTCCAAAACGGCACTTTCAACCCTACAACAAAGCCGCTGGCAGTTCAGCTATTACATAATAAATGAGAATATCCCTGTATATTTGTTACCTTTTCATGACTAAATATTTTATGATTATTCATATCATATTCATATCGATATTGATGATATGATAAATAATAAATAAACTCACTAAGTCAGGTTTGTATGATTATCGTTTTCCACCACGTAGGAGAAAATATAGTCACAGCTTTCCATCATTGCTTTCAGTCCAGCGTTTTGCACGAATAAGTTGGATCCGTTTTTTTCCGCAAATTAGTGGTTTTTTAATAATTTATTTTATTTGGTCTTATTTTATAGATTATTTTTTGTTTCACATTTCTTTTTAATTTTTTAGGTGTATGGTGTGTCCGCTTCCAAGCCAGCAGTCACGGGGTCTGAATCCTGGCTGGGAATTGGACTTCTGTGGAGGTAGGATTGTGAGTCCAGGGCCTGATAGTAAGGCGCTTTCTGCAACTGTAAGCTTTTGTTTAAGTGCTACCTACTCCTCTACTAGCATGAAATCATTGTCACTATAAATCTAATAGTGATAGCGAATAAAAACCAACAAGGGCCTTGTGTTCATAGTTACCATTTTATTCGATTTCTGTTTAATAATGATGGATTATTAACCGTTATGACATGTGTTCATAAAAGTGCAAAAGTGCAAGTGTATAAAATCTTGCCAGCTTGCTTTTTGTGTTTTCCGCTACAATATATATATCGGCGCAACTACAACAGTTCGTCGAGAATAATTAAGTTTAATCATTTGATTGCCCTAAAAATAGTTTATAAATCATCAGTTGATTATTTTTGATTTGATTACGATGTAAAATTAATGTTATGATTGTAATTTCAATACTTTACCAACAAACTTGTAAACTCGTGCACGTGCGCCGAGTCCTATAAATACGGCCGCACTGTAGGTGCTCGTCTCAGTCGCTCTCGAGTCGCCGTACAGTACGGACCTCTTTGTGACGTTGTTACGCTGCTCGTTGAATATACGAAGCTTATAAAAGTACTTGTGAAGTTTTACTTCGAGGACCCAAAAATGAGTGATCATCATTACAACAACAATTGTGACGTCAGCAATGCTGACGTCACACTTTTTAAAAACACTCCGGAGGTGCTTTCTCCGTCATCAGAAGTGGGATCAGAACAAGCTCTGGTCCCAACCACATCCTCATCGACTTCGGTTCAACCTGTCACGACTGGAACAGCGCAGGGCAGTACCAGGCTGATAGGCCCTGCCTCATTGAACACTTCAGGAGTACCAGCAAACAACTTTAATACCATGCAGCCCATCACAACGGGAATTACCACAGACATGACGTCCACACCAATCGCTGCGGGAGATGATCTCGATACACTGCAAAACAACGCTGCAATCGCCCCTGATTCAGTGTCATCCACATCTTAAGCTGGCCAGTCAGTCCGGATAACTCACAACGACGAACACGCATCAACGGATTAAAACCGGCGAGTATAACATTCATTATGTTTCACGATATTTGCAACTAGAATCTAAAAGAATAAAATGTCTGGAGAGTGATACCTCTGAGCTAACCATGTGTTACCCTTGAGCTAACCACGGATCCTTGATGCATCCACAAGTGAACCCTGAGATACCGTGGGGACGCCTTGTGGAACTATGGGTAGACACGTATACACCACAGATTCTAAATTAATAAGGCAGTGCACTTAAGATGTCTTAGTGTACTGTTGTAATCTACAAAAATGTCTGGAGAGTGATACCTCTGAGCTAACCATGTGTTACCCTTGAGCTAGCCACGGATCCTTGATGCATCCACAGTGAACCATGAGATACCGTGGGGACGCCTTGTGGAACTATGGGTAGACACGTATACACCACAGATTCTAAATTAATAAGGCAGTGCACTTAAGATGTCTTAGTGTACTGTTGTAATCTACAAAAATGTCTGGAGAGTGATACCTCTGAGCTAACCATGTGTTACCTTTGAGCTAACCACGGATCCTTGATGCATCCACAGTGAACCCTGAGATACCGTGGGGACGCCTTGTGGAACTATGGGTAGACACGTATACACCACAGATTCTAAATTAATAAGGCAGTGCACGATGTCTTTGTGTACTGTTTACTAATCAAAAGACTCCTAAGGTTACATAACAGTTGTGTTAATGTAACAAACAAGATAAAGCAACGTAAGTTGTTTACAGACTCACTACTCAGAGAATATCTCATTCTTTGCAGGCCAGCCATAATTAACAGCAGTCTGCGAGAGTTAACGAGTCAACAAGGCTGGTGCAGAGCGCGCACCGCCTGTCAGTATGGCCGTATCAACGCGGATACAAAAATTAGCCAACAATAATTAGTCAACGTGTAAAACGACAACATGCTGTTGCCTTTATGAGCATGAGAACCACGGAAGCCGAGAGTCGGTACCACTCCTACGAGTTGGAGACACTGGCAGTGGTACGAGCCATAAAACACTTTCGCCAGTATCTATATGGGCGAAAATTAACCGTGATAACGGATTGCAACGCATTAAAAGCGTCAAAACACAAAAAGGACCTTCTGCCAAGGATTCATCGCTGTCGCAATCCAGTTAAGCTTGCAGTCAATGTTATGACAAGAGACTTGAACTGGCTCAAAATTGAACAGCGACGGGATGAAGAACTGCGTCCGATAATGGACAGTCTCAGTGACAATAACCCAGTGGAAGACTATGTGTTAGAGGACAACGTTTTAAAAAAGGAACGTCAATGATCCTGTCTTCGGTCAGCAGCTCAGTACCGTCGTTCCCAAATCATTTCAATGGAGCATTATAAACTCATTTCACACTGCACTAAAACACCCTGGCTGGGAAAAGACACTGCAGAAGATCAGAGAAACCTATTGGTTCAACAAAATAAGTTCCATTATCCGAAAGATTTGTGGATAACTGTGTTGTATTCCGAACGTCTAAAGGAAGATCCGGGGCCATTCAAGCCCAGTTACACCCCATACAAAAACCAACGGCCGCCTTCCAAGTTATTCATATGGACATAACAGGGAAGCTGGGCACTCCAGATGATCAACAATACGTCATAGTCACCATTGACGCTTTCTCAAAGTAAGTTTTACTGTACTTCAGTACCAACAAAAACCCACACAGCACATTGGCCGCTCTAGAACGCACTGTGCATCTATTTGGTGCGCCGGTTCAAATAATAGTGGATGGAGGAAGAGAGTTCCTTGGCGAGTTCAAGGACTACTGTGACGCCATCGGAATAAATATCCATGCTATCGCTCCAGGAGTCAGCCGAGCGAATGGCCAAGTTGAAAGAGTCGTTGCAACCCTCAAAAATGCTTTGGTAATGATTAAAAATTACGAAGCAGAGCAGTGGCACACTGTACTCGAGGAACTTCAGCTGGCAATGAACTGTACAATCCACCGAGTCACCGGTGTTGTTCCACTGACACTTATTACACAACGAAAGCACTGTGTACCTCCTGAGCTTCTCAACCTGGTGGATATTGACAACGAAACCGTTGATATTGAAGCGCTCACTCAACAGGTGCAACAGAAAATGACTCGTTGTAGCGAACAAGACAGACAACGCTTCAACCTACACAAGGCCAAAATCCATCATTTTCAAAGAGGAGACTACGTATTGGTGAAAAATAATCCTCGAAACCAAACCTCGCTTGACCTTAAATACAGCGAACCATATGAAGTTTGTAGAATACTGGATAATGACCGATATCTGGTAAAGAAAGTTGTCGTTAGAGGATGACCTCGCAAGGTTGCCCATGATCAGCTGCCTGCGCCGCGCTCCGCAACCTGGGGATCAGTTGACCGTATCGGCGGGAAACGAATCACCAATTCAACGAGATCCCACTGCAGAATCAAATGAGCCCATTCCGTCGACCTCACGAGAAGGGCTGCAAGTACAGCCAAACCACGACTCGAACCAAGACGACCCATCAGAATAAAAGATAAGTAACTAAATCCAAATATTTCAAATAACTCTCCGAGAACTCTACGAGACCCTTCGAGAATTTTACGAGACCCTTCGAGAATTCTACGAGACCCTTCGAGAATTCTACGAGACCCTCCGAGAACTCTACGAGACCCTTCGAGAATTCTACGAGACCCTCCGAGACCCTCCGAGAACTCTACGAGAACCTACTAACCCTATAAGCATTGATATCCCCAAAAAGACATAGCAACGCAGGTCGCTTACAGACGCACTACTCAAAGAAAGTTATTTCATTTTTTCAGGTCTACGAGAATCCAAATAATCTACGAGAATCCATAACAATCTACGAGAACCAACGAGGCTGGTGCAGAGCGCGCACCGCCTGTCAGTATGGCCGTATCGGCGCAACTACAACAGTTCGTCGAGAATAATTAAGTTTAATCATTTGATTGCCCTAAAAATAGTTTATAAATCATCAGTTGATTATTTTTGATTTGATTACGATGTAAAATTAATGTTATGATTGTAATTTCAATACTTTACCAACAAACTTGTAAACTCGTGCACGTGCGCCGAGTCCTATAAATACGGCCGCACTGTAGGTGCTCGTCTCAGTCGCTCTCGAGTCGCCGTACAGTACGGACCTCTTTGTGACGTTGTTACGCTGCTCGTTGAATATACGAAGCTTATAAAAGTACTTGTGAAGTTTTACTTCGAGGACCCAAAAATGAGTGATCATCATTACAACAACAATTGTGACGTCAGCAATGCTGACGTCACACTTTTTAAAAACACTCCGGAGGTGCTTTCTCCGTCATATACATAAAATTAATAAAATAAAATAAACAAACTTAAGACAATAAATATATAAACGATATGAATGATATAAATGATATAAATTATATTAATTATATTAATGATATAAATTATATTAATGATATTAATTTATTGATTCAGGCGTTACTTTGCGGAAATCCATTATCAAAAAAACGATATTAAAAAATATTTAGTGACACTTCCGCTGAAAAGAAAACAATGATTTTGGCCTATTTGGGGGGCGTGCACCACCCTCCCTCCCGCATAAAATGCTAATAGGAAGAATACAAAATAAAAAACACAAGAAACCCCAAATAAACCAAAACCGATTCGACACGTGTTTCGCCTCTACACGAGGCATCCTCAGGAGATGTTGACTCGTCGAGCGCTAGACCGAGAGAGGCGGTTTTGGTTTATTTGGGGTTTCTTGTGTTTTTTATTTTGTATTCTTCCTATTAGCATTTTATGCGGGAGGGAGGGTGGTGCACGCCCCCCAAATAGGCCAAAATCATTGTTTTCTTTTCAGCGGAAGTGTCACTAAATATTTTTTAATATCGTTTTTTTTTTTGTTAATGATATTAATTATATTAATGATATTAAGTATATTAATGATATAAATTATATTAATGATATTAATTATATTAATGATATTAATGATATTAATTATATTAATGATATAAATTATATTAATGATATTAATGATATAAATTATATTAATGATATAAATTATATTAATGATATTAATTATATTAATGATATTAATTATATTAATGATATTAATGATATTACTTATATTAATGATATAAATTATATAAATTATATTAATGATATTAATGATATAAATTATATTAATGATATTAATGATATTAATGATATAAATTATATTAATGATATAAATTATATTAATGATATTAATGATATTAATGATATTAATTATATTAATGATATAAATTATATTAATGATATTAATTATATTAATGATATAAATTATATTAATGATATTAATGATATTAATTATATTAATGATATAAATTATATAAATTACATAAATGACAAATGATATAAATGATATAATTTAAATAAATAATAGGTAAATACAATAAATTAAATATGTAAAATTAAAAAATAATAAAATGTAATATGTAACGTAAATAAAATAACATACTCGCGAAAATAGCATGGATAGATGTGGCACATTAATATATAAAAAATCTTACTAGCAATTTAATAATCAAATATACACTAATCATTATAAATGTAAAAGTTTGAATGTTTTTCACGGACAAAAAAAAAGCCTGAAAACAATTTTATTGGATGTGAAGTGGAGATAGATGGAGCCTGTTATTTATCACTATTTATCCCGATTGAACGAGTAGTTCTCGACGGATCTCAATCATCTTATTCCACGCGGACGAAGTCGTGTGCATAAACTATATTACTAGTAAGTAATATAATTAATATGTAATGAGCATAACTGTTCATCGACAGTTGTGTCTTACTTCCTGCCTGTGTAGCTCGATGTGAAACCGGAGTGGGAAATTTAGAACACCGCAAGTTCATTGACTGTTGTAGTCGCACTTTTGCGATCAAGGTTGCTTAAAGTTGAAGGTGAAGAATTGAAACGCAAGCCACCACTCGCGTAAATAGCCGAGTGGTATTTGCCAGTCTCGTTTTTTTCGCTTTTGTAATACTAAAAGGAGTTTATACTGTATTTAATCCATACTCTAATGTTATAAAAACGTTTGTAACTATATCACTCTCTCAGTTACTGTCTCTATCTGTTTATATATACAGGGTTATTGGTAATTAGACCGGATCCTTTTAAGGGGTGGTAGGGAATGCCATTTGCAACAATATGACTGTACATTGTGATATCCGGAAATGAATCATTTCTGTGATATTCTTTTTTTTTATTTTTTTTTAGAAAATCCAGTTTTACTACTTTAAAATTCAATAAAAAGAAAGTAATCAACCGATTTCAATTCTGTTCGCAGTTTTAGAGAAACCTTGTTACAGCTCTTAATAATAAACAATAATATCGTACTAATGTAGATCCATCCAAAAACTAGAGGCTTTTTCATAATTTTTATTTGATAATTTTTGTAAAATGCTGTACAAAAACCTTTATTTTCTCTACAAAAACGATAGTAAATTAAGTCTGCATTTTATTTAAAAATCATCTACAAGTCTTTAGCTATCCAACGAGGTAAAAAAAATAGCACTTTATTGCACAATTGCAGAAATAATGCGATAACAAAGACTCAGGTAGAGACATTCCGAGAAAGGGTTTTAGACAACGGTATCCATGTTGAATGCACCGTCTCCCTCTCGCTTATGTTTGTTGAACGAGCAATGAGAACCCAGTTTGCTCAAGCGCATCGTACTGTTCAGACGCTCTTTGGCAACCCTTTATTACGATTAAATTTCGACCTTGATAACGTTATTGGACTTGTGTAACTTCTTTTTCTGTGATTCGGCTAGTGAACTGGACTTTTTGATTGATTGCGTACCCGACGACTTGGCTTGTACTAAAGGATCTGATCATGACTGCGGAATCCCACGACCATCTACCTCGGCTTCGAGAGTTCACAAACGAAGAGTATGCGGACATACTGTTTTGCTATGGTTTTGCCAACGGCGTCGCTACACATGCTCGAACGGAGTATCAGTCTCGATTTCCACAGCGCCGTTTACCCCATGTGAGTGTATTTGACGGAGTGTACCGGCGACTACGAGAAACTGGTCAAGTTCAAAGACGACAAAGTGATGCTGGACGATCTCGTATTTATCATTCGGATGAAGAGGAACAGATAATTCGCATGTTTGAGCAAGATCCTACGACTTCAACAAACATCATTGCACGACGTCTTGGCATGTCGCAATGGAAAGTATGGAACACAGTGCACCGCTCAAGACTCTACCCGTATCATTTGACTCCGGTACAAGTTATCCAAGACGGAGATCCTGCACGTAGAGTCGAATTTTGCAGATTCATGTTGAACACCGATATGGAAGATGCCAATTTTTTATTAAAAATCTTATGGACCGACGAATCCAAATTTGATCAGGATGGAATATCAAATTATCATAATATTCATTATTGGGCCCCGAAAGATGACGGTAACCCAAACAAGAAAAGATTACAAGGATCACAAAGAAGGTTTTCCGTTAATGTGGGGATGGGCATTATTAAGAATGAATTGATCGGCCCTTACTTTCTGCCCAACAACCTCAATGGTGAAGCGTATGAATTTTTTTTGAGAAACGAACTTTATGAGCTACTCAGTGAAGTACCCCTTGAAACCCGCAGAAACATGATTTACCAACATGATGGTTGCCCCGCACATTTTAGTTTGAGCGTCCGTGAGTGGCTCAATCGTCAGTATCCCAATAAGTGGATTGGCAGAGGAGGACCCATTCCGTGGCCGGCCAGAAGTCCCGACTTGACTCCCGTCGACTATTACGTATGGGGTCACATGAAAAGCTTGGTGTACGACGATACTCTTGGACCTGTGGCAACCATCGAAGAACTGAAACAGCGCATAATAAATGCAGCAGAAAAAATGAAAATTAATTTAAATACAAGTGTTGTTAAAAGCAATTTACGCAGACGTATGCGTCTCTGCATTCAAAATTCTGGCTCACATTTTGAGAACGAACTGTAAAAATAATAAATACAGACTAATTACATCTAATCTTTTATTTCTTTAAAAGAAATTAAGTTACCTTAAGAAAGTATTTCTTCCATAGCTACTTCTCATGGACTATTCTCATTCCTTTCTCGGCCTTTTGTAATCGCATTATTTCTGCAACTGTGTAATAAAGTGCTAATTTTTTTACCTCGTTGGATAGCTAAAGACTTGTAGATGTTTTTTAAATAAAATGCAGACTTAATTTACTATCGTTTTTGTAGAGAAAATAAAGGTTTTTGTAAAGCATCTTACAAAAATTATCAAATAAAAATTATGAAAAAGCCTCTAGTTTTTGGATGGATCTACATTAGTACGATATTATTGTTTATTATTAAGAGCTGTAACAAGGTTTCTCTAAAACTGCGAACAGAATTGAAATCGGTTGATTACTTATTTTTTTATTGAATTTTAAAGTAGTAAAACTGGATTTTCCAAAAAAAAATAAAAAAAAAGAATATCACAGAAATGATTCATTTCCGGATATCACAATGTACAGTCATATTGTTGCAAATGGCATTCCCTACCACCCCTTAAAAGGATCCGGTCTAATTACCAATAACCCTGTATATTAGTTTATATATATTATTTACCATCCCCAAACGGCTGAACAGATCGTATTGAAAGGCAAGAAGATAAATTATATCCCGGGGACATAGGATACTTTCATCATCATCATAATCATCATCCTAAACTACGCGGGTGAAAATGCAGAGCGAGAATTAATTCTAAATGACATATCTGTGCTTATGTCCTTCTGCCACTTTGTTCCCCTGCCCGTGTCTTCTTCTGGCTGTCTGTCCATCGGCCCGTCTACGCGTCTGTTGTGCCTGTAAGTTTAGGCTACAAGTTGACCTAGCGTGCGGTCCGTACGCTTTCGAGGGAGCCCGGTTGTTTTGACGCAGGCCCGATTAAGTGGGCCGCAGAGGGAGAGGAATGTCGGTATTTCAAGCTCTCTCTCTATGGTCTGGTGTGGTGGTGTTGTTAATACTTATGCGACCCATCGTGTTCGGAAGCTTTGTCGTCCAGACACGGGGTAATCTGGCGTCCTCTTGCGGGCTTGATCCAGTTGCGGCGCGCCATGACATCTGGCTTCGTCGTGAAGTCGTTAGGGAAAGCAAAATTATGGTTGACGTTCAAATATACGCTTGGTATGCCTTGGATGGATGAAAAGTTGTTTTTAAAATTTACACGTAACTATTCCTTGATTCTTAAACTATGTTGAATAAGGGATGTTAAAGGCAAGCGAAGGAACGGATGATTAGGTACATTTTAATTGCCATATAGTTTTATTTGGGTTTTATTGATATTTTTAAATTAGTACAAAATACACGTAGATACTGCATTGATATTTCAGACATGTAATTTAACTATATCTTTGATAAAGAATAGGTCATTTTGTGAGTTAGACTTTCAATAAGGGTTGGACGAGTTATACTCCCAATCTTCTTCAGGTGTGATTTTCACAATTTTCTTCGTTTCTCTCCAAAGTTTCTTCCTCAACTTTAAGTCTTTCGTGATCCAGTGAGGTGGCGATATCTTACAAAAACTGTAATGCTCTCCACTCACCCCTGCCAGCTCAGGGGCAGACGCGTAGTAAGCTATTTGCTGACCGACTTCCTTCCGCGGTAGGCCGAATATCTCCAAGAACAACTTGGTATTATTTCGATCGGCTTCAGATTGGTATCCAGCTATATCCGTGTCTCTAACAAAGAACGGATCGAAGCTGTTGGCTGTAACTCCTGTACCTTTAAGACGACGGTCCCATTCAGTTGAAATTAAAAACACAGCTAACTTGGCGTTTCCCGATGCTGTAACTATTGAATATTTACCCAGGTCGTTCCAATGATCAAAATCTATGTTTCCAAAGTACATTGAATAAGCAGAACTGTTGATGATACGACTCGGAGCTGAAGTTTTCAACATCGGCAATAAGAGATACGTGAGTAAGAAGGCACCGAAGAAGTTAACTTGCATCATGAGGCTCAATCCGTCTTCTGTGTGAACGTCGGGAAGGCTGAATCCTCCAGCGTTGTTGATCAGCATGTCTAGCCTGGGTTCATTTCTAACCTCGTAGGAGAATTGTCGGACTGATTTAAAAGACTCCAAGTTCAGGTGTTTGTAGTCGACGTTCTGGTTTCCAGTGTGTCTTCGGATCTTATCACGAGCGATCTCCAGCTTTGTAACGTTTCTGCTAGCGATGATGACTCTGGCTCCGCGACGTGCTAGGTCTTTCGCAGCTTCATACCCCATGCCAGATCCTCCGCCAGTCACCACAGCCACCTTGCCGTCCAGTCTCACTTTAGACTTGCACATTCTATACAAGATAATTCCGCGCGAAATCAGGTCGTATACTAGTAGTAAAAACAAAACTCAAGTTCTTAATACAGACTGTTTGTCCTATTTTATGTTAACTGTACAAAGGCTACTAAAGGTTCACACACTTCAACTCGAAAGTGATTCGACAAAATCTTGTAATGTCTTGAACTCAAATAGTTAAGCTTTAAAATTATCAAGGCTTAAATTATACTAGTATATACTATAGCCAATTGAATCAACTATTATAAAACAAAATATGTTTTAAGTTAATACACAAATTATGTACATAAATGAGAGAAATATTAAATTATAAGTTAAATGTGAGATAATTTAAAATACATTACATGTAGACTCGTGGTAGTGCTTACCTAACAAGATCAACGGCATTTCGCCAATGAGAAAGTAAATATTGAGAACGTTTCTGCTTGATCAATTCGGCTATACTACAGCGATCAGTTCCTATGCTTGATCATTTTAAAAACAATGGACCAATACTGATGAATTACGGATTTACATACATGATGATGATGATAATGATGGTGAAGATGATATATGCTTTTAGCAAGCTAGTCATAATTGCGTATATGTATATGTATATATATAAAACAGTAATATCTAACATTACTACCGCCCAGCTATACCTGGATTGAGACAGTCTACTCTGTTCTGTTACACTGCAAGCTGGATGAATCTTACAATACTATTGGATCCAGGTCCGATTCCAGATGATCTGTTAAATAATATACTTAGGTACGTCACTAGTTCTAATTACAAAGAACAAAGCTAAATTTAAATTAAATTATATTCAAATGTTTTTATTTCAGACAACAATTATTGATCCCTTTTTTATGGTTCCGTACGTTATCTTTATAATATATAACGTATATTATATAATATACGATATATAGTAGATACGCTTATATAGTATACGATATAATAAACGATAAAAAGAATCTATATGGGATCGTTTTATTCTCCGTCTGTTTGTCTGTCAAGACCGTATTCATCGGGGACGCGTCTACGGTCTGCCGTGCGATTCTCTAAGAGCAAACATCGTTGCATTTTTGACAACATCCGTGAAACAAATGAAGATATGATAAGAAACATTGTAAAAGCGATCTTATGTACAAGGGCGATATCTCATAAAGTATTTGACATCAGTGAGCTCGTCGACAAATCATTACAGAATCGCACGGCTGATCTGATTCCACTTTGAAAAATCAAACTTGGAAGTCGCCGACGCGAGTTTCGCGATTTCACAAGGGAATCTAATTCTAGCAAGAGATAATGTATCACATCACATAATTATAAAGGAAACAATCTGAAAACTGCAAATATATTGTTAAATAACAAAAAATAACTACACTACTTGTACAAACTCATTATATGCAGCCTGGTTTGTTTTTGGAACCCTCCTCGCTGCGCGAGTTCAACTCGCATTGGGCCAGTTTTTTATTAATATTTATATAAATAGAAATTAAACCCTATTTCTCCTGTCACGCTATAACTTGAGAACGGCTTTACTAGTTTCATTCATCTGTTTTTTAAATGTAATAGTACTTAGTAAAAGATTATTAAGTACATAAAAAAAAGGAAAAGATGGAAGGTTATGGCGAGGCCGAAGGCCGAGCCTATTATGCGAACGAAGTCGCTGGCAGTCGCTAGTTTTTGATAACATATTACCAAAGGTCAGCAGTTCAGTTCAGGTTCATTGGTTCGTTGTATTCGTTTATAAAATATGTAGGTAGTCGTTTATTAAGTGATCTTAAATCTGCATTAGTTCTGCTGATGCCACGCATCGTGAACCGGAACTTGTGCGACCTAAATAATTTGTTAATTTATCAATACACTTCACAATGGCTAGTCTAACCAGTCTAGTAGATCTAAATATGATAACTAATTGGTCATGTGTTTCCTGCTCACGAGACATCTCGTGAGGAACCATTTTCCGCACGGGATGGCTAAGTCATGGCTAAGTACAGGTGCTTTTAGATCATCAGCCATTACTTTATAGATAGCTGTTGCTACTGCCCCGAAGCCATCGGCGATTCTATTTTTCCTAATTATGGCAGTATGGTCAGTATGGCTCTGAGTAAACAAAATCGGAGAGTTTCAAAATCATACGGGACACATACCAATGTAACAATATTGGATGCGTATTTACAGCTCCTAGTCGATGGACTGAACATTTTTACATTACTTCATAATCATTTTTCTCGCTACCCTTTGTATTTTGATATAAAAAGAACTGTCTAGTTTGAAGGCTTCATCTTGGTAACGACTCTCACTTAGGGCTTTCAAACTAGTATTGTTTAAAAACTCCGGAGTTATTTACGACGTTGGGAAATCTCTGGAGTTGGCTTCGAAGTTAACAGTTTTTTTTAGGAATTAAAAAAGGACAAGCTTTGCTCTAGGTCTTTTTTTAAGTAAGCAGGTTTGATACTGAACTTTTATGAGCAAGTATGACTCACACTTGCCCATAAAAGTTTAGTGCCAGTCAGAATTACGAGTAGAAACTATTACAGTTCGAAACCCTACATAGCAATGCACTGATCTCATCTCCCTGAGATATAAGATGTTAAATCTCTTGCCCTGTAATTATACTGGATACATTAGACTGGTACCCAGGCACTACTTCCTCTTTTGTGAATCGTAACATAGTTTGCTTTACTATTTTTCTGTTTGCACATGCTCTATTATTAAGATTCTTGCTCTATTCGAAGCGTTGACAGGTATTACAAGGCATTACAGGAAATAGCATTATACCCTAGCGAGTCCCCTTTCTATTAGTATAGGTGTCTATCCCTTTTTGTTTGAACGGCCTAAATGTTTTGTTTGTACCGGCATTTACAGCGTCACCGGGTGGCGGGTGGAGAGTGCAGATGACACTCAGCCTGAGAGTGACTCTTGAGATTTAAAATATGTATCTTTCCAACCGCTTATGCCATAAGGGTACAGAGTAGAATAGTCTCTTTCCCATCGGGATGCGAACCGTAAGAGCGAGGAAGCCTGACCTACTTCGTAAGTAGGCGTTTTGTGCAAGAGGTCGTCTTGGTCAGTACCACCGCAATTCCAGATATTCTGCCGTGAAACAACATTTATTTATTTATCTAAAAACTTACATCTATCATTACAGGTAATAAACCCAATACAATAGAGTACCTATATTATCTATCATATATCTTCTTTTCTTTTACTATATAAAAATAAGTCGGGTTTTCCTTCCTGACGCTATAACTCCAGAACGCACGAATCGATTTCCACGGTTTTGCATTCGTTGGAAAGGTCTCGGGCTCCGTGAGGTTTATAGTAAAGAAAATTCAGGAAAAATTTAAAAGGAAAAGCGGGAAAATCTTTTTTCACATACAGCGCCATCTCTGATACATAGCATGTACTACAAACCAATATTTTAAGTAGATGGCGCCAAACGAAATGTAACATAAAACGAAGCCATCTGGTGGCGAAACGGAGTTCGCAGGGTTTGCTAGTACATAATAAATGTCTAGTTTCTATAACATAGAATAACATGTGTTGGGATGCGAAGGGCGTTGTCTCGGGATCACGAGCACAGTGTCAGTTTGAAACATTGGCCTTGAGAACTGGTCTGTAAGCTTACGGGCGGAAAAGGTTACTTGTTAAGTGTCAGATTAATGAACTTGCCCATGTATGTTTGCACCAGTTAGCATAGAAGCGTTCCACGCCTTTTCCATTACTTTGAAGTCACCGCCGCTTTTCGATTGGCAAAGGAATAAGAAGTGTACAAAAACGGTTAAGTACCTATGTCTTATATACCTAAGATATTGTTAAAACAATTTTCTGGTTCTGTGTAATAAAATCATAGAGTTTGTTTTTGTTGCAAGTGCTGAGTTCGATAATTATATTAGGTATTTTATTGAAATCTGTACTTAATATTATTTACAGAGATACAAACATTTACAGAATAATAAAAGTAAAACTACTTAATCTATAAGCCGCATGGTGGGGGGAAAAGTGGCCAAAGTGCTGGAAGCATAGCCACTTTGGATATAAGAACTTTTTGCCCAAACTACGCGAAAGCATTTCGGTCACCCGTCACCTCATTGAAGTTCTAAGTAAAGCGCACACATAAATGGCGTCAGGCGCGGACATGGCACGGGCGGCGTCCTTGCCATTCAAATTTTATTAAAATTGCATTGGAATAAAGCGCAATTTAGAACACACGGTATGTCGTTGCTCGGACGTGGTTATGACGCGCCATTTCGGCGCCCGCGCCTGATAGGCAGCTTCTAAATTGCGCTTTATTTCCTATTTGTATTGAAATTATCTTTAATAAATATCACGATTTGTATTGAAACCAGACGTGCTGACTTTTTTAATAAATTGAATTACCTGAATTTACACATAATATAATTTTAAAATAACTTACCTGTGATAGGAAATATGTCCTTGACTTTGGGGGCTCGCAAATTTTGAGCTCATAGCTAATTTTCATGCAATATACATCCGTGACCATATGCGGCCGTAACAATAGACGCGCGTGGACTATAATTAGCGGCTGCTAACCCTGACGCTTGGTCGGGGTTCGGACACGGGAAGAACACACATTTGCTTTATCTATTGTACATATATACTCGTATCTGTGATTGCAACATTTAAAAGATCTTAGAATAATAAATCCATACACGACGGGGTTGGTTATGTTGTGTTTATGAAGGTCAGCTGCAAGTCCAGCTCAATGGTTCCACATGCACCGTCACCGAGGTTATACTACTCGTAAGTATGTTGCGGCCCGAATCAAGCCATAAGCGCTATTCCAAAAATTGTGTGAGCGGGCACATACTAGGCTAACATGAAGTCGCAAATAAGTTCATTTCTGGACTTACAGTGCATGATGCTCTCGCATGAAATCATCGTGAGCATCGTGGGCTT
This sequence comes from Selenia dentaria, assembly GCA_917880725.1. Taxonomy (NCBI): domain Eukaryota; kingdom Metazoa; phylum Arthropoda; class Insecta; order Lepidoptera; family Geometridae; genus Selenia; species Selenia dentaria. The sequence continues at coordinate 32,424,362 of OU862890.1, read as the reverse complement.
AACGTCCTTTTTAAGTGAGTTACCAGGACTTTAAAGCACAAAGCCGGTTTCAAGTGTTACTAAATCCTGATTTCTGTTAAAAATTCGGAATAAAACTCAGTAGACTATAACTACGTTTTATTAACCTTTATTATAATATTATTTATACAAACATTTCTATTCACAAGCAACGGCTTTCAAAAAATATTTTTTGGTAGAAAATTCCCTGTGCAATTCTTCACGTGTCAGATGTTTGAAGTTATATTGTGTGAGTAGTATTGATCTTATTGACTCAACACTCTGTTGCCTTCCTTCGTCCACTATGAAGTCTATAAGTGAGATAACCTTTTTGCGTTATGTGCCATATACTCTTAAAATCCGGTCTAGACGGTCAGATGGTAACCCTAATTTTAACATTTTTGTTAGACGGGTTAGATTTGTTTTGTTTACCTGCCGGGCCGATTTCATAACACTCTAACAGCGCTTTAATTGACGAAATTGTGCTTTTTGATAATTAGACCAGCGGAGATAGACGTTAGCACCATAAGCGATGAGAACGAATATCGGATCGCGGCATCAATCGGATGGCAGCAAGTGTTTCTACAAGTGCAATTTGAAAAGTTTAATACCGACATCCATTTTATTACTTTGGTAAAAATCAGTTCTTGAAGTGTAACTTAAAAACTACTGGATTGAATTTGATAAAATTTACATGGGACTACACGAGAAGCACCAGCTTTCAAACAAAAATAATTTTGGAAGTTTGTTCACCCAGTCGAAAGTTATGAGGTAGGTAACAAACATAATAAAAATACAGTCGAATTGAGTACCTCCTCCTTTTTGGAAGTCGGTAGAAAATAATAGGTTAATATTGAACCAAAGAAGCCACTGACCAGACATACGGATCATGCTATATATAACTTGTAAAAATAAGATTGCTTGAACAGTCTTGAATTCTGGTTATAATTCTCGAAGCTAAGTACGACAAAACGAAGGGCGAGAACTTGAAATACCGATCCCTTCTATACAGGTTTGCGAACTTTTTATGTTTATTGTCCAAACTTGAATTTGTTTTTGCCGTAATTAACCATATGCCCTAGACAATGCAACGCTGATTATATCCGCAATCAAAGAACAGGTCCACAGGGGGATAACATTGTTAATTTAGCTAATAGAGTTTAATGTTAATTAAATTTAACAATCATTTTTGTATACAGTGCCTTCTTTGTTATGTACAGTTACATAACAAAGAAAGCACGGTGGGCCGAGTACGAAGATCTGCCTAAGTTTAACGTTATCATATCGTTAACGTATTCAGTACAAACTGTCATTTATCTATTACAATAGTGGCACAGATAACTCATAGTTTGTACTGAATACGTAAACGATACGATAACGTTACAATTAAACAGATTTTCGTGCTCGGCCCACTGTACAACTTCGCTCGGGAATTGTCCTGTCCAGATTCCTCGAGGTGAATACTCCACTTTTCATACCTTCTGCGAGACACTAAAAACTTAAGGCTACATAAAAAGCATTTACTTTGATAAAAGTCAAATAAATTAAAAGTTAATATTAATATTAAACAAATTTGTCCAGATTATTTTTCTAATTTTCGAATAAACCCTCTTTACACGGGCATTGTAAAGAGGGTTTAATCCAAAATCGAACTGGCCACCACAGGTAGATCACATGAAAAGAAAAAGAACATGCTAAGAGCTTTCCCACAAATGTAAACGTTCGAAATCCGTATCTCTCTTAAGGATTGGTTTTCGCGCGCGCCGAAGCGAGAGCGAGACCAATCATTAATCTAAGGTGTCTCTATATCAATCTCGGGAGTTCCATACAACAATCCTGGGGATGTAATGCCGTGCTTTGCGTCGAGATTGCGTGATATATAGGTAACTGGACATTGGTGTCAATTTTGTTAGCATTCACTAAACTAAAAATAAAATAAAAGTAAAGTCTAAAATATGACAGCTCTTATTTTGTTTAGGCTAAAATTCAAATTAGTATAACATTTCCGAATGACAGCAATAATTAGACATTTCTCTTCAATTGTAGGCATATTTTTGGACAGTTTAGTCGTCACGTAACTGGGTGCTCGCTAAAGTAACCTAAAATAACCCAAAACTGAATAGAATAATCCTATTTTTAGAAGTGTCATTCAAAGTGTTAAATATTTTTTTTATCTTTAACAGAATAAGTACCACCATAATAAAATTTTAGTTCGGTAGTTTAGTTTAGTTTTTTGAACAAGTGAATCGCTACCATAGTCGAGCAATGGTATGAAAATAAATATTATAAATGTATCTACAACGAAAACTATTTTCAATGTATTATTGAAATCGAGTGCAATGCTTTAGTAGGCTAGAAAATTAAATGGCCAAGTTAAAAATAACATGGCATTATTGATGGTATAACTTCCTTGGACAACGATAACGCAAGTAATTGTCATTACAAGTTTGTTTTTTACGCATATACCTGGACACGTACATTCCTCAAGTTATTTAGGTAAAATGTATAGTTCCATCAATTATAATTTTTATTCATGTATCAGGGTGAATTCATCCTACTAATATTATAAATGTGAAAGTTTAGATGGATGGATGGATGGATGGATGTTTGTTGCTCTTTCACATTCAAACGGCTAGGCCAATTTTGATGAAAGTTGGTATGGAGGTAGATAAGGCTTTGGATTGACACATAGGATACTTTTCACTGCCTTGTCTAAGTCACGTTCAAAGAAAGCGCAAAAACAATTTGTGATTTTGTACACTTTGTCTACAGTCGTGTATCTACCGTTACGAATAATAACGGTTACTTAACAGTTAATTATCCGTCACTATTACACGCCAAAACTAGAAAAAATACCAAATCTAAAATAAAATTAAACAAAATGTATGATAAGCATCCATTGTTGGGTTGTGGTTTTTCTCGCCACCCAAAAAGCTTGTTCTTATTATAGACATTCAGTCATTGCCCTCTATAGGTACCCAACCTAACCACTACGCAGTATATAAAGAGGTCAGTGCGTTCACTACATAATATCATTTCACGTTGCAGCTAACGTATTCTGAAATGTCGTGCAAATCAAGAGCTAGACTGGATGGAAAAGTCGCCGTGGTGACTGGTGGAGGATCAGGCGTGGGATATGAAGCTGCTAAAGACCTAGCACGTCGCGGAGCTAGAGTCATCATCGCCAGCAGAAATGCTACCAAGCTGGAGACAGCACGTGACAAAATACGACGTGACACTGGAAACAAGAATGTTGACTACAAAGTCCTGGACTTGGAGTCTTTCAAATCAATCCGTCAATTCTCCTACGAGATTATAAGTGAACCCAGGCTAGACATGCTGGTCAACAGCGCTGGTGGGATCGGTCTACCCGACGTACACACAGGAGACGGATTGAGTCTCATGATGCAAGTGAACTTCTTTGGGCCATTCCTACTCACCTATCTTTTATTTCCACTATTACGATCTTCAGCACCAAGTCGCGTCATTAACACTTCTGCTATTACCATGCACTTCGGAGAAATAGACTTCGATCATTGGAATGACGTTGGAAGATATTCTTTAGTGACAGCTTCAGGTAACGCCAAGTTAGCCGTGGAGTTAATCACGACGGAATGGGACCGCCGCGTGAAGGGCGCAGGAGTTTTAACTAACTGCTATGATCCGTTTTTTGTAAAAGAAACTGATATATTCCAATATTTTTCTAAGGGACTTCTTGCGGCTACGAAGTGGCTTTCAAATATAGTAGCACTGCCGCCGAAAGATGTTGGCGAAGAGGTGTCTTATTACGCGTCTGCTCCTCAACTTAATAACGTGAGTGGTGTCCATTATAATTTCTGCCAAATATGGCCGCATCATCGGCTGGTGCAAGACTTGAATCTCAGGAAGAAACTTTGGAAGGAAGCAAAGAAGATTGTAATGATAACACCCGAGGAAGATTGGGAGCGCAATCTATAGGCAAAATATACAAATTGGCAGTACAATTATTTATGTATCCTTTTTCTCCTTCTGCAAATGAACACGTAGAGATAGAGACAAGTATTTTAAACCTAAAAAATAGGAACTTGCGATAACCTACATATATTTTTTCAGAAATGTCATAAACTGTTCAGAAATGTCTCAGAAGTTCATTTACGAACGTGTAGTTTGAATGTTTCTGACCACAAACATACGAATAGCTGATTCTCGGTGTAAGATTAACCGAGTAGATTTCCACGTATTCGTACCTGTCACTGAGTCAGTGCTAACCTTTGTTATTATATTAAAAATAAAAAAAGTAGCTAAGTAAACGTACCAGAGTAATGTGTATTAAGAACGTGCATTTTCACTATGAAGTATATTCACTAATTCACTATTAAGTATAATTAGTAAGTTTATTTTTATCTCCAATCATACTTGTGTCCAATCTATTGTATTGAAACTCTCGTGAGTTTAACACACCGTCATAATGATGATTTTGTCCCTACTACTTCGACTCGAGCCTTCCTCTCAGAGAGAGGAGTTGGGCCATAATCCGGGCCCAGTGCGGATTGGTGGATAGGTTAGTGCCCAACCCATGTCGAAGCTTTCAGGCTGCCCGAAGGCTTTCGACATAGCCTAACTGTGTCCTAAGACAAACAACCGGGGTCGACGGCTAAACGTGCCCTCCGAAGCACGGAAGCACTCAGATTGAATGCCACTAGCACACACCCATCCAACCCCTGACCGCAGCAAGTATGCTTAAACTCCGCTGCGAGTGCTTCTTCATTAACAGTTTAACACATAATGAACCTATTATTATTAACCGGTAAATGCAAACATACTGTAAAATGTTAGTCCAAAATGAGGAGATATAGGAAAGTTTTCAATAGTGGCATTGGGAACGGCAAATTAGCTGTTGTCATAAAATGTACATAGCTACATGGTGACCTGCTATTGATCAGTAGTCCAATATGCTGGCTGTATCTAACTGGTTTTTACGTTGTACTCGTATGTAGAGAAATAAATCCAGTGAGCCATCTCCCATATCTTTGTCTTATAATTTGTACGTATGCTGTTCTGTTTAGTCTGCAATATTAGAGACTGTTTCCTGTAGTTGAGCTGGCAATTTATTTTTATATACGTTTATCAAGTCTCAGTTAGAACTTTTTTCTGTTGGGTTCAATTTCCTGTTATACTGCAGTTTCTTTGTTGTTTTTTTATACTTTGTGCGTATGTTATGTTACGAGTATTCTTGTTTTTGTAGCATCACTAAAGGGGACCGGTTTAAAAGGTTAGAGGCAGTGTAGTATCTCGACCGTCGACCAGTTTAAAGATACTCAAAAAGTTAATTTTTTTTAAAGTTACCTAGTAGGCAGGCGTCGGATATTTCGGAATCAAATTACGCCAACTATGCGCTGGCACCTGAGCTGGTCGTAGTCTCAACGAACATAGCGATCGCTTTACAACCGACATCGGTTGGTAAATGTAACTCGGTAGATCTAACAATCGAGTCGATACCACCGAGCACAAAAAGTCGGCAAATTCAATTTGTAACGATATTTGTATGTCTCTAATGTCGAAGCTTTTTTCAGTCTTATTGTATCTTCAGTATCATGTAATCTTATTGGACTTATTCGTCATATATTTACGTCATTGTGTTTTAAATTCGAGTAAGTGTGCTACCACAGCGAGGCAAATCCCTCGTTCTGGTGGGCCATCAACGTCTTCAACTGACATCGTTAACATCGCAAAATAAAAGGAAAGTAATGACTGAAAACACTCATTCAAGTTTGAGAGAGATAGCCGCTAAACTTTATGTGTTTCGCGAGTCAATCCGTACGATTACAAATAATCGCTTGGGTATGAAACATATTGCCGATCGATTTTCTCCAAAAACTCAATCGCATAAGAGTTGCTGAGGACATGCTAGAACGAGTCGATTCCGATCCAACACTCATGCAACGCATTGTTACTGGTGACGAGACGTGGGCTTACGAGTTTAACTGCAAACAACAAGCTTCGGAGTGGCGCCATTCAAGTGAACCAAAACCGAAAAAACCACGCCAAAGTCCTTCAAAAGTCAGTCATGTTAACTGTTTTTTTTTGAGTATGGCGGTGTTGTGCACTCGGAATTCTTGCTAGAACAATTAAAATATTATTTGTGCGTCAGAGAGCAAATTTGACGAAAACATTAATTTTTGTGAAAAGATAATTTTTTTTAGAATTTTTTTTTCTTAGATTTTGCACCACTATAATGCGCCTCACTTCGTACAAGACCATCATTGTGAACGAATGTTTGACCAGTAACTAAACAAATACCATCGAGAAACTGGTTTATTCACCAGAAATGGCTCATTACACATATATCGTTTCATGCTGATCTTTTAAAGATCTTTTTACGGCAATTTATATTTCAGCCCATAGATAACCAAATAAATTTGTTTCATAAGAAAATGCTCTTTTTTTCTAGCAGTTTATTATTTACTTACTTACTTACTTTTTAGTAGTTAGTTTATTAATAAATTTTAATGAATATTTAATAAATGAAATGAAAGAGTGCAGAAATACACGATAGAGAGAGATAGATTAACTCTTTATTGAAACACTAAACACATAAATATAACCACAAATTTTACACAAAAATTAAGTGAAGGCTTAAAATTGACACTGTCACAATGGGCGGTCTTACTGCCCAGAGCGATCTCATCCAGACAACCAGAGGCGACATGTCATGTACGAGTTGGAGATAAACTTTAAGCTTTCAGCGCTATGTAAGCTGCCGTGCGATTTTGTAATGATTCGTCGTTGCGTTCGTCGACGAGCTCACCGATGTCAAATACTTTATGAGATATCGCCCTTGTACATAAGGTTATTTTTCCAACGTTCCTTATCATCTCTTCATTTGTTTCACGGATGTTGTCAAAGATGCAACGATGTTGGCTCTTACAGAATCGCACCGCAGTTCAGACGCCTTTCATCCAAATCCGTTACGGCTTTGCATCGTGAATAAGTAACGCACATCACATCACTCACTCACTCACTTACTTACAAACTTTCACATTTCTATTCCTGCCTAATAAAATGTATAGCATGGATATAATTTTTAGATTGGCCAACGGCAGTGGTAGCAGCCCTGCCTTCTGATAGTCTAGTCCCGGGTTCGATCCCCGGTCAGGTCAAACATTTGTGTGCATGAACATGTTTGTTTGACCTGCGTCTATGGGTGTATTACGGGTTATATGTAGAGGTATTACGTACCAAACTAGGTAGGTCCTATACTACTGCAATAGTATGTATATCAGTCATCAGGTCACCATAGTACAGTACCTGAACACCGCGTGTTGACATTGTCTCATATTATTAATGTTATTCTTAGGATTAAGAAGATCTATAGGTCTAAATCCGTATAGCTGCCGTTTCGATATGTATACATAACAAACATACAAACTCACTCACCTATTTTAGATGATTATAGTAAACCGTTACCTATTGCACCGCGCGCACGGTTTCTCTTTACATCACCGTCCCAGTTTTCTTCCGGTGATATTTTCACAAGCCTCTTCGCCTCATCCCACAACTTATTTGTCAACGTCACATTATTAACTGACCAGTGATTCAGCCAATTCCTACAAAACTTGTAATATATCCCGCTCACACCTTCTAAATGCTCCGCTGAAGCCAAATACCCTATTTCCCTCCCAACATCCTCTTTTCGCCTACCAAGTATATTAACAAAAAACTGGGTCGCATTACGAATGAACCCATGAATATTGGTAAAGAGGTCCGTATCACGGACCATAAAAGGATCATAGCAGTTTGCTGTCACCCCACTTCCCTTCAGTCTTCTATCGAGCTCTGCAGCGAACAAAGTCATTGCCAGCTTCGAGTTCGCTAATGAAGTTATCGCTGAATAGCGTCCGACGTCATTCCATCTATCGAAATCTATTTGCCCGATGTACATTGACGCTGCCGAACCGTTGATGATCCGACTCGGTGCCGAAGACTTCATCAGAGGCAGCAATAGATAGGTAAGCAGGAAGGTGCCGAAGAAGTTCACTTGCATAGTCAAGTTAAGGTCGTCTGCGGTAAGCCTATCAGGCAAAGCCACTGCTCCTGCGTTGTTCACTAAAATATCTAATCTGTTTTCTTCCGCTATTTCGCGAGTGAACGATCTCACTGATTTTAAAGATCCAAGATCGAGAATTTTGTAAGTAACATTAGGGTTGCCAGTCGCTTTTTCGATTTGGTCTCTAGCAATGTTTAGCTTTGTTTCGTTCCGGCTTGCGATGATCACTTTAGCACCTCGATACGCCAGGTCCTTAGCTGCTTCCAGTCCTATCCCGGAGCTACCACCGGTGACGATGGCCAGCTTGCCTTGCAGCTTCGCCTTTGATTCGCACATTTCGATACAACGATATTGAAAGGTACCCGATCAGATACTGATTATTGTAGCGGGAAACTCTCAATACTAATTAAAACACGTTCTAAAAAGGGCCTGTCGAGTCATAATGAGACTGCGTTTTGTTTCCGCATCACATTGACGGGAATGGTTTATCTGATGACGACAACCAACCAACGTCGTGTTTTGAGTACAAAGTGCCCGCTTATGCAAATTACTTAAATACGAGTTTATTAATTTTATATTAAATTGGTCTTCCAAAAACTGAAGTTTAGACTACAAAATTCATTTATAAAAAGTATGTCAATAAACAGTTAAAAAACTTGAACCCATAACCTAGAATGTAGACGAACAACATACCAAGATGTTGTGATAGGTTAGTCACTAGCAGACCCACCCGCAGCTTCACTCGCTAGGTATACGGGAGAAAGCCACAGAAGTTATTGGACATATATTTTGTAGCTTATAGTAGTAGCAAAAAAAAAAAAAAAAACTAGCGCGAACGCAGCCGGGTGCGCAAGTACTCCATGAAGAAGTGGTCCTGACGATAAACCGGTCGATATATTCGAATATACGTACCGCGTAAGTTAAGCCGTCAAAATAACATTAGTACTGGAATTTTATTTTATTAATACTGGATAGAAAATTTTAATATAAATTAAAATATAATAAATTAAATTATATTATATTTTATTTTAATTTATACTTTTATTTAATGTAATCTTATAATATACCATACCATAATATTATTTACTAACGACTTCCTGCCTGCGACTTCGTTCGCGTAGTAGGCTCGGCTTTCGGCCTCGCCATTACCTCCCATCTTTTCTTGGTTTTTCTTTCATAAGAACCTTCTCTTGACAATAATTTTCACAACAAAAAAATAATTAGCGAGATTGTTCCATCCGTTCACAAGTAAACGCGTGACCATGAGAAAAAGGGGTTCATTTTTAAATAATATATAGATGTGGATTACAGACAGGTTTTATAGGTCTAAGAGCTAAATATAAGTAGCGTAGGGCAAGCAATGTAGGGCGTAGCACTGACTACGTGTTCTGGCGCTGCATTACATTGTCAATTTTGTTTCGACGTCACATTTTGTAGCTTCGTACCAAGTACGAGTAAATAACCTAAATAGCAGTATAAATATTACTACAAGCTACTAACGCACTAAAATGTAGAGTGCACTAGAGAGAGTAGAGAGCTGGCAATAAAAAAGCGAGGCATGTTGACTTAATTAACTAGGTAGGTACCTATTATAAACAGAATGACGAAATTAATATTTTTTTAAAGGTGATTATTATATTTGTAAACTGTATGTTATTAGGAACGGCACAAGTACGAGGACCGCCAGGTTTCAAGCGGTAACCTCTGCCTAGAACAGATGCATCCCACCACAAGTGACGAATTGCACTGGCACTCGTAACCTTGAGATATTAAGTTGTCAAGTCTCAAGTGCCTGCAATTTTGCCGACAAACGTAACTTCAAACAAAAACACAGTATTGTGCACATTACTGCTTCACGGTAGATAAAGGTATGGTTGCAGTACAACCCCGGACGAACTCAATCACCCAGAGTTCTAATGCTCTACTTTCAGCTTCTATTGTGTGTGTGACTTTAAAAAAGCTACAAAGATTTTTATGTTTGTTAAGCAAGCATTTGACCGCAGTCTCACCAGATGGAAAGAGACAATGCGGTCGACGGTGGAATATAATTATATTTCAACGACTTCTAGGCAAGCATATGCAGATACAGATACATATAGAATCGAACAAGTTTACACGTCAAAGTTTACAATTAAAGTAATAACAAAAATATTCATTATGCTTAGAACTAAACCTAAGTAAAACAAAAAACAATGTATCAATGAGGACTTCTTCTATGGAATAATACGCCTTAATAATACTCGTAGCATCTTCAATTCACGCTTAAAGCTATTATGAGACGAAACATTCGTTACGCACACAGGTAGGTGGTTAGTTTTGGACCACACACGAATACAAACTTTTTGAATGTGTACAAAGTGTGAGCTGGTGTTCGCAATCTACGTTTGTACCTGGTCCCGTCATTATGCGTCGCTCCTAAGTTTTAGAATCTGTGTGGGTTTAATCGGACAAATATACACAAAACTCAAACTCAAACTCAAAATCATTTATTCAATTTAGGCATCAAAGAAGCACTTATGAACGTCAATTTTTCATTATAATGTACTTTAAAGCCTACCGCCGCGTTCCAAAATACATAGAGCCAACCGAGAAGAAGCGGCAAGAAACTCGGGGCCATTCTTTTTATATAGATTTTTTTACAATGTTTTTACTTAGGTACTACAAATATTAGCTCCAGTGTGTTGCCTTACAAAAGAGAACATAATAATGGTATCAGTAGGGCAAGACACGCTACACTTTGACATCTTAGTACACGAGTAGATAGATCCTGGAGTGATCAGTCCCAAGCTGTTTTATCCTCCAAGTAATCCGAAATTTTGTAATAACCTTTTTGACAGAGTTTAGTTTTAATAGTAATTTTAAACTTATTAATAGGCAAATCTCGGATAACATTGGGAACTTTATTATAGAATCGTATACATTGTCCCATAAAAGAATGACTTATTCTGTGGAGACGCGTTACATGTACGGATAGCTTGTGCTTATTTCGCATGTTGATGGAATGAGCATCACTCCTTTTATCAAAACTGTTAATGTTTTTCTTTACATACATTAGATTTTCATAGATAAACTGAGAGACAACAGTTAGAATGTTTATGTCTTTAAATTTCTGTCTAAGGGAAACTCTAGGAGCCAAACTGTAGATCGCTCGTATAGCCCTTTTTTGCAGTATAAAAATAGAGTTAATATCTGCAGAACATCCCCAGAGCAGTATGCCATAAGTCATAACGCTATGGAATTTGGCACAGTAGGATAGAAGGCACCGTCATAATCCCCAAACTGACAAAGAATGGCCTGACAGATACTTCTCATTTCACTCTAACTATTGCGCGAATAGCTCTTTTTTGCATTAGCAGAGCACGCTCAGACTCCGCTGCATCTTCCCACAGCTCCGTTCCGTACAAAAGTATGGAGTGGATCATAGCGATGTAGCAGCTAATTACGCTTGACGCGGGGCAGACGTCGCGAAACGGCTTAAGGCGAAGCAGGCTTGACCTAGACGGCTGCAATCACATCTATGTGTAGATTCCGTTTCAATGCTAGACGTACCTATAGAAGATACCTACCTATTCACTGTTGTTGTAGACACACAGACTCTCCTTATGAGGAGAGTCTGTTTTCCTTATGAGGAGAGACTGATTCTTATTATGTGGTGGCACCTAAATAAGAATCAGCATAGTGCCACTCAAAACTGAAATGACTTATATCTGACTAGAATAACAAATGTATGTATTTAATTATAATTAGGTAAATTATTGTAATTCAATAAATAATGCCAGGACATACGATTTTTTAACTATTATGTATTGAGATGTGATGGTCAGAAACCCCGATAGTACCTCAGCACAAAGCTCTAATGTACCTACAATATTAAATATTACAATCCTCACAAAGCTTTTATAAGGCAGGGAAGGGGATGATTGTGAACATTACGGCTGCTGTTTCTAGGAGTCAGATTGTTTAGTGGGCGAACCTACGGGTTAAAGGTGGAAATGGATAGGTATACCTATTTGACTGAGCTAGTTGTTCTATTATACTTTGAACAGTTCAAAGGTATAATAGCACAACTTCCTCAGTCCTTTATCCGGCCAAATTTAGTTTAGGGTTTTCATACCACCTGCTCGAAAATATCCAATTACATATCATGCAATATCAACGTAAAGCAAGGCATTACATCCCCGTGGATGTAATTTTGTATGAAACTCTCATTAGGCGTAAAGTGATTTGGATTTGGAACGTTAGTTGTAGGAAGACTCTTATTACCGAAATAACATATAGAAACAAAAAGGAAAAAGGCGCGATTGTAGGTACTATAGGGAGTGTGATTGTTGTACGCCGCGTTGCTATGGGTTACGCACGGCCCCTCTCTGCGCATTCAAGGTCATCAAGTCAAGGTTCAAGTTACGTGACGCGATCTGGTGTTTGGTATTATTTTAACATCTTCCATAAAATGTTATATATAATATATTTTGAACATGCTGCATGTAACTGTACCGAAATATCGTGAGCTCCAAAAACAACTAAATTGTGGTCTACATCTCGTGAGTACTAAATATAACTTAGTAAACGACCGCGAAAGTCTAAAACAGTGTTTTCCATAAAATGTTCCTTCAAAAAATATTACACTGTCCCTCTATAACGAGACAACTAATTTATTTTACTTATAACTATATAACTGCTATTTTACAGCTCTGAGTTTTGATTGTCACGCAGTAGGTATGAAAAGTAGAGGATGCACCTCGAGGATAAAGCCTGTCTTCGTCTTGGACGGCTTTAACCCCTTGCTCCACTCAGGATTCGACATAACTCCCTAAATATCCCCTATTGCATTCAGGAGTCCCCGTTCCATTCAGGGTTCAATATGTGACGTTAAACATTGCTTTACTTCCTCGGTGCATAATCTACTATTATTCCATTACTAGCTGACCCGCCAGCGGCTTCGCTCGCTTGGTCTAGGTGTATTAGTGGGAGCGCCGCATTAGGATTTTGAGGTCCTACGTTCAATGTCCGGTCAGACCATTAGTGGGTTTGTCTGACAAAGAAATTCTCAATAGTAGTCTGGAGTTTGGAACAGTGCCCATAGATAGCATTAGGCTCGCCTCCTATTACATAAAACCAACAAAATATTATTCCTCTGGCGATACGTAGGTGTTTCAAACACCGCTGCTTACCCCTTTGAGGATGTAAGCGTGGCGAATCATTATTCAAATTCAAAAAAAAATTAAAATTCATTTATTTTCAGGTAACAAAGACCCATATACACTAAGATTATGTTGTATTTAAAAATAACACGTATTTTATTATGATAATTATTTATATGTGTAGTATTGCAAAAATAGAAAAAATATGTTTTACAACCCGGTCAGAATATCTGTGCACCTCGCTGGAATGCGGCGCCTCTCCCGCTTCCCCTGTCACCTCTCCGCGCACTCCACGGTGCGACAGTACGGTTAGCATCTTCGTTGCCGATACACGTCCCTATAATTTTGATATTTTCGCTTTGTTGTTGTTTTGTTTTTTAATATTTATTTTTAAGTTTAGACTGTTTACTGTTAAGTTTGGACTGGTTTGGTTGTTATTAAAATTGTTGTAGGTGTTAAACTGAAGTCATGGGAAAAACAATACACAGCGAATCAAGAAATTTAATCTTGAAAGTGCTCAAGTTTTTTGAATCGGAGAAAGCAAATAAACAGTACACCATCCCTGTAGACCAAGTGGTGAAACGAACCTGTGCTGCAACTGGGATATCAAAGATGACTCTAATGAAAATTAAAAATGAAGCCAAAGTACAACCACCTACTTCGCCGGGCGCTAGTCCGACTCCAAGTACTAGTCATCGCTATCAGCGAGCCATCTACGAAATGGGTCCCCGCGAATCCTTAAGACAAATGTTCAAAGAAATTAATATATTAACTCTTCCATCTTTGTATATCCTAGAAAATATAATGTACGTTCGTAAAAATATAAAGAAGTTTAGAATAAATAGTGATATGCATAATATTAATACTAGAAATAAGGATAGGATAGCTGTATCTAAATTTAGACTCACGAAAACTAAAAATAAGTCCTTCTTAGGCAATTGTGTACGTTTCTATAATAAAATCCCGAAAGACATTACTGAGCTCACTGAAGGGAAATTCAAGTTACGTGTCAAAAATATACTAATGAAAAAAGCCTATTATAAATTGAGTCACTACTTAGAAGACAAAGATGCCTGGAAGCTTTCCACTTCTGCCTAATAGCCAACTATTGAATAAATTTGTTATTTTAATACTACTCATATGTAACCTCAATGTACAAAGACTTGAAAAAATAATGGCCCACGAGTTTCTTGCTGCTTCTTCTCGGCGGTGGTTCTTTTCCGAAGACAGCGGTAGAATCATTTAAAAAATTTTGACGTTCATAAGAGTGTCTATGATGCCTAAACTGAATAAATAATTTTTGAATTTGAATTTGAATTTAGTAATAATTTAGAAACCCACCCAGAACCAAAATTATCGACACCGGGTAAGAAGCGTAAACAGTACAAAAAACGCATCGAAGTAGATGATTTTGACATTTGCGCAATACGAAATATCATCATCAGTTTTTATGCTGTAAAAAAAGAAATCCCAACTTTGAAGAAAATTCTGGCAGCAGTTAAGAGAGACCTAAATTTTCAAGGTGGGAGAACATATTTAAGAAATATTTTAATTAACAAATTGGGCTACAAGTTCAAAAAGTGTTTTTGTAATCATAATTATTGTTTTTTAATAACAAACCCTTCATCAATAATAAATTGATTTGAAAAGGTTAGTAATTTTTTTTTACCTCCACATTTCTCGAAAAAACTTTTTTTCACACCGTACCCAGACCGCCGATATGACGTCACGAGGTCAGGTGCACAGATATTGTGACCGGGTTGTACATGCTTAATTATAATTATACACCCCTACCCCCCTACCCCTAGTAATACACGCACCGGTGTGCTGGTTTTATTTTATTGTTATAGCGTAGCCGTACTACGTACTTCGATAGTTTTTATTAATTGAGCCGGTAAATGTAAGTGATTGATACATAACGTATAGAATACGGACAGGAGTCTCGGCAGGTGAACACCCGCATGTTTTAGGTGTTCGATGCTGAGCCCGTCATGTCCGGGAGATTTTTCGTTATTGAAGGGCCCAGTGGAGACCACTCATTGAAATTATCTAAGAAGGAGTTCACTATCTCCCACAGGAGGTTTCTTCCATCAACGCTCACCGGAGACCAGGCTTAGTGTTCTATTGAGTGGATTATTGCCAGAACTTACTAAAGTTTTTAGCTGCTCTGTGGTTTGTCAAAATATCAATTTTTGTTTGATTCCTGGTTATAGTTATAGTTGAGAGTTCCGGGCTCTATTCTATCCATATACCACATTTCATCGAAATATGTGCGGTTAAAAAGTATAGATTAGGGGTGTCTCGGGGCAACTTTTACCGTATGGCACTTAGAACGCCAAGTAAGTCAGTTTTCCAACATTTCGTTGAGTTAAAATTGGTCTTGTCCTATGTCTTTAATTGCAGTATTTCATTTTTGTGGTTGGCCCCTAACCATAGGGTAAAACGGGACTCTATTACTAAGACTCCATCCGTCTGGCTGTCTGTCACCAGGCTGAATCTCATTAACCGTAATAGTTAAGACAGTTGAAATTTTCACGATGATTTATTTCTGATGCCGCTATAACAATTAATACTAAAGAGCCGGCCTAGTGAGTGTTGGACTATAAATAAAAAAAAACTATAAAAACGTCAAAAAATCATGTCTGTTGTATGGGAGATTTATAGATAATGGTACGGAACCCTTCGTGGGCGAGTCAGACTAGCACTTGGCACGTTTTTTCTTAATTTTATGTTTTTATGCACCTGACGACATACTAAGGTCAAACTGCAAGGGCAGTGAACGTGACTGAACCGAAGTTCATCTGTTCCAAGGCCTTTTGTTCCAGTATTTTATATACCGGACTCTTGTCCTCACTTCAATCTTCAATGTACGTCAAAAGCGAACGCATAATGGTGAAAGACGAATTTTCAGAGTGCGATACCGACGTTAAACTTGATGGAAAAGTTGCTATAGTGACAGGAGCAACATCAGGATTAGGGTTAGAAGTAGGTAAAAACCTCGCGAAACGTGGAGCCCGTGTCATCCTCGCAAGCCGTAACCCAGCCAAGTTGCAGAACGCACGGAACGAAATAATCAAACATTCAGGTAACGATAATATCGTCACCAGACAAATGGATTTTGAATCTCTAAGATCAGTTAGAAACTTCGCCACTGAGACGATGAGGACCGAACCAAGACTGGATATCTTGATCAACAACATCGGAGCGATCGCTTTGGAAGATAAACTGACAGAAGACAGTCTTCACACAATGATGCAAGTCAACTATTTCGGAACGTTTCTCCTGACTTACCTGTTATTCCCCTTGCTTAGAACATCAGCTCCATCTAGGGTTGTGAACGTGTCTTCTCTGGCCCTTCTTTTGGGAATCGTCGATATAGATCATTGGAATGACATCGGAAGATATTCCTCTCTAGGTTACTACGCCAATGCAAAAGTATCGGAAGTTTTATTCACCGTTGAAATGAATAGAAGAATAAAAGGGAGCGGCGTGAACATTTACAGCATGGATCCTGGATTAGCGCAGTCTCAGTTCTTCAGGAATTTCGATAATAAACTTATAAATAATTTTCTGAACAGTTTTTTGCTGGTGTTTGGAAGACCGTTGGATAGAGTTGCTACGATGCCCGTATTTTTGGCAGTTGATACGAGAGTTGAAAACGACAGTGGGAAGCATTTCAGAGACTGCAAGGAGTTTTACAGTTCGTGGTTCGCGAATGACACAGCTTTAACGGAGAGAGTGTGGCGGGAGACGAAGAAACTGGTTCGTATTAGCAAAGAAGAGGATTGGGAAAGCCTGGTTTCCTTTAATTTTTTACATCGTTAGACAATGTCTTTAAAAGTGCTGTGTTTTAAAGACCAGTTTGATGTGGGCATATAACTTATCTTAAATGGTGCTCAAGACACATAATTATTAGTGTTTTGTTTTCAATTGCTTATTACAATGGGTTACAGGTAGTGCTAACAGTTTGTCGGCAAGTGAGTTATATAGGATGTGAATGAAGATGTGATCATGAGAATAAGTGTGTATATTTTTTTTATTGCACCACACTCCTTCTAATACGCCACGGCTTAACGGGTTAGAATACAATTTGGTTCCACACCAAATTGTATTCTAACCATCTATGTATAGTTTATACCAGGATTAACATGTTTTATGAAAAGAGCATTTTTATAAAAACATTACAATATTTTTTCTAAAAACCAGGCACAACATAAACTGGTAAGACTAATGTTTCGATTAATTATACATAAAAGTTTCTTCTCCTTCATATCATAGTATGTGAAAGACAGATTAACAACCATGTGCCATTAAATAAACTGAAAAGGAGGCTATTTACATACTTACTTGTAGGGGATTTTTATGACATGTGGGACTTTAAATCAAAAAAGAGGCGGGTATAGACTCAATTATTATATATACTATACCATACCTACTACCTATTACTTATAGTTAAGTTTAAGGACATCTGACTCTGTATTCTTTATACTTACATTGAATTTTATTGTCATTATTATTATGGTATTGGTTAAGTTCGAAACGCTCGTAGCGGAGCTTGCCTTGGCGATCATATCCGATCAACAAGTTAAGCAACGCTTGCTGCGGATAGGACTTGGATGGGTGTGTGCTAGGGGCGTTATTCAACTGAGCGCTTTCGTGCTTCGGTCAACTTCGGTTGTTCGTCTTAGGACACAGTCGAACTGTCGAAGGCCTTCGGGTGGCCTGATAACTTCGACATGGGTTGGCCACTAACCTATCCACCACGCCGCACTGGGCCCGCGTTGTGGATTATGGCCAAAGTCCTCTCTCTGAGAGGAAGGCTCGAGTCCCAGCAGTGGGAACAAAATAAGCTGATTATGATGATGATGATGATTGGTTAAGTTCATTTAATATGGGTATCAAATTGTAATATGTATCTGAGTTTTAATTAGAAGTAGGTACATATTTTCAATAAAAAACATTAGAATATTGATTAAATATATTTAATCAAAAGTTATACGCTCGTATGAACAAGTATTTTGACTTTCATTAAAGCACTTAGACATCGTGTACCTGCAATTAACAGCAATAAAGTTTTCAATAGATAGTCTAATCATTCCTTTATCTAAACCAATGTGGGCCCCGTTGAACATTATCAAATTTCAAAAGGTGAAACCGGTCCTTGGGACGAGTTTCAGACTTTCGGCCGTTTTCAATAACCTATCTATCGTCGGTTTACCTTACTAGAGATATATATTTGCCACTGTTTGAATGGACGTTATGTCACATTTCTATCGGAAGTAAGGAAAACTATAGATAGATAGAACATTTAAAACGGCCGTTAGACGACCTGCTCCCTAACCTTACCCTTTATCCCGACGACAAGTTCTAAAGGGATCGCGATAACCTTATTTCACGTGGAAAGGAGATAAGTTAAGGTAAGATTTATATATGTAATATATAGTTGGGTAGGTAAGTACCTTCCTACCTAATTAAAATCTCTATCTAATTAATTCAAATGTAATATCGACGAACTGTGTTTATCGGGCAGTTTGTTTGTTTTGTTGACCGAGTGAACGAAGCGAAGTCTCGGCAACGACGACGGATTTGCTTTCATCCGTCCGGATGTTGGTACTCGCGTATAGGCCGTATGTTTCAATTAATCTTTATAAAATTTGGGAAACAAGTTCTACGATTCCGTAGATTTTTATTGTGATCGGCGTTTTTTGAAGGAGAAATATTTTCCCTAAAAAGGACAGTTATACCAGAAAAACGTCTGAAAAACTATTCGCACAAGTTCTTGCATAGCGACGAAGCTAGAGATGGAAGTGAAGATCTCTTCCACCGAGACAGATAATTAAGTAAAATTACTACCGGCGCAGGTTTTATTCATAAACTTCTGTTTTTCTGCTTAAACACACACTGAAGGAGATTTCGAGAGCCGCTGACACTGATTTTATTTTACTTTAAAAATTGGGCTATTAAGCCAGTCATTGTCGACACAAAAAATGCAAACATCGCAGATGCGCATGTATCTACGATTTTTCCTGCTAGCCCTGGGAGTAGTTTATACCGAAAATTGCAACCCTAAAAACTTTATGGTGCTCGAAAAACTGTAAAATTCTGGCTCTTGTTTCAGTTTTTTGGAATACTTTGTAAACTTTTGTAAAGCAAACTAAATTTACTACAACTTAAGCTTAACATGAGCTCTCTAGGTATATTATTTGCAGAGATACAGCTAGTCAAAGATGGACAACATTTTTCCAAAAAGCGGAAATTTGTCGGTCAGCTCCCGGCATATGACCTGCCTTTTAGCGTCTAGCCTCTGTATACTGGATTGCTGGCTTCCTGCGCGAGCGCACCATTCCCGTCCGTTGTGATGGTCGTACGTCGCGCTCATTCCTAGTCAATGCCGGAGTTCCACAGGGTTCTGTCCTGTCACCCACACTCTTTCGCCTGCATAACAACGATATGTTACTGTTGGGTGATAAAAAATCGTAGATACATGCGCATTTGCGATGTTTGATGTAGATAATTACTGGACTATATGGCATGGGGCGCAAAATCCGCGGCTCATACCCAAATTTAACATTATTCAACTTTTTTATTAGTGCAAGCAAAATGTCTGTTTCTGGGTTACAAAAAATACATACATTATATCGGTGATTAATTCACTCATTTAGTTCTTGTATCTAAAACATTAATGATTGTGTTAATTGTTAACTAATTGTGCAATTCTGTTTAAGCACTCTTACTTGAGAGTGGAGATGGAACACAATGTGTTTCTTTTTGTTTAACAAAGAATTTTAGATAGTACAACAGACACCCGTCTTTGTATCACAAAAACTCGCGGAACTACATTATTATTTTATATCTTGTATATTTTTATAAAGAATGTATACACGGTGAAAATAAAACAACGTTTTATGTGTTCATGTACATTACATATATTGTGCATAACAAAAACTTACATTGCTGTCACAATATCTAAAATATTTAACTGTTCAAAATTAACAATAAATAAAAACTTCAAAATTCTAGCAAACATTTAAACCATATTGAGTATGATGTCAGCGGCTCTTTCCGCCATTGCCACTATCACGGAATTGGGAAAAAGCGACAGCGGCGCTGGCAACACACTCGCATCCATTACACGAACACCGGACACGGACTTTACTCTGAAAACAAAAGAAAAATAATATGGCGGGAAAACGACCCAACATGGCTATTCTTGATTTTGTTATGAAATGGCCGAGGTAGATCTTTTGCTTCTTTCTTCTTTCAAATACAATTCTATTGTAAACATAAGGTTAACTGAATTTTAAAGAGTTACCGTTATCGCGATATTTGCCGTGTTTGTTTGAGTTCCTGATATATCAGCACTGTTGCAAGCGCCATGATCACGAGCAAAATGACTGAAATCTATGCTAGAGTGCGTTTAGAACCTGAGAGTGCAATTGTTTAATTGTTTTCTAACTCGCTCTTAGGTACCGAACGATCACGGTTGTTCCCTAACCTCAGACACACTTGGACAAATTCGAAATACCTCATTTTCTTTGATAAAGAATAAAGGGAACAAAAATACATTTTCAAAAGATGTTCGTGGTTCACTGCCGCCTAAAATGCTGTCATATGACAACATCAAAGTAATGTCAGATGCGGGTGCAACCGTTTACCGTTCGATTTTGATGGTTAAAAAGTTGCAACCTTCAGAGGTTCCGAACGGTCGAGTTAGGAACAGCCGAGTGCTTTATTTTATTTTTGTTTTATTTGTTCAACAAAATCCACAGCTCTTAATAATGTTTACAATTAGTTAGGACGTATCCACTTATATAACAAACAGCTAATAACGGATTACTTATTAATAATATTAAATAACTTTAATAATATATTTGTTGAGTTTTTTGAGAGTTGGGAACCCTGAGTTCAGAATGGACGTTATTGCGGAAACATGCACTCCTACGCATAAAACGCAAAAGAGCGTAGATCGTTTCGTTCTTCTCCACTACATCACCCTCCTCTCTTCTAGTTTGCTGCGCCCAACGGGCTCCATACGAACTTTATGTAAGTATATCTACATATAAGCGAGCAATTCTTGTATAATATGTATTATATATAATCTGATTCTCGAAAACAGCCCCAATGATTTTCATGAAACTTAGTATGCAGGGGTTTTGGTGGCGATAAATCGATCTAGCTATGTTTCTTTTATAGAAACGTCTCCGTGTTTTCAATGAAAAACTGCTACAGCAATAAACATACTTGACAATAGATGGCGTTGTTAAGCAACACTTGCCAATGAATGGTTTGAGGTTAGACCGAGAAAATATTTTTTTACTTACGAGCAAAACTCGATCATCTAGTTTGGTTGTAATAAAGAATCAGAACATGAATATCGGGAGCTCAAACAAACAGTAATACATGGTAAGCCATTAATGTTAAAACTTAAGTAGGTAAGTACAACAGTGTTCCCCGAAGGTTACAATCTGGGTGTCTTCAAATCACGAGTGAATCGGTTCCTTCTAGGCAAGCGTACTCCAACGTAGACCGCATCATCGCTTAACATCAGGCGTGATGGTAGTCAAACGCAAGCCTACTTAATTATTTAAAAAAAAATGAAAGTTTAAAAACGTATATTTAGAATACCTGAGCAAATCGTCCACAACCTTTCCTCCGGCGCAAGTGCCTCCGATATGGTGTCCCGTCACCGCCACTTCCCTGACGACGCACTCCAGGTATTCATACGGTGGACTCTTGGGAGGCTTCGGTTTAGTTATTTTGGGAGTTTGGTCTTTACGGCTGCAAATGACATCAAATAAGTAATATAAATGTATAGTTCTGTTGGTGCAAACAAACGATACTTTTCCTCTTTTTTATTCAATCTGTAGATAGATAGAGATAAATAAAATTCAAGTGTCGGTAATTCCCAATTTTTGCCAAATATTACGATACTAACATAAAAAAATCTGTCTGTATGTTTGTTCCGGCTAATCTCTGAAACAGCTGGACCGATTTTAAAGGGATTCGCTGGCAGGTATCTGATGTAATAAAGAGACTAAGACTACTTTTATATTAGAAAAAAAAAGTTATTTTTATAAAGCTATGTTTTTCTGTCTGTTGGTTACCATAGCACGCCTAAACGGCTGAACGGATCGTAATCAAATTTGGCAAGAAGATAGATTATATATCCCGGGGAAGCACTTATGATACTATTCCTGATCATCATCCATTACCACATAGATAAAACCGCGGGACGCAGCTAGTTATTTATATTTCTTGGTCAGATTTAATGGCCGCTTATTTAATAGTATTATGTGGAATAGAAAACTGTCCATGTATACACCGCGCAACGGCTGTACTCATGGATACAATATGGAATGGACATACGCTAATTAGATCTGCAAACCTTATCGCCCTGAACCGACAAGATTAAGCAAACATTATTGCAGTCACGAGTGGATGGGTGATCGCTAAGGGGAAATTTAACAGAGCGCTTCCGTGATTCAGATCGCTTCTTAAGTCGATCCTGGTTGTTAGTATCAGGACAACCATCGTTAAGGTTTCCAAGGTCTATGGACGGCTTGAACATTTCAGCTCTTTTTTTGTGGGCGGAAATGCTGTGCTTCTCGATGATGGAAGGGGTGTGTGGGGCTCAGACTCACAAGGGAGTTTTAGTGGGTCTAAGCAGTCCTCCGCTAAGGTGGGGCGAGGTGGGGTCTTGCTGGCATTCACCATCTGAATATTTCGGTTCTAGGTAAGCCTAGCATATCCACAAACGACCGGTGTGTATAACCAATCGACGCTTGCCCCAACTTCTTTAATAACTCTAACTAACTTCTCTAAAAATAGTGTAATTTTTTTGTCCCTCGTAAATCAAATCATAAGTAGGTAGAATATAGAAACTCGCTTAAAATAAAACGTTGCACTGGGCACACGTAATGGATTATGATAAACCATAGCCCTCTCGCTTTCTGGTATTGCCTGAGTCCCAGCAGTGGGCACATATTATTGAACAATTTATTTGAACAATTTATGTTCTGATAATAGCTCATACCCAGATTTAACACTATTCTACTTTTTAATGAATGGAAGCAAACGTTAGTTTCAGGCACAGGCCAATATACATGGTCTGTGGTTTCAGGATTACAAATAATGCATGACATTTTTCGGAGATTAGTTTAGTTATTAGGTATATCTTAAAACATTAATGATTGTGTTTAATAATATAGGACAACATCCGCACAAAGGTCTTCAGGTCCTAAATTAGGCAGAGCCTGTACTATGGTAACCTGATGACTGATATTACATACATATATATTATCATATAGATAGATTAGATACTTATATACATATAAACACCTAGACACAGATCAAACAGACATGTTCATGCACACAAATGTTTGAGCTGTCCGGGGATCGAACCCGGGACCAGCGGCTCAGAAGGCAGGGGTGCTACCAACTGCGCCAACTGGCCTGTCAAATTGTTTACGAAATGATGCTGTTTAACGACTCATGCTTAGGTCATTATATTTATTTCTTTGTTTGGCAGAATTTTAGGTAGTATAATCGAAACCCGTCTGTCTATAACAAAAACTCGGTGAACAAACCACGCCAATGAACTACATTATTCATTTACACTGTGTAACTTGAAGGTTCAATCACAGATTACTGAAGTTCAATCTAGTTTGACAGTATAGCAACTACAATTTTTGGTTCTTACACTCTTCTCCTCTTCTTCCCTCTCTGTTCTTCAGCAGTATAGTTCCAAAAGGTCAGACATCGCTCAGGTCGTGGCCAGTGGATTTTCGCTCCTATGTCTTGGAAGGGTTTGGTTGATATCAATTTTTCAGCACGGCGAATAGCTGTACACCAGAAAAAAAATGGTTTATTAGATTAAAACAAAAAATCCCATTTGCTGACATTTATTGCGTTGCCTTTATTTATAACCAGATTGTATAGTATGTCAAAGTGTTCGAAAAAGGCATTTTAATGTGCATTATTGCATGACTTACTCGACCCGCAGGGCTATTATGTATCTCAGTTGCTAACAATGTTGATTGAAATCTTGAAAAAAGGCGGCTCCATGTCACTTTTGTCAGTTCCAGTTATCAACTGAGATACATAATAGCCCTGCCGTTAAAAGGTTATACCTCGTGTTTCATCCCATCAGCGAGTACACTCTCAGAAGCTCAGCACAAGTTTTAAATAGAGTTTGCACATCCGAAAATTGAACTAAATAGTCCATCCATAGATGAAAAATATTCGTCACTGCGTAAGATCATCGGAAGAGAAGCAGTCGATTTTCAAGGATAAAACGAGGAGCTACAAACCTCTGAATATGCAGTCAACATCGACGTCGAGCTGTAAATACCACTGCAGGTGTTGTAAAAGTGTTGTAGTCCCCAATAGTGTCTCTATCTCTTCTTTTTACCTAAGTGCAGCTATTCCAGAACATCCAGAACAGTATTCTAGTAGTTAGCAACTAGATGACGCAGTGCACAGTCGACGTGAAGCTGTAAGTACCCAGGAACTACTGCTGGCGGTGTAGAAAAACTGCCATCTATGAAATTGACTTTGCCTCTACTTTTGAGATAAGAATAGGTATTCTTGAACATATTAACAGCTACAAACCTCTGAAGATGCAGTCAACATCGAATTTAAGCTGTAAATGCCACGGTAGGTGTTGTAGAAGTACTGACGTCCCCAAAAGTATCTTTACCTCTTCTTCTGGTCTAAGTGCTGATATTACAGAACATCCATAGCAGTATCCAGTAGTTACCAACTTTTGATGATGCAGTGCACATTGAAGTGAAGCTGCCAAGAACCCAAGATCCACTGCAGATAGGGTAGAAAAGCTAGGTGTCTCTGAAAATGTCCTTCCCTCGTTTTCTGAGCTAAGAATAGTTATTCTTGAGAATACCATCCGCTGTACAAACCTGTGAAGATGCAGTGTACATTGAAGTGAAGCTTAAAGCATGCCGCTGCAGGTGTTGTAGAAGTACTGAAGTACCCGAGAGCACCTTTACATCTTCTTCTGGTCTATGAGAAGCAATCCCAGAGCAGAATTCCAGTAGTTACCTAATTCTTATGATGCAGTGTACATCGACGCGAAGCTGCAAGTACCAATGATCTACTACTGGTGATATATAACAGCTAGTAATTCTAAAAGTGAGCTTACGTCAAATTCGGAGTTAAGAACTGATTCCTGAACATATTATCAGCTACAAACCTCTGATGATGCAGCGAACATCGACATGAAGCTGCAAGTATGCAGGATCCACTGCAGGTGGTGTGGAGGTGCTGGAATCTGTGAGAGTGACCCGCCCTCTACTCCTGGGTTGAAGGCAGGTGTTCAGGAACATGAAGCCTTCCTTACTCGTTTGGTCGTAAAAGGGAAATGTGTCGCGAAACACCTGAAATGGGGTTATTGTGCTGGTTTGAGAGCTCTTAAAAAATGAGTAGTCTTGTTGAAATCTCCTTTTCTTCTAATGAAGTGATGACACGGGAAAATCATGTGGCAGATGGTAAGCAGTACGCTTGCCTTTGACAGTTGCAGTGCCACCCCAAGCTTACAACTGATTTGCGTGGTACTGGGCTTGTCAACGTTGGTAATTTAGCCTATTTTGTCCAATAATCTTACTTGGTTCAATATCCGTCTTAAATAACTTCAATATTAACATCCTCGGACGGGACTCGAACCCGCACCTGTCAATCCGTGTCAGACGTCATGACCACTAGCCCACCGAGGCACGACATCCGAGCATCGAATTTTAAGTCTATTTTTTTTTGAAGTTTGTTTTCCTTTTGTCTTTTAGTTAGGGCAATTATGTTACATGTTTTCTTAACGTACGGAACCCTTGATGCTAGAGTCAAACTCGCAGTTGGCCGGTTTTTTGTTAGAAGGACCGTGTATACTTGGAAAGCACTTAGTCGAAGACTCTTATTTTGAGACTTAGGTAAATGTTATTTATTTGTATGGATAAAGCCGGTGAGAGATTGCCATTATATAACTTACTATATACTATCCATGATTTTAGCGTCTGACAAAGCAAACTTAGTTTGTCTTCTCCTTCAGAGACTTATTCAAATATATTTTACATGTATATGTACGCCCGGTGCATTTACATGGGATCAACAACATGGCGCATGATTTATTTATTTATTTTATTTATTTATTTATTATAATAAGCACGGCAGTTACCACTTACACTTATTAATATCATAATTAAAAAAATGTTATACATATAAATCACACATAACAATAGACACAATTCATTTAAATTCATAAGCATATTATTATTACTATTATTACTATAGAATGTCACTAAATAGAATAAATTTAATTACAAAAACTTTAAATGAAAAATTATAAACATGCATCTCGAATCAAATGTCATTAAATAAAATTATATAGATGTCAATTATGTCAAGTAATAATAATAAAAATAACTATAATGTATCATATTTTTCACAAAATGTCAGTAGCAATTTATAAATATAATTCCATTTGTCACAAAACATGTCACATTCGGTGTTGGCGTGAAGGAATGCATTGAGACCGGTAAGGGAACGACACAAGGGGGACTGAGCTCGGCCAACGGTGTGACTACTGGGAGTAGCGAACAGCGCGTGTCTACGGCTCGGCCTGTGACTGATATATCTATTAGGAACATACAGTGCGCATAGGAGGTTGTGCAGGTGAGGGCAGTCGATGTTGCCTCTTAGAATTTTGCAGCAGGTAGAAAGCTGTTCCAAGGACCTTCTAACTGCTAACGAGTTGAAACCAAGCTGCCCTAGAAGAAACTTAGTAGGGTAAAGGTACGGGTAATAACCATACATTTGCTTGAACAGGTACCGCAAAAAGCGCTTTTGAACCTTTTCCAGCATCAAGGTGTATGTCACGTGATGCGGGTTCCAGACAACCGCGCCCGTCTCCAGTTTACTTCGCACGAGAGTAGTAAACAGGAGCCTGATGACGCGGGGGTCATGATGTAGTGTAGACGGTCCTCTTCCGAACCCAGAATGCATAATATGCATTGTGGTCCTGTTCCATAGGTCTACCACGAGTTTATAACATTGACATCAATCGATGCTCGATATCGACTGCCGCAACAAAATGTATGAAACAAAGAACAGTGCCACCTCGCGATCAATTGTAGAACTAAAATTGACAGCGAGTAAGTCAATCACAAGCTTGATAGGTAGACGAGATCGAGTATCGACTATAGATGACATTTATGTTGCCAACTCATGGTAGAGGTACGGGTCATATTATAACTATTACTTTAGAGTAAAACAATTCCGGCAGCTCCTTCAACAATGCTCGATGGATAAGCAGTTTACCTTGGGTTTGTAATTAGATAGGTCTCGTAGAAGCCTCTCGCTGGCAGTTCCCATTGAGAACAGAATGACTGCCGACTTGTTCTGGTACTCCACCGCAGCCACGGGAGGAAACGAGAGCAATCCTGAAAATATATATATATTATTTATTTCTTATCCGCTTTTTTATGTCTTTAATTTGATTCTCGGCAAACACCTGCCCGAGCAGTGATATGCTGAAAACCAGCGCAGCGCACGTCTGTTACATGTCACTGTTATTAAATAAACAATGGACTTGTTAAATATCTTATTGTATATACTTAGTAAGATATTGTTAAGTAAATTTATATACATACATTAATGACTTTACATTTTAATTGTGCAGCGTTATTTAAATGTAATTACCATGTCAAAGTGTAGCGTGTCTTGCCCTACTGATACCATTATCATGTTCTCTTTTGTAAGGCAACACACTGGAGCTAAAAATAAACGAACATTTGTTTTATACATTAAGAAATTGGCGATACAATTGGGCCTCCGTAAACTACCACAGACCGACTGAAACGCAATAGCAAGCTATGTTACTTCACGTCGGTGTTATGTGGGAGTGTGGTACTTCCCCGGTCGTGCCGGCCCATTCGGCTGTGGGGTTACAGCGTGGCACTACCATCGGTGATAGTGACAGTGACTATATGGCACATCATAACACTCAGTAGATCACAGGCACAAAACAACTAATAGTAGCCAGAGGTTTTCCTAGCCTAGTATACTCCATGATTGTGTAGTGTGCAGTGTAGAGTAGGGTAGTGTATGGTACAGCTAATGTAGTGTTTTGTAGTGAAGTTAGTTTAGTAGTTTAAAGTAGTATACTGTAATAATAGATGTCTGTCATATTGTATCTTCAAGGCTTCAGAGGAGGATAGTCTGCTTACCGCCACCCTTCCAAATGTAGTCCCAAATGGTTCGAAAGGAGAACACCTTGGCCAGGGTCACGCTAATAGGCTTCTTGATGCTGACGTAGATGGGCATGTTCATCTGATCATGTAGATTTCTGCCTACATCTTCGTTTATTGCTATTGGTTTTATTCGTAACCTGTAAAATAAATGTATTATTTTTTAAAGCACGCCTCGTGACCATCCACACGTAAATTGACTTACTCGCAGATGCTTTATTTTATACTTATCTTAAAAGTATAAAATCAGAGTACGGAATTAATTAATCCCCATATTAAAGCGCATAAAATATGCCCGTCTTTTGAGCTTTGCCGTGGGCGGGTAATTATGTACCCAGTGACACTTAATTGCGTCACCAAGACAAATCTATTGGTACATAATGTACACAAAAATGTAAAAATCAAAATCCTTTTTTATCCGGTAGATTATATTATGATTCCATCGTCTTTTAGTTGCTATTGATGGAATCAGATCATTCCGAGTAAACCATATGCACCAATTTGTACTGGTCGATGATAATGCGCCCGCCCATCGAGCTCAACGAGTCAATGCTGCTCTCCGAGAATACGACATCACAAGGTTAGACTGGCCTGCCGGCTCGTCTGACTTAAACCCAATAGAACACGCGTGGGATGCTCTTAAGCAAGCTGTTTGGAACCGTCAGCCACGTCCCCAGACAGTGCCAGAGCTCAGGGAAGCACTTGTTCAAGAATGGGACAGGTTACCCCAAGAAATTCTGAATAACTTGATTCTCAGCATGCACGTGTTCGAGCTAAGGGAGGAGTTATATTATTTTATTTTATTTTTATTTTATTTTATTTTACATGGAAAACAAACAGCTTTAGTTCACAGCATAAGTTCAGAATAATGAAAAAAAAACATAAGCCTGAAATAGTTTTCACTTATGGAACATTAATAAACAAGACATTATATTGAATATAAACCTTTTCTTAATAAATTGTTTATTAAGTTTAATTTTAAAAAAAATCAGCTTATGCAAGTGATCACAAAATTTTTTTCATGTGTTTACGTTACGTACGTACGTTACGTATGTAAACATTCATTTGTCCACTCGTGACTTCTAATAAAATTATACTATTCATATAGGCGTGCGAGCATGGATCTCACGATAAACTTGTCGTGTAACTGACTGGTATCAGCTATCGTACCTAAGCTACCAGCGATA